>JADMLD010000092.1:1205747-2411494 GCA_017589585.1 Phylloscopus whistleri
AGAAGGCACGTGGTGGGTGACTTGCACGGGTTCTGAGACCACTTCGTCTGTACAGCCGGAGGGTTTCATTTTCATTTGGCAGATTGAAAGCTGAATGGAACGAGAAACAGTTATGTTTTCTATTGGGAAGTACAAGTAATATTTATCTATCATTGTTTTGTGTATGTACTTATATATAAAGGTATTAAAATCCAAAAATCATTTTTGCTGGTAAAATATGTCTATCCAAAAGTGAAGATCATTTATGTTTGAAGATGATGTAATTAATGTTCTCTGTCACTTAAAAATTGCCAAAAAGAAGGCTAGAATAATTAGTTGCTCTCTCATTTGTCTGAGATAAAGTTACTACTAAACTACTTTCTGGCTGAAGGTTCACAATGGCTGCATAATATCACTTCCTGATTTAAACAGTGGAAAATTACTGTAGTGTATTTAAGGCAGCAAAATCTCACTGAAAAAATACTCAGTTTCGTTGTCTCTTTTTGCCCCAGAAACATGGTGCCCGAGAATAATCAACACTTGGTGTTGCTTCTGGGGAGCCTAAAATATTTCTCCATATATATTTTAGCAAATACCAAGGCATGTTTGCGTTTGAATGATTTATTTTTCTTAATGTGTAGTACTCAATTTATTATCTTTTCTTAGTAAGGACTAATACTGAATATGATATATTTAAGTGCTGGCTGTTTTAGTGTTTCACAGAGAATACTTGCCATACTTCACCCTGGTGAAGCCCTTGAAGTTAAGTTTCTCCGTTTGGACACTAGAAAACCCCCACTAAGTGGGAATAGCCTACTTAAGTGAAGAATTTTTTACCTTGGTATTTTTGAGAGGCAGAGTTATGCATCACTGGAATGACCAACTTAAAACTACAGAGAAAATAAGTTAATTCCCTGCTAATGCAATATACTCCACCAAAAAACCCCCTGTTCTAATGAAACTGAACTTGTTACCCAAGGAGTTTCAGCACTTTTCCTGTTCTAGAGAATAATCTGTTGTTGAAGTGGCTGATACTTGAACCAATGTTTTTCAATTTCATTGATGGGACTTAATTTGAACTCACCTCTTTGTGATTAAAATTATAAAGAGTCCAAATGGAAATGAAATCATCAGAATTAAATGCCAGACGTGTGACACTTTATGAATGCTTTCAGATGTCAGCTTTTCATTACAACTTACAAGAGTGAAATGAAATAATTATTCTTCCCGAGTGGAAGTGCTGCTTTCAGCTTGCCCTGTCATTTCTGAGCCGCTGTGGACTGCGGTGTGGTACTGGACTCCTCTTTGTATGGTAACATTAATAAAACACTTAGCACAGCATCAGCTCAATTACTACTGAAAGGTTGAGCTCCTGCAGCTAGAATATTGCAAGCAGTGCCTGAGCTGTGCCTTCAGTCATTCCTTGGCCTGTTCTGGTTGCAGGTTCTGTACCAGCATTGTTGCTCAGGATGACAAAGGAAACATTTACCACGGTCGGAACCTGGATTACGATTTTGTCGATATACTGAGCAAGATCACACTGGATGTGCAGTTTATAAAGAATGGACAGGTATGGTCTGGGTTTGGTGTGGCTGTGTGGTGTTCCATGAAAAATAGGACAGCCCTGTAGCTGCTTAGATGGGGAGGTTTAATGTAGGAATGGGTTCCCATCCCAAATATAACTGGATTGTTAGAGCAGCGCAGTTATGCTTGAGGAGTGTGGGATGAGTGCTGATTTTCTTTCCTTTCTGGACATCAAGTTTATGGTGATTGACTGGAAAAAGTAGAACAGCTTAATCTAGTATTGAAGATATTATTTCTAAGAGATGCTGAAAGAAGGATATGTCAAGATGCTAAAAAAGAAAAGAAGTTTTAGGGAATATGGCAAAGAGGTCAGTTTTGGTAAGAACCAAGTCAAAGGCTTTTTTTTTTCTTTAGACCTTGTGAATTTCTATGACCAATAATAGTGTTTTTAGAGAAAGATTTCCAAACAACAGTTGTTGCTGGCGCAGTTTTATGAGTCTGATTTTCTTAATATTCATTAGCCTGTTTTGTAAATGGAGAAGTTGCTGCTTGTTGCTTGGCAGTTCATCCTGAGCAAAAGTCTTGCAGCTGTTGGTGATCACAAACCACTGAAATGCTGTGAGTTTGAGGCCCCAGAGTCCCTTTATAATTTACTTGGCATGCTTTCCTGTAACTGAAGGCATGGTGTGCTGTAGTAATGTAGGTATGAAAGCTATAGAAAGAAGTACAGGCTGCAGGTTCCAACTGTGTTCTGTTCTGGAATGCTCAGCTGCTCTCTTTCCTGGTTTCAGGTTGCGTACCAAGGCACCACATTTCTTGGTTATGTAGGCTTATGGACTGGGCAAAGTCCATACAAGTTCACCATCTCTGGAGATGAACGAGGTAAAGGAAATGCCTTCCATAGTAGATGTTGTGTGTTGTTTATGTTGATTGTTGCCTGCCCTGGCCTTTTTCTCTCAGAGGGAACAATGAGGTTAAGGTTGCCAGGAAGGATCTGTAGTGGAATGCCATGCCTTGCCTTGCCTTGCCCTCAGGGAGTGAAAGCACACATGCCTGGTTTTGGCTGCTGTGTAGAAGGTATTTGTCAGCAGTGTCACCTGAGCTGCAAGTGTCAAAGGATGGGGAAAGCCTGTAAAAGACGTGATCTGGCCAAGGGACAGCACTGGAGGTGGCAGAGATGGGGCTGAGGTAGGATGCAGTATGGACAGCAAAGAAACAGCTCCTTTGCTGATTCTGCTGTATTCCATAATTGTCTGGCCTCATAAGGCAGTTGGAAAGAGAGGAGGGGAAGATCTAGGGGAAAGGCAGCAGGGCTTGAGGGAATGCCTGGAGACACCAGAAAGGCAGTTAAGCAAGATCAGTAGTAGAGCAGAGTTGAGAGATGTCACTACTGAGCACTAAAACTTGTAGCAGTGGGGAAGGCAGGGGAAGGTCACTGCCTTGTTCATTAGGGCTTCAGTTACACAAATAACAACAGTTATGTCCAACTCAAAGCTTGCGAAGTCGTCTCCTCCATTTCTTTCCTTTATTCCTTTCAAGAAGCTGATGCTGTATTGTTCTTTATTAGGTGACTGTTAGAACTGGCAATAATGTATTCTCAGAACCAACATCTAAAATGTTTATTTTTCCCTTCTGTTGGTGATAAGCATTTTTCTTTTTAATCTTGAACAATCTGTTCTTCAACTCTTTAAATATGCAAACAATATTCACTGTGTTCCACCTGTACATTATCTCTGAGTAGGCATTCTGCTATGGAGCACTTGCACCTCTCGCTTCCTGTTTGCTTTGTTAATGCTGCCTTGTTGGATTCACTAAATTCTTTCCATAGTTTACGTGCACACTGCTTCTGATTCTAGAGTAGTTAGTTAGTCCTTTCAAAAGTGGAGTGTCCTGGGCTGATACTTACTGGGGCAAACAGCTTTTAGTTCAGCTTAAAGGCAAGTGTTAAGTGTTTATTCAGTCTGTTGGAAGACCTGATTGAGGAAATCTTGTGTACCAAAGTCCTGTCTCTCACATCCTATGCTCATTCCACACATGCTGCAGTAGTCCTGTCCATCCATGGGCTGCTGCTGACTGCTTGCTAGTTTATCTGAAGTGAAAGCTGTTTTCAGTTTATTCCAACTGAACTACAAATTGAGGGAAATGAGCATGTGAACTATGGCTGGGAAGCAGGCTGACTAAGTCAGGGTATATCAAGTGACAAGCAGACTGATATTTTTTTTTTGTGCTTTGCAAAGTGGGAGTGTTTAAATAGTAACAAACTTGGCTTTCTGGTTTTTGCACTTCACTTATTTTTCTCAGTAACACAAACAGTATCACTACCTCTTTTTAGCTGTTTTATTATTTCTGTGGATTTATTCCTGTTTAAATATTTCCATAAGATGAGTAATGAGGTGATTATTATCACTCCTGTTATGACAGGTCTGAGATGCTTTCTGGAAAGCAGGGGTGTTAATCCAGCTGCTGTGGCTGACTGTCAGTTGGAATTATGTTGTCTGTACATATTTAACCTGAAGGTTGTGCTCCTTGTTGACATTTCTCCTGTAAAATGTTGATACTTTGTGCTGATAGGCACCTATCCTGTCTCACTGTATATAAATTACATGTATAGTAATATTTTTTTCTCCCCAGATGGTGGTAGATGGTGGGAAAATGCTATAGCTGCTTTCCTCAATAGGAATTACCCCGTCAGCTGGCTTGTGCGAGATGTAAGTGCACTGAGTTCTTACTTTTCACAGTCGTGCCACATTTGTCCTTAAACATCTAGTAAATTAGAATCAGTGGCATAGAAGGCTTAGCAACTTGATAAGCAAATGGATTTCTCAGGAGAAGCTAAGTGTGGACCTTGTATTCAGTAATGAGGCAATTCTGGTCCTTTTGGAGAGCAACCTCCAGTGCCAAAGGTCCTGGGGAAGCTGTGCCAAGACTTCCATCCTAGGGAGTGTTTCAGCTAGCTGTGACTTGTGTCGTAACCAGTTAAGACAGCTGTACTCCTAGATGGTGAACACTTGTGGCAGGGATTATTTTATACTCTTTGTTATGTTGCTATATTAATAATATTTTCAAGTAGCACTCCAGAGTCAATTACAGTTTTCAAAAAAGCTGGACCTTTGTTCTTTTGAAGATGTCCCAGTGCTTGTTTTTGTGCTTAACCTCACTGTTGTCTCCTTTTTGTGTTAGACTCTGAGCGAAGCAGAGGACTTCCAGTCCGCTGTTCTCAGACTGGCTGGCATTCCCATTATTGCTGAAGTTTACTATATTGTGGGAGGTGTCTCACCCAAAGAAGGCATGGTCATAACGAGGAATAGAAGAGGGCCAGCAGATCTCTGGCCTCTCGATCCCTTAGGTGGAGCGTAAGTAGGAAAAAACTACTTTGTTTTTGCTTATTACATTCCCTTCTGAGTCATTGGCATAGTGGCACAACTTCCTTGAGAGATCTGGGGCACGTCTTGGCCATGGTTGCAGCAGGAGATCAGAGGTCACCCACTGTTGCTTGTTCCAACAACACACCCCATTCCTGTGTTCCATAGTTGATGGTAAAGGCTGTTAAATCTACAAGCATGGGCCCTTGGGTGTACAGCAAGCGGAGGGAGTTGCCTTTTGAGGTTTTTTTTTTTTCTTTTGGCAGTATAGGGATACTGATTGTTGGACTTGATGCATTACCTACTGAATCACCTTTTGTTTACTTATATGCTTGTTACAGGTGGTTTCGAGTGGAGACAAACTATGATCACTGGACTACCCCTCCTCCTTTTGATGATCGCAGGTAAATTGATTGGAAGCTCTGTGGGGAGAGAACACATTTCCAAAGTGTTTAGAGGTATGGACAGGTGTTTTCTCCTTGAGCAGGCAGCTCATTCAGTTCCTGTAATGCCACTCTGAAGGGAATACATACAGGGTAGTGCAATATTCACAGATGCCAGAGAAAAGGGTGTGTGAGACAGTGATTAGCATAAATAATGAGAAATTGCGAAGATAATGCATAGGGCAAAAACTTACTCAGAAAGCAAAATTTAGTAGAAGGTAAGTGACTTAGATTGACAGTGCCTAAGTATTGGACAGCCCTAGGAAGATGCTTACCTGGGATTTTTAGGCTATCTAGTGTGCAAAAAGGGATTGGCAGATTCCTTCTTGGTATGTACTCAATGGAGTAGTAATAGGAACTGAACACTGTGAGATGAGATCCAGTCAGATAACGTGGGGTTATTTTAGACCAAAGCAGGCATTTCAGTGTCAAGGCCTTTAGTAAGAAGGTGTTTGTGTTGGTGCTTTGTAGCCTTTGGAACAGACAAGTGTGTTTAATTGATGTGTTGCTTTCCCACAGAACTGCAGCCATCAAAGCTCTCAATGCTACTGGACAGCACAACATCAACTTGGATACGCTCTTTAAGGTATTTTTCAAATTCTGCGTTGTGAGTTGCTCTTCCAGTTCTTTGACAAAGCAGAAGTGTTCTTTTTTTCAGGGATGTAAAAGCTGTGCTTTATTGTGGGGAACAAAGTTTACTTACTGCACAGCTGTCTCTGGGGGAGTTGCAGACTGAAAGTTGTTCAAAAGGCTTCTGGACTCCTATTTAGGGATTTTTACAACAGTTGACCAGTTCAGGTGGAAAGTGCGGGAGGTGAATCCCATCATCTTTGTGCAGTTTCTTATTTCAAGTGCAGGCACTTAGTGTTAGACATGGCGAGCTTTGGGAATTGGAATGTCTTTGAGAGGGCTTTTTTGAAAGTACTTCTGTAGAATAATCTGGTGTTTAAAAAAGGCGAGAAGTCCTTGACTTTATATTATTCCTTTCATAACTTCATTCTACTGCTGTTTCTTAATAGCCATTTATTTCCCTCTTTATCTACCCAAATGACAACTCTTCAAACTTTCTGTACAGGTGTTGTCAGTGAAGCCAGTCTTAAACAAGTAAGTATTAGATTGAGAGATGTTGATCTGTGCCTCCTGCTGTGCCTCGGCCACTTGAAAGTGACCTGAACACCACAAACTTCCTTAGGATTTTCCTTATGTGTCTGAGTCTTGTGGTTTTCCAGCTTAGATTTTGGCTTGTGCTCGTTTCACCCTCTATTTCTGCTTCCACGACAACATTCTTTTGCGTGTACCACTTCAGTTAGGGAGCTGCACCTGTTTGGGCTTCCCATTTGGTAATGGGAAGTTGCTTTGGAGTAGTGAAACAAATGATTCATTTGGAGGAACAGCTGGATGTCACGCTGACTCCTTTGCCCACTTTTGGAACTTTTGGGTTGGTGTTAACACTGACAGTAGCTTTTTCTGCATGTTCTGATATAGCTCTGATTTGTGTAATAAAGTAAGAGCAATAAAGATACTATTTACTGGGTTTCCAAGAGATGTATTTCAATACACCATTCCTCTGTGCTGTTCCAGAAACTGCACTTTTGCAGGTTACCATGTTATGGTTTACTTTTACATGGAGCTCCGTATATTCTCTCTATCAGTCATTGTCATTGGAATTTGGCAATGGCTTCCTCTACCTCTCCTCTGCCTTGTCAATGTGAGGAAGTGGGGAAAGGAAAAGGTTCATCTCAGCTGTGGCATAGATACAGTACCAGTTGTTTAATACAGTTCCTCTGTTGTGTTGCAGGAGGCAAAGACCACTGAAAATTAGTGCCAACAGTCTTTAATTTGATCCATCTCTTTTCCTAATCCTTCTGTACCTAAGCTGAATATTTGTTTCCACAAAGATTTGTCCTGCTGCTTTGCTTTGCTAGCTAGATAAATTCCCTTTCCTGCCTTTGCAATGTCACTCACTTGCTCTGTTGCTCTTTCCCTGCCAGTAACACAGTGTACACCACAGTCATGAGTGCTGCGCTTCCGCATCGGTACCAGACGTGGATGAGAACTGAGGAGTGAAGAGGTGGAAGTGGCAGAGGTGTAAGTGGCATCTGTACTTACACAACCATTTCAGCTACAGAGGCACTGAGGGACAAAGCATTGCAGTGGCACTCTGGTGACCCAGTCCGAGTTCCTGATTCTGCTTGTTTATTGCCCTTGGATAAATACTTTCCCTTGCTGTTTCAGAGGGAGTTAAATAATGACTCTCTAGTGAAACTCTTGCAGATGATCTTAGAGTTTTGACCAGAGAGAAAGGGGGGGATGTTGGAACCTAAAGGTAGAGGTTCCCTCTGGAGATGTTTTGGCTATTTTTAGCACTTGCCACTATGGCACTTGCTTGTCTCAGGTGGATGATAACGGGAAGCCCTGCCAGAGGGAACTGAATCCCAGCAGGAGGGGGTGGTGCACTTAGCACCAAGAAAAATCAAGCTTTGTTGGTAATGGCTGCTCACCAGTGACGATGTGAGCAGCATCCTTTGAGGGCTTTGTCGTGTGAATGTGCAGAATAAGTCCAAGTTCTTGAGCTCACAAGGTGCCTCATGGGACAGCTTCAGAGAGATATCATGAGGATTTCTATGTTGAGAAACTGGTTGCATTACCTTGGCAAGAGCACAGGAAGTTGCATTCCAGTTAAAATTTTTTTAAAAATACTACTGCTATTATATTTGTTGCAGTTCTGTCAGATCTGATTTTAGCAAGAGTAATTCTAGAGATTGTGTAGAACTTGTTTTTCACTTAACTCTGGACACACCTGTGCTCTCTTGCTTATTTTTCTAGTTCAACACACTGAGTGAGAAGTGGAAGCTGTGCAAGACTAACACATGCTTTTAAAATCACTCCTGGGAGCAGTACAGTGGCTTTGGTTCATGAATGATGTGAACCACTCAGGAAACAGTGATATTTTCACTCTTTCAAGTGTTGCAGGCGATCCTGTAATGACCTGGAATGGAAGTATGAAATTTCTTGTAATTAAATTGATGCTCTAGTAGATATTGATGGGTAAAAATGGCTTGTATCATTCTTGGTAGGAGTTGTGCACCTGCAGTGTACTTCTGTGCTGACTAATAAATACATTTTGTAATTTACATAGCCTGGATGTCTGAAATAATTAAATAAAAATATTCAGCTGATAGCTTGTGGGTTTACTTACTTCTATGTCCTCATCCTTTTCCCTCATCTATGAGGAGTTGTTGATCCTGGGCCTAGCAGGGGCAGATGCAGCAGTCAGCAGCATGCCCATCTGTAGACTATAGGTATTTTATTTATCAGAAATCAGGAGCTGTTTCAGGAATTGTGGTAATGCACTTTGCTCCTTGGTAGATGAGAAGAGGTTGTGTTGGATAGCAGTGAGTTTAGAAAATGGTTGTATTTGTTTTTAGGCATTCAGATCAAGTTCCCTGCAGTAAAAGTTAACATCTTGTTTTACAGTGCAGAGCAGTGGGGTTTTTGCCAGGTTGTGCTGTGACTGTATATTGAGTTTAGACACTTAGGTGTACTCCAGAAACACTGAGGGATTTAAAGAGTCAAGAGCAGCGGATACCTTCAAGTAAAGCCGGAAAGAGCCCTTCTTCAGTGGATAAAATGTCACCTGTGTGAAGGTGACAGAGCACAACTTGCAGATCCATGCCATGCTGGCTGTGGTGAGTATGCACTGGTTATGCAAACAGCTCTGAGAGCACCTTCTGGAGCTGAGGGCCCTTTATCTCCTTGTGCTGAGTCTCATAACCTACTTACCTGCATCCTCTCCTCCTGCCTGGATAAAAGTGCTGCAAGCTTTGCCTTGACCCAGTTTGGACAGCGACGTACAGCAGCCAGATGATAAATTTGAAGATGATGTCCTGGAGGAAGATTTTAAAATGTTCACTGTCTTTGAGATTCCAGAATGCCATTGCTCTAGTTCACAGAGTAGGCACTGATTTGTGATTCCACCAGGTTTTCTTTAAATAACAGCCACCCACAGCTACAGGATCCTTACAGGTGTGGCTTTGTGTAGTCATTCTGACCTCTGCAGCATTAGGCTGATTATCCTCTGTCAGGGGTGTGCCCAGATGCTCTGGTATATAAATTTGGCCAAATGTATTTGCTTCAATATGTACAAACAATCTGGAATGTATAAGTTGTTAGTATCTATGAATATTCAGGAAACAATTTGCTCCCACTGTTGTGTGGGACTGCACCAAAACATCCTGAAGGTATTTCTCTAGTCTGGTATTCTGACTTTATCATCATTTTTTTTTAAAAAGTAGGATCATTTGTAGTTATTTGAATAGAACAGTGATTTTCCTGCTTTCTGAAGCCCTGGAATTATGAAGTAATAAAAAGAGATAAATTAGCCTTGCTTTTTCACATCCCTTCCTTTCTGCACTAGAGATTGCTTAGCTACGAAGCACCACATTCCTTAGCTACAAACCCCTCTTTCAGCCCAACACAAATAAGGGGTGAAACCTTGAATTATTCTTCCTCCAGAAGTTTGCATTAGCAGAGGGCGGCTCGAAAGTGTGTAAGAGCTGACTCCTAGGATGAGAGAGGCCAACATGCTGTGTTTCTCATTCGTAATCCCTTGAGTAATCCTAATCCAGTTGAGATCTGTAGCCTTTATTAAGCATCACATGGTAGAGGATTCTTAAGGCTGCTCATAACTGGGCAGTAAATAAATCAAAGTGTCTGCACCAGTTCTGGCTTGCACATGCACAGAGACTTGGCCTGTCGTGCTGCCTGCCCAAGAGAACACCTTACTTTATTATTTGGATTCTGAGGAGGAGATTGTGCATCTGTAACTAAACAAATAGCATCAGAACTCATCGATCATTTAGGTACTGAATGCAACCCAAATTTATCAAGTGGAGGGCTTCAGCTGTGTTTATCTCAACAAAGCCATGAATTAGGACTTAGCAAGGTAAGTTGCATTTTTCTTTTTAACTCTTTGCAGCAGGGTTTTCTGTTCAGAAATAGTTTGAAGTTTGAGGTAAAATATCCTTTTTGTATGCCAAGGTGTATAAAGCTGCATTTGAGAGTTTTGTATCTGTAATTCCCCTTTTTGGTGCTGCAGTAACTGTGTGGGTGTGTGTTTGGAATACAACATGCTTCACCATCTTGTTTGCAGCTACGAGTGGTGCTGGGTCTGATGTGCACGTGGGCCATACATAGCTATTTACTCTCAGAGCCAAGGTAGGATCCTCACTTTCCCTAGTGCCAGCTAGCATTTTTTTTCCTTGGGAGGAGTATTTGGTTGTTTTTTAATTAATCTATTGCTCTTAAACTCTTGCTCTTTTTCTTTCAGCAGAACTTAAAATTTGTTTCCCTCCAACATTTCTTTGAGGTTTTTCCCTAGTAAACTTCCTAGTCAGTTATGTCCTCCTGTTGCCTTCCATATTCTGCTCACCTGTTCCCCCTCCATTGCTGGAATGTCTGTAAAACTGTCAGGTTAGTGGGCATCCTGTTCATGAAACACAAAATGTCACCTTTCCTAGAAGCAGGCTTCACATTAGTTATTTCTGGCAGGTCTTGTGGGTTGAGCACCACATTGTGCAAAGATCTATGATGTGCACAAGTTCCCAGTGTGTAGGATTTGGTTCAGAATGCTGTCTTTTGCTTTGATTTTGGAGAAGTTAAATTAATTAGGCTAAGCCAAGAAATTTACCTAGGCTTTTTGTTGTCTGTGTTTTGGGGTGATTGACTCAAGTGGATTTGTGCAAGGTTTCCTGTCCTGAATTTTATGTTTTAGTGTTCAATAACACTAGATGGCGTTACTGAACAAGTCCTCTGCTTGTGTTTGAAGAGTTGCAAGAACTGTGTTACCCAATGGTTTGGGAAGTGCATGGATTCTGGCTGCTATGTCTCTCTCCTGCCTGTGAAACATTACCTCTGGTGGTCAGAAATGTGCATTTTGTGTATGTGTGTGGCCTTTTCCTGAGGCTCTGAACTTGATGTTCCACTGGTTGTCTGTGTCCATGTGGGGCTCTCAAGTCCATGACTTTTTAGTGGTGGTTTAAAAGTGTGTGCAGTGGCTTTTGTCACCTGGCTTTACACAGTGTGGGTGTGCACTGGCAGGTGCTCTGTGCCATGGCACGTACCAGGGACAGCCCTGTGCAGAGGTGTGAGGAAAATCTGTTGCAGAGGCCTCCTAATTGCACCAGAGAGATGGAAGTATCTCTGCAGGAGAGGAGTGGCAGCCAAGAGCAAGATGAGGGAGTGGTTGGTAGCTGGCTGTTTCCTGGCTAATCATATTTCTCACCTGGAAGTTTAATAGAACCTGTACCTGAAGTGATGCTGCTGCTCAGTTCATCCAGTCTTTGAGGCTGTGCCTTGATGGGTCTCTGTTCCTCTTCCATTTCTTAGGTACAGGCATTTAGGAAGGGAAGGGAGTGTGTCACTGTTGGGTGGATGAGGAAGGATCCAAGGTGCTGAGCAGTTGGACTGGTTCTCTTTCTTCCTCAGTCCTTCCAGCCTTGAAACAGGTTTGATTCCATTGGAGTCGATTTTATATGTTTGCCAAACAGTCACAGTACCTATTTTTATGCAAGTAGCTAAAGGTGCTGAACTGATTCCTGTTTGTAAAGCTCACTAGAAATGTGAAGCAGTGAGACAGAAATCCTCATCTGATTGTCTGGGAGTAGCTGGAGAAATGGAAAATGTACTTGGGCACAAGATCTGATCATTGATACTAAGTGATAATATATTTAATTGCAGATTCTTGGCACTGTGGGACGTGTTGCAGCTGTTTTGATTGTGACCAAATGGTGTTCCCTGCATCTCCATTGTGGTTTTGGTGACACTGGGCCAGTTTGCAACGTTGGAGCATTGGTCGGAGAACATGGGATCTGGTACTTCTGTAAATGTCCAGTACAAGTACTCCCTGCAGAAGTCTGAAAATGGTGAGTTATTCTTAGAAAAGTGATCTTTTCCTGTTTTCTCCTGCATGTACTGTTGGGAGGTTGCATTGAATGTGTTTCTCCTCTGGGTTACCTGGCTTTTTTCATGGCACTTAAGTGAGGTTTTGTCTTTCAGTATCCTGTGACAAGGATTCTCGGTGTCAGGCAGAAAACAACAGGCTTGAGGAAATGGCAGCTATTTAGACTAGGAGTAGGTTAAAATCCACCCAAGCCTAACCAGAAATGAAGCAACAGTTAGAACCAACACCTGCTGGATTAAACACTTGCTGGGTAATGCAGGTGCTGTGTGTGCTGACAGTGAGACAGATGTCACCCTGCTACTTCCACTGGATTGTTTTCCAAGGCTCTACTGACAGGACTGGTTAAGCAGAAGCGTTAGCAAAGCCAAAATAAAGCTGGTTACAAAGAAGGTGAGATGGTGTGGCTATGAAAAACTGTAAAACAAAAAGTGTGCATTTTGTCTAATTACGTCAGCACAGTGCTCTTAATCTCTGCTAATAATCTAAACTTGTTTATGGCTCTCAAAGTGGTGGTGATTTATTTTTATGAAGCCCTCAGTAATTGTATCAATTTGGTGGATGTGTGCCTGTGTCTGCTGTGGAACAAAGGGAGCTGATGAGGGAGACCTTAGATATAAGGAAGAGCTAAAAAGTAAATAAGCAGCCTTTTCTTTGTTGTTTGAATCATGCAGTCACGAGCACTGGCAGAACAGCAGGATGGGGCAAACTGTTTGCAAGTGCTTGAAAAAGAAAATAAGGATTGAAAGTGGGGTTAAGATTTTGTTTGTTACTGTCCACTGTTGAAAAACTTTACATTTGTTAGACTTACCTGTCACCCATAGCAGCAGAGGTCCATGGACTTTCTCAGCAAGTTCAAGGTTATTTTTAAGATGAACAAGTGTAACACAACACTAGTTACTTATTTGAACCCGTGTATTACATCTGATACCTCAGCAACAGTTTCCCACAGCAGTAAAGCCTCTCTGAATTTCTAGCTTTCGGTTCTCAACACCCTTCAGATTGGCCATCTGCAAGCAGGGCAGCTGCTTAGGACTTTCTGCCCAAATGCAATGTGCCAGATGTCATCCCTCTCCCCCTATACAAGGTCTGAAGGCTGTCTTCAATGGAAAATGTAAGAGCAGAGCTGTTCAACTGGCCCTGCCTTGGAGTGAGGTCTGGTTTGAGTGTTGCCACTTTGGTATATTTGCAGCAGCTTATATGATATATGGTTTGGATCATCATAAAATGCAGCTAGGTCTTTCTCTTCTTTGTTAATATTTTTTTTCCCCAAACTGATACAAACATGTCCAGGTATAACTCACCCAGGTAAGCTGCAAAATTAGAACACCTGGCTTTTTCAATTGCAGAGTCAGTCTCTGTAAAAGCAGAATGAAAACCAGTGCCTTGCCTGTCTGGGGCTTAAATGCTGTGGATGGGGTATTTACGTTAACTGTGCACTTGATAACATG
Organism: Phylloscopus whistleri; assembly: GCA_017589585.1. Taxonomy (NCBI): domain Eukaryota; kingdom Metazoa; phylum Chordata; class Aves; order Passeriformes; family Phylloscopidae; genus Phylloscopus; species Phylloscopus whistleri. The sequence goes on from JADMLD010000092.1 coordinate 1,219,465, forward strand.
TCTTGCATAGGTTTACTTTTTACTGTTTCAAAGGTTCTTGTTTTCATTTCTATGTGTGGAGTCACCACCAAGACTTTTTTCAAAGCCCAGCAGATCAGTAAGCATTTTCTTAGCAAGAGAGAAGGCAAGAATACACAAGTTATTCCTGAGTTAAGGCTAGCGAAATCTTACCTTCTTGCCCACAATTTCAGGGTGTGTCAGCCCCCTGCCAAACAGCAGCTGTAGATCTTCCTTTTCTGTGCTCTACAATTCCCAGTGCTGAAAGAGAATCATAATTTATAAGGATTACTATTTTCAATATATAATCCATTGAGATACTTTCTTTAGAGAAAGGCCACTGTTTCCTGATGAAGTGTCTGGAGGGCCATTTGTTGTGTACTTAATGCAAGTTGATTGAATTAATATGATCTCTTTGTCTCTTGCCAGTGTATAGCAGCCTTTGGGTAGAGGTGAGGGATTTTCCTCTTTTTCATGAAGATTTTCCCACACACCTGCCATTGCTCTCCCTGCTTTGGTGAATGTGGCAAGGGAATACACCTTCTGCAGCAGGCCTAGTTCCCTACCTCTGTTGTTTCCCTTGGGTTTTGAAGCGAGCCTGTGGATACAGCAGTCGTCCCTTTCCCCCCTCAGCTTAAGATGACAGAGAAGCAGTGTTAGAAGATGTTTTAAGGATAGGGCTCACGGGTGGAGCTCCAGAAAGGAACAGGAAGGGACGCAGTGTAATCCAAAGAGAGATGCCAAGTAACAGAGCTGGTCCGAGTGGGATCAAGGCCAGCTGAGGACAATGAGAGATTCTAGAGGTACGTAAAGTTCTGTGGCAGAACTCGAAAAAGGAAATGTGAAACTGCACCAATGTACTTCACTTGAAATATTCACACCCTCTCTGAAATCTTTGAAGGGAACAAACTGGAATTGGGAGAATACAGAGGCTGTCTTCTAAAGATCAAAGGGCAGATAGCCATAATTTGATGGGAAGCACCTGGTGTCAGCGCTGGCTGTGGCTTGAACCTCAAACAGGCACCTGGAAATTCTGGCATCTCGTTCATTCTCTGTCATTAAATGGAGAAAATTCTGGCTCTCTTTTTCCACTGTGGGTGTAGTTTTGTCTTTATCTTATGGTAAGGTAACGGCATGTTGATATTTATGCTACAATAGAGTCCTTCTACAGCTCAGCAAATGCTGAGGTGTTTATTGGGCATAAAGAGAGGTAGAAAATCCCCATATTTGTAAGGCTCTAGAAGGAAACTTGGTAGCTTGTCTTCCCCCAACTCTTTGCGTGGCCTCAGTTAAATGTCTGATTTCCTGAAGCCCCAGCACCTAGAGATGATAAAATGGACATAAAAATGATCAAGGTCGGTAGAAAGGGAGGATAATGTCTGGTACTGAGAAACCAGCAGCAATGGTTGGAAGTGCTTCAGAGGTCTCTGCTCAGGCAGGGTCAGGCCAACCTCTTCCAAAAAAAAGGCAAAAAGAAGAGGGCTTTTTTGCTCTTAGGCACAAGAATACAATTCCTGAGAAGGAAATGTTCTTTTCCACGTTCAGGCATGGGGAAGGAGCCAATGCAAGTACCTCAGCTGCAGGCAGTGCCGCTCAGCAGCTTGGTTCTGTTCTTGTCCCCAGCTTTCAAGGCAGCTGTCTTGATCCAGCAGTGGTATCGGCGCCACGTGGCTCGGCTGGAAATGCGCCGCCGCTGCACCTGGAGAATCTTTCAATCCATTGAGTACGCCTGCGAGCAGGATCAGACCCAGGTATGGTGCCAAGGAGAAGAGCAGGTAGGAAAACACATAGGAAAGTGATTTCTGTGCCAGACTCTGGCTTTCAGGCTGCTGGCTGGTAACTCTCTTAAGTGCCTCAGTGGGCCAAGGACTGGGTTTCTGTCCCTTTTTAACCTATTGACTCCCTGTCTGCTTAATGAACCTCAAAAGCGAGCCATTTAACAGAACTTTTCTGGAGCCTGAACACAATAGGCAAGTCTGTTGGTTTGTTGTGTTTTAACTTGGATTAAAATTCTCTTACATGGCTGCCTTGCTCTCAGGGAGAGGAAGGGCTCATAGCATAGTTCTGCCTGTGGCTGAGGGTAAAGCCACTGTTTTGACTTCATCTCAAAATAGTCAAAACTTAAATTGGTACAATGAGAGTTGCTGTACATACCAGACAGCATGAGAAGGGCAGAGGTAATACTTCCAGAAAGAAGATCATGACAGATTGCCACTCTGTTGAATTTCATTCTGTGGTTAATGATGGGCTCTCCCCTCTTCCTGCAGCTTCACAACTTCTTCAGTTACCTCATGGACCAGTTCACACCAAGCAGCAGCAAAGAGAGTAAGTCTGTGTGCTGTTTGTAGATGTGGTACCAGCAGCTGTAAAGGCTGCGCCCTGTATTATTCATTGCCCAGTGCTAGGCAATCTTCTGGATGGCTCACATGGCCAAGAGTCTCAAGGGTAATGGCATCAGGAATAGAGAATGAATTATCTGGAGACTATGAGCTGTGCAAGGCACGTGGGGCAATTTCTGCTCTTAGGAGCTGAAAGGGGGCATAAAAGCTCAGTACATTTTCACAGAATCACAGAATGGTGCACGCTGCACCATGGATATCTGTCTCTGCAGCCTTTCCCCCACAAGTTTCGTAGCAGTGCCAAGCAGAACCCAGCATCATGGCTGTGATTGCTCCTGAGTGCCAGCCTAACAAAACAGCTCTTCTGTAGCAAATTACCAGAATGGTACCTGGAGCCAATTAACTACTTTTTTGTCTGTTTCTCTCTCTTTTTTTTTTTTTTTAAATAAACCCCACTAATCTGCTATCCAGGAGATTTTATCAGTCGCATGTTCATAAGTGGGGAAAGTTACAAAGAGGCAGAGCTGGAAAAATACTGTGACTATGAATCTATAGAGGTGCCAGACTCCTACACTGGACCCCATCTCTCTTTCCCACTCCTTCCTGACCATGCCACGGCCTTGCTGGAAGCTTTCCAACAGAAACAAGTAAGGATCTCCAAAAGGTACCATGCTTTCCCCTTCTCTGAACAGGGCTGCAGGATCAATAATTTGGTGTTAACTTTGTTACCAAGCTCAGTTGACTGGAGTATAACAAGCTGGCTGGCTGTTAAACAAAATGGGGTTGGAAATTATATGGTATTTCCTAATGCCATAGAAATATTCTTTCTGAAAAGATACTCCTGACAAAATGGCACACTTACATAGGGGTGTACCAGTATTATCTGAATTTCATTTCTAAAGGGAAAAATCAGCAACAACTCATGTTGAAACTTCTCATCATTTTTTGTTCAAATTTCTCAATATGTAAATAAGTATAGGATGGCCCAGAGGGAAACAGACAATTACAATGTTTTGTGCTATGCAACTTGGACTCAGATTTAAAATGTCAATTGTGAGTTTTTTGATGAGGAAGTTGAGTACCACTCCAGCACTAACAAGACAAGCCTTCATACAACTGCAGTGTTCTGCTGCCATCCCTCAGCTGATGTGCTGAACTGCAAAACAGGCCAAAACATCCCTTCTCCAAAGAGAACTTCTAAACCAAAGGTTCCTCCTGTCCCAGCTGTATTAAATGCATACACCCTGGCTTTGAGCATATCTATCACTGCAGGACATGTGGAAACTCACAGACTGGTTCAGTGTGGAAAAGCTAGGAAAGATCTAGAGGAGCAACTTCTTACCTGTAATAATGGACTGGATTTTCTGCTGCTCCTGGAGGTGGTGTGTGCTAGTGGGTATAGCCTTGTCCACAAGGTGCTGGGGCTTTAGGGTTGTCTTGCCAGCCCTCTCAGTGCTGAGGCTGGGCTGCCTTGGGCAAGTGCCTGCCATCCTGCTGTTTCCCAATATTTCCCTCATCTTGTTTATAAGCCCATAGGTCAGCACAGACTGCCATCCCAGGGAGAGTTTCTGCCATCCAGGCTATCCTGGTGGAGTCTTTGCAGCCAGGGGTGCTGCTCAGAGGCCACTGATTTCCTGCTTTAATCCCTCCAATTTCTCCTACTAGCAGCTCCATGCTCGCTATGTCTTAAACCTCCTGCATGAGACCAGGAAGCACCTGAAGCAGTTGCCAAACATCAGCCATGTCTCCACCTGCTACAGCGAGGAGGTCACCGTGTGTGGTGGGTCCCTTGCAGCCCCCGGGGTGGAATGCTGCTATGGGAGGGTGGGGCAGAGAGAAAATGATAGTGAGAGTACAATGCCCCCTCTGTACTGAGCATGGAACACAAATGCTCTCTATAAGCAATATGTGTGATGCCTTGAGAGGCAGCTGGATCTGTCTGAAATACCAAGGTGGTCTTTTTTCTCTCACCACAAACTCGGAGTTGTTTTACTAAACCACAGAAACCACACCCAGCTGAGGACTGGTCACAAAACTTGGTAGTGGTCTGACCTGTTCTCTGGCCTGGGATTATTTAAACAACAAAATCCTGGAGGTGTTCTGGGTGAGCACCAGCGCATGCATGCAGATCCAGAATGTTAATGCATCTTTGCATCCTATAAATTTCAGACAAAGCTTTTTAATTTTTCCTACTCTGACTAATGTTAAAATGCTGAGATATTTCTGAAAAATACAGAGCACAGACTGTTGCATGCACTCAGCCTCTGGAAAACAAACCTCTCTCTCCAATATTATGTTAAATGAGAATTAGATCACTATTTTGAATGCAAAGCTTTCTCCCATATAATGACAACCTTGTGCCATGTTCTGCCATCACAAGAGATAACTGAACAAAGCTTCTCAATTGGTGTTCAGCAGATGGTGTAGGGATCTTTTACTGCCCTTCTCAGACTGCAGCTCAAACCTTACATCATGTCCTTTTCCACTAGGCTTGCACTTCCCAAAGTATTTCAGTGGTGATTAATTTATAAAGGACATAGTTCATAGGAAGTTATCTATTGGGTTTTTTTAAGGTAAACATACTGTAACTTGTCTCTTTGTGCCTGCTAGGAGACTTGCACGGCCAGCTGGATGACTTGTTCCTCATCTTTCACAAGGTAGGCACTAAATTTGGGGAGGGATGCTGTCCAGGCATTGAAACAGGTGTCCCATGGGTCATGTTGAGAAGTGTTTGCAAAACTGGGCCATTCACGTGCAGTTCTGTGATTGATTAGTTTTAAATGGCTTCACAAATCAGTAGCTTATTCTCTTGCTGATGTGGAAATCTGATACCCATGTCGGTTTTATTAGTGCCAATGGGAATTTTTCTAGTGCTGATTCCAATAACAACTCTTTGTGACTGCCAGTTTCACTGCTGGGGCCAACAGGATAAAGATGAGCAAGGATCTGTTGTAACCTGGAACAGGAGTGAGAGACTGTGCAGCTGTGGGGAGGGGCATATGGACACCTTGGGGAGGCCTCTCAGGTGATATCTGCCTGTTCCTTGCTTTTACAGAATGGCCTTCCTTCCCCTTCCAAGTCCTACGTGTTCAATGGGGACTTTGTAGACAGAGGCAAGCAGTCCCTTGAGATCCTCGTTATCCTCTTTACTTTCCTCCTGATCTACCCCAAGGAGGTTCATCTCAACCGCGGGAACCACGAGGACCACATGGTGAACTTACGGTACGGCTTCTGTGCAGGGCTGAGCACGATGTCGAGGCCTTGTGCAAAATCCCACTGAGCTTCCTTTCTCCTGTTCCTTTAGCTATGGTTTCACCAAGGAAGTGATGCAGAAATACAAGGTAGGCTTATGTTTGTGTCTCCTTTACCATGTGACACATGCATTTAGAAGACTTGATGCTTTATCTCTTTTTTCTTTCAGGTGCATGGGAAGAAAATCTTGAAGATGTTTCAGAATGTCTTCTGCTGGCTGCCCCTGGCCACCCTGATTGATCAGAAAGTCCTCATTATTCACGGGGGCATCTCTGACACCACTGACCTGGACATGCTTGAGAAAATTCAAAGGGACAAAGTACGTTTTATTTCCCAGTTATTGCAAGAGACAACACTGGTGCTGATTTGTGGTGAGGAGCTCATTTCTACATGTCAGCTTAGCTGTTGACAAGACAAATCTAACAGATGGTCTTTCTAGACAAACATGTGTTTAGGTATAGGCTTTGGTTTGTTAGTGTGTGCATGAGCTGGGAAGGGATGAAGCTCTGTTGGTTTCTGGAATATGTGCTAATGCTGAAGTAAAAATACAGTCATGATGAGACATTGTCCCACAGTTCCCCAGCCTGTTTTTACCCCCTAGATTTCCAGGATTTTGATAAATCATTCAACTTGTTTCTGCCTCACTCTGTAGTTGGGAAATACCACTTTACTTTTCCAGCTACAATGACAACTCTTGCATTAGTCATTAATGCTTCTCCTTTGCTCTGCTGCATAGTTCCCATTGCAGATGAAATTTGTGTGCATGAAGTCAATGAGGAAGAGTGAGATGTCATGGATGTGGGGCCCAGCTGTAAACTCAGGATGGCTTGTTCGAGAGGATGGCATTAATAGTTTCACACAGTCAAGCAGCAGTTGATGGCAGAAGGGAGTGGGGCTTGGAGGCTTGGGTCATTTGAAGTCTGCCAATGGAAGATGTTAGAGCTGAAGTCTGGGTTTTCATGCTGTTATCAGTTCCATTTCTCTCATATCTTTCAGTTTATTTCTGTGTTAAGGCTGAAGAAGAGAAAGGAGTCGAGTAGAAAAGCAGACATACAGGCCATAAATGGGGAGAGCAGATCAGGCACGGATGCAGCAGGGAATGAGGCAGCTCCCAGGTTATCTCTGCAGCCCCAGTCAGCCCAGGCTCCCAGCACAGCCAACAGGCTGGAGTTCTCCAGGTGGCTCCGGCAGACGGTGCAGGAGCAAATCGACACGTGCCGCCGGCTGGTGGACATCAGCGAGTCAGAGCCAGAGGAGCTCACCTATTCCAGCATGGTCTCTTTGAAGGATGTGGATGAGCCGTGCTGGACTCGCCACGAGGAGTGGAAGCAGGTGAGGAGTCTCAGCAGGGTCCTGAGCTGGGTGCGCTGTGGGTGCCTCCTGCAGCAGTTGGTCCTTCACTGCTAAGTGGCCAGGAGGGGCTGCTCTGTGAGGGGATGTTTCATTGGGTACCTTGGTCACCTCCTGGGAGGAGCAGCTGTGAACTTCCTTTCCTTTCTTCCAGCCTGAGAGTCTCTTCTGTGTGCTCTGAAACCACAGGTACTTTAGCTGACATTACATGTGACCTTCCAGTGCTGCACACCTTTTCACTACAGCACTATATATTGAAGTCAGGGTTAAAGAGATTAAGCTTTAATCCAAACAGTGGTTACTGAGCCAGCACTTGTGCTTCTGGAGGCTGTAGAATGTCCTGGCTAGAGAACAAAGGCGTTTAATACTAAGCCTGCTAACGGCCTCAGGATCTGCTGGTTGTTCTTGCCCTGGGACTTGTGTTTTGGGACGGAGGAAGACAGGCAAGGCTCCTGGACATGTAAATGCTGGCAAAGGCAAAGCTTGTATCAGGCCTGACTTCTGCACATCCCTCTTTCCCCAGTCACTTTGGATGTGCCTGTAGCTCCTGGCCAACTTCTGAGGTGGCCCAGATCTGTGACGGTCTTCAGCTGGAATGCAGGAAACATGTCTGTCCCCCTGCACTATGGTTGTAGCAGCAGTCTAGGGAGGGATTCAGAGACTGAGCTGTATTTGCCTAGCAAACTTTTCCAATCCTTTCAGATTTTAGATGTCCTCTGGAGCGACCCCATGCCTCAGGAGGGCTGCAGAGAAAATAAGGTGCGAGGTGGCGGCTGCTACTTTGGGCCTGATGTGACCGAGAAGTTCCTTGAGAAGAACAGCTTGCAGTTCCTGATCCGCTCTCACGAGTGCAAGCAGGAGGGCTACGAGTTCTGTCACAACCGCAAGGTCAGTTGGGGGTGGTGTGAAGGATGCTTGGGTTTCCATCCTGCTAGGGTGGGGTCTCTGGGGCAGCAGTTTGTCTCAGTTCTGCATTTCTTCCGGTGGGGCTTTAAGCACATGCAAAATCCTTGAACAGGATTATTCGGAGTTAACTGAAGTCTGTTTCCATCTGAGGTGTTAGTACAGGGCAATCTGGAGCCACCTGCTCTGCTGGGGCCATGGCTGTGTAGGCAAACCATGTCCTTGTGTGTGGTGCTTGAGAAAAGATCTGAACCCACTTGTGCCATGGCCCCCACTTAGTGCAGCTGCTCCTGCAGATGAGCTACAAAAGGGTGTTACTGAGCTGCTGCAGCCACGTTCTGTTCTCAGAAGATTCAGTCAGGTTGGTGGCTTTGCCAGGGCATTCGGACTCTGGAGAGCGGAACTGCTGGGAGAGAGCACAGGAAAATTGCAGAAGCCCAGCACATGATTCACATGTGACCAGTGTCGCCCACGAGGAGCTCACACTGCAGGGCTTCCAGGCCAGCTGCCACCTGACTCTCCCTCTTTTCCATGAAACATGGTGCTTTCGCAGTCTGTGGACTCCAGAGCGGGTGTGTTGTTTACACGTATATAAATATTACAGCCTGTATGTACTGACTGCAAATGCCTCTTTTTTGGGATTAGGTGCTGACCATCTTTTCAGCCTCAAACTACTATGAGATTGGCAGCAACAGGGGAGCCTATGTGAAGCTGGGACCAGATCTCATCCCCCACTTTGTTCAGTACCAAGCAAACAAGACAGCCCATACGCTCCCCATGACCCAAAGGCAAGGCTTTCCAGTTGCTCTGCATTTGTCAAGTCAAAATTCCTAAAGGGAAAACTTCGTGAGCTTTTATAAAGTTTGACTCTGGAGGTGAACTTTCACAGCTTGATTTTCTAAATAGCTCTAAAGGAGGGATCAAGCTTTGTACTTGAAGTTACTGAGGAAAGCTCAAGGGTTGAGAAGGGACTGTTAACAAAATTCCAAAGGGATTTTTCTAAAGGTTGCTGATTTTTCAGCTTTTCTTTTCCATGTCAGGTTTTAACTTTTGACCTTTGCTGAGGTTCTCTTTTGCTTTGTTACTTTACTAATGAATGCAGGGACTCATGGCATCAGGTGAAGGGAATTGTGCCATGGGCATGCAGTGCCTTGTCACAAGCAGTGAGGTGCAGCTGTAGCTGTGCAGAGCAGTTGTGTGAGGGTCTGGGAAATCCATGGACAAGCCAGGTAGAGCAGTGGGAGGGAAGGTGCAGTTTTTCTTGTGATTGATGGCAGGTCCTTAAAGTGCTTCTCTCTGTTCTGCATCCTCCAGAATCAGCAGAGTGGAGGAGTCAGCCTTTCGAGCCTTGCGGGAAAAGCTCTTTGCTCACACCTCAGCCCTCATCAGTGCCTTCAAGGCCTACGACAGGGACAATACAGGTAACTCAGAGCTGAGGGACGTGTGGGATCATTGGCTGCTTGGATAGGGCTGAAGTGACTAAGTTGAGTTTGTGGCTGGCTGGGAGACTGCTCACTGACAGTTGTCACCAGCTGTCATGGGGAGGCTGTATCAGACCGTGCCAGAGGTCATTTGCTGTTACTCAGTCTCTGTGGATGCCTCTGAGTGACACCATAAAGTGGGGGTGCTGGAAAAGCAGGACATCACTAGCCTAATGTGTAGTAATTGAGGCTGGTCCTAAAAGAACTCCTTGCAGCTGGAGTACTGATGAAGCATTGGAAAAGATGACCTGGAACATGCCTGTTGTGTCACTTGACAAGGGCTGGGTGGTCTCTAGAGCCCCTTCATCCCTGGAGTCTAAAATCTCTGGGAAGAGGAAAGCGAGGGATGTCTTCTGTGACAGTTGTCTCTGTCAGAGCCTTAAGGAAGGAGCTGAGAGTTCTTACTTCTCTGGCAGGCAGGAGTGCTGTGCAGTGACCAAGAGGTGTTGCTGAGAACTGTCCATTGGTGAGCTGGGGGAGAAAAGGGATATGGTGCTTGGCAGAAGTGCTCATGGAGAGAACTGCTTTCTTGCTTTCTTCCCGCACTGTTCATAGGAAACCAGCTCAGTTGTTACAGCAGCTGCTAAAATGGGCAGTAGGCTGCAAATTTCTAATGGAATAGCCAAAGTTAGTGACTTGCCTTTGTTCAAATGTTCACAGCCTCATAACCTTGATTTGTTCCAATGATGAAAAGCTTGCAGAGGCTTGGGTGGGAAGTGTGCTTGTGCCTGCACTGCAAAATAATGCTGTGCTATCAGCAGCACCTAGACTGTCTTTGTGTCACAATTCAGGCTTTTTCTTTGCCTTTATGTGCTTCTCCCTACTTGTGTCCCAGAGGTGTCTCCCTTTTCCCTACAGGAAGGATCACGCTGAGCAACTGGGCGACAGCAGTGGAGTCAGTGCTGCGGCTGGGACTGCCCTGGCGAATGCTGAGGCCGCAGCTGGTGCGCAGTACCGAGGACGGCATGCTGGAATATAAATCGTGGCTGGATGACCTGGCCATGGAGCAGAGGAGCCAAGAGGTAAGCACTCACTCCCTTCCATCAAAGCATGATGTGAGCAGCTGCCCACCAGATCCCCAGCATGGGCAAATCAATTATGGTACCAAAGGACAGTGGATGGCTCATGGATAATCTAAAAGCACACTGATGTCGATAGGAAGTCTTGCCGGAGCTCAAATAGCCCTGAGGCAGCAAGCCTGTTTTGCAAACAGATGATGGATATGAAATCAAAATTTAGAGGTAGTTTTGGATGCAGGCTTGCGAGCAGGAAAACTGCATTCCATTCTCCAAGTAGCAGCTTCTCAATTACGCCCAGCCAACACAGCTCTGCAGTTCTTATAAAATGCAGCCTGTCTCACTGTGAGCCCAGAAGAGTGCTGTTGGGAAGGGACAAGCTGCTGATGGCCTGTTCTGCAGCTGCACAGAGGATCCAGTCATCACATGCCTGTTTGATAAGGCACTGCTTGCAAGCTCTTGAGAGCAAAAAAATATTCCTATTTGTGGAGACACCTACAGTAACAACTCAGAGAGGGAAGAGGTGTCAGAAGGATAAAAACTGTGATTGTCTTTCAGCACATCCAGTCGAGCTTGCTGGAAGTCATTTATCGAAACAGATCCAACTTAGAGACCATATTCAGGATCATAGACAGAGACCATTCAGGTAAGCAGGTGTGCAGGGGGTGTTGATCACTGCCTTGTGTTCCCTTCTGCTTTGGAACTTCCTTTAGTATGTATAGAGGTGTTTTCGTTTAGGCTTGGGTCCTCCTGCTCCCTCCCACGCTTCTGAAATGTCCATTTGTAATATGCCTTTGCTGCTTTGAGTTGTGTTTTAGCCAGGGTTCTCCACATGAGATGTAGCTGCAGCATGTCAAACACTCCTCCACAGGTCTCATCTCCTTTGAGGAATTCCAGCAAACCTGGAAGCTGTTCAGCTCCCACATGAACATTGAACTCACGGATGATGGCATTAATGACTTGGTTCGCAGCATTGATTTCAACAAGGATGGCAACATTGACTTCAACGAGTTCCTGGAAGCCTTCCGCCTCGTCAAGCAGTGCCCGTCGTGACAACCTGCCGTGGCTTGCCACGCCCCATGCCTTGATTTCTACAAAGCCAGGACTCTCCCACCTAACCTTGACTGTGCCTGCAGATGGCAAGCAGGGAAAGGGAAGGCAGGTGCCCAGAACAGACATCATTGTAGGCAACAGCTGTGACCCATTTGGGGAAGGTAACAGGTGAAATAGATGAGCTGCACTTCAATTGGGACCATTTTTAAAATAAGCTGCATTTTAAGTAGTTTGCTGCTCAAAGGGAAGATGCAACTTAGCTTCTCTTGTCAATGTGAGGAAATGTTACAGGTGTATTCAAGAGCAGTAAAGTGGAAGCCAATGTAATACTTGTAGGCAGTGTTTTAAGGAGGTAGCACCTGATTGATCCCAGCTTTCCTTTTAATAAACCATTTTTTCTAGATTGCTGTTGTTTGGCTGTTCATTTATTCTCTAATTAACCCTGTAAGCAGCAGTGCTGTTCCAGTGATGATACTTAATTGCCTGCTGGTGTTCCTCTGCTGTGGTAAGCTTGTTCTGCAAGTGTGGAGATGCTAAGTACATATAGTAGAGCAGAATGTTGGAAAAAATACCTCAAATGTGCAACACTGTCTCTAGCAGGGGCACTTGTTTAAGAAATCTATTGAGATAATTTCATTTTCAAAGCCCAGGGCAGTAGATGAAGTAGCCCCTGCTAGGGAGCCAATGCTGCACGTTCAAGTTATTTTCAAAGCATGGTAGGACTGCAGCTTGTGAAGTGGGGTGAAGCCTGAAGAGTCTGCGAAACAAGAAACTATATGTTCCTCAAATTCAAGCAGCACAGTCTGGCAGGGGCCCCATGGCAGAAGACTTCACTTAAGACTGCTACCCTAGCCCCCAAAAGAGAATTCTAGTCTCACTGAACTTCTTAGAGCTCATGGCCCAGTGCAGACAGTTTAGTAACTGGAACTATGCTTCCCAAAGGAAACTAATCCTGTTCCACCTATGCATTTTCAATTGTAATGGAATCATGCTTTCACAAACACTCTCAAATGCACAGTACAGATCCCAGCACATTGCAGCTATATTTGTTTTTCTGTCCTTCAAATCAATGAATGAAATTAATTTTGATGGCTAAGGAACAAAATGATTTTGCCTCTTCTGTCTGTTTCTGCTGTACAAACTCCTACTGCAGAGAAGGTTGTTTTTTGTTCCAGTGTTTTTCAGTGACTTTTGTACTGAGGGGAAAAGCGGGTCTCTGGCCATGGCATGGAGTGAGTAGGTACCTGCTCTGCAGTGCTTGCTACCAGGCAGGATCTAAGGGCCACACCTTTCATTTTGGTTTGGGGACTGAGGCTGCCGAGCAGCTCTGCAGCAGTGCATTTGACAGCCCCGTACCTGCAGTGCCCGGAGCAGTGAATTGCGCTTACCTGGAGTTGTGAGCAGCGTCACTGCTTTGCTGATGTCACTGAGAGCCAACACCACACACCACTTATTACAAAGTCAGATTGAATTTATTACTCTTGGGCAATTTAAAAAAGGCAGGAGACAACGTCCAGACATTCTGTTACTTAGAGGGGCAGCAAAGCTTTGTAAAATTCAGTAATTCACATACGTAAAGTGATCAAAACATAACCTTCAGATCCTTGCAGTCCAAAGGAAGGACAGAAACTGGAAACATGAACTTTCTGCAGCTTGCCCCAGTAATCGACTGGTATTGCAGTGAACAACATAGTTACAGCAACAAACATCTCTGTAATGACTTAACTTAGCTGTTTACACAATGGTGCTACTTGATTGTTCTGACAGGAACACGGAAGCGGGCTAAGCTTTCCACAAACCGAGCCATTAGTGAAACAATCCCCTCAGCACTGCATTTTTAGGACAATGCTGTTGTAAAAAAAAGAAGAAAAAAACCAAAAAATGTACAATAGTACATATAGTTCTATAGTAAAATGGTATCTGAACAGATTCAGTTTTCTTTCTTTTGTTAAAGCATATACAGCTTTATAAAATATAAACCTTCCAAAGGTCAATTTGAAAAGCTTAGAAGAGGCTTTGCTAATTCTAAAAGTAACAGACAAAATACCATTTTGCTCCTACAAGATATGTGTTTTATTTTACCTCAACAGTTTTAGCCTTGGAAGGTGAGCCATGACTGTGACTACCATGTTCTGTGTAAACCTCCACCGGTCAACTGAAGACTCCCCCTCGGATGGGAATGCTCTCGTTCAGCCCATGTTCTATTAGCTTGATGTCCTCCAAGTCATCCTTGATGATGCTGATTAGGTGACTCAGCCCTTCTTGCTGCTGCTTCAGGTGCTGCAGATAGTTCAGAAACCAGTGTGAGTATTGTTCAGATTCACAGACTTACCAGGTAATACTCCTCAGAAGTGTGATGACTGGTGGCATTGGCACGTTGAATAGCCTGGCATCACTTCTTTGAGGAAGGAAAAACAGCATTTTCTGTACCAACAGCCTATCTCCACAGAGTGATTTTGTACAATAGCTTGGTGCCCTGGCACTGAGACCAATGGAAAGGATGACCTCATCAAACAAGGCAAGAACATGACATTCTGGATCCAGTTAGTGTCTGTCTGGCCTAAATGATGAAGTTCAAAGAGTAGGCCAGGATTCTATCCAGTAATACTTACTTGCTTGATTTCCCTTAAGAGGTCTGCATCTATGTAGTAGCGCTCCTCAGCCCGCACTGCTCCGAAGTGGTTCTGCATTCTGATCTGGGACATGAGCTCATTCAGTCTGCCCTGGGAACAGGAACAGGCTTAAATCAAACACAACTCCTTTACAGCTGGCAGAGCTCCAGCATCTACCATTCCTAGAGTCTCCAGGGCTGGAAGCATGGCTGCTCATTCAATTTTTAGATGTTCTGGAAGACATGCAAAGGCTAAGCCACTCCAGTACTTCCAAGAACTCACAACTCCTTAAATGCCTATTGGCTATTCAGCGAAGAATGCTACAACCTACTAACACTGCCAGACTGAAAGCCTCCCACAACCAGTATATACACGTGGTTTAGAAAGCTGAGATGTTTTTAGTGAGGAAACCCCAGAGTTGTTGGCCAAACTCACCTTGAACTGCGTGGGTGCATTAAGTTCACACTGAATTGTATCCAACTGTACACGAAGTTGCTCCTCATCTGCTTGAATGGCGTAGCCGCTTTTCCTCTGGATCTCCTGCTTTATTAGCACCTACAAAAGAAGTCTTTGACGTTCATTAGAGAACACTTGGCCCATCCCTCTCCCCACCAGCCAATCCACATCTTTTGCCATTCCTTCAGCCTGTTTCTCACTAGATTTGTTGTGTCATTTAGTCTGCTGCTCTAGGACCTCAGGGCAGTCCTGTGGTTTTGGGTAAGTGAGAGAGAAGGCTCCCAAGTGTGGCAGACTGAAGCTTTCCCTGGCAGCTCTGCCTGGTACTTAAATGAACACCTGTTAGCTGAAGTCAGAATAATTTTCAGCACTGGCCTGCACAAGATGGAACAGATTCTCCTTCCTTCTGAGACTGCTTGTGCCACTAGACTGTGTCAAAGGACTCATTTAGATTATCCCAGTTACCTGCAAAGTTCTGTGTGAAAGCGCCATCAGCTTCCTTTTGTACTGTGCAATTTTTGCCATAGTTGTCGTTTGGTTTTTCTGCAGCTCACTAATATCTTCTGATATTATCTGCAGAAGAGACAGGAGTCAGTTGGAAGGCAGCGAAGTTTTTGATAACAGAACACATTAGGCCTCATTTAAAACTGGGAGTTTCATGACACTACACCACCCAGCAACTTGGTGTCCTTGACCCAGATGATTTTAGAAAGCTTTCTTCTACCTCTACTGTTCTGCTTTGTGTTTGTTTTCATATGCAACTGGGATTTTCAGAAGGCATTGGAAAATTGGTTGCCCAAATTTAAAAGTGCATGCCAATAAAACTTAAAGGGCTGGTGTGGAGTAGCCTATAACAAAACAGTAGGCTTGAACCTGAAACAAACGAAAGCCAAACCACACTGCTGGGTTTTTGGGCAAAAGCTCTATTTAAGGAATATATTAACATGGTTCATGTTCCAGTTTTGAACACACAGGGGCAGGTGCACTCAATAGTGCAGCCTTTGTCAACAGCAAGTCATGATAAAGATGAGCAGCCTTACATCTAATCGAGTTTGATGCTGTTTGGTCATCTGATCCTGGACCTTCAATCTTCTCAGCAGTTCCTTGAAACCCACCATTGGCACAGGAATAAGCCTATGAGAACACGAATATTTCTTACAACATGTTTTTATACTGGACACATGGTAAGGATTAGTAATTGTGAGCAGAATCTAATATAAGGTTACAGAATATGTTGGTCTTCTATAAATTAATACATAGCTGTATCTTCTTTTGCTAAGCTCTAGAGTCCTCACTGTTCCCAACAACCTGCCCCTTCTCCATAAAGAAACCTGCCCAATTTATCTGTAACCACTGGAGGGTACAAAGGTGCATCACCTTAAGCAATAAAGAGAAAAAACCATAACTGTTGCAAAAACTAATTCCCGGTAACTAATCCATGTAAAGGAGGACACCACACCTCCAAGGAACCCAAGTAAGGCTCTTTATCCTGACAGCTCCTAAGCGCCTAAATGGGTAAAGGGATTAAGACAGGCACTTGCAGTAATCTCCAGTGCTTTCAAGGGGATCAGCACTTGGCCAAGTTGTACTCAAGTAACTTTCTTGCAAGCTGCCTGAAGGGTACTATGCAATTATTATCTCTCTCTCCCCTTTCCAAGTCTTGTTGCAATACTTCAATACTTGGACAGACTACTGGACTTACTTATCAGGATCAGGATTATCAACTTTGGCTTGTTCCCATATAATAGGATCAACACCTAAAAAAAAAAAAAAGGGGTTTTTAATATGGCTATCTGAATAGAGAGATGTTACAGCTGCTAACCAGGAAAAATGCTGTGAAATACACAAACCTTATCAACTAGGCTAACCTGAATGCCTACAAATGCACAAATTAAGGTTAATTAAACTAGGGTAGTTCTTTAAAAGTCCTGATCCTGAGCAGGGGCAGCAAATTCAGACCCAAAGGCTGTCAAGCACTCCTGCAGGTTTGAAAGCAGGGGAAAGGAATAAACCATAGCTGCTCCCATTGGATAATCCATACTTTAAAGGGAGAAATTCCTACTGCTCCCACAATATGCCATGCTTGGGTCATCTGTCCTTTTAAAGTTGCTTATTGTGTAAAACAAACTAAAATGTAAAAAATCAGTAATAATGTGATCAAAGTACCAAATCAGTTGGCAAAATAATCCCAGTAGGAGTTAGCTTTGACTTTTCTGCAAGACTAGGCCCAGTGCCTTTTCCAATCCAGATTTAATAACCTTTCATATCTTAAATATAGACATATACAAAAGCTATAGACACAAAGGTTCAGTCATTTAATCAAATGACATGAACTGCCCTTAACTACGCTAAAACAAAGCTCTATGTGCACTGTCTGTGGCCACACAGGCAAGATAAGAGACCCATTTGAAAACCAGCAAGGGAGTACAGGACACGATTATTCTGATATTTAACTTTTTTTTTTTCCTCTTATTCTTTTCACAGGTGTTTTCCAGCAGGCTGACACCTGCTTTTTTCCCGGAGAGCCCAAAAAGCCCAGGGCACGCACCGGCGGGAGGGTTCTGCAGGAGCTGCTTGACTTGTGCCGGGGACAGCTCGGTCCTGGCCATGGACAGGCTGACCCCCAGCTGCTGCAGGGATGATTTGATGTTGGCTTGCTCAAAGTGGGCGTAGAGGGTCGTGGCGGGAACTCTCCTCGAGGTGCCGTTGGGCGAGCGCTCCACAACGTAAATGATCACCTCTGTCCTGAGCGAGGCAAAACGCACAACGTTGGGAAAAGGCAGCAGCACACAGGAGCTAACACAACACAGAACCACCCAAAGTCCAAGCTCTCCCTTCTCCCAGCTGACTTTTAACCTCCTGTAGCTCAGTGAGATGTAAAGTACCAGTAGCTGCAGGGTTTAAGGCAGCAAGGGAGAGAGCAAAGCTGTAAATACACTGCATTGTCTGCTCTCCCCAGTTTTAACAACCACATTCTACGGTGACACTAGTACCATATTAAGAATAACCTAAAAATCTCTGGAAAGATACTGGACTTAATGCCATAAAGAAAAACTATACGAGATTCAAATCAAATTCAGGATGAACGCATCTAAAATCAAGGAGAAGGGGGGACAGTAGACTTAGGAACCAATCCTTTCTAACAATTCTGTATTTCTATGCAATAGAAATGGGCAACCCTGTGGGAAGTTCACGTACTGGTCATCTGGCATCGTTTTAACACCTTCAACATTGACAGTAAGGGTCTGGTTTCCTCCCAAAATTTTGTGTAGTGATTCTACGAGCTGCTGCTGCTGGCTTCGAATATCTGCTTCTTTTCTGTTAAACACCAAGACCACGAAGCCATCTTCATCTTTGTTGTTGGGCATTAAACTGTAACCCACAGCCTGCCAAGGAACAAATGAAAAATGAAGGTATGTTACTTAGCAAAAGCATATCCTTGTGGCATGAAGAGAAGGGGCTAAATCCTTCCATTTTTAGAGCAACTGGTTCAAAATTTAACTCACAATGTATTCAGAGCTGCAGAAACATAAAATTAATGCCCTTTTAAATCATTCTCTCACAGAGCCATCAGTAAAGCAGCTTTTGAAACAGTTTGGCTTTTTACAAAATGTTCCTAAGTATCCTTTCCCCATCAGGGGAGTTGCCAACACAGCAGAGCTGACAGCAATCAGGAATGTTTTACAAACTGACCCTTTTCCCAAATTGCAAATGGAACCAGAGGATCAGACTTTATTACAAGCAAAAGCAGAATGGCAGCTTTCACCTCCTCTTGCCTATCAGCTGTCACCCCAACACAGCACTGGTGACAGGGTGGGCAGCAGGGGCTTTGTGAGGCCTGTGTGGTGCATGTGGCTGGGTGACCTGCACCTTTCCCCTCGTGCAAGTTCAGCTGAAGAGAGAAATGAGTTGAGGATGTGCCCAGGAGCCCGGTTTTGTCCGCAGAGGGTAAACCCCTGCCATGGCGAGCCTTGCAGAACCAGCCAGCCTGTCATGGAGCACACCACTGACAACTAAGGAAAAATTTGTTTTCAATCACATGACACCTTTGGTATTTCTGTTTTAAATAAATAACTCAGCCAAGATGTCTTTATGCAACATAGTATTTTCAAACTAGAATAGATTGTTTTTACTTTACTGTGGTCCTTCAGACAACGGCCTGTAACGTGTACCTTAGCAGCATCCGTTTCTTGGTCTGGAGCTGCATGCTTCTCATGTGCCCTAGAGCTGGAACTGTGTACCAGAGGATTCCTGTGGAACCCTTCATGTAATGCTTCTTCCTTATCTGATGCTGGATGTTTGCAGAGGCAATAACCAAACGAGCTTAAGATGCTTTGTTCCTATCCCTGTGCCACCTTCTCCCCTGTTTTTTGCAGGCACCTTCCCCTGGCAGCACAGATGAACTTGTCACTATTTCACTTATGGCACGTGAATTCATGGCATTAGAAACACTCCAGTCAGAGGGACAAGAGTAAACCTACTATCTGGCATGGTCTAACCTGAAAACTCTTCTTTTCAGTAAATGAAACTTGAAATGACTGATTTTGCACCACACAACTGACAGGTAACACTGAAAACAGTGATGCAACAAAACCAAACATTTGTTAGGCGGGCACAGTTGCTGCAAAGATTTTATGGAAGCCTCATAAAGTGCATAATCAACACCAGACTTAATGAATTATTAACCTACATTCAGGGCACAAAGTTCGCACTCCCAAGGATCAGCTCAGGGAAGGAGGGTATCACCATGCCTGCCCCAAATCCCCTCACAAGCTCGAGGCTTAGCAAGACAGTCAGCAGGTGCGGGATTTGCGGAGGATGGGGAGCTGCAAATTCTTTGTCAACATGAGAAGCAAGAGCTGGAACTGCTGATGGTTCCCTACACGGAATGGAGTCAGCATGAGCACTGGCAGAGATAAAATCACAAGAAGGCTGAAGGCTGGTGGATTTTAAACCTGGCACAGGCCAGGTTCAGAGAGCGTTATTTTAATCTAGACTGAAATTCTTATTCCAAATGTTCACAGCTTCTTTCAGACAAGAAGGTTATTTTTAATTGTTTCTGTGTTACTGTAACATACACAGATGCACATTAAAATTAATTTCCATAGATCTGTTCCAAGTACACACACACTAACCTGAATGCTACAGCACATGAAAGTGTTACTTTCATGATCCACATCTGGGCTCATTATCTAGTCCCTCCACACCACCCAGCTTTCCAGCATCTTCGAACCTTTTAATGAGCATGCATCAGAACTGTGCAGATTACCTGGAAAAATACTGTTTCAGAACACTCTTCCCAACGACAAAATCTGCTTTCACACCCCTGAGATGCTCAGAGTCAGCAGAGTAAGGGCACGGGCGCCCTCTGTGGGCAGCTGAACAAGGCCATACCTTAAACCTGCAGAAGGGGTTTTCCTGCGTGAACTCCACCGGAGCGATGTTGTTGTTGAAGTATCCTTTGCCCGTGCCCCAGAAGGCCTGGAGCTGGTTCCATTTGGCCAGGATGGCATCCCTCTCATCTCCCAGCAGTGTTGGGGCCGAGAGGGCGCTGGCTGTGTTGATGAGCTGGTTGGACTGAGCAGGTGTCTGGGCAGGCTGGTTGAACAACCCGCCGCCTAACGCTGGGGGGGATGAAGAGAAACAAATTCCTGTACCAACCACGACCATGCTACCACCTACCATCTGCCTATCAGGGGCATCACTTCTTATCATCATGTGAGAAGCAAAATAAAAAACCAGAATGAATAAATGAATTAAACTCAGATCATATTTCCGAAGTGTCTTTTTACAGTCACTCTTCATCTACAACAGAAGTTCCTGAATGCTACACTAGAAGAAATCTTTTTTATTATTTTTTAAAGGAGACACCTGTATTGATCCATGTCATCACCTGGCACCCTCAATATGTAAATCTGAGAGGCAGGCTGGCTGCTACAAATTCAGTGGACTCAGAGCCTGAAGCTGCTTATAAGCCAACTCCCATTAAAATTAACCTCAATGCCTTTTTCCTCCCCCTTCTTGTAATGCTATGACTGCAACATCAATTCTCTAACTACAGTTTCTACCAGCATTAAACCAAAGGGCTAAATATTGTTGGAAGCTCAAGGGTGAAGCTCAGGGACGTGCTTGAGCTCTAGTTCAAGAATTTAGGTGTAGCAGCCTCCTGTTACAACACACTTCTGTCCTACCACCCAGTAACTGAAGGTGTCAGACTTGCACTTTCACTGCTAAGGGGTGGGTAAATCCACAGGCCATACTCACTGGTCTGCTGCTGCTGCTGCTGCTGCTGGGTTCCAAAGCCTCCAAAGCCTAGCCCAGTTCCTAACCCACTGCCCAAGCCAGTTCCAGTTCCTGTGCCAAAACTGGTACCAAATCCAAAGCCTTTGTTCTGGGTAGCACCAAAGAGTCCTGGGGAAACAGGTAAATGATTACTGAGCAAAAAGAGCCCAGCAGCCACGTAACCCAGAGCACCCCTGGGTCTGTTCTAAGGGCAGCCAGTCCCTCAGGCCCTTACCGCTGGTGCCGGTGTTGGTGGGAGCAGAGAAGCTGAAGGCAGGTGCCGCGGTGGTGGTGGTGGTCCCAAAGCCTCCGAAGGCACCTGCCGAACACAGACCGCGGTCAGGCAGTGGCACACGGCCCCCGGAGCCGGCACGAGGTGACACCGACCGCACGCCGCGGGTGTTATGGGACAGGGGCTGACAGACGGATGGCACGTGGCACAAGCATGTGGTTCACACTGAGCATGGGGACCGAGTCCATCGTCCAAGGAAATGGGGGAGAAAACACGGACCACAAAGCCACAACTCGTATGGTGTGTCAAGAAAGCAAACAAAAAGGCAGCAGTCAACTGACACCTCGTTCCTTTACCAGAGGGATGTGATTTGCCTAGAGGCAGACACAACTAACAGCACTATTTCTTAGATTCTTTCTTAGGAATAAGCAGTGTTTTGTGAATTTTACAAATAGTCCTAACCTCGGGAAACAAATCAAAGCCTGAGGCCAGGTATATACAGTTGCTGTGCTTACAGGCAAAAAAAATCTGTGCTTACAGGCAAAATTTACAGGGTCCTTTTTATTTTTAAAGCCTTGTTTCCCAATGATCCCCTTCCCCATTACATCTCATTTGGAGGTTCAACCACTAGTATAGGAAGATGGATGCTAAAGCAATCAGCCTTCCACAGATTTTCAGGAAAAGCAGTCACTGGCCAGCAGGAGAGGACCTAAGTGAGCGCCTGAGCTCCAGTGGTGCCGACGGCGCTGGCCCAAGGTGCAGCCTGTGGAGCACTGACCTGCCTGGGAAACCAAGGTCTCTGTGTTTCATGCTGCTTTTACACAGAAGGACAGTCTGCTGCAAAGGATTTGTCACAAAGATGCTGCCTCTCCTAACTCACATCTCAATAGCAAAAAAAAAAAAAGGTTCTTTAGATCTATTACACTCACAGTCCTCCTGTCCACAAACAAAATGAAAAGTGTAAATCAAAGCTGATATGCAATTGCATTTTATTTCCATTCAGCAAACATCTTAATGTGAGTGGGCACAAGAATTTGTTCCCTGTAACATCCATGTTTCAGTCCTGCCAGCGAGTGGGACACCCAGGCAGGAGCACCAGCAGATGACACCGTTTTTAGGCACCTTGGTACTCACAGCAAATTTAGAGATCCTTTCTTGAAAAGGGACCCAAGAGTACAAATTAAATATCAAAGTATCAAATTAAGTATCCAATGGACTATCCACGGTCTCTTCTGGAGCAGCTGAAATGAAGCCAAAGAAATCCAGCCCAAGAGTGTTGACAGCAAATAACCCCCAGTGAGATCCCTGGAGTGCACCAAACAGATGAGAGGCGCTGACACAGAGAGCAGTGACACTGTGGGATGGATGGATGGATGGAATTCCTATATGAGCAGCAGCAATGGGACCCCCCGGGCTAATTGCACACCAAGAAAAGCATTAGAAATCCATCCAGTCCAGTGTTTTTATAGGGAATGGGCTGATTGCTCAGATCAGATGGATCTCCATGGGGCCAGAAAGGGCTTCCTTAGGCACCCCGCAGTGCCCCCATCCCGTGCAGGGCCTCCCTGGCACACGAGAGCTGGGGCAGGGTGGCTTTCGGGGACCAGGTGACAGCTGGGCTCTGACTCTGTGCCGGTCGTACACAACATGTTTCTCTACAGAAACCGGTGAGGTGTGGTGCATTCATGACAGCCAGTGCAAGGCCAATGAGGAGACACGGGGGAAGATGGAAACATGACTGCAGTCGTCCAAGAATCTCGTGTCAGGAAACGTGGCACAGGGACCAGCTCTGGGATTGCTTGGGATCACCTGATTCACTCCCATTTCAGAGACTTTTGGCTACAGGGTTATTTCCCCTCAAAAGCTATTCCTTGAGAATTTAACAGGCAAAACCCCTCCAAGCTATGGCTCTCCAACCCATTCCATTTCCAGAGCTTTTATCACCAGTCTTCACTGGCTATGAGGATTAGTATTGGGCACAAATTCCCAGTGAGGGATGTAATTCTTGGACCCCTGCTGGTAACATTTACCACAGAACACGTATCCACGCATTATCTACCTGCGCTGGCCAGACTGTTACCAAAATTGAAGGGTGGAGCTGAGGTAGTGGAAACACCGAAATTGCCAATATTAAAATTCACCGCGGGGTTAGCAGCTAATCCGAAACCCCCAAAATTAAACCCACTGGCAGTGGAGTTTGCAGTCTCAAGCCCACCAAATCCTGACGAGCGGGAAGCAGAAAGAGAGCAAGGCAACGTTAGTTCTGAGTGAAAGGCAGGTCCCAGGAAAGACAAGTTGAAGCGTTTTTCCATCCCCATGGGCAAGACAGGCACAGTTAGAAACAAGAGTAAAAGGTATTAACTGGCATTAAAGATTATTTATTGAACACAAGGAGGACAGTTAAAAGCTCCACACACTGCTGCTGTAAGGACATTATTTTTCAATTATACTGTGCATAAAGCAGCAGCATTTCCCCACTTTATTTCAAAGCTGTACATGAAACCATCTCTGTGATTTAATATTCACATTAAGAGTAATTTTTAACAGCCTAAGACTGCTCGATACAGCCGCATCTGTGTTAAGTGTAACAGATAATCGCAAAATTAATTCACAAACTGTCAGGAAGGCAAGAATAAATCAACTTCATACAAATAATACACTCAGATACACGACAGCAGAACCACCAGGAAACGCAGCTTCAGCAGCTGAGGCAGCACACAAGCCTTCGCTACTCCAGGGCAGACTTATCCAAGTTCTATTGCCAAAATCTGCCCACCTCAGCCTTGCTGGATTTACTGATGCATCCAGCACCCCTGGGATGCAGCTGAAACAGGTTCATGCCGGACAGACAATGGGAAGTCCTGAGGTGTGATCCCAGATTTCCCTCTGATATTGGTCTGTGAGTGTCATAAACCTTGCCACAGTGTACAGGCAGCACAAGCTGATTTTTTTACTTTCAGATGGGGCCAGAAAGAGTGTGTGTAAAAGCTCCAAAGTAGAAGTGACATTAAAATTCAGGTTAACTACAGTAAAGATCAGTCCTGTACAAAGGACCTGTCTGGAGCCAACAATTAATTATTTTACTACGTGAGGGTAGGGACAGCTCTGTCTTACACTTCACCATGACTGACAGTGACAAAAGAAGAGGGGAAAACGTCTTCCTTTACAAGTTAACCCCTATCTTTTACCTTGCTTAAAAGTGAACTTCCAAGGGCATCTCGTCCAAACGACGACTTTATTGCAAGCAAAATGCTGATCCAAGGGACCTACACCGCCTCAGCAACTCCCGGTACCGCCGGGGGCCGGGCGGGGCGCGGGACGGCGCCTCTGAGGCGGCCGCGGCTCCCATTGGCCGAGGGGCACGCGCTGCCGGTCACCGCCGCTCCCATTGGCCGGGGGGCACGCGCGGGCCGCCCGCCGCCGTTCTCATTGGTGGGGGGGCACGCGCGGGTCCCTGAGGGGACCGCGGTTCTCATTGGTGGGGGGGCACGCGCGGATCTCTGAGGCGGCCGCTGTTCTCATTGGTGGGGGGGCACGCGCGGGCCGCCGCCACCGTTCTCATTGGTGGGGGGGCACGCGCGGGTCCCTGAGGGGACCGGGGTTTTCATTGGTGGGGGGGGACGCGCGGGCCGCCGCCGCCGTTCTCATTGGCCAGGGGGCACGCGCGGCCCTCTGAGGTGGCCGCTGTTCTCATTGGCGGGGGGGCACGCGCTGCTGGCCGCCGCGGCTCTCATTGGCCAGGAGAGGGGGGGCACGCGCTGCCCGTTGCTCGGCTCCCCCCGCCCCTCCGCACCCCAATCCCCCCGCGCTCACCGGTCGGGTTGGCGGCCCCGGCTCCTGCCGTGGCACTGAAGTTGAAGGCCATGGGGCCGATGGTGGGACGGCGAGCGGAGGCCCTCGCGGGAGGCGCGTACGAGCCCCCGCGGCGGGTCCAGCCACAAACAAAACCGGCCGCACGCGCCGCTTTTCCGCCGCCGCCAAAGCGCTTCCGGGTGGCGCGGGCGATGCGTAATGACGCGATCGGCACGCGCCAGCGGGCTGTACCACTGCGGGCAGCGGGAGGGGGGGGGCCGGGAGAGGTCTAATGTCCCAAGGGACACAGGAAAATAAACGAGAATAAAACTAAACAGCTCTTCCTGGAGTAGCGGGGAGGAAATGTCCTGCTTTGCGCTAAACAGGGATTATAAAAGGACGGAAAATATTCTCAGCTCCAGGTCGCCGGGAGCTGAGCCTGAGCTCAGGCCAGCAGAGGGTCTCCCCGAATCCGCTCAGGGGCATTCCCTGGATGCCCCAACACTGGGGCCGTTCCTTTGGGTGTCCCGGCTGCAGGACCTGGCGGGCAGCCAGGAAGGGACATCACACAGCTGCTTCCCAGGGACAGCTCCCGCGGGGATCCCACATCCATGAGGAAGAGCTTCCTTCCCGGAGGGAGCAGCTGCCCAGGGAGGTCACGGAGTCTCCCTCTCTGGACACCTTTCTGTGGCACCTGCACCCAAAGTATCCCACGCTGCTGTGAACAGCAGAGCAAAGCCAGTCCCCAAAGCCTTTTCCCAGGAGTATTCCCAGAAAGCCGCCCAGAAAAGAACACTTGGGGGACAACACAGGGACAAAGGATGATGGTGTTATCCCGGAATCCCAGGAGGGTTTAGTTTGGAAGGCACCTTAAAGCCCATCTTGCTCCGCCCCCTGCCATGGGCAGGGACACCTTCCACTGTCCCAGGTGCTCCAAACTCTGTCCAACCGGGCCTTGGACACTTCCAGGCATCCACGGGCAGCTGCAGCTTCTCCAGGGAATCCATTCAAGGGCCTCACCACCCTCTCTGGGAGGAAACCAAAGCAGCAGCCTGGAAAAAGGCCCCAGTCCAAGCCCAAGCAATGCAAACCCCAATGCCCCTCTTTAGACGACAGTTACGTTAAAAACACATTTCACTATCTAATGGAAACATTCCTCGACGAGAATATTCTTTTAATTGGGAAAGGGGAGAGGAACCTTTGTGACTTTTAACACAAGTTTCTGCTTGACAAGTAAAAAAGTGTCAGGAGTTCTCAGGACCCTGTCCATAACACGGAGGGCTGCTCTCATCCCAAACATGCCAAATCTGCATTCCCAGCGAACCCCCACAACAACACCCAGGGCTCTGTCCCCTCCACCCCAAGAACAAGGCTGAGCTGTGGTGCCTTAAGCTGCAGAACAAACCCCACACCTGAAGGAGAAAAGCCTGGCTAACAAGCAGAGTGCGAACAGTTAGGGGGTCTGCATGGAAAAGCACTTCCAGCCGCTGGCTCGGTTCCACCTGCAGCTGCAGCCGCCGCACAAAGCTTCGCTCTGGGCTGGATTAGTTGCACGTGTGTGCTGTGACAGGACCAAGGGCACAATAACAAACACTTGGTGCACACTGGAGTAAGGACACACAACAGGTGACGGGCCCACAGGAAATGTGTCCGTGTCCTGGGGCCATCCAGGAGCCCGCTGTGTTCCCAGGCTGTCCACACTCCCACAGCCGTTGGCAAACGCCACCGTGTCGCTCCTGCAGGGAATCAGGCCGCCTTGTGGTCGCCCATCCAGTGCTTATGATCCTCTCTGGCTGCCAGTGTGGGTACAAACAGAGGGCAGGGTTGAGAAAAGCAGGATCTGGAGCAGTTTTAAAACGGAGTTTGGAAGTTGTAACGTAGCTGGCGAGAAAAAAGCCTCCTCCCTGGCTGACAGTGCAGATTCCCTTCCACCTCTGTCCCACCAAAAGTGATGCTGGACACAACTGTGTCTCCACAGGGGACAGTTGGTGTTAGGTCAGCTCTAATCGTTTATTCTCCAAGCTCACAGGGTAAAGAAAATCTACTAAGACGTCCTGATGAGTGGGGACCTCTCTTCTTCCGTGCTCTGGAAGAACAAAAGCACAGCAAGTTAAAGGTGGCCAGGAGAGACGTTTCCCCACGGGAAACTGGACTGCCCAGACGCCAAGCAGGGAAAGGAAAAGCTCCTACTTCCAAGGACAATTCCCTCTAAGACAGCCAGGGCTGCACTAAGAAAGCACCAGAGGGTGGGTGGCAGCTTGGGCAGGGACCTGCTGTAGCCCCTGACACAGGAGGGAAGGCCACAACCACCCAGGGATCATAGGAAGAGCTGCAATCTGCTGGATTACCTCTGTTTGCAGGAAAAGCAACAAAAAGCAAAGCAGGAAAAACACGGAATGCAGGTGTCCCTATGTCATTTTGACCCCTGTAGAATGTCCCAGCACATCCTAGAGAGCTGGTTTGAAGCTGTGCATGGTGGGTGGGGCAGGAATTCCCGGGACAGGCCTTGGGCAGTGGGACAGATTGACACCCTGGCTGAGCTGCTGACAACACAGGCAGGCTCAGAAAGGGGAGAGGGACAGGGACAGGGACAGGGAGTCTCTCCTGCACAGGAGACTGAAGTTCAGTCCCATGGGGATGGGATGGCAGTGGAACCCACTGATCCAGAGGGATCCCCCAGGCAGAGAGGGAAGCTGTAAGACAGCACTTGGGGAACACCAAACACACGAGACCACAGTAAGCCCAGGGCAACTATGAGGAGAAAACAGCCTCCTAGAGAACCCAGGCTATTGTTCCAACCAAAGGCTCCACACTTGGTGTCATCTGAACCCTGTATATGGTGAAATGCTGGCATCAGCTTTTGCCCTGACAGGCACCTTAATGCCAGCGACTCATCTTGGGACAGAACTTCTCATAAACAGATTTACAGGCTGTCTTGTAAACAGACAGTACTGGAGAATCCTTCCTGCTTGCTGCTGGTGCAGTTCATCTCTGTTCTTCGGCCACAAATTTGCATTATGGTTCTGGAAAATAATCCACCGGCACAACGCAGTTCTTCTGCTGAGAACACTGACACCAACTAAATCTGTGCTCAAATATGGTGGAGTTTTTTGCATCTTATCCTTCAGGGTCCTCTAGACAGGCTGATTTATTTCACTACAGTTGGCAAGGGAGCTGGGCACAGAGACAGGACCTGCCTTACCAGGCTTCTCGGATTAACTCCGCTCCTTTGCTTTGGCGCGTTTATTCTGAGTCTATTAAAACTTCCCCTCCCTAGAAAGGTCATTCCCAACAAAAACAATATAAAAACACGTGCAGAAGGACACCAAAAAGTAAAATCAACCATAAAAAAAACAAAATGAAGTGCAGGCAGATGGGCAGCAAGGAAAGTCAAATCCAAGATCTGCTTACCTCTTCACTCGTCCCCTGGGACCTGCACGCCATCACAACGAAAACAATCCCAAACACAATCCCCAGAGCCATGATGACAAAAGGGATCCCAGTCACAACACTGGCTTCCAGCAGGACGTGCCTGAGTTTGCTGGCAGATGCTTCATCAATCAGAACACTCTGGAGCAGAGAGAGATGATGAGGGGAAAAAAACCAAAAAGTTTATTTATTTCCATGCTTTCTAGAAGATCACTTTTGAGAAGGGCAGGGAAACAACAGTCCCACAACTCTCCACCACTGCTTCCTGACATACTTCCCTCCCTAAAATTCTTCCAGGGGGCAGAGGGATCACCTAGTCTATATTTCAAAGGAAAACAGGGATTTTTAACTTTGGTTTTAGGAATGGACTACTACCAATTGATTCAGTAATCCAACTACAGCACAGGAATATTCGCAAGAGATGATTCAAAAAAAAGGTGGGATGTCCTGAAGTCCTGCCCCTGTCTGAGCACCCCTTCTCCTTTGAGTTTAAAAGGAGTGTCTGACTGAGAGTGTTAGGCAGGGCTTGAACCTAACACTACAACAAACAGCAGGAGGGTGTTAGTTAAGAAAGAGCAACACGTACCTACCGCTGTACAAACAAGAAGAAAATCAGCATTTTCTTTCCTGGCTAGCTCAGAGGGCCTTTCTGCAAACATTAACATGCCACAATGCTGGAAAGACACAGCAAAACTATTTACCTCATTTATATACATCACTGGGAAAATCAGCGTTCGGATGTTGCCAGTTTCACTGTGTGGAAAAAAAAGAAATCACGGGTTTGGAATTCTTCCACCTGAGGGTTGTGAAGACAGATTATACAAGAACAATGAATGAGGAAAAGTGTCCCTAAAAAACCCTCTGGGCTGTTCCATTTTGCTGTGGATTTTCAGCTCCCTGCTGGAGCAGGACAATCTCGACCTCACTGATGATAAATTCTGGTTTGGGAGCAGGGACATTTTGGGACTTGGTGAGTGGTGAGAGACAGGGATCCATCTGGGGCTCATTAGTAACTGAGCGACAGATTTGTGCCAGGCAGCAGGAATTGAGCTAAGCTGATGTTGAAGGTTACTCTCATTTGTAAAACACAGGAACTATTGTCCGAGCAACATGGGCACAGCAGCAAAAATCCCCCAACAGTTGGCACATGTGGAATCCCAGCTCAGGCAGGAGTTGTGTTACTGTGACAGCTCCTGGGCACTGGGAAACAAGCCTGAAGAACACCACTGAGTCTCCCAAGGGGACTGGGCAGATAAAATACTTCTGTTGTAGTTATTACAGCCAAGCTGTGCCAATAAACATCAGGAGGAGTAGCCACCATACAGCATTCTTCACCCAGCAGGTAGAACTACAGAATCTGCTTGATCTGTGAGAGGGAAGCATACTGCCCCTTAGAAATGACACTTCTCTCTCTCCCACTTGCTCTCTCCAACCCATATTCCACGAGAACACTGCAGTAAATAACCATGCTGAATAACCATGCAGTAGCAGAGAACACTCACAAAAACTCAGGTAGTTTTCGGACGTGAACGTTGACCTGCATCCGCTTGGCTGCCTGCAAGACCAGCCCTGTCAGCTGGGGAGTGAAAGAGATCAGTGTTAAAAAAACCAGCACAGGTGAAAGAATAAGAACCGTGAGAATGCAGGAACAGCCTGCTACACAGCACACAGCAGGATCTGCACTGGGTCTTGGGAGAGGAGCTGTGGAATTTCCTCCTGCTTTAGCTGCACATAACAGCCCAATGAGTCAGAGCACTGTTTCTGTAAACCAGGCAGGTTGTGATTGTGCTCTTTTCCTCAACCCACATTTGTCTGTGGGGGTGGAGAGATCACTGCTGTACTGGTTTTAGCTGGGAGAGAATTCATTTTCTCCACAGTAGCTGGTATCAGGCTGTGTTTTGGAACGGTGATGAAAACAGCATGGGTAACCCAGGGATGTTCCAGTGATTGCTGAGCAGTGCTTGCACAGCTCCAGGCCTCTTCTGTTCCTCACACTGCCCTGCCAGTGAGTGGGGTGAGACACTGGGAGGGGACAGGGACAGGACAGCTGACCCAAAGTGTCCAAAGGGATCTCCCACTCCATCCAGCAGCATGGAACTACTACAGATTCCTTGAGGTCAATGGGATTACACCAATACACACCACCCAAGGAGGTGACCTAAACCCAGGTGCTTGGATCCATTCACCTATAGAACCCTCGAAAAAAGGCTGCACTTACAGGATTGATGTCTAGAAATGTCTCATGGTCTTCTTTTCTGGGATGCATGCCCTCTATGTCCTCTATGAACTTTGGATCTGCCTGGTAAAAATGTGGAGCTGACAGAAATATTGGAGCACCTGGAATGCAAAAACACCAAGTCATCAGCAAAAAAAAAAAAAAAAAAAAAAAAAAAAAAAAAAAAAAAAAAAAATATCAGGTGGAGCAGGACTTGGGGAAGCCTTGGGGGACCTCAGAGCTCTGAGCCCTTTACAGGGAAGGGAGGAGGCCCCTGTGGAGCTGCAAACCCCCCTGTGTGCAGGACAAACCCCGCAGCTGGCCGTACCCTGCTTGCAGACGCTGACATTGAGCACGCCGGTGCCGGGGCAGTTGCCGGCGGGCACGCAGAAGCCGGCGTTGGCCGGGTTCACCGAGGTGTTGGCAAACACCATGGAGGAGGGCACGAAGCGGAACGTGGGCACCCCGGCCACGGCTCCCGAGCTGTCGTACACCAGGAACAGGGACCTGCAGGGAAGCGGAGCAGAGCCAGGTGGGTCAGGCTGCAGCACACACTGACCCTGCTGCACTGTCTACCCATGTGTCTGCCCCGTCTGCATTCCCACCACCTCCTGGTTGGAATTTAATCTGATCAGCAAACATCTCAGCATCCTGCTGCTGCACAAAGCAGACGGTCCCCATGTTGCTGCTGCATGTTGTGTGAGTGCTGCTACCTCTGCTGAGAGGGACCAGGAAAGGAATGTGGTCATGGAAGACAGAACAATCTGGCACGCCCTGAATTTAGCCTAACACACGTCTGCATGGATTCAAATCATTTCAGATCAGTATTGTCCTTCACACACTGGGAAACCAGCGAGAGGGGAGACTAAGGTGTTAGGTAAGGAAGGAAACACCAAGATCTCCTTGGTACATTTCAGACAACATCATGTAAAGTCACAAATCTCTGAAGAGGGCAACCTGGGTTCTCTAACAAAGCACAGCACAGAAGACGACTTTGGAGGAAAGAAGCTTAAGGAAAGCTCATATAAATCCTTCCATTCCCCTTGTTACTAGCCTTGCAGGCCACTCTGTCCTTGCACTTTTCTTCCAAATTTTCACTTTACAAATCTTCACATCCTTAACTGCAGATGGGGAGGTTTTTTCCCTAACTCATCCTTCCCCCACAAATAAATGCAGAACACTGTGACTGTTAGATGAAATCACAGGAGGAGAACCACCAGCCTAACGTGACACCTCAAGAGGAATGGACGTAAACACTCTGCTTTGAAAAGTCTGAGTGCCACTGTGTTCTCCTTACCTGCAGAAATCAGAAGAAAATATGTAAATGTTCTCATCTTTGCTGATCAGCGGGTGAAAGGATGTCCCATCTGTGCCATTGATCATGTTACATGCCTCTGTTGTCCACCAGCTCAAGGACCTGAAGAAAGGGAAGCAAAGACAGCAAAGGTTAAAAGATGTCTGAGCAGCAGCCAGGCAATGCCAGCTCCTGGCCTAAGCAAATGGGAATCAGACCTGTACAGTGCCAATTCCTCCTGCCTCAGCCCTGCTAACAAGAAAAGGGATTGAAATGGGTTGCACTTGCATTCTCTTTAAACTGGCACCAGGCAAGCAAGGGGCAGATTCTGACAAAGGCAGCACCGAGGTGTTGCAACAGCACACTGAAAAACTTACTCTTTTCCTTTCCACTCCACAATCCTGGAGAAGTTCAGGTAGTTTGTTTCCCCACTCAAGAAAACGTATTCTCCATCATCAGTTCCGTTCATCTGCAAACAGACACAGGAGCTTTCAGTGGCTCCACTCATCCTGTGGCCCCTGGCTGGTCACTGCAATGGGGTGGCAGGAGTTGAAGTTGGCACCACTCCAAATCCACCCTAGGAGTGCTGGACTGCCCCTGAGATCTGTGCAGCTCATTGAACTCCACCCTGAACAGGAATGAGGTGGAAGTGACCGGGCAAGATCCTTACACCTCCCAAAGGCAGGAAATACAACACCAGATGAGACTTTTCTCCCTTTGAGAGCTGCCCCAGAGTAAAGAGCCCTCAGCAAGTAAACAACCCCACAGAAATAACCTCAGCACTGCAGACATCTCCAAGGAGCAAGGATTCCCACCAGACCAAAATGACATGCAATGACCAGAAACACTGTGCATGCCATGAATGGCTCCAGCTCAGAAATAACATCCAATTTCAGGCAATTACTAAGGAAACCAGGACATTTTTCTAGTAGTTTGCACAACGGGCTCCACGAAGCCCATGTTATTCAAGCAAGCACAGGCAAGAATGGAGGGGATGTCCTTGGAAAGTGTATCCATACCTTCCCCTCCAGTGCCTAGATGGGGAGAGGGAGCAGCCCTTGGCTATCCCTGCCTCCTGGCTCAGTCCAGGCACACCCCAGTGCCATCAATCCCCAGGGAAGGCCCTGGCAGGCGAGGCCATGCAGTCACCTTGCTGAAGAGCCCGAAGACGGGATCGATCTCGGGGTGCAGGACGTGGATGGTGGACAGCAGCCTGTCCTTGTAGCCCCAGAGCAGCTCGTGCACGCTGCGCACGGTGAACAGCGACTCCTGGTACAGCAGCAGCAGCACCTCGGTGGCAAACTGCAGAGGGGTTGACCTGGTCCACTCCATGGCAGTCTGCAGGGAGCAGTGAATGGTCAGAGTTACTGGGGAATAAATGATCAGCTGTGTCCAGACACAGACACTCTCTGCCACTGCGCAGTCATTTCCACAAAATTCAAACACTAGCAAGGTTTATTTCCTTTCCAGCTGACAAGTGGGCTTGAAAGAGGTCACAACAAAAGGAGGGCGTTTCTCTGGGCTAACCAACCTGTGGTTCTTCTCATGCTCCCTGATACAGTACATCACAGGCAAAAATCTGAAGGAGAGATAATCCTTATCACCACGAGGTGCCTGGGAGGAATTGAAAACACAGTGTCTGGATTGTCTGCAACGTTCAGTAAGCTGAGTCCTATCTGCTACTACACACAGGGCATTCCTGCACTCATTCGTAAAATCAGGCATTTTTGGAAATGCTGGGGATGAAGCTGAATCGAAGGCACCCTGCAACTGAAACTAAACCAGGGTGGAGAGCAAAGGCTGAATCACAGCCCAAGTACTGGAGTACAGCCTGACTGCCTCTGGAGGCTGTGACAGCTTTGGATCTGCTCACTTGCATGCTGTCCCTGTATAAGACCAAAATAATTGTCTGCCTGTGATCACCATGAGACTCTCTTTCACCTAGCACAGTCTGGGGGTGCATTTTTGACTTAATACTCTGAGAGGTCCTTTTCATTCAGCTCTGCCTGAGACTGCTCTAGTGTAGTTTGTTTCTGGTTTGAGAAGCAGACTTGGAGGCAGCTTCTCCAATTTTGACAAAATAACCCCAAGCATTCCTAACTCCCTCAGGCAGAAGCTGGAGTTCCTCCTGGGCATTTGACATCACTGATTCCCTGCTTTCACTGACTTGTGGAAGCCCAGCAAGCCTGATTTCCCCTTGTCCCTGGCGAGTGTGTGGCCTCGTAGCATCAGAGGAAGGCACTAACGCTGCAGAGGTGTGGGGAGAGGGAGGAACAAAATAAGCCCCTCCACAACAGCCCAGCCCCAAAGTGAGCCCAGCATCTGCCCAGGACACGAGCTGCCTCTTGTTCTTCCATCACATTTATCTACCACAAAAGGAGAGCCAGGATGAAGCAACACACTGCTCCCTCTGAAGTGTGTCAGGATGAATTCCAAGCAGGAATGAAAGAGAACTCACCACTGCAGGAATATTTACTGTCCTGATCAGGTCCACTTCAGGATCTCCCACTGACTTCTGAGGTTCAAATACATAAGTCTTTGGGTTTAGAGCAGACACTTTGGTTCCGTTGTCCAAAAACTGGACGTGCACTCTTGGCCTGTATTCCCTGAAAGACAAGAGTTTGTTCTCTAATCAAGTTAAACAAGCAGACACAGCAGTAATTGCAATTAACTCCTGGCTGTTCTACTGCTTAAAGCACATGAAGGGTGGCATTTCCAGTTCTTTGGAAGTAGATTCTCTCACTGACACAAAATCCCCGCTGTGTCAGTGTGAGCTGAGTCAGACCTCACGGGGTGTTTCCAAAAATACCACCCTGTGTGTTAAGTGCACTTCATACTTTTGCCTCATCCTTAAAAACCTCAAAGGAAGGACAACAATTTCAGACGGCGCAGAAGGGTTTAGAGGCACTGTACATGAGACTGCCCTTGAAGTGCAGTTTGAAAATGAAACTTTTGCCTCTGCTGCAGGCAAAATTCACTTCCAGAAAGATGCAGGGCTGCATGTGTGATGGACCTGACCTAAGAACCCACCAGAATTCTTCTGCTGGCTTCAGAGCACTTGGCACCAGAGCTTACATGTGGCATGACCACGGGACAAGCCTCATTTTTGTTCTCCTTTAATTCTCGAGCAGGAATCCTGGGCACAAGAGAAATTCAACTGAATTTTTGCTGTTCACCACCCATGGCCTGGGAGGTTGCTGCTGTTCCTGTCTAAGCACTCAGACAGCAGGATAAAACTCAGGATTGCTGACAAACCAGTCCAATTGGCAAGGGACATCAAATGCTGCCTGCTGGCCCGACGAGCAAGCCGGATCCTAATTACCCTGAAACACATGTCAGGAGCACAGCTCCATTTCCATTGCCATTAGCACTGTACCAACCAGGATTCTGCCGTGGTGCAGGACAGGCTGACACACACGTGTCTCCAGCAAACCCCAAAAGGGAAATGGCAGGCGGGCTGCTCACCACCTGGCACACACAGGAGGTGAAATTCCCCATTTCCTCAGCCTGCAGTGACTCAGGAGGCTGCTGGCTTTCACATTTGCCTGGGCGAATTTCAAGTCACAGGACAGGAGGGAGAATTGTTCTGCCAGGTGTTGTACTCTGATGTTCTGCATTCAGTTTGGATGGAGACTCTGTCAGAACAGCAAGCTGCATTACTCTGGCTCAGCTTTCACATTTGGAGCAAACTGGAAAGGCCTGTGAACCTAGTGCTATTAGAAACCAGCCATTTCCCATCTTCCATCTACCACTCTCCAGCATCCCTGCCACCCAGGAACCTTTTGGTCTGGCCACACTTCCAGCTTCACTTGGCAACAGCCTCTTGGACAGCAACCTATTTTATACCCCAGGGCTGGAACTGAGGGGATGGAAACGGACAGCTGTGAATTGCCTTCCTAAAATAGGCCAGGAGTAACCTGAGACACCTCTCCAGCTCTGGAGAGGAAAGTAATACTCCCTGATGAGGGATATGAATAGGAGGCTCTAAGATGTTAAAGTTAAAAAGTTCTAAGTGTGTGCAAGACCAGACAATATTCCAGTGTTCCTTGGGACTCAGCAGGCTTGGGCAGATAAGCTGGCACTTTGTAATTACTTATTTTCCATGCTGCCAGTTCAACTTCCAGGATTTAAAAACACTGTTTTTGTTACAGAATCTGCCTCAAGTGCTTTACAGTGTACACTGGTGAAAACTCTGAGATGCAGGAAGAGACTCTTGAGCCCTCCCACCTCCTCCCTGTCACTGACTGTATTTGTCTGGCCCAGTTTGGTCCCAGCCTTTCCCCAAACACCCTGTTTTATAAAAACACAGAGCCACGTGCTTCATGTTAGGGCATTTTTAGGTGTTCTGCCACGTGCTGAGGCCAAATGAGTCTTCCATGCTTTGCTACACAGGGCCTGTGAAACCAGCTGGAGGTTTCTTCCCTGGCTGCAGTGTGGCTGGAACACCCCTCCCTTCTCCCTGTGCTCTCCCACCGCCTCCTCTCCTGCCCCACCCACCGCCGACAGCCTGCTGCAGCCACAGCCAGGAGGGGCTTATGGAATCTGCTGGTAGGGACCTCCCCACTTCCTAACTTTTCCTTCTTCTTCTATCAGATGGAGCAGAGCACAGGGGAATCCTGTCCAGACATGCCAGAATCAGGCTGAGCAAACCAGGCAGATGCAGCTGGAGTGTGCAGCCTCTCTCCTCCCCTCCCTGTCCCGCCAAGGACACTGCAGGGAGGGCTGGCATCAGGGACCCACTCACAGCCAGCCCGTGGCGTGGGATGCAGGAAAGGCTCTCCCAGCAAACCTGCAGCTCAGGCTGGGCCTCCCCTGGGGCAGGGAGCAGCCCAGCCAGTGCAGCACCAGCCCCATCCAGCCTGCTGAGCTCCTTCCTGGACTGAGGTGCAGCCTCCCAAACCAGGCTGCGTGTGACACCACCCAGGACAGACTTGGAACTAAGGAAAGGGAAAAGAAGAAGCTGGCAAAGAGGACTGAATATCAGCCTGTGCGGGTCCCTGTGAACCTTGGAGCTGGTCCTGTTGATCTTCCTGACACAGAACACATTGCTGACTAATGCCC
This sequence comes from Phylloscopus whistleri, assembly GCA_017589585.1. Lineage (NCBI taxonomy): Eukaryota > Metazoa > Chordata > Aves > Passeriformes > Phylloscopidae > Phylloscopus > Phylloscopus whistleri. Next base: position 1,256,229 of record JADMLD010000092.1, read on the forward strand.
AGTGTTAGACTACACACACCTGAAGGAAAGCTGGGGAACTCGAGAGCTTGTGGATCATCTTCTCTCCAGCTCTGCTGGCTCATGGAATGCAGGGATTTTGCCAAAGTACCACAGGGAGGTTGCCAGGGCTAAACAGACACAGGACAAGAATGCAGAGGAGATGGGGAAGTGATTGTTGGCAGAGGGAGAAACAAAGCTGAGGTGTGGGAGGAAGGAAACTGAAAGGCAAGAGATAATGTAGAAACCAAGGCTCCCACAAAGGCTCCTGCTTTCATTCCAATACCAAGAGATTCTGGTAATTTTGCAGCTGAGGAAAAGACAGCTCCTTCTGGCACTGAGCCAGTGCCTGGCCTGGATGAGCCTGTGTGACCAAAAGCGAGGCTGACAGTCAGGAAGTCCACCTTCTTGCCACCTTGTGCTGACAGACTTCCTCATAACACAGGGACTCCCAGCACCAGAGCCCTTCCTGCCACAGGCCTGCTCCTGGTTTACAGGGCTGCAGGCAGCTGAGCAGAGCACAGCTGTAAAGGAAAACTTGTGTGTAAGGCAACATTAAAATCTCTCTGTGCCACACAGGGCAGCTCTACGACCTGGACAATATCTAACAGTGCACATGGCCTTAGTAAATCCATGAGTGAAAAATGAGAGATAGGTTTAAAACCTAAGCAGGTTTTTCAGTGAGGGTCAGCTCAGGAAGAACCTTTCAGTACCACCCCAAGTGTTTTTCTGGCCACATTTTACCTATGTGGATGGTGCAACACCAGCTAGGAACCCATTCCTGAGTGAGCAACACTCCTCTCCCCAGCCTCCCAAACATCACCCAGCTCACAAGACAGCAGGCCAGGATGCATCAGCTTCCTCTGCGTTCAGCAGCACACCAACAAAACTTTGCCCAAAACCTGACAGAAGTCACTGGCTTCATCTGAGAGCAGCTGCAAGTGTCAGTGCTGTGTGGGCTGTGACCATGCTCCCCTGGACAAACCTTCCCTCACACATGAACATCTAGCTTTTCTCCTAGAAAGGGATCCCAGGCCTTCTGGATTGCTCACACACCAGAGTTTTTGTCGAATGTGGGTCCTACCTGTAGGTGTAGGGTCCTATTTCCTCTACGAGAGGAGTGGCGCCTTGGAGCACTTCCAAAGGGTTTGTCACATTAAAAAAGTAGAACTGCATGTAGACTGGGGGGGGAGGGTCCTCCCAGGCCTCAAAGGTTTCTGTGCCATTCTTCAAGACTGTTCCCTGAAACAAGAGAAAGGCAGGTCAGCTGCTAATGCTATGGTGCTGCACGATACTGACAGGAGAGACAGGAATTCCACGCCTTGGGAACAAGCACAGGCAGAAAGACTTGAGACCCCCAATGCTAGATCTGCTTTACTTTGAAGCACCTCACTCAGTATCAACCAGCCCAGGCACCAGCTCTCAGGCCAGGGGCAGCATTGGTTGGTTTGTAGTTCCTCTTCTCCCCACAGACAATTCTGCCTGACATTTTTCAGAATGAAGACTGATCCGTTATTACTCCTGTCTCCTTTCCTGCATCAGTAACAACCTCCACCTGGTGCAAGACACCACAAAACGTGCCAACATTACAGACAAAAGTACAACTCCATGTTGGGAGGCCAAAAGAGTCCTGGCCTCGATGATTTCTTTGCCCAAGAATGTCAGATTCCAACACAGCTGTGAGATTCTGTCTCCAGAGCAAAGAGACTTTGCTTTTCGGTGGCCTGTGAGAAAAACTGTGAAAGAAATGTGTCATTCACGTAGGCACTCCAGGATTTGTGCCTTTCCAAGGTCTTGGAACAGGGAAAGATGGTTTGCCCTCTGTCTTTAATTTCTTTGCTGCAGCAATGTCAGCACACGCATCTCCAGACCCGCAGTCCATCAGTCTATTTTGTAACCAAGGTACTAACCAGTATTTTATAGCAGAAGCACTTAGGAAATGAAACACTGATTCCCTTACCCCCGTGATACCCCTTAGCAGCATATACATGTTACATGGAAAGTCACAGGCACACCTGTCACATGTAGAGCTCTGTAACAGAGGTCTCCATCTCCCACTTTATTACTATCCCACTTGGGATAAAATTCACCCCACATATAAGGCATCCCCACCACCAAAACCAAGGCTTTTCATGTAGTTAGAACTCTGGGACTGCTTCAGTGGTCACACAGAGAAATATGGCTGGCAGAGTGAATTTTCAGGAATAAACACAAAGAACACTCTATCTTGGAAAACCACATCACCTGTAGGCGGAAGAAAGGGAGGAGGGGAATGATTTGCAATTAAATGGCTCTCATGGACACTCATTCTTTTTATTCCTCTGAGAAAACAAGTGGAATATTGTGAGTGGAAGCTCAGAAGCAGGGCAGGCTGGACAGCTGCCAGCTTGTGGTCAATGTTCACGGGGTCTTAGCAGCCACAGTTGCCTCAGGACTCATTCTTGGCCTCCCTACTTAAGGAGCTGTCTTCTCTCCATGCAGACTTTAATTCTGAAGGGTGAGATAGAGAGAAGACTGTTCCAAAGACAAACTTACTGGCAGGAGCTTGGCTTTGCAGGAGTAATGCTAAATGGGCTCTCAAACGCACAAGTGCCAGCTGGTGGCATTTTGCACTTGCAGCCTGCTGTCCCCATAGGATTAAAATCCATGTATTCTGTGCACACCTCAAAAATTCATGTGCTTCAGACACGCTTGAGGAGCTTGGAGCATTTCTCTGGAACTACCAACAACTCACAGATACAATTTCCTACACAGCCTGATGCTTTTGATCCTTTTTTTTATGATTTATGCCAAGGAGACTCATCTCTGTATTCATGAGTATTCACTGGTCATATTCATTCCAGATTTATTTCTTGGATTGCATGGCACAGTTTGCATCTCCCACAGAAATTAAGTGTCTATTTATAGCTCTGTACAGTGACAGCAAGCCCAGATTCACCAACTTCTGAGCTGGATTCAGAGAGACTCCCAAAAACTGTCAAATAATGAAATATGGTAAGCTCTTCTGATTTTTTTCACCAAATGTTACCAGGGATATTTCAGTCTATCACATGATATTACAGGGATATCAGGGCTTCCTGATAGTGGAGTCCACGCTCATTTCCAGTGTTCCTAAACATCCTTCCTGCTGACTGTATTTATCAGCCAGCCCTGAACTCACAGCTCTCTCATTTGCTGCTGTTTCCTTGCCTTGACTGTGCTTTACAAACAGGAAATAAAAAGGGAGCTTTCCCTCTTTGCCTCCCAAATATAACAGCTACTGGCAGTGATGGTGGGAGTGGGAAATGGTACCAAACATTTCTGAAACCTACACAGAAAAATTAATTATTTTTCTTTTTTTAATTTCTTGGAACGCCTAAACATTTTAATTCAAAGATGCACTTTTGTCTGTTCATATGACAGAGTTTAACTGCAGCTTGTTAAGGTGATGGGGTAAGCATTCAGACCAACATGAACAGACCTCTCAACTCCTGCACCTTGGGAATGCCCTGCCCCAAGGGATCATCCCAATGGATCCTGCAGCTAGGCCTTCAGACTAAACTCTCCTGAGAGCCTCCAGTATTTTGCATCACACAACATCAGCAAAAAAATGATCAATACATCAACTAAATCAATGGAGAAAACATCTTCCTTGTCCTTTGGAGCCTGAAACATTCCAGCCAGCTCAGCTCCAGAGATGGCTGGCAACAAGTCCAGTGGAATTTCAAGGGGGTTGAAGAATAAGTGTTTTCTAAAATTATCAGTGTGGCATGATGGAGGCACCTGGGCCAAAGGACTGACTGACTGCCAAGTTTGAAATTAGGAGCACAGCTCAAAGCTTGACTGTGCATGTGTGCATACATATATATGTATATAATATTAGCTTGTATTCATAACCTGCACAGCAGTGGCAGTAAATGCTCCAGCATCCACCCATCAGAGAGCACAAGCCAACACCACTGGCACCTGGGAATGCCCTTCTTCTGGGGAAGATTCATCCTTGATCATCACATGTTTTTTGCCATTATTCTCTAGAGTTTCAGGTGCCAGCCTGAAAACAAACAGGTTTTGGCCATCTGATTGGGATGGCACTATTTAGTTCACAAAAACACAGTAAAATAGCAAACAAAGAATAAGTTGATGAGATTTGAATGCCTTCTGGGAAAAGTGCTGCCAGTATTCTTCTCACAAACACATCTGCCCACTGATTTTCAATGGGATGTGAAGTCTTACAGCAGGCTGGATCCCCACTCTTCCCACACCCTGTCTGTATCCCAGATCCTGCCTTTGGCTGGGAAGGCTGTGGCGCACAAGCCCCCCGTGAAAGCAGAGCCATCCTCAGCAGTTCACAGGTGCTGGGTTTGGAGACACAGGTGCCTCAGCTGTTCCAAAACACGGCTTTCCACTCCAGCTGCACTTGAGACTGCAAAGACAGCCCCTCACTGTGGGCAGCTCCAGCTTCAGGACTACTGGAAAGCCCTCAAAGGAACAGGAACTCCTTGCAACAGCTCGGGTCTTGCCCCATTTCAAAGGCAAATTGAGATTTGTCTATTTGCACAAGTTTTTCTAAGCTCCACACGCGGTTACACAAGAGACAGCAGCTTTCTAGGCTACACACAAATGAGGGGACGCTCACGTGGGACAAAGCAAATGTGGAAAGCAGCCAGATCAGCAGAGTGACTGGGAGCACCCGGCTTTGGGGCCCAGAGCTGTGCTGCCCCAGTCTGGGTGGGTGTGGCTCCCGGAGAAGGCCCTCGGGGGCTTGGCAGCTCTCTCCCTCATTCCCTGCAATCCAGATGTGTGCCAGCAGGAGCTGGAGAGCAGCAGGCAGGAGGAGACTGAGCTCTGGAAACTTTATCCTGCATTACTGCAAGCCCTGCTGAGCGAACAGCAAGTTGCTCTTACATAAGGCTCCGGTGCAGGGAAGGAGCAGGCAGCCAGGAGATAATACGCGTAAGGAGGATCACGCCTGATTCCTGACAGCCCTGCTCCAAACCGCTGCTCTGGCACCGACAGCATGAAGGACACTTGGGAGTAGAACTCCTGGGAGGCAGAGGAGGGCAGACTCCTTCCCAAGGAGAGCCAGGATCAGAGGGATGGAGCTGCACTTCCGAGTGCCACAACCTGCCAGAAGCTCACTGCTGACCTACAATTGCACTCGGTAAAGCAAAGTGATTGAAGTTCAGACAATGCAGTTTCCATGGCAGGAAATGCTCCCTCTCAACAGTAGGTTAGGAGGTCACAGATGATCTGGTCACCAGTTAGACAACAGCACTGGTCAAATCCCTTCATTGGGTAGCATTCCTGGTTTCTCTGCCAGAATAAGAACTAAGATGATAATTCCTCAGATCGATAAATAATTGTTCATTTACAAAGGAATTCCAAGAGAGTTACTAACATGGCTGACCCTTCTCACTGGATAAATGCACAGAGCCCCTCTGGGAGAAACACGAACGCTTAGGAGGGCAGGAACAGTGCAGGCCTCTGCATCCACAGCCACGCCAGGATGGTGTCCCCAAGTGTGGGACAACACGGTGAAATGCCTGGCTGCCATCACCCAGCCTGGGGAACTGGGAGGCACCACGTGCTCCAGCCCACAGCACCCCTGGCCGTGCTCCAGAGGCACCAGCAAATGGAGCAGCAGAACAAGTATGACAGAGACGGCAAAAAGAAAGGGGTGCTTTAGGTGCCCCCTGCTGCCCTCGGGTGCTGCTGCTCTGGAGGGCTGCTCGCTACAGCTGCTGCCCCACAGCCAGCAAAGCTACCTCGAGAAGAGGCTTTTTTACCCATTCTCGCCCATTTTTTAGCCAGCCCAGGGACCAGTGCAGCCTGAGCTCCATTCTGAGCCCTAGCCCAACCGGGTGGTGCAGGGCAGAGGGGGCTCACGGCCCAGGGATGCTCCTGCCCACTCACCCACTGAGCTGCTGCAAGGAGGGAGCCAGCCCCCTCCCTCCCTGCCTCCCTCGGCTATTTTCAGAAGGAATAAACCGGTAAACAAAGACAGAGACGGGAACGCAGCAATGCTTTTACCTGCTTCACCTGCAGATCCACCACCGTCTGGAAGACGTGCGCGACCAGCAAGGAGATGCTGGCGATGAGCAGCGTCATGGCCAGGACCCCCACGGTGACGAGACACAGCGACTTCATGGCTGCTGCTGCTGCTGCTGCTGGCGAGCAGGGACCGCCGGGGCTCGCCGGGCTCGGGCGCCGGGGGCGGGGGCACTGCGGGCCCCGCCCGCCTGCGCCGGGAGGAGCCGCCGCCTCCCCGCCCCTCGGCGCCGCAGCCGCCGCCGCTCTCCCGGGGATGCTCTCCCGGGGATGCTCTCTGGGGCCGGGACAGCGTATCCCAAAGTCCCGGGGGGTGGTTCCTGCCCGCAAGGATTCCGGGCACAGCCGGAAGCTCCTGGCCGCTCGGTGCGGCAGGCAGCGCCCGAGCGCCTTCTGGAAAGCGAGCAGAGGAATTACACAGCAAAGTTACTGGGGGGAAACTTGCAGGGGGCGTGAAGCGCCTCTAGAGTGGGTGAAGCATCGCAGGGAGCGGATTCTGCCACAATTCAGTGCAGTCCAGCTGCCACTAACACAGCCAAGCCGCACTCGAAAAAAACAAATCAAATCAATGCACCTGCTTTTTCAAAAGCCAGTGGGATGGACTGCCCCACCTTCCCACCCATCGCTGCCGGCAGGAGGGAAAGACACCTGCAACAGCGTCTTTCCTAGCGATGGATGTCACCCCTCCCAACCCCTTTCCCCCACCAGGGCCTTCCTGCGGCCCGAAAGGAAGGAAAGCCCTGCGACACAGCGCTCCCGTCCCATCCGCAGGCTGCCAGCAGCTCTGGTGTTTCCCAAGCCACGAGTCAGTTCCCTCTCCAAACCACGAGGCTGGCGGCTTGCCAGCTGCAGCCCGATCCAAGGAATGCCTTCCTGAGCAAGAGGGCAGCGAGTGGCCCATCAGATGGATTTCCTGCTAATATGGACCGAAGCATCTTCCCTTATAAATATTTCTTCCTGTAATTGTGATTGCAGCAACGCTGTTAAGTTATTATGTGCCCTTCCAGATATTTCTGCTTGTGAAAGGTTCTGAGGTCACATGTCCCAGTTGTTTGGAAAACCAGAATTTTTGTGGTTCCACCCACACAGTTAAAAATAAAAAAGAAAGACAGACAGAAAGACAGACAGAAAGACAGACAGAAAGACAGACAGAAAGAAAGGAAAAAAAGAAAGGAAAGAAAGAAAGAAAGGAAAGAAAGAAAGAAAGAAAGGAAAGAAAGAAAGTTAGTTATTCTGGCAGCCTTTTTTCATTTTGATTCTTATTCCAGAGTGGTGTTCTTAGCCCTGCTTCTGCACCATTTCTCCAAAAATCAAGAACCAGAATACATAATTAAAATCTGGTTTTGAAGGCTAATTTAACTACAGCAATAAAACCCTCCCCTTAGAAAGATTCTTCCATAGGAATTCTTTCTTTGAAACCATAAACCTTCCCTTCCACTGTAAAACGTTTTAGCTGAACCCTGGCACAAATATTTATAGATCAAGCAAAGATTCCTACAGAATTCTGGGTTTGGTTAATTCAGCATTTTGGTTTCTTTTTCCATAAAAATCTACCCATGTGATGCATAGAACCACATTGTTTCTCCATACAGATTTTCTAGATTCTCAATGTGAATGATTTTCTTTATTTTGGGAAATTATTTTACCTTTGGAAGCCAAGGAATTGCTCACCAGCCATGATACACTGCAAACACTCCTGTGGGGAGTGGCTCCACCTCTGGAGTGCAGCCTGGGAATGCAGTGGGTGCATTCTGCTGGCTCAAGGCACAGTTGTGTGTCATAATTACAGCTCCCTGAAACAAGCAGAGGCACATCTTCCCTGCCCAGCATCATCATGATGTTACTGAGAGGAGAGGCAGACGAGGCCCACATTCTGGAAAGCATGGACATGATGAAATTGTCCTGCCCCATGCACTGGGATTATCTTTAAAAAACATAAAAAGCCAGACTTACTGAGCTTGTGATGTGGTTCCCTCAGTTTGTGCAACACCAGGTGCTCAGCTCCTTGGAGTCCATGCAAGGCAGGAAAAGCTGGTGAGGGAAGGAATTAGGAAATCACACGGCACAGTATCAAACCAAATCAAAACAGATGCCAGAAATCCTTAATCCTACTCCTGTGGTTTAGTAACTATCAGACATTTCTCCAGTGGATGTTTAATGCTGCCCACAGCAGGGCTGGAACAGCACACAGGAGGGTGGGGTACTGTTCCTTGTCTCTTTGTGTGCATCCATGGCACTTGGTGGATCTCTGGACTTTGATACCCAAGACAGGAATCGTGCTTGCCCTTACTTAACCATCTGCCACTGCTGACAGGTCTGTTCACACCATGTCTGACTGGACCCAGCCTTGTGCTGCTTCCTTCAGGAGCTGTGACCTCAGGGCACACAGAGAAACAGCCTCTCCAGGACCAAGTATAGTTTCATCTCAAGGCTAAAAATGCAGCTGTAACTAGAAAAGTGCTTTACCTAATAAACACTCTACCAGTTTCTGCCTTATCTCCAGTTTGGGTAGGCTTGTCCACTCATCTCCTGCTGTTGTATGTTTGCAGTCTGCTTCCCTCTATGGATCTGGCTGCTCAGCTCACCCACTCGACATAAAACATAACAGGGAACACACAGGTCCTTCCCATTCCCAGTTTCCTGACCAAGAGCCTGTGCTGGCTGCAGTTCCAGAGCAAGGGCTGAGAAGGACAGCAGCACAAGGCTTACACGCAGAGCACACTGCCAGCCTTGGAGCAGCAGCTCTTGGGAAACACCCAAGTGCCTCAGTACCACACAAGGAAAAGGTTTCTGGAGGCTCTGCCCTTCTGCTTTCCCTGCACAGCTCACACACATCCTTGTCACCAGAGAACTCACACACACTGTGGGTATCTAGTACTCTATGCTTAATTAATAAAACAATAACCTAATTATGAGATCCTGATTTCAGCTGAGAGTTGAGACATTTCTGAAAGGTTTGTAAGTGGCTAGTGATCACACTTCACTGTCTCAAGCTTCAGTTCCCACAGAGGCAAATTAATTGCTGGCAGGAAAGCAGTTCACTGTAGGGCAGAGCTACGCTGCAATTACTGGGTCCACCCATGACCTTAGAAAGGGCTGGGAGTAAAGCTGGTGCTTTTGTAAGAGCAGCCTTTGCTCTCGAGTTAGAACACTGCTTGACTTCCAGATTTGGGACAGTGACATCCCAGGAAATGAGACATTTGCCTGCAACAGCACTAAATTTTTCTTCTGAGGAAATGATTACTTTTAACTGTTATGAGATTAGCAGCAAAAATGGTCTTCATTCTGAAATTTGGGCCTGAGCCTCGTGTTTTTGACACTCCCCAGCCAAATAACTGCAGCCCTTGTGGATTGTGAGCCACTCACACACACGAGTGTTGTAATTGTGATATAGGCCACGTGGCACATTTTACAATCACACACACCCCAACGTATTCCTTGTAACTTCAGCTAGACCAAAATCAGCAAGTGCAGCCACTCACACCCATCAGCTACGTCTGGCTGAGTTTGCTGCTGCCCTGACTCATCTGTTTGTGCAGCAAGAGCCTCAGGACCCAGAGGTGCCAAGCTGTGCTGCATGCAGGAGACTGAGCATGGCTCCAGGCCACATTTTCCTCACCATCCTCCTCACCCAGATTTCTCCCCTCACACAGCTCTGTGCTTTTCCAAAGCTGAACCCCTCATTCAAAACATCTCCTTTCCAGCACTGGCACAGAGCAGTGCTGGAGCCCTTCCAGCTGAACCAGGAAATACCTTCTGGGAGGGGAGAGAATGTCACCAGTGGCTGTGAAACAGGGACCTTGCTGGGAAAGGGAGGCAGGGCCTGCACTGGGATGGGCGGGAGGCTGTGGCAAGTGGCACAGCCTGGGTAACTTACACAGGTCTGCTGAGGGCCTGCCTTGCAGGTGCCAAGCCCATCTCATCAGTGAAGCTCCTCCTGTCAGAGTTTTACCACCTTAATTCGCTTCTTAGCTTCTGCAATGCAGATTGCAACAGGAAGAACGCTGCCTTTTCAAGTGCTTGATCTGATACTCTTGAGCATTGCCCACAGAGACTGACACAGTTTTCTGTACAGCCCTTGAGGCAGCTCCAGGATGAACCAGGCTTACTTGTTCTGCTGCTGCTGAGAGCTGCACACAGCCCTGGACTACTGGGAATATCCTCTGCACACCAAGGGGTAAGCACAGGTGTGGAAGCAGCCAGGGAGGAACCAAAACCACAGCTGATATGATGAGCCCATGCTGTTCCCAGCAGTGGAGCAAAGGAGAACCTGGCAAAAAAAGCCTGGAGAAATGCAAAACCAGACCAGAATTGTGTTCACTCCTGCCTTACAAACCAGCAGACAACAAAGCCCAAATCACCATACAAATGTGTCTCTGTTTTTATTCTAGGGAGAGCTATAAGGAACAGGCAAGATTTCTGCACAGGTGGCCAACAGAGTCAGGTTAGTCATGCAGGCCAGGTACTTTATCAGTCACACACTTCCCTGTCAATATCAAAGACTGCAGAGCAGAGACTTTACCCTCCAGCCTTGAAAACCTCACCTGCTAACCCTGGACATGACAGATATTATCAAGAACCTCTCATTCAAACAGAATCCATGGTGATCATGAGCTTTTTCTCCTACAGTATGGCATGCATGCCTCCTAAAAAGGGGAGGACTACAGTCTACAACTCCCCGTGGGACTTTAAGGCCCAAATCCCAGAGCAGTGGATGAACACCCCAGCCCCTGGCCCAGACCTTCCTGAAGGGAGGGGAGAGAGAACTGTTCCATTTATTTTATTATCCAAAGTCCATTTGGGACTTTGAGTTTCAGCCTACACCTAGTTTTAAGGGAACTGCATGCACTAGGGAGGGCACATTTAAAATGAGCAAACCAATGAGTTTCCCTCACCTGAGAGTCCTGTCCCACATAAATGCCACTCCGTCATACAAAGGTGAGGGATGCTCCATAGCAGGAACTCTAGGAATCTCATTTGCATCTTTCTGTAGCCTATTCTCAACTGCTTGTTGATTTGAAAGAGTTCAAGAGCAGACCCTGGCCCTTAGAACATCTGCTGCTGCATTAAAGCCTAGATGCAGACTACATCTCCACAGAGTTTTACTGAGGAAGAGTGGAGGCCTTGCACAGAGAGCCAGGGATTTTTATGGTCTCTGCTGAGTGCATTTGAGAGAGGCTGCAAACCTACCATCAGAGTCTGCTTTGTTGTGAGCCTGTCTCATATCACAGCCTGAGATCTTCCCCCGTCCCTGAAGTAAACACAGGGATTGAAGGCTGCAATTAGATGATCTTGCCAGCCTGCATCACACTATGGTTTACTCTTATTAAAATCCTGCTGGGTAAGTGTCTTCTAGCTGGCAGCACCAGTGGCTCCAGAGCAGCACAGCTGAGCTCTCTGGAGCCTTCCCATGCACAAAACCTGGGATGTCAATCCTTAAATGCACCAAATTCGCTGCCACAGATGAGGAAAGACCAAAAACTCATATTAGAAATCCCTCCCTGATTCCCAGTGTCCACTGCACTTAAATGCACTCTTGGTAGGCCTGGAATGAGTCATCCTCATCCCCAGCTGGCCACTGGCAGCCACTGGAAAACAAATGCTTTGTATGTCAGCCTGGATACAAACAGCTCCTGTCTGCCAGCTCAGACAAGGGGGCTGTGTGTGGGACAGCCCTCAGCTCCCATCCCGAGGGCATGACAGCCACCAGCTTCCCTGGAAATGTGCCAGAGGTGGAGTGACAGATCAGAAGAAGGATGAGGGAAATGTTGTGCAAAGGGTTAAAGGAACAAAGAGCATTCTAGGGGTTTAATCCTAGTAGGGAGGCTATGCAATCTCATGCTTTAGGATGTGTTTGCCCTGTACCCCCAGCCCCTGAGGGCAGTGCAGAGCCAGGCTGCAGCATGTGGCTCCCAATCCCTGCTGTAGGCAAAGCTCTGGCCCCACGCTGTGCCAGCACCAGTGCATAGCAGGGATTTATCCCAGTGCAGTAAACAAAATCCTGGGACTGTTTGGATGGGCAGGAAGCCAGGCTCCCTGCAGGACAACTGCTCCCAGCTGCTGACAGCAATGCTGCCTTCAACTCTTCCTATCATCTGCTCAGCACAGAAGAGGCACTGAGGGAGAAACACTGAGGGGGAAAGGGAAGGCAAATGGTGCCTTCACAGCAAAGCCCAGCAACCAGCACCCTTTGGCTATTTCTAGGTCTGTGCTTCTTCCAGAACCCAGCTCCTCTGACCCCATTCCTTGTCAGATCCCAGGCTCCAGCCCCAGTGCCCTGTTGCACTTGGGTGCCTGCCAGCCTCAGTTCTGAGTATTTAATATCTTAAACACAGGCCAAAAGCAGAGCTGGGCCCCAGGATGGGAGCCAGTAGGCTTCAGCACAGTCTGCAATACCTTCTGTAGGTCAGCTGTGTCCCTTGGCACCAAAGAGAACACTTTGGGGAAGCCAAAAGGTGCCCCTACCACGGTGCTAGCATGTGACCCGGGCCTCAGGACAGAGCCACTGCATCAGGTGCTGGCCCAGGGCCTGCCCTGCCCTCTGACAGGGCTGTGTGGGAAAGGACTTCTCACTTTCCCCTGTCACCAGACACAGGCAGCACATGACTAAGTGACCAGTGACATCCCCCCTCACACACTGGGAAAGAGGAACTTGTGGGGACAGATTCAGCACAGGACACGCGGATTTGATGGCAGCAAAACTGCACTTCAAGGCACACGAAAGGTCTCCTTATTTTATATCCCTGGCTTTTTATTCCAGGGAGGAAATATGTGTGCCACCAGTGAATGCACCTCCCTGCACCTCTGTGATGCCAGACCTGTAATCAAACTTACTCAGGTCGTGAAGACAAGCACTACTATCAGAGCTTACAGACCTTTTGGGAGAATCCTTTCCCAGGAACCCCCACATGGTAAGCAGCCAGGCAACACAGAAAACAAACAAAAAAACAAATCCCCATTTTGAATTAAGTCATGGAACTTATAAAACAATACAACTTCCTCGCAGCTTTCAGGAAAGTAGCATCTAAAATATGGGGGCATCAGCTGGGGAAACGGAGAATGAAGAACAACAAAATAGAAAGTGTGACTTGCACAGAGTGACTAATAAACTGAAAAAGCTGGCAAATAATGGCTCATGGGGAAACAAACCTAGGAGGAAAAGGGATGTAGGGAAAGCTACTGAAAGTTATTGACACTACTGTCACAGTAGAGAAATCCACAGAAAGCACAGGAAATGCAGTAAGGGAATGGCAGGACAAGCAATAAGCTCTACCTCAAACCCAGGAAGGAATTCCAAGTCCGATTACTATGGGTAGAGTAAGAAAGAATAGCATTAGACCTCTTAGATGTTTTGAGTTAGCTAAGCAAGGATGAAATGCATTCTAACACAGAAAAACAGCAAACTCAGAATCACAACCTGTGTGCTTAAAAATGGATGGAAAACCTGTGTGCTCTGTGCTTCTCAGCCTGGGTAAGATCTTTAGGGGGTGACATCTGTGTCCAGGTTGGGTCACTGTTCTTACAGAAGAATGACACCAGGCCTGAAGAAGACTCCCAAGGTCCCTTTTAGCTGCCTTCCAGATTTTCATGGCTCATAATGGAAAGGAGGTCTGGATCTGGGGTGCCCTCATTACTAACCCACCACTCTTCAAGAAGTTAATAGCAACCCAGAGGAAGCATCTCCCGTCTGTTTGGAAGAGCTTTTCCTGCCAGGCACACTCCTCCTGTGCCACCTGCTGACTGCTGTGCAATGCTGCACAAGAGCGTCCAGTGTTCACAGCTGAGACACTCCAAATAATAGGGGAGATGGATGGGGCAGGATGCCAGTCAGGCTCATGGTTTCCCCCTAAAGTACATGAATATTTTGCCCTTCCCATTTTTCTATCTGCTTGGGTGGGGATCCAACACAGAAAGTGTCAAATAAATGCCTGGGAAACCTCCACGGCATAAGGCTTGAATTTTAGATTTCAGCCTGCCTCCCAGGGAGGCTGCTTTAGCCTAAGCTCTGGGAGTTATGGTAAAGATGGGAAAAGGAGATGTGACATTGCTCCTTTTCCCATCTCCTTTCAACACCTGACTGTTTCCAGTTAAACTAGAAGAGGAGTTCTTCACACTCAAAGTACCAGTGGTGCTCAGCATGGCTACACCTTGCAGCTACTGCAAGGGGTAACTCCCAAAGCACACGGCTGCAGCACTGGCACTTGGCATCTGCTCCACCAACAGAGCTGCCTGTGGCACTTCCCGGTGACCCGACAGCCCCTCCACGTGGTGTAACAGGGCTCCTGGATTTGTATTTCTCTCTTACTTACTCACGTTTCCGTTTTGCTCTGTTGCAGACCTGGACGAAGCACCGTACACACACAAGGCTTTAAGAGCAGTCTCTCCCCGGGATCAGACGGTGGCCAGCCTCACGGGAGCTCCCCAAATCCATCCCCAAGTGCCTCTGTCAGAGCCAGGACAGCGGGACAGCAGCACACAGTCTGCCTCAGCCGGCGCTCCGTGTCTCACTGCAGATTCCCCGTCACCACAGCAGATGGCAGAGCTGACAGAGGAACAGAGCTCCTGTGAGACGCTGCCCGTGGGCCAGCCCTTCCTAACAACACCTCTGGCTGCTGCCTTGGCCACAGAGCTTGGGGAGTGAGGATTTGCCCTCCTGTTTTGGTTTTGGTTCTGAAACGTGGAAAGGCGTCAGGGTTGAGGCTCCCGGAGCTGGGAACTCCACAAAGTCACATGTGGCTTTTCCAAATACTCTCCTGCTTTTCCAGTGCTCTCCCACTTGTCGAGCAAACAATGGTGCAACAGAGCCTCGCTCACAGAACACTCCTCTCAAAGTAATGCTGCATCAGGAATGACTGTGAGAACAAACTGAAGTCTCGAATTAATTAGAAAGAGAATTGTGTCCCTGAGATTTGAAGAATTTGTTTCCTAGTCCCTCTACTGTACAGACACCATGTCTGGTTCTGATGAAAGCTTAAAAAAACAAATCTCAGTTGCATTTTGGAGCATTTCTGTTTATCTGCTTTGAAAATCCTCTAAGGAGACAGAAGTCTCCAAGTTCCACAGGATATGAGCAATTCAAGAATTCCTAGAGGGGAAGGGACCAAAGCCTTCAAAGGGATAAGTTACCATCTGCAAGGGTCCATGCATTTGCTTCAGAAGAGGAACCTCAGCCCTCAGTGACCCTTCTCAGTTCTCCCCTGTCCAGCATCTGTGCTTCTAACACTCCATAACTGATCAGCAGTTCAGCAGTTTCACCCTTAGTATTCACTGAGACCCTTGTTTTAAAAAACCAGGAGACAGCAAATGAATTCCAGGCACCCTAAGAGGAGTTGCAAACAACGGTCACAGGCACGAGTAAAAACCCATTACATCCACATAAATCCATGCTGCCTCCCAAAGGGAAAGGTCCTCTGGGGACTGGGCTGGCAATGGGAATTACTGAACTGTCCTTCCCTGCCTGGCTGTGCTTGTCTCTTTGCCACAAGCTTGGTGACTCCCTCTTTTTGTAATGGTACAAATGCATTTGTGGTATCAACAATTACCCTGAGTACCCAAAGCAATCGGGGTGCTTTGCTTTAGTTTCTTCTGCAGGTGCTGGGTGAAAAAATCTGGCACTGGCAGAGGCCTGAATGAGCATGGAGATGAATAGCAGAGGAGACCTTTGCTCTACTCATTAAAGCAGCACCCTGCCTTTCATCCTGTGCATTTCTGTATCTTCAAAATAAACCTTTCCTGAAGGATTCCTGCAGTAGCCTCTTCTAGGCTGTGTTTGCTTGATGTCCCTTCCTAAGCTGTTTTATCAAATGTGCTTAAAGAAAGAAATGTGGGGCTAGGAGCTCCAAACACCACCTCTTCATCCGTGCTGAGGGCTGGCAGGAGGATATCCTTTCAGTGTGAGGCTACAATAATTAATGGGCTGTGTCTGCTGTGTTGCAGAGGTGGCTGGGAAGCCCAAATTGCAGTGCACACGTAGTACTTACAGAACAGCACAGGTGCCCCAACTGGCAATCCCAGCTCAGCAAGGTGGTGCACAGACACAGAGCAGGGAACTTTTTGAAGGCTAGGAAAAAAGGAATGTAAGCAACCTGCAAAAATATCACCTACTCTGCAGAGTTTCAGTAGTTAGCACAGCTCACTGCAGCCAAGGGTCTGTTTTAAGCAGCAAGCCTGAGCAGCACCTTGAAGCACCCACAGTGGTAAAAGAGAGAGCACCCAAGCCCTCAGCCACTGAGAAAGTGCCCAGGCATGTCCTGGCCCCACAGCTCTTTCCTCCCCCTGTGTCACCCAGCAGGAGATGTGAGCAGTGCACTTTCAGCCCATGCCAGGACACAGCCCAGACAGCCAAGTACCAAAATAGATATTTTGACTTAAGCACGAGCTCAGCACTCAGCTGAAGGAGACAGTTCCTCCGCTCCTGTGGTAGGCAAAGAAAGGGAAGATATTTAGATCATGAATTCTGTGTCTCTGCACAGGCACCCTCCTCCATGTCAGCCCCACGGAGGCTGCACACTTGTGCTTCTATAAATTCGATTGACATTTACTGTCCCGTTAAGCTGAGGGAGCGCTGCTCCAACTGACACTGAAAGATTAAGAAGTTCACACACTGGAAATAGACTTACTGGGACATCCACTTAGCCACTCTCTTGTCTAATGAGATAGTGGGCAAAATCTCATCAGTGGGCTTTAGAGACCCAGTCATGACCACACCTTTGGTCAGATAATGAGGATGGATTAAAAAAAGGCAGCAATCAGAACTGAGTGGAACTGCCTCCCCTCACTCCTTCCCTGGTGTTAATCTTCAGTGTTATAAACATTTTCACAGTTTGTCACTCCAGAACTGCCAACTCAAAATACCAAGTCCCAAGGTGCATTTACTAAATTTCTCAGGTTTCTAGTAAGGTTTATCTGCATAACCTCTTAATTTTGACATGAGGTTTAACACCATCACCTCAAGAGTAGTGAAACGAAGGTAAATTTAATTAAGTGTCAAATATCCTCTGCATTAATGGCCTCTGAAATCCTGGTAGTCCAAAAAGCTTCCTGAGCGTAATACAGAAGCCAGGAGAGCAGGGCAATGATAAGGAATCAATACAATAAGTTGTAGTCATTAGAGTACGATGAAGAGGTTATAAAATCAGTAGTAAATTCATCTCACTTCTCAACCACAGCAGGACGGGATTTTCACCAGCACAAGCACTAAAATCACCACCAAATCAGTCCCCCTCAGCACACCCCTGTTGGAACATCTAAGCCCACCAGCACTGCTAGAATTAAGCCCGCCCTGCGTGACCCTGCCTTGGCAGGGGGCTTGGGCTTAGACGATCGCCAGAGGTCCCTTGCAACCGTATCAATTCTGAGAGAAGGCAGAACAGGGCTGTGGGTGCGTAACGAGCGGAAACTTTCTCCGCCCCGATTTAGGGAGTTTATGCCTTTCCACCCCTCCGCGGCGCGGCTCAGCCCGGCCCCGCCCGGCTCCTCCCCGGATCCGGAGCCCGGCTTAAAGCGGCGCCGGGGGCGCGGCCGCGGCGGGGTCCCGCAGCTACAGCGCCCGGCCATGGCCCGCGACCGCGGCCCGCCCGTGCTGCGGCCGCCCGGCGCCGCCGCGCTGCCCGCCGAGCCCCGCGGCTGGGGCTGGCTGGGCGCCGGGCTGTGGCCGGCGCTGCTGGTGGGGCTGCTGGCCGCCATCGTCGCCTGGTTCTGGTACGGCGACAGCGACCGGCGAGCCGAGGGGGGCGGCGAGGAGGCGGCGGCCGGCAGAGAGAGGCCCCGGCGGGGGAGCGCGGGGACGGCGGCAACAGGTACCGGGATGGGGAGGCGATGCTCGGGGTGACTCGGGCTGCCCGAGCCTGCGAGAGCTCGGGTTTGCCGGAGCTCACCTTAACCCGTTGCCGTTCTCCCTCAATGTCACTTGCAGAGGATGCTGCGGCGGGCGGGGAGCCGGTGAGGCGGGAGGTGGCGGCTGCTGCCCCGTCCGGCCCTTCGAAGCCCGGAGAGGATCTGGTGGCTGCTTCCAGGGAAGAGCTTAACCACGTCGCGGGCGGTGCAGTTTCGGGCGAAGCTGTGGAGCTGGAGCAGCTGATCCCGAAGCACGCTGCCGCAGACTCGGGGGAGCATCCAGCTGATATGGCGGGCAGCCAGGCAGGCGAACTGGGAGCCCAGGTGGGACAGGCAAGTGACGGATGGTGCGTGATGAACTTGGCAGGAGCCTCTGAGGATGACTGTAAGGACAGAAGTGAGGAGCAGCCGTGTCAGCCAGCTGAGAGGAGGGACTTGGACCATGAAGAGTGGGAAGTTGTTTCCGAGCACCTGGTGGAAGGGGAGGATGGCAAGGATGGCAGCATGGAAGACTCAGACAGCAGGGAATGGGAACAAGGAGACTGCTGCGACGGGGACTCGAAAGCCAAGCGAGTTGCAGCCGTGCCCCCCATGTTCCAGAACATCCACGTGGCTTTCCGTGTGCACTACATCACCCACTCCGACGCGCAGCTCATCGGTGTCACGGGGGACCACGAGTGTCTGGGCCAGTGGCACAGCTACGTCCCCCTCCAGTGTGACAAGGATGGCTTCTGGTCCCAATCCATCAGCCTGCCCGTAGACACCAGAGTGGAGTGGAAATTTATCTTGGTGGAGAACGGGAAGGTCAGACGCTGGGAAGAATGCAGTAACAGGACCCTAGTGACTGAGCACGAAGATCAAATTGTTCATCAGTGGTGGGGGTACCATTAATGGAAGGGTGGAAGCTGCTGATCTAAGAGCAGACCTGCCTAGGTGAATCACTGAGCCCCTAAACCTTAGGGGGGCTCCCCTTCTTCTCTAGGAGACCCTCTCAAGTGCAGAGCTGTGGAAATCCCGTATCGAACCACGTAAGCAGCAGAGATCTCTCTTTAGGAAATCTTTTGGAAACCTGAAAATCCAACTTTGAGTGCACGCTGAAGAGACACAAGAAGAGACACAAGTATGGCCAAGAAGGCATGAGCAGCATTCCAAGCCCCTGCCTGTCCAGGTGGATCTGGACCCTGGACTTGAGTTAGCGTTGCTTTGAGTGGGGCTGTGGGATGCACCTTGGTAGCCACTGCTTGGGCTTGGGAAGCGTACTGGGAAGTGTGGTTACCAGCACTGTAACAGGGACTTAAGTGTTTTAATTTATGTAATGTATTAAGGAAACAATAAACATTTTCAGATTGACAGTTCATTACCAATTGACCAGTGACCTCACTCATTTTGGTAACTTTGATCCAAGTGAGCCACTTGAACCTGAAATCTAAATGCTAAGGAATTGCTGAGCAGTGGCCTTCCCTCTTTTGAGTAACAAAAGGTTGAACCCCAAAATAGTTCATTCTCTACCCCCTACTGTCCAGCAATCACCGCGGCTCAAATGAAAGGCTTGGCAGGCAGCTCCCCTCCTGCTGAGGGGAGAGCAAAGGTCAGAAAGGACTGTCTCGGCTTAATGAATTACTTTGTAATTCACTACAGGGTGGGAGCAGGCTTTAAAAAAAACCTGAAATGCTGGGATGGCTAGGGAATAGGGTTCTGGCTGGAACAGAGGCAGGTGGCATACTGAGGAACAATAGCACAGCAGATAATAACCAAATACTTGGCTTAATTTTGTCAATATTTTTTAAGACAAAGCTTTTCAGCTTGAATTTATTTTAAGTTGTGGCCTTCTAGTCAGCTAGGTGAAGTAGAATACTTCCAGCTTCAGCTAGTTGGTATCTTTAGACGATAGAAGCAGAAAGCTGCTCTGCCTCCCTGCCTTTTGTATTTTTGGGTACAAATACATGCTGCCACCTGAGCAAGCTTCTCTTTCCACAATACTGAAGCAAGCTCTGGGCTGCAAACAGCCCCCTTCCCTTGAGTGAGCTTGGTCTGGGAGAGCAGAGTTTTGTAGATCTGCAAGTATACAAATTAACACTTTGGTTTTGAAGATGTACTTCAAAAAGCACATCACTGATCTAAATGCCTCTACTAATTGCTTCCTGCTCTGTGTGCTGGAGCAGTCTGGATGTGCAAAATAGAATGGCTGGAACATGAACTTCAAAGGCTGATCTGGTGGGTTAGTGGGCATCCAGTTGGTTGGACAATGCTAGAGCTGCTGGGAAGAACAAGTGTAGGAAATGTTTTTACTGCACTTGGATACCAGCTTTTCAGTGACAGTGGGTGGGCTGCCTGCTTCTGCCTGGCCACAAACTAGCTCAAGGAACTCCTGGGAGAGTATTTGAGGGGAGGATGAGGAGGGAGACTAAGGCCAAGGAACAAGTGCATTGGCAAGTTGGAATTTTGATTTTGATTGAGTGAAACAACCTCAGCCGCACTCTTTGCACTTGGCTTTTCCAACAAGAAACTGAAGGGGACACTATACCTAATACACAGTGGCAATAGAAGGTTATCTTCACAAATCCCCAAAGTCCAAGCAAAACGTTTCCTTTCAAGGTGATTACAAATCTCTTCTCCCTAAAGCAAGCTCTGCAAACAGTGGGAGGCCATCAACATAAGAAGTGCTTGCTGCACAGCCACTGCCGCCTGAGCGTATTTATACACACGCTTGAGGCTTGTCTGAGGAGATTAGCTGTGCTATTAGATTAACTTAGTCACTAAAAAGCTACTTAACCTATGCTAGAATAGATTCTCTGATGCAGTGGTGAACATGTCAAACACACCAACCCTGAGAAGCCTTTCAAACCGAGAACAAATTATTTTTTTTAATTAAACGCCCTGCGCTTTGCTACCACAGACAACTCACAGTCCCCGTGGTTGTATCATCTTGCTGAATGATCATCTGTGGTTTCTACAAAGGCCTGCAATGAGCTTCTGCTACAGCCTCTAAATTATTATGCCATTCCCATCACTGCTTCCCCAGCAGGACCTATGCTGTGTAAATTAAATGGTTTGGGGATGGTGAAAGGAAGCAATCTGGATTTCAGGTTTTCTGGAGGAACCCAGTAGTATTTTCTCCAAGTTCACAGGGGTGTTTTCTCATTACTGAACAATCTATTTGCTCAAAGGTGAAAGTAGATTTAAACACAGTTGCCTTGCTGCATAAAAAAGATGCTGCTGGAAGGGCTGATAGCTGTCAATGTCCTGGCTGCGAGACCAGTGAAGCTACATGTGAGAAACAACTTATTGTTGACATTCCTGTGTGGATCTAACAGCCAGTGGCTCAGGAGATCTCCAAGCAAACAATAAACTGTCTCACTCACAGCTTGGCAAAGCCTGCAACAACAGAGCTACCTTTAAAGGTCACATGCTGGTACCCCTGACAACAAACTTCTGACAAATTGGATCATTTGATTAATTTTATGTGAAACACAAACCGTTCCTTTTTGTGAAGTAGTTTGGTGCACAAATGCTGAATGCTGCAGCTGGATGGTGATCTGTGCAAGCAGCCTGAGGGGACTGGGCACAAACCATTTTAAAGCCTCCCACAAAAACCTTCACTGCAGCTAGTTTGCTTTGCAAAACCCATGCCCATCCCACATTCTCTCTGAGAGTTGAGCTTACCCTTTGGAGTCTCTCCACAGATTAGCCTGGTGTTAGGTTTTCTCTCCTGGGAGTTGGTTGCCATCTGTGGTGTCCTTGCTGTGGGCAAGCTTGGCCTTACAGTCCTCCTGTGCCATCCACCTGCATGACATGGAATAACAAGTGCTGCTGGGGCTGCAGAGGCCAGTATCTATTCAGCTGCTCTGTTCCTTGCCTGCTGCTGGTGGCAGGGGGGAAGCCCAGATCTGTCCCCAGCTCTGCTGGATTCCAGCAAAAGGGTGTTAAGGTGCTGGTTTGGATTGGCACATGTCCCTCTCTTCCCTCTGGCCCCTCCAACTGCTCCCTGCCCTTGCACACAGCTGTAGCTTCTGAAACTCTTTCTAGCTTGGCTCTTTGAACACACCTGGGAGTGCACTTACCAGTGATCTTTCCCAGGGGGTCTTATTCTCTACACCTGACTCTCCTTTTAAGAAAAAATTGGTAGATTTGTCCAATATGGGTGCCAAGTCTGACCTGTGATACATGCACCATCTAAACCAATCCTTTCGTTTCCAATGCAACCCATTCCTAGCAAAGGGGAGATGCTTCTACTAACATTTTGACTGAGCTTGCAACACAGTTGCAAAAACTCTCAGAAACAGTGTAAAGAGTTATAAGGAGAGCTATAAAAGTTCCTCAGATTAAAACACTGTTGGCAATAACTGAGGACATCTTAGGAACAACTCAGTAATTTCTTCTCCCCATATAAGACTTGCACTGAAGTTTGACGAGTCCATTCTGCTTAAACGAATCACAGTACAGTATGGAATCCAAACTTCAAGAGGAATAATTTAGTTGAGACATAAGGAGAAATTCTTCCCTGTGAGGGTGGGGAGGGCCTGGCACAGGTTACCCAGAGAAGCTGTGGCTGCCCCATCCCTGGAAGTGGCCAATGCCAGGTTGGACAGGGCACGGAGCAACCTGGGATAGTACAAGGGGTCCGTGCCCAAGGCAAGGGGTTGGAATGAGATTATCCTTAAGGTCCCTTTCTACTCTACTTCCTGCTCCTTTAAAATAAGAGCTATAAACAAGAGTTAAAAAATGAGTTAAAAAGTAAGGGCTTTTATTATTAATCTTAAAAAACAGAACTTATTTTAAACACAAGGTACCTACATGAAAGCGGTCGCTAATGCATACGGTGCCTTCACTCTGGACAGCTGTCTCTCCTTTTCCTTGGATTTGTCTTCACCTCCTGGGTTCTGATCATTGGAGACATGGCTGAAAATAGCAGAACAGATTAGCTGAACACCACCTTATATTCCAGAGCCTGAGGTCTCAGGTGCAGCCACCTGAAGCTTCATAAAGTCCTCCCATAACAAGTTATGCTGTACCTACCAAGCCCTTACAAATGCAGCTTCAGTTTGCAGCTCTTTATGTGAATACAGAAAAACCTCTGAGGATATTAATGGAGGGCAAAGAACAAAAGTGAGAACACTTACCTTTGACTTATTTATATAAATAACTTGATTAGCTTTATCTACATCAGGTCACTTGTATGTCCCTGACACAAATGCACTGTGTGATGAGGGGAAATAATAATTTCCCAAATCTATGCAATGAGACTTAAAGGAGAAAAGGGGGCAGAGACTGGAATATGCAATAAGGAAAAAGTGCAGAGGAAATAAACCTCACGTCATTTGGCATCCTGCCACCCCAGGAGCTCATGCAACTAAGTTTTGGAAGTCTTGCAGTTTCCAAGAAAGCACCATCAGCTTGTGAAAAATTCCCAGTAATTGGCTGTGACAGCACACGAGGACACCCCTCAACAGCTGCCATGTTTGACATGTTAAGGATCCTGAAGCTTATTAGAGTTAAGGGGCATTGTGGAGTTAATCTAATTACTCTCCCAGGAGCAGGATAATGCACAAGTGGGTACTGCTACTAAAAGCACAGGTAGTGCTTTGGCAGATATCAAGAACAGTTTCTGAAGAGTGTGTGTTTTTTTTCAGTAAAACAGGAATATTTTTGGTAAATACTGGCACCGTGGTTTTTTTATCTGTAATGATTCCACCAGGTTTTGCAGGCTTTCCATCTTGTTCTGCAGCCTCTTTGGTGTGGGCTCACTAGTTTCCATGGGCTGAGAAGCTAGGGAAAATAGTAATAATATTATCATCAATAATAATAAAAAGGCCATTATAAAATAACTAAATGTTCCCTTTAAATTGAAGTCCTTCCAAAATAAAATCTCTACCAACATTTTCAGTAAACCCCAGAACTTTACAAAATGTGTTACAGGAACGACAACAGCTATTACAAATATTGATGTCAAGCATCCTTACAGCCTTTTAATTTGAATAAGGCAACTGACCAGGGCTTAAAATTAGTGGTGTGTAGAATTTATCTTCTCACTGCCTAATACATTAATTAGCTGCTACACTTTACTCACAGTTCATTTGCCACAGAATAAACCTCCTGCTTGAACAGAACTGGGAGAGGGTGAAAGTGCCCTGATCAGGACATGGGACTGGACGTACCTGCTTGTGGGGCTGTGGCTGCTCCCTCCAGAGAGCCAACCTTCCCTGGGGCTGGGCTGTGCTCAGCTGCAAGCTCACCAGGTGGAGGAGTTCAGAGCCAATGTTCTGGAGCTGTGGCTCTGGATCTGCCCCCCCGAGGGAATAGCTTGGGGATAGGTGTGTACCGAGGTGCTGTGGCACAGATGGACGCCTTTCCTAGGAAATGTCCAAGCAAAGAGCAGTGAGCACACACCTCAGGAGGGATCCCCACGCAAGCAGGACACTGAAGCCTCCTTACAAAACATGCTTGTTTCTGTTGAGGTCATTGCCATGTCAAAATGGCTTTTGTTCTGCTCTCTATTCCTTGTTGACTTCCCAACCAAGGAATATCGTGGCTGCTCACAACCCAAGACTCCCTGTCCGTTACAGACTCCCCTTGCTCAACTACCTCTCAAGTTTTCTACATAAAAAACCCTCCTTGCAGCTGTTTTGGATACCAGGAAAATCCCTGGATGCTGCAGCTGGTTTGGTAGAAGGCAGACAGTAACTAACCAGGAGATTTTCCTTAACACTAAGAAGTACAAAAAGAACACCCAGAGCAGTTACTCCTCACAATGAACAGAGCCTATCTCTGAAGCACAGTGGCTTAAATTCTAAACAGAGAACACTATCAGTGTCTGCAGGCAATTTTCACAGAATGGATAGTCTAGGGGCAGGAAAAGACAAGGTAGTTAGGATTAATATCTTCAAACCCTGCTGCTCAAAGCCACATCCTCATATTTCTTTTAGCTAACAAAATCCATGTCATTGCAGTTTAAAAGGTACTGACCATCCAGTACTTGGAAGGAAACCAATGGCATTCTTTGATTCCTCTAAAAAATCCATCCATATCTAAATATCCAAATAAAGAACTCAGGAGCCTAAATTTAGGCTCCAGAAATGTGACAACGCTGTTGATGGCAATCACACAAGTAACATGAAAGTTACCAATTTTGGGTGTGCTCTTGTCAGCCTCTGAGGAGCTGTTTCCCAACAAGATTTTGGATTTTGTAGCAAGTGCAATGAAGACTTTCTAATAGCACCTGCTAAGAGGTATTTGAGTAAATTCCTAGGAAAAGACACTGTATTGGGAATGTATTCTTTATAATATTCTGTAATGTTCCAGTTTGACATCAATGCTGCCAGTGAAAACTTACCAAGGGATGTAAGGAGCAGGGAAACATCCTGGGACTGAAGATAAGAGGAATGTGAGTGGGAAGGACCCCTGAAAGCAAAATGAGGGCAAAACCTGCATTCTGGAAGGATTATGCTAAAGTTTGGTCATACTAGCCAGCACCCACAGTGATCAGAATGTGAAGCTCTCATATGGAGTCTCCAGGTCTCATAGGTGGAAATTAAAAGCAAACAATGTAAATGTTTCAGAGCTCTTGCTTGGAGGGATGAAAGTGACATAAAAGCTTTGGTTTATAATTCCCAGGAAACTCTCAGCATTATGAATAAAACAAACCAAACAAGCTCAGGATTGGGGCTGTATTAAAAAAGCTTTAGAAACTGAACCTCAGATGACTACTGTAAGAAGCAGGTTATTCAGCTGAGTGAAAGCACTTCTCACTGTCCTAAAGCGAGAAGTCCCAAAGTTCTCACTGTGCTTTTCCACTATGCTTGCAGTAGCAGCCTCTCCAGCTGTTTTGATTTAATCCTAATCAAAATTCACAAATAACATTTTCTTTTTTGAAGTACCCTTATGATCTGGATTAGAAACACCAAAATTTGTGCTGTATCGATTTTTCAGCTCCATGTACTGCTGTCATTATCATGTGTTTGGTAAAAAAAAAAAAAATTTCCTGCATTTGGGTATTTAGATATGGCAAGAAAAGAAGAAAGGAGTTCTGAACAAAAAATAAAAGCAAGCACTAAAGGCAAGTGGTGTGGTCACCTCCTATTTCCCTACCACCTAAAGCATCTGAGTAGCCTGGCAAACAACAGAAGCTTTGGAAGCTTGCAGATTATCTCAAGCTTATGTGTAAACCTGACCTTCCTGCAAAAACACATCCCACGCTGCTCCTGAAGCACATCAAAGCCAGATCCCAGTTTCAGAGGGCTCTGTAAGTACACAGCACACAACAGAAACAAATCTATTATTCTTACACTGCATTCCTCATGGCTGTCAAAGGGGATTTTCCCCTGCCATGGCTGCTGAGATCCATGGAGGGAATGTCACTGTCTGAGCTTGTTAATTCTGGAAGAATCCTCTTTAGATCCTGCAATGGTTCTTCCCTCAAAATGTCCAGCCTGGAAGGCTTCTGAAACAAAATAATCCAGTTAAAAAGTATTTACAGAGGCACCCTGTTGTCAATTCTTACCTCAACTCATCCAAATGCACATATTTTTCCCCCCAGACACTCATTCCTGCAGCAGCTGAGCTGTCTGCAGGTACAAACCCCTTTATTGCCACAGCCATCTCGGACATGAAGTGCAATATTATTCTCATTTTACTGCTCCAGACTTGAACTCCTTCTTTCAATGAAAACTGGATTTTTCACTGCTGAGAACTGGATTTTTCAGCATTTCACACATTCAAAGCACTTCTCCCACTGACCTTTGCTACATCTTGGGATGGAACTGGTGGGAAACACTTTGCTACCCCATTTTCATTTAAAAATAAAGGTTATTTTTAATGTGAACACACCGGTTTCAGCAGGGAACAAGTATGGGGAACAAATCCTCAGCTTCATAATGGGTCAAAGTGACACTGAGTCAGATCAAATCCTCCTTTCCCACATTCCAGCTAGCAAACCAGACTATCACCCAGGTAGACTCTGTCTCAAGTGTTGGAGCTGCCTCATTTTGTACAAGAACTAATGACGCAGGAATCAAGAAGATTAAAGTAGACTTTGATTCAAGTGCTTCTGCAACTTGTTGGGTTCTCACCGGAGTACTAAATTAAAATCAGTACTTTTTCCCTCTTTATCTTCAGAAGTATAACTTGATGAACTCAGAGAAAAGAGAATGGGAGTGCCTGATGCTGCAGGGATTTCACAGAAGGAACTGTCCTTTGTTCCTTGATGTAAATGTTTGCCACCACATCGGGAAGTAAACCAGAATATACTCCTGAAAAATGCCTGCACTAACTTGTAGCCTCCTACAGATTTTGAGCCTGAAATTAATGAAAATACCTGGGAGATACATCAGGTCACTTCTGGAGGTTTATACAAAATCTATGAAGAAAATAGCTAAAGAATTATTTTTTTTAATGAGAGATTAGAGTTGATGTTTTCTGTAATGAAAATCAGAACAACACTAGAACTTCACCTAAATCTAAAGGTAGATGTACAAAACCAAAAGGAAGAACAATGATGTGGATAAAACTGATCAAAATCAATGAAAGCCAGCTTGGAGGAAGACTCAAATATCAAGCAGATGATTAAATGTATCAAGAACTAGGTACAAATCCATTTTCACTGCCAAATGTGATTTACAGCAAAAAATTTAAAAAGTGAAAACCAAACCACTAACAGATCAGTACCTTCAAACTTAATAGTTCATAAATGTTATTTGTGGCAGAGGTAAAATAAAGCACAATCTATAGGATTTTTTTAGTTGTCCCATTGTTTTTTTACACACACACAAAAAAATAAAAGGTATCTGAAAGGACACAGCACACGTGAAACTACAGAAATGATTTCATCTTTGGTGTCAGGAATTTGCTCTTGGATGCTCTGAGCAGATGCTCTCCCATGTAGAAATTCCATGTTATTTTTGCTGTTGGGGACATGCTGGTGCTCCATGTGGAGGCAGGCACTCACCTGAGGGGCAGGGCTGGGCAGGTGCAGGGCATGTGGCCAGACAGCAGAGTGCAGGTGGGGCAGAGGCACAACATCCTGTAGCTCCCTGAAGCAGAAGCTGAGGAGTAGCCTGGGCCCTGCAGCTCCTGAGGAAAAACAGCACAAGTTCCCCACCTTGCTCATTCATCCTCTGAAGCACTTTTTGTATTGTTTATGTAGAGTTGTATTTTGAATATAGCACTTTTATTCCCCTTTCAAAGCCAGCAACAGGGGTGGGTCACTAAAATTCATGATAATTTCTTATGATAAAACTGCTGTTCCCCATGTACCACTCATTTAGAGCAGTAGCCTCCCTGCAGCCTGAAGAGTCCATGGTTAGAAATAAGGCAAAAGTCAAAAGCATCCTCCATCCATCTCAATAGTAAAGATAGGGATTAGACTCCATCTGTTATTTTGTTGTCCTTACTGCAAATAGCACTTCAAAAACCTGGAATTATGGACATGTGCAGCACTCAGGAATTCCACATGGAAAAGGGTTTCAGAATACTAGACTTCTGAGAGTTGCTCCTGACACTGGTGGTTGATAAAGACAAAATGTGTGTGATTTTAGGGAAATTCAATCCATAGTTACCATTGCCAACAAATCCCTTCATAGTCTAGAGCAGTCCTGGCCTCTTTCAGTTCAGCTTGGGCTGACTTCAACTGCATTTTCTGTTTGCAGTACTTTCCATTTCCTTGATTTCACCCAGAAAATTCCTCTTCAAATCTTCAAATGCCTCTGATAAGAGAAAGTAAAGATTGAAATTAGAGTGACAAAACCCCTTCATTTTTCTAGACTAAGATTACTGGTCTGCTGCCAACTTGTGATAAAGGCAGTGCTCCCAAGGGGCACTTCCTGAGGGTACAGGGGTATGCAGATGTCACCAGCAGCATCCAGCCAGCTGCCATGCAGATTTAACTCAGAATAACCTTAGATTCTGCTTTTTATAAAATTTACATAATATATTCATATTTATATATTGCAGAAGCATTTTTATAATTGTATACATCTGTATATATTTTAGTAATACATCTTGATGGACTTTCCCACACATCAGTTGTGAAAACATTGAAGTTAAAGCATCAGCTTTTAATAACATTGTAGCAAATTTGCAATAAAATAAAGCTTCACTACAATTTGGCCAGAGATGGTTAATGGGATCCAGTAGTGCTCTTAGATACCACTCTTGAAAAAAAAGGGTCAGGCTGCTATCCTGTGATTTACTAGATCTGCTTTTTTCATCTCCTGACTCAGAAGACAGTTTTAAATCTTTTTGCTCATAGTGAGATGGGCCATAAAGATTGTGTTCCCCCTCTTCAGTGCCAGAATCCCACGCCAGGACACAGCTCCCTGGAACAATCTGACCATCCTGTGCTGGCAGGAATCTTGTGCTGTACCAGCAGCCATATTTGGATTCAGCCAGCAGGCTGCTCTTTTATTTTTAACATGAGCCCAAATTAGCAGCTGTGGGAGCTGAGCTGAGCTCCCTACCTGTAAGGCCATCTAGCTCCCTCTGGCCAGCCTGGAGCTCTGCAGGAGCTCGTCTTTTTCCAGTTTTGCACCATTCAGTGCCTGGAGCCTCTCAGTGCATGTGCTAACTAACCAGCTGAACCTTTTCCAGCTCCAGCTTGCTCAGCCTGGCCTCCATTTCATGTACTCTGGCTTCTTTCTCATCCTTGCCACTCTGCTTACATAAAAAACAATTATGTGTGATATACATAATTATATAAAATAATCACAAAGATGTGTGCACACCACGCCCTAAAATCCCAGTTTGGGGCAAGAAAGAAAACCAGAGTGAAACAGACCAATTACTTGTGTGAAAATTGTTAATCCAGGCAAAGAGGGTGCAGCAGAATTGGATCTGATGGCTTCAAAGAACAATTAACCTTACCAGGTGTAGCCTATGAACATGATTTCCATTCCCTTGTAGCAGCCCTCCCATGTGCACTCAAATGCCTTCTCACAAAAGAGGGTGAAATTCCCTGTCTGAAGTGATTTTTCTTCTGAAGATGCTGACCTGCATGGGAGTACCACATCCTGTATTTCTTGTCTGAGAAACAACCAGTGTCCTCAGTTTGGAATTCTGAGTGCTGCCTGTCTGCTGCTTCTCAGTAACACTTTGTATTTGTGGTTCTGTTCTGGTGTGGACACTCATCTCACTGAGGTCATTCCAGCTTGCAGCAGCCTTTGGGCAGCTGCTTTTTGCCACAGAATTATTCACTGTCAGTGAATAGTTTTATATAGTTATATAGTTTTATAATATATATTTATATATATATAAAATATATTTATATATATATATAGTTTTATAATATTACCCTCCTCTGCCCACTGACTGAGTGCTGAATTCCAGGGGTATTGCCTGACCATCTTCAAAACCACACTATCAGCACATTAAGGCAGAGATTTAAAACCACACAACATTTACTGTCATAAAGAGACATATATACAGCACTGTGTGTGCACCTTAAGCTCTCCTGCTTTGAGTTTTCAGTCACTTACTTCTTTTTCCAGCTGGGATTTCTCCATTGCTCCAGCAGTTTGGCCATGACCTGGGTCATGTTATCAATCTGCAATTGCAGCCATTTGAATAACAGCAACACAAGGATGAACCAAGAGATTTGGTTATTTCTACCTTTTGAATGTCCTGGCACATTTCTGGTTTTCTGTAGTACACCTCCAGCTCCTGAGTTTTACAGAAGAATTAGGTCAGGATGCTCTGGCTCCATTTTAATAACTGAATGGAATATTGGTTTTTTTTAAACACAGGAGATGAAAAATGTTAAACTGATGGAAAAAAAATTATTCAACTAGCAATGTTAATACAAAATTCAGAGCACTTAAGGGTAAAGAGCTTTAAGTGATAAAACTCAACTGGCTGCTCTGTCAAGTTGGGGAAAAAACAATTACACAAATAATTGATTACTGATTTAATTCCTGCAAGCAGCAATATGCACCATTGAAAGCACAAAGCACTGTGACGCAGAAACTGGTAATAGTGCAAAGAACAAACATAAGAAAAGAGTGAACTTCCTGGTGGGAGGATTTTCAACAAAAAATAATGGATTGAGAAAATGTAGAATGATGGATAAGTTAGCTCAAGCCTATGGTTTGGTAGGAAATAAAGGAATCAGCTGGATCTTTATTCATAAAGCAAAGAAGGTTATCTAATTACAGCTAATTTTTGAGGAGTTGAAGTTTGGAAAAAAGGGGAATGTAGAAACAGTGTTTACTTTGTCAGAAGGAATTCTGACACAGCACTCACTGGTTTAGAAATACCTCATTAATATAAATAAACTTTATTACATTTTATACATGGCTTATAAATAAAATTTTCATTACATTTTCATTAAATACTGAATTAAGTGAAGCATTATGAAAGCCTTTAATTTACTAACTACTCTTACAGACATGCTCACTGCTGAAAATATCACATTCAACAATTTGTTTGATAGGTCTGGTAGCATTAAAATGTCTGGAAATGTACAAAGAGTAATTTTGGAGGTTTAGAGTCAAAACCACCAACCTGGCACTCCATTTGTCTGTGACTCTCCATCCTCATTCCCTTCAGTGCCTTTTCCATGCTCTGCAGCTGCATGCTTCTGTTGTCCAGCTGCCCCTGAGCTGCTGCATGGTGAGGCTGTTCTCTGTGCTCTGATCCCAGAGTTGCTTGTTCCACTCTTTTTCTAGGCTTAGCTCTATCTCTTTTTATGGGGTTCAGTCTAGGAGAAATTAAATCATCCCCCGCCTACATAAATTTAGGATTTTTTTTTCTCTTAATGATAATTTAAAATGCAAATAATGTTAAACACTCTAACACACACATTTCAGAGCCACTCATTTCAACAATATGAATTTAAAGTGTGGCCCAAACTGAATTACCAATGGGCATTTCTGCTAATCATAACTTCTGCTGCTGTTTACTGCTTGAATATTGGATAAGTCTTGCAAAATACCTGTCAAGAGATGGAGGTTCCCTAACAGAGGGATCTAAACTGTGAGGTTAAGGTGGAGGTAGCTCAGCATCTTTATATTTGCATAGATTTCTGTGGCTTTGAATTTATGACCAAATTAAGTCTTAATTCTGACTGTCCCTCATTGCTATCAGCAAAGGCCCTTGGGCCTTTCACAGCTAATTCAAATTTCTAGTTATAAACAATCCTCAAAGTTAATTAAAAGGGGAAACAAGCAAGGTGCAAATCTGAACACCAGAAGTAAGGAGAGGCTTTTAGAAAGCAAGTTTTCTTCAATACAGTCACTTATTTTTACCAACAATTGATGAATCTGGTCATCTGGATTTCCAGAGTCTAGTGCCTGGTGTGTCTGAGCTTCTGCTGTCTCAGAACAAGCTAGGTGCAACTGCTCCTCAAGATCTTTGACCTAGAAAAAGGCAAATATTCATGAAGAATTATCTCACAGCGTTCTATTTAAACAGTACATTGGATTTCTCACGGATTTCTTCTAGGTCCTACTTGAGAGAAGTACAAATGTTATCTTTTGGCACTGCAAAGTTATTCCCTGGGTGCACTCATAATTGTGTTGTCTTCTGTTAGTGATTAAGCTCAGTTTCATTTCAGACTTAACTGAGGTTCTGGAGAGTAATTTGGCTTCCACCCAGATCCAGAGCTCTTCAGAAGTCCCTTGTATACAACAAAAATGCTGAGGGGAATGCTAAAATAACACTTTGGGAAAAAAGGACCTTTTTTTTTTCATAGAGGACTATTCCTTCACCATGGCTACAGTCAGAAATCTCCAGGCAAACACGTTTTGCACCAAGAAGTGTTCACTTCCTCTGAAGGGACCCAACTTCTGCCAGGGTATGAGATGATGGACCAGTCCACAAGGCTATTTAATAAAGATACCCCTATGTGCAAAGCTCAAGATAATGTAATTTATCCTATTACCCAGACAGTGTTTCTGAAGCAATCCCTCATCAAAAGACTTTCCTGCTGTCTTGGAACATTTCAGATCTCCACACACTCATTTTCACTGGCACCAATCCTAACAGGCAATCCATACACACCTGGTTTTCATAGATCCTTTTCACTTCTCCCAGCTGGGAATGGAGCTGACAAACTGTGGATTCCAGGTGACAGATCTGATGTGAATGCACCAAATTTGGGGTTCTTGCTTGTTCTCTATGGGAAGTTTGAGGTGGAGAAATTAGAAACTGTAAGAACCCTCAAAGGAGAAGCAGCCCCAGCCTGCTCATTCTCAGCCTGCCTAACACACGGATGTTTTGTCTCTCCTCTGTATCCCGTGGTTTTGTGGTTTCTGGTTTTTCCCCCTTTTCAGTTCAGTCTGTGCAACCAGTGCTTCACTTAGACAAATGCACTGAGAAACCAAAAGAACAGGGCAGAGAGTGGAGTGTAGGAGCAACATAAGCTTTCTCTCAAATTAAAGTTACTCCGACGATTTTCTACACTATAATCAAACCCCAGACTTAACCATCTGTCTCCACCAGGCTTCCGATGCTACTTGCAGGCTACTGTCAGCTTTATGAGGCAGTGCTGCCACCTCGTGCTCATTTCTTACCTGCTCAATCCTCCTCCCCAAAAAAAGCCCCACTGGCTGTAATTTCGTTTTGGCAAATAGTAACTTCTTTCACTTGTCAGAAGTATCGTAATTTCCATGTTCAGTTATTAAGTATCGAGCTATGGATACTTTTACTTTGAAGGAGTTACTGTGTAACTCAAGTGGATCGCCTGGTAAAAATTAGGACATCTCAAACAAGAAAGGACAAAACTCCTAGAGAAACCAGCAAGAAAAAGCTGATTTAACCACCAAAATTGCTTTCAGTCTTTTCTTTTAACTGGTGTAGCAACAAATTCCACGTGTCCACTTAAGTGACACTTAGAAATAGTAAGCTGCAGAGAGTCTTCCAAAACAGAATTTTTGTGGCAGTAAATAAACCAGGAGATTGTCAGCATGGAAGGAAAAAGCAGCAGAAAGTCATGAGCAAATAAACATCTTGATGGAACAATTACTGAAGTGCTCAAAAACATTGCTTGCTACCCCCTAGTGACCCCACCCCAAATACCATCATCATCACAAAGGGCTTCTCTGTGGAACATGTGAAAAAATGTCTGTTTTTTACAAATAAAAACACACAGAGAGGGTACCTCACTTGATGCTGCTGGAGCAGAAGTTCTCTTTGGGTCTGTGAATCTTTGGTCAGTGACTGCAGCTCTCTTCCTCCACCTATTGTGAACAGATGAGACAGCAAAGCCCTGAAGAAAAGGCAGTCTGAACAGCAGATTCTAAAGTGTGATTTCCTCCCTCTTGGCTCCACCTTGAGCTGTGGAAATGTGTAGGGTGCCACGTAATTCCAGGAGTAATTCCTCCAGGCTGTGGACCACCCTTGTCAGATGCTCATTCTGGCTGCCAGCCTCCCTCAGCACCTCGTCCTGCTGCTGACTGGCAGCTTCCAACTCTCCAGTAATATTTTCTTAAACTGTATTTGTAGATTCTCTTGGCTCTGAGATTGCTTTTGTCTGAATTGGGAAACAAAAATAAAAGAATTTGGAGAACAGGATTCACCTGGAGTTTTACCCTCACAGGTGTAATACTTCAGTTGATTAATTGCTGGTTTTTACAACTAAATAATGAGTTGTTTTCTGACCCAGGAGTGCTATAGTGTTATTCCTGGAGGGAAGCTTCTCTCTGAGGAAGCCTGCTGTGTCTCTCAAAGCTCATACAAACACACTCCATGATAAATATGTCTCAGCCTTCATACCTGCTCTCCTGAAGTGCATCTCTTTCCAACTGCATTTCCAGCAGCTTCCTCTGCCAATCAGACTCAAATGGATTTCCTGTTGCTCACACAGCTCAGTGGTCTAAAGGAGAAAAAACAACCAACCAAAATACTGAAGACATGACCTAAATAAAAAAGAGGCTGCTCAAAGTAGTGCTGGTGGAATTGTCCAAAGACTCAGCAGTGACAAGGATTCACCTAAATTTAAGAAGCTGCCCCAAATTTCAACTCATTTCATGCAGCCTCTTCTACACATCTCCACCTTTCTGAAACTATAGAATAAGAGGAAAGTTTGGTTATATAAAAACTTGAGCACAAAAGGAAGGAAACTTGAGCCAATTCACACTGTCTTATTTTATTGGAATTGATCAGACAATGGATTATTTGCTCCATTCCTGAGACTGTGGTGTCAGTTTGAATCACCAGTCCGAGTGAATCAGTAAATCAAATCTTAGTTTGCCACCAATTTTCAAACTCATTTATGACCCTTCTGTGGGAGAAACTTTCAAATATTAGATATACAGCTGTATATAAAAATCACTGAATTCAAGCACTGTCTTCTGGGGGGGAAAAATAATGACCACAGCAGAGACAAGAATTTTCTAACAGCAAACAAAGCCTGTGAACTACCTTAATTCCTGGATATTCTTGTTCATTTAAACAGCACCCCTGAAGAAAAAGATATGCGTTTGCTTTTTAACCTATTAAGAGTCAATTTTATGTAAGAAAATTAGTTCTGCCCATCTAATTTTAAAACTGCAGAAGGACTTAAAGATATTTAAGGGGAGGTGAGTTTCCTCCTCTTCCATATCTTCTGGTTTGTTTCCTCAGGGCAAACCCAGATGCAGACGGCGGAGAAAAGAGACAAAAAGGAGGAGAAAAGAGACAAAAATCTGTTACTCAGTGGCAGTTTTAAATCAGACGGTATCGATATGTTTCTTGCTCAGCTTACTTGGATTTTCCTGTGTGACTTGTCCTCTGGAGCACTTGTGGCCACACCGCAAGCCAAGAGGCAGCTCCAGCAGCACTTGCCATACCTGGCTAACCTAACACCTCCAACAAACCCCTCTGCCTGACACAGCCGCCCCGCGAGTCCTTCCTGTGGGCACACTGGGGAAAAAAGCGGAGCCCTTGGTCCCAGAGCCCAACCCCAAGAAGAAACGAGAGGAGAAAAATCCCCCGGCCCTTCCACGGCAGGCACTGGAGACCCGAGGCGCCGCTAGGAGCCGCCTCCCCTCAGGCGGGACGGGCCCCGTCCCTTTCCCGCCCTCGCGCTGCTTCCCGCCGCGGGCGCCCCCTCAGCGCTCCGGGACACCGCGCGCCCCGCTCCGCAGGGCGCTGCTGCCGACCCATCTCGCCCCGGGGAGAACCGCCGAGCTCCTCCCGCCTGCTTCCCTGCGGGAAGGAGCCATCCCGAGCCGCCGGCTGCTCCTGCAAGATCCTTTCGCTCCGCCGGGAATTGCGGCGCCGAGCCCCTCAGCCCCAACATGGCCGCCGCCCCCTCACGGGGTGGGCGCCATTTTGTGCTCGGGGGGCCCAGGTGGTTAAGCGATGGCGTGCTTGAGGCTGGAGATAAAAATCCTCTCAGGGGGGTAGGGAAGGGCCTGGAGCATTTTCCGTATCGTATTTGGCCTGTAAGGTGGCCCACTTTGGAGGGGTGGCCCATTTTGGAGGGGTGGCCATGAGCTGATGGAAGGCAGAAGTTGGGAAAAAGCCCAGAGGGTCAAAAGCAAAAGATTCAAAGGCAGTATACCTTAAATCCCGTTCAGTCATAATAACTGTAATATTTTTTTTATTTTTACACCAGTCTTGTCAGAGAGGACAAGTTTCTGTCTTCACTGGTATTTTCAAGGTGAGGGAGAGGGTGCAGAGTCAAGAGGCGACCACTTCAACAAAGGAAATTCCATGTCTGAATGTGCCATTTTGGATCTCGATTTCAGGAATGAACACACAGGTGTCCATAGGCTGTCCCTCGTTTCAGGTTTTTCAAAACCTTGATACAAGTTTCCAGGAAGAGGTGTATGAACTGGTCCCAAAACAAAATCCTCACCTGGAGAGAGATGTGACACCTGATTGAGAAATCTCAAGAGACAGACAGCTATTTATTTAAATATTTGACTAAGATTTAAAACACATAACCATTCCTCAAGGGTACTCCATAATTTTCATTTACAAGAGAAAAAACTATCCACCTAGAGCTGAAAGACAGACAAAAGGGGAAAAGTGGTTTTACATGGACTACTACAGAAAAGTAAGAAATAACCAGCTGAAAACAGACCTGTGGTCTCCATTCTCCTTGCTGCACTGTGATCACAAGTGGAAAACAGCTAGAGGAAAGGACTTTTATTGCACCACCCAGAAGAGGCAGCTGCAAAAATATTTTTCTTACCCACAGGGATAAGAGGCAAGTGAGTGTTTAGGTAAATACCCTACTATATCCTGAAGCTGTACGATATCCTTGAGCAAGATTTTAACCCTCCAACAGTCCCAGGTGTTAACAAAGCATGAAAACTCACCTGGGAGGGGGCCAGCACCTACATACCTACCTCTGGCAGGCAGTGCTGGGCTTTATTTCTCCGGGATTTTGGATAGGGCACTGAGGTTTTGCTCCTTACTGTGGGGCTGGGAGAGAAGGAGGGCACTCATCACCCCGCCTTCGCTCCTGGTTTTTCCGTGCTGCGAGCTAGCAAACCAACTTCCCAAGCCCTGCTGGGAGGCACCTCCTCCTTATTCCAGCCCCTCCGCCCCACTCGGTAGCCTTGGGAACAAGCTCCTCCCTCAGGAGCCGAGGATGTGCATGAGGGAGAGCCAATAAACGCTGTGTCCAGGGTTTGATTTCTCCCCCAAGTGTCATTCAAAGCCTGCCTTCAGCGGGAAACTTGATAGTTTTTCCCCATCGGGGTCCTGGCAAGGTGATTTTTTGCAGAACACCACCTGTCTTGTCTGTAGTTGCCTTTTTTATCCCTTGTTTCCTGGGAGTCCAGGTCTGGAGCACCCAGCAGCCCCTGTCATTCTTGAAAAAAGTAATTCTCTTAGGATCAAATTCCTGTGTAACTTTCCTCCTATTTAGGAATACCTCTGAAAAGGCATCAACATGCAAACATAAACTGCTTGTGTAAAAAAGAATGGATTATTTTCCTCCCAGAGAGAGGACAGTGAGCTGTGCAGGGGGGATACAGCTCCAGAGGAAGTGGTCAGAGTGATTTTATGCCAGCAGAGACTACTCAAACACCTGGCCCATACCCACCAGCCACTTCAGAGTTGGTTAAAGGTTCTAACAGTGGCTTGAATTGTTTAGTCACTGTCTTATTTTGGGTAGGGACATTGCACGGTTGTGGTGTTCCACTGTGATGACTTTTGATTCCTGTTTTCAGTGGTGACATCAGATAGATGAAAATTCAGATGCAGAGGGAAAACCTGCACTTCTTGGCTTCACATCCCTCAGTTGTGGCAGCACTTGTGCTCTCCTTAGAGGGATGGATCCATTCTTGCTTTTAGATTTGCTCTGAGGAACTGAACAACCCACAGCGGTAATAGTGCCAGAGGCAATATTAAATGGAGAATCTCTTTCATGGTCTCCAAAGAAAATTCTTTTCTTTCAGACTTCAAAGCCAAGTGCCTTTTCCAGCACCAGAAGGATGTGGATTCATTGATTTCACAGGTTACTTCTGTTTCTCAGCTTTGTTCTTTCTTTCCTTTCACTCTCAGATCTCTGCTTTCCTCTTTCTCTGTCTGATTTTTCACATTTTTACCTCAGGCCTATCCAGACAAACAAGCTTATTCTGTGGTGTGGAAGAAAGATGAACTCAAAGCCAACTGGGAATCTGAGTGGAGTTTCCTGATGTAGCCCTAGGAATTTTTCTCTGGAAGCACCTTTTGAACATTAGTTGATGATTGCAATCCCTTTGATACCATGCAGAGCCTCAACACGTTTTCCCTCCTGTTATTTCTTCTTTTAGGTGCCAGACTGACATTTTCCAGAGCAAGGAGATGGATATGTTACAGTCAGCCCCAGCTGATTGGAGGTAAGTATAGGAAAGCCACATTTCTTATTTATTTGTTCCTGATTGTTTAATATAATAAACTTCCAGGGGAACTGTTATCCCAAGAGGGAATGATTAATTCCTGAAGGGGTCCTGGGCTGATCCAGGAGACCTGTGTCTTTTGACACTTGTGTTTTGTTCCACCCTGCTGCAGATTTAGGTGAATGGCTTCAGGACTCCTGGGGAGACGAAGAAGCTGGGCCCACTGGTGCCTGAAGGATGTCCATTATTTAAAATTCCTGACGCTCCTCAGCTTACACAGAGCCCTGTCTGGAAGGAAAAGAGAAGTTCTTCAGTGAGAAAACCAGGGAGCAAGGGAAAAGGAGCACTTCTTTTTCAGCCTTTTCACGCTTCCTGTATGGCCGTCAGCAAGTCACCCGTTGGGTCTCTGTGACAGGTAGGAGGGCCCACATTATTTCACAAAACTTCTCTTTAGAGACGAATTCTGAATCTGCTTCCTCTGAACTTACAGAACTAAGCAACAGGCAGATTTAAACTAAGCCTAGTGTTTGAGTTCTCCTGCCAAAAAGGCAGTAACAAGTGTGTACAAAATTAGCTGAATTTCCTGTCTTTGATTAAGTCAGGCACTCTGAACACTCAGGACAGATCCTGCTTGATTTTTGAAAGGGAAAAGCATAGTAAATGCCTCTTGACTAAGGAAATGTTAGCATGTGAATCGATCGGCTTAAACTGTGACAATTTCTGGTTCCAGCAGAAGGGGGCAGTGTTGCTCTGATGAACTTTGCAAAAGAAACTTGGGAATATCTGAAGGAATTTAGGAAAAGATAGAGCAGTTGCCAGCTGCCTTGATTGATGATAAATACAGGGTTTGATTGGGACCTCTGAAAAGTGAAATCAGTGCTAATTTTTCCTGCTTTAGCAGTGCAGTGCTCGATGAGGGAAAGGGTTCTGACATGACTGTTCCAAATTTATTTTCCCTTACATCGAATCTGCACAGAACTTCAAACACATTGTTCTGTGTGGAAAGCACTTTTCTGAGCCCGGGTCTCTTTGGGTTGCATCGCTTCAAGGAGTATCTCAGCTCTGTTCTGAGAGGAACTCCTGTGTGGAATAAGAGCCCGCTGAGGAAGTGGCACAGTGTTGGGCAGCCCTTTTCAAACATTTTCCTTGGCTGGTTGTGAGTCTCTGATACATGGAAGCACCTGGATGTGACCTTTTTAGATCTGGATTAACAGGATGACAAAATAGGAGAAAAAGAGGAGGAGGCACGGCCCCGAGAGAGCTCCCGGAGCCTTTGCCTGTTCCTGGAAGGGCTGCCCAGAGCATGGAAATGAATTGCTCTTTGTGGTGGCTTGGAGTCAGGGTTTTTCACACTGAAACATTAGGAGTGTAAAACCTCAGAAATCTGATTTGAGTCAGGCTAAAAGGTGAGTTCTGGATAACAGCAACCCGTGAGCCTGACCAGGATGTGAGGCTAATGAACACTCATCCCCTGGGAGGGGAGCTGAGGGGGCAAAGCTCTGTGTAAGCAAGGGCTGAGGAATCATCTACCATGGAAAATAAAGTGAGGGGCCTCTTTTCTGTATTTGTCTCCATGGCTGTTAGGAATGGGACCTGGGACACATGGGGCAAATAGGAGGCTCAGGGAACCTGTAACATCTTAAAGGGAATGAGGTGGCATGGACAAATGCAAGGATTCTTGGGTTTAGAGTCCCAGCTCCAAAGCATTTCCCCCACTGTTCATTCAGGTTTTGCTAACACAAGGCGCTGAGAGCTTGCAAAAGCTGAAGGAGAAATAACCTGAAGAAATAATTGCACATCCCATGCACAGTGGGATATCAAAAGCTGGGGGTGCCTTAGAGGCAGAGACACCACTATGTGTTTCCTCACCTCTGCCTACAGGAAGGGCAGCGGGCTCTGTTCTCCTCTCTATTCTACCATTTGAGATACAGTTAAAAATCAGGAAAAGTTTTGCACACCTTTAGTGACACAGGCTGTGATATAGGTTAAGTGATGAGCCAAGTCCTTAAGTCTACGTGCACATATGGAAGAGCAGATGCACCCACATCCACACGTTCTACAGTAGGTAACAGCCTACATCAATAAAAGTATCCAGAGCTTTTTGTGTTATTTCTTATTCCATTTATTGAGAAAGCATTGGCCTTGTCTGGCATTGTAAATGGGGAAAAGAAATATGTCCAGGGAAACTGGTAGGCTCCATGCAGAGGAAAAGCGCTTTATGAGAGCAGAATTATTAGCAGTGCTCCACTGAGCTGATTTGGAACAGGTCCATTGTGTTTTCAGCAACTGGCAGTTTGGATTGTTACAATTCCTTGGCAAGGACAATAGAAAGATGGTGGTTTCCGGGGGCATGATAAAAGGGTGAGCCCCAGCTTTTGCACACTGCATTTTATAATTGCGTGCTTGATGTGCACAATTGGGCAGCACTGCCTTACTTGCCTTAATCCATCTCTCTCTCTCTCTCCCCTCACTTCCTCACCCTCCCTCAGAGCAGCAGTAGCTGCTGCAGCTCTGGCAGCTCATCGGGGAGAGCACGGAAAATGAAAAGAGTTCAGCTATCGCCCTAACGTTTTTCCCAGAGGATTCATTTCACCTGCTTCTCCAGTTTTCCCAATAGCTTTTTTTTTTCACTCTTTAATCCAATAAGTATGGAGTTATTTCACATTGTAAACCCCTCTAAAGGGTTTTAGGAATGGACTTGCTCTCTCCTCCTCCCCCAGCCTTTTTTTTTTTTTTTTTTTTTTGACAAGTCAGAAAATTGTGAAGTAAGCGAACAGAGTAACTGAGAGCTGAGAGGGAGAAGACGCTTCCATTCTTTTAGTGCAGTGGGCTGAGGCAAAAAGGCCATTGTAATGGTAAATCGCATGCAGAAAGGAAGAAAAGACTGATAATCAATCACAAATGAAGCATTCGTTTGGATTTTGGCAATTTACTGACCAGGGGCTTTTAAATCCATAAACTTTTTCTTTTTTTTCTTTCTTTTTTTTTTTTTCCTTTTTTCTTTTTTCTTTCTTTTTTTGCCCCCAACTTTAAAAGCAGTTTTGGTCTGCCGAAGGCAGGAAGAGAAATCTTTGCCAAGCTCTCATGCCCAGAATACCTGGGAATGGGGAGAGCTGAGTGCTGAAACAAAAATCCTGACGGAGAGGCAGCGTGGTGAAATGTTGATGGGGCTGTTTTTAGCCCATCACCTTGGACTCCGGCTCTGAAGCAGAACTTTCCACCTCAGGCTCTTCCTGTTTCTCGTATTCAGGGATGACTTGTGGTGGGCTTCTGGGGATTTTGATTTCTAACCTGGTCGCTCCGTGACTGCCTGAGTGGGTTTTTTGTTTGCCTGAGTATGTGATTGGGACAGATGAGGATGCTAGACAACATTAACACCAGCATATCCCCTTCAGAGTGCAGCATCACCCACAAGGGAAGATACATCTACCTGGAGGCGCTGCTGCACGGAGGTGCTCCATGGGGATTCACGCTGAAGGGCGGGCTGGAGCACGGAGAGCCATTAATCATCTCAAAGGTACTTTGCTCATCTTCCATGCCACACAGGCAAGGTGGGAGGGAGGGGAAGAGCTGTAGAAGTAACACTGAAATGAAATAACTGACGTTGTGTTTGGCCTGGGGTTTAAGTGTTGAGCACCTGTTCAAGCCAGCAGCTTTGCTCAGGAGCTGCGTATTTGAGAAACACAGGAGAGCTCTGGGCATTGTTTAGGTATCCAAGTGCAGGTTTTGTCCCACAGGAAGTATCGTGGCTTGCAGAAATTGGCTGTATTTATTTTGCTGCTGTGGATGGGAGGGAGTGGGGGACTCTCATGAAGTGATCTTGTGTCACGAAGACGTGGCATACCTGAGCATGGTCAGCAATCCACCCCCACCACTCCTGAGGTAAAAACCAAGTGAGTGCTTTCAGTCAAGGTGGAATGTTGTCTAATTAGGAGTGGGTGTGTGAAACAGTGCAGTAAATACTTGCACCTGTTTGCTAAGTGTATTTATTGTGCTGTGCTAGTGGTTTGCTCACCCTACTTACTAAACATCTGTTAAGTATGTGCGCCTTCAAGATTTTTATTATTTAGTGATTGAGTGTTCTCCACAGGCAACGAGTAGCATAGCTCACAAGGATGTTTTGGGGGAGGTGGGGGGAAATGGGAGAAGGAATTCCTTGTTCTCATCAGAACCGGTCTGCTACCCAGGTACCTCCAGATGCAGGTGCTGAAGGCCACAGGTTTTCAAAAGCATCACCTGAAATCTTTGAATACCTAAAATATGTTTGACCTATGTTCTGAACATAGATTATAGGTAATTCTGAAATTTCACCTCTAGTGGATCCTAACCATATTTGTTCTGTGGGATCAGTCTGGTGCATTTTGTGTCTGTAGTGGGTATGTTGAGCTAACAGTGCACAGAGGCACTTATGTCCAGTCTTGCTCCCTCCTGCAAACTGGGATGTGTGTGGGGAATCCGATGGATCAGAACCAGCAGCGGATAAAAGAAAATGCTGATACTCAGAATCAGTGTTGCTCAAATCCTTTGCATTTTCAAATCCCGCTGCTACTCCCTGTACAAACACGTTCACATCAAGACTGTCAGTCACTGAAGTAAATTAGTTGTGATTACTGCATTTACATGTTGACAGTAAAGAAAGGGGGGCTCCCATTAAAGGCCTTTCATCATGAAGGGATTTTAGAAATTTCACACCATCATCTTTCTTGCAGGACCTTCTTGGAGGCAGACCTTCAGTTTGGCATTGCCACAGACAGCAAAAGTAGCCCCACTGAAATGGTGTTATAATTTTTCTTTATAAACACTTGGGACTAACACAGGCTGTTCCCTGTTCCTGGCAGTGTTCTGCAGTTGTGAGGAAAGAGTTTCTTTTTGCTCTGACATTCTTCTGTGATGTAAAAATCACACTCCCCCCTTTTTTCCCTTTTTCCTTTTTCCCTTTTTTTTTTTTTTTTTTTTTTTTTTTTTTTTTTTTAATTGGGGGCAGGGAGACAGAGAGGATGGGAGATGGCTCTGGCTGCTGAACATTAATTAATCTATGGGATTTGGTTTCCACAACAACCAGGCCCCTTAATGTCAAACATGCCTGGAGTGTGCATAGTGCCACTGGGAGCTGTATGACTTGTGCCTGCCTTTCCTGAAACAACCCCGCAAAAATGTGCTGGGTTTTATTTTTGGTTGGGTTTTCCCTTTTTTCTCCTTGTAGT
Organism: Phylloscopus whistleri; assembly: GCA_017589585.1. NCBI lineage: Eukaryota > Metazoa > Chordata > Aves > Passeriformes > Phylloscopidae > Phylloscopus > Phylloscopus whistleri. The sequence goes on from JADMLD010000092.1 coordinate 1,300,033, forward strand.
CCCTGCTTGGTTTGTGCTATCGGTGTCAGCATTTCAGTGTTTTGCTCATGCATGGCTGATGCAGAGCTGGAGAATGGCTGCATGTGAAAGCTCTGCTTTCTGGAATTCAGGCAGCTCCCGTTTCCTGGTTTCCAATTTCAACTGAGAAATTCCTCTGGTGCTTCAATTCGCTATGTGCTCTTCAGAATTAATTGCATATTAGTCATTTACTTAATTCAGTATTCCTCGCCTGAGTGTGCTGTGAAGTAATGAGGAACTGTGGGGAAATGATGAATTATGTTACAGGTTTAATTCTCTACAAGAGTGCTTGGAGAACCATAGTAAGTTTTAGGTTGAAAGGGACCATTAAAGATGCAGGCACTGGGAGTGATCCAACAACAGTTCTAAATAATACTACATATAAATACTGGAAAACCTGGATGCCAGTTTTTAATTTCTGATTTTTCATAATTAAGAAGTTTTGTTTTCTGTCTTGACTCCCTGTTCTGTTGGCAAATAATTCTATTTATATCTACTTACCTGTCTGTTTGCACTGACAGAGTGGTGTTAAATGGCCTTAGAGTAAATAAAAGTGGACATTTCAGCAAATATCTAAGCTGGTGCCCATGACAACACTGATGTATTGTTATGGAATAGCAGAGAGATTCACACAGATCTGTGTGAATACAGTAGTTCTTTCTAGCCCTCAGGAACTGCTGGGGACGCAGACTCAGCTGCAGATCAAAGGCTGGGATGGAAGTTAAAAACCAAGAGAGGTGAATTTACAAAAGGCCCACATGCACAGAACCTGGCTCTCACAGCCCTGGGCAGCCCTTGGGAAAGACACGTTTGTCCAGCAGTAACACGCCAAGAATTTACCCGTGAAGTGAGGGAAGCAACAGTCGGGAGTGTAAGTGCAGAAGGCAGGCCTGTGTTCTCAGCTGGTACAAAGTGCTGGTTTAGACAGCCAGCTACCAGAGCTTTAGTACACTTTAGTGTACTGTTTTAGTATTGCCTTCCCAATAAGAAGAAGCTGTTTGCTGCCTTGAGTCAGATTCCCTCGTGGGACGCGTTGCTGCCGTCCGTGCAGCGGGCGGGACCGGGGGCGCTGGCTGGGGGCGCACCCCGGCACGGATGGGCCGGCTTCGGCTTCTGCTCAGGGACATCAGCGCAGCTCTGCTGACTCAGCCGCGGTGCTCGGCACCTCAGCCTGTCTCAGCTCGTCAGACATGTGAAGCTAACGCCACTTTGCGTAGCTAAAGCACACAGATTCTTTATGCTAATGCTGTGCTTTTTTCCCCCTGTGGAAAGACAGCCCTGCACTCACTGAAACAGTTCAGTGGCAGCTGCTTCAAAGTCCTCCAGGCAGGTCTATTCATCATTTATTTTGCTGGAGGTGGGAGCAGACCATAAATTTATTATATCTGACTCATATTTTTCCCTGAGAGAAGCCTCAGAATAAAGCTTTGTGGAATCCTCCCAGCATCTGTTTTTGGTGTACCAGTAGGAAAGGAATGGAAGGATGGCAGAAGGTGGTCAGTTGTACATTCCTTTTCTTCTGCACCTCAAGGAAACGTCCAAAAGTCAGTACCTAAAGGAGCACCGGAATGTCCCTTGGTAGCAGTGGGACAGTGCCCAGAAAGAGGCAATTTACACGGTGTATTTTCCCTTTTATATTGATTCTGTGTCAATGTCATGGTGTCAAATACTCCTTTGGCAAGAAGGTTCTGAAGTTTTAATTATTTGCCTTTTCTTAAAAAAACAGGACAGTTGCTTGTTTTGGTTTTAGTTTTTAAACACATTTGTGCTTAAAAAGTAACTCAGTGTGCTCAATGTGTCACTAAGTCTTCAAAATGAGTAGAAGTCAGGTTCCCTGAAGTGACCTCCACTCCTCTGTTTCCAGACCTTGGGTCCTACAGTTGAATTTCTGACTTTTTATGATACCTGCTTAGTAATTTAGAACCTTGTAATTTTGGCCCGATTGAAGGATATTTGCTTGCAGTGGAAAGTTCATTAAACAAGTGGTTTCTTCATCTGGAAATAAAACTTCAATGACAAATGCCAAAGTGATTGCAGGTGATACCGAGTGTTTAATTAGAATCCAATATTCTGTGACCTCAAAATCATGATAATACCCAGAAGTAAACCCAGATTTCCATTTCCAAATTACTTTTTTGGCTCACCCTTAGTTGCAAGATCAAAAATGCAAAAAAAATGAAAGCTCTGACTGTTATACACAGTAAAGGCAAACTGGTAACAGAAGGTTTCATTCCCTCTCAATTTTCTCCTAAGAATTTTTAACCTAAGGTAATTAATGTTAATCAGTCTCAACCATTTTGGAGCCAGGAGAGGTATTTCTGTGGTGTGTTTCTCCTGGCTACACAAACCTTTGGAACAGTTCTGGCTGTTGTAGGCCTCTGAAATACCTTTTTTTGCAGGGACCTCATGCCAAAAGCATGACACAAGCTCAGAGGTTTGCCTCTCAGCAGGGATGTAGGAAGCAATAAAAGTTTAATAATAATGGGAAGAGTTTGGGACAGAGCCTGAGAAATAATCTGGAATTCTCGTAAGGTGTTTAAACCTTGTCTGGAGGCTGATCCAAACTGATGGAATGAACAGCAGTCAGTGCTTGCAGGAGCTGGACGTGGCTGCTTCACAAGGCTCCCCTGCCTGTGCTACTTCTCTGGTATTTTTGGTTGAGAGGGCTCACAGAGCACTTTGTGACATGCAGTGAGAATTGTTCCACTGTTTTAACAAAACAAAACTCCAAAGGCCATTGTGTACCCAGCTGGTCCACAGGCACCTCTCCCTGTCTCTGATCCAAACACAGGGAATCAGTGTTCTCCCAGTACCACGGGCTTGTAGCTTTCCCCGCTTGAATGCCCGGAGTCCCCACAAACAAAACAAAATTATCTTAGGCACTGACAGGCAAAGTTCCTCTGCTTCTGTTCCCTGCATCCCTTGGTGTGACAAGTGGCAGTTTAGGAACTGTTGCCCTTTTTGTGGGGCTGCAGGCACAAAACCCGTGGCCCGTGCTCACGTTAGGGAGGCTTCTCCGAAGCTGGCAGAGTCATGCAAGGCTTGTTGGCCTGGGCATTAGGACATGAAACGGAGCCAGAGGCACGGTGACATCTTCTGTGATTTTTTTAAGATTCATTTTGATTTTTTCTTTGAACATTCCCACCCTTGTTCCTGTCTCTGTGGACTTTGTTTTTCTCCTTGCTGCTGAAGAATAGCTGGGGGCCTGTGTTGTTAATGTTTGAAAAAAACACCCTTTCTCTCCCTTTATCTTCCAATATTCTGGTAGTGGTGAGAGGTTCACGGTGCGAAATCATCTGCTGGCACATCTGACTTTTGGGGCAGGCAGTGCACAAGGCAGATGTGTGATCCCAAATATCAAGGATGCTGCAGACTGGCATCTGTAATTGTTTGAGGAAGCAGGAGGCAGCTCCTCACCACTCCTCCTGGTTTCTCAGGGCTCGCATTAGGGCCTCTCCAAGGACTGCTGATGCCAGCACAAGGGACAGGATCCCTACCTTTTCTTAAAGCGAGGGAACTGCTGCATGAAAAGGCTGCTATTGTCAGCCCCTCCATTAGGCTGCCGAGCGTTCTCCAGCACAAAAAGACTTCTGTTCCCTTCCCCAGCACTGAATTAGCAACCGCAGGCAGACTCAGTGCCTGACGTGAGCAGGGCCCGGTGGGCACCGCTGCTGCTCCAGCACTGTCAGGAGCAGCTTTCAGACTGCTGAGGGGGCAGTGCCAGCTCTGCTGTGATGCATCACAGGGAGCCTGGCTACAGGGAATACCTTGCTTGTCCCAAGCTGTGAATCCCAAGGGGCTCAGACAACTCTGTTATGAACGTGCCCGTGGAAGGAAATGATGAAAAAAATAATTTCTCTGTGCTGAGAAGGGGTGGGGATGGCGTCTGCCAGGTGTTGGTGTCCGGCTGACCAGTCATGCTTTAGAGTTTCCTCCTTAGCATAGGTCAGCCCCAGCTGTGAAGTTTTGGGCTGAAACCCCAGAGACAGCTGCGCTGAAAGATCAGGTCTCCACCCCTCATTGCTGCCACAGGAGTTGTGGAGTGTCATGTCCTTCAAAGTCACAGAAAGATACAAAAGAAGAACTATTTTCTTCTCAGGACAGAGAGGAATGTTGTGTGATTACACATACCATGTAATCCTTAGGGTCAAGAAATGAAGCCTTCAGAAATCCTGCCCTGGCTTTAGCTTACATGAAAGACTAGACAGAAAAATGCCGCATATCCTCACTCCCTTGGCTGTAGCAGGTACAGCTAAAGTTGAGGTTTAAAAACTGATCCTAACATGAGACCCAGGGAATGAACAATTCAATATTTGGACACAAGAGATGTTTGTTTGTGAAAGGGTCCACTACTTTCAACATTTCCCACAGGTCTTGGGAGCCCAAGGCATAGGAAGAAAAGCCATCATTGGTAATAGAGCTGGAGCTGAGCTAATCTCATCTCAAATTTCATTGGTGTTTGCCTTCAGGAACTTTTGAGGAAGCTCAGAATTGTGAAGCATGAGTCCAGAATAGGTCTATTGCACGGGCAGTATTGGACCAGTGACAGGATGCCAGGGAACAGCTGGAGCTGTGTCAGGAGATGTTTGGCTGAATATTAGGAAAAGGTTCTTCACCCAGAGGGTGCTCAGGCACTGAACAGGCTCCCCAGGGCAATGGTCATGGACCCCAAGCCTCCCAGTGCACAGGGAATGTTTGGAAATTGCTCTCAGGCACATGGTGGGATTCTTAGAGTGGTCTTGTGCAGAGCCAGGAATTGGACTTGATGGTCCTTATGGGTCCTTTCCAACTCAGGATATTCTCTGAACTAGTCAGAACTGGGGAGGATCTTTGAAAGTGAAAATGAGGTGAACTGTAATTTGCTTTCCCACAAACACTGATAGTCAAAGGAACAATGTCCAGGGGCCTTTGAAAATAGACTGCTAAGGCAGAGAATTTCTGTAACTCCTTTGTGTACTCCAAAACCTCGAGTGAATCCCCATCCAGTGGCAGCAGCAGAGAGAGCATCCAAGGCAGTGCCTTGAAACCCTGAAAGATATTGGTACCCATCAGTACTGACTGAGTACACCTGAGAGGTGGGAAAAAACTTTACAAATGTTGTTTGTTTTAAGTAAGAGAAAGTTCGTATCCACTCATTCACACAGCTGAACTGGAAATGGAGTCCCCATCTTTCCATTTTTAGCCAGCCACTGCCTAAATCATAAAAAAAACCCAACAAATAAATGATTCCACCTTTCTTGGTCAACTGAAATTAGGAAAAGAACAGGAGCAGAACAAGAGCAGCTTATCCAGGACACAGCTTGTTAACATCCCAACTGGTATTCAAGCATAATATTAATTTTTCACACTTGCATTAAAAAAATGCCACAAAAAAAAATCAAACCCCAGTGAAGAATGATTCCTGCTGATAAGAAAATCACTATGCTTAAATTCATTAATAGAATAGGCTGTGGGATACATTTCAAAGCACGGGGTGAGAAATAAGCTCCCAAATCCCATTAAGAAATAACAGGATTTATGTGCATTCCTCCCATATATTAACTTTCCCCTCTGGAAATGTCTTGTGCTGAGCTGGTGCCGTTTTTCAGGCAGGTGCAGCGTTTTGCAGTTCCCACAGACTCCCCAGATAATCTGCCAGCCTGAAAGCCATTCCCCATTCTCTGTCAAGAATGGGGATTTTCCAAGGCCCGGCTGAATGCGGCGTTGGGCTGACAAATGCCGTGGCGGGGCGTTGCAGCGGGGCTCAGTCACACATTCTGCAGCGATGCCGTCAGCAGCTCCGGCCTGGCCGCATCCGCCGCTGCCGTGTTTTCAACCCCGGCCAAGCAGAGATGCAGCAGATACCGGGCTTTAACAGCCGCCGGCGGGAGTGGGGCGTTCTCTAAACGTGACCTGCAGGGGTGCCATGTGTGAGCTTTGGGGAATTGGTTTGTAGGGTCAGCAGGGTCTGAAAATTTCCCAGTACCTGTGGAGAGCTACTGACCCCTGAGAAGGAGCGCTCATGGTAGCCATGTGGAAGTTTTTACCTTGGTTTTTCTGTTGAGCTTGTAAGCAGCATTTATTTTCTGTATCGTGGTAGTGGCAGCAGGATAAAGGTAAAAGCTACAACCCCTTTAATGCTGTTTATGAGTGTGATAAAGAAATCTGCTCCCAGGTGGTTGGAATTTATAGTTGTGGTACAGACACGAGATGTAAGTATAAAACCCCAAATGTGGGGATGGGTCAAGAGTGAAGCAGGAGTGAGCCTGCAAATGCTGCAGGGAGTTTACTACCTCATACAAGAACGATGTTGCTTGAGATTTATGCATCATTTAATACTGGATTTTCAGATGTTTACAGTGGCACAAAATTGCTGGAATAATTGTGCCCTTGAAAACTTGCAGTAGTGCCAGATCCATTATTGCTTTCTTTTGGAATTTTTCTGTAAAAATACATGTTCTTTAAAGGAATGCTGCATTTAGAAAAGTGGATTGGTTCTCAGTGTCAGACCTCATGTTTTCATACATTGATTGATGACCAGTCTTGCCAGTGGACTGATATAGACCCACATTTCTCAAATGCAGTCTCATAGAAACTGGGAAATGAGCTGATGGAATCCAGACCAAAGATCTGGCTGTTTTCCAGGGTCAAATACATGGCAAGACACATTCCCAGTTTCAAGAGAGGGGCTTGAAACGGAGAAAAAAAAGTGAAACGTTTGGACAGCGAGGGGTGGGGTCGTGGGGGAATCTTCATTTTTTCAATGGTCCCTCTCCCCTCCCTCCTGGCCTGCTCCGTTTGGTGTTTGCTTAAAAGCAGTTGCCAGTGTTTGTTGAATGGTGTCAGCACAGAAGGGATGCAGCCGCTGACCTGACTAAAAGGCAACAGCAAAAGGTTAGCAGAATTAGTCTTGTACTGCAGACTTGTATTAATAGTTGTATTGTGGGGTTGTTGGCACAAACTCTGCAATTAAATAAGTTGTTGGCACTCTTCCCTAGGTTAAATCACTATGGCTGTTCCCCCTGCTTGCAAGTCAATGAATACAAGACTTTTGGGGAGGCAAGTTCAAACATTTTTGTTCTTTGGGGATTCTGCACATTTCTGGTCTCAAGCTAAGAGGTTTCTGCTGGCTTTCCAAGCAGACCTCTGTTGTTCTGTCTCTGCAATCTGACCGTGCAAACTAATGCTGGAATAACCAAGCAGGGAAGGAGGTGGGTGAGGGAAAGACACCACAAAAGACTGATGGAGAAACAAATGCCCTTAGAAGAGGTCCTTGCTTTCTCTCCTGCCCAGATCCACAGATGTTTCTTAGCACTGGGCTATTGTTGGAGAGGATTAGTTTTCCATCACAGCTTCATCAGGGGCAAGTTACCCTTTTTGCTAGGCCAAAAACCAGCCTCAGACATGGGAGGGGAGGGACTCCCTGCTTCTCCTTGCCCGTAAGTGCAGAGCAGCCCCTTTTTCCAGCCCGAGACCCTTTCCTGCTCCTGCTTTAGTCAGTGGCAGTTGGGTTTGGCCCAGGGCTCCCCACACTCCTCTGTGCCATTCTGCAGGGGCCACTCTCAGCAATACACCTCCACAGCTGGAAAAACTTTGGATTTCCAGTTTATTAACAGTTCCTTCTACTTTGGGAACAGAAGTTTGTGCGCTTCTTTCTGAGCCTGCCTCTAATGCAGCAACACATGTGGACCTGCCAGCAGCACCTGTGTCCTCACCTGTTCACTAAGGGGTACATCCAAAAATCACTCTTCCCTCCATGTAATCCAGTCCTTTGGGATAGCAACCTGTAAACTTCAGGCACAAGAACAGCAGGTGCTTCCATCTTTCTTTTCCTGTGGCCAGTGTGAAAAGGCAGCAAGACTGTGGGGAGATGGTGCTCTGTACAGTCTGAGCTGAGAAACCTGTACAGGGAACATCCAAGATTTTTAAAAAACTGGTGCAATGCAAAAAAAATGTGGGCACAACCTTCATCTGTGCTTTCCTAAGAGTGGCTGTTATTTAACCAAGTGTTGGACATTATTTATGAACTGCAGTTAGAGGTTTCCCTGCCCACCAGGGACATGGGCTTTTTCTGGTTTATATCAATGTTTGATGGAGACTGATGGAGAGTCAGCCATGGACGCAGCAACAGAAGCCGGAGGTTTGGAGGAAGGAGTAAGCAGGAACAAAAGTAAGTGCACTTGAGTGACTCAGTGTCTCTATGACTTGTTATGTATCTCATCAGCTGCTGAAACAAAAGGTTCCTGTGCTGATTGGAGCTGAAGAGAACCAGGGTGAGCATCTATTGTTCTGTAGGTTTTATTCTTCTCAGGTTGGGATCTTGTTGGTTCTCATTGGCTTAATAGGTTGGGCTGTGTCACCCCTTGGATGGGAGACTTTGCAAGGCAAAGAGAAATGACACAAAGTGGCTCAGTCTGTGGTCCTGATCCCGCTGAGTCAGTGCTGAATCACTGACCCCTCAGGGTTTGGGGGAGAGGGTGTGATAGCACTGCTCTGTGATCCCTTCTGCCTTTGGTGATGAGATATTATAGAAGCTCAGGCAGTGGCATATTTTAATAGGGAAAAAATGTGATGCCACAAGCTAAATTCTGTTCGGGATAAATCAATGCAAACAACAACATTATCATCTTGATTTTTCCTGAGTCACAATAAGCCCTTTTTGTAATTCACAGGGGGTTGCAGTCTTCCCCTCTACTTTTTGTGACCAGATGTAGACCAAGCACAGTCCTCAGTCAAATGTCTTTGCTTAGTTGCTGACTCTTTAGCACTTCAGAGTGAGTCTGCTTCTCTGTAGGGTAATTTGAAAATGAGGGTAGTATCCTGCCATTTCCAATAAAAGCATTATCTTCCATTATACCTGTAGCTGTGGCATTCCCCAGTGACTGGAAGGGAGCAAATCAACCCAGTGGCAATTGGAACTGAGCTGGTTCCCTGCATCCCTGTGGGATGTCACTGGCCAGCTTCCCAGCAATACCTAGAAATCTGCAAGGTGAGTTTATTGTGGGAGAGGATGGCTTTAAAGCACTTCCTATCAAGGTAGTTCAAGGCAGTTACCTCTGTATCTGCTAAAAGTTGGGAATGTGTGAGTAAGGAAGCCAAAGCTAGAAAGACACCTTTCTGCATAGGAGAGATGAGAGACTGGGCCTTTCCAAGCTCTGTAGCTATCCCTGCAAATTCCCTAGCCAAAAAAAAAAAAAAAAAATCCCACAAGAAAAAAACAAGTTGAATAAAAGGAAAGTGTGGTTGTCTCATAGCTGCTCAACAGGCAACCCTGAGATCCTTCTGGCAAGAGCAACTGAAGCTGAATTTATCATTGTTTGGCTTGTGTCACCCAGCTGGTCGGGTCAGAGAGCTTCTCTGACCTGAGTCCGCGAGTGATGGACAGGTCTGTAGCGGGCATTATCACAACATAATCACATGGAGTGAAAGGAAAACCCTGTGTGCCTTTCTTAACTTCTTCTCTCCCTGTTCTCCAAATCTTTGGGATAATACATCTTTTCTTATTTTACTCTGAATCCGTTAATGCTTCTGTTGTGTAATAAGGTTTTCACAGCAAAATATGGCCTGGAGAGTAGTAAATGGAATTCTTCCAAGGATCCCCAAAGATCTGTAAAGATTCTGTTGCACTGCTAAAGGAAGCATTAATCATGGTCAGAAATATTTCCTGCTGGGTTGTAGTGTGCTTTCTGATTTCCTCTGTCCCTCAGGCACTAGTGGAAATTGCATCTGATAAGAAGGTGTGTGTGTGTGGAGGGGGTGCTGGTTTAAGTTAGCTAAATTGGTTTTGGAATGGAACAGAGGGTCTGTAACTTCTTAGTGGTATAACTGCTCTTGCCAGAACTAAGGAAGAAAAATGCTGGAAACCCAAAGACCCTGGTTTGGGAGGAGAACAGAGGAGGAACTCTGTTGGCCTGGGGGCTTATGAAATTCCTTTTCTCTTTCTGGATATCTGGGTATATGTGTGTTGCTAGCTTGGGGGCAATGTAGGAGGAGATGTGCGTTTGAAGCAGGCAGTGTCAGGAGTTTGGTTGTTCACTCAGATTTACAGTTTTTATTTACTCAAAGGATATTGACTGTGGCATGAATACTAGTTTTTAATATGTGGGAAGCTTAAAGAACATAGAACTATGTAATATTCTTGGTTTGGTGGCCTGTATAAAGAGACTGGTTCTTGTGGACCCTGAAATAAAATCATGGCAAGATGGAAAGGATTAAAAAAAAAAAAAAAAGAGGGACTCATGCTGAACTGACAAGTTTTGTTTGACCCTGTATAATAAATGCAGGTGAACTTTGAAATGAAAATGATCACCAAGACCAAACCTGAAGTATTTCTGCTTTAAAATGTCAAAGTTAAAAGTTTCAACCCTTTAAAGTTATTCCTTCTTCCATGCCTTTTTAGGGATCAGCACCCCTTACTGCATTTAACTTGCATGTGGAAGCAGCCTTGTTCTTGCCACTGGATTCACTATAGCTAAATAAGGATGCCCCACTCTTGTCTTTTAAACTAAAGCTCTGCTTGAATGTGGAGTCATTTAGCTCTCATCCCACCTATGAATGACATTCCTTATTATCTTTGGGGCTTATTTTGACCTTTTGTCTTCTGGTGAAATGGAGCTGAACCTTGCCAGAATCCTCCTTTAAGACCTTTTCTTCATAGTACAAGGGATATCTTAAGCTCCTAGGAAAACTTACCTAGTGAGGCAGAATTTTCATAAAGGAATGGATGTGATGATATGGCTGGATATTATTCCTCTGCAAGTCATATTTCTAATGGAGAAAGATATTTTGCTTTCTTTATTATTACTGGTAGTTTGAGCTGAGTGAAAAATAGATTTTCAGGTCACTGGATGTTAAAAAAATACTTGCACTTGTTTCAGATGGTTTGTTTCAATAACATTTTTCATTTTGACAATTCTCAGAGATAGCTTCGACTACTAAAATCAAATCAAATAATGACATGCTAATTTAAATAGAAAAATTGTAACTTTTTGTTGTAAAAAGTGGCCTCAAGCTGTTTGCTGTGAATGAAAATCTTATCAGAATCTGTGTGTGTTGCGAAGTATTTTCACTATTAACATGACACCAGTTGGATTTAATCACTTAAGTGACATAGGCATTAGAAAAGTTGTTGAGCAGTCTTTAAAGCAAAATAGATGAGAACTGGATTTGCAGGAACACTAGTCTTTAAAGCAAAGTAGATGAGAACTGGATTTGCAGGAACACTCGGTGTCCAGGGAGGTTTCCCTGCTCCTTATTTGAACACTCATAAAAAATCTCACTCAAGTTCCCTGTTGGCAACTGCTCTTATTTATTCACACCCAGAGCTCTCCCCCGTGGTGCCTTTTCCCCTAGAGGGGATACTGTGGCCCTTTGGCCGTGAATGCTGCAGTGCAGAGCAGCAAGGAAAGGCAGCCTGTGATGACCATCATCCCCAGGTCTGTCAGGGGGACTGCAGTTCCCTCTGCCTGAGCTAAAAAGCTCCGCTCTGAGCAGCAGCTCGTGTGGAGCTGGGTAAGGCCAGGAAGGAGGCACTGTGTGCTCAGCCTCTGTGTTTAACCTCCCCACACAGCCCTGGCTGCCCAAACCTTATTATTTCAACTCTTCCAAACAGCTTGTGGGATTTGTCTCTAAGTCGGGATAGCACTAAGCCAGGCAAAGAGGTTTTGGTAGTGTAAGGCCTTGTCAGTGGAGCAACTTTTGAGAGTGAAGCAGCTTTTCTTAAAGCTGGTGTATGCACACCTATCCAGTACTTGTGTGTGGTGTGAGGCATTGCCTTTGTGCATCCTGGAGGTGTCTGAGGCTGGGCTGGACAGGGCTTGGAGCAACCTGGGATAGTGAAGGTGTCCCTGCCCATGGCAGGGGTGTGAAACTGCATGGTCTTTATTGTCTTTTCCAGCCCAAACCACTTGGTGATTCTAAGATAGATACACCCCTCTGGGCTCCATTTGCGTGGGTGCCATAGATTTGGGTTACAGTGACCCAGGCGTCCAAATGTGCCAGTAGCTTGCCACACCTTGCTGGACTCTACTGGCCTGGTGGAGCATGCTGTGGAGATGAGAGCTACCTGTGTGCTGGTGCCCAGCAGAACCCTGGAGAAGCAATGTCAGCTGGAAGGTCACGAGGCTTGCTGTTTGTGCCCACCCTCATCCTCAGTTCAGCGTTGCTCTGCCTGTAATTCCCAGCACGTGAGCTCTCGCCCTCAGGAGCTGCCTCTCTGGCTGAGGAGCCGCGGTGGTTGTGCCCTGCCTGGGCCAGCGCCGGGGTTAGCTGAGGACAGCCGCTGCAGGAGGGTGCTGGCTCTGGGCAGCCTCACACGTCCCCTGCCCGCGGCACATGGGAACGGGCGGCGCGGCGTTGGAGGAGCCGGGCATGGGTGCGTGTGTGTGCTAATGAGGCCCAGAGGTGCTGCCAGCCCGGCCTCCGCGAGGGCGCTTTGCACATGAGTGCACCAAGAATGCGCCGGCTATTCAGCGGTAATAAGTTTTTATAAGCACACGTTTCTGACCATGTCAAATTTTGTACCCATTCAGCGGCTAAAATCCATGGAATTTGACACTGGGGAAACAATCACATTTGAGAAGAGCTTGTACAAAGGGGAACTCACACTGCTTCCCAGCTAGAGCCAGAGCAGTTGATTGGCTTTTCTAACACAATGTCGCACATTTATTCCCTAAGCGAGATTAAAACTTTAGAAGAAGAAAGATTAGTCAGCAAGATTAGAATAGAAAACATTCTTAGAGAGTTGTGTTTTCCATAAAGAATCATCTGCTCTCCGCAAATGCAAAAGTAAAAGGATGGTTTTTTCTTCTTTCTCTGGATAGCAGAGGTCTACAAACACACAAATGGGGGCTATCCATTCTCAGCTCAGAAATCCCATTATTTTTGCTAATATTACCTATGTGGATAAAGTAAAACATGCTCAAGGGTGTGATTAAGATGAACAAACAGGAAAGAATCGTGTTCCTAGAAGTCTTGGTGCCCCAATACCCAGACAACAGCAGTAGATGCTGTATGCCCAAGGGGTTTTCACACTGAAATGAGGGGAGTGCAATATCTTCTCCATTAGAAAAAAACCCACCAAATCTAAATCGTGGAAGATCACTGGTGAGAGAGACCCAGTAAGCATCAAGGAGTGACAGCCATCACCACTGCACTAGCAACAAGGTGTCATCCTTGTTAAAGACAGAGGGCTCTTAGGTTGGCTCTCTTTTTATTCCTGGATGAAGTGTTCAAGTACAGGAGATGAAATCTTATTTCCCACACTGCTGGTCTGATATCAGTTTACCACAATAACTGCTCTCTGGAAAAATAAACATTAGCTCAGCAGAAGGCAAACTGCAAAACACAAAGAGATGGAATATTACGGAAATGGTGAGCAGTCACTTGAGCTCACACAGGAGCACTTAACTTTCTCACCCCAAGGGCTCAAGCGAGGTGAGAGGAGTTCCTGGGACTCATTAACCACAGATCCATTGTTCCTTGGGAGCTTTTGCTGTGGGGTGATGGATACTTCAAAACCTGCGTGGGAACTGACAGGAGATTAGGAACAAATAATAAAAGTGAAACCAGCTTACAGGCCTGATCCTTTCTGCACTGTGGCTTTGGGCACTTTAATTCCTGGGCGGTGAGAAAAGCAGTGTTGTTCAAGGGAAGGGGCCCTGCAGCAGGACCAAGGAGCTGCTGCTTACAATCCAGTCCTACCTTGGGCCCTCATTTATGCCCTCTATTGCCTAACTTCTGTTTTGGGGCCCTCTGAGGTCTTCCTGCTGGCACACAGGAGATGCAAGACAAGAGCATACACATAACACAGTCTTAGTTGTAGGTGATGGGCCGTGAGAATAAGATGGACAGAAAGGGCTTTTTAGGGTGTTGCACAACAAAGGCTTTGAAGAAATACCCTTGAGTGCCTCTCTGAGGGGTGTGCTAAACCGTCAGGGTGGGAATCTGCTCTTGGAATTGTCCTGTGGTAAACCTGGGAAGAGCGAGAGAGGTGTCAGCAGTGTTTCTCCTGCTGCGCCCTGACGTAGCTGAAGCAGAATTTGCTTCTGGCTGTTTAAGTGTGATGGATGAGCATTATTATCTGCCTGGAGAAACGGAGACATGACGGCAAAGTCATCCAAGGACAGCCCTTGGGAGCTGGCCAATATCCCAAATCTGCACTATGGCATCAAAGACCAACATTTTTTTGTCTGGGCTGCTTCTCTCCCAGCAGCAGGGGAAATAACCTCTCTCCTGCCCTGATACTCCTTTGCTTCACACCTCCCCTGCTTTTTCCAGGCCACTGCTGGACTTGGAATTAGCTACTGATGGGAGAAAGAGAAGTGAGTGCTGTGCCTGAGCTATGGAGAAGGGACCTTTCATAGGACAGATTGGCCAGGCCTTAGAAAATAAATTATGATGGCCTTTTTTCTTTTGAGTTCTGAAGAAAAACTTGTATGATGCTGAAGAGCTGTGAGACCTCTTTCTTACATCCTGGTTCAGTATTGCCTTCTCCATCATTCCCAAGAAAGCTCCCTGATTCATCAAAATCACCTGATATAATGATTTCCAGAGGCCAGTGGTTTAGTGGTGTCAGGCTTCGGTACTTAACTCCAAACGGATTTCAGCTGTGTGCACGTGGGGACCTGGGCTTTTAGACATTGCTTTCTTCTCTGTACTTCCTGCATGAAATAAGCTTTTATGGGCCTGTGAGGTACAAGCAGACACCTAAAATATATTGTGAGCATTTCAGTGAAAGCCCTTGTTGGAAACAGTAGTTTTTAAACCAAAGCATAGTGTTATACTTTTTTATTGGGCTAGGGAGAAGCCATGTTTGGAGTTGCACTAAACCTGCAGGTTCTCTGGCTGTGTTTCAGTCTGCCTTCCAGTCAAACTGGCATTTGTCTCCCAGTTCCAGAAATGTTACTGTGATGATGATGTGTGAAATGGAAACAAGACAATTAGCGTTTCAGACGTGCCAAGCTGGCACTGGAACCAACTTACCTGAACTCCCAGGGAACAAATCTGACGTGGAGCTCCTTCAGTGTAAACAGCAGTCTCTAAAGAGCAGCATGCCTTTATTTTCTGATCATTAATGACTACTTGTTAGTCCCAAGGTGTTCTCTCCTTCCCCACATCCATTCCTTTGGGAAAAGGAACGGGGTTTGCCCTTATTACTCAGATTAGGAGCTTTGCCCATGAAGTGATGATGCATATGCTGTGAGCTATTACAGTTTCGTTGGCAAGTGGCAGGGCGGAATTGTTCAGGGACTGTGAGCACAGGAATGGATGATAAGAGCCTTTTCATTTATTAATCACTCTAATTCACATCTAAAACTCAGCCAGCTGAAAAAGAACCAGCTCTGGAAAATGGGCACGTAGAGCGCAACACGGTCAGCTCATAGCTGGGTCATGATATACGTGTTTTACTACTTGTACTTTGGGAGGCTGTGCCAGGATTAATGACACTGGACAATGCTGAGAAAGTGTTCATTATATGCAGAAGTTTATTAGAGTAACTGACTAGGGGACATTTTGTGGAGATCTTTGCTGGGATGCTGCCAACCCCATGTTTTAAACAGAATATTAAGTGTTTTCAGTTTAATTGCAATAAATACATCACCAGTAGCTGGATGCTGAAGGGAAAAGATTAAACTGAAGGTGGGATTTTTAGTTTTAATATTTTTACCCCCAAAAAAGAAAAGTTTCATATTGGTTTTTGCAGGAATAAATTACTCATGAACTTGTGCTATCATGCTGAATGTTCACACATTTAACACATTTTTAGCTGTATTCTAGAAGCCTTCCAAGACTTATATCCCCTGTAGGCCATGGAGATGGAGGTGGCAATAGACACCTTGGATAGATGGGGTAGCTGATGCTGGGAAGCTTGTAAGCTCCCACAGCCTTGGAGGAGGAGAATGGTCATGGTTACAGACGCCCATCGGCCACGCACAGCTGTCCTTGCACCAGGGTTACCCTTGCTGCTACTTGGAGGGGAGGGAGAAGGAGAGGATTTAAAACATTTTCGTTCATTAAAGTATGACAAAAGACCTTATTCTGCCCAGGCATGCAGCCCGCGAAGCTGTTTAGGGCCTGAAAGGATCAATTGAGGCGATCCAGAGGCAGCAGGACAAAAGACCTCGGGCAGTGTAATTAGCTAAGTACTGCATGCTGCTCCTTCAGTCCCCTCTCAGTTAATCAATCAGGACGGGAATGGCTGGGTGGAAAACATCGCTGAGATCATGCACTGGCCACAGTCACCTGGGCTCCTCTGAAAGCCACGGCTGCCTTCTGGGGTTTATATATGTCATCAATGACTGAAACCAGCTTCCCCACAGATGCACATCAGACTTAGCAGTTCTTGGGACAAATGGTGACAATGCCAGTGGCAAGTAGAGAGGAGGGACTCCATCCCTGCGTTGCACACTGTTTAGCTCTGAAGACTAACACCAGCACAGAGTTACATCTGCAATTCAATTGGGATCTCTAGGATCCAACAGGAACAGTCAAGAGGCCACTACAATCGCTGTGCTGTTTTCATACTTGGTATTTTGGCTCTCTGTGCAATGAAGGCATTAATCCTGACCTCAGTAAGGGCCAAGATGCAGGAGAGAATCAAACTGCTCAGGCTTTGTTCAAATCTGGGGGTCTGTCCTGTCAGCAAAAGGGAGATTCAACTAAAAGAGTCAGCTGGCTCTGCTCCTAATTCAGCTTGAGGAACAGATGCTGGGATTTTACTGGAACTGGTGCTCTTTGCAGCTTTTCAAAGGTACATTTTTAATTATTTTGTTGGCAAGGGTGGGAGCAAACAGCAGCAGTTCAATATTAGTGCTCTCCAAAGTCCCTGCTGGGACAGCTGGAAACTCACACTTGCAGCCTTAAGGTTTGTTGTCCCAGTTCCCTGTGGTTTTGTTCTTCTCCTGACAGGCCCTTTGAACATGAGCTGGTCTTCAAAGCTCATCCAAGCTTTTCACAAGTTCAGCACAGTCTGCTTTGATACAGACAAGGCAGTGCTTGGTTTTCACCAACTCACATTAAGACACTTCCTCAGAGAGAAAGGATATCCTCAAAAATTTGGAAGCCTGGAGGAAGGGTTGCTGCTGGCCATCTGTAGCCATAGCAAAGGGAATATCCCTTCCAAGCCCTCTTACAGAGGGATTTTTTTCCCTGAAAAATCCTTCTGTGTTGCGATAATGAGCGACACAGGGACTCCAGGCAGGTGCAGAAGAGTGCTCTTTATAGCCCAAACCTGGCCTTTTAAAGCAGTTAGCCAGGTATCAGTTTAGATGGTTTAAAGGCACAGCAAACCCAAGCCAACAACCAGCACAACCCCAGTGTGGACACACACAGTCATGCAGCAAGTCACTCATGTCTCTCACATCTCTCCATTCCAGATAAGTCACTCTCCCATGGTTCCTTCTGCTTAAGCAACTGGCCAGAGCCACGTTACAAATCCTTCCCTTTATACAGCCTTACCTATTGGTAGCACTTTGGTGTAGGCTTCATCCAAACCCCATGAAATGGAAAAGGCATATAATGAATTCAGCACTGTGTGGTCAAGTCCCTGGAAGGATATTAATCAAACTAATTCCAAACAGAGCAGTGTCTGCCATAGTATTCCTGCTTTGAGGTTTCCAGTACTTTTTGTTCTTTCTCTTGGAACTTTTATGCAATCTTCAAGTTTTCTGTGGCTTGTTTGTCTCAAAGCTGTTGTTGCAAAATTGTTTGCCAGAAAGGACATTGTCATCATTCACAGGACCTATTTTTAAGTTCTGCCAAGATTCCTTAAGTGAGAATGTTATCCCAGAGAACTGTACATCCCAGGGATGCTGCAGAGCGACTTGGAGCTGAAACAATTGACCACATTCACTGAAGTGACAGGGAGACCATAGGGAAACAGTGTAGTTACCTTCACTGGAATTTGGCCAGCGTCCCAGCTACCACTAATGCCTCTGCTCTTACAGGAATGTCCTGGGATTTTCATTAATGTATAATTCAGCTTATAAAAACATGTGCCTGCTGCCTTATCCCCTGGAGCTACAGCAATTAAAGAAATGCTGTTTAGACTCTGTGTAGTGGCTGGCTTTAGCAGGCACATTCCCTTCCTTTCTAGTTATTCCTGCTCCTCTCCTTCCTCCTCCCAGCCCGGGATGCAAGGGTAAAGTTTCCAGCACATTGTTTAAACAGCGTGAAGCAAGAATATAATTTTTCAATGCTTAAGGCTGAAGCTAAGGAAACAGAAAAGACTGTGCCCTGTTTGGGTATGAAGGGCTCCTTGTACCCAGATACATCATCACCACATGTCTGTGGCAATACTTCCAGAACCCGGCACTACGTGCAAGAGGAGAAGAGGCCAGCGAGCCAAATGGCCTTCTCACGATGCAGGAGTTAGAGCTCAGATACAAAAATGGAGTGTGGAATCTTTGTAATCCAATTCTTTCCTGACATCAAGGGCCTTTGGCTGCTGAAGGCTGAACACATCATTTCACATCGCCCTTGTCAGTGGGAATCTCGGAGCTGTTTGTCCTGTCAGTTTATTTTCAGTGACGTTTTTGGAAACAGAAGAGCAGCAAAAAAATAAAAATTAATAAAAACAACGGAGAGAACTGTGAGAAACCAGGAAAAGGGACAAAGTGGAGAAGAAGGCAGGAAGGGAATGTGTGTGTTCAATTGGTGTTTGCAGTGCTTTTGTGGGACTTGTCCCTGGCACAACATGGTAAAACAACAATTTGAAACCCTTCCTGTAGAAAAGCATTTACATGTCATCCTGGAGATGCAGGGCAAGGTGTAAATCCAAAGCAGGCAGGAAGGAGGAAGACAGCGGGCAATGTGCCTGGTGTTTTTTACAGGTCTGTTTACCTCATCCATCTCCGTGGCACCTGACAGCTCTGGAAACTTGGACCTGCCTCAACCTGAACTGCAGCTGAATTCATCTGTGTGTCTACTGCAGCTAAAAATAGTTTTGCCAAAAAGTGTTTGGCTTGGTAAATGAGTAAGCTTGGCAATGCAGGTGTAAATTCCCCTCCCTAAAATGTCTGGGTAAGAGACAGTTCCAAGCAGGATGTGGCTACTTAGAGGATTCAGGCAAAGAGAGGGATAGGTGTTGTGTGACTGTGAGAGTGGCTTTAGGGAGCACCTGTCGCTGTCACCCACACCTGAAGGAATTGTTTTAAAGGCAGAAGAGAGCAATTGTCTTTCTTCTCACACCCTGGCACTTTTTGCACGATTATGTCCACATCTGCAGTACAAAATTAACAAGAAAGTTCCCGGAATGCTATGAAATGCCTTGCTAATCACTAGCTAAGCCTGCTCTTATCACCTTAGTTTCCAAATTGCTCCAGCATTCTCTTGAGCTGGTGAAAAATGCAGGTTAAAGGCTGCATGCAGGTTAAAGACGTTTTTGCTGACATGTGGACAGGGAATTTCAGGGGCTTTTGGGCAGTAGTTCAAGAATTGATACAGAGCACGAACAAAATTAATTCACTGCTTATTAACATGAATGTTAAATAATTTTTAGCAGCATAAGGTCCTTTCAGGACAAACTCATAGGGAGTGTGCTCTGAGCCACAAGGTGAACGATGATATCAGAAAAAGAGATCTCAGAGATCATGTCTGGCAGAGTGGGAAGCAGTGAAAGATATCAGCCAGATAAACTGAAAGGGTCAGGACCCCTTTCTCCTCTATAGACAGAGGACTGCAGCATTTCCTGATGAGTCTGCCTGGGTTTCCAGAATTTAAATTGAGGAATGAGGTAAATACCACTTCTTAAACAGTCTATTCTTGCTTTCCCACACAATAAAATATATTCAAGCGTCTGCCTTTGAATCTTTCAGATATTTTCTGTGCCTTAAGTGCAGCACTGCTCTATTTTCACTCCACCAGTAATAATCGAAATATGATTTCCACTGAAAAATGGGTTCCATGGAAAAGGAGTTGTCCCCTGATTGCGGAGCAGCCGCGGGGTGGCAGCAGAGGACAGGGATAGTGGTGGCAGGGACGAAGCGGCCACGGCTGGGTATCTCCCTCACAGGGAGATCCTGCGTATTGCTCCATCTCTCTCCTGCTCTCAGGAAGACCAGGAAGCCTTCAACACATCCACACGGCCAGAGCAAGAACAGGCGCCTCAGTTCCCGTGCTCTTTTCCACTTGGATAGCCTGCTACACAGAAATGCCCATTTTATAAAACCAGCTGCTGCATTTGGATTTGTGGAGCTGACCATCCCTGAAGAACTCAGAGGATGAGTCTTCCTTGGAGACAAAAGAAACTGGGAAGAAGCTGGCAGAGAGAAGGGGTGACAAGGTGATCTGTAGGCAAGGAAATGGAATCTCCTGGGCTGTGAGCCTGGCATCTTTCATGGGCACTAAATTCACTCGAGAAGACTTTTTAATAATTACAGAAGGCTGTAAAGAAAGGGTTTGCCAAGAGTGATGTGATGACAATGGCTTGGACCGTGAAATTCCTCTTTTGTCCCGGCACCGTCGCTCTGAGCCGTGCGCTGTTGCCGTCCATTCTCTGGTCCGAGGGGAGCTCTGGCTGTGGCATTGTGCAGGGTGTGTGACCTGGCACTGAGTCAGGATGCTGGGGTGAGCCGGCCCAGCTCCTTCTGGAAGGTCTGCTAGCTTTTCCTTCTCATCCCTAGGGGTGCCAGCGGTACTCTCCTGCCCTGAGGGACACTCCTCTGAGGGTTGAACTGAGTTTTATTTGCTGTTGGCTGCTCTAAGCTTTGATCTGCAGAGAGTGACTAAAATTTTGATGTCTGATTCTCATTAAAATGAGAGAGAAGTGCATCTAAGTGCACCTCAATCCCTTCAGCAGCTGTTGAATCCTGAGAGCTCTAGTTGCTTCATCAAGCACAGCTCTGCTGCATCATCTGTTTTAATTTCCTCTCAGATACAGACTGTTTAGTGGTTAATGGCTTGTGTTACTGGGTTCAGGGAGGAAGAAGAGCATGATAAAGAAGGGCAAAAGGTAAAAAGGGAAACGATAGCATCATGAGGGAGAGGACAACCACAGCAAACAGAGGAGAAATAAAGCTGTGGGGACAAGTGAGAAACCAGAAATAATGATGGAAGGACATCCAAGAGCACTTGCTCATGGTTGTAGGAAAGGTTGTACAAATTGCTGTGAGAGAAAATGCCCAAGTGCTGGGGATATGGATGGAATATTAAAGGTGAGGAGTCTGGTTTGGCATCAGCGCAGCGTGAC
Source organism: Phylloscopus whistleri (assembly GCA_017589585.1). Taxonomy (NCBI): domain Eukaryota; kingdom Metazoa; phylum Chordata; class Aves; order Passeriformes; family Phylloscopidae; genus Phylloscopus; species Phylloscopus whistleri. The sequence continues at coordinate 1,321,217 of JADMLD010000092.1, forward strand.
CTCAGTCAGAGCAGGGAGTGCAGCTCCAGACCTGCTGTGTGGTGCTGTCTGTGACCCTGGAAAAGTTACATAAACACAGCTCCTGTTTTTATTCTCTCTAATTTAGGAACAATACTTCCTGCTGTCTCCCCATGGTGTTGAAAGGTAAAATTAGCTAATGGAAGGAGAAGTTCTTGAGGATGATTACTGCTGTTTTCACTACTATCATTATTGCTATTTATAATAGGTATAATGGAAGTGTTAATATTGGGGAAGGGAAATAAGGGAAAGAGAAGTGTCAAACATCAAAAGCAGTAACTGGCCATGCTGGGGCCAAGGATCTGTCTACAGGAAAGGTAAGTACTACCTGTTCCAGTAGGCAGAAAATCCCATAGCTTTAGATTCACCTAATTTATGGAATTACCTGGTTGCAGGGTGGATTTTCTTGACATTTCTACTTTGATTTCATGTGAGCAATATGCCAAGGCAGGAAGTTTACTGCCTAATCATATGATGAAAAAAACCCTTGACAACTGTCCTTTGAGAGCTGCTGATTTTCTCCTTTCTTCTCCCAACTGATCCCAGGTGTGTACATCTCAGCCATATTTTCTTACCTGGGAATATTTCCCAGTTACCCCAAAATGAGACAATGCCAAGAAAGTCTCCTGGCAGTTGGTCACCCTGTCAAACCTCAGGTGGTTATACAGCAATATAGGTCATAAAAGCAAGTATAACAAAAGTAATACAGTAGTCTGGGAAAAGTTGTTAAACATCCTGTAGAGAAGGACACATTGCCGTCTGCACCTTGATTTTAGAACAATCAGGAGATTAAAGCAGTGGGTGGATTTCCTTCTGTGGCTGTTCCTGTGACGCTAGGGTTGGCTTTCCCAAACCTTGAAAAGTTGTCCTTGGAGTAGGGAACAAACACAATTTAGCTGACACATCTCCAACTGGTCTGCTTTCTAGATGGCAGGGGCAGCCAGGAGGAGGGGATGGAAGGTACAGAAAGTTGTGCAGTGCACAGCAAAAGAATCTGCCAACAGCAAAAAGTAATGACATGTTCCTACACTGATCCATTTGCACTCGGTGCCAAAGGGGGCATTTTTGAGGTGGGCCAATTGTTGCACCTTTAACCTTTTTGTGAGCAAATGGTAGTCTGTAGCATCCCATCGTCTGAGGGATACACTGCAGCCACCAGGGGCTTTTTGGGGATGGTGTGTGCACTCTGTACAAGTGCCTGTGGGAAGGATTAGGGAACAACTAATGCCACTGACTGTATATTCTAAGAGTCATAGGGTTCAGGCAGTCCCTGAACAGCACCTTACCTCAGTTTTAGTAATTACAGCTGCTTCCGTAGGCCCGTCTCCATTTTGGAGGGAGGCATGGCACTGAGTGAGGAACACTGAGTGCCACGGACTCGATAGATGTGAGGCAGTGCCCTCTCCTATGCTGGGTGGCCACAAGTTTGATAGCCTCTTGCCTAGGCTGTAATGGGCTCACTGTCAAAATGTTGTAGGAACTGGGTTTTTAATTACTGAAACCTTGTGAGAAATGTGAGAAGAACTGTAAGGTTGGGGGCAGGATGGCAAAGCAGGCTGGAAAAAGGAATCCTTGGGTGTGTTTGGGGCAGAGCAGAAGGCCTTTCCAGCAGACTCTTTGGCAAACAGCTATTTTTAACTCTCCCTTTGCAAAGCAAATATTAACTCTCAGCCATGTGCAGCCACTGGCTTTGTGTGCTCTGGAGAGGGGCGAGCTGTATCAGCTACAACAGAGGAACAGGGAATGAGTTCTTGTAGCCCCTTGAGCTGATATCGGCCGATAATCGCCGCAGACCAAACAGGATCAAGTAAACCTGCTCCAGGCCCCAATATTTGTGTCACCTGGTGCTGTACCCTCTGTGGCATGCTTGGAATGGGTTGTTTGCAAAAACCAAACAGCAGAGAAGTAAGGCTCTCTGATTCCCAGGAGCACGGGCAGGGTGTGTTCTGCAGGCTGGGATTGGAGCTGGCAGCAGGAAACAGAGGAAGAACAGGACAGAGTGGTCCCAAAAGGGCAAGCACTGCTCTGCACCTGCAGTGGCATCGCTGGTCTGTAGCTGACCCAGGTGCACCTCGGTCCCTCCTTGCCTTGCTGTGTGCTGTAAGCAACAGGAGGGAAAGGCAGGAGGAGGCATTGGTGATGGATTTATGCTGGCTAAGAACCAGCTGGCTTTGCCCTGTCCTGCAGCTGCTCTTCTCTCTGCCTGGAGGTTCAGTCCATATGTTGCCAATGTGTAGCTGAGAGCCGATTTTAGTGCTGCTCTCTGCTTGCTCATCACACCCTTTCCACATCTGTTTTCCATCTCTCTGTTTGTCAAACGTGCCTGCTGATCCTGGAGGGCTTGGGGCAGGAATTGTCCATGATGAGGTGTTTGTACCAAGCCTCTAAAAGCAGGACCTGATGCAGCTCGAGGCGTTACCCTCAGCAAACACAGATTAGTTCCTTGTCTTGTATATATGAAGAGGGGTGGAGAAAATGTATTGTTAGTTTTGCCTCTTGTTACAGAAAAGATCCTGGATGCTTCTTGAAGGCCTGAATCAAAGCTGCATCACAGGCACATCTTTCTTTGTGCATTAGTTGAAAGAAGTCTCGATTTCCCCTGCCCCTTCCTCTTTTAAATGTAGAAATCTCTGTGGGAGCCCAACAGTTTTGTGCTTAAGAAGGTGGAAAATTATCTTAAGAGCTAAGCCTTCTTTCCTCCACTGGCTTAGGAATTTAGAGTCACCAAGAGGAGTCAGACGCAAACTCATCCAGGCATGTCTCCTTATCTCTTGGAGCTGAAGCCAGCAATCTGTTTTCCATTCACTTCTTGCCACTTTTTGCTGGCTGCTGAGATTAACCTTGCTCCCAGGACAGGAAACAATCAGGCAGGAAATGGAAAGGTGTGGAAGTGTTGGAGTCGGCGGGGCAGTCCTAGGAATGACCTTGAATCCTTGACATTGTCAGTGACTTGCATCCCTCCCGCAGGGATCCCACTGGTGTGTCTGCAGCTGGATTGCAGCTTTGGTGCCCACAGTCACTGTACTGTCTGTACCACTTGCACTCACATCCCGGGTGTTCATTAACGTGTTCATGCCTTCTTTTGCCTGTGTTAAAAAACAGATTTACTTTAAGGTGTTGGAAAGGTTTCAGAGCACTGCCAGCCCTTCAGAACTGTGGAGTTTAACTTGTTCTTCCACTGAATAAAATTCAGCTTCTCAAGGTGAAGTAATTCAATATGAACCTTGTATGACCACCTGGAATAAATTAGTCTGCACACTACTATGCTTTGTACTTGGAGCAGAAATGTTACTGTAGAACAATGCAGAAACTATGAGAAAAAAATTGCCTTCCTTGCTTAGCTGCAGCATAAAACAATTACTAATTTGGAAACTCTTTCCTTAGCCTGGAGTCAATGGCAATAGCTGAATTCTCTCGAGCTGCATGTATGCACCAGGGATGGGGAAATCCAGCAGAGACATGGCTCCAGGGGGAGACCTTTGACTTAACTATTGCTTGATTGAATTGTCTTAACTGCTCTGTCAGGCTGACACAGAGGCTGGGGACAATGGGGAGGAATTTCTGTCTGCTGCATGTCACTGCCCCCCAGTTGTGACATGGCATTAAGGTTGAACGAGGGGAGCAGCATATCCTCTGGAGACATTCAGCAGCTCTGCAATTTTGTTTTTAGGTTTGAGAACCATCTCTGAACTCCACAGGGGATTAAAAATCTCCAACACAAAGCCCCCATCAATTCAGCAACTCAGCAAGTTTTCTGAGCAAGCCAAAATATGCGTGCCCTGCTCTGCGCTGGGTGCAGTGCACGACTGCTCTGGTGTGGCTCTGCTGCACCTCATAGCAGATAGGTAAATGAAACATCCCAGTCTTCCCAGTTTGAAGTTCCAGTCTGGGCACTGAAAAGTGACTAAAACCGTGGCTGTTGAATCTGCAATGTATACTGTCAGATTTTCTGGTTTATCCCTTTCTCTTGCATTGCACTGGTGCTAATGATCTTGTGAAGAGATGAACCCCAGATTGAATGGAAATGCATCTTTCCACTGGGAATAATGGAAATGGTTCCAGTAAAATACTTGAAAACAAGAGGTCTGAAGCAGCAAACATTCTTCTGTAATGCTGCTCCTGGGAAAGTCAGGGACTCCTTGCATCAGAGAAAGCTCCCTCTCTATTCCTTCATGGGGCAAAATTTCTTCCTCTTTTCCCCTGTCAGTTCCTATAAAATCTTTCTCAGCAGCTCAGGAATTCTGAACAGCCACCTCCAGCAGTTCATATGTGATGAGTCTCTTCCCATCATTATAATACCTGACACAAAAAGGGCAGTAGTTTGTCATTGCAATTGCTGCTGCTTCTGTCAACACCCTGCTATGCTGGCTTGCTGTTTTTTCCAGGGCATTTCCAGGTGTCCTCCAGGAATTGTCCCAACCTACTTTGTGGCTCTGCTCTCACCTGTGCAACTGCATGCAGTGTGAACACATCTTTGCTTGATTGCTCCTCTTTTTTGTTGAGAAACTCCAGCAAGTAAGTTTGCAGCTTAGGAATCACACGTACCATTCATCATAGAAAGGACACAAAGATTGAATAATCCATCTTAAGAGCTGCAGAGAATTTGTTGTTACAAAAGCTCCTAGAAGAAAGGGAAGAGAGGGATAAATAAAGAAAACTTCTTTAAAATAATCAAGAAAGGCTCTCAGTTAGCCAGTGTTCTCCAAACCTACAGTAACCATAGTGAGCCAAACAAAAGGCAGTAGTAGTTAAGTCTTATGTATCCTTGGTGATCTGCTTAAGCAACTTCTTGTTTTTACAGTAAGCCAAAAAAAGGGGGAACACATGGGTTTGAAGTCTCCTGCAGGATCTATTGAGGGACAAGAAGCCTCCTCTAATGCAAGAAAATGGTCTGGAATGTTCATGCAAAGCAGGACCAGGGGTGGCCTTTGGGATTTTCAGCAAAGGGCAGTGGTCATGGAAGGCTTTACTGCAGAAAAGACAGCGGCAGGACTGGAGTTTGTGTCAGCCTGAGGAGGCCTTTTGAAGTGGGTGTATTTTAGGAGAGGCCAGCTTGGCAGGGAGCTCCTTGTCCTCTTCTTCCAAATGAACCTGACAGCATTGGCTAGATGGGTTTGTGGCAAACAGGAGAAAGAAAGGTGTGTGGGACATGCTGGAATCACGGACGTTTGATGGGATTTCACAAGAAATAGGGACCATCCTGTGGATGGGTGGTGGAACACCCTCTGGAAAGGGATACTTTGCTGTTGCATGTTTCTAATTGGCATGGACTCTTCCCAGGGCCAGGGCCTGGGAGCTAGGGATTTGCAGAGACACCTGGAATAAGAGCCAAGATCTGGATCATCACCACCCACAGAGTGCTCACAACTTAATTAGACAGGACAGAGCAAGGTAGAACAATTGTGTCCGTTTCCAGGTGGGAATTGAGGCGTGGAAAACAAGAGTCTTTATGCTATTGAACTGTTTTGCTGTACAGATGCTCCTGCTGATTTCAAGGAGAAGGAGTTGTTCTCCCCTCCTGGCACTAGCTGGGCTCTGTTCACAGCACCTGTAGTAAGACCAGCCCTTGAATCCAGCCCCAAAGGTTCAAAGCCAGACTGATTTTCATGTATTCCTCTGCCCTATACTTGCCAGTCACGTCTCACAATTTGACTTGGCAGAGCAGTCGGCCTAATTTAGCCAAAAGGAGAAAAACTTCAGTCCCTGGCTGGCTCCTGCTGGATCCTCCTGCTCCTGAGGGATGAGCAACAATAATAATACCCACAAGGTTTGCTGGCTGCATTTCACCTTGTTTGTCTCAGCTAAATAAATAAATAAATTTATCATTGATTTAGCTGAGAAATAAACCATAAGAGGTCTTGCTGGCTATTGATTGGCCCCTTGTACTAGGTCCTGTAGCTTATGGCCATCACATTTTTGCCATAAGCGATTATGGGGGTGATTTTGGCAATACTGTGGCACACTGAAAACGAACAGACTGCACTGCTGGCTCTGCCCTGGCTGAGTGACAGCACTGAGATCCACTGGGGACTTAGGGAGCAGTGGAAAACTCACCTTCCCGTTTCTGCTCGCTCTGGATCTGGTGCACAGGGTGAATCAGGCTGTTCAGAGCAGGGAACCACAGGCAGAAGTGGTCCCCACCTGGTGTTATTTGGCTGCTGTGGCCTGCATGGTGTGCACACCTCTCCCATCCTCGACTCGTGCCTCCAGCACATCCCATCCTGGACTCTGTGCACCCTCGTGCAGTGAAGCAGGTGTTCATTTAAACAGGTTACACGCATGTTGAGCTTTGTTTGCTTTGTTGATAATTGTTACACTGTGATAGAGCTTTGTGCAGCTTTGTGCAGAGCTTTATAGTGCAGCTTGTTTTGTTTGAATCACTCAATCCTTCCCATGAAATATCACCACTCCTTAAACACAAATATTTTCCAAGGCATACAAAGAGGAGGAATGGACATGGAGCATTGGAGCTTTGCTTTGGGAGACAGGGCCTTGTTTCTGGACTTTTGATGGAACCTTATGAGTATTTTTGCCTTTTCTGCTTCTCTAAGCAATGGTACCAGGTCACAGGCCTGCTGTGAATGCCTTCTTGCAGGAACTTTCAGGAATTTGTCTCCAGGTAACCCCAGCTGGATAGATGACAGATGAGAATGCTAACAGGTTAGTAATAGATGAGAGAACTGTGTCAACAATAGAATGTAATCCACATCTCCATTTATAGTCTCTCTAAGTCACTAAGTAATACAGGTTTGATGCTGCCATCAAAAGCTTCCAAAGGCAGAGTGTGGGCCTGGCTTTAGGTCTTGGACAGTTTAAGTGCACAGGAGCAAAGCAATTCACTTTCAGCCTCTGGCGTAACTTGCAGATGACTCTACCTGTGCTAACAAACTTTCCTTTAAGGCATCCTTTACTCTGGTACTGTGGCTGGCTGCTTGGCCTTGCAGGCTGGAGTTTAGGAGCCCTTGGCATAGGGATAAGCTGGAATGCATCAGGATTTGAAGGAAGATTTCTTTCAGAGCAGTTAATAATGTTATCAGCGTTATCAGTAGTATTGCAGGGTTTAGTCTTCCTGAAAGTGTTTGATTTCACAATATTTATAAAGGTGAATATGGAAGAATCCGAATGTCCGTTTCCACTGAAATAGGAGAAAAAGAAAGGTCTAGTCCATGTAGTTGCAAAGAGAACCTTAAAACTGTTCCTGTGAAGTGAAAAACCTCAAATATACAATTACAATTGGAATTGTTAGATGATAAAGCACAGATCACAATTCTGTTGGTTTTTTTTAAGTTTAGGGTTCATCCAGGCAGAAGTTAATCCAAATGCTTCTGATGAGTGTCGCAGCTTTTGAAGTAGCTGGTATTTCTTACAAAACACATTTTTCCAAGCAGGACTTTTCTCCAGCATACATGCTGTAACATAAAAAAAACCAAACAGAAAATCCCTTCTGTTGACTATATCACAAGTTAATCTAACCCCTAGTACCCCACTATTGTATTTCATTGAAATGATACCCACCTGTTCTGCTTTACAGCAGCAATAAACTGCAGCAATACTGCATTTTTCGTTTGTTATTTATTTATACTGGCAGCAAGGGCTAATGTTTCATCTCTCACCCTTCCTGGTCATTGTGATACCAGGCTCTTTATGGGAAGGCTCATTCCTGTGGTTTTATCCATTCTTAAGAAGAAAAGAAAAAACTCATTCATCAGTGGAATGACTTCCTGGTAAGATGAATGACAATGATTTTTCCCTCTCTTTGTAGGGGGTTTGGAGAATTTATTGGCTGATGCTTGGGGAAGTCAGATTTTACATTTTAGAAGGTACCTGGGCTGGAATTTCTTGGTTTAGAGGAACAGACTGTCCTTGCCTGTGAGAAATCACCATTCAACACCGAAACTAATGCCCTGGTAAAAACCTGGGCAGTGTGTCTGCATGTGCTGAGTTACATGTCTGGGGCACGGCTCAATTACACCCTGCTTGGCGTGACTTGAAATAAAAGCACCTTCCCGAAGTATGCGTGCAATTCACTGCTCTGAAAACCTCCCGGCTGCAAATAGCTGCCCTTCCTGCCTGGATGCGAGGCGGAATCCAGGCCAGACACATCTCTTTGTCACAGCAGGATGTCTGGGAAGGTGAGTGCCTGAAGGAAGTGCTTACACTCCTGCTGTGCCAGGAGATGTTACACATCTGCTAACACAGGTCACAGCCTCTGGCCAGCAGGGACTGGGGGTGCTTTGAACAGCAGAGTTTGTGGTGGCAAGTTTGGCAGTCAAAGCAATTATCAGTCGCACTTGGAGCCAGTGGCACTCCTGCGTCTGCTGGAACTCAGGATTTGCAGTGCCTAACCTGGCCCTCTGCTGTGCTGGTGTATGCCTTTGCAGAGAGAGTGCATTTAGTGCACAGGGCTGCAATTCAGAGATCCTGGGCCAGATTTGCTTGTCTTCTGCCTCGTCACTGACTTCTTTCCAGACTCGGTGTATTTCTGCTGGCACACGGATGGGGAGTCACTACGCCTTGTACATGATGGGCCATACAAAGCAGAGGGAAGTGCCCCAGGACTCTCCTTCTAGCCTTGTCACTATGTAGCTTGGAGCAGGCTGCTTACTTTCTCATAAAATTCAAATAATCATCTACTTCCTTTATATCCCTAGCTGAAAAACCCTACAGAGATGCTGCACTTCATTAACTATGTACACCTGAGTGCTCTTGCTTTGCTGCTGGCCAGTAAGAAAGAAGCTGTTGTTCATCAGGCATCTGGATCTCGAAGGGAGCTTGAACAAAAAAAATCAGATCCAAGCTCTTCTAATCCTGGCTTCACCCTTGGGCTGGTGCCTGGGTGCTCTTATCAAGAGGCGTTCCATGGCTGTTTTGCTGGTGTTTACTGCTTCCAAATACCAAAGACTGTTCAGGCTTATTCTAGAGAGTGCTTCTTGGCAGAACTCATCTGGCTGCTGATTCCAAGCTCCCATCTATATGAAACATAGGGGTGGCAAGCACAGGTTTTTGAGTGAGCTGGCTGGCAAAGGGAGACCAGGTTTTTTAATCCAAGAGCAGAGTTTGGGGCTGGTAGATCAATTCTTTCAACAGAAACACATGCTCAGCTCTGCAGGTAAAAGCCAAACCATGTCAGGCATGTCTCACCTTCTCCCCTCTCTCCTGTGCAGATCGAAGAGGGAGGGAAGGCAGATTCCCTGCCTTCCAAGCTGCAGGCTGGTGATGAAGTGGTGAACATCAACGAGGTGGAGCTGAGCAGCTCCAGGAGAGAGGCCATCTCCCTGGTGAAAGGCTCCTACAAGAAGCTGAAGCTTGTCGTCCGCAGGTAGGCAAGAGCCACAGTCCTTCCCTGCCTTCCTCCTGCCCCACAGGCCACCCAGCCATGCCCCTCACTTCTCCACCTGGAGCCTAATCTTAGCACAAGCCTTGTTTTGAGCACACAGTCATGAGCCCAAGGGCAAATGCTTGTTCTTTTCAGCCAATATTTCTAGCACTCATATGCCCAAGCATGTGAAAGAGAACACAATTCTCTTGCACTGCTCCCCTGCCACATGACACTCCAGGATCCCTGTTCAGTGGTGTACAAGCAGTCCCATCTTCCTCCCAAGTGCTTTGGGCTCCCTGTGAAAGGGTGACAGTTCTGTACATAGCTCTTGCCTCACTTGCTGCGTGTTGTCACTGCTGCTGTGGTGGGAGAAAGATTCCCACTGGCCTCAGCAAGATTTGGAGCCGTTTGGTGGTCTGCAGGTGAGTGGTTGAGGATTTTGAATCAAAGATGTTTGGGTCTGGAATTTGTATTGTTTGGTTTTTTAAAACCTTAATAGAAATGCTACTTCTTTTGCTGTGGCCATGTCCAGTTTCTTTCTGTGCCAGTTAAGTGATAGCTGGTGTCACCTTATGGAGTCCTCTGTCCTCATTTCTAAATCTCCACATTTAGCCAAAAAGGAATCTGGGTAAAGATCAGCACAGCTGGAAGCTGTCATTAGTCCAACAAAAGGTGTAATTTTAGATCACTAAATTGGAACAACTGAGTAACATCTGAGTGGTGATGCCTGAGCTGGGCAGCTATGACCAGTTCAGACACCCTCCTGCTCTCTGGGATGTACTTCATGCTTTTGCTGACTCTGTTTGGTTGTTTAACTAAAGCACCTTTAGATTACCTTACAGCAAATTCTGAATATTCACATACAGAACTGTTACATGGTTTGTGCACCTGTTGGGAGAGGATTTGCAGAAGGAGTTTGTTGCAATTTGAGTGTTTTCAAAAAAACACATGGTTTTTACTTTAAGCTCATGTAGATTGTAATCTAACTGTACTGACTGAAAAAAATATTTAATTCAAGCTAACTTAGCAAAACTGTGGAAACAGAACATTGTTTGTTTTGTAATGCAATAGTTTCTCTGCATTTTTTATATTCCCAAGACCTTTCCACCCTTTTTTCCCCCCTCTTTAAAGAGTATGCAAGGGGTTTTGATATTTTTCTGGTTTGGATTACTATGGTGAACATGAAGAAAATTTGGCTGGGAGTCTTTCATGGCTTCACTCATCACCACTAGAAGGATCAAGCACATTAACTTTTAGAGGTATTACATTCACATACCATCGCCTTGCCAAGTCCTTTGAGTCCTTTGTGCACATCTAAAGCTCAGTGATAATCCATAAATTTAGAACTGGAAAATTGCAATTAAGAGCTAAGAGCCCAGCCTTCAGGTAATTTGACCCAGTCCCAGCTGACCCTGCAGTGCTGGTATGAAGGCAGCAAAACCAGAAAATGTGAGCTCCTGACTGCTCTGTGAGCAGTGGGTCACAAGTTTCTCTGAATTCTCTCCATCAGCACAAGTGGCCAGACTCAGCACACTGGCCAGGGTAGAAGAAGAGATTTTGTCTCCAGTTCTAGAGGGTAAGAAGGGATGAAATAAGGATTCCAGAGGAAAGAGGTGCAGATTATCTTGACCCCAGGCAGAATGAGTTTAGCCATTAAGCCTGGTAAAGGCAGCACTGACCTGCTGCCTACCTGGGGTCTGGTTTGGTTGGAGAAGATGACATTTGCAGTACTACATCATCTGAAAATAAATTATTTTTGAAATGCTTGTGATGCTGATTTTTTTAAATTTGCCATGATTGAATTGAAATGGATTAGGGTTGCTTGCTGCAAGTACAACAGTTTGAAAACTTTCTGATCTGTTTGTGACCTGAGTTTTCTGTCAGCACCCTCAGTATTCACAGATACTCTTCCTTACGGAGTGACACAAACTCCCACAGACATGGACTTTACTCCTTAAAAGTCCTATACAAACAACAGCAAAGTCTGGTTGGTGTGTGTGGTTCTGGGTCTTTGCAGAGCATGTTCCAGGTCAGCATGTTTCTGGAGGTTTAGCTGTTTGTTTTTCAAATGAAAACCTCAGAAGTTCCCTGTAACGGTGTGGTGGTGACACCAACCATCACACCAGACAGAAAGCACACACTTTTTTAATCAGATGTGTTGTGTCATAGCCCACACAGCATACTCAGATTGCTATTTAATCTTGGGTTTTACTTTGGGACAAAGGTAAGTCTTTCGTACTTAAAGCATGAGCCTCTCCGTGTGTTACTAAGCAAAAGTAGATGTTACAACACCTTGCAGGTCTGCAGACTGGCTGATGCAATGATGTGGTACTTCCCTTGGAATGTCAAAACTGATGTCATCATCAGTCTTCATCAACTCAAGTTTGATTGATCAGTGTAATGGAGGGAAAAAGTAGGAATAGTTTCAATGAACGGAAAGTGAAGGCAAAATCAGGGAAAATTCAGGGTGAGAAAAAAGGCTAAAAGGCTTTAACAATAACAATAAGAAAAATTATCTGTCTCACAAGGATATTTATTATTAATAAATACCAATGGTTTAAATTAAATTACCAGCACCAGAGTATTTAGCACATGAGGACCACAGTCTGCCTCTTGCTCCTATGCAAATGTCCTGCTGTCCCCAGGGAGGAACTTGCAGGAGGAGAGACATGAAGCTGTGAATTTATACAGTTTATACTTTCTTGCTCACAGACCTATAGTAGGGCAGAGGCAGAGAATGACCTAATGAGTCCCAGTGTTAAGTAAATCCTGTGTCTATTCCCTAAGAGGATCCTTTTTTGGGAGGTAAATGTTGAAGAGTTTTCACAGATGCTCTCTAGCTGCATTTTGTTTGTCTCGTTCCCAGCTCAGAAGCTTTCAGTGAGTTTTCAAATGTTCATTTTTCTCTGCTTCTTTAACAGGGCTACTCACATCTCCCTTGTTTCCAAGGCTGCTCTTAAAGCCAGGTCTGCTTCTGCCCATTCCTCACTTGTTTTGTCCATTCATTTCCAGGACAATGGACTCAGATATGAGTGTGTTTGCTCGTTCCTGTACAGCTCAGGTCTCCAGCTGGTGTGCTCTGAGGGACCTTGCTGACACTCACACTCCATTGTGCTGAGGCCAGAACCAGCTGGAGTGGGAGCTACTCTGCAGCCCAGGGAGTGACTCAGAGTGTCTGAATCACCGCTGGCGACAAATGTCTCTCACCCTGGGTATGAGCCCGACCAGTTTCATCAGGCCTGAGGAATTCACGGGCTGATGCTGGGGAGGTGGTGGCTTTGCTGGGGTTTGCCCATTTGGAACAGTCGCTGTGAATCACAATGGGAAACTGGAGAGACCAGTTCGTTGGATATTGTAACGGGAGGCTGGCCTACTGTCCTCAGCACTGCCTTACTGGGGTTTTGATACCCAGTTGATCTTTAACCAAGTGGAGGAAAAGCTGTTTAAAAGCTACAGCTACAAAAGAAGTAAGACTTAGCTGGTTTGTTGTGAAATACAGTCTTTCCAACCTGGGTTTTTTTTCTGTTGCTTCTTCTCCAACTGCAGTATCCAAGCAGATTTGGATGCAATTAAAAAAGGACCCTTTTCAGTGGTATCAGTCTGATCTAATTGTGTCGTGCATGCCTTCATCAGCTGAAGATAAGGCTCAACCCATGGGCACGGCCTCGTGTGCTTTACAGCCCCCACAGTGGCCTGGAGCAGTTGCCAAAAATAGGCTTTTGCACAGGTCAGCGGGCAGGAATGGCTGCGGGAGCATCGCACTGTTTACACGGCCGGACATGCAGCGTGTCCCTAACAGCAGCAATTAGGGCAGCCAGGCGTGGTGGCACACGGAGCCGTGCCACCGAGGGGACCTGCGGCCGCAGGGGACGTGTCCCACACACCCTTCCCAGCAGGAACGCTGCCGGAGCCACGGCCTCCCACAGGCGGCTCCTCAGCATTGCGGGTGCAGGGCGGGCAGAGGGCACAGCACATGGAGTCCTTCTTGTTGAGGGGACAGCGCGCTGTGGAGGGATCCGGCCTCGGGCTGGGTTAATTAATGCAAAGCTCGATTAAAATTTGCCGGTGGAACAGCCAGGAAAAATGTTCTGCAGAGAATTACCAGGGGTTTAGGCCCTTGCTCTGCCCATACCGATGTGCAAGGGCCCTGCAGATCTCTTCCAGGGTGTTGTTTTCAGGGCTCAGGCCAGCACAGATTGGAATGTGAGGGCCTCTGATGGTGACACTTGTGTTTGCAGAGCCAGTGAGATTGGACAAAGTATGAATCTCAAACTAGCTGTGACTTCCAGCAAAACTGTTTACTCCAAGATGCACATGTGTGGTCTTAGCATATATGCAGTCATTCTGACACCAGTGACTGCAGGAAGCCTGTTCAAGTATTATTTATGTGGTACACACCATATTCTAGCAGAGATCAGTATTCAAGGTGGTTGATTTTCTCTTTTCAGTGGTAGTGGTTTGTGTCTGCCTCAGGCTTAGCAGTGCCTGCAATTCTTTTCCGTCTCAAAGAACCTCAGACTAAAAGTACAAGTCAAATAAAGGAGGACTGGGGATAGAAAACATCCTCCTTTTCCTGTTGTGCTAAAAAACTGTACAAAAAGGAAGGATTAAGCTTATCCTTGGCTATGGCCATAATCTGCATGTTTGTTTTCACACTTCCCTATAGATTCCCTGCATCACTTGGGTTATTTGGGTTATTCTCTTGGTACATCCCTGTTCTTGTGCCCCCTTGGCTGAACTATGAGACCTGGGGGAGATGCTGGGAGTGAGAAGCTGCTGGGCTGGGTGGGCCTCCCAGGGCCAGTGCTGTGTTTTCAGACAGATCTGATTCTAATCAACTCATTTAAACACCTCGGCGGCAAGATCAGGAATTAAACCCAGACATCCTGAATACTTGCACTTATGCCATAGCTACAGAGTTGTTCTTTGTTTGGCAGCAAATTATTACAGGAAAAAATAAAGGAGAAAAGTCTTCCACTCCACCTGATAAATGACACTCTGGAGGTGTCGAGGGGCTGGAGGAAGATGTCAGTACAGCTGACATCTGTGGCTCAGAGCTGATTCAAGCCCATGGAAATCGGTGGAAAGATTCCCACAGACTCCAAAAGGCTTTGGCTCAGTCCCTCAGTGAGCAGTGATTTCCCTCATTGACCAGGAGAAAATGGGCTATTCCTGGAGAGAGGGGAAGCTGCTGGCATTTTTACAAAAAGACAAGTGCCAACACAATTCTTCAAAGGAGTCTGTTGACTAATCCTTTCCTCTTATGACACTAATGTAATTTTGTACCGTATTTGACAGCGTGCCAAAAAATTGCATCGAATAAATCCAAGTTTTGTGAATGAAATTAATTAGAATTGGCATTGGCCCACACCCCTCTCCCTCAGCAGTGCAGGAGCTCCTTCCCAAAGAGCTGCTCTGTGGTGTGGTTGGGTTTTGTTCAGTGGTGATGACTGGGGGAACGGCAGAAAGGAAGGCTTCATGCACATGGAATGTTTAAGACTGACAGCTTAGAGGCCAAAGCTGGCATTCGAGGGCTGCCAGGGTGGTCTGTGTCTAGCACTGGTTTATGTTTGTTGTGAACTCCTCCTCAGCTTTCCAGCGTGCCCCTGCTCATGTCTCCTGGTGTCTCAGCTCTTTGAAAGTGCATCTTTTTAACACTAAAAAATGCTCCTCACGTGATGCCAATGGGTGTGACCAGCCAAAACCCACCAGGGCCCTCACCCACTGTTTGGCTGGGATTTTCAAGGCCTGTACACCCTTTGCCCAGGTAAGGAAAGGCCTTAAAATTTCCTTTTGTCTTGGATCAAACTGGTCAGTATTTAATATCAAAAGCATCAGTATTTTCATAGGGGAGTTTTCCATGCATTCATCAAAATGTTTGCAGTTCCTGTCCCATTAGGAAGGGATAGGCAGCTGAGAGGTGAACAGAATTTAATTTTTAAATCTCTGGGAATCCTTGCTGTCTAGGATTTAATTAGCTACAGCTCAGAACTGACAGGCTTTTAGGAAATTTACCTCAGGGAGTAATAAATGTGAGGAAAATCTAGATACAATTTTTGAATAAAAGAAATGTTTAGGTCACTGATAGGGACAGTGGGCAAATACCTTGGAAAAAAATAAATGCCAGCTACCCTGATGTGTTATCGTCTCTGGGGTGTTACAGACTGACCCCTCACCTGAAGCTGCGTTAGGAACCCAGGAATTTCCAGCCACTGCCATTCCAATTAGCTGCTCATCTCACCCACTGCCTGTGGATTAGTTTGCCTTCTTCAGGCAATAGTCAACCTGGGGTTGGATTTGTCAGCAAATGACTCTGGAAAGCTGGGAAATCTCTGCCAGTGCCGTACAAAGTACTTTTTACAGTGTGAATCTCCTTCTTTTGGAATTTCCCAAGGATTAGGTTGGAGCTGGATCAGATCACAACAGTATGAAAACTCAGACAAACAAGCATGTGTTCTCCCAGCACCCCGTGCATCGCTCACTGTCTGCCATGGTGTCTGGGGTGACCTTTAGTCCACAGGGCAAATACTTGGACTGGAGAGGGGTTCTGGTTACCTGTCCAGGTGCAAGGGGTGCAGGGTGACACCTTCACTGGGCAGCTGCAGGGGAAGCTGAGAAGAGCTGCATTTCATCATCCCTGCTGTAAGGAGCTGTGGTTGCCTGGCTTTAATGCTGGGAGCCAACTATAACTCTAGATTTACTTGGGGCTTTCTTGGTTGGGTGGCATTGATGTGGACAGATGTATCTGTGTACACAGCCACAGCCAGGTTAAATATTTAGTTGCTCAGCTACTAATATAAAATCATTTCACTAAATCTTTTCCTTGCTTTTCCTGCTTGCTCCAAGGTTTCCTCTGAAAGGGAGGTGGGGTCAGAAGAGGTTAATGAACACTGATGTAATCCTACCGATATAAATTGTGTTTGCCTGGATTTACTTCAGCAAAACAGATGTTAGGGTGTAGTGCTGACTGTAACTCCTTTATGGTTTCTTATGAATGGGCTTGTACAGGTCATCCAAATGCCTTGGTATTGTTTCTCCCTTACGGCTGGATACATGGAATATCTCAGGCAAAAGAACAATGAAGAGCAGACACTGCACAGACAGTATCAAATGGTCTTTTATATGCACAGCTCTTCCTGTGTGTAGCACAGAGCAGCCTGACTAACTCACCCAAACACAGATGGACAAAGAATATAGAACTTCTTTTTCCCACTCCCCCTTTCTTCAGCTTCCTGCCTGACTTTGGCATCAGGAGGGAGGCAGGGCTGATCTTCAGTGCATGTATGTAAAACATTTTTAGGTAGGTATTTTAGGTTTAGGTATTATACCTGCATAATAAACCATAACTTTTTTTTTTTTTTTTTCCTATTGAGAATGCATAAGGAAATGAAAAGCAGAAATAGTGGTTAAAAAATACATGTTTCAGGAGCTGAAAAGAGACTGTTAGCTCAGAGTTACCACTTAGGCTTTTATGTTTTTGAAGTGATTACTATTGTCAGGTGAAATGTCAGGGGGGGAGTGGAGACACTCAAGAAGGTAACTGTGTGGAAGAGGATGATGTATTCCCTTTACTTGAAGTACAGGGAACATGGAAGTAGAGAGACTGTGGTGAAAAGTATGGGTGAGATTGTGAATGTTTTGATTTTACAGCTGGGCTGGAAAAGGGAACTGTTTAGGGTTACATGGAAATGCAATTGTGTCTTCTGTTTGTGAAATAGACCATTTTGCTCCTGGTAGGAGAAGCATGTTATTTTAATATATTTAATGTATATTTAATGTATGATTTCAGCTTTCTCTTGGATGTTAAGGCAGCCTGGCTGGGTACAGAACACCTGAACCTCCCTGGTTGCATTAGGCTGACTTTATCTGTTGCAGGATAGGTCCAATGGGTTGAGGGCTGTGTGCTTTTCTGGGGTTGTTTCCGTGGACTTCATCCAGCGTCCACAGCCTTCTCCTGTGGCATCTTTTTCAGCCCTGCAGTCAATTGCTGCGCCCCAACTTAGGGGCCAGTGAGTAACAGGACCAACATCCCTGCCACACCTCTCCTCCATTGCTTTTATCCCCCATCCTTACTCCCAATTACGTTTTCCAACTGCAGTTTGAGGGGTCAACTTTGAGAGAAACAATAGATCGTTCCTGGCTGGCTGAAAACACTTTTTTCTTGGATATGGTTTCTTTTCTTCTCTCTCCCCGCAAAGCCCAGGGTTAATTATAAGAGGGGCCAAGCCTAAATCTGCGGGGAGCCGGGGCAGAGCTGACTGGCACTTTCACTCAGCACATTCCCCCTTTCCTCACGGTTTCTGCTCCTGTCTGTCAGGCCTGCTGACGACTGCTGGGTAGGAGGGCGGTAATCTGAGCTGCCTGCGCCGAGCGAACCTCCTGTTTTTTCCTGCGGGATTAGTGCCGAGGTGCCTCTCTGTACAGCACCTGTATCTGCAACTCGGTATCGCGCTCGCCGTGCGCCGCGGCTCCGCGCTCCCGGGCCGTGCTGCCATTCCCGCTCCCGGCACCTCGGGCAGGCTGCCTCCGGCGCCAGGATGGGAACACCTGAGCCTGGCTCCGGGGGCTCCAAAGGTAAGCGGCCTCTCAGCCCCGGCAGAGCCGGCCGGGCGCGGCTTCGTGCCGGGGGCGGCAGCTGGACCGCGCCGCGGGGCTGGGGAGAGCGGAGGGCGGGAGGCTTAAGGACTCGCTCTGTCCTAAACGTCACGAGCATGGTAAACTCCAGAGCAAATGAGTGTTCGTGCGGTGCCGGGGGGCATTTTTCGGCTGCTGTTTAAGAGAGCTCGCAGCAAACGGGGAGCCGGTGCTGCGCCGTCCGCTCAGGGTCTGTCACTGGGAGGCTGTTGGGCAATCCAAGCAAGGCTCTCAGAGTTCAGGCTAGAAAAGTGCCAGAAGCTCACAGGAGAGGTGAGCCTGGGAGAGCCTCCAGAGCTGTGCAGCATGTGTAGGGCCATCCTCACCCTCCGTGTCCAAGGGTAATATTCGTGCCATGCACTTGGGTCGCTGAGTCTTTGCAAGCAGGGGGTCTGAGTCATGTCTGCACCGTGATTTGTAGGATGCAGTTGGCAGTTTTCTAGTCTGGAAGAATCCATGCTCAAGTTCGTGGCACTCCTTTTGGCCTTCACCTTTTATAAGTTGGGAGTCATTTAAAGTGGGTGTCAAACCTGACCAATGCTTTACGTCACTGTTCAACAGAGATGGACCAGCCCCACTATCTGGGATATGCTCTTGTTTGATCAATATGGCAACACTGCAGGGAGCAGAGAGAAATTGTGAAAGAGGCTGGTTCATGAGAGATGGCACTTAGTACAGCTCCAGTGCTGGCAATCACTGTGGCTCCAGTTGGGCCTGCACAAATTTGCATTCCATGAAGATCTGTTGTATATTGTACACACACCTATACGCCCTTCTAGATTGGTCATGAATCATAAAACTAAGTTCATTGAACTTTGATTTTAATTATTTTCTGACACATGAACTCCTTTAGTAAACCCATTAACTAATCTTTAAACTCATTAGCTGCTTTATTGCTATTTGGATATTTTTAATTTGAAGTTTGTTTGGGGTTGTTTTAGCTTTGACAGTGGTCCAAAGATTTAGCTGTGCACTTCAAGGGAAATTGTAGATGGTTTTTCTTCTGAACTGTGGTGATCCAGTGTGCTTAGGGAAAGTTGGCAGTGCAGGTCAAAGCAAGTTGTAGTGATGCTAGTGATGCTAGTGGAATGCTGGGGCAAAACTAGTGGGCCCATGGGAGTATCCCTGAAGATTTCTGAGGCAGCAGAGCTGACAAGGATCCAGAGCATGAAAGAAGAGGCTGTTTTACAGCACAGATCCCATCACTCTGCCACCTGGCCTGATGCCTACAGGGGTGAGCAATGAGAGGAACCTCCCATGTGAAATTTGAAGAGATGACTGAATTAAAGAAATTTGGTGGTCTCTCCCTTCAAGCAAATTGAAAAAATTCATCTTGGGCTGATGCTACCATTTTCCCTGAGCTTTTTATTGTGTTAAAGAGAAGCCTTTTGGATGCCTTCAAAGGGCTAAAGGCAATACCTCATAGAAACCCAAGTGGCTGAAGAATTACCAGATATTAGCATTTACCTCAGTTGCCAAAGCTTGGACGTTTCTTTCTGCCTTTCATAAATTACAGCCTGCAGGGACCATTTAGTAATAAATCGTAGCAACTTGGCTGTTAGAGGGCAACCCATGTACAGAGGCACTTCAGGTCTGTGCCAGCATGGCCTTTGTTCAATAAAAGTAACAGCAGGAATTTGATTAAAGACTGATAGAAAAGACAGGGAGGGAGAAACATAGGAAAGATTAAAGAAAGAAAGAGCCACCTGGAAACTTCATTCCTCCTTTATTTCTAACTTAAGCTCGTAAATACCAAATCTAAACCATTGTGTGTGTGAGAGGGAGGGAAGATTTCCTGCATGCCTGCACAGAAAAGACTGCACATGCAGCCACCCAAGCGACTTTTAGCAAAAGTCAGATTCCTTCCTCCAACTTAAGGGTTGCTCCATGTCTGCACTGGAAATCAAAGAAACTAGAAAATAACCTTGTCCCCCCCCCTGGTGCTTTGGGAGGACGGCGTTTAGGAGGGTCAGGCGAGTCCCACCCTTGGAGGAGAGTGGCGCTGGATTTGGGCTGAGCCTGCCTGGGAGCAGGGAGCACATTTCCCAGGCTGCCTCGGAGCAGCCCTGCAGCTCAGCACAATGCGATGGCCAGCTGCACACGGCCAGCCCACAGCATCTGCCCCTTTGTCTCCATCATCCTTGCTGTCACACCCCCCAGAAAAAGGAAAACCCGGTGACTCCGGCAGCCAAATGCAAATTAGCCCCAAAGAGCCCCGTTCTGTGTGATCAGCAAGCGACAGGCAAATCACATTCAAATTCCTCACTGCAGAGCCAGGCCGGCTGTTGTTTGGGTGTAGGAGAGCAGAACGCTACCATGAAGTGTCCAGCGGGAGTGAGGGTGGGTTTTCATCAGCCTGGCCGTGCCCTGGAGTCAGAGGCACGCTTTGCTTCCTGGGCAGGATTTGTAGGGCGCTAAAGAGGAAGTCTGGGACCATGAACTCCCCGGGAATGAATGGGGAGTTCAACCCTCAGCAAGGTTTTGCATACTTTGGGGGCTCTTGCAGGTAATCTGGCCCTACTCCAGCCTAGATGGAGCAGCAAGGCAGAATCCTGTGCCCGAAGTCTTTGGCTGCTGCATTTGGTGTCCCTTTTCTATACACCTGGACATCTCTGCCGCTTAGATCATGCTTTTCCCCACCTGCCACTTCTCTTAGTCATCTTTACATTGGTTTCTCTCTGCTCACTTTCTCTCACTCTTCTCAGCTGTTTGTAACACCTGTTGGACAGTGAATCCTTCTTGGCCGTGGCCTTGGCTCTGAACTGTGTTCCCCTCAAGTGTTTAGGATGCGGTGATGTCTTTGCGGCAAAGAGCATGTCTCTGCCTCGGTCCGGGCTTCTCCACCTTCAGCCCTTATGCTGAAGGCTGCTGCTGCCTCCATCTAGTGAGCAGGAATATGCTCAGCCCAGCATCACTGTCTGGGGTCAGGCCCTTCGGTGCTGTTTTCTCACTCCCATCTGACCACTACAAGGACACAGAAACAATGTCCAGGACCGAGCCTCCGGCTGGCAAGCCACATTCTCCCAGTCAGTGAAACTCTCAGAAGAGAAAGTACCGCAATCCTGTATCCCGACAGGATTTGTCGTCCCGCTTCTCCTCACATCCCGGCCCCGCGGCTCGGCGCGGGCACCTCGGGGAGAGGAGAGAGGGCGGCGCGATGTCCCGGGGAGGGGACCGGCCGCCCTGCGCCGGGGCCACGTCCCGGCGGAATGTGTGGAATGCGAATGGCATGCTTGAGTGGACAGCTTCAGAGTCGGGCGCGGGGATGGCTCTCCTGCCATCTGTTGTGAGCCCCGCGGGCCCATAGCAACAGCGGCTCAGGAATGGGGCTGCTGCCTTTTTTTTTTTGGTAAAGAAATTCTTCCCGGCCCTCTTCCCCGCTCCTGCCTGTGAACACTCGCAAATAAGCGGGAACGGGATTCCTGCTCCAGAGTGATGCGTGCTGAAGGAGAAAGGACCTTTTAGAGCTCAACTTGTGTTTGGTTTGGGGAGGCTTTTTCCTCTCTGCGCTGGGACATGAGCCCGTGTGTGTAATTTATTGTTAATTGCCAAAATCTTGTTCTATTCAAATCAAGTGTGAACCTGTGTTTGCCATGAGGTCAGTAAAGTCTCCAGTGGATGTGCAACCACTTGATTATCCTCAATGAGAGAGAGAGCACTTCTGCCTTATTATTACAAATACTAAGGTTATAACTGATGCAAATAATCCCAGTGTACTGATTTGTTGTGCCCATCATTTTCTTCCGGCCTCACAGCTCTTCTGTTGTGGCTGAGGGGTTTTGCTGCATCATGAAGTAGTGGGACTGGATTCTCTGAGGTTACAGGTAGCTCAGCATCACTGGTGGTACTGAGAGATGCTAGCTTTTATTCCAGGGAAGATTTTGCCACATAGGAGCTCTGTCTCCTGTTCCCCAGTGTAAGGCGGTGTGCCATGGGGAAGGGTTAGTGCTGAAAGAACCTTTATTCTGTCAGCAGGGGCAGGAACACACTGTCAGTCTGTCTGAATGGTTTTACTCCTTCCTTTCCCCTGGAAATTCCCTTCTGAAATGCAGATTTCTCTTCTCCCCACACCTTAACCTTTTTTCCTGCTGTCAAGGGACTGAGGCCTCATTCCTGCAAATTGCTCAACCTCTCGCTGTGACTCAGCAAAGTGGATTGTTTTTAAGTGTTTTAATTCCCTTAAGATGAGTACTTGTAAGTTGTAAATTTACATGAGCATTTCAAGAGGTTTGACGTGAGACATTCAGAAGTTAGGGGTATTTAACTTTCCCAAACAGTATATCGGTTTCTTTAGTATTCTTCTAGTATTTTATTTCCATGCCTAACAGCACGCAATAAATACCAAAATTTGCAGAGAACCCCCATGGGTAAGAGGGAATCATGGGACTGGCAGTTTCATGCCCTTTGCAAAGACATGTCATGAGGAGGAGAGGGGAGGAAACCCAGTAGTTTTTCGCCCAGTGCTCAGGGCTGTGTTTGAAGCTGGGCACACAGCTACAGTGGCTTGATCACAGGGAGCAGGGTACAATTTCAGTGAAAGCTGATATGTCCAGGGAGGAGGGATAAAACTCTCCCTATTACAGGTATTTATTATCACTTGACAGCTGTCAGTTTGCAGTAGGGGATTTGCCTTCCTGTCAGCTCTCTGAGAACCAGGTATATTTGCCCAAGGTTGTAGGGAAGGATAGAAATCCTGCTTTCAAGCATGGGTATCATTTAACCGTGATAAGAAGGCAGGTAAAGCATTTCTTCTGAAAGACGGCTGTGGAGAACAGGGGAGTAAAGTCTTTCTGGCCCTACCCAGATGGGAAAAAACAAGTCATTAAAATCTGATACCTACCTGCTTTTAATGAGAGAAATGTTGTTCGAAGAAATAATCTCAGTCCTATCACCACCGAACTATTTTCAGGAGCCATTAGCCTTTCACCTCCTCATATGTTTTATCTCTTACTTTTGATCTCATTCAGGGAAAACGGCCGTGCTGCTGCAACCAGAGCTTTGGGCTTTAATCAGGAGCTTACTCAGTCATAACCCTGCTCTTTGCAGCCGTCCTTCCCAGTAAATGACCCCCAAAAAACCATGGGGATGGGGTGGGGAAAAGAGCAATAAAAATCAAGCACTTGGTGTCTTTAGTCATGTTTAGTTCTTCACTGAGCCAGTGTGGGTATTCTTATGGGTTCTGCAATGCTCCCTTCCTCTTTAGCCTCTTCTCCCTCCCCAGGAACTCTTACATAGCTGCTGGGGACAGGGGACTGTGAGCTGCCAGCCTGAACTACAGACACAAGGCAGGTTTTTTTGGCTGGAAAACGCAAAGAGCAGGAGCCCAGCTGTGGAGGGATGTTCTGAGCTGCACTGAGCAGTCACAAACTCTGGTTCAGGTTAACTGTACCTCAGCATCCCGTTGTATCTTTGCTGTATTCTCTACTTCAAAGCCGTTGTAATGTGTAGAACAAGATCCTTGATCCAGGCACGGATGCTCCCACAATCCCCCAGCTGGAAGGGAAAGAAGCCAAGTTGGCTTGTTTTAGTTTTGGACAGTGAGATCAGCAAAGGAAGGCTGTAGATGACTCAGGGCTAAGGTTCAGTCTCATTCTCTCCAGTGTTTATCACCAGTTCTGTTCTTTGCACCATTCAGAATAACAGTTTAAAACAAAACCAGGAATGCAGGCTCGAGTCTGCTGAGACAGTCTGTGTCTTCTGGCTCATCCTGCCCAGGAGCCCACTTCTCTCTACAAAATGTTGCTGCTGTTGTTGCATTTCCTGCACTGCAGCAAATCTCCAGAGTCATCAGTGTTCGTCAGTATTTTCTGCCTCAGCTCCAACATGCTGCACTGGATGGTCTTTGATGCTGATTTTTTTCCTTGCATCTGTTTAATTCAGACTGGGATCCATTTCAATGCCAACCTAGTTTTATTTCAAAAGTTCTCCATCATCACCATGTGATGATAAACAGAACTGAGTGAAAGAAGAATGTGAATTATGAATGAGATATAATACATACACATTTATTTTGGCGCTGCTTGTCCATATTTATTTCTTCTCTTTATCTATGGATATCAAAAGCACCAAAAAATGCCAGGAATGCCACGTCCCATTGACGGGACATTCAGAGCCATCCACGGCAACAGCTGTACTGCCTATTTACCCTGAGGCAGAAAATTGTACACGGCCCGGGACAATGCCCGACGTCACCGACCGACACGGGGGCCGCGTCTCTGTCACGGTGGGAACCGTCCCTGCGCTCCCCTGCGCTGTTTGTGTGCACAAGAATCATGCTTATCATATTGCTGTAACACAGCACTTTGCATCTCATTTAAGCAATACTGGGCCTTTTGTTTGTCTCACGAGGTCTAACCCGAAGACAAAAGCCGTGGTCCAGCCTGAAGGTTATGAGACGTTAGCAGACATTCATGTTCACACATACACGCTCCGGCAGAGGAATTTATGGCCATTACCATGTTCTCTAATGAGTACAAAATGAGACCATTACATATTCACGTAATTAGTTTGACAGATTTTCATTTAAATATAAAAAGACTTCTAGTCTTTAGAGAAAAAAAAAAAGGAGGGGTTTGTTTCCAGGGCAGTTTTTGACTCAGCTTTGCTGGAGCAGGAGGTTGGGAGTGACAACTGAGGGGAGAAAATTTGGTGTGAATAATTCTCAGCTTTTGATTTCATGTTGCCATTTCTTTGCTGCTTTTCCAGTTCCCCTGGAGCACCTTGAGGAGAGTTGTGTGACGGGGCCTTTCAGGTGCAGCCAGGAAAGCCCAAATGTAATTTTTTGTTCTTGGATATTTGGGCATCAGAGAAAAAGATGAGGGTTTTTAAAATTAATTTAGTTAGAGTAATTTCTCTTTGGAAAGGTTAGCAACAGCTCACCAGCTTGCTCTGTACCTTTTCCCATGCCTTTTTCACACCTCTTTTACCTGTGGTCACTTGTCCTTCAGGTTATTTATCTTTTTGTATTTCAAATGCTCGGTTGGCATCACTTCAGCTGTGGTTTTCCTGAACTGGTTGGGATATGCAGCTTCTTCAGGCATTCATAGAAGAGCACTTGCTTAATTTCATGTCTGGGTTTTAGAGGCCACATCTTGGCCTGGTCATCTCAGCATGATGAGCACTCAACGTGACACATTCCAAGCTGGAATTCTTAAAAGTCAACATGAGGTGTCCTCCAGAGACCCATGCATGTACGTGGTGTACCCAAACCAAAACTCCTTGGATTATGGCAGATTTGGATTGCTTTAGGCTTGGCTTATACAGTAGTAAAACCAAGTAGTGCCCTTAAACCACGTAAAGTTCCTGTGGTTCATAGCCTGAGTCTGTGGGGCCACTCACCTTTGTGTAACCAGCCCATGTCCTTATCGGAGCTGACAACCTTCCTGCCTACACAGGGGTTACATGCTGGGAGCCAGGACTAAGTGCACAGCCACTTTATTTACACAACTAAGTGCCTCTTGGATGATGCTGGTAAATTCCAGGGAGCTTGAGGGTCCCTGTGACATTTCAAAAAATTTCAAAAACAGCTTTAGTGCGAGAAGATCTTGAGCGAAATCCACACAGGCTCACTTGGGACACTTCCCAGCCCTCCCTTTAACCAAGTGAAGCTCAGGGCCCACTTGTCCTTTGGTTTACTATGAATGTCCCATCCCAGGATGTGCCTGCCACACATTGTGCCCAGCTGAGAGTTGGAAAACAAATTATTCACAGGTCACATGTAACCACACTGTGGAAATAGAGCTGTGAACTCATAGAGAGCACAAGGCATTTTGCCATTTCCACATGCTAAATCCTCAGAAGGACCTTCCTTATGTTCTGAGAAACATCTTATCACCTGAGAAAGCCCCCTGCCTTGTTCTTCCTGGACATTGTTGGGTAAAAGGTGACCTTTTCCCTGACCAAGTGTGAATATAACACATTTGTTTTTCCTTCAGGATCCAAGCACTTTTATTCAGTGTTTTTTAGCTCTGTCTTCCTTGTCTGGCATAGACTTTTTAAAATGATGTCATGAAAAGGAGTTTGGGCTTAAAGATGAATTACTGTTACTGGAATTTGAACTGCTCTTGTTTTTCAAGTTATTCTTATCAGAGAGGCCTTGTTTCTGGAAGGGGAACAGCGGTGGCTCCGTTCAGTAAAGCTGACAAAGCAGGAAGCAATCACCAGCCCTTCACAAAATCCTAACTGAACATTTACTTAGAGCCGCAGTGGGAGAGAGCCAGAGCCATAAATCAACGTATTAAACCTTCAGACATGAGTTTTTGAAACCTCTCAGGCACTTCTTTTTCCTGCTGCTCTTAAGAAGTCTTTTAAAGGCACAAGCTTCATGATGTCATTAAGGACATGAGCAAGTGATGTTGCTCCAGGCCTGGATTCAAGGCACTGAGTGACCTCACCCCTCCAGAAATGAATCCTGGCGACTTCAGCCCTGGGTGTTTATTAGACATAAGCAGAAGCTGGCATGGGGTGCCAGTTTATCAGGCAGGAGAGGTGGTTATGTCTGTGTAGAAAGGGCAGACTTCCCTGGGTTGTTTTAAGGTCTGTGCTGCCTTTTATGGCAGGGTGTGAAGTTAAGCCTAGTCTAAGTGAGTGGCTGAGGGGAAGCATCTATCCTGATCCATCTATCCAGAGCCAAGCTATCATCTCTTCACAGCCCAGTTCTGCCCTGTGGAGGACAAAAGGCATTTTGGTGTCTGAAATGGAGCCCTTCAATAAGCCCTGTGTACAGTGTTAGTACGTGGGAGTACCTCGTGCTCTGCAGAGACACAACAACCCTTCAGGGGAATGTTTAGGGGCAAAGAAAAATACAAACTGTCAGTACTCAACATTTAAATTTGGAGGTAAGGCAGCTAGTATTATTGCTCACTGTTTAATCCCCATGGAAGATGAAGGAAAGGATAATTAATATCTGCTGTTAAAAAATCAGCAGTATAGTTCTTTCCTCATAGACAGCATTAAACTAAAGGCCTGTAGTTACATGTGTAAAGCCTGATTAGTAGGTGTGCAAATATTAGAGGGCCAGGATGCCTGGGTTTAATTTCTGCCTGTGCCACGTGCTCACTGTGGGATGAGAGGCAAGCTGTTTACTGCTGTGTGTTGCCATCTCTCTGTCCAGGCAGTACGTGTGACAGCCCTTCCTAAGGCCAGGGATGTTGTGAGGCTTAATTGCCATGTGTGGTGCACTTTGCAAAATACACTGCACCACTGAAGGTATGAAAAGGCAATTAAAAGAAAAATACAATGTCTTCCTCTCTAATTTTCAGAGGAATGCCTTTGTACTTCTGGTTGCTGTAACTGCAGCCCAGGTTTTCCTGCTAAGTAGATGGTGAGAACTGCTTCTTAGAAAAGAAAATACTGCCTTCCTCAGCTGCAGTCACCCAAGAATGAGCCTTTGGTAGCTAAAAAGAGGAACAGATTCTTCATCATTCTCCCTCCCATCCAAGGCTTGGAAGATGGGGCTCTGCTCACAGGCCCAGAGCATTCCTTCATCTTCTTGCTTCACCTCTGCCTAGTGACTGTGGTTATTCTCTCTTTGCCACAGGGCTGCCACCGTGAGCACTACAAATGTGGCTCGTAATTCCAGTGCCTCTGAAAGTATGGATAATAGAGACCCCAAGTGCCTGTAGCTCTCCCTAAGTGTGAGAATTTGTAGGATCCTGGTCTGCTCCTGTCATCCCAGTAGGGCCTTGGCTGAAAGTTTTGCTGCTTTACTTGAGATCTCTGCTGGAAATCACTTTTAATTCCAGCATTTTGCTGTCCCTGAGGATTCTGCAGCACTTCTGAGAGCAGCACTCACAGGGTTCCCCAGGAAAAAATAACACATGACAAAGAACCATAAAGGAGGTACCATAAAGCAATTCTGCTGCAAAGAAGAACCCAGAGAAACTCAATTTTGTGCCTTCCTTTATATCTTTCTTTGCACTTGAAGATAAATCATAACCAAGGGGCTGGAATCTCTTACAGCTCCTGGTGTGTGGCAATGGGTGTGGGTAAGTGTGGGCACATGTGTTGCTTCAGAATAAACCAAAAGGGAGCTGTGCTGGGACAAAACCAGTGAGGAACAATGTGGAGTTGGGTTTTGCTCTGCAAACTGCCCATTTGTCTCTTGGGATATTTTGTTCATTGTGTAATTTCCACACACAAGGCCAGCAAGTCACGCGAAGCAAGCTGCAGCTCAGACAGGTCTGTCGATGGAAGCAGGGAAGCAAGAGCCTCTTCCTCTCCCTGTGCTGTTCAGGAGGGCAGCAGGAAGTGCTGGCCTGACCCTGTGAGAGGGGGTGCAGCTAGAAGAGAACTGAGCAGCCAGAGCCTGGGCATCAGGAGGAATTTCTTCACTGAAAGGTTGTCAAGCATTGAAATGGGCCACCCAGGGAAGTGGTGGAGTCACCATCCCTGAAGTGTTCAAAAAGCAACTGGATGTGACACTCAGCACTGGATGTGCTGTGGATTAGTTGACAAGAGGGTGATCGGGCAAAGATTGGACTTGATGATCTTAGAGGTTTTTCCAACCTAAATGATTCTACAACAACATTGCTGCACAGCACAGCACAATGCTAACAGCATTGCTATCCACCCTGTGATGTGTGTGGGCCATCAGGAAACCTTTCCAAGGGCTTTTGCCTCGCTGATAAGATCAAACACTAGAGGGAAAGAAAGGAAAAACAATGTGATGGACTGGGAAACACGGCAAAGTCCCAACAGGAGAAGTGGCTGATAAAATGCCCCCGTGCATGTCTCAGCACAGTTTCCATGGCCGAGGGCTCTTCTTCTCCTTCTGCAGGATTACACAGACACCCCCTCCCTCATGGCTGCAGTGGGACTAATCAGACAGTAAGGATTGCTTGAGTGAGTCAAGCTTCCAGGCCTGAGCTGCCTGCCCAGTGCTGCCCACACTCCGATTTATTCTTCCCAGCACTGATCTGGGAGATGAGCAGACCACTATTTTCCAGGGCCCTGAGCCTTTTCGCAGCAGACAGAATGTTAATTTGGGCTGTGTCTTACGACCTTGTGACCCACAACATGCTCTGGGGTGAAAGGTGCTTTGTTCCTTGTCCCAGTTTTGTCAGAGCCTCTGAGGACGGCCAGTCAGATAATGGACACTGGTCCAGCAGTGTCAGCTGGATTTGGCACTAATGACCAATCCTGCATTTTAGCAGGTGGCAGGCTGGAGAAACTCCTTTGCAACGTCCTAAATCTTTTTTTACAAATGGTTTGGTCAACTTCATGAGCTGGTTCCTGTCCAGTGGGTGCTTTGGATCAGATCTAGTCCTGCAGTGCTGGAGTGAGGGACTTAAGACCAAACATTTTACAAGTAAGCGAGCAGTGCCCTGCAGAGGGGTGTGCTGGATGCAGGAACCAGGACTCTGGCTTACAATTATTGTTCATGGTTATCTATGTGGTTGTATCTCACACAAACAGGTGGCTTAGGAGACAGCAGTGCTTGCTGCCATAAAAGCAGAGCAAAATCCGAGCCAGGCCCTCAGGCAGCAGCAATCTCCAGGTATGGCATCAGGCAGTCAGCATCAGCCTGGAGGGCATTACGGGAATCTTCAGGGCTGATTCAGCAAGTCCCTGTTCACTGCTGACAGAGTGTATTGCCTGTGAACGTTGATTTTATTAGTGACATTTCGTGTGAGACCACTTCTGAAAACTGACTTTTTGCAAAGTGTGCTGGTGGGTGACAAACACCAGTAGCTCCAGTTCTGTGCTGGTCAGAGTTAAATTAGTTAAATTCTAATCATAATAAGACTAATGCAGCCTTGCTAAAAATTATTAGATAGAACAGATAAAGCTATATGCGTAGAATTTATATAAAAATTTGTGTTTACCTTCACACATCAATCTTAACTTTATTCCAACAAAGAAATAAAAAAATCATGTATATATCTAATTAGCAAAAATAAAATAAAAATGCACTACTTTGAGAACACACACACAGAGGACTCACGAAAACACCGATGCCGCTGTTGTTGCTACTACACAGACTACTACTACTAAGATGCTCACAGAACACAAACTACCAAAGCCTCTGCTGCTGCTGTAGCTGCTTTTACTTAAAACTTAGACTTTCTGTTACAAGGCTTCTACATACTATGACAGACTCTAATAACTTTACCTTCATAAAACTAATGTAACAATGCAACAAAAGACTTCTTTTACAATTACCCAGCTTCTAGTCTTCCATGAAGACGTGCCAAATCCTTGCAGCCTTCCTCTGCAGTAGTCCAGACATGGGAGATCCCACTGCACTCCCAGCTCTGCCCCTCCCCTCCAGGGTGGAAATAGGCTTGTGCTTTACCTTTTTCTAAAGAAAAGGCCTAAGAGCCGAGTGTTGTTTTTTCATAGTTAAGGTGTATGTAAGAGGGTCTTGCTTTAATTTCAAAGTCATTAACATATTTTCAGTCACAGAGCTTAACAGGCAGACATCTTTCATCTGACTCACCCCTCTGTATGGGGGGGTGAATGAGAGCTTGTAACAAATGGCTTTTTTAAAGAATGAATAAGGGTTCCTAGTTACCATAAGCTGCCTAAGAATTCTGAAGGATCTTATCTTTTTAATGAAAATGACTCTGGCTTAAATCTGCCAGCTTGGAGTTCATGCTGTCACATTTCAGGTTCCTTACCAACCTTTGCTCTTAGGGGGTTAGTGTTCCAAGCTGGATTCACTAGAGATCAAATTTGCTTGTTGAGAAGTCTTTTATTTTTCAGTGTCACTGCCATTCCAGCTTCCCTCCAGGGAAATGAAGAATGCAGTGTAATAGCTTAGCTGCTGGGATTGCTTGCTGGCAATCACAATTTGTGCTGAAGGGAGGTGCTATGTGGTGATGCTTCTGTAAAGCAGGAATGAGTAAGGTTTGCAACAGTTCTCCAGGAAAGGAATACAATACACTGCTTGCCTTTAGGAAGATTTCACTGTGATGATGTGCAGCTGTGCTGCTCTTCCCAGTTCCTGAGCTCTGGCACTGGTTCTTCTCTTTAGGCAGATACCCAACATTTTACTAGTTCCTTCTTCTAGAGGAAGAGTGGGGAATGGGGTAGAGACTGGAAAGAGGATCCTTGGGAACTGTCCCCACGTTTCATCCTGGCATTAAAAAAATGACCCAATAAAATGCCTTGACTTGACTGCTAGCCTGTATGTTTTAGGTTAGGCCAAGCAGGATTCCCAATCAGGGCCTGATCTCTAACAGTTCTGATCACCTGCCTTTATCACCTGACACAAGCACAGGGCAAGAGGCCAGTGGGGAAATTGTTCCCTAAAAGAAGGGGCAGGATTTCTTCCCGAGGTTAAGGGACCAGCTTGCCTCTTTGCCAGATTGGAAGCACAATCTTTCCAACCAGTTTGTCAGCTCAATTGTTTCGCAACCTGCTTTGTTTATGCTATAAAACCTGGCTCCTGTCTTCAATGAGGAGTGCCAGAGGGCACAGGAACAACAGAGTGAGCTGCTTTAAATCCTGTGCTTAAACTCCATCAGGCCTTAGAGATGTAAAGAGAAGTCTCTCTCTAGCTGATAGATTTATTCTCAGTCACATTCCTGTGACCCCAGTAGAGGAAACAGCCTGAGCAAATGGGGTGGAGTACAGCTCCTGGGATGTGGCTGGAATAGCCAGAGCTCCAGAGCAAAGACCCAAACACATCCTGCACCACTGGGGATTAAAGTCAGGCTGTCAGTAGGGCTTTAACTCCCTGCAGATCTTTCACCTGACATTGTCTTTAAATCCTTTTGGGCTCTAACAGAAACAAAGGTGAGTTAGAGGGAGATTTTCCTTGAAACCTGAGCTACAGAGTTTTGAAGATGTCACTGCTCACCTTGGGCTCAGACCTGCAGCATCCTGTGGTGAGCCCCCTGCAGTTCAGTGAACTGCTCCAGGCCTGGAGGTCAGGAGGTTTCCTTTACTCACAAGTACTGATGTAGCCAAAGGCAAACCAAAACTTCATGATTTACACTTCAGTCTATCTCTAACCCATCCCAAAGTCTGGCAATTGCTGCCCTCATGGTTCACTGCGTTTATATCCTACTGCAGGTGTTTGCCTGGCTGCTCAAGCAAAAGGGCTCATAGAATATGATTCACCAAAAGAAGTGCTTCCCAAATTACCCAGTGCCAGATATTCTGGTTTGATCCAGCACAGCTTTTCAGGTCATGATCAGCTTTAAGTGTGTGAGTAGTTGCACTGAAATGCTCTGGATTACCCCAGTGCTGGTGTGGGGACAGCAGGCACAGCCTTGCAGGATCAAGCCCTTGGATATAGGGGCCAGAGGCCATGTGCTGGAGGAAGGGAGAGGGGTGACTGCCAGTAGTCCTGTCACAGAGTAGTACCCTGGAATTTAGGGCAAAAGCACGTTGGACTTTTTTGTTTAATGCCAATCTGCCTGAAGTCCTCAAACTGTGTAAGCCAAGATCAACAAAGGAGGCTAAAACCTCCTAACACCAGTTTCTCTTCTTTGCTGACAGCGATGTCAGGCACAAAATCAAATTCTTTCTGGGTGTCAGGTAAGTCAAAGACTGCAGAGTGCCCCAGAAGGGGATTCTTGGGGATTTATGTTCCATCAGCAAGATGAATGATAATTAAAGGCTGAATATTTCTGCTAAGCTGGGAAACAAAGAAGAACCGTCTTAATTCCTTGAATTCCTCATGCCAGGCTGTAAAATGTATTCCATTCTTGCCTGTGTCTTGCTGCTTGTTCTCTCAGTGTGTCTTTCTTTAGCATTCAGCCACCTGTTTGTAAGCAGTGTCCTGCAGGTTCTCAGGGCGCTTTCCTCCCCGCTCTCCCTGCCCTTGGACGTGCTGCTTTGACACTGAGGCCTCCTTGTCTATGGCAGACAGTCCATCAGAGCTCCCTGGCCTGCCCCGCTCCCATAACTTCATTCTTGGAAGGTTTCTGAGTTTCCCGGGTGATAAAACACGAGCAACATTTGCTCTGACCGGCATCATTTCTGAAGGCACTGAGCCCTGTTTTGTTATGAAGGTTAGTCAGGGTGGGTGGTGGGGCATGAGAATTCCCAGTGATGGCAATTCCTGACAAGTGTCAGAAAGTCGCTGCCTGCACCTTTCAGGCTGCAGGATTGTTTTGATTAGTTTTTTAGTGCATGCTGAAAAGTGCATGTGACAAGCTGAGGGTGAGAGACGCCAGCAGAACAAATCAGCACGTTACAAGATTGTCTGCCGTGGCTTGGCCCCAGCTCTCACCAAAAGGGGGAAAAAAAAGGAGGGGGGAAAGGAAAAAAAAAATTCAAGCCCCAGCTCTGTATATACAGCAGCTATCAAACTGTCACAGATCACCACTGCTACAGCTGGGGTTAAAATAATATAATAGCAGAGTGTTTGCTGGTCTTGTAAAAACCTCCTGTTATTCACTGGAGACCAAACTCATGAATCAAGAGGACAGTGTTTAAAACTGTTAAGAAAACTATAAAATGACAAAAAACCCACACAGTAAATAGCTCTGGAATGTCGTGGGTTGACTGTAGGATTATTTTTTTTTCTTTGCTCTGCATTATTTATCCCCTTAAAATTAATACCGTCTGCATGATGGGTGGCTTGGGGCTTAGAGAGACTTACAGAGCAAGTTCACTACCAGTTCTCAATTACTGTGGAGTCTGATTCTGTTCTCATTTACTCTCGAGTACGTGGGAAATGATCGTTTCCCTTGATACAGTCTATGCAGGGCATAATAAAACCTTGAGTGTCTGGCCTTTGTAAAGAGAGACCTAGACCACTCCAAGTAGTCTTGATCAATTTATTTAGTTTTCACTCCATTTCTCATGGTGATGACATGCTGCATCTCTGTGCCCAGCCCAGCTCACAAGACCAGCATCACTTCTGGCAGAAATTAAAAAGCTTCAGGTTTGAACTTTGGAAATATTCAGTCACATGTCCAGGCTTTAATAAAAAAGCTCAACACCATTTCCATCCCGAGGGGTGTTGCCTGACCAAACCTGGTAACTGAGCAACCTGCACAGGAATGCTGTGGTTTCAATTCCCAGATCCATGGCAGAGGTTGGGTGGCACTGGCTTTCCTCATGAAAATAATCATCATTTTCTGCTCAAAGCATTTACTTTTTAGCTTGAAATTTCTTTTCCTCTTAGAAGCATGGAATCTTAGGAACAGGATCATTGAGCAGTCAGACACCCGTCATACACACTGACTTGCCTTTTCCTGAACCTTCCCAGCACATTGGCAACTCCTGCCAGCATGGCTGAAGGTCACTCTGCAGCACCTCTGCCACGAGGAAACAGGAAGGTCATAGCTAATACTGTGCCAAATTAACAGACAGGGTTTTAATTCAACACCTGTTATGGATGAATTCTTGCATAAGGAATCCCAGGCCTGCTTTAAGAGAGACCCCTGGGCATGCACTTCAGGCTAACCTAAGCACAAGTGCTTCCTTGTGTTGTGTCTTGGAAGTGATGAATGCCAAGTTGCCTTCATGCCCTCTTTTCAGAAATCATATTGCCTTCAAAGAATGGGAGTTTTACTGTGCTGCTGGGGAAGGAGGTGGAATGTTAGATGGGAACCTTCGTGCCCTTTCACAACATGAAGGGAAGGGAAACCCCGGTTTTTCATCTGAGTAAACTACTTTGCATGTATGTTGGCTGAGTGAGAAGCTGTATTATAAGGATGTTCATTTTTCTTTAGCAATATGGAGAGCCCATCCAGCAAAGCATCTTGTGAAGTATTAACGAGGTCCTGGTTGGCATCCACAGGGATCTTTAATCCAGGCTGTAGCTGCTTTCAGCCTTAGCAGCTTCGGAGATGTATCCGGGGAGGAGGGAAAAACTATACCAGGCTAATTTGAGAGAGCAGCTGGCTACCTGGCAGTCTGGGGACCATGTGTAATTAAAAGCATTCCTGTCTCCAGCACCAGGCTTATAGATCTGTCCTGGCTGTCTGTAATTAGAGATGTGGAGTGAATATATTGGTTTGGGAGTGGGATTATTTGTCCTTCCCTTGTTTCTGGTCCTCCTGTTTTATGGTGACATGTTCTCCGGGACATGTGGAGGAGTTCAGCATCCAAAGGGATCCCGGAGGGAGCAGGCTGAAGATCAAAGAGGGAGTACTGCCCTGCTGCATGTGTCCCCTGGAAAGAAAGCATGCTGGATTTCAGCACATGGTTAACGAAGCTGGAGGTACCCTGACCTCCTGTTACTGATACAGTGAGGAGACACAGCCTCCTTGCTTGGGGATGGGAAAAGAGCCATAAATTCAGCAAACACACACTGTACCAGGGCACTGGAGCTGAGCCTGTGATGTGCCTTCATTTTGCTTAACCCTGTTTCCCATCCCAACCCTGACTCATGAGCTTTTAACCAGAAGGGATCCTTATCTTTTTTCCTGCAGGAGGGACTCTTTGAAGTCAGGGGGGGCTGCAAACTGCTCTGTGGTTTGGAAACTCTTTTTAAAGATCTTTATCTATAAATTTAGCAGTGCTTCAGCTTCATTATCCATATGACAGGTCAAGTAATTCCTGCTTCCCCCAGGATCGGAAATGACCTTATTAAACTTAATGTGGATGGGTACAAGATAGGCATTGTCTTTCAGAATACAATAAGGTATGAAATCCTTTTAATACATGTTTTAATGTACCCTCTATGAGAGAATTAGTGGTTAATTTGATAGGATGGCACTAAATATGCCCAGAGAGGTTATCCTGTGTGATTCTGTTAGGTGACCTTTTCTCTGAGGATTCCCTTGTCTGCCTTTCTCCGTGTTTCTTTGTGGTTTCTCTCATTTCTTCTGGCATTTCCTTATTAATTTCATCCTACTGCTCCTTTTTCATCCCTTTCCCCCTGGGGCAGAGGAGAAGCAGCAGCAGAGGAGGAGGAGAGGGATCCATGTGACACCAGCTTTTCCCCAGTCAGCCCTGCAGTATCACTCCATACCAGGAAGCACAGGACTTTCCCAGGACTGGTTCTTATTGCTGGAGGAGGAAAGGCAGTGTGTGAAGAGGCAGTGTCTGAGCCAGGAGAGATCAGGCTTGTTACCCAACCACGGTCCTGACGTAAGGGCTGGGCTGAGAGCACCTCTAGGTGTGGTTGTGAAACTGGCAATAAAATTTGTTTCTGAGCTCTCTTCATGGGTGTTGGAGATCACACTGGGAACTGATCGAAACTAGGAGTGAAGGGAGAAGCACAGTCATTGCCTTGGCTTCTTTTTATTACCATTTCCCAAGGAGCTGTGACTCTGCTGTGATGCTGGAATAGGAGCTTTTACAGTTCTAAGACCATTTCAGGCTCTGGAAAAAGTGTCAGATGAGGCTGGCCTAAGCCATCACTCCTTTGTGCAAGCCTTTGAGGCAGTGCTGATGTGTTTGAGCTTGGACAGCTCAGGATCACTAAAACACAGGGTGCTGCCTTAGCTTCAGAGCTATGGCAGTGCTTTGCTGAGGGGTAACAACAAGGCACCTTCTCCCTCCCGCATCCCTTCTGCTGTTCCTGCCCTGGTTTAGTCACCTGGCTCTGCTGTGCTCTTGTCTCATCAGCTGGGTGCCTGCAGCAAGGGCAATTACTCCAAAGCCATGGCTGGCTGGCTGCTGGCGAGCGCAGCTCTGTCATTAATCCTGCCTGCCTGTTAAAAGGGTGAGCGGGGCTGGCTCCTTCCCTCCCTGCCCCTGCGCTGGCTCCCCATGCGCTGCCTCCCCTTGCCCGGCGCTGCTGCTGCGGGCTGGCAGCGGGCTCCCGGCAGCGCTCCCCATGCAGCCCCACCTGCACGCCCTGAGGAGGATCCTGGCGCTCTGGAGCGCGTCCCAGCGGTGCGTACCCGGCTCTGTGGGATCGGGGACAGCGGTGGGGCACTGCACACCCCACCTGGGCACCGGGGCCTTTTGCTTCCTCGCCTGTGGGGAAAGCTTCAGCTCCCTTTGGTGGCAGCGGGGAGCAATTCGCTGCTGCGGGTTTTGTCCGCCTGCTTTGCTGAGGGGTGGGATGCTCGGAGACTCGGTGAGCCGGGATGCTGCACTTTGCACCTCTCATTCTCTCTGGTGTCGTTTGCTTGTTCTTTTAGATGTGAAGCTGTCTGGTGAGCACAGCTGGATCTGTTGTGCTGACACATCCAGCTGGGCACAGGAGATGGCATTTAGCTGTGAGGCAGTGCCAGCCTGCCCCAGCCTGGGCACGCTGCTGTCAGCGGGCTGCTCTGCTGGCTGCTTTGGGTTGTGCTCTCTGTGGGCTCCATATTGTGAGAATCTGTCTTTCTGATGTTTAGATGATGACAAGCTGATCAGAACAGCATCCTATCACTTGGGAGGTTAATCACAGGTGGCACTGTGTCACTCTGACAAGTCCTGCCTTCGCTCGGTTTGTGTGCTTGGTCACCATCCCTATCAAGTGCATGGTGCTTGCTCCTCTTCTGCTGGTGTGTTTGTCCAGGGGTAGGGGTGAGATTCAGGACTTAGTTGAAGTACAAAAGACTGCAGAGAGATGTTTTCCAGACTTAACAATGAGTTTTCAATCCTTTTGATCCAATCCTAGAAAACAATTGCTTTGCCTTTGCACAGGTGCATAAATAACTGTGGTGGCACTGAGGATTTTCACCCAACAGGAGTTAGGGCCTAATGATACCAGGCATGGAGCAGCCTTGTTTTATAGCAACAGTGCATCTTATAATTTAATCTTGACCTCACAAAATTACAGGACACCTTCCTTTTCTGCCAGGGCACTGTGCCTGCCAGTGGCACTGTACTTAGTGCAAATTGCTCCAGGGTTTTGGCAGGGTGGCCTCTCTCCTTCAGAGCAGATTGAGGGCACGGGCTTGTTCTCAGCCATTAAATGATGCCTCTGTCAGAGCTCTCTTGTCACGTAGTCTTGAATTACTGTGCAATTCCTGAAAACATCACTCTTCGAGTGATTACTTTCCTTGCAGACCAAATATTTGGGAATTTAGATATACCTGGCCTTGCTTTTCAAAAGTACTTACTACCCATGACAATCCCAAGGAAATTATCATGACCTGCAGTTTAGACATACTTATATCAAGGCATTTTATTTATATGTCTAAGATTTTAGTTTTTACCTGTTTTACTCAACTCCAGGTTATGTCATTCTCTACCAGTTGGAGAGTCAAGTGTTTCTCTTTTGCTATTTACTCGATAAGTGTTAAGTGCAAATTCCTTGACTTGGCCTCTTCCAATGTAAATAAAGCAGAATTTGTTTTAGTGATGGAAGCTAACAAGGGTTTAATTGACGTCAGCACAGGGTGAGCAACACCATGGTATCACAGCATCAGAGTTGTGATGTGGAGTGGCTCCCTGGGCTTTTCCCTCTGCCACAGCTGTCAGACAACGAGGCTGGATACCAGGTGGGAAATGGCCAGTTCCAGAAGTGCCAAAATTTCTGGAAAACATGGGTGGAACTGCTGGCAGAAAGGTTTTTGAGAGCAGTTGACTTGCAGATAGTGACTTTATTCCTACGGGGAAGCAAAACCTTATCCAACTATAAAAGGGAATTCAGGCACCTAAACATTTAGTCTACAAGTTTTGAACGTTAAAAAATAAAGATTAGTTCAAGTGTGCCTTTACACAGCTGGTAGGTGCAGCTCTCATTGCAGGAAGGCGTTGGTGAGGTGTCTCTCTGAGCACTAATGACAGGGCAGAGCAGCAGGAGTCGTGGTTGTGTGGAGCAGCCCCGTGTCCTCAGAGCAGGCACACACAGTAACTACAGCTCTGCCCGACTCAGCCTTTACCACAGGCTCCTTCCTGCCTGCTGCAGTTAGGCTACTCACGGGCTTCTGGGTCTTGGGAGAGACTTCAGGGAGCTCAGCCTGTTCTGAGACAGGACTTTTAGGATAAGAAATGGATTTCGTTCATCAGCATCTTGACTCAGATGTCTCAGACTGAGTTCCTCACTTGGCATGAGCAGTGTGGACCAGTGGTTCTCTGCAGCTCCCAGTGCTAAATGATTGGCATTTGAGGTTCCTTTTTTGTCTTTATTGGTTTGCATAGTTCCTACTTGTTAAACAGCATGAGTGCAAGGAATGGAATTTTTCTTCTTACCAGCACTTTGGAATAACTACACTTACCCCAAGTGTATTTTAGATCCATATATATTAAATTTGGACCAGCCTCAGGCATTTTCTTTCCCAATTGATCAAATAATATTCTTCCTTTCAGGAAACAAATTCCAGTTTTCTTGAGCTCTTGTTACAGAGGCAGAGTCCATGTACCTGAGGGAGTTCTGACTGAGGACAGTGCTAGACCAGGATCAGAAACTTCCTCATAATTTTGAAGCTTTTTTCTTCATTTTCCCTCACAGCATTCAAAACTTTCATCTCTACTTTTGGGCCATATTTTCTGTGCTCAGGTGACCCTGCCTTTCTCTCCTGGTTTCCCTGAACTCTGTCAGTAATTCAGTGTAAACCACCCCTCATTGCAGCAGCGATTCTCAAGTAGCAGCAGCTCTCATGAAATGTTGAGCTGCTGCCTGGCACACAGGAATGCAACCAAAACCTCCACTTGTTTCTTAAACCTTTATCAACCCATTAAAGCAGGAGTGAGCACTGACCTAGAAATGCGGCAGCTGCAGCTCTGGCCAAGGCTGAAGAGCCTCTTGGTGACCTACTTTGTCCCAGCCTGGAGCATCCTGCTACACAAGGGTGGGTTCTTCCCTGGAAACTCATCAACAAATGCCTCTTGCTCCTGAGGTTTCAGGGGTTAAACAGCAGGAACCATGAGGTTCCTTTTTAGGAGCCTTCCTGAAGCCCTCCTTTTTTACACCCAGCTGTTAGCCTGACCTTATCTCTGTAGTTACAGTGAGATACCTTGGACATGCACTTAGGAAGCCCCTGAAGGAATTGCCCAGTGTAACCAGCACAGAGCAGGTCTGAGAACTCTCTCCTGTAACTTTATTTTGGCTAATTATCTTTCTTTGCTTTCCCATTTTGGTTTGTGTGGAGCAACAGTGACATCCATTGGCTTATTAGGTGAATCCAAAGCCCTTTACACATGCCATGTATTTACTCAAGGTGGAGGGCTGGACCAGAGTGTGTCTGAGAGATTATAAAATGCTGAGTTCTCTGAATAATTGTTAGCACAGCAGAACCAGCCCAGGTAGGGAAAAGTTAGAGCAAATTTGCTTCAGCTTATTCACTCATGATAATGTCTAAAATGTAAATTGCTACAATAAAAGTCTGTTCTATTGTAAAACTGCATCCTTTCTTGAAGGCAAGAGGGCTTAGAAAAAGAAGAAAATTAGTAGAGGTTGTGGGGGAGGAACTGAAGCCAGAGGGTTGTAAAAAAACCCAGTGAATGAAAGACCAAAAGTCTTTCGGAAAAAAAAAGAAACAAAACAAAACAAATCATTCATGTGAAAGGCTGATCTGGAGGATTCTCATTGCATTTCAAAAAACACAAAACCAGTTCAATTTATTTTTAACCACGTGAGTGAATCAGTAGATGTTTCCTGCAGGTGTTTCATTGAACAGAACCAGTGTCTGCAGTAAATTTTTGACCAGCTGTAGTTACAATCCCGTTCCAAGGTCCAATGCCTTGACCTGGCAGGGAGTCCCTGTTAGAAGGAGGATTGAATTCCAAGCCCATTGGTCCAATTTTGTTGCTCCACAGCTCAGCACAGCTCTTGGGGGTTGTGTCTGCAGCCAGGTGCAGCTCATCCTTGTGACTGAGACAGCTGGGACTTACACAGGCAGCACAGGGATTTTCCCTTCCAGCACCACCAGAGACAGAAGAAAAAGGGAGTTATGGTGCTTGATGCTGTCTGATTTGGCTGGCTCATGGCTCTTAATTAGAAATGAAATTGTTAGTGCTATGCAGAGCAGTCATAACTGAGGGGAGCTACAGGTGCTCAGCAAAAGGTTTTCCATTCCATTCAGCAGCTTTGGAGCAGGCATCGTGTCCGCAGCACCTAAGAGGGATTTTCCCTTTATTCAGGTTTTCATTTCCAATGGGAGAGCCCATGAAACATTCCCAGCTGATGCTCGGTGTACTGGGGAATTTCAGACTGCCCTTTGTGGATCTGTGCACAACAGAGCAGAGGGCAAGTTCATGAAGAACCTTTGCCTCCTATACCACCACGCTCCAACATGCTGGAAATGCTTTCATCCAGTTTATATGATCTATAAAGAGTCTCTCTGCTTTATCTTCATATCCCATTGCTTGCCTTTGGCTGCCTCACAGCTTGAAAATGTTTCATCTTGATATTTCAGACACTGACACATCAGTCCACCTCTTCTCCCTGCCTGCCTTTGGGGACTCCTCTGAGGAGATTTGTTGATGCATCCTTGCTTTCCCTTCTCCCTGTGAAGTGCTTCCGTGCCTCCCCATGGCTGCATGTCTGCAGCTAATGCCAGGGCACTGTTGCTGTGCTTTCATGGACTGAGAGAAGAGCACATAATTTCTTTTGTTTTAATCTCTCTTAGTCATTCTCTGGCTGATCTCTCTCTCCCAGCTGCTTTGCGGGTTAGCTCCACACAGCATTTGGGTTTGCAGGGCCTGATCTTCCCAAGCCCTTACCAAAGGCTGGAATTCCCCCGGGTGTTGACTTTTTGGTGCCTGTTGAGCTCCTTTTCTCATTCCTGCAGCCTGTGGTTTCAGCGGGAGTGGCTGGCTGTCGGCTCAAGTTCCTTTGACTATCCTGTGTATACATTTTCCACGATCAGAGAGGGAGGCCGGCGGATAAAATCCCGCTGTTTGCGGATAACAGCGGATAACATGGCTCTGCTAACAGACATTTGCATGGGAGATATGAAAACAGCCCCATTCATACCCTCTGTGATGGTGCTGAGGCTTACAACTGCTTTGAAATTTGAGGTGAGCTGGTGCTCCATTGCCTAAGGCAGCGGCTTTGCCATGGCTTCCCACAGGTGCACTGGACTTACCTACCCCTGGTCAGCCTGCCAGCAGCAGGAGGGTAAGCACAGCCTTCCTGCAGAGCTCCCAGCATCCTGGGAGAAGTTACAGACTGCTTGTGGCTGCCTCATCTGCAGATTTCCAAAGATGGAAGGGAAAACACTGGATTTGCACACCAGAGCAGGCTTAGCTCTGTTCTTACCCATACAGTAGGGATAGTTCAGCAAAACACCACAAACCTTTTGGTGAGCAATAAGCCAAAAAGGTGGGCTTCTTTCCAGAGAAAATACTGACATTGCACTGAGAAGCAGAATCCCCCCCAAGTGCAGTTGCACATCCAGAGACTGCCCCGACCAGTCTGTCGCTGCAGGCCGGCGTTCAGTCAGCCTTTCCGGCGAAGACAAACAGGGTTATCTCCTCGAGGGTGCTTGGAGCTGCCCTGAGAGGGAGGCTTTCTTGCCCATTTCCGACAGGAACCAGGCAAGATGCTCTCCTATCACATCGGGACCTTGTTGTGCCTCTTTGTCCCCAGCTAATGACATCCGGTGCTGATCACTGCTGTCACTGTAGCTTCCAGCACTGCCCACTCTGCTACTTGGTTCTCCTTGTGCTGCTACCCCAGACTGCCAAAATGCAGTCGATTTGAGGCAAGCTTTAATTTGGAAAACTCACCCTGACCTGAGATCTTGCTGGGAGCAACTCCAAGACTTGCCCAGATGTCTGAGGTGGCACGATGTGACCCATTTCTCTGCCCTGCCAGAGTTATGGTGGGGCCAAGTCCCTGCCTTGGGCTTTCATGGCTCTGCTGTGGCAAAGGAGACCGGCTCCCAGTGTTTCCTTGCTCTCACACACTGGAACTGTTTGCACATTTAGAGCAAGTAATGCTTTATTACTGTTTACATGAAAGGAGGAAGGCAAAATAAATTTAAAAAAGGGAGAGTGGGAACACGTTGTGAACCTGCTGTTCTCAGATCTCTCCGATAAGGACAGTTCCAAGTGCGTGAGAAGTTTCCTACTCCAAGATTTATTTACTTCTGAAAGAAAAGCCACCTTCATCTCATTATTTTATTTTCAATACAGGTTTTAATTTGGTGAGAAAATATCTTCTCCTTAAAGAAGCTATTCTGCCTCATTAACTCCTATAAAAAGCACCCCCCCAGCTTGAAATGTTTAAAGAAGCATAAATTAAGGCTAAGTTTGTTGTTTGCCGCTTTAATCAACAAACAACCTTAAAAAGGACTCACAAAAGGTTCTGGAAACTAAATTTATTAGTGAGCAGGAAAACAGGCTCTCAGCTGCAGCCTCCTCCCCTTCCCAACCCCCTGGATTTGGAGGGGGCTGGGTTTTTGGAGTCACTGGTTTTGTTTACAGTGTCTTATTCTCTTGGGCAGGTTGTTGTGGTCCCATGGATCTCTGTCAGACTTTTGTGATGCAGCTGAACTGAAGTGACTTGGGACGGTCTGTTAATTAGGTCTTCAAATCCTTCTCCCTTTTTTCTTTGCTGTACAAATGTCCTTTTTTTCTCTTCTTTTCCCTAAATCTTTTTGTCAGTAGCTCAGAAGGAAAGAGGCTTTTTTTCACTGCCAGAGAAAACTGCCGTTCTCTCTGTCTTCCTTTCATCTCTCTGGGATGTTGGAGGAAAAGTGGATTCACATCTATTTTCTGCACTTTTCCTCTCTTGGAATGTTTAAGAAGCCTTCTGTTATTTCCTCTTTATGCTATCATCATGATGTATTTCTCTCTTAGGGATATCTCCACGCACAGAGGGGTGCTCACAGTGACTGTGGTACCAAGAACCAAGGGAAGACTTAGGGGCATAGTCTAGAAAGTTTCAGTGCAGAGGACAGGAGAGTTGAATAAAAACAAAACAAAAACATTAGGACTTAACTTCCCTGAGCCGGCACATGTGAAT
This sequence comes from Phylloscopus whistleri, assembly GCA_017589585.1. Classification (NCBI taxonomy): domain Eukaryota; kingdom Metazoa; phylum Chordata; class Aves; order Passeriformes; family Phylloscopidae; genus Phylloscopus; species Phylloscopus whistleri. The sequence continues at coordinate 1,364,893 of JADMLD010000092.1, forward strand.
ATGTGATTTCTTTCCAAATTGCCCTGAGAATTTCCTCATAACAGTGAACTTCTGTAGAAACCTCTTGTGTCCAGACTCAGTTTCATCTTAAACTGATTTTTCATTGGGTTTATTTGGGTGAAGTCTTTATGAGGAAATTTAATAATGAGTTTGATTAGTTGCTGCAGGATTTGGACTTTCTCACTTCTTAATTTTTTTCACAGCTATCTTAAGTTCAGTCTGAGATATGCAGTGTAAGAGAGATGCAATAAAAATCTTTTTTGTTTACTGGAAAAAATGGCCTTGACCCATTAGAGAGGGATTTGATATTTATCTCAACACCTCCTCACCTTCCAGGAGTTAATTTGACTTGGAGATGAGCCAAGACAGGGAGTTTCTCTGAACTTCTCCAAGCTTTACAGGCTTGGATTCAAAGAGTGCTGGCTCTGAACAACTCATGGTTCAAGTTTTCCAAACCGAAAGGTGACTGGGCACTTTTTGGAGAACCGAGCCTCCTTGGGAGTTCTGTTCCTCCCTGGTGGATGGCCCTGGCTCCAGCCCCTCTGTGCTCTCACCCTTCATGGTCTGTGGGTAGGTCAGCACTGCAAACACTCCTCAAAGGAAATCAGCGTTCTTCAATGCAGCCCATGGTTCATCTCAAAACCCAATTTCCTCTGTCCAGCCCACGCCTTCCCTTCCTCCCCCAGCAGACTTGACAAGGGTCTCACATTTCACACCAGCTGCCTGAGCAAATGCAGGATGGGCCCTACTGTGCTGCAGCCTGGCATCTGCAGTGCCCAGCAAGCCAGGGGCACCAGAAACAGCCACAGGACAGAGTTCCTTTGGGGCTGTTTCACGTTGCCTTTTCATCCTCCAAATAAGAGCTTTTCTCCAGCTCTGTGAACCAGCCGTATCCCAGCCCTGTGTCCAGCAGCTCATGTTGCCAGAAACAAGAGGCTGGGAAAACAAGGAAGTGTGGGATGAGGGGGAGCGCAGGAATCCAGGACCACTCTTCCAGAGCCACCAGTGTGGACATGCAGGGCTCCTCCCCTCATGGCTTTATTTAAACAGGAAGAGGGAAGCTTCCTTGGTTATCCCAGGCCCCCAGGAGCATGCTGTTCATTGGGCATGGCAGTACCAGGCATCCAGCTGCCAGGGAGCCAGGCAGGTGGAGAACAGGAACACTGGAGGGGTTTTTGTGATGACTAGAATAAAACAAAAGAGAAAGGACTCCTGGATGAATGCCTGAGTCCCTCGGTTCCACACAGCACTGATACTCCTGTCATCTCTGGGAAGGGGTGGGATGTGGATGTGCATAGTCCTAGGGCGTCTTCATCTACTCCCAAAAGCAAACAAAGACAATGCCCATCACAGTGGTGTGTACACAAAGGTTTTAGGCTCTCTGTCCCTGTTCCAGCCCAGCTGGCAGGCTCTGGAGCTGATGGCAGCAGTGTGTACACTGCCTGCTCCCTGTGACGGGGGAGCTGAAGTGAAACTCCCTGCACGCTTTTGAGCCAGGTGGGAAAGGGCAGGGAGATGGGCAAGGGCTTCACTGGATCAACTCATATCTGTCTCTGCCATAATTCACTCTGCTTCCAATGCAACTTGCTGCACCTGGGAGACACAGGCCGAGCATCCACCTGGGCACTGAAGGGTCCAGCTCTGATTTCTTCAGGTTTTCTATAAGTCCAAGGACAGCCGTTTTCAGAGCACTGAGAACACCAGCAGGACAGAGGAAAACTTACAAAGCCCCGTGATTGTTGAGGGAGATTATATGACCTCTGCTCTTGTGCTTAGATAGGATTAAACTGCCATCGGAAGCAAACGCCAAGTGAGAAACCAAAGTCCTGCAAAAAAATATTAAAAACAGCCCTCTGAGGCCTCCCCCTGGTTCTTTCTCCTTGCAGGATATGATATTTGATACTGGTGTCACAGGAGTCACCCAGTGGAGAAATCCTGCTTAGTTACAGACATTCTTTCATTTTTTTTTTTTGGTATGGAAGCCCTTTTCTTTCCAGAATAAGCACTGAAGGGCATGTAGGCTGGTCCTGCTGGAGAAGTTCTGGAGGTATCTCAGGAGGAGCTGAGCTGTGCCGTCCCATACAGGACATGCCATCTGGGGCTGCTCCACCTGAACAGGGAACAAACACTTTTCCCGTTGAAGCAGGGTCAGGAGGGCACAAAGGCCAAGGTGTGACTGGGATGGGTTTAGCTGTGTAGGGCCAGTGAGGCATTGCAGCCAGGACACTGGCACGAGGTGAGCTGTGGACACTGAGCACCTCCAAGCTGTGGCTGCCATCAGACAGAGCTCCCTGCAGCACCTCAGCTCCGCGGTGTGGGTGTTTGCAGCCACGCCCAGTCAGTCTGGAAGAGAGGCTCTGCTCGCTGCTCCGGGGCAGCACGGAGGGAAGTTGTGCGGGGAAGGTTTCGTTTTGTCAGCAGTATGTGCTTGTTGTGATCCCTCCCAGTGAATTCCCACTTGGATTAGCTGCCTGTCATCTGCCTCAGGGCGAGTCCCTGTGCTACGGTAAGTGCTGTCTTGCTTCAGTAAATAGTCCAAGGTTATGGGGAGCCTCAGGTATGCTAGGGGTGGTAATGTTTTTGTTGCTGTTTTTATCACAGAAGGACGAGCGTTCATGGGGTTTTATGATCGCATCCTAAACCCGGACTTTGTTTCATTGCCTGGTAATGTCTGTGACCCTGTTTGCCGCTCGGTATCTTGCCAAATGGCTGACCAAGAGGCAAAGTACACTTCAAGTGTTTAAAATGGCAATAAAACCATCTGGAATCATTTTATGGAGCAAATTATCGTGGGTCCTTCTGGGTCCTAATGGAGTCATCCTGAGCAGGTGACATATGCTGCACATGCTGGTATGGGAATATACAGTGTTCCATGCAGCTTTCCAGTCAGAGAGGGGAGAAATCAAGCCTTTGGGAGAGGTGATAGCAAAAGTCATGCTTCCATTGGGTGACATCTGCCCAGAGGAGCTCTGCTGGCAGCAGGGTCACCCTGGCTGGTAGCTGCAGACATCAGCTCCTGGGCTGGATGATGGGTGTGCTCGGCTTGGATCGGAAAGGGCCTCTCGCTGTGAAAGGGGATGGAAGGCAGGCACCACCTGAGTCATCCTTATTACCAGGCTGTTTAATCCTGCTTCCCAAACCTGCCCTTTTGTGTCACAAGGCAGTGATCTAGAGCTGTTGAAATTATTAACCCATCCTGATGACGGCATCCCCTTAGCACGTGCACGGGAGGGGTCTGTTGTTGTCCCGGTGGAAATCCGGCTGTGAGAGCTCAAAGCCATTGCAAGGACAGGTGTGTGACAGCAGCCCAGGTTTTACAGACAAAATATTCTCCTTAGGAAGCACAAGTGAAAAAAATATGGAAAATGGCCTTTAATCTGCTGAGAGAAGTACCACCTCGTGATGGGTTTCATCGTTATGACTCAGAAGTAACGCTCACTGCCTTTGTAACCTCACCTCTGGTGTTTTTTCTGCATCTCCCATGCTGGTTTATCACTATGATTTCTGCAGCTGGTGAAGTATTAAACATTTCAGGCTGTTGATGATGAGTGTGCAGGTAGGGAGAGAGACATCAACATGAAAACTGGCACTGGCTGAGCATAATTTCACCTGATACAGATGCACCCATTCAATATTTTAGTTTAAATGAGACCAATAGGAACCCTTTTAAGCTAAGTCAGAATTAAGTTACATATTAACAGAAGTAAAATTATCTGTGTAAGATGTGATAGCTTAACAGTGGGTGAACAAATGGTTTCAGGGAGACCAGTGCCTCTTGTGAAGAGCATGTTGAGGGTGGGATTCTTTCTGCTGAGATTAAGATCCCATCCCTTTCCTTCACTCTATAAAATAGCAGTCTCTTTCTATATAAAATAGGTGTATTTTTGGGTGATGTTTGGATATTCCTGGATAAAAGATCCATTATGGGCCAGATACTCACATTGTGGAGAGCAACAACTCCTTCAGTTACCTCTTTGGGTTCAAAAAGTATTTTCTTTCCTTCACATTCCCCCACTTGCCATCTTCATTCTGCGTGGCTCTCTGGTGCTGCCAGCAGCTTGCAGAGGAGTTGGAGTTCAGGGGTTGGTAAAGGAGCAGGCGCTGTATTCTCATCCACATGCAAATCCAAAAAACAGGGGTGAACATGGAGCCACCCTTTGAGAGGAAACAGCTACCAGATTAAAAACCAGGAGTCTTAAAGGAGGGTACAGAGCAGAGGGGGAGAGGGAGGTGTTTGGCATCAAAAGGGCAGGAAGGAGGATGCCAAGTGGCAGGGTGGGAAAGCAGAAACCGATTTCATTTCACCTGCAAAATCTGTCACCACTGGAAATGGGAAAATGAAATCCTGCAGTCTTCAGCCAGGAACACTTCCACACCACCAGGTCTGGCCACTTTAATTCCTAGGCACAAACCAGCTTGGCTCTGTCATAGCACCGTGCTTGTTTCATGCCAGCCGAAAGCAGGGCATTAGAAGTACAAATTCTTGCTTGAAACTTGAACTCCTTCCCTTGTGTAGCACAAATCGTTGTGTGGCGTGAAGGGTTTTCTTTAGTTTTTCACAACAATACAAGAAGTGGAAAGGGTTTATTTATCTTGTCTCCGCCTGTCATCTTCCTTTGTGAGACACAACAGTTCAGCCTCATGTAGTCTTAAAATTAATTTAACGTAGCTCTTTTGCTGGTTCAATGTCCTGTGTGAAACTAAGCTAGCAGGTGACAGCAGACGCTGTTAAAGCCACCGCAGCAGTAACGTGGCTTTGCTGTGGCCCACGACACTCGCTCCCGAGACAGGACCTCGGCGGGGTCGGCGGGCAGTCGGAAGCATCCGCAACGGCCTCTGATTTATGGGACGGTGCGACTGGACTTTTACAGGGACAGGGGGAGAACGGCAGGGCTTTGGAGGGAGCCCAGCTCTCTGAGGTCTGCGCCCGGCCGGGAGCTCCGGCGGAGTCCGCGCTGGTGGTGCGGGGATAGAGATGCGGTGGCCGGGCTGTGGCGGGATGCGGGAGCTTGCGGGGGGCTCCGGGCTGCGGCCTCGGCGCCGGGGGGGCTCCCGCGGTGCGGGGCGGTGCTGGGGGCGGGCTGCCCGCCGCGGCACCTGCCGGGGGCGGCCGGAGGCGCCGCCGGGCTCCGGCGCCCTCGCCCGGCGCGACTGTGAGCGCGGAGCCGTCCGCGCCCCGGGGCACGGTGAGCGCAGCGCGGCCGCGGAGGGCCGGGAGCGGGGAATGCGCGGGCAGCGGGAGATGCGCGGAGAACGGGGATGTGCGGGAGCCAGGGATGCGCGGGGAGCAGGGATGCGCGGGGAGCGCGGTGCTGGAGGCGGCGGGGTGGGGAGACCCGGCGTGAGGGGGCTGCCTGGGCTGCGGGGCGGGCGCGCTCTTTCTCCAAAGGCCGGGCAGGGCGGGCTAACAAAAGGCGGCGGCCCCGCAGCCCGGCCGGCACCGGCGGGGTCTCCCGGAGAAGGGCGCCCGCCCCCTCCCCTTCCAACTGCTGTTTTCTTGTTCGGGGTTTTCGGGACCTCGGGATGCTGGGAAGCAGCAGTCGGGGAGGGAACTGGTGTAGGATGAGATCCCGCCGTGCCGCGCTTCCCCCTTGTCCGTACGTGAAACTCATCACCTGGAGGGGTTCTCCAGGTGGGAGTTAAACGCCGTCGTTGTGCTGTGATTGCACGGACGCGTCCGGGACTGCATCATCCGCTGCTCGGCTGCAGCTGGGCAAGAACTGCGGGGCTCGAGGGTCCCTTTACTGCTCTTTCTCTGGAGGCGATTGCCGGGCATCAGAGCAGCGGGAGGTTTCGTGTGCGCTCTCACTGTGTTACATGTTTTAGTAAGCAGACTGGTGTTCCTGCGGGGAGTTCTGCTGGCAGGCACCTTGCAACGAGATACTGGGACAGAAGCTGAGAAGTTTTTTCACCTGGTTGGAATGACCTACAGAATCCTTAAAATGGCTAAGAAGAGAATTATATTCAAATGTAACACTATTAGCCTGCATTTTTCTTTGTCAATTTGGGATGAATGTGGCCCACAGACCTCATTTGCCTTCACTCCCACTTTCTCCCTTACTTCTTCTGCCCATGAGGTCCAAAGGTCTGCTTTGCTCATTCCCTGCTGTAATGCCTTTTAAGCCCCGATCTCTGTATGTTCTCCCTAAAAAACCCAGCCTTAAATTTAGTTGGTGCCACCAGCTAGCACCCATTGGAACACGTTCTTTCTCATGCCAGCCTGAGCCCTCTTTAGCCCAGTCAGCAGAGGGGTGAAGCTCAGCAGCTCACTGTGTTTGCTCAGCCATGGGGGCCTGACTCTGGTCCTTGTCCAGATTTTCCTTGATGCCAGCAGAAACAACAGTAGGGAAAAATCAATGCCCTAAAACTCCTTGGACTAAGAGAGGTGAAGTCCAGGCCAGCCTACAGCTGGGAGAGGGAGGGGTGCTCTGCACGTCCATAATACGGGGATTTAGAGGATTGAGAGCTTGTTGGCCCACATTAAATGGTGCTTGGCACCTTCTTTAATCAAAGAGGGAAGTTCAGTTCGACTGAAATCAGGATTACTGTAAATTTTAAGGGAAAGTTCATGTAATAATCACAGAGGCTTATCTTCCAGAGGTCAGCAGGCCAGAAGTTTAACTGTAAAGCATTGCTCAAAAGGCAGTAACGACATACAAGGCCAGCTGCAGCCTACTTGGCAGTGCTCTGCAGAGAGCTGCTGCCGTGGCACGTGGGAGCCCTGCCTCTGGGAGATGGGCAAGCTGTGGTCCTGCAGCAGCCAGGGGCCTCCACAAATGCCCCTGTGTTCAGTAGGGCCAAACAGATTTTTTATGAGAATAAAAGCAGGGTGATGTAGAGCCCTTCTCCCTCTATAGAGTATCCTAGCTCTTGGCAGCAATGGGAAAAAAGCTGGGCTCCAGCAGGAGGATGCAGCTGGCATCAGTGAGGAGATGGACTTGGGAAGGCTGCTGAGCAGTGATGGGGAAAACATCCTTCCTGCATTTGTTTAGTTAGGGTGGACCCTGCTTTAATGGTCAGCCCTCTCTGGGTGAGCAGCCATCCTTTACTTGGTGTTTGCAGAGCAGCTGGCACGGTGGGGCCTGGTCCATCCCACCCCTGGGCTTCTTCACCCCAGCAGCAGTGTAAGCAAATAAATCAGGAGGATATGACATCAAACAGGCTGGTTTATAATGCCCTGTGTGATTCCCACTTGGCTGACGTTTGTTCAGGCCCAGAGTGATTGGACTTCAATGGGTGTGGGAGTAGAGAATGGCTCAGGTCAGCAGGGTCAGGCTGTAGCCACACTGCTCAGTATCTCATGGTGCACACTACTCATGTGTTCATCAGTGGAAAAGAAAACCTGTGTGTTTGAAACCATGATTTAGGAGGTTGTTCCCCAGTTTAACTGGAATGAAAAGCTCGACTACCCTTGATGTGCTGCATTGCTGCATGCTTGCCTCTGTTCAGATGAGAGCCACTTCCCTAATCCTTTACATTCAAGTTGCACCAGGGCTCGAATTAGTGGCAATGTCCTTGGGTTTAAAGAAGCGTGAGGAATTTCAGTCATCAGTTGTTCTCAAGGGAAGGGGATTGGGTGGGGTTTTGATGTGGCAGTAACTGCTGCATTGGCTCAGTTCTAGAGGTTGCCATCAGAAGGGTAAATTGATGCCTTTGAAAAAGGAATTTGATGGAAATGAAACCAGCCCACTTCACCCTGATTAGATTTCATCATGTTGTGCCTTCAAAATGCCTTCAGCAGCCTGGCAACAAGGGCAGAGATTTGAGAAACATCCAAAAGTTAAAAGGACACGGTTCCTATGGATTATCAGCATGTCTGTTATTTAAAAAAAAAAAATTCTCATCTTTACTATTCTTTCAGCAACTCAAAACGGTGTTGAAGAAAAGTATTCAGGGAGACAATAAAAATAGCCAGGCCAAGTGCTCTCCAGCAGTGACCTGATCCCATCTCATGTGCTGCGGAGGGCACAGATTCCTTTGCAGTTACAGACGGGCTCTGGGCTGGAGACAGACTCCATTTCAGCCTAATTTAAGCAAAGTACGTGATGATTACTGGTGCCCAGTACAGTTGTGGTGGGGACAGGGCCCCCGTGCACCATGGCTGCATCCCTGTTGTGCTATGGCAGCTTAAATTGCCCAGGGTAGATGGGAGCAAATGTGTGCTATAGTAAGGCATGGCTGCAAAAACTCAGCTACAGCCCTGGTGGAAATATCAAGCCTGGAGTGTGCTTGTCCAATACTGTGTTTTCCTATCCAGGCTAGGGAGAAGTGAATGGCATATACCACCCCCCAGGGGCAGGAATGATCCGCAGGGAGGAGAGGTTAGGGTATTTGAAGTGACTCTTGCAGCCAAGGAGTTTGCCTTGTGAAATCATGATTTGATTTGTTTGTCTTCCTGTGCAGACATTGTTTGCCTGGGAGCCCACTCACTCCGTGCTGGCTAGAGTGCTCAATTCCTTGCAGGCCAGCCCTTGGGGCACATCTGCTCTGTGCTGGGGCAGGAGTGGTTAAGCCAGGCCAGAGAGAGGTGTGTGTTGGGAGGTGGATTGAAAGGGAAAGGTTCTCTGGGACCCAGTGGCTCTCTTGTGAAGGATGCCAAACCTCCAGGCTAGAAAGTGGGGGCTAGCACTGTTGAAGCAAAAAGAGAGCTTAGTTTCTAAGTGGCTACTGAGTTTACTACCTTGTTTCTGTCAAAGGTTTGCAGGGGTGATAGTGATTAGTGTCATGTTCTTTCCCCAAGTCTGTCCATTCCCTTCCTCTTCCATCTCACCAGGCTCAGCCTGACACTGTTTATTAAGCCACTTGTCCCTGATTTGTGAGGAATAAATATTGACACTGATGGCTGCTTAATAGGATATGAGTTTGCTGCTTTCTCTCCGAAGGAGTTTGGCACTTGTGGCTCAATTTGTGTTTGGGACCAGCCCATCTAGGTTCCATTTTGGGTGTTGGTAATGACAATGGTCACAGTGTGTGCTGCTGTGCTGGGTAGGAGGAGAGGCTGGGAGCTGGGATATGCATTTCTGCCCTTTTTTTTCCTATTGAGATGCAGAGATTTCCAGGCTGTGACTCCAAATCACGGCATGTCCCTAGCAAAGGTGTGGCATCCTTTGAGAGGATGCTGCTGTTCCCACTGGCAAGAAGAGTTTTTGATGTCTTGTTAACCTATAACTGCTGTGAATGCCTCAGGTCAGACTGCCGCTTGGCAGTGCTGTGGGTGCTCCTCTCCTCCCGGCTTCCTTAATGTGCTTGGGGGCGGCCACTCCAAGGAAATGCAGCTCAAGCTGTTTCAGAGTGTTTCGGGTGGATTTTTAAGATGTGTCTGAAGTGAGGAAAGTCCCATTAAAAGCTGATAGGCATTTAGGCTAAGAGGGGCTTTCTGGGTTTTCCGAGAACTGTGAGAGGTTTTGCATCTACAGAGCAGCACCTTCATGTTCCTGGAAACCCAGGAGGATCACTAAGCTCTAGTGGAATTTCCCTCAACTCTTCCTGGGAGTGCTTCACCTCAGTGGTACTGGGGGGCAGCATCACTGGGGCAGCCCCAACCTCATGCAGGTGAGATTCCCACAGCCTCTGCAGGTGCTAACCCAGCCCTGCTGCGCTTGCAGAGAACATCCCAAGACCCAGCCTCAGATCTTGCTTCGAGCCCAAGAATGAGTTGGGTCTAGACTCAGGATCATCAGACCAAAACACAGTAGAGAGGGTGACGGGGAAGAGTTTTCCTGCTGGCAGGGTGCGTGGAAGAGGTCCCACACCCAGGGCTGTGTATGGGAAGGATGCTCTTGGTATCTCCTCAGCAGAAGGATGGCAGATGACTCCTAATGCTGCTGAAGTGGCTCCCTGCTGGGGGGAGTGGAGTCAGGAAGGCCAGTTGCCCCTTTGGGGGGGTTTCTGTGAGAACAATGGGGGATGCACTGAGGCACAGGACCAGACGAGAGGGGACAAGGATTCCTCTCTCATCTCATGTTCCCTGTCATGGCTGCAGCCCTCATTCTTTTCCAAGCTCATCTCTGCTGGACTGCCAGATGCTAAGAATATTTTGAGTGATAAACACATATTTATTAGCAGCCAGTATTTCTGTCACTTTGCCTTGGGCTCTCTCACTGAGCTGGCCAAGTCCTCATCTCCTCACTCAGTCTATCATCACTTTTCACTTGGGCAAATCTCTTGCTGAAATCCCCAGGAAGTAAATGGAATGCTGTGTTGAGCAAGGTGTTCAGGAATTTGTCCAGGAAGAGGTTGGTGTGTGGGATGGAGAAGCAGCTCATAAGGAGTAGCCCATATTCTGGGGATTAGGCATTGCTACACTTTTAAAGGTGATTTAGACCTGTACACTCCACCCGTCAAGTATCTGCAATTAAAATCTGGAATACCAGGAAGCACTGCAAATAATCAGGTTAGAGCTGAGAGACAGCTCGGCTGCTGCAGACCTGAGTTCTTGGTGCTGAGTGTTGTCACTGACAAATGTGAGTATGAGGCGTTGTTCTGCCTCCTCTGAAGAGATGCTCACATTGTCACCCCATTAGCACAAATCACTGAGACCAGTTTTCAAAGAGCAGCTGAGCCACTGTTGCAGCACTTGGGTAACATCCATATTTCCATAGGAGAGCTGCTGGGCTAAAATTTCAGGGTGTGTTCCTTAGAGTGCAAGGTGTCTCCAGTGCAGGAGAGGGAGAGAGATCCAGCTGTGCTGGCGGAAGAGATTAACACCCCACTTGCTCATAGTGCCAGAGACCTCATCCATCTGCCACTGGAACAGTTCCTGTAAGCACTCCCTTAATCTCTAACTTTAAACCATTTAAATTGTTGGTCTGAACTGACCTCATTTGGTTTGTATGGAACATATTAGGAGCTGCACCAGCAGATGCAGCCTGGTCCCAGCTCCAAGCTGCTAGCAGAAGAGTTTCCCAGTGAAGGCTGGGCTTGCCTTTCAGCTCTGAGGTCTGCACCCTCTGGCCAGGTCCCAGGTGGGACACGTCTTGCCTGGCATCCAGACCCCCCTAGGATGGCGCTTTTGTAGCTGGAGAACATCTCTGTTCTGAAGGGTGAGTGTAAGAAGAGTAATTGTGGGGAAACACCTTCTGCTGATTGCATCTCTTGCTGTGAACATAACTATTCTTTCAGCATGGAGGACTTGTGGGCTTTTCCTATGGAATCATTTTAATTCCCAGATCCTAAAATGGAAACTAATCCTTATATTATAGGAGTATGACTTTTCTTTCCTCCTTGCAGCTGCTTTTCTTTGTAGGAGCTGCAGTTAGGTTCTTTTTTTCCCTTATATTTGTCCTTTAGAGCCAGCTTGTGCTTTGGTGTGTGTATTGTAAGTGAAGTTAAATGTTATCATTTACCAGAAGGACTTTAGATCCACACGACTCAGTGTGGGGATACCCCAGAAGCTGCCAGGATGCTGATTTGCCTGTGTGTGGTGGCCGTGGCCCTTATGGGGACCACGTTAAAGACCCTCCTGCTTGCCTGAGTGCTTCATCTCAGGCACCTCTGCCCAACAGATCTCATGCACAACAGAGAGAGCTGATCCCAGTGTTTTATGGCCAGCTCTGAAGGGTTGTTCCTCACAGCCTCCTGGTCCTGAACAGCCCGTGAGGAGAGGGAATGCTCTAATTCCTCAAGCTGATCCTGCAGTGTCCCCAAAGGCATCTCTGAAAAACCTCAAGAGATGCTCGGTGGTGGTCAGGAACAAGTCTATAGGATAGTGCTGTTAATTGTGGGATAGAAAAGAATTTCTCTGTGGTTTTACTCCTGTCTTGACACAATAGGTAGGTAGATCTGTTTTTGAGAGGGTTAAAGCTCTCTGAGCACAAGGTGCAGGAAAGCATTTTGCTTGCAGGTAGAGGTGGGGCGCAGGATGGATTGCACTCCACTTGTTTGACAGACCACGAGAGCTGTCACCTCTCAGTTGTCTCTTCCTGAGAAGGCGAGATCTCCCCCGAGCAGGCAAAGTGCTGCTCAGGTCAGTACTGCTTTAAAGTCCTTTGCTTCCATTGAACTTCATCTCGAATTAGAACTTCAGAGAATTAACCACAGTCCTAGGAAGATCTGGGCCAGGGCTGCACAGAGCACACTTTGGGAGCAGGCTCTCTGGGTGGTACTGGGGCACAAACACAAAGTGTGATAGAGTATAACCATAAACCGCTATTACAAGAAGCCAGGAATTCACTAGGAATAAAAGCCAAATCCTGAGCCCTGCAAGTTCTTCCTTCCAGCCAGCATCCAGGTCGTTTTGGCAGGGCCGTGCAGGGAGCTCTGCGCTCCGGTGCCGGCTGGGCAGCACAAGAAAGGACTGTGGGCTGTGGGGATGCGTGCCCAGCTGCCTCCAATGCCAACTGCTCGTGCAAAGCAGGAAAGGCCCCCAGTTCAGCAGAAAGCCTGGAGGATTGAGGGTGCCTTTAAAAGGGTGGCAGTCTCTGGGTCGAGGTCTGGGTGCAGTGGAATGCTTATTGTCCAAGCTAAAGACCAAAGGGAACCCTGCATATTGTGGGCCCAAATGCAGCTGGCACAAACCAAAAATGTGCATGTGAGTGCCTTTCTAAGTACCCAGTAATCCTCCAGGGCAAAACGGGGATTAGGGCTCTCTCCCAGACAAAGAGGGAGTTCATTTTCTCAAAGATCCCTTGGCCAATGAAGTGAGGAACCCAAATGAATGCCAGGGCTCCTTTCAGCTCTCTGCTTGCAAACAGGTACAGCGCTGGAGCAGCTGGTTTGTGTGGGGCTATGCAAACACAGCGCGGCCAGATTGTGGGATTGAGGTCAGGTCAACTAAAACCCATCCAGTCCCAGAGAAAAGGGGAAGCCAGAAAAACACTGGACAAGTGGGACTAGACGGTGTTGCACAGGGAAAAACGTGGTCTCCATTCTCTGGATTTTTTTCTCAGTGGACCTGAAGGTCAGCGCTCAATTGAGGTTGTTTAAGTTGGAGTCGCCTGAGTGAAGAGCCCTCCGAGAAGGAAAGCTGTGAGTCTGGATTAATTCCAGGTGACTTCTCAGCCTCTATTGCTTTGCCCTGAAGTTCTGCGTGCTCGGAATCTCCATGTAGGAGGCATTAGACTGAAAGTGATGGGTCCCTGAATGGGGGATGTATCCATCTAAAATTTGCCATCCTGTGATTTCTTTAATTTGCCTTCAAGCAATGGCCTGTGCAGGTAGAAGAGCACAAGCCCCTCTGCACTGTTCCTGGGAAAATTCTTCTTTTCCCTTTTGAGGATTGGCTTATGGCACAAAGATCAGCTCTAGTAATCCTGTCTTACCAGGTATCAGGGTGGATGTGCCTGTGGTGTGTACAGAAAATGTGCATTAAGTAGTCCTGTTTCTTACAAGCAGCAGCCACTAGCACTGTGAATGGGTTTGGGTTGTGTGGTTTTTTTATTCCCTGAGCTTTACTGACCCATCTGAATCCTAGACATGGATATTATTGTTTCTGCTTGAGAACTTCAATCTTGCTGCAGATCTCAGGGAAGAACTCTACCTTACTAAGACTGTAGAGTTAAACCTGGCTGTTTCCCATCTCAGGTGAATGTCCTAAGTCACAAGCTAGAGGTTTTACCCAAGGAATGAGACTTTTTCTGGCAAAAGTTTTACAGGTTATTACTGTGAGAGCTTTCAGTGCAATTTATAATTTTTTTCTCATGAAAAGCTGTTTTTTCCACATATTTCCACCTGGTCTTGTCTCTTGGTGTGGCTCTTCGGGGGTCCCGTGAGCACAGAGTAACAAATCTGTGCAGGCCTTGCTGCTACCAGGGGAGCACCTGGGCCTTTGTGCTCTGACACACGGGACACTTCCAGTGCAGCTAAAGGAGATTCTGGGAGCGTGACAGAGATGTGGATTACAGGCTATTTCTGGACCAGCCACAGGAGGTAACAAAATAAGAAATACGTAAGCAATCCAGTCTTTTCACTTCAGGCGGAGCGGGAGGATCTGCCAAGCAGGATGGCCACAGCCAAGGTCGGTGCCTGGGATGAGTATGGTCTCTCCCTCTCTGTGCATCCCTCTCCCTGACAGCATGGAGGAGACAGGAGGGCTTGCTCTTTGCCAGGAGATGGGGGACTGCCAGTGGAGGTGGTGTTTGCATTCCCAAGGAGACGTAATTGCGGCTCATCAGCTGCTGAGAGCTTGCCTGTGGGGTGAGGATAGGCAGAGGTGAGGCTGCCCAGCTCTCCTTATGTCACTGGGCTGAGCTGGGGCTCTCAGGCTGCCCTGTGACATTGTGTAACGTGGGGTGCTGTGAGGATAAACCACCAGCATTAGCTCCTCTGGCACTCCCTGCCTGTCGCAGCCAGCTGGGCTTTGTTGCTGCTTCTCCGTATTTTTGTGTCTGTGATGTGCTCTTGGCTCTTTCTGTAGTGGAGCGGGGTTTCCTCTTTGGTTCTGATTTAAGGCAAAGGGAAAAGTGTCACGATATGCCTACAAATAGCTGTAGAAGTTGGAAGAAGAGTTCCTTGCTTTAATCTCAGTTTCAGAAGTGTCATTGTGTGAGCACCTATGTTTCTAAGATAGCTTTTAACTGTCTGTGGTTACAAATATTCCTGTTGATCTCAAATGATTCAAAAATGCAAATTTAATCTCCATCCTCTCTTCTAGAACAACACTGGATTTAGAGGTAACAAGATATTAAAAATTACCAAACCTGTTAATATTTGGGGGTTGGATCCTCTGGGACTTAGGTCATCTATTACTGTGGCAGCAAACCAGGTGCTGGTTTAAACTCAGTAATTGTAGCTTCAAGAGGTGGGGCCATTAAAAAATACCTATTCTGAAAAATAAAAAATAAAAAAGTTAATAATTTCTAGATATAGTTCCAGATGCTGTTTATGGCTCATCTCAGGCATATCCTAGACTCATCCCTGGAACTACAGGCAGCTAAGCCAAGAGTAGAGGATGGTAGTGCAGCCAGAAGAACTGTAATGCTGTTCTCCTGGAAAAGAAATGCTATGAGCAGTTGGGTTTGTGCTGCTTCCCTGTGCAAAATCTGTCTCCTCTTTGGGAATTACAGCCAGGCACTGCATCCTTTCCTCAGTGGGAGCAGTGATTTATGCTGCTGCCATTACTCAGGGAACTATTGTTATGAAACATGGAGTTCAATTAATTAAGAATATGATCTCTGCAGACTCAGATAATTGCCGGGAGAGCTGCTGGGCAGAGGCACCCACCCACACTTTCTGTCCAGGCTGGCTTTAGAAAACCAATCTCTGTTGGAATGTGAACGTTGTAAATAAGGATAAGGAAGACTGAGGAAAGTGAGGAGGAAGAGCCAGGAGCCCAAAAGGTTAAGATAAGTGCTGTGAAACGTTCCAAGCATGCAGGTAACGGGAGGTCAGCACGGGAGGCAGATAAGGTGGCCAGAGGAGCCCAGAGTTGGCCCTGCTCAGGGGCAAAAGATCTCCCTAAAACAGCAGCTGAGTTCTGCAAGGACTGTGGCAGCTCAGGAAGGCCATGAGACATCAGGCACCTGGCAAACCAGTCTTATGGGGAGTTGATTAATACAAAATCAGACCACCCATGCATTCTTGAAGAGCTCTGAGGAAGGTGGTGAAAAGTAGGGAGAGTTTGACAATGCCTGCTGTGGAAAGGCTGTGCTGGCTGTGTGGGGAGAGATGGATGTGGGGTTGGGAGGTGCTGCCTTTCTTCTGGAGGGGGCAGTGAAACTTCTGAGAGAGGTTTTCCTTGAAAAAAGCCCTTAACCTCTAGCACTGTAGTCTTTCACTTTCAAGCAAGCAGCAAGGAAAAAATCCAACAAGCCATATTTTTAGATGAGGGAAAGGCTGAGCAGAGTGTACTCATGGACATGGGCAGTGTCAAATACCAAAGGTACCATGGAAGCAAGCAAGTGTAAATAACAATTCATTATTAAACACCAACTTTGCAGAAAAGAAAAGATTTCAGAGGCAGCTGCCAGCCTCAGGTGGGAGGTAGAGGAGTTTTAAATAGGCTGTGTGTGCTGGGTTTCCTGTCTCCCACTTGAGAGCTTTAGAAACAACACGATAACAAAAGGAACAACTGCAGGCCCCTCCTTGCCAGGGATACTTTTTAGCTATGGAATTGTGAGGCCCTTTGCAGCATCCCAAAATAAAATGCAGCCCCAGGCTTTAAGAGCATCCCATTGGGCTGGGTGCTGCCACAAGGAGCTGGAGAGCTGTCCCGGGGCAGCTGGAGCCTTCAGAGAAGCTCCACCCTAAGGAGAAGGTGTGAGGACAGCCAAGAGGAAAGGTAGGCCCTCAACACCTTTGCACAAGCGTGGCTGTCTCCATGTCATGGTGGAAGAAGTGTCTTCATAGGGATTAACACCCTTCTGGTTGTTAGGCTGAGCTGCCTGAGTTAGAAATGCCATAGAAATTGTTCTGGGATAAGCAGCAGGTAAGGCAGAAGGATGCAAGGGGAGGACAGGTGCTGGGCTTGGGGTCCTGTCTGGGGAGGTGTCCAGCCCTGCAGCCCTGGCTGGCCTCAGCTCTTCTCCCTGCCCTGCCAGCCGTGCTCCCACAGGGGACACCCTGGTGTGGGGATCCTCTGTGCGTCTCTGCTCTGGCCCTGAGGTGGCTGTGCTTACCAGGTGGAAGGATCCCCCTCTCTTTTGTCCCCACTGGGCCTGATTAATGTTGTTGTTCTAGAGTGGCTGATTAGTTTTCAGTGTCTTACTGAGCCTGCCATGCACCACAGAGCTCTGCAATTACAGTTTTTTTAAGAGGCTGGGGAAAAACTCCTTTGCATTTCCTTGTTCCCCACAGCACCTCCGGAGCCCACGGACACACTAATTAACGTGTCTTTGTCTCTGTGGGGTAAAGCCCAAAGTTATGCATGCTGGCCAGCACTGGTTGCTCCTGTGAGGGGAACACCCAAGCTGCTTATCCTCCCTCCCTCCCTCTGCTTGGGGCTGCCCGTGGAGGGCCAGGCTGTGCCAATCCATATGGGAAGGGACTTTCACTCAGAAGGCTCTGCTCGCAGCAGAGTTTAGAGTCTGTGGTGTCTCTTGCTTTCTCAGCATCCTTCAAAAGCTGGTTTTTCTTAAAAAAAAAAATTAAAAAAAAGAAAGAAAAGCCTAAGTGCTGAAAGATCACTAGGCTGTGGTGCCCACAGAGCTGTAGGCACTTACTACTCCTTTCTATCAGTTCCTCAGGCTGTTGATGACTCTCTTCTTGGCACAGGGGCAATTTCCCAGCCCTACACATTGTCACTGGCTCCCTCAGAGACAGCTGCCCAAATAGAAGGAGTGCAGCTGTGGTGTGGCCTGGCAAGGCCAAGCTGCTCTTCAGGAAACAAGCAGGGAAGCACAGGCTCTGTCCTGCAAATGCTGAAGCTGTGAATATATTTTGCTCACAAAACTTTAGACCTGTTTGTATGGATAAATTTATGTGCAATCTTTTAAATCCTCATCTGTCGCAGGCCTTCTGTCCTTTCCGTGCCTTCCAAGTGGAATCTCCTCTGGAAATAGGTAGTTTTTCATGGTAAGCTTGGTGAGCAAAGAGAATTGGAGCATTTAAGGATATTGGCTCTTCCAGGGCTGGAGTAAAGGAGATTGTGCTCCTGGTGTACAGTGAGGCTGGAATGGCAGCAGGGAAGGGAAACTTTCAAGTTTGATCAGAGACTCGACATCATCTCAGAGGAGAGGAGTGGCAGGGACAAAGCAGGAGGGGATTTGGCCCATGGAAAGAAAAGGCAGCCAAGGCAGGATTTGGGGTAAAAACTGGATGAAGATAAGCAAGGTGAGCCAAAAAAGGCCGTTCCCGACCAGTGGCTTTCCCTAATCTAGGTGAAAGTGCTGCTGCGCTTTCCTGCTGTATCTCATCCGCAATGTGAGGCTTAACATTCCTGCCCGGCACGTGGGGGCGCGGGGAGGGAGCGCGGGGGAGGACCCAGCCGGACACAAAGACGGCCGGGCTCTCAGCGGAATGGCATCCAAGCCATCTCAGCTATCCAAAGCCCCGGATGCCGGCATGTGGGCTCAGCACACAACAAGAGGCAATTCCAGCTTATCCCGGGCCAGGCCTGCCGCGGACAGGGAGAGGCGCGGGGGGGGCCTTTCAGCCCCGCTTTTATTCAGCCTGGGGGTTCCTTGAGCAAGCCGAAATTTCAAATCTCTTCTGCGCTTCACGGCTAAAGATGGGAGCGAGTGGGAATAGTGGAGCGTTCCATGGGGAAGGAAGGAGCTGAAGCAATGGTTACACTGTGTTTGTGTGGCTTGGAGCCGGGTAAAGACGTGTTTGCTGACATTGTGGAAATATCAGTAGAGGGGATAGGACAGGTTTCTCTTTCTCCCTCTCACTGTGTGGACCTTTCTCTTGGTTTTTCTCTTGTGTGTTCAGAGCGTTCCCTGAGCTCTCCTAGGTGGTTACATGTGGAAAAAGTGTATCCCACAGTGGAACCCCTGAACTCCACACTTGGGGATTTGGTGTCCCCAAATGCAGCTGCAGGATAATGAGTTTTGTGCTGCAGGATAATGAGTTTTGTGCCGCGGGTGCTGGAGCTAATCTCACTCCTGTGTGCCCTGGGATTGGGCAGCTCCTCCAAAACAGTCGTGAGGGACGCTGGCAGAGCCAAGCACTGCCCAGATTAGAGACAAACAAGAATACACGTGGCTTTCTGTGACATGTACTTCACACTAGCCCCATGCCCCTGCCTTGCCCTCTGGGTCTGTGCATTGCCCTCTTTCCTAAAATCCTGATGAAGCGTTGGCTGAGAGGGCCGAGGTTTTGCGTGGTGGTGTTTACATGTGCTTGCTCTCCTTTGGCAGGGACACCCATGCAGCACAGGGATGCACAGAGCTGTCTCCCAGCCCGCTCAGCCCCGACTGCGTGACCACTGACTTCCAGCCCAGCAAAGCCACGTGGGCAGCAGGAGTCAAGTTACGGCTGAAGACCAGGTGAGAATGTCTTTGTCTCTGTCCCTGAAACATCTGCAAAGACAGGGTGGGAAACAGTTACTGCTTTGGCTGTCAGTGTACCTGAGGGGCACTCACGGGAAGGAGTGCTGAAACTTCTCCTCAGAAGCTTTTGTCAGTGCTGGTAAAGGTCATCAGAAATGCTGAACCAAAATATCTCCACAGAAGTGGTGTAAGTCTTCTCTGACTTCCCAACTTGAGCTGCCTGGCATTCCAAAATCACCTGGCTTCTTCTGAGTCTGTGAGTTCTGCTGGGAGTTTGGCATTCATGACTTCTGAGTACTTGTCTGCATTTTTGAACGATTAAAGGTCTTCAGAAATCAGGTTTCTGAGCTACTCTGGATTGGCTGGTATTGTGGCTGAGCTTGACTCCCCTCCTTTGGCCACACAGTTTAGGATCAAATCCTACAGCATTTACTCAGGCAGAGCTTTTGCTGGCATCAAAAGAGCCTCTTTCATCAGTCAGATGTAATCTGGGTGACCTCATAGATTTTTGTGTCTCAGTCTTCTGAGATTTGTGCTGTGAAGTCGAAGCAGTGGCTTTTATTTGCAGCATTGCATTTAGGCCAGACCTTGACTCAAGAAGCTACACTGGTTTCCTGGAGCTGGTGGAAATGTGGCCCAGTGCCTGTGAGTGAGCAGCTGAGAAGGGAATTCCATATTCTGATCTTATTAGCAAGGATGCACTTCTGGAGCAACCTCCCTGACCTGAGTGGAGATGCTCCAGCTTCTGGCCAGCTTCTGTAGGTAGTCATGGATGCTGACCCTGCCCAGCCTCGGGTAGGGCAGATTTTAGAGGCCGAAATATCTCCTCAAGCTGATTTTATTGAGGAGAAGTTTATTCTCACTGAGAAGTGGGACTCTGCATTTCCCCAGGTGACCCACAGGGAATTTGGGAGAGGAGCTCCCCTACATCCACCACTTCCCTGTAACAATGAGTCATTCACCATATGCCCTCTGTAAATCCTTTGTGCCCATCAATTTAGTGGCAGATCTTCACAGAAGCTCCGAAGTTTAGTGTTTCACTTGGAAAAATTTGCCTTTGGGTGCAGAGCCAATGTTTTGCTTTACTTTTCTGGCAGTGTTGGAGGCTGTGTCCGCACATCTCAGTTTGACCCTGGCTGGAGCTCTAGTTATGAACAGGAAGCTGCTTTCGTGTGTAAGACTGTGCCTGTGGGAGGGTGTTTCAGACTCAGCAGCCTTTGCTTTGGCCCAGGTGCAGTTCCCCAGTGCATTTGACTCTCCCTGTTACCCCCAGATGTGTGCAAGTACCTCCACACATGCTCCTGAGGGCCCTGCTGCTTCTCCCCTGTTTATCACTCCTCCAAGAGCACTTGGATTGGAGCTGACGAGCTCTGCCTGTGATCTGTAGCCCTGTAGCTGAGAGGAGAGCTCAGCTCCTGCCTGCAGCCTTGCCCTGCAGATCCCCTTGGTTACCTGCCGTGCCTCATTGTCTGCGTTCCGTTTGGATAATCGGGCTCACGGGGCAGCGCTCCTGCTGCCAGCCACCCAGTTCCTCCTAAGCACTGAAGGAGGCGAGGAAAACACATTCCTTCCATTGTTTCCAAGTCTCTCCTGTTGCAAGTTGCTGTGTGTTAGATATGGCTTGTGAAAGAATCTAAGCTATGCTTGGGTTTCTGTCTTTTTAACTAATTTACTGACTGGAGAAGAATGGGAAAAAATGGTTTGAATTGAGCCCGTGGGGCCGGTTCATCAGTCTGGATAAATCAGTGCAGCTCTGAAGAGCTGTGGGCAGGGAAGCCACTGCAGGCTTTGGCTGCTAGGATTTTCCACCCTTGCTCTGGGAGAGATGATGTGAATCCCTGGAGAAGACAGGTAACAATAGGGTCCTTCTCAAAGACTTTAAGTCAGTCAGCTGTGTCTTTTGTATGTCTGTTCTTTCTTCCTCCTATTCCAGCAAAGGAAACAGAGTAAAATTATAGATAGAAGAAGAAAGTTGCAGAGAGTCTTTGACACAGTGCTTCCCTGCTCCTCATTGTAACCTATGCATGGTCTAGGTACCAGGCTGAGGGATCTCCTGGCTTCTCCACGTCCAAGCTGCAGTCCTGTGGGAACAGCACAGATGGGCTATCTTGGTGGCAAGCACTCCTCAAAACAGGGATCTGAAATACTCCTCATTTTGCAATTTCAATCAAACTTAGCGTGTTGCTTGATAATGCTGTCTTCAGAATAAAAAGCTGTCGAAAGATCCCGGTAGGACAAAGTCCTTGAACCCAGTAATCAAGAAGAGCAAAGTTTGTATACATCACCTCTGTTCCTGTGTTGAAGCCTGTGTCTGGTTAGTGTCAGGGAATGCCAGTGGGAGCCCTTCTTTGTGCAGGGAAAAGTCCTCAATCTAAATAGTGCCTGTCAGCCCTGGGCTGGGGTGAGGGGAAGGTGGAGCCACAGCGCATGGCCCGGCTCCGAGCCCCACACCCTTTGTTTCCTTTGCTGGACACTGGATAAATGCCTCTTTCTTGGATGGGACGGTGTGGGGGTTCCCAGAGATATGTGATAACACAGAGGTGTGACTTGCAGGACCAATAATCATTAATTACAATGTTTGACTGTTCCTAAGTTCAACGAAGGAGTGCCCATTGCTCACAGCTGCCATCACCTCTGAGCGATCCCAGCGATTCCATCTGCAGCCTGTGGCTGAGGGCACTTCTGTCAGGAGAAGCCAGAAGAAAAAATCTGTCTCTAGATCCACATACATGCTGGTCATCTCTGCTTCCACACAGGGATTTTCTTCCCAGTGGTATGGTGGGGAGTTTTTTCTGAAGAGGTTGTGATGGCAATTGTAGGAATTCTGGGCAGAATCTTCTGATTCTCTTCTTCCTGGTCCCTGAGAGACTTCAGGGAGATTGGTGACTGTCTCCCAGTTCCCAGATGGCACTCAGGGCGTGGTTGGATGTAACCCAGACATCCCCAGTGATGCTTATCAAAGGGGAAAAAAATAGTGTCTGACATGTCAGCTGGAAACACCACACAGGCACACCTGCCTCTGCCTCTGGGAAAGGAGCTGGAGAGAGCAGTGAGGCTGGGCTGGTCTGGACAGAGCCCTGAGCTGGCCTGAACAGTTTTGCTTACTTGTTTTGTTTTGTTTAAGACTGAAACTGCTAAAAACTGTGAGACAGTCCACAGGGATTCGCTGGGTGGAGAGTTGTCCTCTAGGAGCTGCAAAATGAACATATTGTGGAAAAGCAGGTTGTGTCCTGGTATGAGAATATTGAGAATATTGACACATTTCACCCAAGTGTTCTCAAGTGAAGGGTTTTTTCAGTGTGTTTTTTACTTAGAGTAAGTTTTCATCTGAGCATTAAAGGCTGTGGGGTGTGGGTATGATTCTCCCTTTCTCCTACAGATGAGGAGACACTGTTGGCCAAGATCCAGGATTTGAAATATCATTTCATATACCTCAGGTCTTTCTAATGAGTCTTCCTTCTTTTTAGTCAAAATTATGAAGGGACAGAGCTCACTCCAGATCCTTCCTGCCCCAGAATTTACCAGAAGGGCTCTGTGAGCCTAAAAAGAGAGATTTAGTGAAAGACACACCAAGCTGACGCCATTCTGGTCCGACTCCTTTCTAATTGGCCTCGTCTGTTCTGCTTATTTTTAGAACCATGACTGAACCTTAATTAAGAGCGACGTTGCTTTGAGTAGATTGTGGCCTCGCTCTGTCGAAATCCTAATAGGCTTCTGAGTGCTTTACTTTTTCCTTTATCTCCTGCCTAATAGATGGGCAGAAAGGCTGCAGCTGCACATTCAGATGTCTGGAAAACATCTCCTTGTCATGCTTCCGCTCCTTTAGACGTATCCATCGTGGAGACAGGTCTGTCCTGGTGAGAATTCAGGTGGTTGCTCTGCTTTGGTGCAGGTGCACACTCAGCCTGGAAGGAGGGTACAGGTGAATGAATTGCTGGGATCAGGATCTCTCCATGTACAAAGATCCTGCTGCTGCATGCACAGGATATGGCTCAGGACATAGTGCTCCTGTCACATGGGTTTTGTTGGGTTAGAATTATCACCAGCTTGAAATCTTGACTGCTGTGACGATGACGTGGTAAGGATGGGCAGCTGCCCTTTTGGCTTTCTCTCTTGTGACTCAGTGCCTGGGATCAGATCCAGGAGGCACAAGCTTTGCATTTCCATCCAAATCTTTCATTTCTCCTGCAGGAGGAGGGTCTGTGCTGCAGGGCCCCCATCCCTTCCCACCTGCCCACATGATGGGCTAGGCCGTGGCTATTCCCTTCCAGCCATGCCTATCCCTCCCAGCTCCAGCAGCCTCCCACACAGCCACCTGGCTGCATGGCTGCTGGGGGAAAGCACATCCACGGGGACTGTGGTTGTGAGTGATGGCAGAGTGACCCTCTGGCCTTAGTTCTCTGCTCTGCCCTGTCCCATCTTCCTTGGACACATTAATACCAGCTGCTAGTCAGAGCCATCCCCTCAGGTCATGGAGATGTGTCCTGGTGACCACTGCTGCTGCCTGGATCCACGGGTGGATTCTGCTTTCCTTGAAAGGTTTTGCTGCCTTTATCTTCAGCTTTCCTTGTCTCTGCTGAGGAAGGGTTTGGAGCTTGTGGGGACAGAGCAAAATGACCACAAGGTCAGTGGTACAAGAAGCATTGCTCACAGTTCTCTTTTCAGCCACTGGATGATGTTCCTGATGGGTGTGAGAATGACGAAAAGGACTCCCGCAAGCTGTGTGGGAGTAGAAAAAGATCCGTTTATTGGGGCACTGATGACCCTGAGTGGCTGCTTAATCAGCCACAACATCCCTCTCTGGCTTTCACTTCTTAGCTTTCTAAGGATGTGGAAAAAATGCAAATGGCAATTTGAAGAAGCTGGGTTGTTTGCTTTGGTTGAGGCTGGGCCTTTTCACGCTGGAGGATTGCACTCCTGAAGGACACTGGGCTTGAGGTACTTTTGACCTTGCAGAGCACTCAGGTTATGTGTGTACTCCAGAACATTACATGAAGAACGGGAATCAGACTGGCTACACTTTCCTGGATGTTTTTTGTTTGTAACCTTGAGACGAAGATAACCTTTCAGTTATACTGTGAAGAAAGCCCGAGATGCTGACTCATCTGTAGAGTTAGTGCCAAAGTGTCTTCGTAAAGTTCCATTCCTGTTTTGCATGCAATATAAAAATAATCTCCAGAGATTACAGAGAAGAGCACACTCAGCTCTTCCTAATACGTGAGAGCTGCAGAGTGGCTCCTGGTGAAGGGCCTGAGAGGTGTGAGTGTGGTCCCTGCAGCCCAGACAGCTCCCAGAGTGTGCTCCCTGCCACCGAGGAGCCTCTGCTGGGCTGGGCATGGTTCCATCTGCAAACACAGGGACCAGCACAGCAATGGGGAGCACCCAGGAACAGCAGCTGCACCAGGTTAAAGAGCAGCCCTTTCCCTTTGGTTTCCCAGCCTGGAGTGTGAGCTGGCAGGACCTGGTCTGTGATCTGTGTTACAGCTGCTGTGCAGATGCCAGCGTTGCGTAGTGTCCCGCTGACTTCTCCAGGTGTCTTCACTCCCAAGCATTTGTCATCATGCCAGCCTGACCTGGATGCCCAGGTTATCTGATCACTGGAAGTGTCCTTGAGGAACCAGGAGTCTCTTTTTCCAGCCTTGGCATTCAAAACACGGGGATCACTTTGTCTATCATTTGAAATGGAGAATTTTTCAGTATTAAGGTTGTCCAGACATCTTCACAAGTACAAAATATTTAAAAGATAAGGTGATGAGGTTGGGTTGTTATTGTTATTACTGCAGGTCTGCAGTTTTAAATCCTACCTAGAGCCCCCTGCACCAATGTGTCATCTGTTTCTTCTGGTTTTGTTGTAGGCAACTTAGCTGCACCAAAGTAACACCAGTTAAAGATCTGATGGTTTATTTGTCTTCACTCAAGTCAGGCATTAGCTGCTGCATTTGCAGGTTCTATCACTCAGCCAGTTTGTCTGGGATCAGTCAGGATCTGCCACATTTCCAAGACTGGGTAGGTGTGGAAACAGTGGGAGGTTATCCCACACAGAGCTGGTAAGCCAGTACCAAGTGTCTTGTGACTAAAATCCACAGCTGTGCACGTGTTGTATTATTACAAGGGTATCAAACAAAAGAGTTTATTTAAAACACCTGTGGCTCAGATGATTGGCCACACAGCTCCCTCACTGTTTCTACTGATCAAACCAAGGGATATCAAATCAATGCCTTGCAGGATCATTCATTTTCCCAAGCGAAAAACTGATGCTGATGGCTTGTACTCCACTAAAGTACTTAAAGTCTTCAAATGTCTGCAGTGGAAAAGGCAAGAATGTGGGTTATTCTTAATAAACAGTTTTGTCAACTTCCCATCTGGCAGTGTCCAGGTTCCTTGTTTTCTGGGCAAGGAGCTTAACAGAAGAGCTCTGTCTTAAACACACCTACACGTGTAAAGGTAAAAGGGTGTTGGGTTCAGCTTGCCCTCTGCAGACCTCCAGTCCAGTTTCCCTTAAGACAATCCTGCAGCAACAGATGTTAAAGGGAAAAGCATGTTCCTTTTTCTTCCTTCTTTTAGCAGATGATGGTAAGATAACCAGCACTTCTGAAATCTGCATGGAAAAAGTGCTGGAGAAATGGCTCTGCCTCTCACTCTCTGCCTATGCTTTTCCCTGCTGTAGAACATCAGTGGGTGCTGATGTTAACTGGTACTAGGAAAGGACCTGACCCCAAAAAGCATTTTTAACTTTTTGCACTTTCCTATACTGTTTCTTTTCCCAGTCTTAGGCAGTACTGGTGAGAATCCTCTCTCAGTGTCTGTGTGCCAAGGGCATTTTAATCTCTGTACTGATGTGTTCAGGACATGCTGTACTGTGGAATTTTCAGTGAGATGAAGACTAAAGATGTGTCATATCCTTCTCTTGCATTTATTTAGTCAGAATTGTCCTGCAGGCTGTCACATTTCAATAGGACACGGGTCCAGTGCTGCTCCTCATTCTTCCAGGCAGAGAGTGACAAACTGTGGCAGTGAGTGCTAGAGCAGGGGAGAGATCCCTCAAGGAAAGCAGCAGGAGGATTAAGGACAAGCCCAGAGGCTGGGGCAAAGGAGAGTCTGTGTGGCCTCTCCAGGGGACTCGATCACTAATCCCCTGCTCTGACTTTCCATTGCACCACTCTGTGCTTTAAATAAGGTGTCAGTGGGGTTTTTTTTCCTCAGGGCTGACAGACACAGGCCTTGGCGCTGGTGACTGAAGGCACCAAAGGACAGCCGTGCCGTGCCACGCCTGGGGACACACCCTGGGGACAGCTGTCTGGCCGGGGTGGGACGCCAGGGACACACATTGCTGGCACTTGGTTGTCACGTCTCGTCCTGCATTTTTAGCAGCACCGAGGAGAGACCAAAAATCCCTTTGCAGGCTTCCACCCCCTCATGGCATTCAGGGTGCAAATCCGAGAGGGAGCCTGTTGTGGGAATGTCAGGGACGTGGTTACTGTGGGGCTTGCTTGGAATGGACAAAAACACGGCGGTGAGGCACAAATGAGCACGAGCAGTTTTAAGTGTTGGTATCCCTCTTCCTTGGGAGAGCTGGCATGTTGCTGATGTGCAACCCCTTCTGCTTTCACCCAGGCGGAGCGAAACTCCAGGCCGACCTCACTCCTGGCATTCAACCAAACTCGTGGAGAACCAACCCGATCCCAGCATGATGCAAATATCTCAGGGTACGCTTGGCACCCCCTGGCATCAGTCCTACCACTCCAGGTAAGTAGTACACAGTTGTGGGGGGAAGGGAGGGGGCAAAGGCATGGTGGGAGAATGGTACCTCTCGCCTCCATACAGCTGGACAGGTTTACAAACAGCCAGGGTTCAGATTAGAGTTAGGAAGGCTTCCTGCTTGGTTTCAAGATCAGGTGGCTTTGTTTTCCTCCTATAAGTGCTCTGTGAGGTGATTAGCAGCTAGGAAATTTAACTGCTTTAAAAATCCCCTTCCTGTGAGGATGGGAGCCCACTGCCAGGATGCTGATAGAGCTTTCTGTGGATACCCCATAGAGAAACACAGCGTGGTTGTTTCCCCAGCAAAGGAAAAGAAATCCAAAGTCTAAATTGGTCTATTAAAAAAAAAAAGGAAGCAAAGGGTGTAGGTAGCAGAGCCTGTCCGTGTAACGGAGCAGCCGACAGCGCATCAGCAACAGTGCTCCCAGGGTGAGGAGTTCAGGGAGGGATTTCCTGGTTTGGCAGTGGCTTTCTGCAGGAGTCAGCTCTATCACAGCTGAACGTGCAGGGCAGCTTGAGGAAGCACAAGTTTAAATTCTGCCCTTGAAAGGCTTTCCCCAGAGAGGCGGAAGGGTTTGAAACGCTCCATTATAGCCTCTGGGATTGAAACATCACTTTACTGGCAAGGCTGATCCTTGGCAGAGGAGAGGAAGGAGAAAAAAGAGCATTAAAGAAAGTGAGGAGATGGTTGCAGAAAATAAAGTGTGTTGGTCTGTGGCCTCAGCACAGCTCATGCTGGAGTGTACTCCTTTCCCACCAAGGGGCTTTGCTTCCCAGGCAGTTCCTGGCAGAGCCTTTGGCAGCATGGCTCTGTCTCCTGGGTGCTTGAGGAGGAGCACGGGGAACATCTAGTGGCCAGCTGGCTAGGGCTGTGCTGGGCATTGCCAGGGAGATGGTTATTTGAATCCAGAATAGAGTGGTGCATTTAAATGAGTAAACTGGCTTCGTCCTGAGATTTGCCATATCCCTTCCTTCCTGTGTTCCTCTGCATCTCCCTGCAGAGCTGCTGTGAGCAGGCTTCCTTCTGCCTTTCCTCGTCCTTAGCAGCCTGCTCCCCTGGGTGTGGATGTGACCTGGAACCAGCTTCTGTGCCTTGCCCTGCCACAGCCTGTCCCTTCCTGCTGCTTCCCCGTGGCTCTGCCAGAACAGCACATGTAGTTGCACAGGGAACTGGAGAAAGTGATACCTGAGGAAGGGAAGCTGGGAAGAGAGGGAGGAAAAGTGAGATCCTGAGGCTGCATTCTCCAGTCCTCAGTGTATTTGCTTGAGTCTGGAAGGGGAGATTAGCCAGGGCAAACTCTGCAGAAGTCTGTGATATCCCCTTGTGAGATGTAAGAAAGGGACTGTGACTGGCACAAAGAGCTCCCTTCCCATGGATAGAAAGATCTCTCAATACCCTTCCTTCTTTTTTGATCACTTTTCTGGTGGCCATGAGCTCTCTTTGGACACCTCAGAGAAAGTGCTCAGGTGTACCTGCACCTGCTAAGCTACAAGAAGAGGAGGCAGTGCAGACTTCCAGGGAATTATCAGACTGTTTCTATGGTTGCACCCCACTCTCCTCCAGGCACAGGCACATACCTCTCTTCTTGTCAGCTTAGTTTTCTTGCAGCAAACAAACTATCCTTGGGACAGCTGAATTTCCAGGAAGCCTGCCAGGGCATAGCCTTCATCTCCATAAAAAGGAATGAAATGGGAAAAAAAGAAAGAGATTAGATTCCCCCCAGAACACCCCTCGTGCTCCTGTCCTCCTCCTCCTCAGTGGTGTCAGTGCTCATTCAGCTTTCCAAGAGCTTTGGATGAGTTTGCTGGTCAGGGTTGATCCTCCCTGGCTCCAGAGATGCACCATCTTTCTGTCTGTATTTCCCTCCCACCCTTCTGCAGTAAATAAGAGCCATGTGTTGCAATGTCAAGCAGTTCCTCTTTGTGAACTGGGATGACTCCAAACAGGGGATGAAGCAAGGCCCAAATATGGGTTTTCATCTCAAAACTAAACATCTTGCTTCTGAGCTCACTTATAAGTTGTTGTGCCTCTCCTCTGCCGGCTCTCACTCTCCTCTCGCTGTCCCCCAGCTCCTCCACCAGCGATCTGTGTGCGTACGAGCATGGCTATCTGAGGAGGAGCCCCGACCAGTACAGCTCCCGCGGCAGCATGGAGAGCTTGGACCACTCCTCCCCTGCCTACCACCCTTGCCACCTGTCCCCGGCCAAATCCACCAACAGCATCGACCAGCTCTCCCACCTCCACAGCAAGAGAGACTCTGCCTACAGCTCCTTCTCCACCAACTCCAGCATCCCCGAGTACCCCGCGGCGCCGCTGGGCAAGGAGCGCCCGTGCTCCCCGGAGGGCATCAGGCAGGCGGACATCCGCTACGTGCGCACGGTGTACGACGCCCAGCAGCGCGTCTCCCAGGAGTACGAGGTGAAGCCCTCGGCCCTGCTGCCCGGCGCCGACGCCCGCGGCAGGCTCCACGCCTTGGGCCGGCACGGCGCGGCCTCCTCCTGGGCGCAGCCGGCGCAGGGCTCCTCGGACGGCAAGAGCCAGCCCCCCAAGGGACCGCCCCTGCCTCCCACCCGCAGCGACAGCTACGCGGCCATCAGGCACCACGAGAGGCCCGGCGCAGGCACCGGCCTCGAGCCCGGCAAGCCCGGCCGGAGCCAGCCCAAAGGGGCCTGGGCGCCGCTCGCCGGCTCCCTGGCCCAGGGGCCGCTGCTGAAGCCGCCCTTCGGAGAAGGGCACCTGCACACCGTGGTGGAGAAGAGCCCGGAGAGCAGCCCCACCATGAAGCCCAAGCAGAGCTATTCCCAGGCAGCCCAGCCAGGGCAGCCCCTGCTGCCCACTGGGGTCTACGCCGTTCCCTCCCCAGAGCCGCACTACGCCCAGGTGCCCCGGCCTTCGGCCAGCAGCACCGGGACGCTTTACCCAGCTCTGGCCAAAGAAAGCGGGTACTCCCCAGCCCTGCCGGTCTCTTACGACAAGGCCGTAGCCGGCGGCACCCTGGGCTTGGATGAGAATGGAAACCAAAGCACTACAAACAGGTCGACCATCTTCTACCAGCCCCCTGCCGCGGAGAGAAAGCACGAAGCCAAACTCATGCAGCAGAAACCTTCCAGCATAGCAGGCCCGGAGCTCTGCCTGGCTGTGTCGCGAAAGGAGGAGCTATTACCCCTTTACAAGGCAGCACACGGCCACCGAGAGACCACGGGTACCACACCAGCCTCCAAGCCCGTTTTCCAGGGTCCACAACCCCAGCTGAGGGACGCCAGTGAGAGGAAAACCCATTACCAGCCCAAAGAGGACTGGACACCTGGATCCCAGGAGGACAAAAATGGCAACGCACAGGTAAACGAGAGAGATGCTGGTGTTCCCCACCCATGGGGTCACAGCAAGGCCAAGCAGTACAGCTTCTCTTCCTTGCAGAACATCCCAGAGAGCTCCAGGAGGCAAAGCAGCTCCGAGCTAAGAGAGACGCAACCAGGCGAGGGTTATTCCAACACCAAACTGTCTTTCCTGAACAGCAGCAGCAGAGAGGAGAAGGATCACAGGGAACAGGGGCACAGACAGTGGAGTGATGTGGACCCACAGGCCTTCACGAGGCAGGAGGAGGAGGAGGGCAGAGGCATGGCTCAATTACATGCTGCTGAGCCAAAGTGCAAAGAGCCCCCTTCTCCTCAGCTCCCAAAGGGCTTGGATTTCGGGAGGAGCCGGCTCAGCTCTAGCAGCACCCAAAGCTTTCCCTACAGCAAACCAGAGGCTGGCAAGCCCCGCTGCTCAGTGCTGGAGAAGGTGAATAAGTTTGAGCAGCGGGAGCAGAGCTCTCCCCGGCCCCAGAGCGCTGGCGTTCCCAGCTTCGGCCAGCACTATGGGCCGAGCAGGACGAGCCAGCCCGCCGGCACAAGGTGCTCTGTGCACAGCCCAGAGGACACGAGGAGCAAGCTGCCCAGTGAGCCAGGCAGGGGCTCCAGCCCGTCCATCAGGAACGGGAAGCTGGAAGAGGCTGACTGGGGCCCCGTAGAGCTGCAGATGGTGGCTTCGGTGAAGCAGGCAAGACCCAGTGAGTACTACAGCCTGTGTCCTGAAAATGAGGTGCAAATAAGGGCAGCTCAGCTGCCACGGAGTAGAAGCACATTCCAGCTGGGAGGCGAGCCTGAGAAGGAGATCCTCTGGAGGGATAACGTCCAGGATGGGCACGGGTCGCAGCTGGACACGTCGTTTAACAGGGCCTACAGGAACAGCATTAAAGATGCCCAGTCCAGGGTGCTGAGGGCCACCTCCTTCCGGCGGATCAGCCCCCCGTTCGGCAACACGCCCAAGAGGGTGCCCCAGAGGCCTGCCTCAGCCCACGTGGGCACGAGGAGCACGGCGGCGTCCCCGCACACCCCCAAGGAGAGGCACAGCATCACGCCCACGGAAGGAGGCTTCTCCAGCCTGGACTACGCCAGGACGCAGCACGTGCTGCGCATCGGGGGCCGGAAGCGGCTGACGGCGGAGCAGAAGAAACGCTCCTACTCAGAGCCCGAAAAGATGAATGAGGTGGGCATCTCAGACGGGGAGCCGTCGCCTTTCTCCTTCCAGAAGAAAAGCATCCATTTTACCTTCCCGGAGAACACGGTGGCCGACCGGCGCAAGATCTTCGAGAGGGACGGCAAAGCTTCCTCCACAGCCAGCCTGTCCAAGCCGGAGCTCAAGCAGCTCCAGCAGAACGCCCTGGCCGACTACATCGAGCGCAAGACGGGGCGACGGCCGTCCTCTCAGGACATCGGGCTGCTCCGGGAGCGCTCCCACAGCTCCTATCTGCAGCTGGGCGGCCCCGACAGCCAGAGCCTTTCCTCCGCCTCCAGCATGAATTCCCTCCAGGACCAGAACCTTTACCGCCGCAGAGAGTCCGTAGAGCGGATACCCAGGACAGGACGGATGTCTTCCACCCTTCCCCCTGGGCTGATGGACTACCTGGACACGAGTGGAGATGAGAAGGTGCCAGGACGCCAGGACAGCCTGGTCGCCAGCCGGCCCAAACCAGAGAGGTGCCGGGATTACAGACCCAGGTCGGATCTCACCAAAGGCACTCAGACAGACCTGCTGGGCATGCAGGGCCAGCCCCGCTACAGGAAGCAGGAGCAGGTCTTTGAAACCCCCTCCAGCGCCAGAAAATCCGGGAAGTCGGTGTCTGTGGAAGACTTGCTCGATAGGTACGACAATCAGCCGGTCCCTGTGCACGTGCGTTCCAGGTCGTCTCCCACGGCGGATAAGAAACACCAGGTATGTGGGAATGGCATCACATGCACCCAACAGGCAGAGGCCCTCAGAACCAGGGAATGGGGCGGGTGTCAGGGAACAAGGTGGTGTCCAGTCTGGGCATCACTGGCTGGGACTCCATTGGTTAGAGACAGATTGAGCACGTGCTGAGGCAGTTTAGTGCACCTTAATGAAGAGATCACTGGTGGGGTTCAGCTCTCTCCCTGCTAGGCTGTGTCAGGGGTGTCAGTGGTGCTGGGATTTCACTGTGCTATGCTGGTGTGTTCCTGCTGCTCTGGACATCCCATCTGGGGTGTCCTGTCCTTACCTGCCAGCAGCACCGGAGAAGCACTGAGCTCTTTTCTGGTGGAGTGTCCCACTAGGATGGTGATTTGCCTCAGCCCATTCTCCTGGTGCAAAGTGGAGAGGATTAGAGCCTGCTTGGAATTGCTTTGTCTCCCACTGTGCCTGACAGTGCTGAGAAGTGCTGGGCAGAGGCACTGCCAAATAACCATTATGTCTAGCCTCCAGCCCTGGAGGGAAACATCCAGGGAGAGAAGACTGAACAGAGACCCTGGCCCTTCCATGTCCCCTGCTTGGTGGTTGGGAACATTGCACTGATGTCACAAATGGGGAATTCGACTGACTCTGATGATGGTAAACAGTAGAACCAGGCTAAATTGTTAAAGAACAACTGCCCAGGCCAGCTCTTCAGCTGGCTGAAATCTGTTCAGACCTATTTAGGAAACTGCAACTGGTCGAGCCACATGGATTTACAGTGGTGCTGGGTCTGCTGCCGCATCCCTATTTCCATGCCAGGCTCCATTCATCATGGAGAGAGGGAGCAAACAACCAAAATGTGTGGACAGGCTCCTAGCCCCAAATAGGCTGAGTGTTTGGAGAGGCTCACATACTTACAGGGCAGCTGAGATCCAGGACATCTCCTTCTATTCCTGCACTCACTCCTGGCCTGGAGTAGATTATCCAGGAGCAACAAAGTGGTCCTGAGTCAAGTGACAAGAGAGGAGACTCTGGGCAGCATCTCACAAATGGACCAAACTGGGGCAGGGGGAAGAAGCTGCCCTCCCAAACCCATTGCGTGCTTCATTCTGTGCATCCTCCCTCAGCAACCCTCAGCTCCCACACCACATCTTTAAATAGAGTGAATTCAAAAAGCAGCTTGTGAATATCAAGTAACCGGAATGCACTTCCAGAACCACCCCTGTCTCATCCCACCATCAGTATTTTTCCACCCCAGCCAGGCACCAGGCCCATCTGTGCCATTTTGTCACACTTGCTGATCAAAGCAGCAACAAAACCAGACGTCCAGAGAGACAGAAATCACCAAAGTGTACTTTTCAGTGACAGGTTGGATGCCAAGCAGCCCCAGTTCATTTTTCCTTGCCCAACTCTTATCAGGCAGGAGGTACAGGGCAGTCAGTTCTTGAGATCTATATTTCCCCCCTCCTGGCTCATTTTTAATTGTTCATACACTCAGCAGCCAAACCAGAGGTTCTGCCTGTTGGAAGCCAAGTTGAGGAAGAGGGTGAAGAGCACTGCAGACCTGCTCACAGGATCTTAATTCGGGCACCAAAGAGGGAAGAGTCCTTATGGCATCTTCCCAGAGGGATTTAGCTCTAACCACCTGTGGAACAAGGATTAGTCCCATAGGCAGCAAGGCACTTGTGAAAATCCTGTTCTTAAATCCTGACTTGACTTCCAGCCTATAAACCAATCCATGGGGTCTGTTTGAAAGGGAAGTATATGTTCAGGTGCTTTCTTCATTAGGTTTGTTTCTGATCCATCTCCAGTGCAAACCCACAGCTAAAAACATGGGGGGGGTCAAAGCCAATCAACAGGGTGATTTCTTTTTAAATTTATTTATCAGATTTCTTTTGGCCTTTTCAGATTTTTTTGTGGGAAATATTTATTTCCAGTTTAGCAGCAGACTGTACCTCACTCACTGTTCGTTTTTCAGGGGCCTTGTGTACAGTGCTTAATGTTCCTTTCAGGCTGCATACAAATCACGTTGCACTGTCACTGCAGGAATTTGTTTAGAGATAGGAAGGAGTGGATAGCCATGGGGAATGACTTACTCTCAGGCTTTGGAAGGCATTCTCATCCGTGTTTTGGTGTTTTGTTTTGCTTTCTGCTGGCTGCTGATGCTGTCTTGGTACCCCAGGAGCTGCTGAGAAGGGAGAGCAGTGAATTCGGCCCCATGGTGAGGGACCCCTTCTACGTGGTCAGCGCAGGAGCCAGGTGGGTGTGTGTCCCTGTCCCCTGTGTCACTGCAGGGCCAGCTCTGGCCACCCCCCTGCCAGCAGCAGCTGTCAGGGGTTGTCTAGAGATGAGACCTGCACAAACACAGTTCCAGGTGTGCTGTGCCCAGCAGACTTAGGAGGAGTTGCTACAAGCTTTTTCTTTCACTACAGACATTAATTTACTATCAAGTCCTCTTCATGTCACCGTGGAGCATGTTTGTGCAGCAAATTTCAACTTAGGGAACTTCTAGAATGTGTTTGATCTGCTGTTGAAACTGGCATTGGGTGATACCATCACTGAAGGATCCTAAAGGAAAAAATACCTCAGTGTCCCACCCTGGCTGGTTTTATCCACCCAGGATGCTGCCTCCTCAAAAGAGAGGGACTAAACCCAGGGTATTTCCTTAATCATGCTCAACTGGGAGATGGCCTTTGGGCTGCTTCCCTTCATCGAGGCAGGATGTTTCTGCTCAGCAACAGGGGAGAGAGAAATGTTTTTAAAAATAGAGAAGTGTAAGCACAAAACTCAATGTCTTAGGACTTATGTAAGTCTCTGCTTAGCCCCGGATTGTTTTGAAGTTAATGAGAACTGAAGTTGATCGTGCTGTATTTACATTTAAATAATAAATAGATGTTTGCCCTAAGCCCCGAGTGCCCAAACAGCTAACTCCCATTACAGTAAAAGCCATCAAGAGGGACTAAAAGCATTGCTCACAAAGGAGCTCTGTTCCTCACAAACTTGCAGTAAATGCCAGCCCTCTCTGTGGTCACAGTGGGAGTTAACACTGCTGTCTCCAAAGGTTTCTCCGTGCAGCTCTGGGTCAGGGAGTGACAGCTGGAAGCAGAGGAGGGCTCCTAACTCCAGGTGATCTTACTTCTGGCCATTTTTGCCCCAAAGAACACAT
Organism: Phylloscopus whistleri; assembly: GCA_017589585.1. Classification (NCBI taxonomy): domain Eukaryota; kingdom Metazoa; phylum Chordata; class Aves; order Passeriformes; family Phylloscopidae; genus Phylloscopus; species Phylloscopus whistleri. The sequence continues at coordinate 1,399,916 of JADMLD010000092.1, forward strand.
AAATGTTGTTTTAAAGGGACTCAGTCTGCCTGTAGGATTATTTAAAACACACTTGTTTACTTTGATTTGGAATAACTTTTTCCATGTTTTTTCCTAAGAGAACAATGCAGCTGTTTCAATTCCTCCTGCCTCCCCTTCTCTCCTAGAGATGGCATTTTATCCTGCTGCTCAATCACTACTTGTGCCTTCCTTTTATTTTTCTTTTCTTTCCCCAACCTATTTTCCAAGTGATGGGATTGAACACCCAGACTGAAAACAAGTTTATTGGGGCACGAAATGCAGGTTTCTCATTTTCATGCTTCACTGCACAAAGATTATTGGTTATTAACAGTTTTATGATGTTTGTGTAACATAGGCATCTCTCATGCTTCACAAGCACGTTTCTTCTGGGAGATGGGAGGCTGCTTTCCCTTCTTGCTCAGAATTGGATTTCCCAAAAGATAAACAAAACAATACAAGTGTTTTCCATGCATGGGCCCTTCAGGGAGGCAAGGCAGGCAGTAGGAATTACATTTCTAGGTTTCCTTGGGACATGGTTGCCCCGTGTGCTGGAGAGGAGATGGGACCACCCCTACTACCTCATGCTTGAGGAGGAAAACAGTCAGATGGATAAGTGAGGAAAACCTTGGTCAGCAGTCACTGAGTCCAGTCACACGTGCTCTTCCTCTGCTCCCCAGGTGTCACACGACATTGGGAACTGCTCCACCAGTTTTAGGATCCACAGTTGCTTCCACAGTAGGAGAGATGTCTGAATTAGAGAATCACCATCTGGTGTTCCTGACAAACACTGAGCATCTGAAAAGAATACACACTGCTACTGTCCAGGAACCACAGACAATACCAAGAGCAGCCTGTCTGGAGAGTTTCCCCACCCCCAGGCACAGGCTGCCAAATTCTATTCTCAGTCACACCAGAATAAAGCCAGAACGACCCATGTCTTTGACAGAGCTATTCTTAATTTGTACCAGTAAATCAGAGAACAAATTTGGGGCCCAAGTCTCCAGCATCACAGATTGGCAGTGTGGGGATTATTTGACAATGCATCTCAAGAACAGAAAATGCACTGGCAGTAGAGCTTCATTGTGTTTCACTGGTTCATGGTGTGGCCTCATGGTTCCAGGCCACCTTCTCTTGCATCTGCCAGAGCCATTATTACTGCTCAGTTTGTTTTCCAGCTAAACAGCCAGACAGGCAAATAGGTTTGGCTCTAGATTGCGAGGAGGATCCTCACTCCAAAGGCCAGATGCTGTTTTTCAGGCTCGCACGTGAACACCCTGAAAGATGTGGAAGGAATAATTCCATCTGCTGGCTTTGCAGCCTTAACATCCGCTTGCAGTTGGAATGTGGTGGGTTTGGTATTTGTCACACCTGCCTCTCTGAGGGAGCTCACTCTTCTAACAGGATTCCAAGGCTACAAGAGCTTTTTTCCGTTTTCTCCGTAGTCAAAATAGTGCATTTTTTGGCTTTGCTTTGTTCTTGGAGGCAGTTGAATCATTTGAATGGCACCTTTCCAAAAGGAGCAGATAACATTATGGGAATATTTGGCCCACAGAGCTGAAATTCTTAAGATTACAAGCAATTGAGAATGGAGTTTGATGGATATTTGGATAGTGTCAAATAGTCTATCTTACAACAGTTGCTACTCACCCCATCTGTAACAAACAAAATTGAAAGCAGAGCGGGAAAGGAAGGCAGGCATTAGGTTTTCCTAATATTTTTTCCTTTTAGTTACTGCTGTGGTGTTTCCTACATGTGTGATGTAGCACACGCTGAAAATGGTGGGAGATGGTGAGAGGGAGTGGATCTGGCTCAGGATTTCACTTCCAGTTCCAAAGAGCAGCTGTACCTCACCTAGAGGTGAGGTGCAGGCAGGTACACCAGCAGGCAGTGACGCTGGCCTCTGATAGTGTTGATAACTCACCCATTAAGGAGGTGCACAATAAATTTTCCTGCTCATTGATGACTTATTAATCTTACCATGGTCTGTCTCTTGGTATTTAGGTCTTCCAACAAGAAAGAAAGAAGCTACTCAGAGAAAATGGCGTTCACAAGTTACTATCCCCATCCCCTCCGCAGCACAGAGGTTGTCACCGGGCCTGCCACGCTGGTTGAAAATCAGAAGCTCTCAGAACTTTCCAGGCCAGATAGCAGGACTTCTGCGTTTTTCTCAGCCCCAGCAGAGGCAAGGAGTCACTATCCTGAGCAAAAGCAAGGCTTTAAACCCTTGTTCCTTAACCTTACTCCTTCTGGTCCTGGCCACTCTTCCCCTAATACACCCGCCCAAGCTCCCTCAGAGTTCCAGAGCCCAGGTGACAGCCAGGCTCCGAGACAGCAGCATGCCAAACGAGAGGCTGTTCCTCCTGAGGGCAACGGGAGCACTCAGGCACAGCCTTTGGATGCTGTCCAGGACAGATCCCCCGAGACTCCCACAGAGGAGATGATGTGGAGGAGGAAAGCCGGGCTGCTGCACAGGTCCCTCCCGCCCAAAGCGGTGTGGGCTCATTCGGCCAAAGACAGCGGCTACGCCAGGGCCATGGTGTCTCCTCCGGCGGCCGGGCCGAAGCCCTCCCAGAGGTGGCAGTCCCTGCCCACACAGAGCAGCACTTCCTCTGACCCAGAGACTCCATCTCCCCAGGGCATGACCCAGCTCCGCATCTCGGAGTCGGGGCTGCAGCTCACGCCCCCGCCGTCGCTGCAGGACGAGGACGATGAGGTGTTTGTCGTGCCTTCCCAGCCACCCTTCTCCCTGCCACCGCCATCCCGTCCTCTTCCTGAGCTGAGCTCTTGCACTTCTGCCAACGGCAGGGAGGAATTCCCACCTCCTCCCCCTCCCGTTGAGGGGAGTGGGGCAGCTGGAGACAAATCCCCCCGGCTCCTGGAGGAGGCCAGCGTGAGGTAAGGGCGGCTCGGGCGGTGCAGGGCCATTTACAGTAAGATATGCAGGGCTGGGACAGATGGGGCTCACCCCACGTGCTTGGGCCCCCCAGCTGCTGGCCGGGCAGGGAGCTTGCACATTGTCAGGGGACAGGGACGGACAAACTCACTGCTGGTCTGCCACGAGCGGCCTCAAAGCATGTGGCCAGAGCAGGGTCTGCCAGCAGGTGCACTGACAGGTGCTCCCCAAAACCCCCAGGACAGGGGACTATGGGGGAACACTCCTGGGCTGGTTCTCCCTGCAGGTTTCAGTGCAGTTGCTTCTGACTCTCTCCAGCACAGAGCTGGAATGGCTGCTGGCTCCTTCCAGTTACTGGATTTTGAGAGACAGCTGTGAAAATCCGTGATGAGTTTTTCCAAACAGTTAGGTTTTCCCAGAATATATTTTGGACCTGGCACAAAATAATGCTGTTATGAAACAGTCACCGTCTGCCAAGAAATGACAATGCAAATATGTCACAGGCAGGCTGTATAGGGAAATTCTCCTGAAGGATAGGACTTTGGGCGAGCTGCCTAGGTGGTTTAACTCAGCACAGCTTCCCTCACTCCCAGGGGACTGCTCTGATATCCATCTGGGAAGAATCTGGCTGGGGCTGTAGTAGTGATTGGCTTTTCCAACATAGCAAAGACAAATGGGTAGAGAGGCTGCTCAGGATGGCACTCCCGCGTGGGCAGGCACAATGTCCCCAGCCTGCCAGCAGAAAACAAAGTGACTTGGTGTTCACTAGTTCCTTCTGTGTTGGAAGGACAATCCAGCAGTGCCCAGGTTGAAGGGACAAAACAATTCTGGTGCCAGTGGCTTCACACTGTGGACCCTCCTTATTGGAATGAAAAGTGAGACACAAAAACAAGTGAGAGAGAAGGAAAACTTGCTTCTTGTAGGCCTTTACCTTGTGTTCACAATGGTCCTGGGTGGTAGGTTTCTCTTCACCTCACAGAATGTTTCTGTCCCTAGCAGCTTCAAAAGCTTTCCCAAAGCCCTGGCCGAGAGGGAGACAACAGGGCTGGGCACCAGCACCAGTGAAAATATCTGGCCAACCCCATCAAAGAGGACTGGCTCTCCACCTGCTGTGGATCAGCAGCACCAGTCCCCTGCTTCTTCTGAAGGGCCTCAGAGCATTGAGAGACAGCCCAGTACTCAGCCTGAAGGTAACCCCAGAGAGCCAGCACTGGAAAATGCCAGCCTGGACTCCGGGATAACCAGCACAGCACCCCCAGTGAAGGCAAAGAACAAGACCCCAGAGGAGATTAAGTCAGAGGCTCTAGCAAAAGAAATTGTCCATAAAGACAAGTCTCTGGCTGATATCCTGGATCCAGATTCCAAAATGAAGACAACCATGGACTTGATGGAAGGGATTTTCCCCGGTGGAAGCAGCGTGCTGAAGGAGAACAACATGAAGAGGAAGATGTCGCAGACACAGGCCAGCAGGACGGCAGTGGCGGGTGACACGTAAGCACTGCTGGGCAGAACTCCCTGCTCCCTTGCTTCTAAGGACAACCTGTGCCAAATTTTTCTGCATGTCGATAGGTGAGAGTGAGTCTTGCAGTTCAGAGGTATGAGGCCTGGCAGGGCATTTCCTGGGCTCTGTGGTTGGGCTCTGAGCTCACCTCTCTGGGCTGCCTAGAAAACAATGCTGAGCTTGGAGACAGAGCAGGAAATGAAACATCCCTGGAGGTATAATTGGATTTTGCTATCTGAACCTTAGTAATCTGAAGCAGTTCAGTCCAAAGCAAAGGAACAGAGATACGAAAGTAAAATCAGGATGAAAATAATGGCCAGCACAGAGATAACAAAAGGCCAAATTCTGGAAGGAGGGATGAGGGGATGTACTTGTTACAAGGTCAGCCCAAGTCCCCCAGTGTGGGTTTTTTAAGAGAGACTTCCAAGTGGCAGCTGGGGAACTGTCCAGAAGTCAGGTGCACTGCATGATGCCAGGTAAGGTCAGTGTGGCCACCTCCAGCCAAGCTGTGCTGTGCTGGCTGACCATCAGCAAGGTAAATCCCGTGCAGAGCTGTGTCCTGTCACCTTTAAACCCAGTGGCTGTGCTGTGCGGGGACAGCAGCTGACACGCACCCCCTGATGGCAGGAATCTGCCTTGTCCTGCTGGGTAATCACACTGGGGAGGTACCAGCGAGGGAGTCCTGGAAAACCATGGGTCTAAACACCCGGGAAAGTCAGGCTCAGACTGAACTCTTCCTTTTTTTCACTGTGGTGTAGGAGAGAGGAAAAGGAAGCTCCTGTTACCCTGATCACCTGTCCTGCTTACTACAGCGTTTCAGCACCCAAAGCAGAACTGCTGAATAAAATCAAGGACTTGCCAGAAGAAATAGGTGAGGAAGAAGAGCTGCTGGACATCAATGAGAAAAAGGTAAATTGAGCACACAACACTGTTTGCTGCTCACATTCCTGAAATAATAATAAGCCTTGAAGTGCATTTCTATTTAATGTCAGCTTTTGGCAGCACCCAAAATTGCGTGGGAGCGATTAGGCCACCTGTGAAGCTTCGTTAGAGTGACCCAAATTGTATAAGAAAGTTAATCCAAATTACTCACTGCAAATTGAGTACCAATCTTGCACCACCCTGAGGCAGGCCTGGGTCATACCAAATGCTGAGTGTACAGATTGCCAGGAGCAGCCTCTGTTCCACAGCAAGAAAGGAAAAAGGGAGAGATGAAGTGAGTTGTGCAAGGCCAGCTTTGGTTGGAAACGAGAAGAGAGTACAGCTAGTGACTGCACTGAGTACAGGAGATTTTTTTCCTGGACTTTCCTCTTCAATGAAGTCAGTTTACCCATTTCACCTGCTTTGGGTGCACTCACTGCTTCCAGAGAAACATTGGTTACTCTTTTCCCCATACACTTTATTTTTTGTCCAATGCACTGAAAGCCACTTGCACCTCAGCAGCTCAGTCAGCACAACCTCCATGTGATGGTTTGGAAGGGCAGAGAGCAGGCAGGAAGGGAGGACACATTTTGCTCTCTTACTGAGGCTACATTTCACTGTGGAATGGCCCCTGCTGCTCTTGCTGGAGGCTTCCATGCTCTGCTTCCAGGGCTTTTGCAGGGCCTTCTGATTTGCCCCTGTGGTTGTCTCACATTAGTTACCTGGTAATTACAGACATGCTGCTTAGCTCCCACATCCCAGGGAGCCACAAACAGGTGTTTGTGGCCTGTCTGAGCCTCTCTTACACACCTCGTACCTTCCTGTCAAAAGCAGCAAGCCTGCCTCTTTGTCTAAACCATCCCACACTGCCATGGACAGAGTAGCACAGCCCAGATGTCATTTTCTCTTTACCACCTCTTCCTTCTGTGGCCCTACACAGATTCTGGGTGACAAATACACAAGTGGGTCACTACTCAAAAGCATTTGCCCAGGGCCTTTGCCTGCCACTTTCTTCATCTGGCCCAAGCCACTGTCTGGAGCATACCCAGCTCCAAAGGGAATGGCAGCCCCTGCCAGGTCCACAGCATTCCTTGGATTCCCTTCAAAATCTGCCTGCTCACACCACGGGGAAAGGTGCAGAGTGACTGAGCAAGGGTGCTGCACCATGAGCCTGCCGTGGAGGGCAAGTGCCAGGCCTCAAGGGTTACATTTGCACAGAAAGCCAGAAACAGGTGGGAGTGATCAGGCCCAGGCAGCACAGTCTGGCTGCTTTGCTCATGGTCTGTGTGCAGGAACATCTGCACAGGCTTACCTGGGAAGGGGCTCCTGAGGGTTACCTGAGAAAGCAGCTCCTCTGGGGACATCACATGGATAAACCAAGCTCCTTTCCACTGTAGTATGGAAAGGAGCTCTGTTCCCTGGTATTTGGATGGCCCGAGAGTCACTGATTAAAGAACACAAACCAAAGTCACAGGCCCTTCCAGCTCCCAGGCCTTCAGAACAAAGGTACCCCACTCTCAGGAGCCCCATAGCCTCCTGCTACAGTTGGACAGCAAATCTCCTGGAGAAGGGAGGAACAGCAGCTAGTTCACAGCAGCTCCATCCACCTGAAAACTTGGTGAGGCTAATGCCAGATTTCGAGACCACCCCATGGAGCCCTGCCGGGGAGATTTCACCATGTAACTGTAATGGATCCTTCCTTTTGCTCCTTGGGATTTGGTCCAGCAATCAACTGCTGAGGATCTTTCTTTGGAAGGGAGCATTAGAATCATAGCCCCAGGGAAGGGCAAGGGCTGGGTTTTGTCTCTGGGGATTTCTGAGGGAAGAATGCCCATAAAGGAGTTTTGGTTGACCCTTAGGAAGTGGGATTTTGTACCACCTTTGCTCCCTCTCCCCTAAGCTACCCTGCTAGCCAGTGGAGATCATTCCAGGGAGTGGATGTTTGTTTTCAGGGAATATTACTGGCCTCTTGCTCAGCCTTTGCATGTGTGTGGCAGCTGAGAGCAGGCTGTAGTGCAGCCACAGAGCAATGCATGCCCAAGTGTTCCATCTAGTGGTGCCTGGCCATACTCCAGTGCTGTGTGCTCCCTGCTGCCAGAGCAGCCTGGGAACCCCACTGCCAGCCCCTCTGGGCACCAGGGCCAGCTCAGTGACCCCAGCCTGACTGGTGTTTGAAAATCCACCCTCCTCTGAAGCAGGACTGCCTCCTGCCTGGAGTGACACTCAGTTGTGATGGAAAGAAGACTTGCAGAGAATATTTTCGGGCATCCTGCAGTGTTTGTGTGCAGAGTAGATGAGCACACAGGTGTCTGTGCCTCAGCAGAGCATGAACTGGAGACACTGATAATCCTGCCCGTTGTATGGAGAGCTTCTCAGTTCCAAGTGAAGGGAAGCAAGAATTGCAAGCCCTAGGCCTGAGACTTGCTTTTGCATATGTCTTTCCACTAAATCCTAACAGAAATTAGGATCTCCAGCACACGTGCAGCACTGCTGTTCCTGGAGTAACTGAACCCTGGGGGCCTCCTTTTCTTTGGCAGGGAAATAGGTGTCGGTGCTTTTGCGAAATGGGTGTGTGCTCTGTGTTCAGACACTGAGTAAACCCAGAGCATCTCTGGTGTGAACACTCCTTGATGCCTCTGTGTGTGAGGCACTTGTTTGGTGCAGTTCAAGGCATTTCAGGCTGGGCATGAGGAACACACCAGACACGTGGCTGCAGCTCTTTTCACTCAGGTTTTGAAGAACCTTCATCTGTTGGTAGCTGGGTATCAGAGTATGGTACACCAAATCAGATCCCTTTTATAAATATTCAATGAACAATTATATCCTCATGCAGCCTGATGGGCTACTTGGGTTATCTCCGAGGTGGGGAATTTCAGTATTTTCTCCTTTCCTCCCCTCTTTGTCAGCTGTTGCTGACCTGACCCTGCCCCTCAGGAACTGCAGCCACATCCTCTTGTTGTCATCACCCACATGAGCAGGGTGATGCTGGTAACAACCAATGTGGCAATGCTTCCCCTCCAACAGGCTGAGCTCATCGGGAGCTTGACCCACAAACTGGAAATCCTGAAAGAAGCCAAGGAGGGCCTGCTGGCAGACATTAAGATGAATAATGCTCTTGGAGAGGAGGTGGAGCTGTTGATCAGCACTCTGTGCAAACCCAACGAGTTTGACAAGTACAAGATGTTCATTGGCGATCTGGATAAGGTGGTGAACCTCCTGCTCTCCCTCTCCGGTCGCCTGGCCCGCGTGGAGAACGTCTTGAGCAGCCTGGGGGACAATGCCAACAGCGAGGAGCGGGTAGGTATGGGCACAGCCCTGCCCTGCTGGGGCGTGGGGCAGCAGCCACCACCACCACGGCATTACAGCGACCTCCAGGGGCTGCCAGGAGGGCAGCACGGGGCTCTTGGTGCTCATGCACCGGCAGTAGCTCGGACATTGTCCCTGGGAATCTTAATCCTCTTTTGTATAAATGGCTGGCGTCCTGCAGCCTTTGTCTGGGCACAGAGCAGCTGTGTTGGGGACAGCCACATTTTAACATTTTCGGGGTGGTTTTGAGACCAGATTTTCCTGGTAGTTGTTGCTTTCAGGCAAGGTTTCCTGACTTTGTTGGAGCACTTTTTGGCTCCCATTGGCAAGGATGTTCAGAGTCCGTTTCAGTGGGGTTCACATTCACTCCGTAATGAGGGATTCATCCTCCTCTCCCAGGCTTTTGACTTGGTGTCTGGGAGCTCAGCAGCCATCTCCAGAGGTGGCAGGCGTGGTGCTGGGAGGAAGGAAGGAAGGGGGGATCAGGGAGTGTGGTGCTGCTGGTGCTGAAGGGCTCTCTCTGGTGTGCAGAGCTCACTGAACGAGAAGCGGAAGCTGCTGGCTGGCCAGCACGAAGACGCCCGGGAGCTGAAGGAAAACCTCGACCGTCGGGAACGGGTGGTCTTGGACATCCTGGGCAACTACCTCTCTGAGGAGCAGCTCCAGGACTACCAGCACTTTGTGAAGATGAAGTCTGCTCTCCTCATAGAGCAGCGAGAGCTCGACGACAAAATCAAACTGGGCCAGGAGCAGCTCAAGTGCCTGATGGAAAGTCTCCCCGTGGACTTCACGCCCAGGGATGCAGCAGCAGCAGCTGCCCTGGCTGCAGCACTTGCTACCTCCTCTGGGGTCGGTGGTAAAACACCTCCAGCAGCCTCTTCCTCACTCTAACCTGGCCCAGGTGGAGTTGGGATACAGCCCTGCCGGAGTCCCTTTGATCCCAGTACTTGGCAGATGGTTCTCTTCAAAGACAGTGGACAGAGACAGGTCTAAACCAAGATTTTAATGAAGGAGAAAATATAGCAGTAATAAAGGTTTTATTTTCCTTTCCTTCCACCTCTGCTTCCTAGGAACTTAAATCAATGTGGAGGGAAATCTCCTGCCAGAGATGAAGAAGAATCTCACAGGAATTAAACACATGACCTTTAATAAAAAACATGACCTGCTCTCTTCCCTCCCTTTTCTGCCTACCTGACACCTCATTAAATAATGAAGGATCTAAGAATGAAGCCTTAAAAATAAAACCAACCCATTTTACTGAACATTATTGATATTTATATTTTTTAAAGAACAAGACAGAATGTGTAAGTTTTTGTACATACTCTAATCAGTTACTTGATTCTACTTTGTTCTGTATGTAGAAAAGACATTTAATTTTGTATTTTGTGAAGACCTTAACAAAAAGAGGGAACCCCAAAGATAGTCCTGCAGTAGCTTGAAACATCTCATCGTGGTTTTGTTGCTGTTGTTGTGGTTGTTTTTTAATATAATAAAGGGCTACCAGAAGCAGCTTCACCCTGTTTCAACACATGCTAAAAATACCATTAAGTGGCTTTACAAAGGAGATTTTGGCCACAAAAATAACAATTTTTTCCTCTTCTGGATCCTGTGATCCTCTGAGTCTGGAGTTCAAACATCTTTTATGGCAGCCTGCATCTCAGGAGTCCGAGCTAGCATGAAGCAAGGAATTCACTGCAGGAATGTGGGGGAAATTCTCTCTTTATTATGAATACTCATAGCTGTGGTCTGGTTTTGGGTTGCAGCCTGAAAGATTTCCCTGAGGTGTGACATGAATTATAGGCCCCACTTTGAGTAGAGTTTCAGGGAAACAGCGGGGGGAGCTGTTTCAATCCAATCAACACATTTCATTTGCCCTAAAAAAAAATCCTACCCACTACTCCAGTTCTCCAGTTTAATTTATTAGATTTAGAAACACTTTTAATTCAGATTTTTTTTTTTTTTTTGCAGCCACCCTTCCATCTTACACCTACCAAAACAACTCACAAAGACATGGTAGATCTGGGAGGTGTTTGTGTATTTTCCATTTAGTGAGTTCTTTCCTGAAAAATACAAGTCCTGCCGTTTATCCCCAGGTCAGGAAGAGGCTCCATCCAAACAGGATCTGCCTGTTTACTCCAGGAATCTGCGTGGCTTCAGGGGCAGCACCTCCAGCAAGTTTGGGGTGGCTATGGCAAGTCCTGTGTGTGTTCCCACAGTACACAGAAACATCAGCTAATGAGGCAAGTGATAGTCACTGATATTTTTATAACAGCTTATATTTTCAAGTGAGAAATGAGTTAAAGCCACAATTTCTGTGGTAAGTGTAGAAAAAATCTTTTTGATTCAAAAATCACCCTCCTAACTGCAGAGTTTACTGAGTTTGGTAGAAGTACACCTTGATATGTATTTAAAGGTAGTTAAACATCAGGCAAGCCTGAAGATTTACTTCTCAGGCAAAAAGATTTACTTCTTTTACCTCTGGCAAAAAGGGGAGTGCACTCATTGCTCTTTATCCAACCTTGCTTTTTTCTTGTGCTGTGAAACTAAAGGATAATGGAAACCCAGAATTTCCCCAACTGATTACATGATTTCAAGGGACAGGAATACCAAGGATAGAATTTTACACTTGCTGTCCAGTCCTTGTAAACTTACTGACACACATCTGTATTTTTGGGCCTGGCTACATGAGATTTTTAAAACTGAGCCTGTATTGAAGTGGCTGCAATGGAGAAAGCCAGTACACCCAATACAGTGAGCATGAGCTGCTGTGCTACCCCTTCCCCAAAACACATCTCAGGGAAGGGGTTTTCAGCAGCCTGGCAATTTTTTATAAAAAGGAGCCTTATTTTTATAACAGAAACATCTGGTTTGGATATTGGTGTGGAATGCCACCCTGCCACAGGGATGACAGCATGGCCTGTTTGCTGGGTGGCCTCTGTTTCTAGGTAACAATGGGTGGGATTCCTTCCCAAGTCAGTTTATGGTACCTGGGTCAAGCACCTTCTCCAGAGCTGTCTCCAGGTAAGTCATGGACTGTTGAAGGATCGTGTGACAGCCACCTTCAGCTGGCCACAGGCACAGTGGGAAAGCAGGGATCTCCCTTCAGTGCCTTGAGGAAAACCCTGGTAAGGACAAAACAGTTACACTTGTGACACATGGTGTCAGTTCCAAGTAAAACCTCCCTGCACAAAACCAATAGCATTATGTTACATTTGCACATTAGCTAGGAACAGCCTTTTTCCTGGGTCAGCATCCCTTAAATTATTATCTCCAGTCAAAGCAGGCCAGCTCTCAGTAAGGCCTCACGTGCTTTTAGCAGCATGCATGTGATACAAGGGCCAGGGAAATCTAGTCATCCAACTTAAAATTGGCCTTTTTTTATCAGAGCCCTTGGGCAACTGACGGTCACAAGGAATTCACATCAGATGCCTTCCTCAAGACTAAATCTAGTAAAGAGTGTTTACATACCAGGGTCTGTTGGTTGTAAGTTTGCACACAAGATCTTTTGTGAAGCTTACCTATAAAACTGGTCAAACCCAGAGCACGACAACAGTTTATGTGGCAGTTTATCCATCATCTTTACAACTCAGCTGCTGTTGTGATTGTTTAGGCTGGTAATTAAGCAAGTAAAGCAGACTGGATGGCACTCCATACTCACGCCAGATAAATCCTGTCCTTTGCAAAACAGGGAACAGAGCGAGCTTTTCATCAGAGCCCCTGCTTTAAATCAGTGTGAGCAAACTGAGGCACACCTAGAGACCCCATCCCAGCTTTCTCCGTGCCTCATTCAACCACCCTCCAAGCCGGTGTTTATGTAAGAGCTGTTTATCCCCTTACAGCCCTTCAGAGGGGATGTGCCCTGACTGTGGCACAGTGTTAGGGCTTGGCTGTGTTCCCACAGGAGTGCTGCTTGTGCCTCTGCACACGAGCCAAGCGTCGTGTGTGCAGCTCTGGTGTGTTAAGGGGTTTTTCTGTCCATGTGTTACTGAACAATCCGCCTTTGTGTTGTGGAGCTGGATGTGTGTCTGTGACCAGCCTTTGTGCAGCTCGGTGCACGTCAGTGCCAAAAAACATTGCAAAAATCTGGTTTCTTCTTGCCTGTTTCAAGATGTCGGGGAGATGGAGCCAGCCAGGCTCAGCTCCCTCAGACAAGCTTGAGAGGGGTGTCAGTGTGGCTATGCCTGCTTTGGGATTAGGAAAAAGGGCTTGTTCTCCCCTACGCCATATAGGAAACAGGGTACACGTGAGCCAGGCAGCTTTTTCTTCGGTGGTTTGCAGCCTGAGGCCGTGGCCCTCTGCTAGGGCTGCACTGAGAAGCAGGGGGACTTCAAATGAGAAAATCCAGCCATAGTTTTTAAATTCTTCTTCGTTTTAGCACTAAATGAACTTAGAGAACTGAAATGCAAAAGAAAAAAGAAAAACAAGGACATAATTCAGCAGGGGAGAGTAAGAGCTGGTAAAAGCGTGACGGAATGGGGAAACTGCTCATGAGGTGCTTGTGCTTTTACTGAGGTAAAATAAAACTCTGATTAAACAAACAAACAAAAAACCAAACAAACCCCACCAGCTTGGAAAAGATGAAATTGGAATATGAGAAGCTGTGACAGGAGGGAAAGCGGACCCTGAGCAGAAGTTTCTCGTGGCTCTTCCAGCCAAATTTTTGGCGGGAAACATTTTACCTCAGAAAGGGCCGCCATCTTAGGGGGGCTGCTGAGGGGAGCCCGGCTCCTGAGGGGAGCCCTGCTGCTGAGGGGCTCTGGACACCCAGCCCTCACCAACACCTCCAAAACCCAAAAAAGAAGGGCAGGACTCGCTGCCCACCCCTCCTGCTGTGTTTTTATGGCCAACACCTGTGTGACAATCAGGGCTAATGAGGGACAGCTGGGCTGGGACAGCCGGACAGGACTGCACACCTGAGGAGGTACAGGAGGATGCACGTCTCAGCCTGAAGCCTGCTGAGAAAACGTGAGTAAAGCTGTATTTTTCATACTTTTTTTTTATCTTCAATGGGGCACATTGGCAGCATGAAGCTGGATTGGAGGTTTAAGGGGCAAAACATCTTTTTGTTTGAAAGCAGGGGTGTCATTTGGTTTCTGAAAGGAGGGAGCTTGCTGGCCTGTGGGGATGGGAGGGTGCCCACACCATGGGCGTCTCTGCATGTCAGGGCTTGCCCTCATCCCTCAGCTCCTGCCCACAGCCTGGACAGGACAGGTACAGGGTCTGTACCCATCTGACCCCAAGGACATCCCACCCTAGCAACCTCCAGTCCTGTGCCCAGACCTCCATCACACCCTGGGAAAGGGGAATGGTCTGGTTCTGGTTTCCTATGTGCTGCCCCAGAACAGCTGTGAGGTAACGCAGCACAAGGTTTGAGACTGACTTTCTGAAGTGAGTGGTAAAGTGCCCTTTGGTTTGTAAATGCTGGAACTGGGGCTGAGGGTGTGGGAGGTGAGGGCACAAGGGCAGAACACGGCAATCACCTCCTGCAGAGCTGCCTGGTGTTAGCCTCCTCATTTTGTACACCGTTGTTGGTTAATTTCGCATGTGTATTGTTTGGGAGAAATTGTCAGGCAGCGTTCTGCTTGTAAATTCCGTGTGAAGCGACCCCACTGGTTTCTCTGGCCCCTCACCTAGGGCTGCCCCTCAGCTTCCCTAGCACCCAGTTCCTGGGGCACGGTGTCCTCTGACTGTGTGTTGAGGCTGTGACAATCAGCGCCACATGCAGGCTTGTGTAGCCACCGTCACTTGGATGGCCTATTTCTGTCGAGTGAAGTTAATGTGAACTGCTCACAGGGAGAGGTTATTTTCTGAGGAGACAAAGCTCTTGGTCTGTCTTAGCCCTCACTGCTATTCTAAGTCGTGCATGAGATTTTCATTCCTGTTGGATTTATTGCCTCCAAACTCATCTTTTTTTACAAGTGGTTATTTGTTCTCATCTTTCCAAGATGTGAGGTGAAAGCACCTATCACTTAATCTGTGCTGATAAAATCATTTAGGTTAGAAAAGACCCTTAAAGTCAAGTGCAGCTGTGAACCTAACACCACTAAATCCACCACTGTGTCCCCAAGTGCCACATCTCACCTTTTCTAAGTGCCTGCAGGCATGGTGACTCCACCACTTCCCTGGGCAGCCTGCTCCACTGAAGAAATTTCTCCTCACAGTTAAGTGTCCATGCTGTAAGACACAGCCTCACAGCTGTTTTGTAGGGGGTTCTGAGATCTCATTTTCTCTCGCCCTGATGGCGTAAAGAAATAAAATGGTGACTGCACACTGTGCAGGATTGAAATTCATAAAAGAAAGAAAACCTGCACCCTTAGGCCATATCGTGGTGCTTTCTGCTCCTCCCAACAGCAAGCAGGGCTCAGGCTTCTCCCAGAAACCTTGCCATGAGTTGCTTGTGTTCAGGAGAGCACACTTGGCAGGGACAAGTGTCACTTTGCCATTCACTGTGACCCTCTCCTCTGCGGCAGCCACGGAGTTCCGGCTTTCCCGATGGCTTTAGCGGGAGACAAAGCCTTGTCACCACTCCAGGAGCCAGCCAGGGCCCTCTGCAGTTACTGGTGTCACTCAGAGGAACAGGATTATTTATAGCTCCTGGACATGGGAGAAAAGACTCAAGCAGCAGGAAATGCTGGCAAAGGGATGCTTCCTTCCTACCCTTTCTCCTGTTTTATGGTCTCCTGAGTGGTAACTGCAGCGCTAAAAAGCAGGATAAAGCTCATTAATTCTTCTGGGAAGTCCAGGAGGGGGGTGGCCCCCAGGAAGCAGCAGGAGCACTTGTGGCTAACCTACTTGGCAATCAGGACTGCCAGCTTAAGGGCAAAAAATGGGATTAGCTGTGTTCTTGTCAGTTCTGAGACACACAGACTCACCTGAGCAGGGCAGCCTGGAACAGAGACACGCACAGAGCTGTAAGCTCTCCTGTGCCCCTGCTACATCAGGGCCTTGCACTTTAGTGTCACCCACCTTGAACTTACCTTCAGCTGGGTTATGTGACAGAGGGAGAAACAACAAAAAAAGTGTTCTCTTTTCCCCAACTCCCCACCCCAAACACGCTGCAAAACACAAAAATCCCAAGTCTTACTTGACAAGGCAAAGCATCGGCAGGACTTGTCTTTAGCTTTCCCTAACAAACACACCCAAGCCTCTACACGCTTTTCTTCCTGTCCCATAAATGATGCAGCAGATGCAGGGCAGGAATGAATCCCTCCATTATCCATGGCCCTGCCCTGCAGTGCAGCCAGGCTCCTGCCGGCTCCCCTGGGGTGCCCAGCTCCCCGCAGCTGTAGCAGGGCAGGGCAGGGCAGGGCAGTGCTGCTGACATGAAGGCAGCCTGGCAGCCTGCCCATAAAAAGCCTGGGATGGCTGAAATACTGCACAGAGGGGTATTGCCCTACCCAAGCAGCTGGGCCAGCTGCTCAGCTGTTCAAGGAGCAGCTGTGCCTAGATTAGCCAACAGGGATCACATTCCAGCTTTGGAGCAGCGTTTGGCTAAGAAGGGCTCACCTGCAGAGGCTGTCACTGACTGAGCCAGCACTGGGCAGCACAGTCACACAGCCACAGAGGCAAACTGTCCAGGCTCCCAGTTCCACACAGCATGCAGGAATTCCTTACTTTCCATCGGGTCCTCAAATGCCACAGCAGTCCAGCTCCAGCCCTGTTTGGGTCAGCATGAGCAGCAGGCTGTGGGGAAAGAGCAGTAGCAGACACACTCCAAGGCATTGCATGAGCACAGAGGTTGGAAGCAGAAGCGACTCCTGAATAAGCTTTTTTCTTTCTTCACCTGCCTCACTGCAGTGAGTTGTGTGGAGTGCAGTCAGGATTAAATGGCCCCTGGTCACTCTGTCAGACACAGCCCTTGAGCAGGGAAGCATTCCAGACACTGCCCCACAGGCTGCCACAGGGTTTGTCACCCATACTGACCTATCAGGTACCTGATCCTGTCTCTGGCTGTGTCAACACCTCAGGTCATGAGCACCAGGGACAGCCTGCATTCTCTCCAGTCAGTCCTAAGCTTTCTGTTAGGCTTCACCTTTCATTCCACATCTTTTCCCCAGGGAGTGCAGGTAGCCCAGCCTGCCTACGCTTCGCTGCTGCCCAGGTACACCAGTGCCAGCCTGCAATGCATGCAACTGCTGAGCACCTTGTGGGAATGCAAAGCTCTAGGCAAGAGCACAAGCCGTGCCACGTGTTCCCTGTCAGTCCCCAGCCCCAGCAGAGAGCAGCATTTCGTGGTCAGAGATGCCACAATGATGCCCAACACACACCTGTTCCTGGCTGGGACCAGCTGGACACTTGAGAAACCAGCCAGGGAGCACTCAGTGTAGCCAGCAGGGTGAATGGAGCAACTACTGCTAAGGCAGCTGCACTCCCAGTCTGTCAGGCTTTGCCTGGCTCGGGTCTAGCTCAGTGCCAGCTGCACGGCTGCAGTGTAAGGAGGAAATGGCTGCATACACATCCCCTCCGTGCCCACCCCCCGTAGCACGCACAGGAGCAAGCAGATTAGAGCAGGAAACAGCAGAGGAAGCAGCCATTGCAAGTTTTGGTTTATTTCACTACACAAACCAAGCTATAGCTGTTAGCTGAACTTAATGGCTTTGACTTTGAAGTCACCCTCCACAGCCAGGTATTCAATTTTCTCCATGCCCAGCCGATTTGGGAACTTGAACTCTGCCTCAGGAAGCTTCACCGTTGCCTCAGTTTCATCGAAGGAGATGCATATCTGCAGAGGGGAGGAAGGAATGAAGACTGACACATCACAGCTCCCAGGCTTTGCTCACTCCCCCCACCACCTCCAGTCTGGGTGCAGGACAGGCAAGGTGGCTGCTGCTGCTGCCAAGGCCACGCTCAGCAGCTCAGCCTCCTCCCTGCCCAGCAGAGGCAGAGAAGGGAGGAAGCTTCTGCAGCTGTGGGATGAGACAGACCCGGTCTGAGTCTCACCTCAGTGCTGTTGCTGCCCCGAGGTGCACAGCTTCCAACAGGAGCCCAGAGTGGGGCACTCAACACAGGTGAGCTGCTGGGCATTGACTTGGGCAGCGCAGCTCTAGACACTTCCTTGGCTTTAGCTGCCAGACTCTTCCCCTGTGGCTCATTCCCCTTTCCAGGCTTGCTCCCTTCTGCACCACAGAGGCACAGGGCATTAAAAACCCGTGCCCTCAGCTCCTCAGTGCTCAGTGCCAGGGCCTTGTACACAGCCCTGGGGCCTCACCTCAATCTTGTCACCATGCTGGAAGGGAAAGTCAGCCTTCCTGTCCTCCTCCCCCCACGTGCCATCCTGCTTGGAATTGCACACGATGGTGTTGACATCCCCGTGACAGTCAAAGCGAGGGTTGAAATGCAGCATGAGGGTGTTGCTGTCCTTCCCAACATTCACAGCAAACCTGGGGAAACAGAGCCAGTGCAGAGGGGGTGCCAGTGCAGCAGCTCCAGCTGCCAGTGCTGACATGCTGGGCACAGCAGGAGCTCTGGCTTCCCCCGGTGCCCGTCAATGCATTCACCACCTCACTCACCCTTTGGCATCAGACTCGATCTTCCCTTTGACCTTGATGCAATCACCAGGTTCAACATCCAGCTGAGTAACAACCAGTCCCTGCAGGGCCAAACCACAGGAGTTAGTCTATCCCAAGGCAAGCCTTCCCATCCTGCTTTGGCCAGGGCACAAAGCAGCTCTGGCAGACCCAAACACGAGTTTTGTGCTAGAGGAAGGGCTGAGTCAGGCCACCTGCCTGTCCCAGCAGCCGTGGGGGTCTCCCACTCCCCTAAGCAGCATAAGGTGACAGGGAGGTGTGGTGGGTTGGCCCTGGCCAGGTACCCACCAAAGCCACTCTGTCACAACTGGATGGGGGAAGAAAATACAGCAAAAAGCTCTTGAGTTGAAAAAAACACAGGGAGAGGTCATTCACTGATTACTGTCACAGGCAAAAGAAAGTCAGCCTGGACTGACTTGGGAAATTAATTGAATTTATTACCAATTCAAATCAGAGCAGGATAATGAGAAGTAAAATAGGCCTTGAAAATGCCTTCCCCCCACTCCTTCCCTGGCTCTACCTCTTACCCTTCCATGGCACAGGGAGGCAAGGAAGGAGGGTTACAGTCAGTTCATCACAGGGTGTTTCTGCCACTGCTGAAGGAGAGAAGCTTTCCCCCACTCACTGTGGGTCCCTCCCACAGTCCTCCCCTCCACTGTGAGTCCCCCATGTGAGCTACAGCTCTTGACCAGCTGCTCCAACATGGTCCCTTTCCACGGGGTCACAGCCTTCTTCGGGCATCCCCCTGCTCCGGCACAGAGTCCTCCCCGGGCTGGAAGTGGAGTTCTGCCTGCCTGTTGCCATCCACGGGCTGCAGAGGGACAGCTGCCTCTCCATGGCCTTCACCACCGGCTGTGGGGTGTTACTGGAGAGGTGCTCCTGCCATCGCCACACTGTGTCTGTCCTGGAGCCGGCCGGCCTGGGCTCTGCCCCACATGGGGAAAGCTTCTGGCAGCTTCTCACTGAAGCCACCCTGGCAGCCCCCTCGGTTACCCAAACCTGGCCACACAAGCCCAGTGCAGGAAATGATTCACCAGCTGCTTCAGGAGCAGGGCACTGAGCTACTTAACCGTGTGCCGGGTCAGGTAGGGAGGCAAATGGCAAATTACTTTGCTTGGGCACTGCTCCCCAGCCCCCTCACGCTGTCCTTGCCCTCACCATGCCTGCTCCCTGCTCTGCCCACACACAGCCTGCTGAGGTCAGGGTTCCTCGAGTCACTAAACTGCTTATCCCCACGGCACTAACTCTGCCTGCCGGCTCTGGAATGCAGCCGCTGCGCCCGGGGGGTCTTTCGAGGAAAGGAAAGCGGCGGGGGCAGCGGTGGGTTAGGATACACTGCCAGCCTGCTTTCCTCTCCTGTTGCATGACGAGTTAACCCGCTCCTGCACCCAAAAGGCATCTTTCCAGAAGAAAAACACACAGATTAAAGGGGGGAAAAAAAGTATGAAGCGTCTGGAAACGGTAAAGTTGCAAATAGACCCAAAACCTTTAGAACGCTTGAGAATATAAACATTTCTCGGCTTCCCCATTTAGATAACATGCTAGAGAAGAGAAGATATACGGCTGGTCAGCCCTAACTCTTCCTCCCACAGCCATAGAACAGCCTTGCATTTCCTCTCAGTTAATCCCCTTCGCCTCCTAGCCCCGTCACCACGCGCAGACCCCCGAGGCAGCCCAGCCGCAGTCCCGGCGCTGCCTGGCACAGCACCCGGGCTGGCAGGGCACTCACTCTCTCCATGCTGCAGCGGCAGGGCCGGCGGGCAGAGCAGCCCCGAGCCCTTCTCCGAGCGCGCAGTGACGCAGCGCCGAGCTCCGGCAGCTGAGCCCAGCCGGGCAGCGCCGTCACATGATCGGGGGGGGGGGCGAGAAGGAGATTGATCAATCGCAGCTGCTGGGGCCGGAGCTTCCGAGCCTTCTACAGGGGGCAGCGGGACGCCTCTGTTGATGCTGTTCTTTGCAGCCAGACTGTGTATTGTTCGAAGAACTAGTGATTGTTTGCTTCTGCGGGATCCTCAAAATCCTTGCTGTAAGCTCTCCTAGCTGCTATGCAGCGTCTCTTGGCTCCGATCCCAGGAGCCGGAGTGCTGCTCTGTGCTAGGGGCGAGGTGGCTGCTTTTTCTTCGGCGATCTGTGTCTAAAATCAGGGTTGGGAGTCCTCGTGTTCCTGCTGCAGGGTGGCAGCCTCTGTGGATACGGGTGGTGGGCTCTCCCAGCCCCGCCTGGAGCCTGCAAGGAGCCCGGACTGGGGGGAGGCCCTGGGTACAAATCCTCGCTGCTTATGGTTAAATGAAAGCCTCGGGCTTGGCACAGCCCGTGTCGGCATTTCAGCAGTGCCGAAAAGGTTAAGGCTGCTGGTGCGGGGCTCTAAGTAGATGTGAGAATTCGAGCTGCGGCTTTTGAAAAGTAGCACGATCTCTCTGGTTCCATTCCAGTGGCAAAAAGCTCCGGAGAGAAAAGAGAAATGCTTTGTTAGGGGAGGAGGAGGGCGGGCAGGGCTGTGTGCAGCCGGCAGGACGGGAGAGGAGGCTGCTGTCCCAGGGAGTGCCCAGCACCTGCCATTCCCCTTTCTGTGCCCCCAGAAAAGCACCGAGCATGACCGCCCCGAGGGTCATGGGCAGGGAGGTGCAGGGGGAGCGGCTGCAGTGCTTTGTGGGGCCGTGGCACTGGATCGGCTTGGACCTTTGCAGGGTCCTCAGGCCTCTGTGCCTCAGTTTCCCTGAGGGCTGCAGTGACGCTGATGACACGCAGCTTCCCAGTCCTGCCTGTAAACCCGCAGCGAGAGCTGCTGTGTAAGCGCCGTGTGCTCCTTGCTGGCTGAGCTGTGACCAGCCTGCGAGGTATCTGCCTGCAGGTCACGCTTGGAAGGGCTGAGCCGGGCACCTCACAACACAAGGCAGGAATTTGTGGCTGGGTGGTGGTGGGAAACACGCTGCCCTGCAGGAGGCTGCTGGAACTTCATTCGGGCTGTTACAGGAACAGCATCCTGACTCCTCATGCCATCCTTTGCCCAGATATCCCTCACACCCATTTCAGAACATTCCCGTGGCATTTCAGCAAAGCTGAGCTGCGTTTGATCTGAAAAGTCACAAGCTCCGATTGCAGCCCTGTGACCGGGGTGCATAAAAGAGGACAAAATGCTGACTGAAAGTGCTGTAGGGGAAATCCCACTCAGGCTCTCACCTCCAGCTAACTCCCTGGCCATCCTATGCCCACACAAGAGCCATACAGAAGTCAGGACTTAACTGTGGGAGCAGAGTTCATGCAGGTAGCAAATGCCACTGAGAGCAAGCCCCCTCCACGGAGAGTTTGGAGAAATCACAACTAATTCCACCTTAAGTTAGCCCCATTCTCCAGCAGTGTTAGCTGGGATCACGTGTTAGAGACAGGCTTTAGGCACCTGAGTTACTGTGCAGTTCTTCCCTGGCTGCTGGCACGTGTGAGGGGTTGAGCAAATTCTATTTGGTCGGCTGGGTTTGTGTATTTGTTTTCCTTTCGGCTCTGTGAATTCCCTGGAGCCTTCTCTCCTCCTTTCAGTGCTGGGCCCTCTGACTCCCCAAGTGCATGTTTCACGTGAGCTGCTCTTCTGGCCTGAAGTTCCCTCCTCTGACCCTTCAGACAGCAAATTACCTTTCTAATAACACAGGGAGAGTGCACTGTTTGTTTTCCTTGGGTGCTCTGCACTGGCAGCCTGGTTGCTTCAGCAGCAAAGCCTTTGGTCTTTCGATTTAAAACACTCCTTGTCGTGAGCCCTGTGCAATCAGCAAGGTGTTTGTTCTGAGGCTACAGTGCTGAGCTGCCCCACTGTCCTGCATCTTTCCCAGGGATTATGTGGGAGAAAAATAGGGGACACAGTGGGTGTCCTTCCTCATAGGAGGGCTGGCAAAGGAAGGCAGGCAGCAAAGCAAGGGCACACTGGCCAATCCCACCCGTCAGGGATGATCCCATCTCCTGCTCATCCGGAGGTGATGCACGGAGGAATTTTCAGCTCTGGGGAAAATCAAGGCTGGCCTCCCAGTGCTTGGCCTCACAAGCTTGCTTGTGGGTACAGGGTCCTGCCCAGCAAGAGGTCTCCAGCCCAAACTCTTCTTTCACCTCTTGGTTTGCACAGGCTGAAGGCAGACAACTGGCCAGTCCCATTTTCTTGTAACTCCCTAGAAATGCCCCACATTTGCTTCAGAAGCAAAGGGTGCAGCATGCTGATGTTACTCTTTTTAATCTCCTGTAAGAAAATATACACCCTAGCCATTGGCAAAGTCATATCCCTGGCTAATCAGTGCTGTCATTAGAAGTGGCTTTCCCCTGGATTGGGAAGGTCTGAGGACACACCCTGCTGCCGGGTACCTCAGGGACCAGGGTGTGACCTGGGATGGCGAGGCCAGCGCCTGCTGGCTCCACATCCCCGAGCCTGGTTTGTCGTGCACTGAGTGGTTGTTGGTGCCACACATCCCGAGACCCTCATGGCTGCAGCTGAGAAAGAGCCCCCACTTCTCGCAGAAAGGGTGAGCAGAAGCTTTCTCCTCCTTTGGAGAAGGCCTCCAGCCCTGGGGCCAGCACAGCAGTTCTGTGCATGCACCACCCTGGGAGGGCACCGCTGCTTCAGCCACTGCCCCTCAGTCACTGACTCTGACCAAGGAGGGAGAACTGCTCCAGTCCAAGGGTTGTACTGGGAAAGTAATGACAAGAGAATCCCCTTACCCTTTCCTAGTGGGAGAGAAAGCTTACAGTTTGCTTTAAGTTAGGGTTTGTTTTTCACTTTCTTCGGGGAAGACTTGTTCTTGTCTCTCTAAGTTCATTCTCAGTTCATCAGGCAAAGGCTGCATCTTTCTCTCACACTGTCTTTAGGGATTATTTATGTCAATACTGTCTGGATGAGATTCTGTTCTCAGCAATAGCCCCTGGATACTCTTACAACCTAAATATTATTCTGTTGCAGCATAACAGATATATACATTGTATTTCTATATACACTCACAGGCTGTCTTCTCTCTCTTGGAATATCTGGGGAGTTTAATTTAAGCAATCCTCTGCCTCTACTGTTTGTCTGGTTCTCCCTGTTGCTACCACAGCACATTTAGTTTGTCTCATCTGAGCAGTTTCTGCCTTTTTGCTTGGGTAGTCATGACTCCCTGAAGAGTTTAGTTGCACACAGTTTTCCTGGACCCTCCTGCAGAGCTGGCTGAAACAATGCTCTCACCACCATGGTATCTCCAGCCCTGTGCTATCCTTGGGGGAAACTCTGGGCTCAGCTGGATACCAGAGAGGAATAGAGCCTGACTCCCAGCAAGCTTTAGCCTGCCACTGAAAGACAAAGTGACTGGAGGAGTCCCAGTCCAGTGCAGCAGGAGGGTGAGAGGCCCTCCCAGAGCCTGCTGGCACTCAGGCTGCTAAAGCTCTCCCTCAGAGGGGAGCTTGTGCCAGGAAGGTCCCGTCTGTACTGGGCACCAGCTGGGGTTGTGTGGCTGCTATGTCACTGCAGCGTTTTTATCCCCGAGGGCTTCCTGATTTCAGCTTTCCCTACATTAAAAGGGAAGCCACCTCTATTCCAGGTTAATTATAAATTAAGTTAATTATAAACAACTTCTTTCACTGTCACAAAGTGATGAAAGGAGTTTGCTGATTGTGTCACTGGAATTTAAAGTATGTCTCCTCATTTTGTTTCCCTCATTAACATTGACCCAAGTTGATAATCTGTGTTGCTCTCATCTCTCAGTGGATTAAACTAGAGCAAATTGTTAACTACCCAGGAGAACTGGGCCTTTGTTTTGTTGCACTCAGTTCACTTTGGCACCTCCCTCCTTAACCTTTTAAGTTTGCAGGTGGCAAACCCCTCACCTCAGAGTTCACTGCCTCATCTGAAAGCAGCTGCTTGCATTTGTTCCTCACTGGATGTCCCTGCTACTCTAAAGTTAAGAATCCAGGTCCACCTTTCCCTCCTCTTTTGCAGGTCACAGGGATCTTAGTCAAGCAGCTCCTAGCAGAGCCCATGGGTTAGTGACCCTCCAAGTTTTCCTCAGGTCTGTCAGCTGAGGCAGCTCTAAGTGCTCATTTTTCTTAGCAGCACAGTTGTTTACTTGACATCTATGACTGCTGTGCAAGCTTCTGCAACAGGGAACAGACCCTGGAACACTTTTCACCAGGATAGCAGCACTTCCCGAGCCTTTTATGTTCCTGTGGTCTAGCCCCAGACAGTCTGGGTTTCATTTGCACCTCATGATCAGCTGCAAGGGGGCTTGTGTGGGGGCTGAAGATGGGGACCCATGGATTTTCCTGTCCCTAACCCTGCTGCATAAAACCTGTGCAGACCTTGAAGGTGTCCACATGGTGGGCAGGAGGTGAGGAAAGGTAACAGGGAGTGCACCTGCATTGCCCTCCACAGGGTAACCCCAGCAGTAGGGCTGGTTAGCTGGGTCTGGACCCCATGTGAGTGAAACAAGGCGTCAGTGGAAAAGGGATTGTCACTGGAGCAAGCCTTCTGGGGAGCTTTCATCTTGAACTGGGGTGGCTGCACCAGGCTGAGGTTCTAGCCTTTGTTTTGTTTCCTCTTCATAAATCAGCTTTTATCACATCCTGCCACAGTGTCTTGTCTTGGGTTGCAATATGTAACCAAAAATGTTTATTCTATTTTCCATCCGTTGAAACCAGTTGGGGAGGTGTTTTCTTTATCTCTTGTATAACCCATTCCTCAGAACTCCAGGGTGTCAGGTCATATTTCTGACTCTGTCAGGGTTTCTAGGATTTTTGCTTGCTTGCTTGCTTGTTTTTGTACTACTGCATTTTTTTTAATATTCCTAGTAAAGAACTCTTGTTCCTATTCCCTATATCTTTGCCTGAAAGCCTCTAATTGCAAAATTATAATGATTTGGAGGGAGGGGTTTACATTCTCCATTCCAAGGGAAGCTCCAGCTTTCCCAAGCAGATACCTGTCTCTCCAAACCAGAACACATCCATGAAGTTAAAGCCCCTGGGGTTTTGCCAAGTTACTTGGGATGCTCTTCTGAAAGATCTGCCCCGTTCCAGGCCACAGGACTGGATCTGTGTTGTCACAGTAGACACATCCAGGGCACAGTAGACACATCTGTTGGTTCTTTTACATTATCTCCTTAGAATTGTAAGGCTTGATTTTCCTTATGTCACTCATTCTGCAAAACCTGCAAGGCAGAGGTTTCCCTTGGACTGAAAGACTGTGAAGCAGTTTCTTGTTTTGGGGCTCTGATTGATGGGGGAAACCCCTCACAGTGACTTTGGACAGGGTGGGACCAGTGTCCACAAAAGCATTTCAGCAGCCTTAGGTTAGACTGGTTTAGCAGAGCTCTCTTCTAGCCTGACATAGCACATGCTGCATGCCAGGACGGCTTAGGAACTCAAGCCATCTGGAGTTCTTTCCCTCAAAAACATGTGTGTGCCAGAATTGGTCTCCTTTGAGCCACCCACAGTGAGAAGGGATTGTATTTAGGCTGGCTCAAGTTTCTTGAATTCAATTTTAGGCAAGAGAAAATTGTCAGCGAGTAATTGGAAAATGCCCTGGAAAGAACATGCTGATTAAAAACGCAACAATCTTTGAAGGAACGTTAACACTGTCCATTCTGAGGCAGGAGACACTGAAGAGCCATCAAAGTGATGGTAGGTGGGGTGAAGTTCCCTCCCCTTCCTGCCACCTTCACCCCCAGTGATTTGTCAGCCAGATTTAGGGCTTACCCGAAATGAGTCACGAGTCATGAGGGCTCCCTTAGTTCACGAAAACAGCTCGGAGCTGCTCTGGCTGTTGAGGTGCAATAAACAAAGAGACACTCAGGTTTAAGACTGAAGTGATTTTTATACAGTGTGGGGACTGACAGTGGTCAGAAAAGAGATTTTTTTTTTTTCAGGCTCCAGGCAGTTACTCAAAGCCTGTGAGAAAGCTGAGCACACAGCTCTCATTCTGGCCTGGGAAATTCTAAGGAGGAACCCAAAACAATCCCTGTAGATAGCCTCTCCTGACACCTGGTGTTTTTCCAACTTGTTTACTGGCAAAGATGTTTAGGTACAAAGAGGTGTAGGCTCTGAACTACCAGTCCTATTCATTGTACCAAAACACTGTATAAATGAATATTTCAATTAACTTTGCTATACGCCCTCCAAGAGGACTGGAGTCTACCTGTCCTTACTTGAGCCATCCTGAGAGATAACGATATTACAGCAGCTGTAAAAAAGTATCAAGTGCAGGCAGGTCATTTTATTGTCTCCCTTTATTCATGAGGGGCCATTTCACAGGGTGGCATCACATCTGATAGGTAAAGAGGAGAGACCCACTTAGAAATACCTGCACACACAAATTTGGGAATGCATTTAAAAGTGGCAGATCAGTAAGTTCTGCTGGAAA
The DNA here is from genome assembly GCA_017589585.1 of Phylloscopus whistleri. Lineage (NCBI taxonomy): Eukaryota > Metazoa > Chordata > Aves > Passeriformes > Phylloscopidae > Phylloscopus > Phylloscopus whistleri. The sequence goes on from JADMLD010000092.1 coordinate 1,426,423, forward strand.
GCAAGAGCATCATTCTCCAGTACCACGGGCAGATCAGAAACCCTCCTCCTAACCCCCCTGAAGGCTGTGGTGATCCTGGCTGGATTCATAAAAGGATTCTGGCTGCAGCGTGGTGAAAGGAGGCAGTGGTTCAGAGCCCTGAGCACTACAGCGTGCAAGGAACAGGGAGGGCAGATGGGACTTGTCACCCTGACAGGAAGGATTGGGAGAGTGTGAGTGATGGCAAAGGCCCCAGCCGTGCCTCTGGCCCAGGGTTGCACCCTCAGTCCCATGGGAGAGCATAATCCCAATGCAGCACCAGCAGAGGTGGCAGGCTCCCATGGCAAGTGAGAGTTTGCCCAGGGTGTGCTCAGCCCCAGCGAGGGAACAGCCTGGCAGCTGGGCTGCACAGGTTCCCACAGCACGTGGGGACATCTCAGCCCGAGGACAGGCAAGGAGCCTGCCCGTGTCTGCAAGATACCAAAATCCAAGGGAAGCACCACGGCACCCGCCCTCTCCTTTGGCCACAGGCAGGAGTAGGACTTTCCAGATTCCCTGCCTGATTGCATGGACGTACAGATCCATTGGCTGACTGCTGCTCATCTCAGCACAGACCATCCAGCAGCTAAAAAGTCACCCAGCATTAAATCTACAGGCAACCACTATGAGGAAACTTGGGCTTCTTGTGAGGCAGCAATGAGAAACCATGGAGAGGGCAGGGTTGCAAGATCTTTGCTTCAATCATCTACTCAGTACTTATAAAGCAAAGAGACAAAGAATCCAAATCACATGCAAATAACTCCCGAGCTCAAGCATCTGCATTCCCCCTGAGCATGCCACTCAGCATATGACTAAACCAGTTCTGGTGTTTATGCAAAGAAAAATGTGCAACTTCCCTTGACCGTGCCCATCTGTGCGTCTTAACCTGCCGGCGAGACTGCCAGGCTCAGTGACCTCCTGGAGATGGTGCTTATTAAAGCCACTTGCCTGGAAGCCTCCCTGCCTTGGCAAGAGCATTTCATTCCTCCTTTTTCCCTCTGAAACTCTCACGCCACATCTAGTCAATGAGATGTACAGCTCTTTCTGGTGCCGTGCAATGGATCATCTTTCTGTGGAAGCAGATGTGTTTTGATCTATACCTGCCCTGTGCTGTGAAGCAGCCTTGCTCATGCCCCCTCTCCAGGAAGCAGTCTTTACCTGTAGGGATTTCTGATGGGTTGTGTCAGCTTCTTGCACTCGCTGTGAGCTCACATCTCCTCCTGCCGTGGTACATTCCTTGCCTTTGCCTGTGGACTGCAGTGACCACGGACGGGGAGAACCCATACAAGTTAACAACAGTTTGTGGCTTACAAACCTCCAGCAGAAAGTATGTTAAAACAAGAGTCAGGCTTTACATTCTTTGCCACTGATGATATGACTCAAGCAGAGCTGGAAACTCAGGTTAAATATTTTAACACACAGAAGACACAAGGAGCAGCACATTTCTTAATGCATTGGAGTGTTCTACATACGTTTTCTTATGTAAGAGTTAATCCCCTTCCCCAAGTGTTTACATTTTACACTCTTCAGTAATATTCAGCACATGCCCAGCAGAGGTCTTCCTGCCTTCGGGATGACTTGATGCCACTTGGCACGAGCACAGAGGCTGGTGAGGCACCCAGCCTGGCTCAGGCACAGGAGGCAGTGCAGCTTTGGGGGTCAAACCAGGGTCACAGCACGGAGTCCCACCTTGGTTCCCCAGCCTGTGTGTGTGGGCTGAACCAGGGACACTGGCACGGCCAGGCAGGGATATGAAGCAATCCACAGTGACAGGCAGGCATTCCCTTGGGTGAAGTCACAGGGAGACCAGAGCTGAAGGACTGGACACCAGCAATGGTGCAAGGGAGGGATTGCTGCTCTCCCCAAGCTTGGCACAGCCCGTACCAAAGCCCTGCGGGCTGCAAGTGAGCAGCAGCATCTGCTTCTCCCTTGGCCCCACTGTCTTCCCTGGCCACTAGTAGGCTTGCAAACAGCCTGGCTCTGAGGACAAACCCTGCCCTCATCCTTATCAGCTCCCCTCCTTATCAGCTCCCTGTTTTGTTCTAGGGTCACTTTAGATACCATCACCAGGCAGTGTGAGAACCACTGGGGAGATAAGGAGGGTGCAGTGTTTGTGGATGGAGGGAGCTGAGCTCTGCATCCCTGTAGCAACAACACTCCCCATTTAAAGACCTGGGAAGTACTTCTTGTCATCTCCCAGTGAGACTCAAGACCTCCCCGTGTCCCTTACACATTCTCTGCTGTTTACCAGTGGCCTGCACCTCCCAGGTGGACTTTGGACAACCTGCAGTAACACCTGCCCTGTGCTTGGCCGTGCAAAGCTATTTGTTCCCTCTGGAATTACTATGGGACTCCAGGTCTTGCGACACCCACCAGTTCAAATTCTTCTAATTCCCACTTCCACTGAAATATTCTGGACTTCATTAAAGTCTATAAAATACCTCTTCTGGTATCAAATTCATCAGGACATTCCTTCACTCTAGAGCTGCATCTCGGGAAGGCCAAAAGAAAATATTTAAACCAAGAGCTCTCTTTGCAGAGGCCCCGCAGCAAGGGGGAAGCTGCTGGGACACATCTCTGAAGGGTTTTGGCCCTTGCTTGCCGTGGCAGCGTTAGAAATGCAAACTGAGCCGGTCCACACAGACGGATGTGCTTGTGGGGAGGACCTTGCCAATAGTTTTGATGGGTGTTCCTTTCACCACAGAAACTAGGGCTTCCTAAACAATTAATTTTAAATAGCTTGTGGCTTTTGAGCACACAGAGCATGGCTGCCTGTGAAACACTATCACATAGCAATGAAAGCACCTGAAATCTTTATCAGACCCAACTGCCATCAGCAGTTTTGTGCTTTCCTCCAGTACCATTGGAGCTAAAAAATCTTAAGAGCAGTGTAAATATAGAGTTCACAAACAGATTTTGGATTGCTTTTATTTTATGACAGGCTGTACCTTAAGGAAGTCCTGATGGGTACGAGGAGCTTAAGTGCCTTTGCTGAAATCCAATCCAGATTAAAAATACCATGAGCCTTAGGCTTATTTAAACCATCAAAAAAGTAGTTTGCTCCACCAGGTCAAACTAGCTCTAAGGAAAAACCGGCCTCCAGAAGATCACCCATCTGTGTCTCCACAAACAAGTATTGCACTATGTGCTCAGTTAGGTATTTAACACAATAGTGCCTCTGTACCAAGCTTTTCTTGGTATCCAAAAATGTATTTCTTTAAATTCATGGTAAAACACATTTTCTGTGCTTAAATAGACTCATAATGGGGATGAGGGGTATTAATTTAGCTAAACTAAGAATTCTCCTTTTAGTGCTTTCCAGTGTGACTGAGTTTCCAAAGACAATATTTGTTTTTCCCTGAAAGGCTAACAGTTCTCGTTTACTCAGGAAATTTAGGCTGGACTGTTAATTGGGGACAGGGGGAGGGGGTTTTTACTCTAAACCCCACTCTGTTAACTTACCATCTGGTGCTACTTGTAGTAAATGTAGTCTTGAGAAGTTCTAGCTTTAACGGGATTTTGTAGCAATCGGGATTGTTTTGTTACTTGCTAAAAGTGTGCAAGACTTCCTTCTCACTGTGGAGTTGTATACAAACTATTTAATTCAAATGACATTTGTCACAGTAGGGAAAAAATGTATTTTGTGTGATGGACTCTTCGATTTTTACTTTTTTTAAATTCTACAAGTTCTATTTGTTTCTGCTTCATAAAGTGCTGTGATATAAAGGGTCCCGTGGCCATTAGCTTTGGTTTGCAATGTTCTGTGCTCTCGCTCACCAGCTTTGCCCCAGGAACGCTGTTTTAATTCCAAAAAAACCTCCTGGGTTGTTTGAGCTGTGCTCCCACCCTTGCTCCAGCCTTTGGTCCTTGTGCAGAGGCGTGACTCCAGATGAAGATCCAGCTGTGCTGTGCTGTGCTGGCTGCTTTTAACCATGCGATGAGTGGGTGTGGAGGTGTGTGCCCCTGGAGCAGGGAGCGGGGGATGAGGGGTTGCCTTTGCCAGGGCGCTCAGGTTTGACAGCCTGTGCTGGGCAAAGGCCAGCGCATGGAAACACCCTCCCCCTCTGCAGGACACGGGCTTTGGAGTACAAAGCAGCTGATCAGAGATAAGCATGACAGAGAAGAGGGGTGGACTTTATCAGCAGCCGCCGCCAAGTGGGAGGTGTGTTTTAAATGCCATGAGAGGAGAGGGCAGAGTCCTGCTGTGCATTAATCCATGGCGTGTCCTGTGTTTGAGGGCGGTGCAAAGTCAGATGCCTGGACTGGGTGTGAGGCAAGGAGCCACGTCCAGCTGCCATGAGGAAACAGCAGTGAGCACAGGTGTGGAGGGGCCAGGCAGGCTGACAAGTAGCAAGGGGACCAGGAGAACTTGGAAACCCAGATGCTCAGGCTGTGTGTGTGTATATCCAGTGGTGGATTACTCCTGGCTGACTGGATCTGTGACACACCAGGGCAGCCTGTGTGATTCCTCCAGGCATGGCTTGGGGAACCCTGCCTCCCACTGTGGGCTGGAGATGGGTTTCACCCTGTCCACTGCTTATATCACCAGCAGAAGTCTTGGGAGCATGAGGCTTTCTGGAGTTAAAAGAGTGGTTATTCCAAGTAACTGTGTGGTTTAGGAGCTGTGCAGTATTAGCACTAAGGTGATAAACCAGAGTGAATGCACACTGAATCCAGAATGGAAAGTTTTGAGCTTCCTAACAGTTGCTCTGTAATTTAAAAATTGGAGAAACCAGCTTATCTGTGTCATCTCAATAGGCAAGCAAACAGTGATCACAAAATTGGGTCACAACTTATTTAGTTCAGCACTCTGACAACACTGCTAGGGAGAGAAAAGGGCTCTGGAAAAGATGATAGGTGAGGTCTGAAACAATGTGCAGGAAAAAAAGAAAGCACCACTTAGGTTTGCGTCACGGAGAGAGGTCAGGAAAAGTCTGTAAGAGGAGAATCCCAGGGTAACACTGTCTTAGCAGCATGGAAGATACAAGGGGACAACCTTGTTTTTTGGAAGCTCTCTGGGGAGAAGAAATATGCTCCCCCTCCCAGCTTTAGTCAGCTCACAGACTTCTTTCATTTGGGGTTCCTCTGAGAAGTTCCCTGCACAGGAAGGCTCTGGTGGCATCCCTGACATCCCCTGTCAACAGAGCTGCTTTCAGGAGCTCGTAGCCAAGGCTTGTGGAAGGCTTTAGGGAGCCCTTTCCCAAGGGAGCCTGGTCCACCATGTGAATAATGACAATGGCTCTAAATGTGGTGGAAAATGATAAGGAGGGGGATGATAAGGGGAAACAGATAAGGATAGTACTAAAAACAATCTTATCCTTGACATTGCAGCTGTGTTAATTATCCGAGAGTGGGGCAGCCTTGCCCTCCCAGCTATGGGTGTGATAAAGAGTGAGTTAGCTGGCAGGGGGGTTGGTTGGGGTCTGCTGGCCATGCTGTGAGGAGGAAGGGACAGGGGGTTGTGCGAGGGACAGAAAGGGTAAGATGCTGGATGTAGGACAGGCCATGCTAGGGACAGGAAGGAGCGAGCTGGAAGGGCAGAAGGAAGAGAGAGTACAACAGAGAAAGAGCAGGATCTGGGTGGAGCTGCCCATGAGAGGATACAGAGAAAAGGTATGAAGGACTTGTAGATAACAAGGTCCTGATGCCTGGAGCCCTCTGAAGTTTTTAAAGAAGCACTCTGAGTACAGTGTCCATCTCAACTTCCACAGGAAAAGGCTTCATTGTTTTACCAGGCAGCAGCCACTCTGTGTGTTGGTGTGACCTAGACTATAAACCCCAGCTGGAATGAAGGGGAAGGGGGGTACACAGGATGCTCCTGCTGTGGGGGGTCCTGGAAGGCCCTCCACGTTCTCGTGCTGGCGGCTCAGAGGCCACTGCACAGTTTAATTTCTTGTGAGTTCAAATGTGTTGTTGTCTCAGAGAGGAATGACCATTGGCAGGACCCTGCTTTGGTTTACTGAACTCTTTCCCCTGTAAAAGGTGAAAAACAGGCTGGGGGAAAGGCCTCAACCCTTGGTGGCCTGAGAGTCAGGCAGAGTAGCTTCCCTTCTGCAGTGCAGAGTTCCTCCCTCAAATAAACCCCAAGCAAAGCGGAGACCTCAATTAGTGCTTGAGCAAGGACTCGAGGCATTCCCTGGCACACGTGTTATGCAAGGGTCAGGTTCTGCTGCCCTGGTTCCTGTCCCTCCCTGAAACTGCAGGCATTCACACACATGCCTCAAATGCATGAGCGGTCCCACCTGGTGCTCTGCTCTGCCCCCAAGCCTCCCACTGAGGCTGAGACAGCAGGCCCGGTTTCACTGCTCCTGCACCCGGGGTCACTCAGCAGCCGCAGCATCGACCTGGCAGCACTGGGTCCCTGTCTCACGTATCTTAGCTCTCTTCCTGCCTCCGTGGGGGATCTCTAGGAGAGACAGGTTAGGTGCAAGATTAACTTGTTGCAATTTTTGACACTTTAAAAGCTCATTTGTGCTAAATCACAGAGCAGAGTATATTATAGGACCCGCACAATCCAGTGAGATTCCCAAAGACTGTTGTAAACTCTGAGGAATTCCTCCACTGGACATCTCTTGACTGCACTTGGCCCCCCAATCCCACCTGTGTCCCCATCACATAAACACCTGCCAGACAATCTGGTGTCTCTGGGAAAATGCAGCTCTGGTTATGAAACTGCCTTCCCTCTGCAAGGTTGGGACCCGTACTACAGCACAGCTCCTTTTCTGCCCAGCCCAGAATCCTGCCGCAGTGCTTTCTGTCCCAAGGCATGGGAACAGGGCTCTAGCCACAACACGGGTACCACTTCCTAATCCTGTGGTGTGAGGAGAGCAACTGGAGGTGCAGGAATTAGGGAGCAGCAGGGATACTGCTGGGCAGCCCCGGGCAGCTGTGGTGGGAGCAGGGCTGCGGTGCTGCCCTGCATTCCTTTGGGCATGGGCTGGTGGGCCGGCTGGCCTGGGAAACGCCCTTCCCTAGCGGGGCTCTCCCGCTGCCGCCCTCTGCCACAGCCGGCCGCTCTCTGGGGACTCTCGCTGTGAGGCTGGATCTCGATCAGCCGCATTTTTAGAAGAGGGACTCATCCTTAATCTGCCGGGATTAAAAAGGGATGTAGCTGTACTACTCCCCAGAATTTAGGTGGTGTAAACAAGTGTTTTGCAAACCCCAGGACCAACAACAATCTGTCAGTGTCAGCAAAAGCGAGTGCTCTACCCTGATTGGGGCCAGACTTGAGCCTCGCCCCAGAGCCATGGTCCCACTCATGCTGGTGATGGTGGCTGCACCCAGCAGCTGGTACTGGCACAGTGGGCTGCAGAGGACTTGCCTCCCGAGGCTTCTTCCTGCTTCCAGCAGAGTTACTGCATCCTTTCACTGGTGGAAAAACAAAAAATGGGACGGAGGGCAGAGAGGCTCAGACAACAGTTCATTGGAATAATTTAAAAGTACATTCTTCAATAGGTTCAGTCCCTTTCACAGCCCTTGTTCTGCCTGCGTGGCTGCCTCTCGCAGGGTGGCCACCAAGGTCCTATCCCCAGCGGCAGGGGATGATGCCAGGGAGCTGGTCAGTCACTGTCGCTGCTGGAATGGTGGGACGCTGCCCCACGGCCGAGCGGCACCCTGAGGCAGGCGGGCAGTGCTGCCCTGCCGGTGGACGGCGAGTCCTTGCTGACCGAGGCCACGCTGCGGGCCAGGGGCTGCGTGGGGAACATGATTGTGCCGCGGGGCGCCTCCAGGAGCTGCCAGATCTCCCCCGAGGTGGAGCTGCCCAGGTATTCCCAGGGCTGGCGCCCGCTGCCGTCCCGCACCTGCACCTGGCACCCCAGCTGCAGCACCAGCACCTTGATGACAAGCTGGTGGCCGTGTATGGCAGCCAGGTGCAGCGGCGTGTACCCGCAGCCCGAGCGGGCGTCCACGTCCAGGGCCAGCCCGAGCTGCCGCGCCGCCGCTGCCAGCTCCTGCAGGCCCGGCCCGTCGCCGTGCTTGGCCAGCCAGTGAAGCACCGTGAAGCCCGATATGAAGTCCCTCTGCAGGGCCAGCTCAGGCTCTTCCAGAAAGAGCCCCCGCACCTGAGCCCAGCAGCCCGCTGACATTGCCACCAGCCAGGCGTGCTCCCGCTGTCCCAGCGGCACCAAGGGCCCCCGGCTTGCGGCATTCCTGGGGGAGCTCTTGGAGAGCACGGAGCGGGGCTGCCGCCCACAGTCATCGTGCAGCGAGCGGGGGGTGCCCTGCACCTCCGACAAAGCGAGCTGGCACCTGATGCTCCGGAAAACCGGCAGCGGTGCTGGGGGATGGCGCTCTGAGGCTTGGGGCACTGCGGGGCCCCGTGCCGGCAGCAAGGACTGGGATGCGGCTGACTTGGCAAGGGGTGGCTGCAGGGAGCGGGATGGGGACGGGAGAGTGGCAGACTGTGGCAGGGATTGGGCTGGGGGGGACCTGGTGGGGAGCAGGATCTCAGGACCTGAGGGCAGTGTCAGGCTTTGACACGGGTACAGTCGCGGGACTTGAGGTTGGGTTGGTCCCTTGGGGGTCAGCCCCCTGGATCCCCTCGGCAAGTCTGGGGATGGCCTGGTGGGGAGCTGCTGCAGGGAGCGGGACTGCGATGGGGGCAGCCTGGTGGAAGCCAGCACCGCGGGGCCTGATAAAAGCAGTGGCGATGAGGAGGGGCCGGCAGGGAGTGCCTGCAGGGAGCGGGACAGGGGCAGCACCTCCGGGGCGGACAGCAACGGCAAGGATCGGGATGGGGGCAGCTCGGTGCGGGACAACAGCGGCAGAGACCGGGATGGGGGCAGTTCGCGGGGGGGCTGCGCCCTGGGGCCCGATGGCAGCGGCGGGGACTGGATGGGTCCGGCGGGGGCTCGCCTCCCCGGGCTTGCCGAGGGCCGTGGGGCCTTCAGCAAGGTCATCTCGGTCGCGGGCTGCGGCGGAGCTCGGGGCTGAGGCAACCTGTAGGGAGGCGGCATCTCCGGGCCCGGCGGCAGCGGTGGCGTCCGGGCCCGGGACGCTGCGGCAGAGGGCAGCCCGGCGGCAGGCAGCGGCGGTGACAGGGACCGGGGCGGCGCAGCGGGGGACAGCGCCCCAGGACCCGACGGTACCGCCGGGGGCCGGGGCCGAAGCGCCCCGGGGGCCGAGGACAGCGGCTGGGTCCGGTACGGGGGCGGCTGCGGAGGGGGCGGCGGCGGCGGCCGGGGGGCGGGCGGTGTCCCGGGGCCCGGCGCGGGGACGGCGGCGGCGGCGGCGGCAGCGCGGCGCGCCCGGCGGCACTCGCAGCACGGCCCGCCGCGGCCCCGGGCGGAGCAGCCCCCCGCCCCGCCGGGCCGCCCCTGCCCCGCCGCCTCCCCCCGAGGGCCGCGCCGCCCGTCGGGGTCGCGTCGGGGCTGCGGCTGCGGCTCCTTCTTTTCCTCCTCCTGCTCCCGCTGTTCCTCCGGCGGCGGCAGCTCCTCATCGAGGAGGTCGCGGTACCTGCGGCGGAGGACGATGTCCTTGGAGGCGCCAGGGGCGGCGGCGGGGTGGACGGTGGCCAGGGAGTTGACGAGGCTCTTGAAGTACTCGCGGCGCTCCCGCCGCTGCTGCTCCGTCAGCGCCGGGTCGCGGAGGAACCGCTGGAAGTGGCGGAGCAGCGCCGTGTTGGGGGCTCGCCCCCCGGCCGCCCAGAGGAAGTCCAGCACAGCCTCCTGGCTCAGCTCCCGCGCCATGCTCCGGGCCGGCCGGCTTTCGGTGCTCGGTGCTGTGCCTCGGTGCTCGGCGCTGCGCTCAGGTGCGGCGGGGAAACCCGCCTCCTGCCGCGCCGGGCCTCCCCGCCTCCTCCTCCTCCTCCGCGGTCGGGCCGCCACCCCACGGTCGCCTTTGCCCGGGGTGGCGGCCCGGGGAGGTGCGAGCTGGGGTGACAGCGCTGAGGAGATGTGAAACCGAAGGAGAGAAGCAGGCTAGAGGGGCGGGAGAGCTGAGAAGTGCGAAGGTCCATTGTTGGCAGGCAGTGATTCCAAAGAGCTACTTATCAGTCATTGAGTCAGTGAATGGACAGGAGATGATAGGCACAAATTGAAATGCAGGAAATTCCATTTGTGTGTGAGGAAAAAGTATTTTACAGTGAGGGTGGTCAGCTGTGGGACACGTTACCTGGAGAGGGTAGGTCTCCATCCTCAGGGACATTCAGTGTTCCATGAGACACCTGAACACCAGAGGTGCCTCCCGACCTGAACTGCCCTGTGGCTCAGTGACTTGGGAAGACTGGCAATAAAGATTGGCAAACGTGCTGTGGTTTGGGGTAGCTCCTATTACAAGTGTGTGGGGCTGTAACCCCTGTACGACAACCACACACAAATAGCACGGGTGTCTGCAGTCAAATTGTATCTCACCTCATCTCATCTCTGCGTTTGCTGGTGGCTGAGAGAGGTTGGGCACACACTGTACAATTGTGGGGATCTCACGTTGTTCTGCACCTCCCATGCTGTTACCACAAGGGTGTACACAACAGCTGAGAGGGATGGGTAAGATCAGTGCCTCCATGGGCAGTGTGTGCTGTGCACACCGAACTAATGACAGGCCCTGCCCCGGGCAGTTTGGGTAGAAAGTGTGGGAGAGAAGGTGTGCTGGATTCTCTGTCTGGCAGTCAGAGAATGGAGGGACTGAGCTCAGTGTAGGCACCCTGGATTTAAAGAGGTCGGGATCAGACCCTAAGTCACACTTCAGAAGCCATCTCTGCTGCAGGCTCCCGGCTATCCATAAATATTTTTAGCTGCCTGTCATGTAAGCAGCTGGAATATCCTCCAGCCTGCTGCAAACCCAGAAGTGTGTGCAGCCCTCACAAACCACGGACAGAGATTGCTATTGATGCTGTGTACAAGCTACATCCCATCAGCAGTGTTCACCTGGATAGGGCGCAGGTGCTGGGGAGAGGGTAAGGCTCGTGTTAGTGTTTTATCACTTGGCACATTCCTTTGGAGCTGTTCCCCAAGGCAGGAATGCATTTCTCCCTCCTCTTCTGGCGAGCCCCGGGTTGCAGTCACAACAGCGTTTGTTAGCAGCGTGCTCTCAGCAGAAGCGACTGAGAGGAAATGAATGGAGCTAATGGTTGCAACTGTGATCACAAATAAGAAAGGAGGGTAGATTGTGAAGATAAAAATTCCAAATACACAGCAGTGGCAAACACTGTTGTGGAAAGTGTTGCTTTGGCTTCATGAACGAAGGCTTGAGCAGGAGGCTTTCCATGGTATCCTGTTGGCTGTGACCTATTTGGTTGTGACAAGCTGTTGATGCCCTTTGTAGGCACATGCCAAAGTCTGCGGAGAGGGTAGTTCCCTTTTGATTGGGGGGCAGACTCCCTTACAACCTGGGCTGAAAAACACATTTTGGGTTTAAGGGGGTGTAGTGCTGCAGGCAGGCAGGGAAAAGTATAGCCCTGCTACCTGGGCTTGCTTTGTCACCCACTTCATGCTGAGAGGTTTAAAGAGACTCTTGTTTCCCTTATCATCCAGTGATTTACCCTGTCTGCCAGTTGGTCACTATCGGTTGTGGGCAGGGCTCTTGAGAATGGCTGAATTTGCCCTGGTCTCACCCTCCTCGGGGGTTTGGCTCTAGCAGGTCTTTTGATTCTTTGGGTGAAACTGGAGTGAGCACTGAGTAGAACTGATCACAGCATGGAGCAGGATCAAGCACTACTTCAACATTAAAGGAAAAAAAAGAGCCCACCATTTAGTCTTGTAGGTTTCTGTTGTTGTCCCAGAAGATGTTGCCTTTAGGGAGCTCTGTAGCCATGCTTAAACAGGAGGGAAGTTACCAAACTTCTGTGTCTGCTTGTGCATCTTCTCATCCCCTTTAACTGCCAAATTGCCCTGCAATGACACAAAAGGGTATTCAAGCCCCTTTTTGTGCTCTGTCTGCAAAATGGTACCCAACAGCTTTGGAAACACTGAAACAGTTCCTGTGGGGTCTCTGGGATGAGGGGCTGGCAGTTCCCTTTGGCTGAGTGTTGATTTGTTAGCAACAGGTATGGAACTTTGAGGAGCAAGGTGCTGAGCACTAGGACTTGCAAAGAACTGCACTAGCTGAGATCTGGGAAGATTGCAGAACATTTCTTTGTGCTGATGGTTTTCTCCTCCTGCTCTTTCAGCGTGGACAGCCATACCCAGGACGGCGTACGTGCATGAGTATCGTGGAGGAAACTCGGCCACAGCTCTCCCAGCTCCGGGCCAAGGAAGGACACGGTGAGTCACATCAAGGTTTTGTGAGCGCTGGAGATTTTCATGTTGGTTGAGTTATGCTGATGCAGGAGTATCGTGCATCTCTAATCCAGACAAGGGGAAGCTCTGTCTGCCTCACCCACAGGTGCCACGGAGGCAACTCTTTAGATAGGATCACCGGGTTTCCACTAGAGGCTGCACTGGTCCGGGAGCATTTCCCTGCTCGGGCTCGCTCAGCACCTCCTCAGCTGGAGCTGTGCGTGCAGTAGGAATTTGCTGCAAGAGCAATAATGAGTCTAATACTGAAGCCTCCCTCGGATACTGGCATTAACGCCTAGCATGTTAGAGTGATAAAGGCACTGCATCAGCTATGCTTGCCAAATGTTCCTGGTAGACACCCTCGGATGTGTGTTGGTGTAGCAGCTTTGCTGCTGAGGGCTGCACCTGTGCCCAGCTGAGGGCACTGCCCTGGTACAGATCCTTAGCGGCTGGAAGGGAGCAGGTCAGGCAGCGCACTTCCATTGGGTCTGGTCCAGGCTGGGGGAACAGGAGCTGGTGGGGGTGACCGTGCTCCAAGACCAGCTCCTGAGAGTTCTTCAAAACACAATCATAAAAGCTGCAGGAAGGAGATACCTGGACTCTGTAGCCCCTCTTCCAACAGCCATGTGTTACTGTGTAGCCGTACAGACATGGCTGCTGGAGGGGAAAGATACAAGCTTGACATCAGAGGGACTACAAACGGTAGGTGTACTGCGGCGCTCTGTTTGCTCACCACTACCGCGGGTCATTTACTTGTGCTCTCAGCTTTTATTCTGCTGGCTTTTCTCATTTGATTCTGTGGATGTTCACATATGGAGTAGCTCTGGTGTGTCCATAACTCAGTGTATCCTTCATGTGTGCAGCAAATAGAGTCTCTTGTCTTCTGTAGCCCTTTAGGGTTTTACGTCTCACAAAGCAATGCAGGGCCCTTTCCTTATCACCACCTTGGTCAAAGATTTGCAAGCAGACGTGTTGAGCTTAGCCCTACGACTCCCTGCTTTTTAGGTAAAGGGATATCATGCTCAACACCAGGATGTTAAGTGTTTCTCAGCTGGAGCAGCAAGGAGCCAGCTATGCTTCTCTACATCTCTGGAAATCATTTAGTGGAGTGGGAGAACAACTGGCCACCGTGGCTGCACATCAGTATACCAAGTTTGTTGAAAAACGGTGTGTGTGTGTGTGTGTTTGACAGAAGGGAAGCGCTCGGAGAAACGAGAGGAATGAGGTGGCATGTTCTGTCCTCTGTGCCATTATACAAGGGACTTAAGGGCTCCTGTGTGCCTCCTTGTTAGAAATACCTCTTTGCCGAATCCCTGCGCTCCTTCTTCACCTGACTGCTGCTAGGAGGACCCTGCCGAGCTCTTGCTTGGCCATCTCTTTGCGAGGCTCTCCGGAGCAGATTCGTCTGTGCGTTCAGCTTCGGGGCTGCCAGGGTGGGCGAGGGAGACCCTTCGGGGTGAAGGGGGCGGGTGCCCGCGGCCCGGCCTGGGGGGCGTGGGCAGGAGAGGGATTAGCGGGGTTACCGCTGGGCACTGACTGCAGCCCCCCGGGGCTCCCGCTGACTTTGGGGGTTCCCCGAGCGGCGGGGCGGCGCCGTCCGCCCGCCCGCGCTGCCCGGCGGCCCCGGGGGAGGGCCGGGGGGGTCCCGCCTCGCCGCCCGGCCCCTTTGCATTGCGCATGGGCCCTCCCCGCCGGGTGGCCATGTTGCAGTGCTAGCAGGCAGCGCAGAGGCGGCGGGCGGCAGCGCAGCGCAGAGCACCGCACCGCGATGGCCGTGGCCGTGGGCAGACCGGCGGTGCGCGGGGCCGGGGGGCGGCGGGGGCAGCGCGGGGCCGGGGCCGGATCGCATCGCCCGATCGCGGATCGCCCGAGCGCGGCGGCGGGCACCGCCGGGGGCTGCAGGGGCACCGCGCCGGGGATGCCGTGCCGGGGGTTGTAGGGGTGCGGTGCCCGCGGGGGGCTGCGGGGGCGCGATGCCGGTGGGCTCGGTGGGTTCGCCGCGGCGCGCCGCCTCTGCCCCTTTCCGGGGCCGGGGGGGCCCGCGCAAAACTTTTTTTGGCCCCGTTTTGGGGCCGCGGCTGGTGATCGCGGCGGGGCCGTGGCGGCGGCGGGCAGCTGCTCCCGGAGCCCCGCGCTCCCAGCCCCGCGGCCACGGGGAGACGGCGGGGGTGGTCCCGGGCTGCGCCCGCCGCGGCTGAGGCGTTGGTGCCTTGCCGCGGGTGTTTCTGCCCTCCGCTGCCCGTGGGTGGGAAGAGCTGAGAGCGGGAAGGGCTGTGCCCCGTGCCGGTGGGCAGCCGGCGGGCCGGACGTGCCCGCGGTCCCCGGGAGGCTGCGGCGGGCAAGGCACGGCAGTCCCGGCGTGCGAGCCTTCCGAGGGGCACGCGTGCCCTGCATTTTGCAGCGTGACCGTTTTTCTGGGGATGTGGTGGCCGAGAGCGTTTTTACGTTCGTATCCAGAAAGACAAAAGATTTACCCCTCGCAGGGAGAAAATGAAAAAAAAAAACCCCAAACCCACAAAAACAAAAAGATGCCGATAAAGAAAAGCAAGTTTCTCTTGCATCCAGCTTGCAGAAACGTGAATGAAACTCCACCGTGACCACGCTGAATGCACTTTTGTGCATCGTCGGCCAGGGGAGGGAGAGACTTGACCGACTTCCCGGTAACTTTTTCAGTGCTTGGGAGTGACATAGAAGTCGCCCACGAGTGGAGAACTTGAATGTGACTCCCTCTCAAAATAAGAAAATGGTTTGCGTTCCAGATGTGACCAGGATGAGACAAGTTTCTTTTAGCGTTTATTACGTGCTTATGGATCTGTGGGGCTGTATGGTTCCTCTGATGTGGCAAAGCAAATGTATGGAGATGGGGTTAATGGTGTTACTGGAGGTGGGGAAGTTATGCTGCTAAGTAAAATAAGAGCTGGTGTTTCGTAACAGAATACCTATAAATTATACCAGCCATTTGTAAAGCTTCTTCTGAAATGTTGCCTTGATCTTAAGGTCTAAAGCGTGCTTGGAAATTGAAGTTTGTCTTTCAGTGTAAGAATATGCATTGAAATCACGGCTTCAGATGGTTTTTTAGGGCAAGCTGAAGGGTACTGCCAAGCGAAGCCTTTTGGCTTTGTGTGGAGCAGTAACTTTGCAGCATGAATAGGCTCAGGAACGTGGCTTATTGCAAGACGTGATTGCTGTTTGTTCTTGTGGACGTGTTTGGCGCTTTCATTTTGTTATTATGTTAAACTGGTGCTGCTACTGAGCCTCTTGGGTTATTTTGGTTTATCCCAGTCCACGGGCCATCCCAGAGCAACATCCGCACGGGGTTTTGCACCAGTGAAACCAAATTGGTGTCTGTGGACCGCTGAGTTTAGCCCAGTGGGACTGACTGCAGGATAGAGCATCCCTCAGCCTGAGAGAAGCATGTGCGTGTGGGAGAGGGAGGAGGAGGGTACTCGGCTTCCTCACAAGCAGCTGGTGGGCAGACCCTCCATCCTGCGCAACCCACGCTTTTTGGATAAGGGACTTGTTTTATCTCGGGCTGATAAGAGAAGAAGGGACAGTGGGCTGGCATTCAGGGGATGTTGGGGATGTTCTCTCTTCTGTACCTCCTTATCTAATCCTCTCTGCTCCCACTTTGCATGCTGCTGTTGTGTGGCTGGGAAGGTGGCAGGGAGCTGGAAGGAGTAGTTAATTACATGTTAGAGCAAGGCAAGAGTGGTGAACGTTTGCCTTTCCAACTTTCTTACAAAATATAATTAAGTGGAGCCGTGAGTGGCATGCGTCTTGTTGGAGGGAGAATTAAAGGAAGAGGAAAGGAAAAAGGAAAGGAATGAAACCAAAAGCGAGTCAGTTGGAGTTAAAACGATGATAACATTCCTGAGTCACAACCTTTTACATCCTGGCAGGATATGACATTATGTTAATTATAAAAGTATGCATAACAGAATTACTTCAGCAAACTGCTCTGAAGTGTCTGTGTTTAATTGTAGCCGAGCAGGGCGTGTTTTGGTAGGATGGGCGGCTTGCTTTTTGAGGCCCTGATCCCACAGATGTAAGGCACATGTGTAATGTGCTGCCTGTAATTTCATTTGACTTAATGGAGGCTGATCTGGGCATGCAAATGTAAAGGCATGCATAAGCAAAGTTTTGGCAGGATTGGTGCCGGGAGCTGCCGTGGGAGCTCTCAGCTGATGAAAGCCATGCCTGTGCTTAAGCATGCACCAGGCTGAGAGGATGCTGTGGTCATCTGGGCTCAGTGTGAGATAAGCCACTTCCAGTCTGGAAGCTGTTGAGATGTGCTGGATAGAGGACACTTTTCTTCCTCTTGGATTAATTCCCAGCATCTTGACCGGAATTGGATGGTTGCTTAGTAGATCAGAGCATGGAGGAGGGCTCTGGCCTACCTACCCTTTATGTGTTTATCCTAAATGTTTACAGAACCAGAGCTTGGTTGTGTTACGGGACTGAGACTCATGTTCACTCAAGAGTATACACTGGTGTACCCCCCTCTCCAAGTCTAACAAACACTGAGGGAAAATGAAGCTGGAATGCAGATTTTGCATGGGAACCGCAGAAAACGTTATCCGAGAGATTAAAACAGCACAGTGTATTCTTACTCTTCAATCTGTTTTAAAAATACTTGATAATGAGAGACTGCTGGTTTCCATGGAGGGGAGGAAGGAGAGGGAGATGGGAAGGTGGAGCGGGGCTGAAGCCTCTGTGCTTTGTCTTTGAGCAGCAGATTTGCTGACACCCACTGGGGTTAGTCAGAGCTGGGGGCAGCGCCTTTGGAGAGCCACATCCATGTGTGCTGCTGGGTGCCACAGGGCCACCACAGCCACTGCCTGGGGACAAGAGATGGGCTCCAGGGAAGGGGTGCCCCATGCTTCTGCACTGCAGGGCTGCAGACTCCTCACAGTGCTGGTGGTGATGCTGTGGGTGTGGGTGGCACTGCTTGGGCTGCTGAGGTGGCCGGGGCACAGGGTTTGGCTTCCTTGCCTGCTGCTGCCAAAGGCGCTTTTGGGCCTGGCCTGGCTCAGCTGTCTGCACCAAGGAAGAAGCCCTGGGTGGTGCACATGGGGCTGTATTTTAGTTTGTGACTCTTTGTTTCCTTTATTCACCTCGGTGCCTTGTTTGCAGTAGGAAATTCTTTCAGACAATTCTTGCTGCTCCTGTTGATGTTAACAATGGTGGGAACTTGCCTCCTCCTTGCTTTTACTTCAGCACAGCCTCAGTCACGGGGCAGGTCGTGTGCCCAGCCCACCACACGCTCAGGACCTCTAGCTTTTGCAGTGTGAATGAGCTGAGCTGGAGTCAGGACCTGATGGAGATACTTGGAAAGTCCTTACTTTGTGTAGGTGAGATGATGGGGAAGCAATTTCAGTGCCTGAGTAAGACTCCTAGAATAACGATGGGGACTGATTAAGTAAGCAGCATGAATCTGAGAAATAAAATATTTACTCAGAGCTGAGGCATGTTTTATATCTCCCCTTCCCACCCCTGCAGCCCCTGAGAGAGAGAGCTTTCCTGGCTGGCTGTCCACTCTGAAGCCATCTGGGGGTTGTTGCTTCTCTCGTGGCCTTCCTGTGGCTCTTTGAGGTGGCTCTGGGAGCACGGGCATGAGGCTGCTCAGCGCCTGCTTGGCAGGAGAGGTGCCAAGGGCACCGGCTCTTCTGTTGGCTTGGCAGATGCTGCAGCTTCATCCAGCCTTGCCCTTGGTGTGGTTTGGCTCTAGGCTTCAGTCATGTGAGCTGCAGGGGCTCTTTCAGGCAGGATACCCAAGCAGCCTCAGTGTACAACAGTTGGATGCAGCTAGGTGATGTAAAAATAAACAAAAGAAGCCTCCCAATAGTACTCAAAGCTTTTTTTAGGTACGCTGTGTAGCTGCCTTCACTTCCAGCTCTGTGAGCAGCTCTCCAGCCCACTGGAGTAAGCGATGCGTAATAATGGCTCAGACAAACACCACGGCACGGGGAGAGCGCAGCGCTGCTGCTGCTGCTGCTGCTGCTGCTGCTGCTGCTGCTGCTGCTGCTGCTGCTGCTGCTGGAGGAGGCTCCGGAGCACAGGCACCGAGCCACCTTTGGGGTCTCGCCCTCTTAGCTAACAGCAGTGTTGACAGAAATTTGCCCCAAATGTTGTCCTTGCTCCGTGGAGTCTAAGTCCTTGTTTGAGTCCGCTATGCAGTGGGAATAAGAGATGCTCCTTCTTGGCTGCTTCATCCAATTTGTATGCCTTTCCCCATGCTCTGCATTGTGGTGCCTGGTTTAGACACGTGGGCCAGGACTGTTGCCAGAACTGTTCTTGTCCACAGCTTGGGCAGGTGTGATGAGCGTGGGTGTAGGTAAGATCCTCTTGGCCATGTACAAGGTGCTGAAGGAAGAGCCCCAAGAGGGAAGAACAGCTCCCTGTGGTTTTCCTTTAGCAGTATCCAGCCTTTCCAGAAGCTTTCTCCCTCTCTGGAGTGCTCTGCTCATCCCGACTAAGTGGTGCTCTGCTGGCACAAGCTGTAGTCCAAAGGCCATTACTGCCTTTCCCTGCTAGTACAGTTATTTTGCTGAGCCTTGTGATTTATGAGTCTTGAGCTATCTTTGGGACTCCTTACTTAAAAATACAGGCTGTGCCCGTGTTTTTGGCAACATAGGCTTAGGATCTGGATTTGCAATTAGAGATCTTGAAGTGTCTGAAAATAGGAAGAAGCTGCATCTTTTCTTGCAGGCTGAAGGTTTTTGTTTTCTGTAGTAGCATCCCACGTAAGGTGCTGTCAAAGAGCAGACTGCTGCTGTTTTGGGGTGTTGGTGCTTTCTTCCCTCTGAGCTTACAGCTGCTTTAGATCTTTCTGTTGTCTAATTGGATTTTCTCTTTCTGGGTTTATTTTCAGATGGGATCTAGCTGCTGGAAATATGTTATTGAAGTACTGTAATTGTGGGTTATTTCTTTACCAGATTTGCTCATGAATACTTGGCACAAGCTAATAGAAAAAGACTTGGTTAAAAACACTTTGGTTTTGCCACAGTTGTTGCCCCCGCTTTGCCAGCGGCTCCTGAGCACTGATTCCTGTGCACAGCAGTAGTTCTGATATAAATTGTTCCTGGAAATCTGCATGCCTCTCGTGTCTTCCATTCAGGAATTATATTAACCTCTCTCACGTGATGGGTGTGGAAGCGAGGAACTGTTTTGACTCCTGAGCGGGATATTTTTCAGTGTCTTGCTGGGCTGTTTGGGGCTCTCTGTGGATCTGAAGGTGTTCTGCCACGTCTGGGTGTTTCACTGGTGGCTCCACTGGGTGCAAAGTGAACTACAGCGTCCTGTGGAAGCAAAAGGCTCGTCAGAACTGATTTGCCAGACGTGTTGAATGCACCAAGTGTGCAAAGTGCTTTGTGTCAGCACATGAACTTGGCTTGAATTAAGTTTCTGGCAGTCTGGTGGTGGCAGCTCTGTTTTTGTTTGTAGAGAAAGTGAAAGGATCAAGTTGGGAGGTGGCTTGTCTGGTGACCCTGTGAGCTTGTGGCTCCGCAGGGCAGCGCCGGGAGGAGTTCACAGGGAGTAGTACCACAGTCTGAACTGCAGTAGAGGTGGAATTGCAGGGCTGCTTTTAACCTCCCACCTGTAGAGGTTCCCACCTGTAGCCACAGACACATCTTTGTGTTTTGACCTACACAGATCACCTCCTTCAGCCCCAGTGTAAACCCTTCTCCTCTGATCTGGGTCAGCCTGGAAGCTTTTGGCAGCTTTCAGATGAATGAACAATGCCAGGCTGATAGTCCTGGCTATATTTTTCTAGGACAAAATTTGGCAGGCAACAGACTAGCTTGGAAATGAGAAACTTGCAACCTGGAAAGGTGAAGGTACCAGGTTCTGACTGACACTCATTCCTGGCATCTCCCTGCAGGAACATGGATTTCCCCACATCACCTGGATATGTCTAGGAAATGCACAGCGTTGCCAGCAAAGAGGTTGTACATAAGTATGGTTGGATTTTCCTTTTCTTGCTTCATCTGTGACTAAAGATTTTTCTTTTCTCTGTTGTCTCCTTTAGTTTTATCTGGTAGGATTACATTTCTTGGATATCTGTGGAATGAACACAGAAACAGCATGGCTAATATTATTTCAATAGTCTTTGTTGTTGTTCTGTTCCTAGTTTGAGGTGTCAGGGCTGGTATTGGCAGAAACTGTTGAATTAAATAACTGGAAGTGGTGCTCATTTATTCTGAGCTTTTACAGTGAGAAGATTAGGTTGTCATACTGCGAGCAGGTATTGCTCCCTGTAAATGCTGGGAGTGATTATAAGGCTTAACACAGCCATCTGGGACTGAACATATGCACAGTCCTCAAATCTTCATGTCAAGGCCCCAAGAGGAGCAGGGATTTTGTGATATCGTCTGGTGACAAATCACACCACTTCATCACCACATCCATTGGCTGCTGCTTCTTCCTCCTTCAAATCTCTTTCATGGGTTGGCCTATGGCAGGGCTCGTTATACCTTGGCTTTTTTGGGCAGCCACAGTTCTGAGCTCTGAGATTTTTTGCCTGAGTGTAAGCACAAGGGTATGGACACTGGAGGGTGGGGGGGGAAAGTAATTTTTCAAGTCTTGTTTCAGCAGTTTATCTCCAGCTTCCCACAGTTCTGGCCAGGTAACTCAACTCCCTGCTACTGTGGATTTCTTAGCAGGAGAAACAACCAATCGACCATTATGCCTTTGTTAGCCTATAGAATCAGAAGATCAAGATTTTTAATTACGTTTGAAAAGGCTTTTGTTGGTTTCCTGTATCTTGTATGTAATTTCCAAGCCAAGAGAAATCCCTAGTGCTTTTAAATGAATGCTTTTCTGCCACAAAGCTGTCTTTTATCACAGAAAATGCCAGCCTAGTTTCATTCTGTTTCATCTGCCTCATTAATATTAAATACACGGCACTTTAATATGGCAGCCAGAGCAAAAGCAGGGAATTTCAGCTAATATCTGACAATGGCAAGCTGAGATTAAAAGATATCAGAGTGCTGTCGTTATATATAAAGTAACTGGCGTTTTTCAGGAGCGTTTGACCTAATTTATGTCAGTTCTTTTCTCCCCCTGCTCCCTTAAATCTTTCCTTCTTTGAGTGAACCCTTACATGCCCCTGCCTTTCTTGCAGGCCTGCTTCAGTCTTCTGGGAGAGGGAAGGGTTTGGGGGTTCCAGCACAAGTCCCTGGTGTCCAGTGGAGGCAAAAAGTGGCCCCAGATCTGGGAGCTCTTCATGGAAGAGGTGTGGACTTGGGCTGTGGGGCAGCTCTTCAGCGAAGCTGTGGCAGGCTCTCCTGGTGCTCTGAATGACAAAGAACCCGGCTGAAAGTAAAAGAATAAACAACTTTTCCGAGAAGTGCCTCCCCTTCTGGGACACACAGTTGATGGTCACTGAACAATTGGAACAATTCACGTCAGTTTGTGATGTGTGATTGAGTAGTACTGTCAGGGGACCTTGGGCTGTGTTTTTCCAGGTAGCTGAATATTCACCCGGCTGGAAAGCACTCCTGCTATTCAGCATTTGGAGCTGAGCAATTATTAATTATTAGAGCAGTAATTACTAGAGCCACTTGGGATTAGGGTTTGTGTGGCTGACATGCTGCAAGTGTTTTGGCCTCTGATTTGGTGTGTGGTCTTGGGCGAGTGCCCTTGTCTTGGTGTGCCTTTGTTTTTCTGCGTGTGTAAAGCAGATAAGTCCCTCCCTTGTTTTGTGAGGTGCCAAGCTGTGATCAGTGCATTAATAGCACACCCTAGTCACCTCTGCAGACCTCGCCCTGTTGCACCAAATCGAGTGAACTCTTGTGGCACGGAAGCATTACCAGATTAATGCTTTTAATTAGAACTACCTTCAAGAAAACAACTATTCAAATAGGGTAATATGCAAGTTGTGTTTTCAAGGAGATGTAATAATAAGGAGGAAGGGTTTAAAGGTGAGCAGTGTGAGTAACTCTGACCTCGTTTCTCTGGGTTTGCAAGAATGCAGTTGAGGGCAATTTTCACGTAGAGCATTCCTCAGAGATGCCTAGTTTCTCTGGTGCAGGCCAGAACCATTTAAACACAAAGCCAGAGGTGTTTTGTTGCTTAAACAAAACATTATTTGAAATTGTGGGTTGTCATGTGACTCCTGTCTGTTACTGAACACAGCTACATTTCCTCTAGGTTTGGCTTTGCCAGGAATGGAGCTTGGAAAAGCCTTTTTTTTTTTTTTTTTTCTTTCCAGTGGGATGTCTTTACAAGATTTTGATATAACCTGAGGAAAGCAGGATTTTCATAGCCTAACCAAGTAACCTGATGATTTCTTCCAGTGGGTTGAGCCAGAAAGCCAGAAATATAAATCCAGGCTAGCTGTGATACAGTTTATGTGCTGTACTGGTTTCAGTTTGAAGGGGACTATAAAGTTCACACCGGCTAGAAAATGTTTCTGGCATGAAGTAGGTGGTTGGTCCCTATGTAAAATACACAGTAATGAGTCCCAAGGGAAGGGCGTGTGGATGTTGTCAGTATCCACACTGTGGTAAATGTATCTTTTTCTGAGCCCTGTGTGCTGAAACATCTTGGCAATTGGAAGCTGCTCAGGGCTGGAGCCTGGAATTCCCCATTTGGTGCCCTGCCTTGCAGGGGAGGACAGTGGCCCAGCGTCTAGGGTTCAGTGGTGGTGGGTGGAAGGGAGGAGGATGGAGATGGCTGGATGTGTGCCATCCTCCTGGGTACTGTGCAAAAGTAGGAAGGTTGTGCAAGCCTGCTCTTAAGGTTTATGCTCCAGTTGGCACCCTCAGGGGCTACTGAGTGACCTGAGGAGATGTGAATTAAGACCTCAAGCGCCCGAGGAAGGGCTGCTCCAGCCTGCGCCGACTCTCTGGGGTCGGCACGCGCTGCTGGCCAGGTGCAGGCACAGGCTCTTGGGCTGTGCTGGTGTGTGACGTGGGAGCCTTCATGCTGCAGGTACAGACGCAGCTCTGTCTCCTGGGCAGCCGTGGGAGGAAGAGCTGGGCATTAGCCTTCCTCTTTGAAGGCTTCCCAAGTTCCTCAGCAGGTATTTATCTGTCAGACCCCAGCTGCTCTGGGATATGAGCAACCCAGGCAGGGCTGCTTGTGGCTTCGTGCATCACCTCCTGCTCTGAGCAACGTGGAGGTGGAGACTGCAATCTTAATAAAGATTATGCAGCAGCAGATCTCTCTCTTTGGTATCTCATTAAATAACTCGAGCCAAGGGCAAAAACGTGCAGCGCACATGGGAATTGTGCCCCAGTTTTGGGATAGGCGGGTCTGCAGCACTGGGAGTTAGAGAGCATGTCAGAGCAAGGAGCTCCTTCATGTGAACTGATCTTCCCTAGACCTCTGCAGGAAGCGCTTGCTTGGAGCAGGCTTAATTTGCCTTGGGGTGTGTTTGTCTTCCCCAATCCTTAGGTTTGGCTCCATAAATTTGTGACAGGATTTACCTGCTCTGTCAGGTCTTTACAGCCGGGCTGCTGCAGGAGCCGAGCCCGGCGCAGCGGAGCCTGCTCGTCTGTCACAGCAGTTCTAGCTCCGCATGGGACTCCTGCTCGGCTGCTGCGTGCTGAGCGCCGGCACAGCCACCCGGCTGGGCTGAACAGCCCATGGCTTTGTAGGGGAGGGATGCCTGACGTGCCCTACTGCCTGTGCCCTGGTGCTTCCAGGGAAACAGAGGAGTCGAGGGGAAAAGGAGGATGAGAAGTCTGAGTACAGCCAGCACAAAAAGCTACAGCGTAGGGTAACTGCAGGAGCTGCAAGCTAATGGCAAATCCTCTTGCTTATTGTTGTTATTCAGAGAAACAGCCTTGCAAAATGTTCCGTTCCAGAAGCTGTCCTTGAGCTATGGATTTCAACTGAGAGCAGTGCAGTATGTCTCATCTGCACTCCTAAGGTTGTTTGGGTTGTGTTTACCTTGACTGTTCTGGAGAAATCCAAGCAGCTAGACTGTCCAGGAGTGTAGTACTCCAGAAAATTCACTCTGCTTGCTTTTGGGGTGTAAGGGAGAATAACACTGAGGTGTTGGTTTCATTTAACACTGCTCTGTTACAAGCAGTGGCATGGGTTGCTACAGCACAAGTCTTGACAGGAGGGCAGAAATTAAAATTAAATCTGAATCCAACTGCTTCTGCTTCCCCTTCGAAGTGCAGACATGACTGGGGTGGACAGTTGAAGCAGAGTGTGATGGCCAACATTAATTAATCTGTGGGGGTGGATACTGGCTCCAGTTTAACCTTCTAGCAGGACTGCTCCAACAGCTAATGGATGTTGCAGCAGCTTGCGTATGGAATAATTTATGAATTTGGAAGGACACGATTCCAGAGAATGTGGGTGAATGCCAGTGGTTTGCAAACCTCTGCCAACGGTCTTGTGAGCGGTGGACTGCTGTGGGAAAAATAACATTGGATTAGTGCAGGGTAATGTTTGCAAGTGTCCCACTTAGCTCCTAAAGCCTGGCCCTTGTGCGGAGCTGTGCTGGGCTCTCGGCAGGACACTCTGAAGTAGCAGAAATGCATTAAACATGCGTCTGCTGTGTGCACCAAACAAGAAGTGGGGAGCAGCACAGGGAGACATTTTTACCTACAGGCTTTTCCCAAGCAGCCTTAGCAGCATCTCTGTTGTTTGGGAGGACAGTTTCCTTGTTCCAGGTAATTGGACTGTCTGGCAGATGCCAGATCACTTGATCTGGCAGCTCCAGGGCAGCTCGGTCCCACTACAGAGCTGTCCCCTGGCTTGGGAGCTGCTGTCGGGCGCCTTTTCTGCAGCCCAAGGAACGGACGCCTTTCCTCAGCTCCAGACTCCCGAGCCGGATGTGAACCCAGCAGCACTCCAGGCCTCTTTCCAGCTTTTCAGGCTCCTGCTTTTAATTAAACTGTCGCGACACTGGGACAGCCAGAGGATGGCTGAGATAGCAGAAGCCAAAGGTCTGGCTCACAAAGGTGTATGGGAGCCTTGGAATGCGGATGGGAAGCCTTTGACAGCGCGTAGGGCAGGATCGGTGCCTGCCTCCCCCTAATTGTGGTTTGTTTGCTCTCTGCTCATCCATCCGCTCTGTGGCAGGGCTGAAAACATCTCTGAGGTCTGGTTTTAATAACAAAGTGTGTCCTCGCTGCTGAGGGGAACCTGAAGTGGACACACACAAAGTGTGTCCTCACAGCTGGGGGGAGCCTTAGGTTGCAAAACCCCTTTGCAAGCCTTCACTCTGCGGAAGTTGATGTGCACCACTTACCTGTGAGGATCTTTGTGGATTTGAGATAATTACAGGAGGCTCCAAGGAGATTTGCTGTACTTGATCTGTGTTACCTGGCATTTCTTTGCACTTTATGCCTCTTGGCTCGGTCACATGATAGAGCAGTGCTTGCCTCTGGGCAGCTGCCTGCCTGCTGGATAACTTGTTCTCCTCATGGAGCTTATCCCTTTGCCAACCATGAAAACATCTTCCCTCACATTTCCTGGCCAAGAGTTCCTTCCACTGTGTGTAAACGACTGCTTGCTGCCTCTCTGTTACAAATGCCCATTGTTCCAGTGGACAGGTTGAAATGCAACGTAATCCTCAAATGTTCTGGAGATTTGGAACATGCCACAAGCTCACTGAACATGCAGCTCTGCCAGAGGCTGTGTTGGGATGGAGAACTTGGTGAGAAGTAACAGCTAGGGGAAGTCTGGTTCTGGAACTAATGCGAGGGGAACACACCAAACACAGAGCTGATGGTAGGTTTTGGATCAAGTCCTTGGAATTATTTGTAATTATCCAAAGATAATTTTATTGTTACAGGAGGCATTTAATTAGTATCTGGAATGTAACCACTCAAGTAGGTTTGTGTATAGAAGACTGTTAGTATTTTTCTTTAGGAATTATTGTGTTCTACATGTAGCTGTTCAAATAATAGTTGGTGTTAATAAAACTTAGCAACAGCCAAAAGGAAAATATTTTTCTCTTGCTTATTTCCTTGTGCTGTACATTTAGACACTGTTCTCATTGTTTTATGGGGATATTTGTTGTTGTTGTTTTTTGGTGGTGGTGGTTTTTTGTTGTTTTGTTTTTTGGTTTTTGGGTTTTTTTAGCTATGTTTGTCCCTTTTTCTAGAGCAGAAAACAAGATAGTTCACCAGCAGATGCTAAGCTTATGGAAACTACCAGTCGGCTGGAGGTTCAGAGGCTGGAAGCACCTGAACCTGCTGACACGAGGGGACTTGGGGGAGTCACTGGAGTCTCCAAAGCCCTTGCAGTGAGGAAGGAGGAAAAGGGTGACCTTACAGGCTTGTGCTTTAGAGACAGCCATTGATGAAGGGGGGTGTGGGGAGGTTGCTCCATATGCAGCAGCTTATGCCAGTTTTGAATCTGACTTTATTTGCATTATTAGGATTACACTAATAAATCTGCTCTAAACCTGCTTGAAATCCCTGATGCAGTGACATTGCTGTTTGGCAGCGCTGTGCACGCTGCCCCTTGCCAGGATCCAGCCCTGGGGTGGAAGCTGTGCTCACACAGCTCAGGAGGCTGCTTCATCCGCCCAGCTGTGGCCTCGTTGCCTTTTACAATAAAATCCCACTTGCACCAATGACATTTTTTGTTTTCTCCCCCAGAAATTGCTGCCTCAGTTAGAGAGGTGTTGGGAAAAAAGACCCTGCAAAAGAACGTGGTTAGATAAGCCTGATGTTGGGTGTCATTGCCTGTAACTGAGGGGAAGATCCTTCCCCACTGTGTGGAGTTCCCAGGCTCATCCCCTGTGAAAAACCCTTTTCTTGTAGGGTGATGGTGATGCCTGAGCCTCCTTTGGAGGCCACTGTGGGCTTTGGATCTCCTTGCTGCTGTGCTTGCAGGGGAGGCTGAGGATGTGTTCTGGAAAGGACAGAGATGTGCAGCTGCCGGAGAGAGTTGGGCTGTGCTGTGGCAGAGAGGCCTTGGTGAGCTATGCTGTGCTCGAGGTTTGTTCCCTCACGCCCTTCATCTCCACCGTGGTAGTTTGTCACCAGCAGCTGGAATGCAAGGGAAGCCTTATCCCTTTTCAGGGTGGGGAGAAACAAGATAAACTCCACAATGCAGGTGTGGGGCAGCATGGGACTCTTGATACTTCTGGGAGTTAGTTTAAATCTCTGGAATGAAAGGTTTATCTCTGCTCCAACTCAAGAACTGGAGCCGTCAAGCTAATCCTTGGATTCCTTGTGAGTAGAGAGTTAATCCTTTCTTCTGGTGCTGTAAATGTTTGTTTAGCCATGCATTTATGGAGTTCAGATGCTTTGGAGTGTATGTTGGGCAACTGCCTGTGCCCTGTCCAGGGGCTCTTTATGACTTGGAGTATCCCCAGGATTGTAGTGGCCGTTACACGTCTTTGTGGTCCTGCCCCTTAGCAAGTGATGGATATGGAGAGGACTGTGGGAACATTCCTGGCTGTGGGCTGCATGTGAGAAGTGTGTTTTGTCTTGCACTGTCTATCGACTCCAGAAATGTGACGTTTCTGTAGCAGTTCTCAGTGCAGCAAAACAGGAGGAGGATAAAAAAACCTGATGTAGGGTTGCCTTCTAGTCCCATCTCCTAACAATCCCAGTGTTATGGCTACGCTGCAGACCTAGATCAGATGTCCTTTCTCTGGAGGAACTCTGGACAGTGAAATTATTTGCAAAGACAAAACACGGTCTTTCAAAGTAACCACAAAAATTTGGAATTAGTGAGGTGGGGGGAAGGAAGTAATTCAGTTGAAATATAGAATTACTCTTAGTCATAAAAATTTTAGTATCGGCTTTCCCTGTTTAAGGCAGGAAAACCAGGACTTGCTGAAGGCAAGTGGGGAATTTTATTGCTTTGAGTCAGTGGAGAGCTCAAAGTCTATGGACTAGTATTTCCAAAACTGTCAGCCAAACAGAGTAAACCTTTGCCTTTTCCTCTGCATGCAGCTGCAGTCCAACTTAATTCCACTTTCATTCTTGCTGTAGATGAAAAACTGTGCGCTAAGACAAACAGTATTTGTAATTTTCAGTATTTATTGATTGCTGGCCTTTTCTTATTCATGTTGAAGGATTTCTGTGGCACCCTGGAAGAGAGGAGCTGTATGTGTTCTGTTTCTCTTTTCAAAGCAGATGTGAGGGCTGTGACTCAACACTCAGCGTATTAGACCATGCCATGAGTTCATTCAAGGCTGGTTCTCTTGTTTTGTTGTTGTTTTCTCGTTACTTGGTGAGAATCACACCCAAGTGTACCTGTTGCTGGTGAAAGTGATAACTCTGGACTTGGTTACCCAAGTATGTTTTCTCTGGCCTTTTACTTAACAACCTTAGTGTGCTGTGTATGCACGTACATATTGCATATGAATTTAAGAAGAGCTGGTCTGAGCCAGCTCTTTTCAATCCACTTGATACTGGATTGACACTTCCTTGGTAATGCTGGACCAGTAAAGTTTCCCTGGGGAATTCCTGTGTGTATCCAGCACTCGTTTGGACTCTAAAAGCCCTGGCAGGGATTTTTCAAGGAGCTGGGTCATGATTAGTTTGAAGTTAGGACTTGTTTATACTCACTGCTGTGGTACCTGGGCATGGGATGAGCCACGTGTGTATGTGCATCTGTGTTACCTCAGGATTTAGGTGTGAAGACAGCTACTGTGATAAATCTGACTCTTTAGTCCAGACTCAGGAGAGGTGGTAAATAAAGGATCTGAAGCTGTGTGCTTTGATGGGCACAGCTCTGGTGCCCTGCTTGGGTCTGTGCAGACACCAGCAGCGTGTCCGTATGCCGGGCAACCGCAGTGCCCCACCTGCCTCTGAGCAAGCCAGCAGGGCACAGTATTAAATGGATCCTGCTTGTGAGTCCCAGGGAATAATAATTAATTATCCAGAGCATGATCTGGGGCACCTTCCAGTCCTGGGGCTGGTTGAATGGGAGCTGCCGAAACGTGCCCTTGATGTACGGCTGCAGCTTTTCAGGAAGGAACACTTGGGGTTAAGGAACTGCAGGCAGCCCTGCTGGGCTGTGCCTTCGCCACCTCAAGGAAAGCTGCTGCTTTCTGTGTCCCAGCAGCCCTGAATTTGAGTCAGGTATTGGAACAGTGTTGCCTTGTTACAGCTTTGTAAGCAAGCCCTTTGGGCTGCTTTCCTTTCTCAAAATCCCTCTTCTGCTCTGGTTGTGTTCAAAACCCTAACTGGACCGGAGTTGGTGGAAGCCTGGGGAAGGTTGGAGGAAAACCTGGCAATGGGGTGAGATGCTCTGTTGCAGGTTTGTGTTAATTCTACCTTTTTGTGCCTGGTGGCAGTGTCCCAGAGAGCTCCCTCCTCTCTGTGGGTGTAACTGGAATCTTGCCGAGTTCATGTATCACCCTTCCCTCTGTGTCGGGTCCCATGTCTGGCCGTGCCTCCAGCTTTGAGCAAAGTATAGATCCAATGACTTAATGGCCCGTGGTGCAGCTGTTCAAGGCTATTTTGAGTGCATGGCAGTGAAATACAGGAGGAAATGGCTGTTGGGTTTTTCCCCTCTGCTGCCTTGCTGGACTCTATCTGTATGGGTGGTGGTGTGGGACTGGGCAGCCAGAGGGGCTTGAAAAGGGCAAAGAACTGAAAGAGAGCAGAGTATTTCTAATGGCCATATAGAATGCTGTCTTCTGAAGCAGGAGGAGCGGAGCGGCTCGGCGTGGGGAGCTGGCACGAGCCCCAGCTCCCATTTTATTCCCTCAGCCTCACGCTGGCCGTCAGAGGCGGTTGCACGTCCTCCTCCTGTCAGGAGAGAGATTGGCCAGAGAAGCAGAGAGCATCTGGTTCTCATTGGGCTCTGCCTTTGGATGGTCTTCATTCTTGTTTGTCACATTATGTCTTTTTTTTTTTCCCCCTTCCTTCCTCTCTCCTTTTTTTTTTTTTTTTTTCCCTTCAGTGAGTTTACAAGCCTTGCTGGAATGCACATATGGTCCTTATCATCCCCAAAGTCCAGCTTTTTTTTTTTCTTTTGCTGGTTAGCAGTTTGTGACATCAGGGGCTGTTAGAAGCATTAGTCACTTTCCCTCCAAATAGAAAGGTCTGTGGTTTTTGGAAACCTATGGAGGGAAGCATCTTTTATGTCAGCTCTTGGCATACATGGAACTGTGAGTGCTCTGAGCTTGTGCTGACCTTTAGCCAAACATTTTGCCTGAAGACAAATGCTCGTTCCCACTCTCTGCAGCCCCTCCTGAACGGTCAGATTTTGCTGACTTCCCTCTTTCCAGAAGAATGCAACTGTATCCTTTTTCCTCCATGCTCCTGCCGAGTTCCTGCAGCTTGCCAATGTAAGCAGTTCGCCTCGCTTCCCCGCCGGCGTGCCCCGGAGGCGCGGGAACAGCGGCGGCGGGATGGGCTGCAGGAAGCGTGTCCTTGCCGTGTGGCAGGGGCTAACACTCGCAGTTGCAAGCACTGGAAACCAGGATATTTGGTGCTGCATGTCCGGGAGGTGCGCCTTGTGCTTCCCATCCCCTGTGGCATCCCTGCTGGGGGAGCTTGGGGGCGCTTGGATTGGGGTACGCTGGCTTTTCCTCTGGCACGCTCTGTGTGCGTGGGCTGCACCTTAGCAGGGGCCAGCTTGTGATGCCTGCTCACTGTTCCCTCTGTCATCCTGCCCTTCATCTGGGGGCCAGCCCTGGGAGACCATCATTCCTGTGCCCATAGAAGCATGTCCAGCATCATCCAAGACTCTGGGGGCATCTGCTCGGGGAACCCCTTGCTTTGTCTCAGTGGCAGCCTCCTTTGGCTGGTGATTCCCCAGCCCCATGGGATTTTATCTGTAGGGCAGTATTTTCTGCAAGGTGGGGCAGCACGAGTCTCACACTGCCCTTCCCCATCTGCTGCTGCCCAGTGCTTTGTTGGTCAAGTTGCTTCCAGCCTTCCTCCCACAAAATAACCTTTTCTGCCATCCTGATTCTTAGGGATTAAAAGGAAAATCCAGTATGTTCAGGGAGAGCCTTTTTGTAGTCCCTGTGACCTCCTTGTTTAATGAGCAAGGGAGCCAACTGTGGCATAACTTGGCTGACAATGTTCCCTGGTCCTGGGAGCAGAGACCCGGCTCCTTGCTGTTGTGGCAGACCTTGCTGGAGGCCTGGGGCAGGGGACTGGTGAGGAGCTGTGTGTCCCTAAGCAGCTGCAGCTGGTGCCAGCATTTATCCAGGAAGATCAAGACTGTTTCCTGCGGTCCATCCCTCAGGGACAATAGCTGCAGCAGTGAGTCACTGCTGGCTTGGTGGCAGGGAGGGAGGCACAAATCTTCATGGCTTGACTGACACATTAATGAACAGAATGAGAGCATGCTTCCACAGGGGTCTGCTCTCCCTGTTCAGAGAAAAGGGGGAAGAAGAAAGCAAGAGGGAAGAAAAACAACGAAGGACCTCCCAGACTTGAGTAGCTTGTGCAGACATTTGCCCGAGCCTGCAGCCAGCCAGCAGCAGTGTGGAGCCAGGAACTCCCCCTCCTCTGCTGGTGACACTGATGGTTATCTTACCCTGAAACAACAGCCAAGAAATCCTTCCTCTCCTGATGAACTGATTAACTGATTGATTGCTATCAGCCCTTTTCTTCTGGCATCCCTGCATGCCAAGGAGGGGAAGGGAGTTGTTCTTGCTTTCCATGTTCTCCCATACTATTCATGAGTTGATGTGTCCAACAGTTAAGGGTTTGGCCATCCCTTAACCCTGTGTAAGGAAGAGGAGTGGAATTATGGGTGCTGTTACAGGGAACAGGAGCTTGGCTCTGCCATAGGCACTGGGAATACTTGGTGCCCTGCTGGCAGGGATATCAGGACTCTCAGGTTTAACTCTGGGAGCGGGATGGATCTGTGTCTTGCTGACTACTCTTTGCTTCTGTGCTCCTGCTCTTGCCTGAGCTGCTTTTTTATCTGAGCAGACTAAACTATCCCTGAGGTCCCTGGTTTTGGATGCAGCATCTAAGATAATTTGACCTAGTAATGGGTCAAAAATGTTGCTGGTCTGAGCTGCTGACAACAATAAAAGCTTTTAGAATTTCCTAAAGGTGCCTCCTAAGTCATGTGGCCTCAAATAACTAAACACTTGCTTCATATTTGGGGTTGAGCTCAATATTTTGCATACCAGCCTTTTTCCCCTCTTGAATTTGAGGCTGGTTTTTGTTTTCTTTAACTCTTGGGAGGCCGTGTGAAGCTGACCCCCAGCCGCCAGCAGCTGTGGGCCGGGAGGGGCCCAAGGGGAATGTTTTGCCAGCAGCCTTAAAGCAAAAGGGGCTCAGGCAGGAGCTTGCTTGGGTTGGGGAATAGGCGCCATCATGGTCAAGTCCTGAGTGAGGAGAGCAGACTGGAGACTGGGACAGTAAATGTCCTTGTGGAACTCTCTCCTTGGCCTGTTGGGAGTGGGGCTTTTTTCCTGCCTAGGAGAGGAACAACTTTGCTTTGTTTCCAGTCAGCTGCCAGATACTTTGAGAAGCGTAAGGGCTCAGCTCTGCTTTGTGCTGCCTCTGGAGGAGTGACACGGGAGCCACCTTTATCTCCAGCTCCCCTGCACACACAGACGTACTGTTCCTGACTCCAGTGAGGAGAATAACTTTCTCTTTATTCCTGCTGGCTCTGCCAAGCCCTTGTGGCTTGGGAGGAATGAGCTGACTCTCCTTGCACGTGCCTCATCAACTGAATTGTTTTATATAGCTTCACTGATTCCTGTCCAGCCAAACCCACTGCTTGCCACAGAGCATCCATTACAGCGCTGCCTGACCTGTGAAACCATTGCCACAGGAGCTGTGTGTGAAGAAAAACAGACCCAAAAGAGCCTTGACAGGGTTCTGAGACTGCAAACCCATTCTTGTCTTTTGCAAGGCATTTTTACCCCCTTCAAATGGAGAGCAGTGGGATGTGGGTTCCTGACAGTCAATCTCTTTAGTCATGCTAGGTAGTATTTGCTGTGCCTCTGGGGGCTGTCTCTGCTGAACTTACCCCTTCCCTTCCCCTGCTGCAGTTAAAACCAGCAGCTGTGATAACAGCAACTCGAAGATTGTTGTTGATCCAAGAAATATTGACTGTGGGATGCCTTGTAGGGCTCTCTGCAAAGAGAAGGCAAGTGATCAGCATCTTTCCCAAGAAACAAGCATTCATTTGTTCATGTTACTCTGTAGTTTTTGTGGGGGTTAGCACATAGCTCTGGGTGTTCAGAATCACTTCCCGCTCATGGATGGGAGGGAAGAGGGAGGGAAACCATGCCCTGAATGTGGGCTTCAGTAAAGGAGACGTGGCTGCTTTAAGGAAGAGTTTAAAAATACAGCCTGCTTTTGGGATGTCTTAAGCTCTCCGACATGAGAACATCCAGACACCCAAGTCTAGCAGCACATCTGGTGTGAAGTGGCTGATCTCTGCAGGAGTCTGTGGAGCTGCAGTTTTGGAGCTCCGTGCTCATCTTGTCCATGGATCCTGAAGCTGGGAGCAAGGAGAGGTGCTTGCCAAGCAGTTACTCCATTGGTGTGCTTGTAAGAGGTCGGTGCTTCAGACACTGCCACTCATCTGTGGTTCCCAGGACTGTGTTTCTGTGAGTGACTCCTGAGGAGTTGTTTTAGTCCAGCAGGATGTTTAGGTGCAGTGCTGGGCAAAGGGAGGAGTTGTGCTGGGCTCTGTTGATCTGAGGGGAAATGAGGGATGTGCTTGGGAAGAAGGCAGTGAGGCAGGGCGATGAGACACCTTCCCACTTGGGCTGAAGCACTGGAGCAGCACTGCTGGCTTCCTCTGGAAGAGGAGCCATGTGGCAGGAGGAATAAATCCATGCTTGTAGCACTCCCGTGGCTGGTTGCTGTACCAGGGGCTCTGGGGTGGAGCAGGAGCCATGTCAGCTGTGGCTCTTCAGCTGGAGGTGCCCAATTCTCAGTGGGATGACTCAGCTGGGCTCAAGCCCAGCCCACTGACTGTGCTCAGGAGCTTGTCATGGCCCTGCACAGCTGGAGAGGCAGGGCCATCTGACTTAGCATCCCCTTGTTGTTACAACACTTCTGTTCTGCCAGACCGAGAGTGTGATTCACTTGCCTGCTCTGCTACTGATACCCTGAGCAATCAGGCTTGTTGCTCTCCAGCAGAGGCTTCCTTTCCTTGTGGATGAGGCTGTCCCTGTGAAGAGGTGAGAGCGAGACCAGAGGCCTTGCTGCAGTGCTAAGTGGTTATGCAGCACGTGCACCTCTTTCCTCTGGAGAGAAGCAGCCTGCAGCTCCCCCCAAAAACGTGTCAGCTTTCCAAGGGCATCTGCATGCTGCAGAACTGGCTTCGTTTGTGTGTGGAGGAGAGATGTAGAAATCTAGTTCCTTTGGTTCTCCTGCCTCTTCCAAAATGTGTATCTGTGGGCCTCGTCCAGAACTGCAGCTATTTTCTGTGTCTGCTCTGCTCAGGGAGATGCGCTGCATCCTGGGAACGCTGAGGGAGGTGGATGCTTGGGTTTGTGTTTCACCTCTGCCTCTGCCTCAGGCCTCAGATCTTTTCACGAGTGTTTTGATGTTCGGAGCAGATATCAGGCTACTCTTGTCTCCTGTTGTGCAGCACAGCCTGTGAAAAATACTTGGCATTGCAAAGTGCAGAGGTGGTTTTTGTTTATCCACTGTTGATGTTTGCCACTTGCAGGGCCAAAAAAAAAAAAAAAAAAAGAAAAAAAAAAGGCAAGGGGAGGGAAATAAACCAGATAAGGTCTGCAGCAAAAATAACTGACACAGATGCAAGAGATGAGTCTAACTCCTGTTCCTGCTGAGCAACTGATGATGAGGCAGTACTTGCTTTCCCAAAATATATCAGGGAAAGAGATACTGGTGCTGTGCTGAGAGATGTTCAGACACCCACCACTTTGTGTGAAGCCTGTGAATCATGGGCACTGACTGCTTTCTGGGATCTGCTCCCAGCTCCCTGCACTTGATCATAAACCCAAGCCCACCGTTTTTTTTAGAAATACTAATGTTACAAGTATTTAATTTAACCCATTCATGTCATACATCAACCCCAGGGCCTTTTCCAGGGAAATCCCTGTTGGGGGTGAATGAGGTCATGGTCTTTCTGGGTGGTTTTTCTTTACTGAGCCTGAGTGAAGGGGGTGGCATCTCTTAATCACCTGAAGCTTCTGTGGTGCTGGTGCTGGTGAGTAGCTCCCAGCGCTCAGAGGGATGGAGGTGAACAGGCTGGTAAATTGGCATTTACCTACGGACAAGCCTGGTTTAGGTGCTAAGAGAGGGCTCAGGTATCTAGCACAGGGGCCAGGCTCTGTGTGTCAGCATGGCAGAGAAGAGCCCTTTGCCCAGACTGCTGGCACAGACTGAGACATTTTCACTTGGACATGTTGCTTTTCTCAGGGAATTTTTGTATTTCTTTAGCTCTGAGTTTATTTTCATCGATACTCTGCCCAGATGTCACTCGTTTCTCCTTGTGATTGGTGGCTGGTCTGTTATGTTTTGAGGAGGGAAGCAATTGTGCAGAGAGTGGGAAGTCCTCCTCTGCTTTGGTTCCTATCAACCAAAGAATTCTCCATGTCTGGTCCAAAGCCCACTGATTTTGTGGAAAAAAGCTGGTGCTTCCAGCATCTTTAAACCAGGCTGAGGCTGCCCACGACTGTAATTTATTGTGGCCTTGGTGGAGTGACTCCACTGGAAGGATTTGTGTTTGGAGAGAGGTTAGTATTTTCCAAATTAAGGACAACAAACTTTAGGTGAAAAATGCAGCAAAATAACAGCAGAGCTGCTCCAGGTCTACAGCCTCTCTGTGGATTGCCATACAGCTGCTGTGGGAATGTCCCAAATACAACGTGGGGGTTGTTTCAAACCTCCCTTCGGCCCGGTCTGTGCTGCTCCCTTGCCCTCCACAGAACAGCTTTGGGGTGTTGGATGTTGTCAGCCGAAGCCCCCGAGCAGCCAGACCTGGCTTCCTTTCCTGCTGAGGACATGCAGAGGCAGCACCAGGGGCTCTGTAGGTCACACAGGAAACACTGGGAACGGTGCCATGCTTACTCACCTCGTGTCAGATGAGGTTATTTGTAAACCAAGGCATGGCAGAGCAGCCTGCTCGCTTTATTCCCTTCCTGTCAAAGCCTGGAAAAGCTGGAAAGAGTTTTAGCTGGCTCTAGTGGCACATGGAGAGCTCTAGTTGCTATCTGAGCTGTGGCCGTGCTGAAGGGTTGAAGGAAAAGGGCAACAGTGTTGGCATTTCCCTTGTAGGACAGAGCAAGTCTGAGAGCTGCTCCTTCCCTTTGGCACTCTGAGCCAAGGAAAGCAGTGCCTTGGCTCTCTGCTCGCCTATGCAGGTGTCTGTCAGGAGTAGCTTTTGGAGTTGCAGGCAGGGCTGTATCACAACCTGTTGTCACTCCTCAGTGTGCTTCTTGAGAGAGACAGCCTCGCTGGGAAGTTTGGGGAGTTTCCCATGCTGCTGGGGAAGTTCTGAAGTGGTTTCTGCTGCCTAGCTGTGCAGTGGACAAGAAGGACGCAGCCTCAGCTGCTTCACCAACTAAACAGGGACTGGTCAGCTCACAGCTCTGACAGCGTTCCACTCTCTTTTCCAAGTGTCTGCCTAAATAATCTTAGGCTAACCCTAGGGATATGGGATGCTGGGGCCTCAGAAACAGCATTTGGGTGTTGCAGATTGGTAAAGAATCATGGTTTATTGGTAGCAGACATGGAGAACCAGTGTGGTGGTGTTTGCCTGCCTTGGGGTCAGGGACGTTTTAGCTCCTGAGCCCTATTGCAGAGATGGATAGAAGGAAAAGGAGAGTGTGTTTGGGAGGGAAACCTAAGACACAGATCCTGTGTCCCAAAAGTCTCTGTGTCCTTAACGTGGTTCTGACAGGACTTCTTCCCTGACAGGGGTGTGGCAGCCCTGCTAAATGCTTTTCTTCTGGGTCTTACAGAACGATGACCTCAGGAACCTGTCCCTGTCCGGCCATGTGGGCTTCGACAGCCTCCCGGACCAGCTGGTCAACAAGTCAACGTCGCAGGGCTTCTGCTTCAACATCCTGTGCGTGGGTAGGTCACCCTCAGGGCACGGCCCCACATTCACACCTCCTCCCTCTGCCCCGGGCAGGGCTGAGCCACTGCTGACCATACTGACAGGGAAGTGACACTTGTCTGCCCAGAGCTGCTCCACGGTGAAATCCAGTATTCCCCTTTCCTTTCTCTGCCCTGTCCTCTGAGTCAAAGCATGGAAATTACTAGCTGTTAAATCTATCCCTTTGATCATCCAGTGGTTCTGCTTTCCCCAGAGGCTGCCCCTAAGGAGAATGAGTGAACCTGGGAACTAAGTGTATTTTTAAAATGATGTTAACTTAAATCTGCTTTTCTCTGGGTTGGGTGTGGAGGCCGTTTCTCCCCAAATTGCATTCCTTCCCTTCCAGGGTTTCCTTGTCTCCTTACAC
This sequence comes from Phylloscopus whistleri, assembly GCA_017589585.1. Classification (NCBI taxonomy): domain Eukaryota; kingdom Metazoa; phylum Chordata; class Aves; order Passeriformes; family Phylloscopidae; genus Phylloscopus; species Phylloscopus whistleri. Next base: position 1,463,962 of record JADMLD010000092.1, read on the forward strand.
TCTTAGTTTCTCTGCTTAGAAACGATGCCATTTTTAGTCTCCAAATGATGTACTGAAGAACAAAGCCTGTCACCTGTCCTCTGCTGTATTTAATCTGCAAGTTGGCTTAATAGCCTGAGTTACTTATTCCAAATTGTTCAGAGGGTGAAGTACAAGGAGGCAGCATCATCTCTTGGCTGTGGGGAGGTAGCTGCTGCCTTGGTACTCTGTGGATACTCCACAGTTGGAAATCCATTGATCAGCCCCAGGGAGCTGTGAACCAAAGCCAGCTTTGGCTTGTCAGTGAACCCAGAATCTGGTTCTGTAAATGGACAAAACTGCTGGGTTTTTCTCCTAGCTTGGCAGTGCAGGCTGCAAACATCATCCTTCCCTTCATTGTTCATTTAAGCCTCCAGGAGGGGAGTATTGTCCCTTCTAATTAGTTACATTAATTAGCTGGAAAAACCCCACAACCCTCTGCTTGTGATTTTTCTACAGCAAATAGAGAATTTCTGTGAGCTGCCTGAAAAGAAATCTGGCAAACTTGACTCCTCTCTGTAGCTTTGCCTGTGAAAGGAGAGATAAGAGAATAGTTACACTTCTGCACACTTGAGCTCCCAACCCTCACGTGACTCTCGTAGCAGCATGAAACCATTTCAATCCAGCAGGGAACAGCCTGATTAGCAGGCAGCTCTTTGATCAAAATGGCATAATTAATTGCCTTTCTCTCTTGCAGTAAATATGCCTTTCTTAGTGTGACTTAATATGTCTCCATTAGCAATGTGATCCACCTCTTTTTTCCTTGTGAGATGTGCCCGTCCACATTCAAGTTTCACACAAACTGCAGCAGTTGGCCAAGGAACAGAAATCTCACCCTTGAAAAAAATTGTCTAAAATTGTGATTTGAGAGAGGACACAATTAACTTCAGTGTTGTAATGTGAGACTTCTGATCGGGATGTGAAATGCTGCAGAGCCTATCTGGCATAGACTGCAGCAGTTCCCATCAGGAGCTCCCTAAAATTCGCAGCTTCAGCCATGGGCGGTCTGTGCCATCAGTTTAGGACTTGGCTTTCCATGTGAGTTGCCTCAGCCCACCCCTGCTCACAGCATGGGTAGCAATAGCTGTTTGAGAGTGTAATTGCTAAACAAACAGTTTGGACTGAAAAATGGGATTTAGGCTAATGCTTTCATCCACGTTACTAATTGCACTGGGGATTAGTGAAACTGTAGTAGTTGTAGTTTAAAAAGTTGATATTTAAGCAGTGTGCCTTTTTTTTTTTTTTTTTAAGAACTCCATATATATTTCTCTGTCTCAGATTGTTATTGTCTAAGTTGCACTATGGGTTTTGATGATCTTCCTGAGACAACACAACTGCCTTAAAAAGGCTGGAACAAAATCAGGGAATGAGACTTGGAGTTAAGAGAATTTACAACTTGCTACCAAAAAGCAAATTCCTGGGTCAGTCCTGGTAAAGATGGGGACTGTCTCTGAAGACATCTGTTCCCGCAGGGATTATCTTGCTTAGCAATGTGCATGCAGCCTAATTCCACTGCTCCCCAAGTGGAATAACTCCTTACCTGGTGACGGTGCCAGAGAGAGAGGTGAGGGGGAGCAGTGTCCCCATCCTGACGCTCCCTCTGCCTGCTCAGGTGAAACTGGCATCGGCAAGTCGACGCTGATGGACACTCTGTTCAACACCAAGTTCGAGAGCGAGCCCGCCACGCACAACGAGCCCGGCGTGAGGTTGAAAGCGCGGAGTTACGAGCTCCAGGAGAGCAACGTCCGCCTGAAGCTGACCATCGTGGACACCGTGGGCTTTGGCGATCAGATCAACAAGGATGACAGGTAAACCGGGCTCTGCCGGGAGAGACGGCCCAGTGCTGCTGCACTGCAGGGTCTCCAGGGCCTCCTTCTGTGGGCAGCAGGCCCCTCGCTGTCCTGGGGGTGTTTCCCAATCCCATAAGTGATGCTGCTCCTGCCTAACCCTGTGGAGAGGAGGGCAGGCCCAGCGCAGCAGGGCTTGGGGAGAACTTTTGTTCTCCTGCTGTGTCCTGGCACATGTGGCTGTGGTGGGTGCGATCTGCTCTGCCCTCCAGTTTGAGGCTTCCCAGTCCTCCTTTGCTCTGCTTTTTTTACGGGGCTTTCTCCATTATTTCTCTCCGTGTGAGGCCTTACTGCTTTCTTTGCACATATCTCTGAGGTTTTCAGCATCTCACGGTCAGAGACAGAATTTCCATATGCCAAGGGACCAGAGCAGCAGTCATTTTACAGACCCACCTAGTTATATCCATGAAGCTGCCCTTGGTGGAGGGGGAACACATGGAACAGTTTTCTTTCCAGAAGCACGAGCAGTTAATTTGAATATGGACATGTTACACTGCGTGATCTTCTTTTTCTCCAACAAAATGGTCTCATCAAAGTCCATCAATGGTGCAGTTGTCTTCTGAGCTTTGCTCACAGGCTTCAGTTCCTGAAAAGTCCCTCTTATCTTGTGACTCTTCCTTCCCTCTTTTAAGATGATGAGATTTTGGACAAGCTAGGGGGTAGGTCATGATTTCACATTTAATTATTTTATGTTAGATGATTTTCAGTGAGATTGGCAGAGCAGAAGCTCAGACTTTAATTGAAGAGACTGCCAAACGTTGTTTTTCAGGGTAGCAGCCTTGTGTGGTTTCCATGCATCTCAAATCAAGGGCTGTCATGTCTGTTATGCTTTGCCTGTGCACCAAGTGAAAATGCACCCTTGTGAAGGAGGGGCAGTAGGTTGGTGGGGAGGGTCCTAAAAGCAGTGCTTGTCCTGTACCATCCAGAGCTCCCCTGAAGCTTCCTGAGAGTCCATCAGTGGCCCGTGTGGTCCCAGCAGCCCATTCCCTGTTTTTCTCTGTGCCTTCTCTCCCCAGCTACAAGCCCATAGTAGAATACATCGACGCACAGTTCGAAGCCTACCTGCAGGAAGAGCTGAAGATCAAGCGATCCCTGTTCAACTACCACGACACGCGGATCCACGCCTGCCTGTATTTCATCGCTCCCACCGGACACTCACTCAAGTCCCTGGACTTGGTCACCATGAAGAAGCTGGACAGTAAGGTACTTGCTCCCTGTGGTGCTTCATTATCTTGCCATCTGCTCAGGAAAATAATGTCTGGGTTTAGTAGTGGAGAATTGCAGACAACAAGTGTGAGAGGTGTACCTTGGGCAGGCTGCTACAGTGGGTCATTGTTCTGCTTCACATGCTGCAGAGATTTACTGAGAGTTTGGGCTCCTACTCCTTTCCAGCTCTACCTCGGGTAGGGAACTTGGCCATGTGCTTCCCAGCTAATCATTAAAGTCAATAAAGGCCGTTCAGGTCGTCTTTCTAATCAGTGAAAAACAAATGGAAGTGCTGTGTCTGCTCGCTCTGACCACATCCAGCTGGACAAATTTGATCTGCTGTGGCAAACGTAGTGGTGTTCTTGCTGTAATGTCACCAACAAGAATCCAAACAAATGTGTTACTTGGCATCTGCTTTTCCAGGTACCCTCGTGGGCTTGGTTTAAACCATGGTTCAAAGGAGATTGCACCTCTTCTAGGAAAAATAACTGAGGTACAAATGTAGAGCCTGAGTAGCTAAACTGAGCCTTCTCTGTGCTCCTTTCTGCTGTGATTAAGCAATTTAAATCAATCCACTGTGCACCTTTGGCTCATTGGATCCTGATTCTGCAGGACATCAGTGATGACAGTGGTTGGTTGTTTCCTGGAGAGGCCAATTGATTGGGTTTTATGTGATGATGGAGAAAGTTCCTTGCCTTCTTCAGCTGAAAATAAGGTTATGGAGATTTATCTCAAGTGAGCTAATTGACATTCCTGTTCTGTCTTTTGGGCAAGGGAGATTTAATAACTCCAAATAGAATTAAGTGATGTACTAGAAGAGGATTTTCAAGTACTGTAGTTAAAACCTCTCCATATAGGTCGATATTACTGTTATCCTCAGTACAGTTTCTGTCTGCTGTTGCAGGGAAAAGCAAACCTGCAAGATCAAAAGCAGAAACTGTCCCTCTGGGGGGAGGAGAAAGGGAAAGAAGGCGGGATCCTTATCCTTGGCAACAGCCTGTCTGGGGAAGAGAGTCAGTATAACTCATCTTTCATCTCAGAGCTGTGCAGGGAGGAGTGAACCCTGGTCCTGCAGTGCAGCAGTGTCCAGGGGCACATGAGGGCACAGAGGTGGGGGAAGTGTGCCTGTGTTACTGCCAGCCCTTGTCCTGTGTATCCCAGGGCTGGATAGGCACCATCTGCCTCCCATGGGGTGACAGCAGCTCTGCTGCCTCTCTGGTGTCCCTGGTGACACTCCCCAAGCCAGGGCCTGTGACAGGCTGTTGTCTGAGCACAGCTGCCTGCAGTAACCCAGCCAGCTGCAGTACCAGGGGATGTGCAGAGATGGTCATTTCCTTTCTTATTTTTTTGGAGCAGCTCATAATAATCTATGACAACATTTCCTGTCCAGCCGATTTGGATGAGGAGGGGAGTACGACAGGACAGGAAATAGCACGTTGCCAAATTGCATTTGACTTCTTTCTAAGGCCATCATCACTGCTGCCTGGAAATCCTGTCAGAGGTGGTGCTGCTGGCAGCAGCAGCCCCGGGGAAGTTCATCTGCTGCGGGTGCTGGCTGGCTGGTGGCACTTTAGGGCTGTCGCTGCACGTCCTGCTCTGTCCTCTTCCAGTGACACAACCTGTGCAGTCCTGTACGTGGAGGTGCTGTCCTGTCTTGCAGGTGAACATCATCCCCATCATTGCCAAGGCTGACACCATTGCAAAGAACGAGTTGCACAAGTTCAAGAGTAAGATCATGAGCGAGCTGGTCAGCAACGGCGTCCAGATCTACCAGTTCCCGACCGATGAGGAGACAGTGGCCGAGATCAACGCCACCATGAGTGTACGTTATTGGGGGGGCTTGCTGCCCGTGCTTTGCCTGGGCCTGGCCTTGGTGGCTGTGCCATGGCTCACTTGGCTTTAGAACTGCCATTTAAGCACGAACATCAGCCTGGCCAGCGGCTTTTGGGGGCTGGAGCTATCTGTTCTGATACGTTCCATTGTGTGACAGACACTTCTGCCCTGTAGCAGTCTTCACACCCTTCCCCTGTTGCAGTATTCCCACCTCGGGAAAGGAAGAGGATGGGAGGCAGGGCCCCGATGCGGTCAGGGCAGAGAGCTGAGGTTTGGCTTTCCTGTCCCAAACGAGCACTTGTTGCTTGGTGGGGGTGATTCATTCCCTGCCGCCTTTGTTTCAGTTTCCGGTGGGAGCGGGGCACCGCCGCTGCTGTTCCAGCAACCGGGTGGGACTTGAGGGCACTCAGGGTAGACTCGACCAAACGTTTTAGTGGGAGTTACCAAGGGAAGCTGCTGTTTGCTGTGAGCCTGACTCAGAGTGCAAGGGGTAGAACCTGAGCTCAGGGTTGCTGGCAGTGAGGTGTTGATTGACCCCAAGAGGATGTGCCAGTCCTAAAGCACGTGTACTCAGATTTAAGCTATTTCCTTGCTACTTGAAGCCTGTTGTGAGTTTTCCTTCTCAATGGCTTGTTATCTCATCCAGCTGAATGTTAGACCCTCTCCAAAGCTCCCTATTGCCTCTCTTCCCTGTCTGTGTTGTTCTGAGCAGGGAGAAGCTGGCACAGAGAAGGATGTGGCTCTACCAGGATGCATTGTGTGCAGTGTTCTGCCTTCCTCAGGTGCAGCCTGGCTGCTGGGAAGCCCCTTTGCCAGATAATCCCATCTCTGCCCTGACATCTTCTCCTCCCACCCAGCCTGTGACCACAGCTTGGCTGACACGGCTCCTGCTCCCAGAGCTTGCACCCAGCCCCTTTGGATGCTGTTAAGGCAGGGAGAGTTCCACGGGGCTGGGCTGGCAGCTGAGGTGAGGTCCCTCCTGGCAGCAGCCACACTTCTGGGAGTAGATCCCAGATTGTCGCCACCACGCCCAAGGAGAGACCTGGACGGAGCAGAGCTCTGTGACTCAGACATGTCAGCCCAGGGCTGGGTCAGCTCTGCTCTTCCCCTTGCTCACAGCTTTGCCCTGTTTAAGAGGAAGCATTAGCAGTTCTTTGTAGCAGCAAAATCCCCCTGAATTTTGAGCCTACCTTCCTTGAGAGGATGTACTTTATTTTCTTTTTTATTGTCTTACGGTTCTTTTTTCTCAGTGTTCAGATTCAGTTCCAGTTTGTAAGACTTGTTCTGTGCTTAAGACATAGTGCTTTGTAATTAAATGGAAAATATGTACATATCTTGTATTTTTAGGACTTTAGAATTTTGGGCTTTAAGTCTGATCAAGTTTCTCATCCAGATTGTCCTGTTGCTCTTCCTAAAACACCAGAGGAATTGCAAAGGCGTTTAAACAGCTTAAATCTAGCAGAGCTGCCCCAGTAAACAGCTTTCTTGAGAAACAATCCCTGGCAAGGCAGCAAAGGAAATCCCCGGCCTCACAGTCCCTTTCCTTTTTGTAGGTCCACCTTCCTTTCGCCGTGGTTGGCAGCACTGAAGAAGTGAAGATCGGCAACAAGATGGCAAAAGCCAGGCAGTACCCCTGGGGGGTCGTGCAGGGTACGTTACCAAAGGCACAAACGAGGCCTTCTCCTACTCTCCCCTTCTGATCCAAGGTACTTTGATCTCTGGATGGCCCTTACTGAAATCGGGCTTGAGGATGCACAGCTTAGATCTGAATATGGACATCTGGACATGGAGCCAAAAACTCCCTCCTGCAGGAAGGCAGAGTTTGGCCAAGGGCACTGTTTGCAGCCCAGGCTTTACTGAAGCTGGCAAAAAGACAGAGCTGATCCTTGCTTTCCAACCAGCACTGAGAAGTACAGGATTGAGATGGTGATGGTCTCCTTGCAGCTTCAGTTGTGTATCCCATTGGAGAATGGCCGAGGAGGTTGCAGGGGAGCATTCACAGTGCAATTCTGCAAAACTCTCTGGCTTCTCAGTAATACCAGCTGAGCCTGAAGCAGCTTCAGAGACTTTCAGCTGTATTCACCAGAGGATGATACTGGGAAAAACACTTAGGAGAGAAGTTGATGTGTTTGGGAGGTCTTGGATTTGACCTGTATCCTGCTGGGTTCTTGCTGTTCCCAGAAAACTGGGAGCAGATAGTTTGAGATTCAGTTTAGACTTTGCCTGCGTGAGCCCCTGTGAATGCTAGGATTTCGAATGGGTTTGAGTGGGAAGTGAAATCCTGTGAGCAAACGGATCATCACCTTGCTGGTGCAAAAATGGGTGTGACAGATGGGCAACACAGAGATCTTGCAAATCCAGAGCAGGCCTGGAACTCAGACCCAGGCTGGTGTGGGATGGCTTCAGCCCTGGTTCAGCAAGGCATTTTGGTGTGGGCTGACTTGGAGTTCTGCTTGAGTGCCTGAAGAACTCTGAGGTTTGCTACTCTGGGGCCCAAATCCAGGGAAAGGGGGAGCCCAGCTCCTGGGTGTAATGTTCTCTCTTGTGGACATTCTGTCATTTTTGCAGTTGAGAATGAAAACCACTGTGACTTTGTGAAGCTGCGGGAGATGCTGATCCGAGTGAACATGGAGGACTTGCGGGAGCAGACGCACACCCGGCACTACGAGCTGTACAGGCGCTGCAAGCTGGAGGAGATGGGCTTCAAGGACACAGATCCCAGACAGCAAGCCCTTCAGGTGGGGATGTACAGCTCAGGCACTGCTGTGCTTTGCAGCCAGCTTGCTCTGCTGCTGCTCAGGGCTGCCTGCAATTCCAGGCAGGAAAAGTGCAGCCATGTCCATGCGACAGGGAGGTGACCCGTGCGCTGGGGACATCCTGGGGTAAATGATCTTTTGTTTGACCCTCTTCACAAGCTGGGCCAAGGTGAGCTGTGGAGAAGGTGCCACAGTCTCATGCCTGAGGTTTGGCTGATTACTGAACACATAGTTCATTCTGTCAGACAGCTTTGTTGGTCTGAAGCCCGAACCATTAGCCAGGGACAACAGCTGTGTGGGAATTTGGGAGGCAGTGTTTGTTTTCTCCTTTCATTTCCTGTTTCCCATTCCTCCCCAACTTTTCCCCAATAATGGCACCCCCTGCCTTACAGCATCCCACGTTCCTCTCTGCCTCCTGGGGAAGGCAGTCACAATTCCAGTGCACTGGTGGGGGTTTGCCCTGTAACACACGTGTGTGTCAGGGGTTGGCGTTGGTTTGGGGTCTTATTTCTGACTTGCTGAGTTGATGCAGCTGCACTTCTTCTGCAGCAGAAACTGCTGGAATCAGTCAAGCCCAGTTCTGTAACTAAGCCCAAGTGTGAAGCTTTATTGGATTTCCTTTCTGGAGAGCAATGGCTTAAGATGGGCTCAGCCCTTCCTTTGGAGGAATCTGAGGAATTTCCATTGCTTCCTGTACACGAGGCCTCTTTTGACCAAGCTATAAGTAGAAAGGAAATGAAAATGTACAGAATTTCTCCATCTGGTACGTGCTAGTTCAGAGCAGTTCACTCTGGGTGCCTTCTCCCTCCAATAAACAAACAAAACCTATGATCCCAAGCTGTTTGGCCGAGGCTGATGTATGTCAGAAATGAGGGACGTGTTCTCTCTGAGCTCAGGGATCAAAAGGATGCTTTGCCTTGTGTCTTGGCCCTGGAGCCACAGGAACTGCTGCTCTTCAGCCAGCTTGCATCAGCCAGGAGCAGGGAGCCTTCGGCAAATCTCAGGGGCAGCAGGGCAAGCAGTCCCAGCAAACCATTGGTGCTGTGTAGGGGCTTGTGTGAGGTGTGGAAAAGGGGGGCTGGTGATGTCTGAGACCCCCACCTTGCTTGGTCAGGAGGGAGCACCAGGGTCCCAACAGGCATCAGCTCCATGGAATGGGGTCTCTGTGCATAGATACCCTTTTGCTCTGCTGTGTCTGTTGTGGGCTGGATTCTCTGCCTCTCTGGTTAGGCGTTTCAAAATACTCCTTTTTCAAATAATATTATTTGCCAGGGCATCCTTCAGTGTGTGGGGGCGTGTTGGGAAATCGAGTTACTCTTGTAATTTAGGTTCATATGTTTGTGTACTTAAAAGCCAATTCCCTTGTCATCTTTGCCTGTGAGAAGCTGTAGGGATCCCAGTTGGTTTGGACTGTTATTCCTTAGGGCTGTAATTGTTTTTTTCACATGCAGCCTGGGAGTTGCCAGGCCAGTTTCTCTGAGAACTTGGCTCCTCTGGAAGTCAGAGTCACTGCGGCAGAGCATTAAGCTTTGAACCTGGGACAATTTAACAGGAAGCCCCTGCCCCTCTCACTCCTGCCAGGCTTTTCCTGCTTGCCCATCACCCAGCATCATGTTTTTGGAGCTGAGCTTTGGAAGAAGTTCTTTGCAGTCCAGGATCCGATGAGCTGTGTGCAGAGTTTTCCATTTCACTCCTTGAGGCTCTGCTGCTCCCTAGGACAGTGTGTCACTAATTGCAGATTCAGTTTGTGCTCACTGAGCAGCAAAGGCTCACCTGCCCTTGGGCTTTGCCAGATCCTTCAGAAGGGCTTAGGAATTTAAGTTTCAGTGTCCACAGTCAGAGGATTAAATCCAACACTGAATTTTAGGGAGATTTTGTTTTGAGTCTCCTGAAGCCTGTGTGCTGTGAGAGGTCTGGTTCTGCATTTAGCTAAGAATCCAAAGATGGCTCCTGCCCTGCTCTCCCACGAAAGGATTTTTGTCATTTTTAGAATCAGTATTTTTGCTTCCGTGTGTAGGAAGCTGGTGTGGTCATGTGGAATGGTGTGATTTCTCTGAGGCGGCCAGTGCTGTGCCAGAACAGCTCTGGGCATCCTGTCTGGAGAGTATTTTAGGAAGTAACTGAAGTGCCTATTAATTAGCAGAGTTAAATACAAGGCTTGGGATAATCTGACAGGTTGTGTTCCCCAGCTCAATATTGCATCCTCTAAAAAAAACCCCAACCAATAAGAAAGCCACCAAAACCCCCAACACTGCCAGGAAAAGCAAGAGCTTGTCTTTGTAGGAATTAGGATGTTCCACTGGCCCAATGTTTAATGTCTTCCTTAGGCACATGGATGCAGTGTGTCTGTGTGACTTCAGTGGAGTTTTCATTTAAAAAATGCGTTTTCAGAAGAGCCTCTTGGGGGAAATAGTTATCATTCCCACACTATCATTATGTCTGGGCTATCCAAATCCATTTAAGGAATAAAGCAAAAGAGGAATTTGACGTCCAGAGTTCCTAAGAGGCTTTAAAAATCTCAGAGGTACATGGACAACGTGTTTTATGTCCCAAATCTTCACTGCCTATCTCAGTGCTGGGGAAACAAAGGAATGCCAAGGAGTAGAGGGGGAATGAAGGAATCCGATGATGTGGTTATTTGGAGGAGAAAGGCTGCTGATAGTTTGGAAAGGCAGAAGGAGGAGGGGAGGTTTCCCAGGATGGCTTTATCTTAATCAAGCCCCTGATCTGAATCTGTTAGCAATGAGTAGTGAAAATGAGTTCTGCTCTGTGTCATCTCGTGCTTAATGAGCTACACGGGGACAGATTTCACCCTGGGAAATCTTGCATCTGGAATGAAGAGCCCTGGGACAAACAGAGGGAGAAGGGAGGCGGTGTGACTCTGAGGGATCACAAGCCCTGTGGGCATCGGAGATGGCTGCAGGCGTTTATGTAGAGCCTGCTTCTCCTGGAGATCAGTCATCCTGCCTGCTGAGGGGTGCACGGGCTCCTGAGCAGGGAGCCCGGCTCTTCCTTTCCATTCCATCCCACTGCTGCCACCTAGCAAGCTGGGACGGGTGTCCGTGGAGGTGATCGTGCCTCTGGTGCAGTCGGGGGCCCCTGAGCGTGTTTTGTGACAAGACAACGTAAGTGCTAAGGTCTCCAAAGGCTTGGAAGCTCGCGGCTGTGCTTGAAACACTGCTCTGACTGGGTTTTGTGTGCTTTTAACAGTCTCCAAGAGACTTACGAAGCAAAGAGGAATGAATTCCTGGGTGAACTCCAGAAGAAGGAGGACGAAATGAGGCAGATGTTTGTCATGCGAGTGAAGGAGAAGGAAGCAGAGCTGAAGGAAGCAGAGAAGGATGTGAGTATATTGTAACTCAGAGGGCTCTCTGTTTGGGCTTGGGGCAGGGCTCTAACAGGAAATGTCCTGTTGGGGCGGGAAGCTGCTCCTCAGGCCTCCAGGAGGAGCACGTGCTGCTGCAGGGGTGCAGGCAAGAGTACAGCCCACAGTGCCCACGTTCCCTTGCTGAACCTGATAGAGTCCCCTGGGTACAAAGCACCAAGGGATGGAATGTGAGGGTATGGAGGTGTCCAGAGGCCTGTTGGATTCCTGCAGCAGCAGGAATTCCCTCTCTCTGTGTGCCAGTGAATGTTAACTGCTGGGCTTTTCTCACCAAGTCAGGCAGACTGGGGACAGGCTGATGGCAGGCAGTGGGTGCAGGGAGGCCTCAGTGCCAGCGGGATCACCAATGAATCGGGATGAAACATTCTCCTCCCAGCCAGTTCTCACTGTCTCTGTCCCGGCAGCTTCACGAAAAGTTTGACCATCTAAAGAGGACTCACCAAGAGGAGAAGAAAAAGGTGGAAGACAAAAAGAAGGAACTTGAGGAAGAGCTGAACAACTTTCAGAAGAAGAAGGCAGCAGCTCAGCTATTACAGTCACAGGCTCAGCAGGCAGGTTCTCAACAAACCAAGAAAGACAAGGACAAGAAAAAGTAAGCGGATGTCACCCACACCCTCTGTAGGGTTTGTTACAAGTTTGGGGAGGTTGTTTTTTTTCTCTCTTGCTGCATGTCTGTATTTGCTTTTCCCCATTACCAGACTGGAAACAGGCCTTTTCTCAGCCTGATCAAATAAAATATTTTTTTTTCTAAAGGGTGGGCCAGGGACATGATCTTAATTTTTCTCTAGAAGAGTACCTTCAGATTTTATCTTCAAGTCTGACTGGTGTGGGAGAGCAATTGGATTGGTGGAGTTTTGATTTCTGATCTGTCCAGCATCTTCTGGAACTATGGGATGTTCTGGACTCGGATTTATCTGCCTGAGCCAGAATTATTAAGGGAGTTGCTACCCGTCCTTTCTTTCACTGGTAGTCCCCTGTTCCCATTCCTTAAGGTTATAGTTGTAAGTAGAAGTAAATTAGAAACCAAAACCTCCATGTTATTTTTACATGGGCAGTGCTAGTGCCAAAAGTGATTACTTGGAAGCTTGCTTTAAAGACAACAAGCTTTGGTTTTGTATTTTTTTTTTTAGAAAAACAAACTACTATGGTACCGTAATTGCAGTTAAATGGCATTTGTGGTTGTATCAAGTTGACATAATAAGCTAAGAAACCCTTACCTTTTAGTCAAGATCATGGCACTGTTTTTTACTATTTTATATTTGTACTCTAGGGTCCTTTACCCTCCACTGGCTTTCTCCGTTCCTAGTAAGCGGGTGCTCATGCAAGTCCTTTATGAGTCACCTGTGCTAAGGGTGCCTAGTTGGTACCTGCCATTGGGAAAGCTGGGGATGCAGCCAATCTCACTGGAAAACACTTGGTTAACCCACACACAAAAACGACAGTTCCACGCTGCTTTGAGTGCTCGAGAGAGAAGGGGCTGTTCCTCAGAGTACCACGGGTGATGAACACCCAGCTGTCACCCCTGGAAGAGCCAAGTGCCAGCGGGGATGTGGCTCAGCCTGGGAGCTCCAGGCGTGGCTGAGCTGTGTGGCAGCAGTTGTGCTGCAGGTGCACCGGGGTTTTACAGCTTCTGCACTCGCTGCATGGCTGCTTCGGCGCCTGACCTTGGTCGCTGCTGCCCGGGGAAGGTGGGGAGGGCCTCGGGCTGGTTCCTCGGCTGATGTAAATGATGTAGCTCCTATGGAGCCCTGCTGCTCGATGCTGGCTGAGGACGTGGCCGTGGGCCCTGCCAGGACCCGTGGAGTGCTGTGTGCTGCCTGCTCTGCTCAGGGAGAAATCCTCACAGACCACAGCCACGGGTGTCGGGCCGAGCACTGGCACCAGCAAGGGTCGGCTGCTGTGGCCCAGGCATGCTGAAACACCCTTCTGCAGATAGGCTGGGACACTCCTCTTCCTCACCTGAGAGCTCAGACATGGTGATGCATTCCCTAAAAAGAACAGAAAGTTTCGAAGACCCTTTTTCTTCTCTCTCAGAGTTGGTAGCCTAATATTTTTAAGAACTGTGCAGTCAGATTTTTTCGTCTCTTAGCTGTAGGACCAGTGCAGTACAGAAGGGTCTGGGCAGTTCTGTCCCTTTTTGGGTAGTCAGTGTGAGCTCCCATTTGGTTCCAGCAGGGTGGGTGAGACAGGGCTGTTCCAGCGACCGTGACAAACGCAGGTTCTGCTCTGCTGCTGCATTCACAGAAATCCAGCCTGGAGGAGCATGCCCGTGTTGTAGCGTGCCCTTTGTGGCGCTCCACACCAGGTGCTGTACCTGCTGCAGGTGTGCTCTAGTGTCAGAGCTACTAACAGAGGCTTTAAAGGGAAATGCTGATGCTCCTGCCATGTAGCTCACCTTGGTTTTCTAAAGGCTTTAAGTTTCTCCTTGCACTCTAATGTGGAGCTGCAGTTTGTGTAGTTAAGGCTTCCAGCCTCTCTCTCTGCTGCCACGGCCTGTGGTGCTTCTTGTGCAGATGCCAGAGGAAATCCTTGCCATGCTCGACCCTTGCAGCCTTCCCACAAAGTAATTCAGGGGAATGCTTTCTTTTCTAAAGGTGGGATCAGATTTCTCTAATTTGGACAACAGAGACTTTCCACTGCGCTGTGCATGCCAGAGGGAAGGCTCAGGGTGAAATCTGCTGCTGGCCTGACTCCATGAGGGAGAGCTTGGCCTTCCTGATTTCCAGACTATTCCTCCAGAAATTCTCTACCTTATACCTTTTTTTATCTAAAATGTTTGGGGCTCTGGCCTGACAGCAGCAGTGTTTGGGGACAGCACACCCGTGTCCCTCAGGCACTAAAGGAGTGGCTGCAGAGCGGACTCAGGCACTTGCCTGGACTGAGCACGCTGAGCCAGCCCCTGTTGTAGTGTTGGTATGGGACTGTGCCTCCAACCTGACCAGTCTGGAGAGAGCTCCTGGCAGCAGACCCAGTGGGAGCAGCAAGCAGCCTTCTGGTGCTTGCCTGCTGCTGGGTAGATAGATGGCCACATGCCTCAACATGTGCCGTGGTGTTGCTGCTCATCCGCAGCCCCCCAGGAGCCGGGACCATCTGTTTGGGTTCTGTCTCGGTTTATTTAAAGCTGCTTCTGAAAGCCAAGTGGGTTTTTTTCTTCAGTTTCCTTTCCACTTAAGTTTCTGGTCCAGTGTGCCTGGTCTGGCCATCAGAGGCCATGCTCATCCCAAAGCAGTCCCTGAGCCTCAACATCCCTTGTCACGGCCTGGCCCGACACCCTGTAAAAAAGGGTTTGGTGGTGCCTGAAGGATCTGACCTGGCTATGAGAGCCAAAGTGCTTGGAGACATCCTGGTGTCCGGGTGTGAGATACCTGAGTTGCCTCCTGCAAGGATGCCCATGGGAAGTAACCCAGGCTGGCCACCTGCCCCCGTGTCCCAGCTGGGAAGAAGTGAACCCCAAAGCCACGGAGCGCTGCACCAGCTCCAGGGTTGGCTGGTCAGTTGTTCTGTCCCCCCGGTTTTTCTTTTTACTTTGGCTTGTCCTGGGCCGGAGTAGAGCCCAGCCCTGAGGTTGAATTTCTTTGTGATTCCATAATCCGTCTGCATGCCCACCCACCGGAGCGGGTTGCTGGTGTCGGCTCTCCTGGCTTTCTTGATTTTTTTTTTTGCATTTTGAGTTCAATTAGTGCTAACTTTTTTGTTTTTTGTTCTGTTTTTTTAACTTGCAGTGCAAGCTTCACATAAAGCCTGTCGAGCCAAGGATGTTCCTGCATTCACCTGCTTTTGCAGTAATGTGTCTCTGCCATCTGTTTTCTTTTTATGATTTTTTTTTGCATTTTTTAACATGAATAACTATTAACTCATCTAATAACATAGTGGGAACAAGAAGGAAGGGGGATTGGGTGCAGGACTGTATGCCAGTGGAAGTTCAGGGGTGGGTGGAGGGACGAGGTAATAATGACGATACCATGTATTTTTCTCACCAAAACCATCAGCAGTAAATTATTTTTGGCCCCCAGCCTGAACCGAGAGTCAGAGTTGGATGTCAGCAGCTCAGGTATTGACTGGCTCGGGTGTCCTCAGTGCTGCTGGCTGCAGGAGCCCCTGGATTCACCAGCCCCAGGGAATGAGTGTTGTAAGAGTGTCCCTTGCAGCCCAGCCCATGGCAAGGCTGAAGCTGGAGTTTAGCCTGACCCGCATTCCTTCGGGAGCTGATGTGTCCCCTGCCGGGGAGAGGGAGGGGGGTGTGTGTAGATAACCACGTGTAACTGACCTTGCATGCCGTGACATTTGCATGATAATTTGTGTTAGTTCCTGTTCTGTGCTGTCTGCCCTGGCCGTGCCTGGGTGTGCTGGCCTGTGCTGGCTTGGTTTTCCAGCCTCCCTTCCAGCTCAGCGGAGCAGCTGCCTCGGGGAAGTACCATTCCCAGCACTGCTCTCCCTGCCCTACTTGCCTCAAACCTTTGGAACCTCCCTTAAAATCCTACCTGCTTCCCAACGGGCGGGATCTTAGCAAGGCTTAGCAGCCCTTGTGGAATCCAATGCCTGGGCAGGGGGAAGACAGCCTTCAGCATCCTCTTGGAGCTTCTAGGAGCGCTCCTGCACAAACTTAAGTACAGACTACTTGCAAGGCTGTGGGGTCCAGAATTCCAAGTCAGGGGAGAGAAGGTGCCTGGGCACACAGTCGCTGTGCTGGGGCCCCCCAGCCCTCCTGCAGCAGGAATAATGTCCCGTTCAGGTGTCCCTAGAACATGCCAAGGAGATGTGGGATAGGCCAGGCCCCACTATCTGGCCAGCACACGGTGGAAGTGGGTCTGTTTACAGTGTTTTTGCCATGCCACTGCTGTCAGACAGAGCCTTTCCCTTCCTTCCCAAGGAAGGGAAGGCTGAGCCGTGCTTACCCTATGACTCCTGGATTTCTTCCTCTGCCAGTGCACAGCCAGCACTTCCTCTGCCCCTGGCTAGGCAGCCTCCTGTTGCCTCTTTAAAGCTCTCTTACACAAAACTCGTCTGAGTCTGCCTGAGTCTCCCACTGTAGCTGTTTGCCTGCTTCCGGGTGGAATTTCTCTGGGGAAAAAGAAAAGGCAGAATTCTCACTTTTTTTCATCACTTTTTCCTCAAGTGTTGGATTGGGAAGTGCTTGGAGGTTAGCTTATGGGTTGTCTTGCTTTTTAACCCTCACCGCTTAAACATGGCTTTAGGAAGAAGATATCTACCTACCATGACTTGGACAGACAGCAAAAATGGATAGATAAGCTGGAAATAAAACAGTCAACCTTTTAATCCTTCTTTAAATTTTTAATTTTTTTTTTTTCTTGTTTGGGTTTGGTTTTTTTCCCTCCTGGACTTGCCAACTATGCACTTTTCATCAGGTTAAATAGGTTTGCTGCAGGGTTGTTTGGAAAAATGAAATTCTGGTTCTTGTGGCTTCTGGCCAACCCAGCTTTAAAATCTTGAGTTATGAAGGAAGAAGTTTGAGTTGTTTGCATGAGTTTTTTACTGTCACATCACGTGCCCATCACCGAATGCTCATGGCAATATGCTTTGCTTCAGCTGCCTCTGTGCGTGTCCCCTTTTTAATTACCAGTGTTTTGTGCCAAGCAGAAAACTTAATTTTAACATTTATTTCTCCTGCTTCATTTAACAGCCCTTCAGGGGATGTTTAGCAGGGGAAATCAGCTGAGTTGAGCTTTTCCTTTTTGACAGAAAGCTGTGGCCAAGTGCATTAGTGTCTTTTTGGGTGAGTTTTTCTCCAGCAGAAAACAAGCTGTGTTGGAGAAACTGGGAATAAACCACAAACTTGAAGATGTCAAAGGTACTGTTTTGGTTTTTTGCCAGAGGAGAGGGTAATGACTTTTTTTCCCCATCTTGAACCCCTGGGCCATGTTTAGCTTGTTCCTGCTGCACTTGTTGCTTTTCTTTCCCCTTGCCTTCTTCCTCAGTAGCCCCTGATGTGCATGGAGTGAGTGATACACTCAGGTCTGGCTGGATGTGCTCTCACCTTTGCATGTAAGTATGGCAGGAGGAGACTGACCCTTCCTGCCTGGCTCCTGACAGGAGAGCAGCTCTGCTTTTCTGGGAGATCCTCCACGCTTTAACTTACTTGCAAGTGGGGTGGTTAAAACTCCTCTAAAACTGCATGCTCCTGACAAGGTGGATTTCAGTCCTTAGGCTCATACAAAGGAGCAGGAAAGCTTTTTCTGGAATGGTGATGCTCCCAGGGCATGAAGCAAACTCCCAGAATGGAAAAGCAAGGACAGTCCAGGTCTCTGTGAGGGGCTGTGGCTGCTCTGTAGAGAGGAGACACACATGGGTCTGGCAGGCAGTGGGAAAGCAGGAGATGGATAGGGATTTGCTCCCCCAGAACCTTCAGGGAGGGCAGCGAGTAGGAAGGTGCCCTTGGAGCTGGTGGTTGCGAAATGCATCATCCTGAAATGCATCTCCTGTGGCTCTCCAGGAGTGGGGAAAGCAGGCACTGGCACCCACCCCGGGCTCCTCTCCAGCTGGAGAGCTGCCACTCCTGTCACCCCCTCCCTGTGCTTCTGACAGCTTGCAATCCCATCAGGGAGCTTGGTGTCTCCCTGGAAGTGCGTCCATGTTAAACAGGCCCGATGTTTCTGCAGGCAGCTCTCCTTCTGCTTCTCCCAAACCGTCCGAGTGCAGATGGAAATGTCTTTTTGTGTGTGACCACATCAGATCTGTCCATGTGACTCCAGCCCCCCTCCGTGTCCCTTCTCCCAGGGCCCGGGCTGCATGTGCAGGGTGTGATATCTGTGGTGCTCTCGCCAGCGCGTGCCAGCACGGAGCTCTACAAATATGAAGGGTTTTTTTAATGAACGGGAAACCAAGCTGTGAACAGCGGTAGAAATCTTGTATTTTTAATATCCTGATTGCCTTAAACCATAGATGTAGGCCTTTATTACCTTGCTATTGGAAAGTAACCCATGTTTGTAACTAAACAGTTGTGTAACCTACATACAGTGTTAATGCAAATGATATGTATGCATCTGTTAGATATTGTCACTTTATTTGATGTTAAAATATTTCAGTTTTGAATTACAGATGGAATAATAACCTTATAGCATAAGCTCAGTTATTTCTTGTATATGCTTCAGGTTACAGATCCAAATAGTGCCAACACTTGAAGTGGGGAGAGGAAATATATTTTTACCCAAAGCTTTGGTCTTTGCGTGGCCTTTGTGACGTTTGCTGTTGCTGTTGTGTGGCGGGGCGACAGGAGGGTCACCTGTCAGCCTCTGCCTTCCCAGCAGGTTGTTCTGTGCCTTTGAGGTGCCTCTGTAGGTTCGTGCTGGTGTTTGTCAGTCACTTCTTGTGGTGGTCATGAGCCCGTTCCCCACCTCAGCCGGCATCCCGGGGAGCTCGGGCCGGAGTTGGTGTGTGTGACACCTGCCCAGTACATTCCTTCCCCCATGACTTAAATTAAAATGTTGTTCCTCCTTTGTCCCCCCCTCCCCCCATCACTTTTTCATTTCAATTCTGAACCTCTGTTTCTTTTCTCTTCTGTTTTTTTTTCTCTTTTTCTGTAGCTTCTTCTTTATGTAACCGTCACCTTGCCAAAGCCCCCACACCCCCTCTCCCAGTGGACCGTAGGGCACTGGAAGAGCTGCGGATCCGGGCACCCCTGCCAGGAGAAGAGCCATCTCATTCCTCCATCACGTCTGCCCTCCTCTCCTCCCCCCTTTGTTCCCACACGTGCGTCTGAGGGTGTGCTGTGCTGTGTGTCTGTGCGGGATCTGCCCGCTCCCGGCGCGCCTCCGACAGCGTCCAGCCTTCCAGCACTGCCAGAGGGAACGGCTGCCGCAGGGAGCTCGGCCACTGTGACTCATTGCTCGGGGTTAGTTGGATTTTTTTGCCTCCCTCCCCCATTTGCTTTTGCCGTAACACGCACACACTGCTGGCGACACGTAGAGTGACGGACGGGGGGTGAGCGTGTGTAGCTGGAGGATTTAATTTCTGCCTCAAGCCTGGCTGCTTTGGACAGCACAGCTTCATCTCCAGGGTGTCCTGTGCTCCTCTGGCACGGCTGGAAATCTCGCCACAGACCTGCTGATGTTCTCAGTGGGTGGCTGTGTGAAGTTGGATGTCTCATCCTGTGGCACTGATGGAGCCTGTCCTGGACAGTCAAGGCCTTATTTTCTGCCTGTGCCTCGCTATGGGCAGAGCAGGATTCTGGTTTTCTACAGCTGAGCTGCACTGCCTGTACTTAGATCGAGGACTTCATTTTGTTTTCATGAAGCCTAATTAGTCATTATTTTTTTAACAGTCCTGAATGTGGGCAAGTTGTTGAAATTTCTACCTTGTTTACTTTGGAAGTGAACTCAGTTGAAAAGCTTGAGAAGTGCCAAAGGATTGCTTGAGGGTAAAACCAAAACCTGTAAATGTGTGTAGTGACCTCCAGCTGGTTTGGGATGGATGGAAGGAGGCAGCCTGAGCTCTTGGGATGTTGTTCTGTGTAGAGTGATGCACTTTTATTTGTAACCGAATACTAGTGATTTATTCTTTGCATCTGTGAACCTTAATCCAGGCATTCCCTTCCTTTAGCCTGCCGAGGTACAGCTACCCTGAGCTGGTCTAGGTTTGGCCTCTGGCAGTCGCTGTGTGATGTGGCAGCTGCTGAGGGGCTCTGCTGAAATCTGCTGGGGGCTTTTTTCAGAAGCACAGTGTTTGGCAGCACTCTTCAGTGACAAGGGTGAGCTCCCTACAGCCAGGTGGAAGAAAAACCGCTTGTCCTGGAAACCTTTGCAACCAAAGAAGTGACTTCACGGATACTCTCAGAAAGGTGATTGAGAGTTGGCCTCACATGTGCTGTACCCATTTGTCTGGTATGTAGCTGGACTTGCTGGCTGTTGCCCAGCCTGAAGGGCTGTGAATATTTGCACAAGTGTAGCTTGGGACAGCATTTGCAGCGATACCAAAACCAGAGCCTGCCCTGCTCTCGAGGCTGCAGGGGCCTCAGGTGGTACCCAGTGCCTCCCAGCAGATGGCCAGGTCTGAAACCTGCTCAGGTCAGCCTTCCAAGCACAAAGCAGGGTTGAGGCCGTTGCTGGGTTAAACCTTGGCTGTGTCCCTGTCTCTCTCTTGCTCTGCAGAGCTCTGTGGGCGTTTGTCTTAACTGGGAACCACCACTTGCAGGATGGGATCCCTGCATGCCCTGGGCCACCCATCCCTACCAAAACGCCATGGCTTGAGCTGCACGTTTTCAGAAAAAAACTGAGTAACCATGCAGCCTGAAAACAGGGACTAACCATGCAGCCAAGGGCTGCTGGGGCTCAGGGAATGCTGGTGCTGGAGCCCACCCTGGCCCAGGGTTCTCTGCACACAAAGGTGGTCACTGTTACTGAGAACATGCCCTGCCCATTAAATGCCCAGTTTAGTCACTCTTTTCTGCCAATGTCAGTGACTGCTGCTGGGGGCCCAAGGGCCTTGGCTGTGCAGCCAGAGTACCCTACAGCTTGCCCAGGTGCCCTGCTGGCTACTTGCCCAGCAGCCACCCCAGCCACTGGATGGCTCCTGCAGGTTTCTATGAGGCCCTGTTTCAGGGAGGGACTCCCCTCCTTATGTTCCCCTCAGTCCTTGCATCTTTTTGTTGTTGTTACTTCTAAATGTCAAATGAATTGAAAAGCTTAATGTAAAGAGAAGCAGATGGGCACAACCCAAATGCCAGTACTCACACGGACTGCCTTTATTTTGCAGCTCTGTAGAGTTTTGCTGTGCTGCTGCCTTGAGTCCTGTTGCAGCTCTGGCCTTCGTGTCTGCAGAAGCACCTAGCGGAGTTAGAGAAGGGCACTAATGGGCAATGGGATGGAGCAGCAGCGTGCCAGGTGAGGTGGCTCCGTGTGGAGAGGGAAAGGCAGAGGTGAGGGAGGATCCAGCCCTGCTGCGAGCAGGAGGTGGCAGCACATGGCCTCTAGAGGTCCCCTGCAGCCCAAATTTGTGACTCTCGGAAAGCTCGATCCGGTACGTGCCGAACTGCCGGTCGCCAAATCCTCGCAGCCGGATTCAGCGGGCGCTCAGCTCGAAGGAAATGGGCTCAACACACGGAGCAGCTTTCTTACAGAGCAGGCACTAAACTTGCGGGGTTTGTTGCCGCAGCTTGTTGAGGTGGACGGTGTCAGCAAAAGGTTTTGGGGTTGGCTTGGGTTTTCTTAAAAGGTAAATTCAGGGAGAACAGGTCCATAAGGAAAACAGTCACAATCCGTTGGTGGTGGATTCAGGGCGGAGAGAATGGGGCAGAAGGCAGGGACGCTGCCGGCGGTGTCTGTGGAACGAGGGGCGGAGCTGCCAGAGGCTGGTGGGGGCTTCCCCACACCCCAGGGCTGGGAGAAGGGATGGCCTTCAGCTGCTTCCTGCATGGCTGCAGCTCTTGGGGAGGAGATGTCAGCGTGGGAAGGGGGCGGCTCAGGGAGGTCATTTGTCACCAAGCGTCCCCCAGCAGAGCTGGAAAAGCCACTTCATCCACTCCCAGTTGAAAAGTTGTGCTTTGGGGTTAACCCTTGTGTGGCTGCTGCAGAGGATCCATGCTCTCACGTCTGGAGAAAAAAGTCCTTCAGGGGCTTAGGGAAGCTGCTCAGTGTGTGAGGGTGAGCTGGGATTGCAGCTGGAGGCTTGGAAACAAGCAGCAGTGCTCTGCCGGGATGTGGCTGCTGTGCCCTGGCGGGTTCCCTGTGCTTGGGGCACTCAGCAAACGCTTGGCTTTGTGAATGCAGTGATTTTATCCCAGTGCTCCTGAGGAGATGCTGGGCCCCTGGCCTGCACTGCTCTGGGCCCCACTGGAGCAGAGACCCTGTGCTGGCACCGTGGGCAGGCGGTGACGTGAAGCACTGGGGTGCTGTGAGGTTTGTGGGAAGGTCACATGAATGTGAGGAGTCAGGGGCATCAGGGAATGTGTTCCTGTGGGAAGCAGGGAGCCCTGGCAGTGCTCCAGTAGGGCCCTGTGTTCCAGCAGTGGGAGCAGCATGGAAGTCAGCCTGCTGCTGCAGGTGATGGGGGCCATGCAGGGTGGGGCTGGAGGGGGCAGCTGCTGCACTGGCTCCAGGGAAGAGCAAAACCAGCGAGGATACTGTTGGGTGCCACAGCCAGAGAGGTACCCACGAGTGGCCAGGGTCTATGCCAGGACAGCCAGACAGACAGCAGGATGCTGCAGAGGTGGCTCGTTGGGGACCAGGGACAGGCTTTGTGCCTGAGCCCTGTTGTGTTGGAGCTGCCTGGCACAAAGGGAATGGGGGTGGGTTTGTGCACAGCAGCAAGGAAATAAAACGTGTCTGTCTCTTTCTGCAGCCCACCGAGGCTGGGACGTGCCTGTGTCTGGGACTGGGGGGCAGGAAAGCTGCCTTGGCAGCCGAGGAGACGGAGTCCTTCCTCTGCAGGTGTTTGCTTCCCAGGGCTCCCCAAGTTGGCACTGTGGCTTGGCCAGCTCCAGGCAGCACAAGGAGGCCAGGAAGGATTCTGAGCCGTTTTGGGAGAGCCATGGTGATGCTGTTAACTGGGTGCATTTTGGAAGCCAGAGCTCTCCCCATAAGGCTGGTAGGAGCCAGGGCTGCGCCCAGTGTGGGGCAGTGCATGACCTGCTCCTGTCCTGTGGCTTTGGAAACAGTGAAAGGACACAAAGTTACCTTCCCAGAGCGATGCACAGCCCTGGCTGCAGCACACCTGGGACAGCGACTGCCCCAGGGGCACCCAAATCTCTCCTGAGGCCCAGCTCCCCTCCTTGCTGTTCCAGCCCCTGCCAGCTGGCACAGGCTCCCTGTTCCTGTCCTCGTGCCAACCCCTCTCCTTGTGTGCATCTGTGAGTGCCGGTGTGCTGGTGCTGCCAGCAGGGAAGTAGGAAGCCTGGAGGGGAAAGAGTGTGAGGAGGGGGAGAAGCCAGTGTAATTTAACTGGAAACCATGTGTAACATGCCATGGGCTGGAAATGGTGAGCCCCAGTACTTGGGATGTCCTGCAGCAACAGGGTGCTTTGCTTGGGGGTGTGCTAGTGACACCTTGAGCCTGCTCAGCAGCCTGGCTTTGGAAAACTGAGCCTGGCTTTGGAAAACTGAGCCGTGGGATGGGAAGGTCAGGAACTGAAAATATTGTAAGGATGGCAGGAAGGGCTGGAAGGGAAGGAAGGCACACACCCTGCTGAGAAATGTGGTCTTGAGGGGGATTTTTTGAGCCATGGGAGGAAGAAGCCAGAACCCAAGAGAAGGCTGGCGTGGTGGACTGTGGCAGTAAGGGTGGCACCCTGGAAGGCAGGGAGCAGGAAGGGCTCCAGGACAGGGACACGGAGCAGTGTCCCAGCCAGGCATTCAGCCTGGAAGGGCAGCAGCCTGGAGTGAGGAGCAGCAGAGCCAGGGCTGAAGCTGGAACTGCTGGAGAGGCAATGAGTTCACGCTGGGTGACGCCCCTGGCTGCCCAGTGCCTCTCATGTCACCTTTCCAAGGGTCTGGCACAGAGCAGCTCCCTGGCAGCCTCTGGGTAAAGCCAGGCCAGGTCTTGGGTGAAAAGCACAACACCAGACTGGGAATCCAGGACAACTTTCTTTATTGCTACCAGAAGGCTTTCATCAGTACAATGGCTCTGGATACGATACCTTCCTCAGGGCTGTGGAGAGAGCTTACAGTCGGGACAGGGTGTTCTGAGAACAGGGTGTCACATGGGGGGACGCATTAAAGGTCTGACTCTTGGTTAGAAGTTACATGAACACAAAACTCGAGGGTCGGGGTGTTTTGTTTTGGTTCTGTGGCTGATAACGACACACGTTCCAAACCTCAGGCGTCCGCAGCTGCCCCGGCACCTCACCCAGCAGTGCTGGGAGATGTGCAGGGAGAACTGGGCTCTGCACAACTGAAGGATTACATTTGATGGAGAGAACCAAGCCTTGGTGAGAATCCACACGGAGTGCAACACAGCAAGGAAAAAATGGTTTCAGTTCTAGAGCTACAAAACCCAGTAACCGCTTTCTGTGTTGGGAATGGCAAACTGGTGTAAGTGGGAGAAGTCTCTGTGCAAAGCACAGAGCACATTCACACTCCTGTGGGAATTACTGAAGTGTGGAGCAGCTTGCAAGCATTGGTTTGGGTTTTTTTCCTGCCTAATCTTTTGTTTAAATCCACTTTTTCAATATTATCACATTTAAACACCCAGCTATTAACAAAAGAGGTTTTCTGTTTAGAAGGGCAAAAGAAAGCTGTGGTGGAGGTGGGGCAGGACAGAACGTCATGCACGAGACTGGCTGAGAACGAAAAGAGGAGCAGGCAGAAAGGGTAAAGGAGCAGGTGGGAATGGGATCAGAGAGGCATTAGTTGGCTGGGAAACCCGGAACAGCTCCGCGGGGCTGCTGTGAGCCCTCGGATGTGAAGAATGGGTTACAACACACAGGAGCAGAAAAACAGTGGAACCGACAACACTAGAAAGGAACAGGATTTTGCTACTTTTTTTGTTTGGTTTTTGGGTCTTTTTTTAGATTTTTATACTTTTTTGTGTTTTTAAGTGCTTAAATAGTGGAACTATAATTAGCCGCACAAGAAATAAACTTCAAAAAAGGGTTGGGATTTCTTTTTCCTGGTTTTCTTTTGGCTCCCTTCAGTTCAGCCTGACAAGGTACGGCCCCTTCTCGCCCCGCTAAGGACACGGGCTGCCAGGTCCCGTGGCGGCACCGGCAGCTACATGACAGACACCGGCTGCAGAGGCGGGCAAGGGGACACGCTGCCCTCCTGCCGCGAGACGTCGGCGCCGCAAACAGAGCCCATGTTCTCCAGGGCCACTGCCTCCGGAGCCAGGTCTTCGTTGTAGAGGCGCTTGATGCCATCGTAGAAGTCGTCCACTTCCATCTCTTCCACCTTGCGCTTGGCGGAGCCTGGCTTGCAGCCGCCGGCGGGGGCGGGCAGGCGCGGGTAGAGCGCGGCTGTAGCTGTGACGGGCGCTTCTGGCCGGCCGTTGTCCTTGGAGAAACCCGGCCCTGGGACAGAGGAGGGCTGGCGGTGGAACGCTCCTCTGTTACAGGTCACCAGGGTCTGCTGGAGGGGACTGTAGACATATACAGAGTTGGGCAGCAGAGAAGGCTGCAGAGTGGAAAGGTGATGTGCCACCAGCTCCCGGCAGTGGATCAGCTGCGAGCTGTCCATCTGGAGTGGGAAGAGAAGCAAAGGTACCGCTGTTGTGGGATCACTGGCAGGGTGAGGAGAGGGCACGGGCTCCCAACACCCCGGCCACCTGTGTGCCTCACTTGCCAACAACATGCTGCATGCAGGACCCCTACCACGATGACTTCCTAAGATAACACCCCCTGCTCCTCCTTCCTGCACCTCGTGGGAATTGTGGGGGGAAGGAGGCAGAACTCTGAGATATTAAAGGATTTCGCTGCCTGTTTTTAGCAGCTGGAGTGTGTTCCCAGAGTACCTGCAAGGTTCCCTGTATGCTGTGAGCGAATGCAAGAGCCACTAACAAGCTGAATTTCTCCCTGGTGCAGTGAGGGCCTGTGTACATCAGAGCACAGGCTCCTCACCCTGTCACCCAGGGGAGGTGGTCAGGACTGGGACCTGGCAGCACTGTCCCTCCAGGCTGAGGCCCAGCCATCCCCACCCAAGCACAACAGCAGGCAGCCATCGGCAGCAAGGCATCGCAAAGCCCCGGCTGCCCTGGAGCGCGGGAGCACCGAGCAGGATGTGGCCCCGGACCCTCCCCGCTCCGTGTGCGCCGCCCTCCTCACCTGTGCCTTCTGGAGCAGCTCGATGATGAGAGCCAGCCAGTCGGGGAGCAGCTTCTCCAGCTCCAGGCTGACGATGGCCAGCGCCAGCATGGAGCCCTTGAACTGCAGCAGCTGGAAACAGGCCATGCAATGCAGCAGCTGCTTGGTGAGCGCCGCCACGTGCTGCGAGGGGCTCGGCGTGGGCAGCAGGGCCAAGAGCTGCGGCCTGCTGGACACCGCCACGGCGTGGAACTGCAGGACACAAGCACAGGGGGCAGCTGGCAGCGCCTTGGGAACGGCTGGACACACAAGGATCCTCCAGCCTAACCCTGGAGGCAACTTCCACCCCGTGGGGAAAAAACCTGACATGCTGAACCACTGAGGCTTGGTGTGGCCTTTCTGGTGGGACCTGCGCGAGCACCAGGCTCTAGGGCTGCGCTCAAGGCCCTCCCATCCACCCTTCTCTCTCCAGCGCACATGTGGCATTCAGAGGTCCTAGACAAACTCCTCAAGCAAGGAGCGAAGGTAAAATTCCACAGAGAACCTCAGGACACCTCCCTTGATCTCCTCTCATGTGTGGATCTGGCTCTTGGCCATGCAGATCTGCAGCAGGTGTGGATCTGCACTCACAGCCCACCCCTGAGGCTTTCTCCAGGGCTGCACTCCTTGTTTCCCTGCTGCCTGGTGTTTAGCTCTGAGGGAAACCACTGGCAGTGAAGAGTTAGGGGCACAATTTTCAGGAGCTGTCAATCTGTGGCTGAACACAACCCAGACCAGGCCAAAGGTTCAGATGGCAGGCCCATGTTTTGGATATTGCACTTCAAGAGTGACAGGTCTCCTCTGGAATTCTCTGGCAAGGCATTTTCTTTCAGAAACTACAGATACAAAGGAATTACATATGTATTCCAAGGTCTTTGCTCCCCTACAGGTAGAATTTTTGTCTAGGTGCTTCTGATGTGTTATCTGCACTGACAGACACCAGAAAGAACATTAACAGCCCTTTACTTACAATATGAAGGAAATCCAGTGGCGTTGCCATGTGAAGATCCCAGTTCAGTTTATCCAGGATGATCTTCTCCATTCTGCGGATTTCAGCTGGAGAACAACCACAAAAGCTATCCCGAGCCAACACTTTCAGTACTGGAATCCTCTGCAAAAGCCAAGGCAAAAAAAGAAACGAGAGAACCAATCATTAGAGAAATCACATCGAATGCTGCACTCCTGTCCTGGCAGGTGGCAGCCACCAGGAGCAAGCCAAGGTAGGGCTGGGAGGGCAGACACTCCAAAAATGCCACGGTAGGAAGAGCAGAGTTACCTCATCTTCCTCAATGGTCTTTGCAGCGAGGAAGAAGCAGCTGATTGCAATACAGTTCAGGTACTTGGGACGGGCCTGTGGGGCAGGAGAGCAGAGAAGGCTCTGTGTCAGTGTGATGCAGCAATGATGCCCTGATCCCTCTGCTGGGGCATCCCAAGCCCCAGGGTCTCCTGGATGTGCAGGCTGACCTCTGACTATGCCCTGGCAGTGGCAAGCTGTGCCAAGCACAAATCCCTGCTCTGTGACACCAGGCAGGGCAGGGATCTGCCAGCCCTGTGATCAGGGTGGGCAGCGCTGGACTGCAAAGAGCTCGGGGGCACTGCAGCAGAACTGGCAGAGAAAATGCTCGGGGGAGCTCACCCCCTCACAGAAAAGCCACTTCACCTGCTGCAGCAGAGCTCTGCTCTGAGCGCCGCTGCACTCAGACACAGAATGGGAAGGGAAATGGGAACTGGAAAACATTGTCCTTACCTGGGGAAGTGTAACTTAGAAAAATTTAAGAAAACACCTTGTAATTTCACACTACAGTTCCCAATACTGGGACCCAGGGATTAGTGAGGGAGAGCTGGTGCCTTCCACAAGGAGATGGTTTTTAGGTGAGGTAAGAGGAATTTGGAGGGGAAAGGGGGATCTTTTGTGAGCTTTGTACATGTGACCACCTTGACAAGGGGCTTCACTCCCACTGGCAGTGGAACAGCCACTGGCCATGGCCACCTCCTCCAGAGTGGCAGGGGCTGGAAAGGCAGAGGCTGTTCCTAAACCCTGGCACGGCTGCAGAGCCGTGAGCAGCCCCTGGCAGCTGGGCTCTCCTGCCTCTGGTCAGAGATGCTGAAGGCAAAGGGAAGTGAAAATCCTGCACTTGTGTGTTCGGGTATCCAGGGGAATGAAATCCCTGAGGGCAGGGCTGGGCAGTGAGATACACCAACACTGCTGGCTCTGGGTAACAGCCAGTCCCAGCAATCCACAAGCCCATTCCTGGGGAAGGCACCAGGGATGTTGATAATAAAATCCCACACAGAAGCCCCTGGTGAAAATAGAGGAGTTCAGCTGCATCAGAGGAATGAGCTTTGTGGGAGAGAACGGGGGAGCAGCACAAAGCCTCAGTGCTCACCCAGGCAAAGCCCGTCTCCCCCTTCCTGCTCAGTGCCCAAAGCACACAGTGGGCTCTGGACCTGCAGTCCCACACTTGCAGTACAGACTCCTTGGCTGCTCCAAATTGCTGAAATATAACCTGCACTTGAGGGCACTGCTTCCTGAGGGATCTAAATCTTTGCCATCTCAGCATTTTGGTCAATCAGCTACTTTGGATTCTTAAAAATAAGAACTTCCGTGGCTTGCATGAAAACATGATCAATATTTATTAATATTTAAGGGGTGAGTTAATGAATGATGTCACTTGTGTTCTACCCAAGTCTCTCACACGGGAAAGCAAGGGCACAGGCTGGGAATGCATCCTGCAGCTGCCATCTCCTAAGGGACAGTGCTTTCCCAACACAGCAGTGGTGTGGGGTGAGATGAGACACGTGCAGGTGATACCACGGACTGCTGAGCACGGAATGTGACTGAGCAAATGTGGCCAGAGATAAACTTCTAAAGCCTGACTGCACTGCTCCAGAGCAGGGATGCCAGGTTGGAGCACGGTGTGTTTGGTCACTTGGCAGGTGCACAGCACGGCCCAGCTAAGGGGGCCAGAGGGGCAGCAGGTCCCGCTTGCAGGAGTCCAAATGTTTTTCTCCCCTTTTTTAGCAGTTTCTATGGGGGAACAGCCTGAAACCCAAAGGGGCTCACGCATTCCAGCTGGGTTCAGCAAAGCAGGAGGGCACAGCTACCACACCAACAACCTGCAGCTGTGTTTGCCTCCCTCAAGCCTTCCCACCTCTCGGACATCAGACCAAGACAGAGTTCATCAGGCTGCAGAGCAGCTTGGTAGGGAACTACTCCCCCAAAAGCCATTGTTTGTGTTTCAGCGTTCTTCACCCAGTTTTTTTTCCCCATTTCCCTGCACCAGCCCCCTTGCCAGGCTCCAACCTCTCAGTTTTTTTCCCAGCCGGTTTCCTACCAGCAGGTGCCCCAGCATTTTGGGGTGGTACACATGGGAGGGATGCAGCCATGGAGGTGAGCAGGGCCCGTCCCTGGTGCTGCTGGCCTGGGGCCCACGGGCACAGCCTTTGCCTTCCCCAGTCAGCCCAGCTGAGGTAGGGACTGCTCTCTAGGTGCCCAAACCACCCCCAGCTCTGGCTGCAGAGCAGAGCAGGTGCTGCCCACCCACGTGTCAGCAGGGCAGGGGTGGGGGCCGGGGGAAGGAAGCGCTTCCGTCCGGCCACACGGCTCGGACTGCACACAGCGACCGTGCACTGGGGCAGGAATCTGTTCCTGTCTGTGCAGCTGCAAATATTTACCTTTACTGCTGCTAAAAACCTGTCCAAGAGGCTGATGGCCAGGGCGAGCGTTTCTGGGTAAAGGTGGAACTGGTACTTGAGCTTGGCCAGCCACTGGATGACTTCATCCCTCTGCCTTGGAGAAATGGCTACATCCTGGGGGAGAGAAAGACAGACTGTTCTTGCACATGGGCTGAGAAAGTCCCAAGGGACCAAAGGCTTTACATCTGCAGGAGTCACTCAGCACTGGAACAAAGCCTTCTTTGGAAAGGGGGAGCCTGGGGCCAGCCCCAGTCAATGCTTTGTCCCTGCAGTTACTTGTCCCTGCCCTGGAACTTTCCTTACAGCGTCCCAAACCTCACTTGTGTCATTGTACAGTGGGGAAAAGAGGATGGGTGACTTGTAGTTTGTCAAGCACTAGCAGGCTCAGCTCCAGAGTAGTTCCCAGAAATTTATTATTTTTTACTTATTTTTTAACCTCCTCAGAACCATGCAGATGCACAGAAATTCCCAGCTGGAACAAAACCCCCCTTGCCAACAGCAAGGGAGTGGAGGGATTCTGTTGGGGTTTTGCGGGGAAAGGTTTGTTTTTTCTTCAAATTATGGGGATTTTTTTTAGCTCAGTACCTGTTTAAATAAAGCAAATTGCAAACAACTGACAAGGCTCTCAGTGGCTCAGTGACCTGGGAATGGGGAGGCAGCAGCTACAGCTTTGCCTGCAGTTTGGGTTTGGTGTTCCGTTTAGGTGTTTGGCCATTGCTCCCCATCGATCTGTTTGGCCAACTGCTGAATTTCAACCAACGCACAGCTCAGTCATTGACACAAAATCCTTCCTGTGACCCAGTTCAGAAATCCTCCAGCTTTCCTAGAGCCTTTCACATCAACCAAGGAACCGTCTGGTCTCGCTGCAGTGGGGATTGTTGGGGATGATCAGCACGGATGTGTCCAGACACATGAAAAGCTGGGCTGTAACTGCCCCCAGTAACGCCACGAGGGCAAAGCAGCAGGAATTTAGAATAAAGCCACCCCACTACTGATATAAAAGAAATACTTCAGGCTGTGTCTACCACTGAAACACCTACATGCACCTTCCACACACAGTAACCGTGCCCCTGTTCTGCCCTGAGCCCTGGCAGTGCCCCCATGTCACCAGCACTGTCTGCTGCTCCAGACGGGCCTCTGCTCTCAGCTGCTGCTCAGCTACAGCCTGGCTCTGGACTAAGAGGTACCTGCTATTTCCTCCAACAAACACTGGTTCTTTCTAAAATCATTGATGCAGTTCCAGGCTGAAATGTGAGCCTCCCTGGGGCCAGGAGAGCCCAGGAGCACAATGAACACACCACACAAAAAAAATGCTCTGCTCAAGGGTGTTGCTGAGAGTGGGAAGGGACCTGGGCTGGACCTGGGGGGAAGAAAGGGGAATGCTCGAGGAGGGGGTGGATGTGGCAGGTGTGATGCTCCTGCTGGGGAGGGAGGGCTCTGCCTCACCAGCATGGGGTGATTTCAACACCACCACCCCTGCAGCCCTTCCATCCCTGGCAAATCCTGCTCCTGCTCGATCCCACCAAAACAGGCAGCAGCTTCCACAGCTCCCAGTGGTGTCTGTCCTGGCTGGGCGCTGTTCCCTGTGCTGGTCCAGGCAAAGGGTGGGGTCTTCTCTAAAAACAGCACGGCTGGGAGGGGCAATTCTCTCTCTCTCTGTGCTGCCTCTCCTCCCCAGCCCTCCCAAGACCTGGCCTTGGATGTTGGTGCCCTCCGTGGGCAGCCAAAAGGCACCGTTTCATCTTGGGGTGAGCATTCCCAGCAGGGCTGGAGCTCAGGGAGCAGCAGCTGCACACACAGGACCTGTCCTTGCTGTGTGAAGGGAAAAGTGTTTGACCCAAACCCACAGTGTAGCTGGGATGTGACATTAAAGCAACTCCACAGCGCCTGTGGGAGGAAGGAGCAACTGCAAAGCACGCTCAGCTCGGTGCATGTCCAGCACAAGGAAGGCCCCAAAATTAAACTGGCTCCTTAAGAACTACATGGGGAAGCAAAGGAAAG
This sequence comes from Phylloscopus whistleri, assembly GCA_017589585.1. Classification (NCBI taxonomy): domain Eukaryota; kingdom Metazoa; phylum Chordata; class Aves; order Passeriformes; family Phylloscopidae; genus Phylloscopus; species Phylloscopus whistleri. The sequence continues at coordinate 1,495,425 of JADMLD010000092.1, forward strand.
GAGGGCAGTCTCTAGCTCGTTTTGGCACCCTGCAAAAAGGGTGTCTACTCCAGACCCCATGTGCAAATAAGGGAGCAGGAGAATGGGGGCAGAATCCCCTCACACAGACAGGTGAGTTTAAACACCAGGTGAAGCTTGTTACAGCCTGGTTTAGGAGACAGGCAGCAGGAGGGAGAACTGCCCCCCCTGCCCCCCAAACCCTGCTGCTGCTCCACGCAGGGCAAGGAGCTTCCCACACAAACACCAGACTCTATCCCTCTCTCTCTGAGGTGTCCCTGTGACTCCCTCAGAACACAAGTAACAAAATGCAGCACAGTAAAATTAATTAAGCAGCGAGGTCACTGATCCTGAGTTAATTGAAACTAGAAGCAAAACAGAGATACTCTGGGGACTGAAAGTGAGCAAGTCCCTTTGGGTGGAAAGCAAAGGTTCCTCCTTGAGTGCTTGGGTACTTTCTGTGTGTCACCCCTGCTCCAGCAGGAGAACCAGGGGCCAAGACATGGGTGCTCTGGAGAGCAAGCACAGAGCAAATCATCTCTAGGGATGCTGGTCTCTCTCATACCTTGAGAGTTGTGGAATATGTAGGCTAAAATAAATATTATCTGTGAACTCAAACATGACTCTGTTTTGCTGCTGCCTAATCAAGAGAAAACACCTCAGCTGATAATCTTTTCCTTAATGCCTCCTATCCCACACAGGTGTGCTGCTCTTTCCCGTATCTGTTGCTGCCTGGCCCCTGTGGGCTCCCGGGCAGTGAGCAGGTGACCTTTAGTAGGACTGGAAATAAACTGAGCTCTCCAGATTCCTCGAGAGGTACAGAGAACAAGTGGGGAGACAGAGTGAGCCAGAACAGCAAAGGAAGGAGGCATGACACACCTGACACTCTCTTTCTATAAAAATAAATCCAAAAATCCTCACTGACACTCCTCTCAGCCACGAAGTTACTCGGTAACATGCAAAAATCAACCTTTGACCAGTCTTTACGGCTCCATTCCTCAAACCTTAATCCCAAGAAAACTCCTGAATGTCACCTGCATCTCATATAACCCATTGTGGGGGGAGGGGAACCAGAAGGGAAAAAAATCCAAATCCATTCAGAAGCAGGAGGAGGTTCCAGACTCAGCCCACTGTTTTTTCAGGCTGAAAAGCCTTGGTGAGATCTGGCTTTGTTATGTTGCACGTACCCAGAACACTGGCCTGCATTTAAAGGAGGGAATAGGAATTTTTAGACAAGAAGTACAAACAAAACAGAAGAATCAGGTACATTAAGTGACCAGGAACAAAGTCCCCAACAGATTCTGCACCCCATCCTAAATATGGAAAGTCTCCTGCTTCTGTAACTATGGGTTTCTTTCTTCCTGTCAAAGACCTCAACTGACACATACTTAGAAACCGAGTTTGTTCCGGTTTTAAACACCAGAACCAAAAATGTCTCCTAAAGAGTCAAAACAGCAAGTTTACTCCCCAGAAATACCTCCCTAGTGTCTCCAATCAGATGACTGGATTTCTGCAGACGCACTCAACCTTTTGTCACTGGCAAAGCAGGTGAGTTCATGAAAGCTCTGTGCAGCCGCTCCACCCTTGGAGCAGGGAACGGAAAGTTCCACACGCTTCGGGGTGCCAGATCTGATCCACAGGAGGATGCAGATTGCCCGACTGCCACGGAAAATAAACAGCAGTGTCGTGCAAGGGAGGTTTTAGGCTGCTGCAGCTGCTTTCAGAAGGCTGTGGATGTTAGGGAATGTGACCTTCTCCCAGATAGTGCAGAGAATAGGATAATTCACATTGCATGTCCGTGCCTGCACCATCGCCAAAGTGAGTGCTGGGGGAACACTGGACGGTTGGACAAGCTGGGTGACAGGAACCGTAGGCACAGAGGGAAATGTGTGATTACAGACAGGGGTGTTCTCAGCTGCTCCCTGGCCTCCCAAGTCTGGGTTTCCCCTGAGCAGGCAGCTGTGTTTATGCTCTCCTCTCCCTCTGACCTTCCTACATCCCACACAGGCAGCTCCCACTCCCAGTTAGTGATCCCTTACTGCTACAAAACATTTAGTAGCACAGCACTGTAACATCAGTGTCTGAGCTGACACCTAGGAAAATAGAAACAAAAAGGTTACACCAAGACAAGGGGTTTGGGGGTGGAAACTCCAGGAGCAAGGACAAGCACAGAGGAGGGACTGACTGCTGGGAAGTCTGCCTGAGGCAGGCGGTGGTTTCTGAGCCACCAGAACCAACTTCACCAAGGCAGCAAGGCAAGTGCCTCATCCCTGTGAAATCGTCACCTATGAATCTGCCTTGGCCACCCTATCTCGTTATCCTGTAATCTTATCTCCCTACATTATAATCAGCCCAGGAGTACAGCCAGCAGGGAATGACAGCCTGGTTTACCATAAACCAGAGTCTTAGGCTGTACGTGCCTCAAGACAGCCACAGCTACAACACACTCCACACCTCTGACAAGCAGATCACTCCTTTGGAAACCAAAATGTGCACTAACAAAACTGAGGCTCTTAAAAATGTATTTGCCCCCGCCCAACAGCAGCAGGTCCTTGTTTGTCAGACAGAGCAAACAAACATGACAGGATTAGCTCTGGCAGCAGCTGACTTACCTGTGTGAAGGTTTCATGTGGTGCAACAACAGCAAGCCTGGATCCGGGCCCTCGGTGCGGTTATTTCAGCCCAGCCCCGCAACAAAGGGCCAGGAATTCCGTGACAACCTCCTCACATTCCACGTTTTGTTTCACACACAGCTTTGTGGAGTGCACAAAGGTGTGGAGGTGTTTGTGAGTGCTCACGTGAGACAGAGTCCCCCTCCCAAAGGAGCACAAACCCACTTGGGGCTGGGTGAGGCCATGGTCCGACCTCCCTGCAGCACAAGAGGGGGCTTGGACTACGGAGCCCCCGTGGGCTCTCCCACCCTGAATTTTCCTGCAGTCCTGTGAGAACATTCCTCACTGGAACAGGCCTGGCTCTGCTTCCCTTGACACGAGCTTGCACCCTGCTCCATAAATAGACCTGCTGGAGTCAGTGGGGTTCTTCCTGGAGCAGGCATCAGACCAGCGCTGTCATTAGTGAATGACTCCCAGAAAATCAAGCTGCTTTAAAGAACTGTTGCAGAGTTGGTGCCCAGCAGGAACAGGTGCTAATAATCCACACTGTTTGTAAAATGCATTTAATCAGGACAATGTATGTGTGTGCTCTCACAAGCCCAGCAGAGATCTAACCCCGTGTGCTGTGCAGGGTGTTCCGCACCCCTGGGGCAGGTGTGTCCATCAAATAAAGGGGGAATCACTTCCCTCAGAGGCCGATGCCCCGGGTGCCAGGAAAGGTCCCTGCTCCTGAACACCTCCAGCTGCTCCAACCCCCCGCCCCGGGCACTCTCCTGCCTCTGCTGGCACGGAGGGTGTGAAGGACAGACATTACCTGATTGGGCTGAATTTTCGGCACATATGCTTTCCACATTTGAGCTTCCCTAGAGATTGCCATCTCCAGAAGGAGAGACAACCTCTGGCTCTCCAGGGGTCCTGAAAACTTCATGGTGACCCTTGGATCCACCTGCCACCCAGCTGGATACAGCTACCTGCAAAAACCAAAGACAGCGTGGTGAAACATGGGCTGTGCCTGTCCAGGCAAAAGGCAGCGCAGAGGGGACTGAAGCTGCAGGAAATGGAGCTGTTCCCCCAGCCCTGGCACAGCCTCACTCGGCAGTAATTAACAAAAATTAATAAAAAACTCGTCCATTACAAACGGGAAACAAAGCAGAGACAAGGTTTGTATCTTTTATTTCTTTAAAGACAACAGATCCCACCACCTGCTCTCAAATGGAGAAGATGATCTGATGGAAAAGGTTATTCAGGTAGTTCTGAGGCTGCCTACCAGCACTGTGGCTGCAGATTTTTGACAGCATTAAATGACTTAAGCCAAACAGTGAAATGCAAATGAAGGGTAAATCCATGGGAAAGTTACTGAAACTTCTGATTCTTTGCATGAGGTCTTGTGCAATCCCCCCAAGGTGGATAATGGTGGAACACTAACCAGGCATTTTCATGTGAATACAACAGCCCAGGCTGCATTTACAGGAAATAAGCAAGGTGCTGACTCAGAAAATAAACAGAATTCACAGGGAAAACAATCCATTATTAGAAATAACAACAAAAGCAGCTCTGAGCAAATGAAGATTCAAGCTGCCTTCCCAGAGCTAAAGGAAGCCTTAAAGACCAAGACTGAGAACAACTATTGTTCTTTATTCCCACAACCTGCACCAGGTGTAAATCCACACTCCAGTCCCACTTAAGAGCCCGGAAGGTTTTAAGTGGCAAATAAATGTCAGGGCCCTCTGTCCTGAACAGGAACTCCTTCTATATTAGATTTTATGTAACAAATCCTGCTCCATGAACAAGGGACAGCCTGTACTGGCTTGGCATATCCCTACACAAGGTGTCCAGATGTCACTGAACAGACAGGACACCTTGGAACCAGGAGTCCTGAACGGGGCTCCTAAAGCTCTGTGGCATTGTCTCTTCCCACCAGCCCCTAAGGGCCACTGGGCTGAAAAATCCCTAACAAAAGTTCCTCACTTGCCCAGAGGGAGACTCTGCCTGGGGAAGTGAAACTCCAGAACCTCCAACCACAGCTTATTTACGTGCATTTGCACTCGATTTTGCATTTCTTTTTTAAACCTGGGGCTGATCCTGAGGACACTCACTGTAAATGGGGCTGAAGGGGAAACAGGGATGCACAGTCACAGCCTCCCCTTCAGTTCTTTCCCTCAGGGCTTCATTAGCATCTCGTGATCCTCCCATCAGAGGCACGGCTTTCCCTGTGGCCCGACTGGTTCCCAAAGGCTGGATCCCTGACATCTCAAGGCAAAGCTGTGCCTGAGCACTGCCCCACGTGGAATGTGGCAAGGCCAGGAGCAGACCCACGGCAGGGGCCGAAGCTGGGCTCTCAGTGCTGAGAGCTGGGGGACTGGGAGCAGCTCGCTCCACACTCATCAGGAGAAAAACAGGAGCTATATTTAGCCTGACCATGTCTCCTAATATGAAATATTGATGGTCCTTCCTCGGTTTTGCAGGAAAGAGACAGTAATTAGCCAACCCCCAAAATCACTGGAGACAACACAGCTAAAAACTTCAGGCTGTTTTCTTCTGTTGTGACTGACTGATAAACATTCCCACCATGTTTACAACACAAATGGGTTTCACAGGCCTCTGGAACCAGAGAAGAGCTTTTAGTTACCATGATCCCCTCTGAGGTTGTCCCTGTGCTGCCTGGGCTGCTCAGTGGCCCCAGCAGAGAGCTCAGGGTGTCCCTGGAGCCCCGACACAGCCAGGGCCTTGCAAGGGGCATTTTTAGTGAGTGCTGCTGCCAGCTGCTCTCCAGGTGCCAAGGGCAAAGGAGAGGGGAAATAACCTTTCCTTGGTGACCTGGGGACGTGATTCAGTTGAGGGCTGAGGCACAATAACCTTTATAAGGGAAAAAAGAAGAGGAATGACGCGCTTGAAAGTTTCCCTTGGAGCGAGAGCGGTGCGCAGCTTTCCAGCAGAGAGCACAGCCGGGACACTGGCCAAGCACCCCGGGGCTGGATCCAGTTTGCATCTCCATTTACATAGCTCTCCATCAGATAAATGCCTGCCAGTGGGAAAAACTGCCAGCAGGACTGTGTGCAGCCTTCCCAAAACACAAAGGAGTAGAGGCAGAGCGGGCTCTGGGAGGATGAGGGCTGGCACAGCTTCCCAAAATCCAGCACAGGGAGGTGCATGGACTCTTCTCTCTGCCCAGCTCAAGATGGTCACACCTGAGCAGCCCAGGAAGGTGACAGCAGCACTGCAGAGCCCTGTCGGTGTGGCAGCTCCTCTCACACAACAGCAGGGAGGCCTGAGCCAGCCCCCACACCAAATATCTGCTCCAGCCAAAAACTCCCCGTGTTCTGCAACCCAGCCCGAGTCACCCTCGGCTGCAGGGGCTGCCCAGGCTGGGAGCTAACTCACCATGAGCTAACTCACTCCAGCTTTCTGCTTCTTTCCCTGATTTAAAATTAAACTTTAGCTCCCTGGTGCTGGCTTTTTGGGTTTGGGGTTTTTTTCCCCTGTGGTTACTTTGGGAGTTTTTCAACCACTGTTCAAACAGTTCCTAAAGTTCCCAATTCACTGGAAGGTCACCAGGCTGCACTGAAACCTCTTCAAGACCAGCTGGGGAGTTAATAAGGAGAAGTGAGCCCAGTCAAGGCACTGGCTTTGACGCCTCCTGTGAGGAGCTGCAAGTTGGATCTTGCTCCGAAATTAGAGAGTCAAAACCTTGCTGTGAGGTTTTCACTTGTGAGAGGCATCAAAAATCACCTCCTTATCCACGGTAAACACCCCGAGCTGGTCCATAAAATAAAGATCTCTCATCTCATAAAGACCTCTCTTTGGTCCAAGTTTATAGCTACCTTGACTCAAAGAAATGCTTCTCAGTTTCCCTGGAGAGATTTTAGGCTGCCAAGTGCTGCAGGCTACAGTTTCCAAAAGCAGTTCCTGCAGGAATTGGGGCAGACGACTCCCTGACCAAATAACACTTCATGGTTTGGGGGGGGTGCATTCGTGTGGAATGCAAAATAGAGGGGTTTTTTTATTTTATTTTTAGGCTTTGTAATCATTTGCAGTGCCTATAAAAAGTGCCTCCTGCACACAAAAGATGCTGCTCCAGGAACATACCATCCACGAGCAGGACAAGCTCCTGACACAGCTCCCGATTTTCCTGCTCCCAGCTGCAATTTAACTGTCCCCATACAACTGAATTACAAACAGCATCACTGGAATAATTCAGGGCAGGAACAAAAACCTCTTTGGTTTTGATTGTGGCTGTGTTTTCTGTTTGCTATGGTGGGTTTGTTTGTTTGCTTTTTTAACACAGCTCGTTTTGTAAACAACTGACAAGATTTCCAGGGCCAGAGACAGCCCAAACCCCGGTATCTTTGTTTGCACATCCATCCAGGTGGGCATTCTGAACAAGGAGGGTAATTCCAGCAGAGCTGAAGCACCACACCAATTCCTGCAGACCTCGTATTTTCAGGGACCAGCAGCCAAATCTGCTCGGGCTTTAGCAAGCAGTAATAAAATCTCACAGATGACCTGCAAACAGATTTTTCTGGGCAGTGGGGGGAAGGCGAAGCAGAAGGAAGAGAGGAGGAGACTGAATTCCTGGGAGCTCCAGCCAGCCATCTGCGATTTCAAAGGATCCAAGCCTACTGCTAGCAGAAATGTCTAACTGCAAGTTGTGATTAGAAATTTCAAAGCTGTGGCTGGGGGCTGGGATGGATGTTAATTTTAGTACCTGGGGCTTTCTCTCAGCTTAACTCTTTCCTCTCGCTGTGGCAGTGAAGCAGTCTGGAACTCTGTGCTGGGCAGAGGGAAATGCCAAAGCACAGCCTGATGTGACAGCAATAAATGAGCAGACGACCAGCGTGGGTTCAAATCAACTGGTTTGGGATGTACAAAATAAATGGCCAATGGAAACAGCTCGACCCAGTTGTGAGACAATAAAAATTTTGCAGGCTAAATGGCTGGGAAAAGTATGTTTGGGAATATAATTTCACATGTTAGCACCTAAGTAAGCACATCTGTTTGAAGCAGCAAACTGCCTGGTGGTCACACACTGAGCACAGTAAGAACTCTCCCCATGAGCAGTTTGTCAGTGTCAGACCTAAGGGCCTGCAGGTGATCTCACACCTCTGAGCCCTGGCTAAGCCCAAATTCGGAAAGAGGCAATTTTTCTGGAGGCTGGCAGAGGAAGAGGCCCTTGCCACTTGTCAGTGTGACTCAGCCCGAGCTGCCTCCCACAACCTGGTACAAAAGCAAGGCTGGGAGGTATTTTGGCAGCATCCTTCGGGCGGGCTCATGCACATCACACGCTCGCCACTTCTTTTCCTCCAACCAGATTTTTCCTGTGAGTGCAAATAAAGCTGACCTCATTTCAGTGCCCGTTTTCCAAACAGATGAATTTTTCCAAACACTTTAAAGGAACCTGCCAGCTAAAACCACAGGTCGAAAAGGGAGTGCAGAGCAATGTTTTGATGGGAGGGAGGGGAGGGGTTTTTACGTCTTGTTTTGAAACAGAAATCCCAGGGTCCATTTAGCAGCTAGGAAGGAGGAGCTCTCTGGAAAAGGGCTGCTCCATAAATGGGACTGGTTCTAAAAGATCTCTGCTCCCCTTCATTCCCCCAGCCTTGTGACTGACATCAGGGGTTTGCTGTTTACAGAAAACTTAAAATCATATTTTCCAAAGTAGGGACTTTTAAAAAACAAGGTAGAAGATGAACTCCTGACTGAACGTTCAGACAATGTCACCGTTCTTCCCTCCTGGTGAGACTGGAGTGCTTCCAGACCCATGCCCGCCCCACTGCCTGTTCTAGGGGCTCTGGTAGGAAGTGCCAGAGGAGGAGGAGGGGGAGGTGGTGGTGGTTTGCATTTCCTTTTTGTCTGGAAACTGCCAAGATGAGCCCATTCAAGCAGCCTTTGCCCAGGAAGGTCTTTGGTCAGTAATGGCTTAAATATTCCATGCCACAGCTTCCGAGTGGTGCAAACAGGCTGCTTTGATCACAGCTCCTCTCCCTGCTGGGGCAGCAACAAACCAAGCAAACTGTGGATAAAAGGGAAACTCAGGATCCAGCCCTGGGAGAACAGCTCCAGCTGCAGAACGTATGTGTTGATACAAAGGGGAGATGAAACTCAATATATTTTTCATGAGTTCTGCTCCAAGATTTTGGTTTATTTGAACCCAAAAATCAGTGGAGGATGTAAATTCCTCACAGCGTTTATAAAAATCAGCCACGGGACGGATTTCAGTAGGAATGGGCTCTGCTATTGTCTGGCAGCAGATCCCAAGGCTCAGGAACAGGTCAGGAATGTGAGAGCCTTTATTGTGTGCACTGGGGTGTCACATCAAGGACAGTCAGCCCTCTCCTGGGACAATCACAGTGGTCACATGCCAGAAAGATGGTGCCATCCTCTTGCTCAGAACTGAAGCACCAGACAGAATAAAGCAAAGAGAAATGAGCAGTTGCTGAAACGACCCCAATTATTTTTATGCTTTTTCCACTGTAAATGGGAGATAAATCCAAGACAGCAATGGCTGAGCCTTGTACAAATTCCCTGTACACCACTGGCAAAGGAATGAGCAGCTCCCACAGGCACCTGATCAAGGTTTGCACGGCAGCCTCTGGGTTCTGCTTGGGGACAAGATTTAGGACTACTAGGGAACACCTGTGAACCCTCTCAGGAACTTGAAGGCACTGCTGTTGCTAGGCAATTAAAGCTGGGGGCTGAGGGAATCCCAGCAGCTTCCAAGGAGCACCACCAGCTGCCCCCAGTTAGGGAGAGCCAAGCACCCTCTCAGCAGCAGCCAGGCAAAGCCTATATAAGAGGCAGCTTGAGGCAGCAGCCCCTTTTCCCAGAGCTGATGTGGAACTGAGCTGGTTTTAAGGGGGACTCTGGCAGCCCTGCTCCAGTACGAGCAGTCTCAGGCACGGTGGTGCCACACCACGGGGCCATTTCCCCTGCAGGGAGTGCCCAGGGCCTTGGTCCTGCAGGAGGTTTGGTTGTCCTGGAAGAGCCGTGGTGCTGAGTGGAGGAGTTTTAGGAGGAAGTGAGCAGGCTGCACAACCTCACTTTTATGGGAGATGGACAGGATTTTCTCAGGGACCCGTCAGCTTGGAGAGCCTCCAGAGAAGCAGCAGGCAGTGCCCACCTCCACCATCGAGGTAAGTGAAGTGTCTGGGGAGAAGGGGCAGGGTGGAAGCAGGTGATTGCTGGCACTGAAGGGAAACCTTCTGCCCCACCTCAAGGTTTATAACTAGAAAAAATGTTCAAAGCCTGTTGTGTGAGATAAGAGGAAGGCATCAAAAAAACCCCAACAAATGATGCTCAAGTGGGGTCACTTTCAGCATTTGCATGTAAGCAAGGACACATCTGTGATGTTTCCTTCTGGTAGGTGAGCACGTTGGGGTGCTTCCCCGAGGTGTGTGCCTGCTTATGGACGGTGTGGGGAGGTGACCTGGAGAGGTGTGTGCAGGGGCAAGAATGCAGCCTTGGGTCACAGGGGGGCGGTGGGACGGCTCCCATGAGCCAGGGAGTGCTGCAGTGGGGGGATACAGGCTCCACTGCAAAGGGGAATTGCTGGTGCCTTGGTCCCTGTGGGGGACTCCCAAGGACTGTGATGTGTGCAGGCAGAGCACAAAAACCCAGGAGAAGCCTGGATAAAGGGGCTCCACTGGAGCTCACAGCCTCCTACAAAGAGGGGCCTGTTGGGAGGTGTGAGGGTCAGAGGCTGCCTTGGCTGCAGTGACCATGGGATAGTGGAGGCAGCTGGGGATGAGGTCAGAGGAAAGCCAAAGCCCAGCTGGAATTGCCTCTGGCAAGCTATGAGAGAGGCTGAAGGGGCTAGAGAAGCTGGGGAGCAAGAGGAAGGCCAAGGAAAATCTGGGCACACTCCTGGCTGGAAGTAGGGTCTGGATAAGTAGACAGTGAGGTGTACTGAAAGGTGGCTGAGTGACTGTGTCCAGAGGGTGGTAATCAGTGACATTTCTTTACTGTGAGGGTGACAGAGCTTTGGCTGGGTTGCTCAGGGAGGCTGTGGAGTTTCCATCCTTGGAGGCATTGGAAATGTGTTTGGACGTGGTGCAGAGCAACTGGTTTTAGGTGGCCCTGCTTGAGCAGGGGCCTCGGACAAGCTGACCTTCAGAGGTACTTTCCAGCCCCAAGCACTTGGGGATCTCGAGGGCTGAAGGCTCAAAGCAGCCCAGAACTAAGGGCCCAGAGCAGCTTGTCTGTTCTTCAGGCAGCAGCAAGGCTTTAAAATTAAAAAAAAAAAAAAAGGGGCAAACCAAACCTGGCATTATGTAATGTCTCACTGGTAGTCTCCTCAAAGCAACACACGCAGAGCATGATTCACTTCTCCCACCCCCAATGTAACTTGGTGTAAATCAACAGTAACTTGAAGGAAGTCACTCCGAGGAAAACCAAGCTCACCAAGTTATGAGGGAGAGCAGTAATTTCATAAAATAGGGCCAGAGGCTTTCAAGCCCATAAAAACTAATTCTCTAGAGGCAAGGGCCAACAGGCATTGGGAATTTAAAGCATCATGCACCACCTTTTGAGTAATGTAATCCCCTGCAACCAAATAAATGCAATGCCTGTGTGGGCAAAACCCCAGAGAGGGATTCAGCAGTACCTCTTTTTGTCTTTCGGCAGCAGCCAGTCATTAACATCAGTGAACAGTGATAAAACTAAACAAGTTTATACCCAGTTCAACACCCACATCCAAAAAATGTCTGACTAGGGTGGCTTGATTCCTCCTGACAACAACAAAAGGGAATTTGGTCTGAAAGCCTAAGTGCTCACCAAGGCCAATATTTTGCTTTGTAGATTCTGATGGGCTTTAGGATAAATCAGTGATTACAGCTAATATCAGGATACAGTGTGAGGCAGTAAAAAGATAATTATGAGGAAATGAGGAATTATCTGCTGTTGAAACAATAGATCAATTACGAGGTACAGCACAGTAGCTGCAGAGCAGCATTCTTGTGCTCTGAGGGTACTGCCTCCTCTTTCTCATCAACCAAGAGAACCCACACTTATAAAGCTTAATTATCCTCCAGGAGCCCGAGCTTGCTGACTAATTAGCCTCTTGTTGAGACAATACAGGAAAGGATATAATTCCAATTGTCCACAAAAACAGCACGGCACAGGCACAGTCCTGGCTCTTCCCTGCCTATTCAGCTCTCCTGTCCTGAGAGAGCCTTGATACACCCACAGTTCTGGACAACCTAAAACCAGTCCTGAGCCTAAAAAAAATGAACCCAGACAGGGTAGCTCAGAAAGAGGAGGTACAGAGGAAGGGGAAGGAAGCAGAGTGTCTGAGGCAGTCTGAGTGCTCCTGCTGCTGCTTGCACAGCCGAGTTGTGTGAATCCCGCTTTGCTCCTGCCCCTGTGTGCACGGACACACTCACTGGGCTCTCACAAATCAGAGCCAAGCTGAGCTTGAGGGTTCAGCTGCATGGCTGCAGTAAGGAGCATGTCAACACCCAGTTTTACCAAGACCAAATCATTAAAAAGCTTCAAGGTTGAAGTTTTTAGGAGCCAAGTTCTTGTCCAACAGACTGCTGTAGTCAAATCACCCCAGCCATGACACAGGGTCTCACTGTGTGCAGTGAAAAACCAGCAAAAAGGTGCAAAAGCTCTGGCAGATGGGTTCACCCAGCATCTCCCATCATCCTGGTGAAGATGTTGGTGTCCAGGCTGCTGAGCAATGGGGAATATCTGTAGTAACAGGTTGTTTATGAGTGAGCTTGGAGAGGAGGTTATGGCACAGCAAGTGCAAATACCCACTGTGGTTAATAAATGAGCGTTGGTAATATTCACAGTCAGCAAACACACAGGAAGGGAAAATGTCAGACCACATCTGCTTTGTACAGAGACTGGAAACACCTGAGATTTCCTTCCATCTCAATGACTTCACTGTGCTTTCTGGCTTTTGAGAATAGCTGTTACTGCGCTGTATTCTCAAAGAAACTATTCTCAATGAAGCAGAATCCCCCTTAAAATCCACCTCCTTGATGGCCAGCCTGGCTTTCCTGCTGCCTCACTGGGCTGTGCTGGTGAAAAGGTCTTTGGTCGGGACCTCCACGGGCCCCACAAAGGCATGGGAGCCAAGGGAAAAAGGCAAATACAGCAAGTTCCTGGGTGAGTTAGCTCTGGGCACACATTCTGTGTATTGCAGGGGAGGAATTCAGACCCCACAGCCATGTTACACTCCATCCAGAGGTGCAGGCCTTCTCCACTCACAGTCTGCTCCACGCTCAGGCAGTTGAGTCCTAAGGGTTATCATTTGGCATGCAAGAAATGATGTCTGGTTTTCCTGAGGCACTGCTCCTGCCTGACCTTTTTAAAATCCCTCAGTGTGGCACAAACTGTAGGTGTTTTTATCTGTCCCTTCCACAGCCAGTTCAAATGGATCATCTACACTGGCGTGATGCTGAACTTTATTTCCTAAACATAAAGAGTGCCTGGTAAAAACACAATGATTAGACCTGTGAGTATAAATGTTCCCCAAAAGCCAGTTCAGCACGAGGTCAAGGCTAATGAGTGCTTTAACCATGGGATGGCTGCAGGTGTGCAAGGGAAAGCATCTTCCAGCAGGCCCTGAGGGAAGGCACGTTCCACCACAGGGAGGCTGCTGGAGGTCTCGTTTCAGGCTGTGCATGAGGGGTGCTGAGAGGCAGGTGAGCACAGAATGGGAAAGGGAAGAGGCTGTAATTAATTACAGGGGAGATGCTCAAAGCTTTACAAAGCTGCAAACACTTGGTCCACCAAAAAGCCTCTCCCAGGGCAGTGACAGGAGCTAAGACAGCAGCAGGGAGGTGTCACGCTTGGACTGACCCCTGATTAAACTGATAAATGTTGGTACGTATTACTGGAACCACCTGAAAGCAGGGGAACAACTCATCTGCTCACAAATGTTGACTGCATCCAAGGGTTACTCTAAGATGGAAGACAGACAGGTCTGGAAACAGGGAACCACAGCTCCCAGGACCCAGGCAGAGAGATGCTGTGCAGCTCCTGCTCAGGGGGGCTCTCAGCAGCACGGGCTGCAGCCCTGTGACACCCCCAGCATGGAAGAGCAGGAAAGCCTGGCCCCAGCTGGCATCCTGCAAGGAGCAGCTTTCCTGCACAGGATCTCACAGAGCAGGGCTCTCAGCAGAGGCAGTATCAGTGTTTTTAAGCTAGTGTCTCAAGACCAAACCAAGTGCAGGACTTGGGAACACAGAACAGACACGGTAAAAGCAGCAGCTGAGATCAGCTCTGCCACATCAAACTGTGCCTAAGTTCTACGCAGGGGTGAAGGATAATTAAAACTCTGTGTGTATGTGTATCCATACACACACCCCCCCCATGTGAAAGCTCAGTTCCTGCTGGGGAGAAGCCAAAAAATCAGCTTCCCACATCCCACGCCAAGGCCTGTGTAGGCACTGATGAGAACCAGCCCTCCCCCTGCCCTACCAGCCGGCCAAACTACTTGAAAACCAAATCTGAATCGTTTGCAGGGATCCAAACTCCAACCCTGGAGACAAGGAAAAGGTGCCACGATTTGCTTTCTGAGAGACACCCTCACCTTGCCTGACCTGGGCTCCAGGTGCACCTGCAGAGGTGGGGGGCACAGCTGCCCCCCTGCAGCCAAAGGGGACATACTCCCCTTGCCCAAGTGTGCACCACTTGCATCTTGCTCAGTTTAAACGTTTTATTAAAAAAATCTCACCCTTCTGCCTTTGAAAGGGGCTGTGCCAGGTTGCAGGCTGTTGCAGCACACCACAGAAAGAAATGTCTGGGAGCAGACAAAGGCTGATGCTGAAATAGTTTTTAAATTCAGGCTTGAATTTAAAAAATAAATTTAAAATAAATTCAGGCCTGCTGTCTAAGACCCTTACTTTGAAGAGTGGTAAAATGAGGGACTGTTCCTTTTTCCCTCCTTCACGGGGTCAAAAGGGAAGGATAGGTGAGCAGGGTTTCCTGTGTTCAGTGGATAAGTTTTCAGAACGATTTTTTCTCTCACTCTGCTTTTTACCACAGGCACAACACCCAACGGCAATCTTAATCCCTTCAGTTCAACCCTCTGGAGATGGATTTAGAGAACACAATGCTGCTCTTCCTTCAAGGAAACTTCTTCCATCACAGCCGGGAAAGCTAAGAGGGGAGAGAGTACAGCCTGTATCTGCAAATGAAGTACACGAAGCCAGGAGAACAGGAGAACAAAACTCGAAACCAGGAGGCCTATGGGGAGGTAGGAGAGAGACTCTTCTTCGGGTACTGTAGTGACAGGACAAGGTGTAATGGGTACAAATTGAAAGGGGGGATATTTAGGTTCGATATTCAGAAGAAATTTTTCACTATGAGGGTGGTGAGACACTAGAACGGGTTGCCCGAGGGAGGCTGTGGATGCCCCGACCCTGAAACTGTTCCAAGCCAGGTTCGGTAGGGCTTGGAAGAAGCTGGTCACCTGGAGGTGTCCTGTCCCTGGCATAGGGATTGCGACTAGGCGATCTTTAAGGTGCATTCCAACCCCTTCACACTCTCCGAGGGTGAATGCCGTGCGTCGCGCTGTGACCAGAGTCACACCCGGGGCAGAGCTGCGCTGCCGAGCCCCCGCATGGGGCGGGCTGGGGGGTGACGGCGGAGGGACGGGACAGGGACCGGCACCCACGGGCACCGCGCCCGCCCGGGGCACACAAAGCACGGCCGGCAGGATGCTCTGCGCCCGTATGTTTACAGCCTTTAGAACTGCGGCGCTGCACACACAGCCCCCCACACCCCCGATCCCCCCGTCCCCTCCCGGCTCTCACCTCCCCTGCGCGGCGGCGGGGTGCCCGGCGGGGCCCGGCCATCAGCACCCCATGGCGGGGCGGCGGCGCCGGGGCTCCTCCGCGGCGCTTCAGCACCGTGCGGGGCCCATGCCCGGGGCGGCGGCGGCGGCGGCGGCCGGCGGGCTCCTCATGTCGCCATGACGGGGGAGGGAAGGGTGAGAGGGAATCTGTGAGGGGGAGGAGGGGGGGGGGAGGAAGGTGGGCCGCCGCCGCGCGGGAGGGAGGGAGGGGGGGGTTAAAATAAAATAAAATAAAATAAAAACGAAAAGGGAGGGGAGGGGAGCGAGAGGCAGCCCGCAGCCAGCCGCTTCCCGGGGGGTTCGGGGAGGGGAAGGGGGGGGGAGAAAGAAGCGCCGGCGAGGCGGCGCGAGCGCCCCTCAGCGCGGAACCGCCTCGCCTCAGCGCCGCCGGCCGGGGACAAAGCCCCGCGTCAGGGCTGCGGGAGGCCGGCGGCGGCTGGAGGCGGCTCTCCCTTCCCCGTTCTCCCCTCCCGGTTCACCCCTCCCGGTTCTCCCCCCGGTCCGGTGGCGGTGAGGGGGAGCGGGAGGGCGGGGGGGGGCGGTGAGAACCGGGACTCTTTTCCCTGGCGGAAGCGTCGCGCGGCGGTGCCGAATGGCGCGGCGGGATCTGCGGCGCGTGCGCGGCTCCGTGAGGGTGCTGAGGGGATCCGGGCAGGGCCGGGGACGGTGCTCAAAGTGGCGTTTAAAACACTGGCGAAGCGGTGGGAAAAGGTGTCTGTTTGTAAATGAATTGTAAGTAAGCCCCGAGTTGTGCCCATCCTCGGCAGAAGCGGCGTGGTCTCGCCTGTTCCTTGCGCATCCCGCGTCTCCCAGGCTGTATGTGCTGGAACAGAGCTCTCTCTATTATCCCTGGTGATCCCTTATTTACTGCCCTGCAAAATGTCAACAGGGATTTGCCCTGGATTTCATTTACTTCCTTAGGCCTTTAGCCGGCACAAAGGCCTGCAGCACTGTCCTTTTCCTTGTCGTTTCCAGGCTGTGTCTGGCATTCCCAGGGATAGCACAAGAAGCCTGAAGTGCTGTGGAAGCTGAGCTGTTGTCTCACAGGTCCCTTTATTATGGACAAGCTTTTGAGTGTTTAAATCCTTTTGCAACACAAGTGTGGGTTTCGGTGGTGACGGTTTGTTGTTGAGTTTTTTGGTTGGTTTTTTAATGGATTTGAGGCTGTGTTACAATGCTGTACAGCAAAGAGCAGGAAAAGAATGAATCTGCATGCATGCAAATCCTGGCATGGTGATGAGTGTCAGAATCTTGCCACACCACCAGAGGTTGAAATGGAGAGATAAAAGCAAGAAGTTCAGAGCAAAGGCAAATTGTTTTCTCTAAACTCCTTCCAGTATCTGTAGTTATTGGCTGTTCAGACAGCACACAAAGGAGGATTTCCTCCAGAGATAATAGGCACAAGTGACATAAATCATCAAGAGAGAACATAGATTTACTTTTTTCTCTTCGTTTTCCAGCAAATTAACTCTGAATCAGTTTGCTGAAAATTCATTAATCTCAAGCTTTTTTTAACCCTTTCCCTAGTAACATGTAAGACTGAAATGAAAGCCTATTTTTGCTGCAGCAGCTCCTCTATGCACAGGGTGAACCATTCTGCAGATCCAAGCCTGCTGTGTGCTGCTCCCTTCCATTTTTATTAGTGGTTATCTTGAAACAGAATACGAGGGAAGGGCAAGTAGAGAAGGGCAAGTCCTGCTGGGATTTTATCTGGCTTTCACAATTCCACTCTGATTCCTCTGGGCCTCCTTGCCTAAGAGTCAGTGTTGAAGAAGTCTGTAAAGCTGCAGCACTTTCCTGCCGTGGTGCTTTGGGGAGCCGGGTGCTGCTGCTCCCTGTGTGCCTTCTGAGCAGTCAGTCAAAGGCAGGGAGGCAAAGGGTAATGGTGATTTTCATACCCACCCGAGTCAGGTGCACTCAGAGTTCAGCAGGGACATGCAAAGCTCTGGAGTTGAAAGCTACACGCACTCAGCAGCCTCAGAGCAAGGGTAGATTCACCTCCGTGTCAGGCAGGTTGTGAGGCTACGTTAAAATAGTTTGTGAAGCATTTGGATATCCCAAGGGGCTGGAAACGTGCAGGGTTGTAAAAAGAACTGCTGTTTGGGTTCAGCTGGTCGAGTTCCCTCTGTGGCAGAGCAAGTCCAGTTATCCCTGCAGTTATCTCTGTGTTTGTGCTTCGACTCCAGCCATTACATAACTTATCTATATTTATTGCTAACCTCTGATCCTTCAAGTAGCAAGCAGGCTTTGATCAGCTCAGAGGAGACAATATTGATGTTGGCTTAAAAAACAAAACCTAAAAAAAAAAAAAATAAAAATAAGGGAAACGTACTCGGGATTTCTCGATTTTCCAGAAGCTGAAAAGAAAGTTAAGCTCCATTGTCATTGTGAGAGGGACAGTTTGCAAATGTGCTGTGTTGGGAAAGCAGGAGAAGGAAACGAGGAGAACCCTAAAAACATGGTTTATGGTGAAATTACCTGACAAGGCTTTGCTCGGCTTCCAAGGAGTAAGTGCTTGTCAAGGAAAAATTATCAGCACAAAGGAACTCTCCCAGAGGAATGAAATGGGTTTTGAGCACTGAACTGTCTCATCTCTGTGAGAACTGAGCTATACAAAATCACTAGTAGTTTTTGAAAAACCTCACCCTTCCTTTTGTGCAGTGAATCAATCGATGGAACGCTGGTTTTCCCAGTAAGCAGTGTGGAAATCAGTATCTACAAATTATTAGGCACTTCCACCTCATGAGTGCATCAGCTGTGCTTGTTCCTACAGGCAATAATTAGCTGCCCTTTGAAAAAAAAAAATAAAATAACCCAGTATTCCTGAGGAACGTGGCAAAGGAAGAAAGGAAACTAGATGCAGGCTCCTTCATTTCAGAGCAGCTGTTAAAGCAGGCTGTTCACCTTAGAAACCACCATCAGTGGAATGACAGGAGTGTCAGCTCCAGTGGAACGTCTCCACGGCCTCTCAGGACTTTGTGGAGCTGTTCCCACCCTGCTCTTCCTGCCAGCAGGAATTTAAATCATTTACTAGGAAAACAAACCCTTCTCTTTGAGCTGCACAAGGTTCTCTCCCTATCTGTTCCCAGCGTGGAGCGTCTCAAAACACCAGGACATGGTTCTGCTTTCATCCAGAACGGTGAAATACGTGCTCGCGTTTAGCAAATGAGGCACCTCTTTCAACTCACTCAGTGATTAATTCTGAGAGGGGAGCTGCAGACACTGAATTAACCTTTTTACCTGATTTAGTTTTACTGAATAAACAGCCCCATAATGTGATTTTCTCAAGCAGAGCTGCTGTTTTCTGCTGTTCGCTTTGCTGTTTGGAACGTGCTCTGTTCCGTCTCTATTTCATTTCACTTGGTGACAGTAGTGTCTTCAGGCTGTCCCCTTCACCCTGGCTGTCCCACCAGCAAATCTTCCTAGAAAACAGATTATCAGTGCCTCCTCCTTAGCAGCATTACCTGGTTTAACTTTTTTGTTTTGGCAGAGTGGTGTCATTGGATACAGGTTTCCTTCCATTTTTCCTTTCCAAAAAGCAAAAATTCCCTTATTTTCTCAGTTTTTAGAAGGCAGTTGATGTTAATTACCTGGCTGTGCTTTCCTGTAGACATCCCTATTTATAACTGGACATTTTGTGTCCCTGGGAGCTGCTACCAACACTGTAGGAGTTTATAAGCTTGCAAAATGACCAGTGTTGCTGTGATGGGTGTAGATGTGCCTTTCCCAATGGGTCATGTGCACTTTTCCGTGTGGATCAGGATCAGCATCTGAGAAAGTCTCCCTGGGTTATTTCTTCTGGCAAGCAGCGAGGGTGTGTGAGTGAAACGTGCCTGGATGCGGTGCCTGGAGACACAGCTATGCTGGAAATGTTCCTGCAGCTGTTCCTTGGGAAACATCTGTGGGGCTGGGCGTGGAGATTGAGGCATCCCCTTGTACCCTTCACAGTTCCTCTCGTGAGGCAGAGGTGTAAATTGTTGGGGAATAAGAGCAGGCCATTATGTGGATGTGAAATGACTAAAGGTCGTCCTTTGGAAAGCAAGGGGGGAAATGGAATATTCCTTACTGGCGCAGGGAGAAGGTCAGCAGACTCCACCAGACTTCCAGAATTCCAGCTGCCTGTTATTTCAGTAGGAATAACCGACCCACCAGACTGAAATTTTTCACATTTACAGTTGGAAAAACCCTTCCATCTGTGACAGTCTGTGTTTTTGTTGTCTGGTAAGGAGGAGAATATACCAGCTGACACGAGCCCATAATTAGTGATTATCCCTATGCAAAGCACAGAAGACTTTGTCCCAAGATCTCAATTTTAGCAAAAGACAGCCTGAGAAAGGAGAGAAAGGAGTGCTTTGTTAGATAATTAAGGGATCTCTCATCTTTTATGGAAAATGGAATGTTAAATTGGAAAATAAGTGTAAAATCATAAATTTACAATATCCAGTCCTTGTGGCTAAATGCTTCCTAGCAAATCATGTTACTCAGCAGTTGCCTGGTTCTACGGGCAGGAAGGTGACTGTCTTTCTTTTTTTTTCCTTTTCTTGGTTGAACTTTTAATGACTAATTTAAATTCCATTTATGCAGAATCCCTGTGATTTGGAAAACGCCTCCTGAAATTATGCACAACCACCTTTCTAAAAAAAAAAAAAAAAACAAAAACCAAAAAAACCCAAGAAAACTTTCCAAACGACACTGCCTAGAATTATCCTGTCAATTAAATAAAGTAAGTGACAAAAATATACAGTGAATTAAACGCACCTTCCAGTAACAAATGGTTATTACAGGAGGCCTCAGAGCAAAGTGCTGCTTCTGTGGTCATGCTTGGACAAGCACGAGGCTGTGGAAACACACAGCTGCCTCTCAGACAATTTAACTTGCACCGAGGGCTAGTGATTGCCATTTGAGGTCCTTCTCTTGGCTGCTGGAAGGTTCCAGCACTGGGGCTGCCCCTCCAGCCCGTGTGCACATGCTGCCTGCAGGGGCTGCCTGCAGCTAAAAACGTCAGGAAGTTAGATTTTATTAGACCTGAAGGTGCAGCGTGGATTTCTGACAGGAGCTGGAGTGGGAACCGGTGGGGAGAAAGAGAAAGAGTAACAGAAATCCCAAATAATTGTAGTCACTGGGCAAGTTCTGAAATGTGGCATAAATCAGGAGTCTTTGCTGCTTCCTTCCTTTTCCTCAGTGACCAGAGAGTGAAGTTTGAATGAGGTTTGGGGCAGCTACAACGTGTGAGATACAGAGCTGCAGGAATCCTTGCTGTGGCCCTGGTGAAGTCACCAGGAGTGCCTTACTTTGTGTGCTGTTCTTTATGTGAGGGTTTGCACTGTGGGCAAGGCTCCTCCTTCCTCTTCTCATGCCAGAGCCGTTTCCAAACCCTCCAAAACGAGATTTGATGATGCTAAAAAAATAGGTTGCACTGGGCTCCTGCTGTTTGCTCCTGAGCGCTTTCTAGATCCTTCCAGCTCTGTGTGTGGAGAGAGGCCTCCATGACAACCCGGGCAGAGCATCAGGTTCAGCACAGAGCCAGCTCACTCTGCAGCCTTTTCCTCCTGCTCTGTCAGTATCAGGGATCATGGAATCCTGTGGTTCCCAACATAGCATCCATGGGCTCGCTCAGAGCCATGGAACAATAGGCAGGGGCCTGTCCTTGGTGTTATTTCTGGAACAGAATCCTTTTGTGTCAGTGAAAATTCTCGGTGAAAATTTGGAATTTCCTTCAGGAACACCGAGCTTTTAGCACTGCATGCAATGTAATTTTTAGCTGTGCTTTACAAGTTTTATGCCAGCTACTGGGAATAAGAACATTTTCTGAGAAAAAACTGTTTCCCAGTAGATGTTTGCACTTTTCTCTTTTTTAATAAACTCGTCTTGGGAGTTTTATCCCAGGACTGTGGTGCAGCTGTGCTGGTATAGGGGTTCTTATATAAATAAGGCAGCTTTTATTGTCAGTAAGCATAGTGTGTGCTATCAGTAGATGGCAGATTTATTTAAATTAAGACAGAGAATCTGTCCTAAACTCACCAAGTTTGTGTTGATTTGTGTTCGGGTCTTGTCAGCTCAAAACACTTTCTGCTCTGAGTTTCCTGAGCACACACGCTGGGTTTCTCTTTTCTGCCCCCTCCCTTCCTTTTTCCAGCAGCTGTTTGGAACTCGGGGTGTGGTCTCTGGGAGATGCACTGCCGCTGCTCCCCTCTGGGTTTGTCTTTGAATCTCTTCCCCAGCTCCAACCTCCGTTTAATCTCTTATCAGGATGCCTTGCTGTCCTTTGGTCCCATAGGCAGCAAGCGACAAACCTGCATAAATTCGTTTATTGATGAATGCTGAACTGGATTTCCAGGAGCACCAGGTGAGAGGTGTGGAATTACACTCCTCTGGGCAGACAGGGGCCGGACCAGCGGGAACATTGCTCCCATGGCTACCGGAGGATCAAATGCCACTCTCCTTCAGGGGCTGCCGTCTGGGGAACAAGCTTTAAACTCTGACAGGTTTATGAATTATTTCATCTCCTAGACTTGTTCCCTGCCGAAGGGCCTGGTGAGGGGAAGTCCTGCAAAGGTTTTGATAGCTTTTATCCCCAAGGCACTGATCCCACTGCTCTTGCAGCAGCAGAATCTGTAAAATGTTTTCTCAGTGTGTGCACACGTGGAGCCTTGATCCGTGTTTTCAGTGCGTGTGTTTTAGCTGTGACTTCTGCCTTCAGGTGTCAGCCCTGCTGCTGTCCTGCATACCGGAATAATAGGGCAGCAGTGGGGCACTTGGATTAATTAGTGGCTGTAAATTGCGTGGGGCTCTTTGCATAAGTGGTTCAAGGGAGCTGTTGTTCCAACTGACCCCTGTTTTTCTTCCGTGGGTGTCCGGAGTGGGCAGACAATGCTGGTGTCTGGAGTGCTAATTACTCAGTGTCCCTTAATCACCGTGCTTCGTAATCCTATTTCCGTGCAGAAATCCACAAGGCCCAATCAACATCTCTGTATCATCCCCTGCCAGTTCAATACACAGCTCTCAGCCATCCAGAACCATTCCCGAGGAGCTGCTTTGGACATGCCTGGACAAGTTTTGCCAGGCCATATTGGAAGGTAGCTTACCCAGGCTGGTTAAAATAATCCCTGTTTAATGGGATGTGCATCTTTGGGTTCCCAAAGAATGTCAGGAAGGAATTGTTGCTCTGTAAAGCACAGTTACAGAAGAGGTGAATTGTGTTTCCTCAGAATGCTGGAAACACTTCTCCTTCTCCCCCCACATTCACACTTCCCCGAATCCCAAATAAATGCCACATGGAAAGAAAATTATTCCTTGCATAAGGGAAAAAATAGAAAACAACAACAACAGATTTTGTTCGCTGACCTCACCATGACTCCTCCTTTGCCCACAACACTCCATTGTTCTGCCAGCTCCAGACAGCACAGGGGGCAGACTCATTTTCCCTGTTTTTAATCCCAAAGCTGCAGTGCATCCCTTTTATTAAGGATCCTTGAGGTTTGGTGGGGTTTTTTTGTTGTTTGGTTTTTTGGGGGTTTTTTTGTGTTGTGGTGTTGTGGTTTTTTTTGTTTTTTTTTTTTTTTCTTTCTTGATCCTACTGAGCTGTTTTCAACCAGTGGGTTAATACTGAGGAAAAAGATGGGGCAGGGATTCCTCTCTCCTAATCTGGGAAATGAGCCATGCTCTGACAAGGGATTCCCCCCCTTAGGCTGCATGAGATATGAAGGAAAATTTTTCAGTGTGTTCTATTAGGTTTAAATTAGTAAAGTGAAAGGCATGCATGTGTTCAAGCAGTTGATACTTTTGGAGCTGTCATGCTCTGTGCTTACAAAATGAACCTTTTTTGTCCTTTTAGGTAGACTGGGACATGTGTTCCACTCTGTGCTTTCCTACAGCAGCTGGAGGAGGAAGAACAGCCATACTCTGTGAGGACAAGGCACAAGGCACAATTGGGAATGTGGGGAAGAAAAGAAGGGGGGATTTGCATACCAGGGACTGGAGCTGAGACACTCATCCCCTGAACATTACCTGAATGATGTCACTGCAAGGAGCTAGCTGGAGGTGGGTTCTGTTAACAGCAAGTGTTCAAACTGGAGCAGATCCATGTCTAAAACAGCTTTTATCCTCTCCTGAAATCAGTCAGTGTGCCAGCTGCTTCACTGTGGGATGGGAGGGATGCTCAGGTGTATCTGCTGGTACCTACAGCAACTCTGGCCCCCATCAGGAATACCCTGGGGAAAACTCGTGTGTGTTTACGGGAATCTCAGAGTCCTTGGCATCCAGATAAACTTGAGGAAGGTGTTGGCCGTCATCACTGGCACTGCAGGCAGGGACTGTGCCTCGAAATAGAGCTTGGCACAGCTCAGCACTGATGATGGCTCGCTGGAGAAGGCAGGTTTACTTTTCCAGCCTCTGACATTTCATAAACATTTTCTGTTTGTTGGAGCTGCAGAACCTCAGCAGATCAAACCCAGCGCTGATCTGCCAGAGTCACCTCACCAGACTTTTGTCTCCAGCTGTGTACACACATCCGATCGCTGCAGTTTGGGTTTGTCCTGGGACACTTATCCCTTTGTGTTTGTCCATGAGCACGTTGGAACAGCCCCACAAATCCTCCAGATGATGATTTAGCTGGTCCTGAGGACTCCATTAAGCTGAGAAACCCTTTGACTTAGGAGGTTCATCCACTGCCTCCTTCCTGACCCGTTGGGCCTTGGATTCATTCCACAGGAAGGGAAGCTTGGAACTGCACATGCCAAAACCACTGCAACACCAGGCTGCACAGAAATCTCTCGGTCTGAAGTAGGACACGGAGGGGTGTTAAATCCGGACGGGTGTTTGGAACCCTCAAGGAACAGCATAAGGAGAGTCCCACAGAGATACACAGAGAGTTTGACCCGCGGGCACTGAGCATCCTCAGGCTGCTGCAAACAGGTCAGCGTTCATCCTTATCCTGTATCGGGACACGGGAGCGCTACGGGACGGGGTTCTGGGCCCGGGAACGGTGTGGAATGAGGGTGTCGGGACACGGGAGCTCTGTGGGACTGAGGCTGCCTCCACTGCCCCCCCTCGCCCCCCGCCATCGCCTCAGGGCGCGCGCGCGCGGGCTCGTCACGGTTGCCAGGGCCGGGAGAAGTGGGCGGGGCGGAGGCAGAACTCGCCTGGCCAATCAGAACAGAGTCGGCCTCGGACGGCGGCCAATCGCCGCGGGTAAACAACACGCCCCCCCACGAGGCGGGGAAGGGGGCGGGGCGAGAGGTGCCGCCGACCAATCAGCGCCTGGGAAGCACGGGCCAATCCGAGTGCGGGAGGGTTTGGGCGGTCTTTTCAAAACGGAGGAGGCACCGCTGGAGTCCCTTTAAAGGCGTGATGCGTCCCTAGCCGTGTCCTTCCGCGCGGCGTCGGGGCACCGCGGGTGAGGGGCGGACTATTTGACCGCCGCCTCACCGGCAGGGATCGCTCCGCGCGGGACAACAGAAGCCGTGGGCGGGGACGCGGCGCCGCCATCTTGGAGCGGGTCCGGGGCGGAGCGGCTGGAGATGGTGCTGTGATGGTGCCGTGACTCCCCGCGGGGGTCCAGGCCGCTCTGCCTGGATGCGGGGTCAGCGGCCGAGCCCACCCCGGTCCGTGCGGTGACGGGAGCCGGGCTCGCCTCCCCCTCCCCGAGCGGAGAGGGCCGCGGGGGGGGCCCGGTGTCCCCTCGCCCCGGGCCTGAGGGGGCCCCTTTGTTTCCCTGCTGCGGAGGGGAAGGAGGCGAAGGAAAGGGAAGATGAGCAGCGAGGCGCTGTGGCTTTTCAAGCAGCTGAACCTCCATCTGGAGCTGGAGGGGCGGTTCCAGCCCCGCGAGAAGGGACTCAGCCTCATCGAGGGCGCCGCCGAGGTGGGTGAGGGCGTCGGGGGGCTCCTCAGGGCAGAGAGAAAATTTCAGAGAAAATCCCGGCTAATGGAATTTAAAGTGCGTGAACTGCGGAAAGTTAGTTATTTTCTCTGTATGCGCCGCTTGCCTTTTGTTTTAGTTCTGTTTGTAGGTATTAACGGTACGTTATCCGAGCGCAGCGACCTGCAGGGCAAGCAAAATATTTAGGTTCTTAGCATTTATTGTTTAAACGTAGAGTGAGCACGGGAGCGAGAGGTTCTGTGTTGTTTCCGTCAGGGGAGCTTCCTGCACGTAACAAACGGGATCCACCGGCTTTTCATTGGCGAGGTCTGGGGAAATGAACCCAGAACCGCTCAGTGCCGAGCAGCAAAACGTAAATAGACCATAAACATCTCCACGTTAGCGGCCAAAGTTCCCTGCTGAGTTCAGGGCAGGCTTGTTATGTGCCTTGGGGTGCTTGTGAGTTCTTTGGGAACAGCTCTAATATTTAACAAAAAAAAAAAAAAAATCCTTGAGATAAGTCTGCTTGTTTGTTGTGAAAGCAGAGCTGCTGCTTAAATATTGACATGCAAGGCAGAGAACTGTGTGGTCATTTCTAAGGTCAGGAGTCGCTGTGTATGCCTGCTCTTGGTAACTTAAGTAAGTCTTACATGTGTCTTAAAATAAGCAGGTGGAGAGGAGGAAATGTTGTGCTGGCTGTTGCACCAGTGAGACGCAGGAGCTGGCTGTAATCTCTGAACCGTGGGTGTGATTTGAGTCCTAAGTGTCTAAATTTATTTCCTTTTCAAGTTAAGTGAAATAAAGTATTTAAGGAAAAAAATTGCTTCTGTTTGATCTAAATAAAAGACGATTTAGGGAGTGAGGCACGGTGATTGCTGCTGCCACAGAACAGTTCTGACTTTGCCTCTCCTGCCACAGAATGAAAACACTCTGTGTTCAAGACAAAGGAATGCCAAGGTGGAAGATCTTTGGAGCCTGACCAACTTCTTTGGATTTGCCACTGAAACGTTTGTTTTGGCTGTCAACATTCTGGACAGATTCTTGGCTCTTATGAAGGTATGAGCGTGGGGCTGTTGATTCATTCTGTGCATTCAGCAGCAGCTCTGAGGTCTCCTTTGTGAACCTGGAGTTCCTTTTACCTCTGAAGACAAGTAGCAGCTTGATTGACTTCCTCTCATAAATCTGTAGCCACCACCATGTAGATGTCTGAGAAAGGAGGAATTAAGGGGAACAAACCAGAAGGTGTTAGGAGCTGTCTCTGCTAAGCTTAGCTTAGCCTTGGGACAGACACCAAGGGATCGTTTCCTGCTTGTCTTTATCGTGTTTGTGCTGCTTGAAGGCAGGAAGCTTGGACCTGAACCAGTTCCTCATTACTAGATCAGCAGAGTAAACGGAGTTGCATCAGTTCTCTGGTCTGGCTGTCCTTGAGGTGGCACGAAATGTTACGGTGGCAGAGGGGAGAGACGAGCAGGGGCAGGAGCAGGCAGTGGAGGGATGGGGACAGACTGGAACAGGCTCAGGCTGGATCTGTGTGGGCTGTGAGCGAGGGTGGGTGAGCACTGCCGCTCGGAGGAGCAGGGAACTGCAGTTCCCACTGCCATTTGTTGGTGTAGTGCTGGGGAACAACCTGGGGAGAGGCTGCTCAGCTCTCAGACTTCACTCCCTCAGCCCCAGCGGGTCGGTGCTGCCTGGTGGGCTCTGCCAGCTGGGGTTTGCTCCAGCTGAGGTGATGGAGCTGGGGATGGCTGGGGAGGTGCAGGAGCTGGCCAACACCGGGTTGACTGGAGATCAGCAGGTCTTTGGCTGTAGAACTGTGGGTATTCCAAGCACAGAGCTGATGGGGGGATGATGTGTTCACGGTGCCTGCTCTGGTTTTTAGGTGAAACCCAAGCATTTGTCTTGCATTGGAGTGTGCTGCATCCAGCTGGCCGCCCGTGTGGTGGAGGAGGAATGCAACGTCCCATCTGCTCACGAGATCATCCGGATCAGCCAATGTAAATGCACTGTGTCCGACCTGAAACGGATGGAAAAGATAATTTCAGAAAAGTTGCACTTTGAATTTAAAGCTACTACTGCCTTAACCTTCTTGCACTTGTACCATACTATTGTACTCTGTCATACCTCAGAAAGGTGAGTTGGTGGCTTTGGCTGAGCCCTTTTTAGTTCCCTCTGAATGACTGCAGCCTTGGCAGGAGAGGAGGCAGCTCCTCAGGTTTTGCTTCCTGGCAAGGGAATCTTGTTGACCCAGACCCTTCTTCTCTTGGATGTCTCACAGGAAAGAAGTATTGAATCTGGACAAGTTGGAAGCACAGCTAAAAGCGTGCAACTGCCGTCTAGTCTTCTCTAAAGCAAAAGTGAGTAGAAGCAGTTGTGTGCAGCTCCTGAGGAGGTTTGTGGTGGCTGTGGTGCTGAGTGCTGTTCTCTGGTTCTTTTAGCCATCTGTCCTGGCCTTGTGCCTTCTCACTCTGGAAGTTCAGACGCTGAAATCTGTTGAGCTCTTTGAGATCCTTCTGCGTGTTCAAAAGCATTCGAAGGTGAGTGTTTCCAGTGGATTGTTCTTCCAGTTGTTGGGGCTGACACTGTTAGTGAGGGGTGGTGTCACATTTAGGGGTCCCTAAATGTGTCCTTACAGGTTCTGTTAGGCTGAAAGAAGCAGCTGAAAAACAAGCTGAAATGTATAACATCAGAGGAACTGCTGACCCAATGTGTGTACAATGTTAACAGGCAGCTGATTGAACTTGTACAGCTCTGGCCGTGTGTTCTGGAGAAGCTTCCAGTCTGTTCTGTGGCTGCTGGGCTGGTTATTCCTTTTGCCTGAATAGTTAGACCTGAGGGAACGGCTGGAGCTGTGTCAGGGGAGAGCTAAGCTGGATATCAGAGAAAGGTTCTTCCCCCAGATGGAGGTCAGGCACTGAACAGGCTCCCCAGGGAGGGCCACAGCAGGTCAAGGAGCATTTGGACAATGCCCTCAGGCACAGGGTGGAATTGGTGGGACTGTCCTGTGTGGGGCCAGGAGTTGAACTCCATGATGCTTGGATGCTTGTGGGTCCCTTCCAGCTCAGGATATCCTATGAACTAAAACAGGATTCGTGGCCTTGAGCTGTGTGCTGCCTCCATGGATGGCCTAGAAGCAGCTGTTCACTCTTACAGTCAGATTGAACAACCCCTGTTCCTTAAGGGATGGAAGTCATTCCTTAAAGTACAATATTATTCTATTTTAAAATGGCAATTTAAATCTTTTCTGCCATTTTAAAGTAGTTTAAAAAATTTCGCTTCCATTTGAGAATGGAATTTTTAAAAAATTTCATTCCATTTTAAAATAGAATAACCTTTGTTTCATTTCTCCTTTGGAAGTGATAATGAAAATGGTAACAAGGACTGACAGGCAAACTGTCAACCTAACTCCACCTTGAACAGGGACTTGTCTGGAAGGTGTGTAGGAGTTGGTTGTTCACCTTCAAAAGCAACTTTGACAAAGGTATCACAGTTATGACTCACTTCTGTCTTGACTGAAGTGTTTTCCAGGTCTTTTCCAAGAAGGTAAAATGGAGGGAGGAGTTATCCTTAGAGCCTGTGTGTTACAGACTAACTAACTGCTGGGGGTTTTTTTTGTTGTTTGTTTTTGGGTTTTTTTTCCAGATAAGTGATAGTGACCTACTTTACTGGAGGGAACTGGTCTCTAAATGCCTGGCAGATTATTCTTCTCCTGAATGCTGCAAGCCTGATCACAAAAAATTAGTTTGGATTGTTTCCAGACGTACAGCCCAAAACCTGCAAAACAGTTACTACAGTGTTCCTGAGCTGCCAACGATCCCCGAGGGTGGATGTTTCAATGGAAGTGAGAGGTTGGTAACACTTGGCTGCTTAATTTGTTGGGAATTCTCCTTTTCCTGGAGTGGTCATGGCAACTCTGTGTAACTATGGCTTAATCACTGCTGCTTGGGGGAAAAAAAAAATGCTAGCTCTGAGAATATTGATGGGCTTGGAATATGTCTACAGCACATGGAAAGAAGGGGGAACTGCCATTGTGGTGTTCAGAGGTACTTGGCCAGCTGGGGGGAGGAGGCATTATTAGTTTTAAGGCCAGAAGGCTTGCAAGGGTTTTCAGTCTGCTGAAGGAATTGGTGTTTGGAGTCTGGAACATTGGCTTCTTGGTCGGTAGGATGTTGTTGGAACATCAGGAGAATTGTGCCTTGTTAGGATGTCAGCTTTAGGAGCCTTAGGCTGAGGAGCATTTAGGTGTGGGATGTTGCTACTAGGACCAGGAAAGCGTGCGAGCAACCCGAGGATTGAGGAGTACTTTGCCACTTTGAAGGGGTTGTGCTTTGTTAAAATCACCTTTCCCACTGTTCCTTCTAGTGAAGACTCCTGCGAAGACATGAGCAGCGGGGAAGAAAGCCTTAGCAGCTCTCCTCCGAGTGATCTGGAAGGCACCTTCTTCTTTGAACTCAAACCTAAACCCAAGTGGCAAACTCTCAGCTGTCGGGCTTAGCACTGAGTCTGGATTGTATTAGGTTGAAGTTTTGAATGCACCGTAGAGTCTTTTGGCAATAATAAATGAGGTGGTAATCTGTAAACTGTATTAAGGCAAAACTTGCTGTGGTATATCAATGCTTTGGATGCCTGCCTTGATTTTTTTGTTGTTGTAATTTTAAGGAATTAAAAACAACAGTCTTTCAGGTCCCCAGATCAGCAAAAAAAAAAAAAAAAAAAAAAGAAAAAAAAGTTGTTGTACAGTTCTGTTGTCAACAGCCATGAATGTAGTTCTGTACCTGGTGGTCCAAAACCCTCAGCCTGAGTTGATTTCAGGGTCTTGCCTGAGAGGCATGGAGCAAGAGTGAGAAGCTTTCCTGAGATTTAAACAGGAAGCTCTTGGTTAATGGAGGAAATTTGCTCCGTGGGGTCAGTCAGTCAAGGGAGAGGCCCAAGAGGAGCTGTGCAGTTGTCCTGGGATGTTCTCAGGGTTCAACATGACAGAATCCCAAGCTTGGCTTGATTTCAGTGTTGACCCTGCCTCGAGCATGAGATTGGACTGCAGTCCCTCTCGAGGGCACCTCCACCCCTTAGTGTTCTGGGATTAGATCCAAGTGGCTGAGTGGGTTACATGGAACAGTGCGTGTACGTCGTGCCAGGCTGGAATGATTTACTCTCCAGTGGGCCCAACACTGAAACTGCTTTTCCTTTTCAGCAGGGTCTTGAGTTGTGTACTCCAAGTAGCAATTTTTGAAGCTTGGCTTTTCTAAACTTCAGGGAATCCTATTTCACACCAGGAGTATGTGTGGTAAGCAGGAGGTTTCTAGTCAATATAGTTTTCACTTTGAGATAGTATAAATTGTGTGGCCAGGAGTAATTCCATGTTTTCTTTAGTATGAATCTTTTTACACTGAAATTCACCTTGTATACTTCAGTGTGTTTCAAATCTCAACATGTCAATCCATGCTCTTAGCTTAGACTTCTTAACTTGGTAAACCTTGGTAAGTCTACATTCCTTTGAATATTTAACCCTTGTAGTTGTTTTTCAGTATATTCATGTTATTGAGTCATAATCAGACTTGTTTGCATGCTGATGTGAAGCAGTTAGTGCGGGAGGAGTTGAAATTACGCAGTAAAATATCAGGTAAATGTGATGGTGAAGTAGTTAATGTAACGGTTTATCTTCTGAACTTTGTTATCAAAGCACAAATTCCAGTCTAATTGTGTTTCTCCCTGGTGAGGACATGGCTGAAGCAGACTAAAAGTAGCTCAGAGTAACGGTGTGAGGTGTGGTGGTGCCAAAGTAGAAATGAAGGAGCAAACAAGCTAAAAGCTGTTTTGTAGCTGCAAGCGTTGCTTTAGAAAGGTAAGAGTGATGCTGGAAGTCCATAACTGTTATGTGGTTTCAGTTTTCTAAAAACACACAAAAGTTTACAAAGAGTGTATATGAAAATGTAAATTAAAAAAAAAAATGTACAGAAAAAAATTTAAAACAAAAAAACGAGCAGAAAATACTGTATTTTTTTACATGGTATGTAACTTTTTGTAGGTCTGTGGCATGTAGATAGTAATTTATTGTGTACTCTGTATGATACAAATACTGTACCTCCGAAGACTTCTTGCTGCAAGTCTCTGCTCCCTTCAGGAGTGCTTGGGTAAGGAACCTACTGAGTCTTGTTTCAGTTGCGAACAAAAATAAACCAAGTGCTGTATTTGTTACCTGCTGTGAGTGGCCCTCGGTTCCTTGAAGCTTTTGGCTTGGCCTTTTTTTGTGCTGTGCAGGGTGTGTGATCCCACAGCTGGGCTCCAGCTTTCCCAGGAGTTGTGGCAAGAACAAGGGGAGACTGCACAGCACTGGGTGGGAATCTCACCTCAGCTTTGCTCCTGCCAGGGTGAGAAGCTGGGCTGAGGTATCCTGTGCTTATCGTGAGCGTTGTGCTTGGGATATTTGCCAGAGCTCCTGCTAGGGGTTAAGGGTCATTCCAGCTGGGTTCCTCTTGGTTCTGCAGGAATTGTCCTTGCTGCTGTTCTTTATAGTGAAACCTGCTCTCTGGATGTGTCTGCATCTTGTCAGTGCCGAACACTTGCAGTGACTCATCAAAGGCACAATCGAGCTCATGTCAGTGTGCAAATCCCTTCTGGCTGGTAACTCACAGGTACCTCTGAGCCCACGAGGGGCTGGGGCTCTCCTACCAGGGCCTGGCTGGGAGCTGGCAGAGCAGAGGCTGCTGCTGTCTGCTGCCACTTCTTGGGACACCAAACACCTTCAGCTGCCCCTGCAGAGGTGCCCGCTTGGGTTGCCTCACCCTGCTGGCCTGGGAGCCGGCGGAGCGCGTGCACTGTGGGTGGGTTTGGGGGAAGGCAAGAAGCCGTGGGCTGTGTGCTGGGGTTGCACAGCTTGGGAGACTTAATGAGGCTTGAGGTGTGCCATTCAGCCCCTTTCAAGTTCATTCCACGGAAATAAATGGGCTCGGGAGAACGCTGTAGGTTTCACTTCTGTGGTTGGAGTGATGTAGGCTCAACTTTGATTTTGCCACGTCAGGTAGCTGTGGATCCCCCCGAGGAGGTTTGCCTGGCTTCCCCCAAAGAGTGGGGATTTTGGTGGTTGGCTTGTTGGCAATAGCAGGGGTGTGCATGGCTTTTAAATGCTGTTTGGGGCTTGCCTGTACCGAGTGGTGGAGCTTGGAAGGCTTGCGGTCGCGGGAGTTTAAATGCATGCTCATTTTCATAACTGCTCTGTCAGTAAGACTGGTTTGGGTGGGGGCTGAGGGGGCTGAAAGGCAATGTGCTTGTGGGGAGGCCATCCCCTGAAACAACTCCTAGCTTCAGTGTCCAGTTTCTGGGATGTTACTTCCTGTGCTGCTGAACCTATTGGAAGCGTAGTGCTGAAAGTTCACACAGGTTTCTGAGAGCATCTTGGGGTGTCATCGTACTGCTGTCCTGTGGCTGGACTGGGCCACAGGGGATCTGTAGTGGAAGCACTTCTGTTCCTGGTGAGTTGTCATTCCATAATTAAATAGTTACAATAATGGCCTTTTAAACAGGAGACTTGACTTCCCCACCACTTGATGACGTATGACAAGTGACACGCAGCAATAAAGCGGTCAGAATAAATCAGTGTGTTCAGACCCTGGTCTTTAACAGCTCCCCCTTTTTTACCTGATGGGATAGGAAGAATATTCCTGTCAGTCAGAGCTTAGAGCACTCTGTGCACTTAGGGCAGCATACACTAAAGGAGAGAGTAGAACTGAATGGTCTCAGACCATCTCTTTGCTTGGACTAACAGATGAATGAATTATTCTTGTGATCCCACTTGGCTGTCAGGGCTTTGAAGCTCAGCAAAATGGGAATCAGTAAATACTTGGCACATATATAGTATTATTTATCTTAAAATACGTGTTGCAGCTGTGGGGTGTCACATGGCTGTGCTTTGTGGTGCAAGCCTGTGGCTGGTGTAGCACATCTCCTGAAAGCAGAAAGTTGCCATAACAACTGAATGAAATCAATTAGAGTAATAAGCAATTAAAATCTCATCCTCAGTGTTGCATAAACATAGCATTTTGCTCATGAATTATTTCTGATCTTGCCTCTAGACCTGTACGTTCTGGTTCTGATTTGCAATCTTAACCATTTTTGAATTAATGAAGCATTTAATTTCTCCTTCAAAGAGTGCTGGTGGGGTTTTTTTTGGCCGTGGCAAGTAGGTTCCTCAGCAGAGACGTGAACACGGTTAAACTTCTAAATGGAGGAAATGTTTGTGATGGGATTTCCAGAGCGCTTGGCGCTGGCTTTGTTTCCACCCAGGGAAGTCAAGAAGAAGAGTAGCCTGTGGTCTAGGGAAATTTTGTCCTGGGCCTCGGAAGGCAAAGGCAGATCCTTCCTCTGTTAGACGCTTCCTCCTTGACCTTCTGTGTATTCCTGAGCCTCCCGCTTCCTTTGTTCCCCTCACAGAACAAAGCCAGGAATAGCTCCTTGCTGTAGTGCTCGTTGTCAAGGATAAATCAGCTCAAACCAGGGAATGGCAGAGCTGTTGTGGGAAGGTGGGATGTATGAGGGCCCCTGGGGAAGCAGGGTTTGCAGACTGTTGGCTTTGCAAGGGCCTGCAGGCTTGTTCTGCAAGGATTTTGTGTGGCTGGGGGTCAAATGTTTCAAAGGTCAGAGTGCAGTTTATAATCCAGAGTCTCCAAGGAACTTTAGGAAAACATGTCTGCGGTCTAAATAGCGGTCTTGTCACGTACAGTGGCTGAGTCAGGGATTTGGGAAGCCTTTGGCACCCAGAGCTCAATCATTAACTCTGGTAGGGAGCAAAAGCACTGGAGGTGATCCCTGGCTTTCTCCTGGCAGGATGACGGAAGCCAAGGCCAGTGGTCTGAGGGTTTGTGCCACGGACAGTCTGAGGCTGGGTGCGGTGTCTGTGCCAGCTCTTTGCCCAAGATACTGTCCCAGTGTATCCACAGGTTATCTGTGTGGTGGTGCCTTGTGCTTTCCTCAGCTTTCCTTGTTCCATTCAGTGTAATCTTGCTGCCTTTATCCTGCATGGGCATTCAGGAAAAGGCCCACGCTCAGTGCTGTAAATGCAGTGTGAGCTGTGTGCATCAGCTGAGAAATAAAACAGGGCTCCCTTGAAGGAATTTGGGTTTACTCTGGTCTCAGGATGTGCACTGGGATTGGTCACCTCCACAGCCTCCAGCTGCCACTGGAACAGCTGCTGGAGCATTCTTACAAGCTGAGGTTGGGGATTCACTCTTGCACTGTCTGATTGCCTGTTAGTTTTTGGGTGTTTTCTTCCACACCAAGCAGGTGATGATGTGTTCTCCTCTGATCCGTGTGCAGGGACACTGTGTGGCTCCTAGTGCCTGTGAAAACACGGATTTCTGCTCCAGTGGGAGAAACCTGTGCACTTCATGGTGCCAGGCAGTGAGGAAGGCAGAGTCATACAACGTGTCAAGTGCTTTTCAATAGTTAGCCGAGTGCTGGACAGCTGTTGCAGCTGTAACTTGTGCGTAATCAATATAAAAAATGGGATGCTTTGGATTTCTGTGGGAAGCAGCTGAACGTTTTGCTTGCCTGTCAAAGTCCTGTTTAGGCTGTATTGATGTACATTTTAATGGTGTTTATCTGGAAATCCGCAGTACTGCCACACTTGTTGGAGACAGACTTTGTGCAGGGGAGAATTCACTGACTCTCCCTCTCTGCTTTGCCCGCAGTTGCCATGGAAGCCTTGCCTTGGGCATGCCCTTGGGGTTCATCCCTGAACAAAAGGTCCACCTGGAGTCACAGGGCTGCCCTCTGCCTGTGTAGCTTTGCAGCCTCAGAGGGTGAAAGCCCTGCTGGCTTTGGTCATAAATCATTTTCTGCTTCACCGGGGTCAAAGCTTTCATGTTACTCTTCCTTCAGATCCTTTCAGGCCCATCCTTCAGATGCTGCAGCGTGTGGGGCATTTCAATCTGCACTGGCCATTACTTGATATTGCTGCTCTGGGATCAGTTTATGTCTTTTGGCATCATTTCTCAAGCTGGCAGCAGAGAATAGCTTATTTTAATAGGCAATAGTAGGTGACAGTGCTCCCTCAACTGATGCCCTGCGTGCCTTGTTACATAAAAGGCAAATAAAATGCTTTGTGAAATGTCTTGCTCCTCGGAGGTGTTGGCTCCTCAGCCCTGGAGATCAAAGTCCTTTTTCAAGTGGCTGACATCAGCACACACTTCTGTGTCCTTCCTCTTGTCCCTGCCTCACACCCAACCTCAAGAGGCTGTGTTTGGAGAAGTGTGTCTGTGCCATGGAGATTTACCCAGCTCAGTAAAGCTGCTTTCCCACCAGCTTGGAAAACCCCTCACAATCTGTGTGCCAAGTTGGGCCTGGTCATTTGTCAGGCCAAGTCTTGTGCTGTCACCTTGGGTACGGAACAGTGGAAGGGCTGGATTAGTCCTTCTGTTGTTGTGTCACCCAGGGATACCAGGATTCACTTCTTCTGGAAAAGCTGAGGTAGGGAGCTACACAGGCAGGCTTTTGCCACAGATTTTCCAACACATTCACAATAAAACTTTAGTCTGGACCACATCCAGTCTGTGCTCCAGCTGCCAGTCCACCTGATGGGATCCTGGAAGCACCTCATCCAGGCTGGCAGGTCACCTGTCACCCCCAGCAGTACCCCAGATTGAGGTCCAGTTGTACAGTTTGCTGTTGGAGCAGGGCTTGCTCCTTCAACAAGATGCACACAGGTATGGAATTCCTTGAAAAGTACTGCTCAAGTAGGACTGATCAAGGTCCCAGCAGAGGGGATTTAGGGAAGCTATTTGGATTGCCAGACAGGAGCAGCTTTTTTCCTCCTATGTGCAGAGAGGGTGATTTTTCCAGTCACTGCACACCTCCATCTAACTCTACTTTCTGAAGAGATTTATGAGCTCCAAATTTCAAGTCTTGTACATCTTAGGGTTATCCCAAAGGGAAGGCTTTGGATATAAAATACCTAATCAATAGCTGGGTTTTGCAAATGTTAGCTTGAGCAAGTTCTCTTTAGTAATGGGTTTATGGAAACAAGCAAGCAAGCAAAGTTGTCCTGCCTCCCTGTGGGCTAAATGAAAATGAAGTCAGAGTGCTCCTGACCTTCAGCAAGTCTAAAATTCAAATCTGCACTTGGAGCCTAGGCCAGTGTCTTGATTTCCATTTCAGAAGTGGAAATACCCTGCTGTAGATTGGGCCAGCAGTCATTGGCCAGACAGAAAGTTTTGAGCAAACAGATAAAAGGAACGATCACAAAGTGTGAGATGGAGAATCTCTGTTTGACTGTTTTATCTCTAGTCACAAGCATTTTTAGAGCTGACTGGCAGTGCTGGTTGTACGTGCAGGGAAGAGGATCTAGGCTGGAGCATGATTTCCAGGGAATGGGGGTTTAGGAGAAACCATTTCCTATGCCTTACCAAAGCCAGAGAAAGATTCTCTGGGTATAAGATTTTATCATTAAAGGCCTGAAAATGAACTATTCCAGACACATTTGGAAAGGCACCTGAGTGTGATGGCTTTTTTGAACCTTGTGATAGCATTTCCATGCCCTCCTGGGGAAAAGGAACCTCCCTGACAGATAAATCATCCGGGACAGAGGTTTTCAAGTGCAGCCTGCAGGGTGTTGGAGGCTTGACAAGCCTCTACGTGCAGCCTGTCAGGGGATTGCTTTTAAACCAAGGCATTGTGTTGATCTGGGGTATTTATTGCACTGCGGGCAAAGGAGATGTGGCCCAGGCCTGGCAGCCCCCTGAGGGAGAGGGGACTGTGGATGGGACTAATCCTGTGGCAGGCCTTTTCTAGCAAGAACCTGCTACAGCTTTCTTTAGGTGTGAATAAGGGCACTTTGAGTGTTTCTCAGTGCCTACTGAGGGTTGTGATGACTTCTCTGAACTCTGTTTCTGGCTGCATCTGTCCCAGGTAACCTGCTCCAAAGCAGCTGGAATAGTGAGAATCCACCTATTTGGCAGTGTGTATCCTCTTCATCATGGTTAGAGAAAAACAAGCTCAGAGCTGCATCTGTGTGGAAATATGAACAACTTAGAAAGGTCTGGCTGCAGAGCCCCTTCGGCCCTCAGGGCTGTGTAAAATGGGTCACTGGAAGTGTGTAAGCAAAATGAAAGGACAGGAAAGCCTGTTAATCCCAGGGTTTTTGGCTCCTTGGGCACAAATTTAATGTTAAGCTACTTTCTGACTTCAGGGATTGACACGTGCTAAAAAGCTTTGCCACAAAGAGGGGAGAGAAGAGCAAGGCATAAATTAAAGGGTACTGCTGTGCCTCTGAAAGCAGCAGTGCTTTAGTGATTTTGCTAAAACATTTGAGAAGGCATGGCAGAAGCCTCTTGGAAAGGACTCTGAGGGTAAAATGTCAGTAACTTGTCTTCTAATTAGCTCAACTTGTTTCCACCTGCCTCCCATCACCAGGTAGCTGAGGGAGGCAGGGAAAGGAGCTTCCTTCCCCTCTTGCTCCCCTGCTCAGGTGGGAATGCTTTGCAAGGACTTGGGCAGCATGACCATTCCAGGCTGAGCCCAGGTGCAGAGGCTGCCCTTGCAGCAAGCTTCCTGTTGCTTGTGGGAGAGCCAGGGAGCACGAGCACCTTCCTCAGCAGAGCAGCCCTGGGAAGCACAGTCTGGCTCCAGAGGTGACAGGGCTCCTGCTGCACTGCTCCTCTCACAGCTGCTGGTGTGGTCACACTTCCCAATGTAAGTACACAGTGTTTTTCTAATCCTTTCGCTGTCGTCATCTGGTGGCTCCTATGGAATTGCAACAGGAACTTGTTTACTCACAGAAATATGCCTTGGCCTCACCTTGTTTCAGGGATAAGGAGAAGTCTCTGTTTGCACAGTGTTTCTCATGGCCAGGTGTTGTCAGGCAGGACTTTGAAGAACACAGGCTGGTCGGTGTCAGTGCAACTTGTCGTGGAAGCAGCCGAGTTGAAATTTACTCTTTGTTAGAGTGCTGTGCCAACTGCAGTTTTCTAAAGGGTTGAAAAGATGGTCTTAAGAGTTTGTTTTCTCTAATGAAGTTGCAAAGTGGAGAGCAGCTGTTGTGACCTGTTGTGGCCTTGCAACAACAGCCTTTTGGGTTTCTTGTTTCTTCTGGTCTGTTCTTTCTGGGGAGCGGTGTAAAAGATTTTGTGTGCCTGACCAGTCTTGTCATGCTGGAAGTAGAAGGATAATGAGGGAATGAGTGGAGGAAGGAGCAGAGCCAGGATTCTGCTTTTTTTCCATGCCAACTCTCCCATTGTGTTTTTGAACCAGCCTGTCTTTCTCAGTGAAACAGTGTCTACAGAACAGAGGTTTAGGGTTAGGACAGCATTTTTACTTCCATTTTAAGTACTTGTAACTTGCTCTGGCTACCTCATCCCTGGAAGTGTCCAAAGCCAGGCTGGATGGGGCCTGGAGCAACCTGTCTAGTGGAAGGTGTCCCTGCCCATGGCAGGAGGGTGGAACTGGATGATGTTGAAGTCACTTCCAACACAAACCAGTCTGTGATTGTATGTGCAAGTGGCTGTAGTGGGCCTCTGTTGTGACCCTGAAATGCAAGAACTTACTCTGGTTACGTGCACCTCAAAAGAAGGGTTTTTTTCTGTAGGTGTGGCAGAAACGTGGGCTTGAGGCTGGGCAGGAGGGTGACTAACCTTAGGTGAGGCTGGGGAGGGAAGGGGTGAGTGTGCTGCTATTTATGCAAACAGCTGATAGCTGGAGCACTTCAGAAAAGAGTGTAGAAACTGAGGAAATATCACCAGGAAAAATCAGCGGGGCGGGGCAAATAGCTGTGGCGTTACCTGCGAGGAGGCGGGACTGGGATGGCTCGGGAGCTGACGCGGAGGTGTGACTGGCTGTGCACCTTCACCTGGATTGCCCTGGTCTGAGGGGGTGGGCAGGGCTGGGAGGGCGTGTCAGGAGGAGCCTGGCACGGAAGTGGTGCGGGGCCAGCGATGAGCAACACGTCTGCCTCCCCTCGGAACGCAGATGTGTCGCCTCGGAGCTGCGTGACAGCTGGGATGGGGGCTGTGTGACCCCCTGCGCATCATCACGTGTCTGGGGGCATCAAGGCAGGGTGCAGCAGCCTCCCTCTCCTTGCCTGGGGCCGATACAGCTGGAGTAGCAAAAATATCTTGATGGCATTTAGCACCGTGACCTTTAAACACTTCCACAGGCTGACCCAACAGCACTGACCACACTTTGGGTGAGGCAGGGCTCGATGGAAATGTGCTGTGAATCACACTCCTGTGTTACTGTTGGTCTCACACTCCCAGGCATGTGAATTTGGGACTGATAAACATCATTTCCTTTAGCATGATGAATTCAGCTGGGGAGGGCCCGTAGCAGTTGTCTCCAAAGGCTGGATGAGTGCTGAAGCAGTGAGTTAGACTGAAAGCGTTGGTTTACATTGGCTGTAATTCCCCAAATATTAAAATTCCCAGCTTTTGAAGATGTTTGG
Source organism: Phylloscopus whistleri (assembly GCA_017589585.1). NCBI lineage: Eukaryota > Metazoa > Chordata > Aves > Passeriformes > Phylloscopidae > Phylloscopus > Phylloscopus whistleri. Next base: position 1,535,117 of record JADMLD010000092.1, read on the forward strand.
CTTGGAAATGTATTTTATCCAGGCTCCCTGCAGAGCTCTTTGCTCTCTGGGGAGCAGCTGAATGCCCTCCAGTCCCATGGGGTGGCTTTCCCAGTATCACTCCCCTCCAGCTGGAGTGGTAACCAGTCGTACCAGACAGGAAAAGCCAGGCTGAGGGTGGCTTGGACATAACTGTCAGACAGGCTGGTTATATCTGCCACTCTCCAGGGCTGGATGCTTCCTGGGAGGCAGCTTGCATGAGCCCTGGGGAAAATGCTACCCCTTTCCACAGGCTCTCCGTGCTTCCTCTTTCCTTTCTGGGGGTCATGACTATGGGATGCAAAACTGCCAGGAGAAGCTAGCAAAGATGTTTGCCCTGCACTCCCCTAAACTTGGATCCCACTGTTGCTCTTCTTTGGGATTCAGTCAAGAGATCCCAACTGTGTGCTCTGGTAGGATTTAACCATGAATAGGGTGGGATCACACACTTAAGTGATAGAAGAGGGCAGCCTGTGCTCTGCTCCCAGTGGGAAGCCCCAGCCATTGTGTTTCTGGACTTGTGAGACACTGAACAACTTCTTCCAGCTGTTCCCAGGTGTGCTGCTCAGCAGAATCAGGCTCCTCTCTCAGCTTAGGACTGCTTAACTTCCACTGCTTAACCTCCCAGCCTTGCAGCTGAGAATAGAGCCAAGGCACACATGCTGGAAGGGCACGGTGCATCAGCCTGCATCTTCGTGCCTCTGGCAAAACTCTAGCTATGCTAACAACATGTCTCTGGCATTGGGAAACCAGGAGTGAGGTGGATTTCAGCCAGTCCCCCAGCCATGCAGGAGAAAGAAGGCAGCTCTTTGTCCTCCTGAACGTTGAGGGTGATCTGTGCAGCAATCTTCCTCCAGGTCCCTTTACATTGCTGCAGGGTCTGTGGGGTCCAACCTGCATTTCTGGATTTCCAGGATGCCTCCATGCCTCTCTCCCCACCCAGAAACCTCCCCTAAACTCTGCTTTGCTGCAGAACATCAAGACAAGCCAGTTCTGCTACTGCTCTTGCCTGGGAATTGAGCAAAGAGCACCGACCTCTGTGTTTTGGGAGAGGAGGAACCCTTCTTTGATTTCAGCTCTTGCCTCCTCTGTCCCTCAAAGCTGGTCTGACTTCTGGTGGTTCAGAAATGCTTCTGAAAGCTGACTTTCAGGGGAAAAAAGCCCCTCTGTGATGAGAGCAGGCACGTGTAGCACCTACAAAGATGTTCATTCCTTTTTTTCTGTACAGTCAATTAGCTTGGGTTGTAATCCTCTGCCTGGGATCCGGGTGCTTGGGCAGTTCCAGTTTTTCCTTGCTCGGCTGCTCTCTGTGACAGTGGTGTCTGCTGCTCTCTAGTGGTCCTAGCTCTGAGCCTGCATGCACTGCAAAATGAGAACCTAGCTGGTGCTATATATATATGTATGTATGTATGTATGTATGTATATGTGTTTTAAATTTACTTTTACACAGCATCTTCCTGCCACAGCAAGTCTAAACCTTGTACCTCCACAGTGCCAGCATTTAAGCTGCCCACGTTCCCCCAGCCCCAACCTGGAGGCAAGAGGAAAGTCCCTCATTTTGCTGTGCTTAGGTTATGTAGGGAAACATCTTTCCAAGTGCCTTCCTTGTACTCCACACGGCCAGAGCTGCCAGATGAAATGCTCACTCCTGGCTGCCCCAAACACCACGGGAATGTGGGAGGGGAGATACCCTCAGCTTCAGGAATGTTCTGTATCTGACCCAAGGCTGTGCCCTGTGACAGATTTAGGCCTTACTGGTTTTCAGGGTGTGTGTGGTAAGTGACAGGCGAGATAAAAGCTGAGGAAAGATCAAAGAGGGTTTCATGGCTTTTATGGGTTTGCGCTTCTTGGTTTCACTTTCATGTGTCTCCCGGAGCCTTTCTGCTCTCCCCGTGCGCTGCCCTTTCATCTCCCTCCCCGTTTCCACCTGGCAGGATGGAGCTGGGTGACCTCCTGGCCTGGGGCACGGCTGCTGTGCTCGACCCACCTTCCTTTCACCGCCCCAAATCTGAGCAATGCTGGGTTATTTTAGCCCCACACAACTCCTTTCACTATCGATTCTTTCCGCTGCTGAGATTGACGTCCTTTGCAGAAGTTGGGCTGGAGCTTCTCTGTCTCTTCTGGGAGCGTCTCCCAGTTGTGAGTGCTGATTCAGGGGTGCTGGTTCCAAGAGAAAAGTTGACAAGGGACTTTCCAAAGGGAGGGCTGCTCATTTCATTGGTATTGCAGCTTCCTTCTCAGTGAAGACCTGGATTTCCCCTCCTTGCCATGTGCACTTCTACTTGATGCTGGAGAACAGTTGCTCTTGGCTTGTTTGGGTTTTATTCTAATACAAAAATCTCTACTCCTATGGTGGCTTGTGGGTGAAATGTGGGGAAAGCTTCTACCCCAAGAGAATAAAACAGGGGAGACACTTGGCAAGAAGAGGAGGGGCCTCTAAACATTAAGTGGACATGAATCTGGGTGTAAGGCCAAGATGCATGGTCGAGTTTGGGTCCGTTCCTGGTGTGTTTGTACCCTTGTGTGTGGTTGAGGAGAAGCACTGTCTTCTGTGAATGACCTATGTTCTTCTGACTTAACCAGTAGAAAATAGGTCAAGGCCATGTCAAGCTCTACCAGAAATAATAGTTATGGATTATTCTGCAAGTCATGTGGAGACAACTAAATTGTGGGCTCAACTAAAACGGAAACCACAGATAATTGGAAAAATATAGAATGCTTAACCAGACTCCAACCAAACCTGTAGCTGCATTTATCAAGATGTCAAACTTCAAGGGGAAGGGGAGGAGACTTTGCCATAACACTCCTGGAGAGCTTGGGGCCAGGACTGTTGCCAAGTGTTTGCCTGAGTGTGCTGCCCAAATAGGAATAACTCAGCTCCAGCAGTCGCAGCCTTTGAGTTCAGCAGAAACTTCCCAGCTTGTGAAGCATGGGCTGGATGTAGCTGGAGGAGTTTCCAGGAGCGTGTTTTGGTTTTGTGAATAGACCTGGAGTGCTCCTTCACTAGCCCCAGAAGGAAGTGCTCCAAGTCAGAGACCTTCCTCCCAGCCAGCTAGGATGTGTGGAATGTCAGGTTGAAATGAGGGCAGCAAGGCCACAGCTCACTTACAACACCCCCAGCTGCTGTTCCTTAGCTCCCTCCTGCCTCAGGATGAAGGTTTCCCTCCTGAGCCCCTTGCTCCATGGCGGAGCTGTCACTGTCACCCTGCGGCCAATGCAAATGGCCAACGGCGCCTGCGGGCTCGGTGGCACCTGCGGCGTCTAGACCGGTTCCTGTGCCCACGTGCAAACGTCTGGGGGAGGGAGCCGGGGCACACGGCCCCAGTGACCCTTGCTGGGAAAGTCCTTGGCTCCCTGTCCTGCTCCACGTCCTCCACGCCAGGCAGCAGTGCTGCTGAGGAATAACGCCGTTCCTCTGCTCGGCGCTGGGTTCATTTCGGAGTGACTGGGACAGGAAACGAGTCGAGAGCTCTGGAGCAGCGAGGGGGTGCTGGGGTGTTCTCCACGGTGCTTTTCTAGCAGCAAGGACAAGGGCACAGCAGTCTGGGGGGTTTCTGCTGCGCCTGCTCGGTGCCATTTGCATCTCTGGGGTGGCCGGGACTTCCCAGAAACTGTCCCCGCAGTGGGGCTGTGTGCAGGCAGTGTCTGCTATTGCTGTCCCTTTGGCAGAAAGCTGCTCCACAGAGGTCCTGTGGCTCAAGGTGGACTGGGGAGGCAGCAATGTTGGATTTACATTTCTTAACAGTCTCCTTTAATTTCTCTTGTTCTTGCTCCCAGCCTTTCTCCGTCTTCCTTATCCAATCCCTTTCGACGCTCCCTCTTACTGTATTCCCTTCTTGAGCCCTCAGCACACCAAATACTTTTAAAGGTGCCAGAGCAGGTTTCTCACTTGCTGAGGTGTCATGACACCACTCTGCTGTCTCCAAAAATGGGCCAAACCCACAATTTTGTCCCCTTGCATCACCAGCAAGTCGTGCATCTTCACTTGAAGAGAGCAGGTAACAGTGAGCTCGATGTGTTGTTCACCCAACCCAATTTTGGGCTGGTTTCGTTAGGCTTTGGCTCATTCTGGTGATCTCGTGTTGTTGCTGAAATGTGTGTGGGTTTCAGGTTTCAGCAGGAGGTATCTTTATCTTTGAAGCAGGTGATGGACCACAAACCACAGTGGTGAAGATTCACTGCAGTTGGGGTTTTTGGGGGATAATTAAAAAAAAAAAACAAACACCACTTTTTTTTTTTCTTTTTTTTTCCCCAGTCCTGCAAGGAGCCCTGAGTGAGTTGTGGGCAAAGGAGGGGTAAGCTGAAAAATCACTTTGTCTCAACACAAGGAGAGTTAATGGTTTCAGCATGGCCGAGAGGTTTGTTTGCTCCAGATGTTTGTGATGCAGCCTCTTGTGAGTCCTCCCTGAAGGGCTGGAGAGCTGCATCTCCTTGGCATTGACATCAAGGTTGGGTTTCTGCCCATCCTGGTAAACATGGAAAAGGTTTTCCATGTGGCCTTTAGGTGCTGTTTGCACCACTTTTTTTTTTTTGGAGGTCTCTGACTTAGGTACCATGGGAAGGATTAAAAATATTACAGAAATCCAATAAAAATTAGGTTAAAAAATGACTAAAATCAAGGTGTTGCCTGCACAGGGGCAGCTGCTGCAGAAAACAGAAGCTGTGAGGGTGCTTTGTATGTGTTTCAGTTGATGCTGGCCTGGATGAGGCCACACATCCCTCCATGAGGGCCACTCTTCTGAATTCCTGGCATCCAGGAAGCAGCTTAGACACAGTCAGGGGTCACATCCTCACCCTGCTTCTCCCTTTGCAGAATGACCACTCTGCACGTTGTGCAGAAATATCGGCCACCTGCCACGACTGCGGCTTTTCCTTCTGAGAAACCACCCCAGTGCTCGCCAATTACACGTTACTCATCCATCACAGCACCGTGGCTGCCCGTTCACAGACCCTCTCTAAATCCATCCAGATGATGCTTCTGTAGCTCCCATTTCTTTCCAGGGCAGGCAGGAGATGGATACCTGCCCTGTGGCCACAAATCTGGCATGATCTGGCTTATCTTGGTCTGTGCGTTGCATGTGTCCAGGGATAATTCTTGTACCAATTTATTAGGCACTGCCAGGAATGCTGTTGGATTCCTCCAGTCCTGTAAGAGCAGCAGCTGAATGCTCCAGCTCCATCTTTTTCATTGTGCAGCTCTGGGGAAATTGGTTTTAGCTTCTCTTGTTTTTTCCCAGCTCTAAAAGCAGGATCACTTTGTAGTCAGGAACTTCAGAAAGATTTTCGGATGTCCTTTTTGCATCCATAGCAGTTTGCATAGGTGACCAGTCATCTCTCTCATAAATTGCTGCCTTTCCCACCTTTTTTTTCAAGAGGCTCCTGCCCCAACCCAGCAAAACCAGTCCTTGGTTGTGTTCCTTCTAATAACTCTCTGCAAGGAAATTGAAAACTCTGGAAGGATTAAACAAAGCCCAGTTTTAAGTCCATCCCCTGTTCCACTGCTGTGACAGCAAGGCACCCATTCTTTCCATAGGACTTTGAGAATAGCTCATGGAAATTGTCCCTGGTCTCTCTGTGACCCTGGTGTACAGGGAGTTAACCTCCCCAATCATCTCTTGGACAAGCACATCACAAGACTTTTGGACCTATCTCAGAGGAAAAACCAAGATTTTCAAAGAGAGATGAGTAGCTTGAGTGGAAGACTTTTTTTTTGTTTTTGTTTTTGTTTTTTTTTTTTGAATTTACCGTTTTGTTGCCAAATAAAATGCTGATGTGATTTGAAAGCTCCAAATTACAACATTATCACACAGCCACATCTCTCTTCTTCTGCCCTCTTCCTTCCTCCTCGCCTCGCCACATATCCCCTTCTGCTTTTGCTTCCTGACTGGTGCCTTTGCCGACTTTATTCAGGGCAAAGCCCCCATTCCACCAGCACCTGGGCATGGGGTGCTCCTGTGGCCACCCTGGATGAGTCACTTGCCTGGCCAGGTGTAAAATTTGAAAGATCTGAGTAGAAACATAGAGCAGGGAGATCATGTTTGCTCTTCCACAGCACGAGGCGTTTTCGCTGATGAGAGAGGCAGCAAAAATAGTGTGGGGAAAATATAGCCTCAGGAAAGAAATATGTAAATGTCTGAGTACACCAAAAACCCCCCTGCTTCGTCAGGGGTTTGCGCTCCGCTTTCATTCTGGGCTTTTTTTTTGTGGCCGAGGGGTGAATGCCCAAGGGAGTGAAGGGTGATGTGTGGGCAATCCAAACGTTGCACCCCGTCCCAATGGCTGGTTTTTAATTAGTGATATTGACCCTTGAGCTTCTGGGCCGGCTCAAGCATCTGAGCAGTGACATCAGCTCTCTGGGTGCTCTGCTGGCTGGCTGTGACTGCTGAGGTGTGAATGGTGTGCCTGTGTCGGAGCGTGACCCTCCCCGATAAATAGGGGTGTCGGTGCGCCCGCTCCCGCAGAGCCTCTGCGGGGCTGAGCCTTCCCTGAGCATGGGAGCCCCCCTGCTCCCATGGCTGCTGCTGCTGCTGCTGCTGATGTCCCACTCTGCCCACGCAGGTGAGCTCCGGGTGGCTTTGCTGGCATCATCCTGCACCCAGAGCGACTGGGGAGCTCGGGATCCTCCTGCCTGTTTAGCTGAGGGCTTGCCTTGCTGCCAGGGAAAAAGCATGAGTGTCCTTCCCAGGGGTCTGGTTCAGCTTTTGGAAGCAGTGTGGGAGCAGGGAACTGAGGTAGAGGTGCAGGTGGCAGCTTCTCAGCGTGGTCCCTGCAGTGCTGTCAGTGAAAACATGGGAAGGGGGCCTTCCTTTGGCTCCTGAGTGGCTGCATCCCTGTCAGCGCTGTCTGTGCCTGTAAGTTGCCACCTTCTCTCTCTCTCAGCCATCCTGGAGGTGAACGGGAACCTGAGCTGTAGGTGTGCCAAGACCACCTCGGAATACATCAGTCCCAAGAAATACGAGAGCATTGAGATAAGGCCTGTGGGCAGCAGCTGCAGGCGCACGGAGATCATGTAAGTGCCGTGGGCTCCTCTGCTGCTGCTGCCATCCTGCTTCTCTGCTGCCTTGCTGGAAACTAAACCTTTCCAAAAAGGCCACCAGCTTACTTGCTGAAAAACATCAGGTGCAGAAACCAGGGTCCCTAGGCCTAAAGGAATCTCTCCAGCAGGGGAAAACGTGATTTCCTCGAGCTGGAGCAGGGGGTCTTTGCAGCCTGGAGGAAGCACTTCCTCAGACACTGAGGCAGCACGAGCCATTACAAATTTTCCCTGTTTTTGTAGCTGCTTGGTGTCGGTACATTTGTGAATCTCCAGAAAAAATTGTCTTTGAGCAGTGTGCTGGGCTTCAACTCTCTGCTCCACCTTGGAATGTGTTGTGTCTTGCTTGTTCCCAGCCATGCTGTGGCTTCCCCTGGCAGCTTCCTACAATCACTGGTGCTGTGAGCGAAAGCTGAGTCTTCCCCATCAGCTCTGGCTGCTTGAATCCCTGCCCTGGGAGGGGACAGGAATGCTCAGGAATGCTCTCCTTGCATTTCAGAATTAAATTAAGAACCTCAGGGAAGGTGTGTGTGAATCCTGAAGCCCCCTGGGTAAAGAAGCTGCTGAAGCGCATTGCCAGCACGTAAGTTGTTGGATGGAAACTCGTTTGGCTCAGGTGTCCCTGGGCAGCATCCCAGCACATCCATGGTTCTGGGAAGCTCTCACAGGCCCAGGAGCCCTTGGAGGGCCTGCTGCTGCCCAAAGGACCCACTTCCAAAGCGATGAGGGGCAACACTTTGCTGTGCAAAGCAGTGTTCAGCCCAACAACCCATCTGTGGGTCAAGTTCCCCCTGGCTTACACACAGAGCTGCACTTGGGGGAAAAAATGTGAGGGGAGCAGTGGTGGGAGCAGGGTTTGCTTCTGGTAGCGTGTCGATGCTGGGCTGGGCTGGGAAAGCCCACAGTCCTTCTGGGTTGTGCCTGCACTGGGTTTGTGGCCATCCCGGTGAGGAAACGGCAGCGACTTCCCTCGGCTGGGGCAGGAGCTTCCTCTCCTGGACCCGTTTTCTCTGTGTTCACATGCTTCTCCTCCTTCTGCTTTTCTCAGGAAGAAAAGATAAGTTTCCTGCTAAGGAAGTTGGTGCCCAGAGCCCCGAGGCGGGCTGGCAGATGATCCCAAGTGTGCAGACCTGGCTGCTCCTCACTTTGCCCTCGCTTCCCCCCATTCCCAAAAGCCCCACATCTGGCTCCGATGGCAGTGGCTGTGGGGAGGGTGGCTCACTGCTGACCCCAGCCCCATGGCAGGTTTGTGGTGGGGTTCTCCCCTGCTCTTGGTCCTGGATCAGTGTGAATATGAATCCCTCATTTATTTAGTTGCCTGTGGACTGCAAAGCTGTTCCCTGTCAGGGGCTGCTCCTGCTTCTTTAGGAATGACTTTGTGATTCTTTTCCATGTGAAGAGCTTGGTGACAGAGTGTATCTGAAGGTTGTGTAGCACAGCATGGCATGTCCTGTTCTGGAAGCTCAAGTCCAATAAAATTCAGGATTTTTCTTTCTGTTGTATTTTCCCTGTATCTCCTAGCTTTGAAGCCATGTATGACATAGTCATAGGACAGCTTGGATTAGAAAAAACCTCAAAGCCCATCCAGTCCCACCCCCTGCCATGGGCAGGGACACCTCCCACTATCCCAGGTTGTTTCAAGCTCTGTCCTGGCGTTGGACACTTCCAGGGGCAACCACAACTTCTCTGGGCAACCTGTGCCAGGGCCTCCCCACCCTCACAGGGAATGATTTTCCCCCACTATCCCATCTAACCCTGCCCTCTGGCATTATGAAGCCATTCCCTTTTGTCAGGGGTCCTTCCCTTCATAACCTGTTATCTCCTCTGGTGGTGATTTGAGGGCATGATATTGGTGGCATGGAGATGGGACAAAGTACCCCCACATCCAAGTGATGGAGCTGGGATTTACAGGTGGCTGTATGGCTTTAAAAACCAGTCCAGGCCAATAGGGAAATATGTCGGGAAAGGGTGTGAGGTCACTTGGCAGAGTTTTTGCGTAAAAAAACCAAAAGCAAGTGTCACCAGGGCGCTGCTGGGCTGTGCCTTGCAGGGGGACAGCGTGGTTGTAGGAGAAATGAGTAGTATCTGATCATGCAGGACAGAAAAGCAGCCCAGAACACCTCTGGGCCGTGTGTGCTAAGAATGAAGTTGGAGGAAATGACAAAGAAAGGAAGGGGAAAGCAGAGCCTGTTTCGGGAAGCTGGGCCCCCTGCCAAGCCCCAAGCCGCACTTTATCGGCAGCGTTGCAAACTCAGCGAGCGCCGTCAGCAGGGAGAGGGGTCGGGCAAAACCACGGCGACCCCGGGGCCTCCCGTGTCACTTCCCCTATTTCCCAGCTCAAATAGCGGGATGCTGCGGGGCCCGGGGCTGGGGCCGACATGGCTGTGCGGGCAGCCCTGCTGCTGGGGGTGCTGCTGCTGTCCCATCACCCTGGGGACACAGGTGAGGCTCCCGTGCCCCCACGGGTGGGCTTGGGCGTTGTGCGGGCTGTGAGGCTTTCCGGGTTTGGGGTGGGTGATCCTGGCGGGACGTGGTGGGAGATGCACTGCCCAGGGAGGGTTTTGGGGATGGCAGTGGCTTTTGGGGTGAGCCACGGCCGTGCGCCCCTCCAGCAATCCTGGAAGCCAACGGCAACCGGGGCTGCCGCTGCCGCAAGAGCACCCGAGCCTTCATCCCGCCGGAGAAGTTCAGCAGCATCGAGGTGTGGCCCGCGGGGAGCAGCTGCCGGCGCCTCGAGGTGGTGTAAGTGGCTCCCTGGGGGCACTCGCCCTCTGCTCCGCCTGTCTCCCCTGAGTTACTTCAGCTTCGTGCTCATTTTCCCTGTGAGAAGGGTGGGAGGCTCAGCTGTCTGCAGGCGGGGAAGTGACGTTGCTGAAAGGCCGCGTGTTTTCTAGGGTTACGCTAAAGAGCCTGAAGAGGGTCTGCCTGGATCCTGACACCCCTTGGGTGAAGAAACTCTTGCAGGACCTCCCTCAGCTGTAAGCTCCCCTTTCCCCCTGGGCACTAGGGGCTCCCCACGGGACCGGGGCCATCCCGTGGGAACCTGTCTTCACACGTTCCTCCCCCTTCTGCTTTTGGCAGGAGGAAGAAGAAGGCTCCCCGCTGAGGAAGCTGCCACCGGCGGCACGGCCAGATGTGCTGGGCCCAAAACTGCCTCCCTTCCCCATCCTGCTCTTGCCTTACCCCAGTCCAGAGGGGAGCATGCTGCTGCCTGAGCCCCTTTTGATGCCTTTAAGCCCTTAAAAAGTGCCCATCCCTGCTTCCAGCCTCTCCCATCCCGTAGCCATGCGCTGGCTGTCCCTTTTGGGCGTGACTCAGCAGCCCCAATAAAGGTGGCAGTCCTCTGTCACTGTCCCTTGCTTCCATTCATGTGACATGCCGGGGCTTGGGGTGCTTGGGATGGGAGGCATGGGGGAGCACCAGCCTTTGGCCAAAAACACGGGAGGTTTGGGGAGGTGGCCACGGCATTTTAACTTTTTTTGGCGGGGAAGCAGCACGGGCCACGTGCAGTGGGGAGGAAGCGACGGCGGGGAAGTTGAGGCGTGGGACTGCCCCTTTTCCCCAGCGCTTCCCAGCCCCGGAGGGGGATTGTGAAATCCCCCCTGGGGCGAGGGGCTGGCTATAAGACAGCCCTGGCCTGGCTCGGGGTGGGCGGCCAGGATGCGGCTGCTGCCGGCGGTGCTCGTCCTGCTCCTGCTCCTGAGCAGCTCGGTGCCGGCGGGCGGTGAGTGCCTTTGGCTGTCTGTCCATCCCTGTCTCCCCCCAAACACCTGGACAGTGGCACTGGGTGTCCCAGATGGGGCTGAGCGTGGGCTTTATCTATTAAGTTTTCAGATTTGTTTCTTGCCTGTCTTTGAGCTTGAGTTTGTCTTTTAAACCCTGTGGCTAAGCTGGAGTGGGGTGCTGGGGGTAGAGGGAGAGGCTTTGAAGCCTCGTGGGTTGAAGCTGCTTCTCTTTCAGACCCCCACAAACCTCAAGTGCTTGGTGGGTGGGCAATGGGTTTAATTCATGAGATGTTGGTGAAGTTTTCCTGCAGCTAAACCCCTTCCATATACAGGAAAAGAAGCTTTAAGGCTGTGCTGGGAGGGGTTAGCCCTGCTGCAAACCCCGTGAACAGCAGCCCGTGGGTGTCAGGGATGGGATGGGATAGTGGGGAGGGGGGTGTCGCCATGTACCTCCCCCACGGGGGGCCCAGACCTGGTGTGGGCTGCCCTGGGGCACAGGTGTGTCACTGGAGAGCCTGCTGACCAACATGAGGTGCAAGTGCATCAAATCCACTGCCCACGTCATCAACCTGGGGCTGATCCTCACCATCGACGTTACCCCGCCGGGCATTCACTGCAGGAGGAAGGAGGTCATGTAAGTGGAAAGCCTGGAAACCAATCCCTGCTAATTGCTCCTTTGTGCACTGGTGCAGAAGTACTTGGGGGGAAAGCCCACAAATGTTGGGGTGACTCTTCCTTCCCAATTTCAAGGGGGTTCCTCCCTGTGTGGCTCAGGGTGCTAAGGTCAAGGCCCCAAAATTCCATGTCTTTGTTGCCCAGGGTTTGCTATCCGTGCTGAGGGAGCAGAGGGGTTTTCTCTGTGGGTTAGAAAAGCTTTGGGGAAGGGCCATGCATGGGGCTGAGGGGCCTCATGGCCTTGCAGCCTCACCCTGAAGAAGAACAGGCGTGTGTGTGTGAGCCCCGAGGCGCCCTGGATCCAGCTGCTCATCCACAAGCTGATGCAGAGGTACGTGATGTCCAGTGACTGGAAAACACCCGGCATCCCCAGCGCCTTGGCAGGACCATCCTGCCCCCTGACCCCTGCCAGTTTCCTTTCTTTCCTCCCACCAAATCAGCAGGAACAGTGCCAAAAAAGCATTGCCACGGCCGCGGCGGGAAGCACCGTGCTGCCGGACCCCTTGGAGACCCCCCACCCCATCCCACCCACTGTCCAGATCCAAGGAATCCACGGTTATGAATTCCTCGTGGGACAGCAGTGACACAAGCCCCCTGCCCTGAGACACGCTGGGTTCAGTGGCACAGCACTGGTGCTTCCTCTGCTCCCTGGGTTTGGCAGGGGCCGGGCCCTTCCCTGCTTTCCCCTCAGGCACTCACTGTGTTTCAGGTGCCTGTGCTGTTCCTGCACACAACTGCAGCCCATCCCAGGTGCCACCAATAAAAGGATCAATGTGCTTCCCCCCTCGGCTGTGGCAGTTCTTCCTGCCTGATTTGTGTAAAACCTGGGATTTTTGGGGTGGGGAGTTAGGCTGGACTGTGGGACAGTGAAGCTTTTGGGCTGCTTTGCCAAGGACACTTCCAGTGTGCCTTTTTATCTGCTCCAGGATTTGGTGCTTTTTTCTGACAGCTTCTGGCAGGAGCAGGTAATTGCAGGAGTTGGATAGGGTTTTCTGCTGGCTCCTGGCTGTGGAAACGCACAAGTGGGAAATTTCCCAGTGACTGGCTGAGGTTTTCTGTGCAGTCCCATTTTCCTGGGATGGAGACCCCAGCCTGGCACAGGAATGTGCCTTAGCCACAGGGACTGAGGTGATACAGGTGTGACTTGTGACCCTGTGCAGGATTATCCCTTTTTACAACCTGGCTTGGCCATTCTGGGAGGAGGTGTTTAAGCTCTGTAGGAATCAAATTTGTGTTGCCCACCTACCCCAAAAATGTGTCCCTGGGCAGTGGCAAGCTGGAAAACGCCCACCTAGTCTCGGTATCCCCCTCCTTCCTGCCCTGTGCTCCTCAGGACCCACAGCAGGGATAAGAATGGTTGCAAAAGGGCTGTGTTGACTCCAGAAGGATGTGGAAGTATACAAGTGGGAAGAAACCAGTGGATGTTTAGCCCTATCCATCATGGGTGAGCAATATCCCATCTCCACAGTGAGCAAAAGAAGAAAAAAAAAAAGTGATTTTTAATGGGAAGAAAAATGTAGCAGTTCAGGGGTTTGAAGACCTCCCTTTCCCCAGGTGCCCCAAGGTCCAGGGCAAGCGGTGTTTGGTTCCTCATGCCAGAGCCTGGCACATTCTCAAATTTAAAGCAAAGCTGCTATTCCCATGAAGCAGGGCATTAACCCCCCTAAAACTGTAGTGTAAGCATGCCCGGGAGTGACACTGCAGCTGCCCCTGCTCCACCTGCACTTCCATCTTTTCGGGGATGGGACCTCCCAGCTGCAAAGGCAACACACAAGAAAGAAATGTGACTTTAAAAACCCCTGAACTCTCAAAGCAACCACTCCGAGATGGTGTGGGAGCCTCCAAAGAGGATGGATGAACCCTGGCACCAGGATTGCTCTCACCTTCACCATTCCCACAGGGAGGGGTTGTGCCATACCTGGATCTAGAGGTTTATAATCCCCACCTGAAATTATTTCTAATTAAAGTGACTTCTTGGCTGGTGCTTGGCGGAGAGGATTAAGATGTGAGTGGTTCCCAGCAGGTTCTCCTGGGATCTGTGTCACCTTGGAACACCAAAGGTTGAGGGGGAGGGAGTGTGCGTGACCAGACTTACGTAAGGTTCAGTCTCCTTACAGTGAAAGAAGGAAGCAAAAATATTCAGCTCCATTGTACAAAATTCTCTTTTTTATATATATATATGTATATATATACACACACACAAAACCCCGTATCGGACAGATTCACCAGATTGAGTTTTAAAAAGTTGCTTGTAGAAGGGTGTTGGATTTTGTTTTCTCTGCTGGCTTTAGGCAGTGCTGTCGCTTGGGAGTGGACACCAGGCACCGTGTTTTGGGAAGCAAACAGAGGCAGTGAGGAGCAGGGAAGGGCTTTTGGAGCCTTTTTTCCAGGTATTGCCTGCAACATGCTGGGAACCGAGGCTGGGAAAAAAAGCACCATCCCCTCACTGCTCCTGCTGGGAAGGGAAAACCAGGAGGAAAACGGAGGGAGCCGCACAGGAGAGGCAGGTAAACACGTGCATTGACTGAAACATAAACAAGACTGGGGGGATTTTTTGTGCAATGTCTGCTAAAGTAACAGTTTTGTGTTAAAAACCACACGGCGTTGGGAGTGCAGCAGAGAAAATCTGACGGAACACCTTCCCACAACGGAACGCTTCCATGGCTAGGAACCAAAGGAAAATCGACTGGAGCAGCTCACAACGTTTGCCAAGGTTTGGGTTTTCCCATCCCTGTCCTCTCCCACCCCCGTATTACAAAACATTGGTGCTGGCTTTTGATTTTTATTACTAAAGGGGCTCCTCTGCAGTTCACAGACAGTCACGGGCGAATTGGAATTTCCATTTTATACAAACAGCTCAAAAAAATGCTGGGAGTGAAGTATGGTTAGGAAACACTGCTCACGCTGGGATCACCGTGTGTGGAGGAACAGGAGCGGGTCAGAGCACGCCCCCCCTCCCCAAAAAACATACAGCAGCTGAATACACAAAGGTAATGTCCACAAAATTTAAGTTTTTCATGCTATTCTACTTTCCAGTGCTCTCCAATCCATGTGCCATGGCCAGGCAGGGAACGCTGAGGTATATTCCCACAGAGATACCTGCACCCAGAGGAAAATCCATCTCTGGAAAGGGCTTTCTTTCTTTCTTTCCCCCTTTTTTATGTTTTGTTTTTGCACAAAGCAAGTGCTGTGCAGGAGATTTCCCCCAGCTCCCATCGCTTCCAATTGATCCCAGACCATAGATGACACCCCCATTTTTTAGGCACTTTTCCAAGGGAGTTGTCACTTTGCTGAACCCATTTTTGCTTTCTGGCCCACTCCACCCCCTCCCTGGCCCCCAATCAGAGTCAGGGAATAGCTTCTCCTCTAAGTCCAATTGATTCTTTTTTTCCCCCCCTATGGAAAATTTCCTGTGTATAAAATGACAAAGGAAACGTTTAATTAAAGAGGAACAGCCTGACTTGGCAGTTTTGCAAGACAGAAGATGGCTCTTTAGTATTTAAAACTAATTTCACAATTCAAATTGGACTTTTTTTGAAGTATATGAATGAGACATAAATATAGGCTTATCAATCTGCTTAAAAATTTCATTCACATCATGGAAAATGTTTTTCATTTATTAAAAATATCACATTTGGAGACTAGAAACAGTAAAGTGCATGAAAAGTTTCAAATAGAAATTCAAGAAAAATCTTATAGCAGCAAAAAAGCAGAATAAAGAAAAACTTAAAAACACAGACACGACCTTTTCCTATCACTGTGCCTTTTTTTTTTAAACATTAAGCAGCCAAACAGGTGTTTTTTTGTTTTGTTTTGTTTTTTTAGAAAATTGCATCATGTTTAATGCCTCTTGAGGCACAAGGTTTTGAACTGGCCACCCAGAGCATTAAAAGGAAAGAAAACAAGGATTTCCAACACATCCAAAGAGCAGTAACATTTAGGAAGGAACCAGCAGCTTTTTACTTCAGCCCTGACTGACAACAGCTCCCAAACAAATTGGAATCAGGAGGATTTAGAGCTCGAATTTGATCACAGATACTTGGCTATCTTTGGTTTTCTGATAGTATTGAGATGAGGGGCAGGGCCATGCTGCCAACCATTTATAGTCAGGTATTAAGTGCTTTGCTAATGTGCAAAATTTTTGTTGGATGCAGAGTCGAGTCTCCATTTTGGATTCAAACAAACAGTATATCTAATATTCTTCCTACAAAACAAGCATCTCTAGGTTTTGTTTTCCGTTCTCCTAAAAGGTTGGCTCAACGCTTTGCCATGTTCTGGAAAAAAGCATTACCTTGAAATATGTTAAATGCAAGTTTTTAAATCTCTTTTGTCCATTTAGAAGTGCAGCTTCCTACTGAAAAGAAAAAGCCAGTTTAAAGTAAAATAAAAAAAAAACCAAAAAACAAACCCCACAAACGAAAATTAAATTAAAAACCTGGAAAGGGGAATAATACTTTGGTTCCAGCCCTAGTGCCAAATGATACCAATATGCACCAAAATGTGCAAAATCTCATATCAAACACATAAGGAAAGGAGCTCGAAGAAGCAGCTGCAGGTTGGCCATACTTCACTCCTATCTAGTGGGATTTACAAGTGTACAGGTCCGTGAGAGGGGGGCGGGGCTGCACTACCTGCGGGAGGGCAGGTGCACCCCGTTCACCAGGGCCAGCAGCGCGGGGTGCAGCTCCAGCTGCGTCAGCAGCGAGAAGTGGTCGGAGGGGATGTGCGGGTGCGGGCAGCCCGTGATGTTGTTGTCCACCAGCCACTGAGGGTCCAAAGGGCCCAGGACTCCGAGCACGTTCATGTGAGTGTTGGAGTAGAAAATGTAGTCAATCACACCCTGCGGAGAGAGGGAGAGAGCGCAGTCAGGGCTCCGTGCTGGGGTCGGGGTAGGGCACACCCTGCACCCATCCTCGCTAAGCCAGGGGCAGCCTGGGGCTCCCCAGGGAACTGACACAGCAGAGCCCCCTGACTGCCAGAGATGGGTGCTTACCTTGAAGTCAAAGTGTAATTGGTGTAAGGCATCAGGTTGTTCTCGTAGGCGCTCTTGAGCTGGAAGCCGTGCGTGATCCTGCCCTCCGAGGCTCCGTTCTTCCCGTTGCCGCTGAAGTTCATGAGACACTCGTTGTAGCGCAGCTCCTTGAAGTCCTTGTGGTTGTCAGCTACGATGCCATTGCTCAGGTATTCCACTACACCTGTTGGCAAGGGGAAGGGCTTAGGGAGTTGCTTTCAAAGACAGCTTTGGCTTGGGCATGTTAAAAACCAGAACGCCACCAAGACGTCACGAGATCAGAGTTAGCAAAGCAAACCCCTCTCCTTAGAAAGCCTTCACCAGGAACTCACATATTTCCTACTTCTCATTGCTGCATTGGGCACGGGTGTTTATTTAATGATT
Source organism: Phylloscopus whistleri (assembly GCA_017589585.1). Lineage (NCBI taxonomy): Eukaryota > Metazoa > Chordata > Aves > Passeriformes > Phylloscopidae > Phylloscopus > Phylloscopus whistleri. The sequence continues at coordinate 1,551,963 of JADMLD010000092.1, forward strand.
TATCTAAGATCTAACTGTGCTTTTCTGCACTTTTGTAGGTGCAGCCCGCTCTCCTGGAGTGTCCAGCTGAGCACGAAAAGCAGGCGACTCAGCTGGAGGACTCACAGTCTCTTCAGCCAGATTTCCAAAGGCAGCTGTTCCAAGGAAAGCTTTCATCCATACCTTCCCTGGGGAGTGCAAAACAACCCCGTTGCCTTCAGAGGAAAAACTGGACTCAAACGTTCTAAGAAGGTGAGTTAAAAACCAGGCCAAAAAGCCAGCCTTACCTGAATCAGGCAGTGAGTTGAGATCCGCACACAGCACCAGAGGGATAGAGTTGGGATCTGCTGTCGGGCTACTGGGCCTGCATGAGGCTTTCTCCAGGATGTTTTTCAGCTCTGACACGAACATCATGGTCTGGATGAGTTTCACATCTGAGTATTCGGGGTCCCAGTGCATGTGGGCATTGGCCACGATGAGCAGCTGCTTGTCCATGTGAAGTGATTTCATACCTGGATAAAGAATTTTAGCAGTGAAAGGTTCTGTGAATGCAGCAGGTTCCCGCTTGTTCGTACTCAGGGTGTAGCTCCTCAGGGCTCAGAGTCAGACACACCAGCAGATGGGGTGTGTTTTCATTGCTTAAACCTGCTGAAATGCCTGTAAACAGCCCGGGAAGCTCCTTCCAGCCCTGGAATCTCTCCTCCTCTGAAGCCATGAAAACCCCAGCCATGCAGACAGAGCAGGGTAGCAGTTTCACCGGTGTTGGAATTGTCTGCTGCATCCGATCAAACTGAATGAAAATGTGACAATCAGTCAATCAAGAGGCAGGAAAAGAGGCTCCTTCTTCCACATCAGTACATTAGCACTGACATCTAATCACTGGGGGAGGGTGGAAGGAGTCAATCCAGGGGAGGAAAAGAGAGTTGAAAATAGAAGTTGAACATTGTTGACAACTACTGGTAAGAGCAAATGTGTGTAAACACAGTGACCTTGGGAAAGCTGAGCTGCTCAAGCAGAATGTAACAGAGAAGGTAAGCAGGGATAAAAGCTTGAAAGGGGAAAAGCAAATGCTGGGCGTCTTGCTGTGAGCACAACCAGACCATGTCACCTGTGCCTGTCTGATGTGCTGCATTTGGCCACACCACCAACAGGACAGCACGGATTACCCAGGGGTAACTCACGCCTGTCTGCAGAGCTGAGCATCACTGAGGACACCACAGCCATACTCACTTGCTCCAAACAATTCCTTGTGCACCTCCAACACCACGGCCACTCCGATGTTGTCCTTGGTCATCACTCTGTTCAGCATGGCTTCCGAGCCCTCCGAGTTGGCCATGGCCACCTGGTTGAACTCCACCGTGTGCTTCTGCACCAGCGTGAACCTGGGCCACGGGGAGAGAACCACAGTGAGCAGCTGCCACCACAGCCCCCGTGGCAGTGTCCCTGTCTGAGAAACACTCCTGGCTGCTCCCACAGGCTCCCTCTCTGCCAAACCCCTCCAGCTGGTTCTAGACATGACCCGAGAGCTGCACTCTTCTTTTTGGAAGCAGTGAAAACGCTGTGAGAGGCAGCTCAGGCTTTGGGAAGCTTCCATCCTAATGACTGGCAGTTTTTCTGAGGTTTTAGTGTCAATTTTACAAGCTGCTGCTGCCCTTACTTTTCCGTTTTGAAGAATATCGCGCAGCCGTCCACATGCTTCTTCTCCTGCTCGGACATGATTTTGGCACGTGACTTTGGAGAGAAGAATCCGTCGTATCCCCGTTCTTTCAAGGCTGGCAGGAAAAGGGTGAAGTATTGCTCCGTTTCCACTTCCTGCAATTGCACACAAACACCTCAGGCTGAAGAAGTGAAGGAAGCCCTTCCTTGTGCCTGCCCTGCCTTGCAGTCAGAAAAGCTGCACAATCCATGTCACTCGCTAGACTTGCTGGGAACTGCTGTGCCTTCCTGGATTTCCTGGAATCCCCCCAAAGGCCAAGTGACAGGTGTATTTTGAATAGCAGTAGCCCACACCTGATATGTTTGACACTGGAATACAGATACACAGCTTGCACAGGGAACACCTGGAATTTGCAACCAAGCAGGTGACTACGGTGTTCCCAAGGGAACATTTAATCCTAAAGGTGGAGGTTCACGCTTTCTGTTTCTGATGGAAAATGCAGTTCTTTTTTTATTACCTGAAGACTAATGATATCTGCATCACAGTTGACAATTTCTTCCATGATTCCCTTTTTCCTGTACTCCCAGTTGAGTGCCCAAGATGGGCAGTAGCCATAGAGCTGCCGGGTGGCGTATTTATCACACAACACATTGTAACACATAACTGTAAATGAAGCTGCAAGGAGAGAGAGAGAGAAAGGGAAAGGCTGTCAGCCTCTGGAGGTTGTCTCTTTGGCTTGGACAAGAGTGGCTGGAAGAGCTGAGACAAAGCCCAACATGGAAAAGAAATGCCCAGCAGCCCGTTCAAATGACAAAAATGATATTTACAGCACAGCCATATGTTTTTCTAGTTTTTTTCAATTTTTCTAGTACAAATGAACAAATTGCTGTTTTCACTCTGGTACAGGAAAATGAAGCCCAAGACAAGTTTCCCAGTGTGTCACCTTGTGAACATGGATTTACCTGAGGGCAGAATTTGGTCTCGTTCTTTTAAAGTAATCCATGGCCTTGGAGGCAGCTGCTCTGGATGAACTACAAAAAAAAATTAAAGCAGTGATTAATTCAGGGTTTCTCTTTGTAAGTTACAATTTCTAAGTCAAAGTGATGACTGAACAATAATGTGTTTTGCATCCCCAACTCCCTAAGTCTTCAGGGGAGCCAAAAATCATTTAAATGAGTAGCTCCAGTAAGAGAAAAATTGTCATTGGTAAGATTCATGGTTATTTTTCTCTCTTGTTTTCAGATTTAGAAGCACCACTGAAATACTCCTGCACACTGAATAATCTGCTGAAGAAGGAGGGGTAAATCCTGGCATGGTTCAGCCATCCCTTCTCCAGGAACCATCATTCCTGCAGTGCCTTCACTTGGGAGGCAGCGAGTGGCAAAGCAGAAGGCGCAGCTAGGGAACCACAGAGCAGGACTGAAGTCAGGTACTGGGTGTTCTTTATGGTGTTTCTCGGGCTAAATTTGACGTTCTGCTTGCATTCAAATGATTGTTTCTGGTGGGGAGAACCAAAATGGCTTCAGCAAGACTGACTTTGCCCTTGGTTGGTAATTGAAGGGTTTCAAACAGAACAGAGAGAGCATTTGGCTGTAACACTGGAGAACCTTAGTACACATCAGCCTCTTCCACCAGGTGTGAGGGTGTGTTTTGGGATATGCCTGGAGCTACCTGACAAAAACACTCAAGCAGTGAGGAAATACCATCCCTTCAGTGGTTCAGAGTTCTGTTTTAGCAGCTAATCCTACTTTTAAAGCCTTTCTGCCCCCCAGATCCATGGGGCTGTACCTGCTAGATTGTCAAGCATGTAGTTCAGTAGCTTTCGGGTTCCGTCTGGATCCTGGTAGAGGCTGAGAATATCTTGGGATAAAGGATTGCCTGCCAACAGCACAAAACAACAGCGGGGGGATCAGCTGCCTGCCTTTCTTGAGGCTTTCCACCCAAAGAAAATCTCCCAGAACAGAGAACAGACAAATTAACTCAGCAGGTTAAAGGGTTTATTTCCCTGACTGCCGATTTGAAATGAGCTCTGAAGGAAGTTTAGCAGCATTTAGAAGGACAAGCATTGTTTCCCCAGCTGCCTGGTCATTTTTGCTACCAACTTAATGCTTAAAATAACCTGTAAGAAAACCTTGAGGTAACCAGAGGAAGGTTTTGAGCACAGCCCTCCTCAGGATTCCCAAGAACTCGTAGGAATATGGAAGTGGAAAGCGCTCACCTTTCAAACCCAGGGTTTGCAGCTGGAAGAGCCGTCCAAGTTCGTAAGGCAAAACCCGTAACAGATTGTTATTTAAAAGCAATTCCCTGCAGCAAATGCAAAAACACTCTGGGTGAGTATTACTGCAGAGGAAACTCCTAAGGTGCAGTACACTGCTCGTCCTCAAAGAGAACACTTTTCACCCTGAATTTTAGAAAGATATGCCAATCTTCCTGCGTCAGAGCACCACTGAAATACATTCATCAGGGTGAAAAAAAGCCACAAAACCAGGGATGAAAACAGTGATATATCAACAATCAGAAAAAAAGCCCAGTGAATCCAAAAGTAATTATCAGAGCCAAAGCTCTGCACCACTCTGGAGTTTTTCAGGATTATTTGAAATACGAGCACAGAGAACAAACTGAAACTCTCGGTCCCGATCCCAAGGTAGAGATTTTTTGGGAAGTTACCCAGAATAACTCCCCTCACCTGAGAGACACCATGTTTCCTAGTTCTGCTGGTAAACTTCTGAGTTTGTTGGATGACAGATCCAGGTAAACCAGATTGTGAAGCTTGGCAATATCAGGTGGAATGCGAGTAAGGTTGTTGTCATTGAGGTGCAGAGCAGTCAGGTGTGTCAGCGACCACAGCGACGTACTTAAGCTCCGCACTCTCCCTGAAAGAAGAAAGCAAGGAGCCACCTCTTCACTCTGGAACCACTGGACACAAACTGGATCTGGAGTGGCCTGGGGCACCAGCTATGGGAGTGTAAACCCCAACCAACTCACCCGAGATCTCTAATTCAGCCCAGTGCGACTTCTTCCCGTTGGCCACCTCTTCCGCTGACATGATGGTGTAAATTCTGCGAGGATCTGGAGGATCATATTTTTCCTTTGGCATCCCTGTTAGTCTGAAAGACCAGCACAACTGTTACTCCACAGCATTCCTTCGTTTCTGTCCCACCAGGAGCTGACCTTTCCCAGGGACACCCTGCAACAACATGTCCCAGAGTTTATGCACGATAAATCTTGGGCTGCCAAGCAGGCGCTCACACCTGGGTGGAATTCTGGGATGGAAAAGAGAATTTCTTCCCAGGAAGTTGGGGTTTCTGCAGTCACCTGTTGGATTTCTCAGTTTATCCCTCATGACCCACTGAGTTGTTTGCTGTGTGCAGGACCTGCAGATGACATCACAGTGTGCCACTGTTCCCGAATTGCTCCCTCCTGCTGTAGCTTGCACAGGGAACCAAGGATTGAAGGGAAGGCTCCTAATTTCACCATGCTAAGTCCACTTCCCCACTGCAATTCTACAAGGCTTGAAATTGGAGTCTGAGGGGGAATTAGCTCCATTTTCCCATTAACTGTCCAGCTTTTGTGTTTTGTGCTTTTTCATGCTCGGGATCAGTCAAGACCTTTGTATTCCTAATGGCACAGGAGCCATAAAAAGAGCTCAGGTAAAGATCCCATTTAGCTCTTCTGGGGCACAAAGGGCTCCAGCCCAGTGCAAAATGTGAATATTAGAAGCCTAAGGACGAGCCTGTGCACACCAAATTCATCCAATTGTCCTGACTGTCAGAAGGGAGCTCTGATGTCCCATCAAAAACCATCCACTTGCCAGGGGACACAGGGAGAGATTTTATTCCATGCCTCCCTAGGCTGTTGGGCTGAACAGGAGGGACTGTGTGTGACGTAAAAACATGAGGTTGCCTGGTCTTTCCCTCCCTAGACACACAAAATCCAAGAACCTTGATTTTCTACAAATCCAAAGCAGCTGCTCCAGAGGATGCAGCTCTTCCCTCATGCAGACATCTCTCCTACAGACAGCTGCAGTAGCTGTGAAGCTCTTCAAACAGCCCTAACTTGAATTGGAGGTAACAAGCTGAGGGTTTTGTTCAGTGAGTCCAGCTAACCAAAGATCCCACTTTCCCTTTATGAGGTTCAAGCCCTGCAGTGTTTTCCAGCTGATGCTGACAGGCGGAGCAGCGTTCCGGCACGGCGCAGGAGCAGGAGCTGTCAGGGCTGTCCCCTGCCAAGGGTCTCAGTTACAGGGCTGCTGCTTCCTTCCCTGAGGAACGCCCAAGGAAACTGCAGGGGCAAATGCCAGCCCCACGTCTAATTATAGCCCCCTGCTATTTCCAGGTGAAGTCACACGGCGAGCAGAGCTACGGGGTAAGAGGATTTTGCGCTCACACTGCCTGGCATGGGGCCCTGAAGGGAAGCAGTTACTTAAGGACAAGGGATTAGACCTGAAATCCTTCCATCTTCCTTCCAGAACCCCAAAATCACAACGGCCTTTCCCCCACACAGGAGCAGGCTGCGCTTTGGGAGTGCCTCATCTCCGGTGCTTGGACTTTGCTGGATTTATCTTCGCTCTCCAAGTGCCAGTGTGAAAGTGGGCAGCACTTGAACAGACTGCTCACCATTCCCTGCCAGGAGGCCATAAGAGCCCTATTCCACCTGCTCTTGCTGTTTCATCTGTCAGATCTTAAACTGATCTGTACCTCTACCACATCTGGACCCAAGGCACGGCAAACTTTGCTGTCCAGAACCCAGGATTTGGGTGAGTGCTCTGTGATGAAGTCCTTAAAGCCACGGTGCTGAGACCACCTGTGCCTGCCCACAGATGAGCACTGACCCCCTGACACAACCTGAAAGCTCCAGGATTGCTCCCTAACAGGGCACCCAATTAGCTGATGTGGAAATATGTCTCGTTAAGAGAAGTGCTCTGCCAGTGCAGAGCGATGTGTGGCCTCCCAGAGAAGTGAGCCCCGAGCTGGGAGGCGAAGGACGCGCGCATTTTTCAGCTGTTAGTCACTTCAATATTGCTTTGAAATAGTGGTGAGTCAAACAGGCAGCAGTGTCATTGCCACAGTTACAGAAAGGGGAAAACAAACCTTAATCAAATGGGCTTTTTTTTTCCTCCCTCTGCATCACAACAACATTGAGCAAGACTTGAAAGTCACAGTGTAGAATTTTTTTCTCAGGCAAAAAATGAATTCTGGGTTCCCAACTCTTGCTGTTGCTATCTCCCACTCTGCTTGTCCTGGAATTAAAGCAATATCCAGAAATCCCAACCTGTTTTTGCTCAGGCTTCAGGGAGCTACGCTGAGTTCCCTGAATCTGTTAACCTCAAAATCAGTGAAAATTTTGGCAGGCTTTTCTCCTAAAGGCTCCCCCTGGAAAACCTGTGAAGCTACAAAAACTTGCTTTCTGCTACAGATCCAACTTAAATAGCATGACCCTGATTTTGTGTAAATTAAACACAAAATCTCTTCCTGATTTTGTGTAAATTAAAGAAAACCTTGAGATGAGGATATCAGTGCGTTAGTAAGAACAATATTTAAGCTTTGGGGGTTCCTAAAGTAACTCTAAGTCCAAGTCCATCCCCAAAAACCCAGAGATGACTGGCAGAGCAAGATTTCTCAGTTGGAATGCTAGGTGTGGTCCTGGGTGAGCCTAAGCAGCTCTCTGAGGTGGATGTAAAAAGGGCCAGGGGCAGGCACTGTGTTTGCACCAGCAGGTCTGTGCCTTCCTTTTCCTTGTTCTTTTGGGGTTTTATGCTGTTTTATTTGCTGGGGGGTTTTTTTGTGTATGAGGCATGCTGACTGTCGTTTAAAGCCTGGAGGAAAAAAAAAAACCAAACTAATAATGGAATGGTACTGAAGGTGTGAAGAGCGTCAGAGAGGAAAAGTTGAGCTACTGGGTTGCAGCAGAGGCTTTTAAAACGCAGAAATGTTTTTTGGGCAACGAACAACAGGAACTTCTGGGTTTCAAACACACAGTCTCGTCCCCAAAGAGTGTAGAAGATGCATATCTTAAATTACAGTGACCACAAGATGTTTTGTTGAAGTTCCTTCACACCTCAGTGCATAAAGGAGTGGTCAAATGAGAGGCAAAGGGAGAAGAGCCGTGCCTGCATCCTGCTGCAGCCCCGTGTTCAGGGATGTTTGGCACAGCTCCAAACCCTTCAGCCCAGTGACATTCTTTGTGATCCTTCCCCCCACGCCCCCCCAGCCTCTGTATAGGGATGAGTCAAACTGCCAAAGCATTTTGGAAACAATCCAGCAGCCGGCCCTGAGTGGCTCCTCCTCCCTCTGAGCACAGCCGACTGTCCCTCCCCTTCCATATGGTGATCCCTCCCAGGAATTAGCGAGCCTGTTGGCTGACGGGGCGTGCACGTGTGTACACACACGTTGTCCAGCCTTGGGAAGTTGGGCTGAAAGCTGGGAAACAGCACCGTTTGTATCTGTTCATCTCAGTGTCTGTTTTTGTGTTTTGTAATCAGGCCAGAGTGGCTGCAAAGGGGGCAGAGGAAGGCTGCTTGTCTGCACTGCTCTGCTTTTAGCAGAGTGTGACAAAAGTCTCTGCATTTCGGCCTCCCCAGGGAGAAGAGAAGCACAGCCAATAGCCACAAATACAAAAACTGGCCTGGAGTGCTCTGAGGGGGGGAAAATCAGGTGATTGTTCAAGGGTGTGCTAAGGGGATTTAAAGAAACGTGCCAAGGCTGGGGTACGTACAGACGTGTTAGCTCAAGGTAAACTGTTTGCTATATCCCTATACACAGGATCTAGTGTGAACAAATCAGCAAGAAAATATTGGAGAACAGGGAATTCTGATGGTCTTTTGTGTGGATCTCAGCTTTCTCATGGTGCTTTCCTGCAGGAATGTGTCCAACCACCTCTGTGTACACTGCCTCTCCCAAGAATTCAATGAGCACCCCGAGCCTGCCAGTCCAGGTACTGTGTCTTTCCAGCTTCTTATTCCAAGCACCCTGACTGAGGATAGAGACTAGCAGGGAATCAAATATTTTTTAATTAAAAAAAACATCCCAAACAATTCAAAAACAATGTTTGAGGAGATTTGAAAGAATCCCTGAGGAAAGTCTGAAACAGAGCACAAGGAAATTCAAGCTGGGAATAGGGAAAGGTAAGAGGTAACCATGAACATGCAGCTGGCAGTAAATTCAGTGCTGCTGGGATCCCAGGGGGCTCCACATTATCTCTTTGAGCCCAGAGAAGCACAGACAAGTCACAGAAGCAAACAGCAAAAGCCAAGGGGAGGAGTGGGAAGGGAGGGAACGAGCTGTATTTGATTAATTCCAGAGCCAACTGGCACTCACTTGATGGAAATGCTAATTGTCCCACTGACATACACCCACTAGTTATTCCCCTCATTCCCTCATCTCCTCTAAATGAAGCAGTCTTTTCTTAAATCACAGGTAACACAAGAATATCCAGGTTTCCACCCTTCCTTTTCCTCCCTGTCACACCCCCAGTTACAGGACCAGCTGAACTATTTAGTGCATGGAAATGCTACACTGCATTACACAGCTGCTTTTTATTGCTGTGCTTGGTCAAGAGTCAGTCCTCACTCCAGAGGAACAGCTCCTGCCCTGTTGGAAGCAGCCTGGTGCCTCTCACTCCTGAACATCCCCATCAGCTCACTGAGCAATACCTGCCTTTGTCTGCAGGTGCCCTTGTACACTCTGTGCTTCCAGAGCAGCTCCTGAGGCTGCTTCACAGGCAAACACAGGGCAGGCTGCTTCCCAAAATATGGCTCTGCTTACCAGAAACTCATGCAGGGGCTACTGTAGGGCAAGGAGTGTTTGCAGAAGCCAGCCTGTAAATAAATGTCATCAGAAGCCCCCAAAGGGCTGGTTTAAACAGTGCACTTATTTATTTACACAAGTGTCTTGCACTGTTTCAGAGAAATGACCCATTTGCAATGCTGCTCCATCCCCTGGAGAGTGCTGGGCTTCTAATGAGATCCAAGACTGAGTGGCTTAAAGGATTAGCAACTGAAGTCACCAGGAGCCTGGGGAAGGAGAAGCCAGTGCTGGATCAAAACAAAACACCATCCTGGGCTGTGGGCATGGAAGAGAAGCAGCCATGCATGGCTGCAACCTAAAGCAGGAGGTTTTCCTAGGACTGGGGAGGCACAAAACTCCCAACAGCACGAGCAGAGCGAGCTGGCAGTGCCATGGTGTGTGTGTGTGTGTCCCTCCGAGCTGTGAGGGGAGAGCTGCTCTACTGACAAGGCTGATCCGACACCCATTCAGTCACTCCTCAGAAATGACAAAGGCCTTGCTCAGGCTGCTGCTGGGAGCCAACTCTGCCTCATTCAGCTCCTCAGGATCAATACCTGGAGAGCAGTCAGCTATTGACCTGCTTTTGAGCAAAACTACACGGGAATTATGAATCCATTCCTGCAGGAACTCGGGAGAGGTCCTCTCAATGAACCAACCTTAAGATACAGCTGGAATCATCAATGGCCTTTCATCCTTCAAAGCAAAGTTTGTGCCAGGAGAGAAGAAATGAGATTATTTCCACGGCCACGGTGTCATCTTTCCCTTTCAGTGGGAGACTGCCAGCCCTTCCACAAAATAAGCAAAGCCCAGCAACACTTCAGTTACTCCCCCTCTACAATCCAAAGAAATCTGCCACTGTAGAACTGAATTCAAACAGCTTTAGAGTGACAAGGCTTGCCTTGTTCAACCACAGGTAAGTCTGGATGAGTCAAAGCTCAAGATTTTAAAAGAAAGGAGGAGAAAAAGAAAAAAAAAAAAGCCAAAGGAAAAAGCACACACAGATAGTGGAAACTGTTTTGCAATCACTGGCACAATAAGTGAGCCTTTTCATTTTGAACAGGCCACAGGATGCTGCACTACTGCTCAAAGCTGGGCTTGTGTGCTCAGAAGAAGAGAGAAGGGATCTGTTAAAAAAAACCCAGTTTATAGGAATAAGCCCAGTTCTCCAGAGGATGTGTTTAAATTACTTTGCATTTTAATCTCAGAAGAAGAAAAGTTTGCCTAAGAGCCTGAGCAAAGCATATTATTTGAATATCAGAAGATAGTTCAGCTGCTTCTGTATCTGATTATCCCAGTCTTTCCCATGAGCATTTACACCATCCCTAAACCTCCAAAGAGAATCCCAGACTGGTTGGGGTTGGAAGGGACCTTTAAGCCCATCCAGATCCACCTCCCTGCCATGGGCAGGGCACCTGCCACTATCCCAGGCTGCCCCAAGCCCCATCCAGCCTGGCCTTGGACACTTCCAGGGATCCATTTGCAGGCACTCCTGCTTTAAGTTATGCAGCTTCTCTGGGTAACCTGTGCCAGAAGAGAGGCTGAACTTGTGTGGGCTCCTCTGTTCAGCCACGTGAAGGGATTCCACCTCAAGCCAGGGAATACCTTTGACAAGTTATGCTGTAGTTTTTCAAACAGGTTGGTTTTCTGGTGTTTCTTAACCTACTGGCAGGTGAGAGGTTAATTACAGAGAGCTCTGACAGAAACTTAAAGGAGACAAATGCAGTCCAAAGCCCTGGTGCTACCTCCCCTGCTGTACAGAAATTGAGAGTAAAGGAAGAGCACAGACACAGTGGGCAGGTGCAAGAGGCAGGTATGGCTTCAGGAATGCTGAAGCCTTGTTGACAGCCTGAGGTTTTCAACCACGTAATTTTCCAAGCAGAAAATACTTGTGTGTTATACTCATCTCCCCACGTCCAGGGTTGTTTTGTTCAGACCTGCAGCTGCCAGGAAATAAATGGCCAATGACTTAAAACTGAGTGATGCCCCCTTTACCTGCATGGGAGGAGCAGGCAGAAAACCACCTTGCAGTTCAGCACAGGCCTCCTCTCAAACCCCCCGGTCTACCCACAGGTCTCAAACTACTGGATAGATGTGCTTCTCTCATCCACTCCAGAAATTCCTCTGATGCACTGCACTCCTTGCCAGTCTTTTGCTCCAGACTGAGGAGGAGGAGGAAGAAGAAGCTGGTTGCACAGGTACCAGCATGTCCCTGGAGATTGACCTGCTCCCAGCAGCAAGATGTGACTTGGATGGAGAGAAAAACGTGAGCCTGGCTCCTGCTGGCACCTGGGACTGTTCTGCTGTGTGAGAAGTCATCTGGCCCTGCTTTCCTCTTGCTTTCTTAACCTTCCAGAACAAAAAGGGATTAAAGGAAAGGCGTTCACAAGTGGAAATTTTGGCTGGGCAGCCGTTCATCCTGTGCTCTTTCCCACTGCCAGGGCCAGCTGTAAAGTGACGTGATACAGTAAGGAGAAACTGAATTTTAAGCTATAGGGGAAGCGAGAAGAGCAAAGGATATTCCTCACGTGTGGAGGCTGACTCAGGACAAAGGACATCTTTTTTTTGTGACATACACCCCCCCTTGTGATCTCACACAGGATGGTGATACCCAGCAAAGCATATAAAGTATGGTTTCTGCTTTCCCCCTTCATCAGTTTTCCTGGGAGTATCCTATGGAAAAAAAAAAAAGAGCTACAAATCTGCAGAAGGAGGGCTTCAGCACTCACTTTAGATGGTGCTTAAATCCAGAGCCTTTTGAAAGGGCCTTTAGATTGATTTCTTAGGAAGGAAAACAAAACAAAACAAAAAAAAAAGGCAAAACTAATTTGTGATTAGAAGGCACAAAGATGTTCACTCAGATGGAAGCATTCCTGAAAAGCAACGGGAAAACTACTGGACCAATTCATTCAGCTGCCCTAAAGGGTAAACAGCAAACTTGAGCACCATCCACAAATCCTGATTATTATTAACAGCTTGACCAAAAGCTAATGGGTTTTGTACTTTTCTTTGTACTCCTGGAATCTGATGAACTTAAAAGAATGTGTTTGACACCCCTCTGCAGCAACACAAGGCTGAACATTCCTCCCTCTCCTGCAGCCTGCCGAGCTGCCTCAGCCTAGGAACTTTATTTTTGCCTTTAAAAGAAGCATGTGAAATGTTTAATTGGGTATCTTCCCTTCCAGGCCGTGGGGAGCTGCAGAGGTAACTGTGGAAGGATTGGTGGCCAGGATAAAGGACACTTGGCAGCAGCTTTGCTTTGCATCCCAGCACAGCCTCTGGAGAGTACAGGTGGGTGCAGAACTGGGAAGGGGGACAAGAGCTGCCTCTGGTGGTTTCCCAGCCATAAAAATTCCTGCTGCTCCTGGCTGAGGGCACAAGAGGTTGCCCTTTATGCTTTGTTTAGGGTCAGGAGTAATCCAGATTCACATCACCAGGGATGGTGGCAGGGCGTTCTGAAGGATTTGTCTCTTCATGTCTGAAATTTCCCAACCACCAGCTGCAAGTGGGGAACCCAAAACTGAACTCCTGCTGAAGGGATAATTTTAATTTAGAAAATGCACTTCCACCCCAGCCTTCATACCCTGCAAATCTGCATTTGGAGTCCCACAGCCCTTTTATTCACATTTTTTCCATCTCACTCAGAAAAAACACCAAGCTCCTCCCCAGGCAAGCAGAATGGGGAAGACAGAACAGCACACACAGGTGAATGCTGAGCATAAATGGTGCTGAGCAGCCATAAACAGCACTAATGACTGCCATCAGGAAATGCCAGAGTAGGGGTGAGCACACACAACTGTAACTGCTCTGTGTCTGCACGTGCAGGTTCCAATTACTCATGTGCACGACACCCAACAGCTCACTGGGGTTCTCTTCTCTTCCCTGGTCTGGGTGCAGCTCCCAAAATCCCTGTGCTCACTGACTGCACATGACTTGTAGCTACAATTGCTTGGAGCTGCTTTTTGTTCATCCTGGAGCATTTTTCTAAGTGCTGCTTTAACTTCTCCCCCATCAAAGGGATAAAATGTGTTTCTTGTAGAACAGCACACAGTGCAGTTCTGCCTATCTTTAATTCTGTTTTCCATGACCACCTGTCAAATTGCTCCCTGGTGGTGGCTGAACACTCCTAAAGTTTTATCTCTGGAGGGAGATGCCCAAGAGACTGGCAAAGTTGTTCTTGTAAACAGGGTTCCAGAAAGATTTTCTTCCAGTGCTGTCTTTTATTTAGAGTAATAAATAACTTCAGTTTGGTGTTTGTTTTTGTTTGGGGGGAGTGCAGATTTTATTTTCTCGTTTTCAGCTCTGAGAGAGGAATTTTCTCCCACACAGCAGCACCCATGTCAGGCCCAGTGCCTTGCCACTGGAGGTAAGTGCCATGTAGCCCTTTTGTGAATTTACTAAGCTGCCAACAGAGCCAGCTAGCAAGTTCAGCTAAAGGCCTTCCACATCCAGCTCTGAGACCTGAAGGCACAAATGGATCCAGCAAATCCTGTGCATGCTAAGTTCTTTCTGCCACTCCCTGCCAGACACTTCAGTTTACCTCAAGTTGATCTTTCTGGGGTGGTCTTGTGGTGGGAAGTTTGATGACTGCCCTGAGGTGCACAAAAAACAGGGAAGGAGGGCAGCAGAATTCCAGAAATACTGTTACCACCAAAGGATCTTGATAAAGAAACCTCCTTTTTTTTTTTTTAATCATTTCAGGTGAGATGGAGAAGCTACACAGACAAATCACTGGAACCCAAAGAATTAATCAGAAGGTGAAGTTACCCCACACTGTTACTGTAACAAGCACCCAAGCCTTGATTACAGCCTGCCATCAAGAGAACCACAGAATCTGGACAAAAAAAAAAATATTACAAGAGGCTTAGCATTTAATGCTCTAAAGCACTAAATCCACAGCAAATCCTCCTGAATCTAAATATGCCTAAGACATATTTTAACTTATTTTTTTTTTTAAATTTTCACAAATGCCATCTTATGCTCCCAAAAAACTGAGCTCCACTGTTACTTCTGCTTTCTCAGTAGTCTGCAAATCAGACTACATCCTGTGCCTCGAGTGCCCTTTTGGCACTTCCAAAACTTCTTTCAAAAAAAACAGTAAGCAAGTAAAAAGTAAGCACTTATTTGGATTTATCTCCCCTTTTAAACCCAAGTAACCCAAAAGTGTCCAGCAGATTACAGCTGATAGAAGCAAAACTTCTTGGGGGTGGTTCAAGAAAGTTTGCCTGGAAACTGTGCATGTTACTGATGCAGAATTTTATAACTTAAAACCTTGAGGAAGGTTTTAATAAGAAAAAAGAAACACATCCCCCCATTTGTGCACATTGACTCAAACAAAAAAGCCACTGGCTGCTGTGATCTACCTAACTCTAAGTTTTAATTCTTGGTGGTTTCGATTTAAATTAAGTAGAGACTTAGCCAGTGTGGAAATTAATTAATTTTTCTCTACTTGGTGCTTTTTCATTCTCCTGACAGAGTCCACACACATACCTTGGGATCACTTTCTGGCTTATTTCTCCTAGGACTGGTGTGAAAGCTAAACTTGGTCAAAAGCCTGCCTTTTTGCAAAACCTTGGCTGTTAATGGAAAACAACAAAATAATCTCGGTTCATCCCATGAAATGGAAGTTTTATCAACACCTTCTGATGGAAAGAAAACAGCCATAGCATCACTGACTTCCATAAGAGAATTCCCACTGCAAATGTCACGGAGCTCCTACAGATTCTGGATGGGAAGAGGAGAACCCCACATGGCAAACACACCTGGAGCAGCTGTCCCTTCCCTTCCCTTCCCAGCCAGGCAGAGGAATACCCGAGCAGGCTACCAGGGACAGGGAAAAAACACCCTTTAGCAAAGGCAAACAAGCTGTATCAGTAAAAGTGCACCTCTGCAGATAAGTGTGCTCCTGCAGCTGGGACTGGTGCTGGCACAGCTGTGTCAGCCCCGGGTCACGCTCCGGCACGGCGCGCGCAGACAGAGCTGTGCCAGCAGAAGCTGGCCCTGCAGACCTGCTGGGGAACTCAGCCACTGACATGATCTGCCCTTTCCAAGCTGCAGCCCAGGTAAGCTTGTCCAGCAGCCTGCTGATCAGGGTCTGCCCTTCCCAGGGTGGGAGAAAACCAAACTTTGCACAGGAACACCCAGGGGCCGTTGACACGGAATTTTATCCTGCAATTAAATGCACAAACTAAAGGAGAAAGAGCCCCCGTAGGAAGAGATGAAAGGGAATAAATTAAATGGTGCTGTACTTCAGCACTTGGAGCAGCCCCCGCTTTTAATAGTAAGAAGGGAACGAAACTGCAAGTGTTGAACAGGATTTGTTTAGCAGACAGACAGCAGAGCACTGCAGAATTTCCACTGTTCTGTGGAACCCAACAGGCGCACTGCAACGGGGCTTTGGGCACCCTCAGTCACCTCCTGGGCTGGAGCTCAAACACAAGCTCTCTCTGGGTGACCCGACACGATCCTGCAGCTTGCTGATGCGGATCATCATTCCAGAGCACGGAGCAGTGAGGTGTCAGCAGTGCACGCTGTCCATCTGCTCCAGAGCAGCACTCTAAAGTCAGGCTGGAAACACCTCCCTGGGTGGGGAGGGACGTGAGGAGGGAGCAGGGCTCCGTCCAGGATGTCAGGGCAGGCACAAAGCCAAACTCAGTGTCCCGCCAGCCTGGATCTGCTGTGAGGCACCGCCAGCACGTGGCCGTGCCCAGGGATGCTGCCTTCCAGGACAGGACGTGGCAGGACCACTTTCCCTGTTTCTCTCAGGGAGAGCACAGAATTAAAAATCACCGTCTTTGTAAAGGCTGTGCTCTGCCTTCATGAGAGCTCTCTGGCCCTCCAAACTGGGATACGGCTTCTAGGAATTCCCTGGCTTGTGTCACGTTGTTGTTAGGAATAATGTGCTATTTTTTTCCTTTTTAAAAATAAGGACATTGCCATCACTTTCATTTTCAGCCATGTCTACACACCATGAACAACTTCTGGGTGGGTGTTTGCCCCTCTAGGTTAGCTGTGAGTTGTGGGGGAGCGTCACAGACAGGGGAGGGCACCGATACGGATTTAATTGTAAAAAATTCCCTCCTTAACCAAGGCCATGTAAAATCCTTATCAGCACAGCAGCTCAGGAGGAGTTGTAGCTCCCCAAAACAAATACTCCAAGTTTCCAAAAGTGCCCAATAAACGCCACTGCTCCGAAGATTTCCAGAAGGTCAGATAAAATGTGGTGTGGCTGGGAGCAACAGAGCCCTCCACCACCTTTACCAGGAGCACTTCAGTTGAAGTAGCGAGCCCCAGACTGTGACAAAACTCGGTGTTTAAGCGTGTGCTTTCATTTGCAAGCACCACCGCCTGGGCTGGCAGCCCAGGTTTTATTGCAGGTGACACTCCTGTCATCCTCCTCCTACAGAGCTGCTGCGGACCATTGGGAAACCACAACGAAAAGGCGGCGAGACCGATGTCTCCCCAAAACATCCTGACCCCAAAGGTCCCCTCAGCCCAAACACACCCTCACCAACACACTGCGGCTCACCCCCAGTGCCAGGCCAAGGTCCCATCCCGGCACGTGGAGGGGATTGGGGCCAAGTGGCCGGGATTCGCCCCACGGGCAAGTATCGCCCTACAGCCATGCTTCACCTCACGGCTGGGATTAGTCCCGTGGCGGAGCTTCACCTCCAGGCTGGGCTTTGCCCCACGACCGGAATTCACCCCACAGCTGGGGTTCATCCCACGGCCGGCATCTGCCCCTCGACTGGGGCTCGTCCCACGGCTGGGATTTGTCCCACGGCTGAGCTTCACCTCACGGCCGGGGTTCACTCCGGGGCCCGGCTTCACCCCACGACCACGGCTCACCGCACGGCCGGGATTCGTCCCGCGGCCGATCCTCCCCCCACGCCCGGAATCGGCCCCACGAGCACGGCTCGCCCCACGTCCGCCACCCGCGGCTCCGCGGCGAGCGCGGCATCCCCTCGGGCAGCCCCGGCCGCAGCGCCGCCGCCGCGGCCTCCGGGGCGGCCCCGCGGGGCCGATGGCCGTCTCCCCGCGGCGGGGGCTCTGCCCGCAGCCCCCGCGCACAGGCGGCCCGGCCGCGGCGCTGCCGGCGGGGCCCGACATGGCGGCGGGGCCGCTCCCGGCCGCTCTCACCTGCATGCGGCGCGGCGGGGCGGCGGGGCCGGCGGCGGCGCGGCGGGGCGGGCGCACACGACATGCGGGCGGCGGCCCGCGGGCGGCGGGGACGGAGCCGCGGGGCCCGGGCGGCGGCGGCGGCGGCGGCGGCGAGGAGGAGGAGGAGGAAGAGGAGGAGGAGGAGGAGCGGCGGCCGGGGCGCGCAGGGCGGAGGAGACGGGGGCGGGCGCGGGGAGGCGGCGGCGGGCGGTGCCGGGGCCGCGGCGGGGGGAGCGCGGGCACTCGCGGGGCCGTGTCAGCGCTCACGGAGCGGCAGCGGCCCGAAAGAACCCTCCGCCCCGTTTTACCCCCGCAGTTTTCCCCCCTTGCTTTCCACCCCCAGCTCGGTTTTACCCCCTGGTTTTACAGCCGAGGACGCGGCTGTCATCGCGCTGCGGTGGGAGAAGGAAGAGTCCACCTGGGGATCCAGGGTGCCCCGCGTTCAGCGGGGATTTGGGTGTGCGGGCATCTCGTCGCTGTCTGACACCTTTGTTTCTCCTCCTCTAGGTGATGGATGTGGTTTTATTCGGCGCCCAAGTGTCGCTGGCACGGATCCTTGTGGGCAGCTGGAGCAGGGAAGCGCAGGTAAATGCGGCTCTGGCGCTAAAGCCCATCGCCTCCCAGACACACCAGCATCCCTTTGGGTGCCCACTAAGACGGGCGTGAGGGAAAGGTGGCCTGAAAGATAAAACACGAGCAGCAGCCGGGCGGGAAAGAAAAAAAAAAAAAAAAAAAGGCACCAGGGAGACGTAGGGAGTGCCTGAGGAAGCAACAAGTGGTCGGGGGGGCACAGGGAGGGACGAGACATCAGGCTCTGGGGCTTTTAATTGGAATTTGCTTTCTACTGCAGCTGCCTGAGCTCCTGCTGGACCCGAAAAGTTCATTCAGTGATGGCCAGAGAGCGGAAAGTGCCCCGGCGATGGAGCAAGGGGTGTCGGTAGGAAAGAGGCCTGGCGGCGAGTGAGGCACTGGGGGTGGGTGCACATTTCTCCCGAAATCCGCGGGGCACGGCAGACACCTCCTGTGTAAAGAGCCAGAGGCTCGCAGGGGCTGCGGGGAGGTGGTGAAGGTTCCCTGGGCACAGGTGAGCATTGAGCAGTCTCATCTCGCATCCACCACCTCTCTGCAGGAGCCACGCGTGCCCAGTGCCCGTCCAAAATCATTTCATTCCCCCCCTTGAGTTTTAAACAAGTGTTTGTCACTCCTCAGCTCAGGCTTTTTAACCGAGGAGGGTTCCTTTGCCTCCCGTCGCCCCCACACCTCCCCACACCAGCCTTTCCCAGGACACTCAGCCAGGAGTTGGATTGGGCAAACACAGTTTTGTTTCAACTTGTTTTACACAGCCACCCGTGTCTGATATAACAATTCTTGGACATGATTTGATTGTGGAAGTTTACATGGCCACGTATCCCTAATTTAAAAATTCTTGGGCACACACTGATCGGGGAAGAGCACGGGATTGGAATGTTTTTAGTCAAAAGCACATCAGTGTGGAATAGAAGCCCCCTTTAGCCATTATAGTTTGTGGTGTGAATCTCAACAGCTCAGGAGACGGTTTAAAAACGTCTTTGTAAGTGGATGCTGCTCCAGGAGAGTGATTTGGGCATCTCTCTTCCCACCCAATCCGCAAGGGAATAGGGGCGAGACGGCAGCCAGGAAATCTCTTTTTGGAATTACACGTGGCTTGCAGCAGACAATCCTGAGCATTAGACGGGCAATGTTCTGCCAGGCAGCCGTGGCTGGACAGGTGTAAACGCCCCCATGGCCGAGGGCCGCGGCTCTGACTGCCCTCAGGAGCCGCCGCCATCTTGGTTGGGTGAAGGGGGACCAGTTTGGTCTCCAGCGCTACGAGACAACCCCGGGTTTGCCCTCAGGCCGCTCTTCAGGCCGCTGAAGAAGCGAGCTGGGGGCGTTTGAGCAGCCCCCGCCATTGGGTCACCTCTCCCCGGGCAGCGGGCAGGCCCCGGAACCCGCGCACCCGCGGAACGGCAGGCCCGGGCGCGGCAGGCCGGGGAGACGGCGGTAGGTGGCGAGTTCCGCGGGGAACGGTTCCGGCGGCGCACCAGGGCGGCTCGGCAAAATGGCGGCACCCAGCGCCCGCTGTCTGTGGCGAGGTGAGGGGACCGCGCTGGGAGACCCACGGGCACCGCGCCCGCCGCCGCCTCTCCGCTCCCACCGGCCGCTGAGGGGCGGGTCGGGGGTGCAGGAGGCCGCGGCGCGTGTCTGAGGCGATGTTTGCTCTTGCCCCGCAGCGCTGGCCGCCCCGCGGTGCGGGTGGGCCCTCCCCGGGCTGGAGCAGCGCCTGGCCGTCCCCGCCGTGCCGAGCCCCGCGGCCGCCCGGCCCTACGCGGCGGCAGCCAAGTGAGTGCGGGTCCGGCATGCCGGGAGGCTGCCTCGGCCGTGCGGGGGGTGTTGGGGGGCGTGCGGGGGGTTTGGTGCCCACAGTGCTGACCCTGGGGGCATCCCGCCTGCTCCCGAACAGCCTGGGCTGGCGGGGATCGTTTTCTGCCCTAACGGCACGGGGAAAGCTTGGCGCTGTGGGTTTGGGCTGCGCTTTTATGGGGGATTAGCGGGGTTACATGTCAGCGTGAAAGCTGGTGAGCTCCTGCAATCGGTGTTTTGGTCTCAGGGCTGCCCAGAAGGAGGCGCAGCGCGGCCGGCAGGAGAAGGGGAAGGCGAAGGGGAAGGAGAAGGAGCCGGCGCGGCCCCGGCGGCGGCCGCTGATGTCCAAGCCCGTGGACGACGTGTACCTGACGTGGCTGTACAGGAGACCCTCCCACGGGCTGGAGCAAGCCCTGGCCATGCTCAAGAGGTTCCAGGAGCTGGACTTCACCCACCCCCGGCAGTTTGTCTACATCAACGTCCTCCTGGACATGGCGCTGCAGAAAAAGGTGGGCAGGCAGCGGGTTGGGGGATTCCAGCTGTCAACAACGACCTTTCACTTTCTTTTTTAATATTAATTTATGAGTTTAATAAAAGTTAAAAAATATAGGATAAAACCAGGCAATTAGGAGACAGGAAAAGAACAATCTATACCCATTAAGGGTGTAATCTATACCCACAGCTGCTCAGCTGAGGGTGCAGAACTGACACCCTGTTTCTCTTCAGATCCCTTTGTTTTAAGGCCCCTTGTGTTCCATATTTAAATAAGCTAATACAGAATTTAAATCTTCATATAGAATTTAAATATTCATATATAACTTAAATATTCACATATATAATTTAAATATTCATGTATATAATTTAAATATTCATGTATAATTTAAATTTAAATATTCATCTTTAAAGACCCCCCCTAAGTATACAATTTATCTTTGAAATTCCACGTGGTCTGGGGAGGTGTTATAAATCTGTCTTTTGAAGATTCAAACTGAAAGATTTGATTGTTTTTTATCAGTTTCAAGGGTCCTTTATTTGTTTTTGGTGTCTGGGTGTGGAAGTAGATGCCACAAATCTTTCTTGGCCATAAAGATTTAATTGCTTTTTATCAGTCACAGGAATGCCAGGCCTCTCTTCTCTTTTCTATCTGTTTGAAAGGTGAAAAACAATACAAACCCCCACCTCCATGTACCTTCATTACATTTTTAAATTCCACAAGTAAAAGGAAATACAGTACAACTTTCTTATATTGTCTGTATAGCATTCATGTCAA
Source organism: Phylloscopus whistleri (assembly GCA_017589585.1). Lineage (NCBI taxonomy): Eukaryota > Metazoa > Chordata > Aves > Passeriformes > Phylloscopidae > Phylloscopus > Phylloscopus whistleri. Next base: position 1,573,192 of record JADMLD010000092.1, read on the forward strand.
TATTTGCAAAAAGCCAACTCCAAAATGTGCATTTATAAAAATATGCACCAGCCCTTTGGGTCTGTCCAGGCTCAGTGGTTGTCACAGGGTGGATGGTGAAGACAGGCTGCAGCCCCTCCCCTCTCTTACATTTTCTTCATGTTTAGGGATCCAGCTCTCTGATTGTGTAATTTACCCTCGAGTCATAGTTCCATTTTGTTTGCCTTCATTTTATTTATTTTTTTTTTAACTTCACTTTTCAGAAAAAAGTGGAGCCTTTTTCCAGCAGCGTCACCCTTCCCCATCGCTTCACGGACCAAGTGAACAAGGTTTTGGTCTTCACAGAGGTGGGTGAGCCAGCATTCCTTCCTTTCCATGGGGTGTCTGTGTCCAGCACACTCCTGCAGCTGTCCTTTGCCAGTTAATCATTTTATCAGTGAGGGATGATCCCAGAGAGCTGCCTTGGCTTTATTTCCATTGCTCTTTGCACATAACTGCTGGGGACTCTCTCCCTGAGCTCAGCTGAGAGCAGCCCAACAGCCTGAGTGCTGGCCCAGCTGGTTATAACTGCTTTTGTTCCCCTCAGCAGAATGTGCAAGAGGCTGAAGTGGCCCGAGAGCACGGAGCTGCCATCGTGGGAGGAGTTGAATTAATGAAATGGGTATGGATTGTTCTTAAAGAATTGCATGAATATCCTGATTTAACCAGGGCTGGGGCCAGGGGAGGGGAAGAACAATGATGTTCTCTGGGCTCTAGCTGGGAGGCAGCAGCCTGTGTGAGGAGTGAGAGCTGGCTTGCTGTGCTTGAACACTTGGATAGGCCAGCTGAAATCTGTTGAGCTGTGCTTGTTGCAGATCCTGGAGGATGAAATCCAGGCTGATTTCTACGTGGCTGTCCCTGCCATCATGCCCAAGCTGATACCCCTGAGGAGCAAACTGAAACGGAAATACCCCAGCACCAGGAGGAGTAAGCAGCAGTTCTTTGTTACAAACAGCTCTCTTACAAACTCCTGGAGGAGCTGGAGCCCCAAAAAACATTCACTGGAATGTTTTTTGATGAGCATGTACAGTTCCATTTGGTGTCAGGTTGGAGGTGACTGCACCACTTGTCTTAGGTAAAGGTAACTTCAGGAATCCATTCTTTCCTACAGCAGGCACATCTGGGATCAGAGCCCAGATAAATCTGCCTGCTGGCTGCCCCTGTGCTTATCCATCCTGAAGAATGGGGAAGGAGGGAGCATGGAAACTGTTTTTATCATCTCCATTGTCTTGGCTGTGAAACTGCATTTTGGAGTGGCTTTCACTTACCTTAACTAACAGATGGAATCACCTCTTCACTGATGCCACACCTGTCTGTGCTAACAAGTGTTCCTCACACAACTCTTTTGCCTTTTTTTTCCCTATAGACTCCCTGGGCAGTGACATTCCCAAAATGCTGCAGTTCTTCAGAGAATGTCACGAGTACACGGTGGAGGACGAGAATGTAATCAAGACAAGAATAGCCAGAGTAAGTTGTGTGGAGAGCTCTTAAATTTCCTCTCCTGAAAAGAGGGAAAAAAACATGTTTTCAGTCTGTTTCTCAAAACTTTTGGCCATTTTCTTTAACTACCCTGTGAGGAAAATAGAGGTCTTTGTTGTGTGGTATCTTCAGCTGGTTTTTAAACTTTTTTTTTGGTAATTAAATAAACTATGGGTTTTTAAGTCCATGATCAATATGCACAGAAGAGTTAAAAAGTCTTTGCTTTAACCCAATAATTAAAGACTTCCAATTTTGTTAACTGTAGTTGTGGACTGGAGTCAAAAGCAAGAGCTGTTTGTGTTACACCTGAAACAGAACTTTAATTTTGGCTTATTTATTTATTTTCTCTGCCCTAAGCTGTGGTTCTTTGTTTTCCTTCTGGTTTGTGTCTTGCTAATGCTGCCTGATGTTTAGTTTTCCTCCAGCTGAGGGTGGCACTGGAAGGAAGGGTAGGAAATCCCTGAGGCTTTGTCTGGCAGTGCTGGAGACTCATGAGTTCATTAATTCTGATCAGCTGCTCTGAGCTGTGCATGGGCATTCCAAGGGCTTCCTTGTCTGTGCTTCTGTGCATAGCTGGAGTTCTGGATCTTGCTGTTGAAGGAGTCAAACTCATTTCAGAAATGAAAAGGGAGCAAATAACATACCTGAACCTTTTTACAGCACCTTGTGCTGCTCTGGAGAGAAGTGCTCAGAACTTGAAACAGCCAGATGGGTGTGCACCCACAAGGATTGGCTGTGGAAAGCTGGTTTGGAAGCAGGGATGCTCATTTGGATGTGGGAACTATTTTGAAGCTCTTGGAACCCTCTGAGCATTCATTACCTGTCTTCATTGTGGAGCTGATGAGTTGATCCTTCTGTCCAAGCTCTTAATGCCTTCAGTCTTAGCTGTTGATCTTTTTGGGGTTGATGCATTTTGTGGCCTTTGACAGCTGCTTCTTGAAGCTTCTTTCCCCAGATCTTCACTTAAATAAGGTTTTTGCAAAAGCACTTGTGTGTATGTGTTGATTCTTTTTAAGACTTTGCACCCCTCAAGGCTACATGTTGTTACAGAGCCTTGGGAATTTCATGTCCTGAGTAGAAGCATGGAGAGCAGTGAGCATATCAGCATGTATAAAATACTTCTTTTCCCTGTCTCATTAAGTAGTTAATGGGATTTGTCACTCCTTCACCATAACTCACTTGGCATTGTCCTTTTTGCAGCTGGATATGCCTACTGAGCACATCATTGCCAATCTGAAAACAGTGATCCACGATATCTGCACCTTCAAGCCATCAAATCTGGGTAAGGAGTCCTCATTCCAGCCTGGGTGTTCAGGGTGCAGCAAACACCAGTGGGAAATGGGTGGATTGTCATTAAATTACCTTTCTCTTCTCAAAGTATCTCTGAAATAACTGCTCTTCCAAGGGAAAAGCTTCCCTTTTTCTTCCCTTTTTCTTCCCTTTTTCTTCCCTTTTTCTTCCCTTTTTCTTCCCTTTTTCTTCCCTTTTTCTTCCCTTTTTCTTCCCTTTTTCTTCCCTTTTTCTTCCCTTTTTCTTCCCTTTTTCTTCCCTTTTTCTTCCTTTTTCTTTCCCTTTCTTTCCCTTTCTTTCCCTTTCTTTCCCTTTCTTTCCCTTTCTTTCCCTTTCTTTCCCTTTCTTTCCCTTTCTTTCCCTTTCTTTCCCTTTCTTTCCCTTTCTTTCCCTTTCTTTCCCTTTCTTTCCCTTTCTTTCCCTTTCTTTCCCTTTCTTTCCCTTTCTTTCCCTTTCTTTCCCTTTCTTTCATTCCTTAGCAAAAGGATCTACAAAGGAATAATGATGTCAGCTTTCATGCAAGGGCATCTGCTTAGCTGGAGAGGGCATGGTGATTGATGAAATAATTTTAGGGAAGGAGCTTTGTGTGAGCTGAACCCCCATTTTTTAATGTTAAAACTTGCCTAATGTCTGCCAGAAGAATGGCCTTGCCTCTCTCCCAGGGATGCTGTTCATAGCAGCTGCAGAGACCAGGCCATAAAAAGCCAAGTCCACATGCCTTGAGAAGCCCAAATAAAAATATAAAGGGTTGCTTGACTTGAGATATGATAAGTAGATGCAGGAAGGGGTGTTTTGTTGTGGTTGTTTTCTTTTTAATGAATTTAAATCAAATTACATCAGCCCAGTTAAGTAAAGTTTAGCTTTCCTGGCCTGAGTAGCTTTTCTGCTGATTTGGAGCATCAAGCTTGATTCTTGTGGTCTTCTTTGACTGGCTGGATTGAAAACATTTGCTGAGAGCAGTCAGCCTGGAGACATGGAAAGGGGTGAAGTGACCAGTTTGGTGGTGCCCTTTGTTTCCTAGATCCCATTGTGCAGAAGTTGGTGATCAGATCTTCCACCAGTGAGGGTTTGCTGCTGAACCTCGATGGGATCCTACCTCAGGTGGAGAAAGTTGAAGAAAAAGAAGAAGAAGAAGAAAATGCAGTTGATGAGGATCAACAAAAACCTGTCCAAGAATCTGTTAGTACCTGATGTCTTTTCCTTGTAGATGTGGTGGTCGAGCTCGGGCAGCAAATGGTGTCACTCAAATCATGCTCTGTGAGAACAGAAAATAAATGGAACTGGTGGGTTTCACCTATAAATTCGGTGTAACATTGTCTCAAACAGGAGCCCGTTGTCAGAACCGAGCAAATGTTTTTTTCTAAGGACGAATTGGATGTGTTTTTGGGGGGGAGGCATGAACACGCCCCTTGCTCTGAGGTGTTTCCCTCAGCTGGTTTCCTGGGACAGGAGCTGGAGAGCCGGTTCTCTTTCCCGGTGCTTTCTGCTTTCCTTCCAGGAGGTGGCGCTCCTGCCCTTCCCTCCTGTACAGGTCTGGGAATTTCTCCTTGACTGGTTTTTTTGGGGGGTGTCTGCTGCTAAACACATCTTCATAAAGCTGCACTCTGAAAGGCAAGATTTTCCCAGAAAATATTGCCTGTTTACAGCAGGGATGGGCTGGTGCAAATTTGTGGCTTTAAATCATTCCTGTTATTGGAGGTAGGCCTCCAGACTCAGATCTGTCTGCTTGGAAATTCATTTATCTCCCCATCTGAAGCATTTGGCTGCTGTCACTCAGGGTGACCGATTCCTGTCAGGCCACCCTGATTATTTTTGGTGCTGTGGGGTGCTTTGCTCAGAGTTTGATCAAAAAATTCCCTGCAGGTGTGTATGGGAAGGTTTCATGCTGACTTAATAGGCTTTCCATGTTGTGAGCAGGAAAAGCAGTGCCAGTGCACTTGAATATTGCTAAGGCATTACACATCCAAGGAACATTACGAGGCACTTCAATGGTTGTGTGTTGTTTGTAACCCAAAAGGAGCAGTTTGAAGGTGAGTTACCTGTTGGTGTGGAAAAGCAAAGCCTGTGCTATCACCTGCATAGATTTCTTTGCCTTTCCTCTGTTCTCTTGGCTTATTTCCAAGACTTCACTATCCATTTTGGAAAAAAGATAGGCCTGGAAGGGAGGAAGACAGCATGAGACAATTCCTCTTCAGTCAGCTTAGCCCCCAAACATGCAGAGTGGGACTTGTATCTGTGGGTTTTGGGCCAGTGTGCATTAGAAATCACTTTAATTGTCATGCTAAACATGACTGCAAGGGCATTGCTGGCTTCAGGGCATCACTGTGGAAGAGAGGGGGTGCTGCAGCACCTTCAGCAGTGCAGATGATGTATGGTGGCTTTGGGATTTGTTTTATTTGGGCCTGCAGTTAGTTTAACTAAGGAGAGGAGCCGGGATTCACGGTCGGTGCACGCAGAAACATTTGCCCAAACAAGGAAGAAGTTGTCCTGGGAGGCTGTGTGCAGCTGTGGGGAATGCAGGGTTTAGGCTGACACTCAGGCTCCACCTGGACTTGTAGAGGGGTTTGTGGCACTCCAAAAAAACTGGAATTTGTGTGAGTCAAACTGACTTCACAAGGCTTGGGCTGTGAGCTCTGCCACGGTGAGAGGAGTGGGGCAGAGATGTTACAACTGCCACCAGGGTTTTAGTGCTGAGATGGGTATTCTGAATGATTAAATGTGATTATATTATCCATGTTCTGCCATACCACTGGTCTTGACAGCCTCCAAACTCTGGGAGAGGCTGATTTCACCAGGCTAAGCCAAAAATCTGTCCGTGTGGGAAAACTTGGATTGATTGAAATAGGACAGAGAAGGGAAAAAAAAGCTCTTGGGTCTGACTAAAAACACTGTTAGGGATAAACATAATTCTTCTGCAAGCAGTTATTTCTGTCACTACCTCAGCTTGCAGGTGACTAGAGAGGCTTCATCCCACCAGGACATGAAGGGAGGATTGTCAGTGTGTCATCTCCAAGACTACTTGGAAAACCAGGGAAATGCCAGTCTTCCCAAACTGCCAGGTACTGGGAGATGCTGGGTTAAGGTCACAGGTGGTGACACTGCAGTGCCATGTTGTTTTCATGGACTAATCCCATGGAGCTCAAAAAGGCTTACTAAAATAATTGTAAAAAAGCAGTTAAAGCCTGGAAAAATAAATTTAACTGTCAGGCACTCTGGAAGTGGGGAATTCACATAAAAACTCGTTATGGATCCTTCTCAGAAACATGTTTCTCCAGCTGTTCTGTGCAAGCCTGTGCCAGCACATGCCCAGCTCTCCAGGAACACAAGGTATGTCTGGCTCCCATCTCTTCAGCCAGGGATTTGCCAAGTGGAGAAATGGATCTTGCACACCAACTTGCAGACAACTGACCTCTGCCTACAGGTTTGATAAAAGGGAGGCTAAAAGTGCTTTATTTCTGCAACCCCTGTGACTTTTTGTGATGGTGTTTCTAAGATCTGTAGCAGCAGCTGACAGCTGGGTCATTGCTTTGCACGTTGCACCCTTCAAGCTTTCAGACTTAGAACTGTCTTGTGTTTCTCCTGAGAGAGTCTGAAGCTTATTTTATAGTTTTATTTGCTGCTAATTTGTAAATAGACTCAAAACAGAAATGCTGCCCTTGTGTTCAATAGGATGTGAAGGACAAAACTTTACCTAACTTTGAATTTCTGAGAATTTGAAGTCTTTTGCAGCAAATGCAAAACTTGAGAAATGTTGGAAATGAGTGTTTTCTAGAGGGAAAAGCTCTCCCTTCATATTGTGGAATGGATAAATCTGGAAAATTATGAAGGTAATGGGTCTTGAGTTCTTCTGACTTTTAACAATGTATTTGGAGTAGTGTTTTCAGAACAGCAGGAAGAAATAGGGATGAGGAGGCTGTAGCTGGACTGGGGAAACAAGCTTTAAAAACCTAAAGAACAGCAGCAGGAAGATGAACAACACCAATGAGTAAAAGATGGACTGGACACATTCATTTGAAGTTACTGAACCCTCTGTGTGCTTGGCTTTTATCATTTCCACCTGTTCTTTCCAGCTGGTGCTGCTTTAAGTTTCGTCAAGTTGTGCAGAGTTCCACCTGAGGAGTCAGAAGGGAACTGGGCCTCATGTCTTTCTTCCTTCTGTCATTTCTGCCATTTGGAAGAGATGTGAAACATTTCTTTGCTCAATGTTGGTGTGTGCAGGGGTAGTTGTTGTGTCTCCCTGCTCCTGTTCTTATAAAAAAACACCCTTTATTAATGTCTGATGAGTATTAACTGGGTAGAGCCCAGAGAAACTCGTCATGCAGGTCACTGGGGAGAGGAGAAAAAAAAAAAAATCTGACCTCCAGCTCGGAGTTCAAGATGGAAGTGTTCATTAGGAAGTGAATCAAAAGTGAACAGATGGAATTACCACGGGGAATTATTATCAAATTGAGCTGCCACCGTTGCCTTTAATCAGGCAAGCAGGAGATGAAGGCAGCAGCAGCCCAGCCCTATGCAACCAACTGCTATGTGGGAACTGGGAAGCTGCTGTGAAGCAGGAATGCTGAAATTAGCAGGGAAAAAAACCCATTTCGTTCATAGACTAGTAAAATTAAACTCACTTTCTGAGTTCATTTTAATTTGAGGCTTTGGCTCATAGCAGTTTAATGGCTGTAACTTCAGACTTGGGGCTGTTTTTTCTTGATCCTGTGACTTGTAGGAGCCAAACTTTCTTTTGGAAACGTTGGCTCTGTCATCTGTTGAGTGTGCAGTGCTGGAGGGGTGAGGTGGGCAGCTTTCCTTGAGTGGACATCGTGCTGTGTGTGTGTGGAGGTGTTTCAAGCAAGAAAACACTGCAGGGGCAACAGTGTAACTTGAGGTTTTGGGTTTGTGGGTTGGTTGGGTTTTTTGGTATGGTTTTTGCTTGTTTGTTTGCTGGGGGGTTTTTTAATTTTTTTTTTTTTTAAGTTTGAGTGTGTGATTTGTGGTTGCTAGTTTTTGAGTCTTTAACTCTTACTTGGATTTGCTCCAGAAGGGAAGAGCAAAGCAGCAGCCACGGCAAGAAGAAATAGACGTGGTAACAGATACCGGGTTTTGATACTTCTTGTTACAATCCTACAACCCAAACTGACACCCAAAATACAACAAATTAGAAGCTTCCAACCCCGGGGTGAGGAGGGTGACCTTTCCCTTCCAGCCACCGGGACGGATGAAGCCAGTGGGGTCAGATCCAACACAAACACGTTTGCTTTGCCTAATCCCGGCACTGCTGCGGCTGGGACGGGCTGCGGGGTTACCGGGGGCTGCTCCATCCCCAGGTAGGCGGCGGAGAGGGGGGAGAAGCCAGGATCCTTCGGCCCCCCGGCGCAAGGTGCCGGGGAGTAGGAGGAGGAGGAGGAGAGGCTCCCGGTGCCGGGAGGAAGGAGGGCGCAGCGCTGCCCGGGGCGGGGCGGGGGGCGGGCGGGCTGCGGCGCGGAGCTGCCCCTTTGTCTGCGGGCAAAGTTTGGTGGCGGGGCGGGGGCCGAGGCGCTGCCCCGGCACCTGCCGCCGGCCCGGCGGGCACTCCCCGCTGCCCGCTCGGGGCCATGGGCTCTCCCAGCGCCGCCGGGGCCGCCCTGGGGCTGCTGCCGCTCCTGCTCAGCGCCGCGCTGGCCGCCGCCGAAGCCGCCTCAGGTGAGTCTCCGCGCCGCGCGCGTCCCCGTCCCGCGGGCGGTGGGATTCCTGAGGGAAAAGCCGGATCCGTGAGGGGAAAGCCGGCTCTCTGAGGGGAAAGCCGGCTCCCAGGCACCTTTTCCGGCGCGGCTGCGGGACGGCTCTGCCTCCCTGCCCGCCTTTCGGCGCTCCCGGCCCGGGCGGGGGTCCGCCTCCGCCCCCCGCCATTTTGGCGGCTTCTCCACAGGCGAGGTGAGGGGGACCGGGGCGAAGCCGTGCCCGGCTCTTCTCGCCGGTGGCTGCCCGGGAGCGGCCGCGCCGTGCCGGGGATGGAGAGAAGCGTGTCCCGCTCCGGGCATCGCGGAGCTGCCCCTCACGGCGGGCGGGAAGGCAGCCCGGCGGCCGGCCGTGCCCAGGTGAGGGGGTGCTGGCCCACAAGGGCGTGCGGGGTGGGAGCGGAGCGAGCCCGCAGCCCCTGCCCGCCGTGAGGGGCCGGGCAGAGCCGGCCGCAGCCCTCACACAGCCCGGGGTGGCGGTGGCCCTGGGGAGGGCTCGGGAATGCGGCGGCGGGAGCAGGTCAGTGCCTGGGAAGCGTGAGGGGAGCTGCGGGGAGCCCCCCTCCCGCCCTCCTTGTGTGGGGAGAGGGCGGCTGGAGCCGACTTGCTGCGTGGATGGTGCGGGGAGAGCGCTCGCAGAGACACCGGGCACCGGGCTGTGTCTCGGCGTGCTGCACGGACTCGTGGCCAGCGCAAGGTTCTGCGATGCTGCTGATATTTGGAGTTTGGGAGCGCGGGTTGGCCGCCTTGGTGCTCCTAGGTTGTTTTCCAGCTTGTCGTTTTGCTGTAGGTTGTTGGTTTCCCGAAGTGGCACCCTTCCCCAAACCCTGCTTTGCCACCGTGATTCCCGTTTGGCACGGCTGTCTTAGTGAATAACAGCAGTTAGAATCAGCTGTGTGCTGATTAGATGTGTGTGCCAGCTAAGGCGCTGCTAGGTGTGGATCCGAGATACTGACTCGTTGGGTAGTATTCTGACAGACTTTTACCAAAGATAAAACCTCTCAAACCAGAAAATTACACTACCAACAACCTGCGTTCAGGAAGTCCCCCACAAAAATACCACAGCCATAACTCCGGGGGTTTCTTCTTTAGGTGCTTCAGTATAATTGGAAGTCCTAATTGGCAGAATGCTTTTCAGGTGTGCTTCGCAACAGGTGCTGATCACACCTGCCACTTGGAGTTGCACGGGAAATCAGGGCACTGTTGCTCAGCAACCTTAATTAACGTGTGTGTGGTGTCTTTGGCTCGCTCATAATTGGGCATAAAAGTAAAATTTAGTTGTAACTAAGGATTTCCCAAGTCCTGCAGAGTTGGGTTGTATGTTAGTATCCTTTGGTAACTTGTAAAGGAGGGAGGTAAGCCCTCCTTGGGGAAGGAGGATCAGACTTTGTGAGTTTGCTTTCTAGTCCTGCGTTGTCCCTGTTCCCTGCTTTGGCCCCACAGGGGATGAGCACGCTGGTATTTTAAGGCACTGTGGCTGTCAGTGAGCTAAGAAGTAAAGGCAGTGATCCCTGGAGGGGTAAAACAGATGTGTTGTGCTGCTCTTAACTGACTGATATTAAGGGTTGTTTGTTTGTTGGTTGGTTTTTCCCCCTCATGCCTTCCAACAATGTGTGACTTTCCGTTTTGCACTGAATTTTGAGGTGCAGCTTGATGCTGAACCTTGGAGTTATGTTCTCTTGCCAAAAGACCAGCTCTTTGCTGAATTAGAGAGAAGTGTCACTGGGCTCCTGTGGCTCATCTTCTTGGCAAGGGAAAATAATTCCCGATGGTGCCTCCACAGCCTCTTGCAGCTGAGCCGAAGGCAAGCTCAGAGGAGGAGCTTTTGATTCCAAGAAGTACAGCTCCCAGGTTTTCTGTACAGATTTGTCTCATCTGCATTTCTCGGGCAGCTCCTCTCTTTGACAGGGAAATTCTGACTTTTCGGGGTGGTCCCTGGGGGCAGCCTTTCCTTTTCATGTTGGAGTTCCTCGGGTTGTTTCTGACGGCACATTCTCATCACGCTTGTGAGAGACAGATAATGTGCAGTCGCTCAAGGAAGACCATTTCCCAGAAAATTGACAGAAGAGCTGTCATTCAGTTATTTGTGGTTTTTCTTCCTAAGCTTTCATTTGATTATTGGGGTAGAATGTGTAAGGTGTGCTTGGATCTGCCTCTGTGCTTGGAGAAGCTTTCTCTCAGCCAGCAGTGCTGGTGGGGAGCAAAGCTGGAGCAGGAGGAGCCCTGTGAGCCTGCCCTGTTGTCCATGCAGGAGTGGGAATCCACACTGGCTCCTCTCACTGTTGTTTTGCCAGGTCCCCCCTTTTGTCTCTGCCTCTTCAGAGCCCCACTAGGCCAGAGGTCCTGTCCCTTATCCAGAGGTTGCCCAAATGCCCCCAAGCTGCATTTTCTGTGGCTGCCCCGTGCTGCTGGTGTTGTGACAGAGCGGGTTCACTGGTGGTTGTGCTGCTGCTGCTGCTGGCTTCTAACCTGGTGTGTCTTTGTTTTGGTCCCTCAGGTGCCTGTGTCTACCACGGCCTCTCCTTTGAGGTAGGTGAGCTCGAACGTGTCGTGCTAGGAGAGGGTTTGAGAAGGTGCTGCTGAACTGGACTCCAGGTCCTGCCTTTGGTCACCCCTGTGACGGGGTGCAGGTCACAGGTCTGTCAGCTTCCAGGCTGCTGGAAAACCCCTCTCTGCTTGGAGGGGCTGGGAATTCTCCCTGGGCCTTTGGAGCCAGCCAGTCTAACTGGGGCTTCGGTGGGTGAAATGACGTGAGGGGTTTCCAGGGTGTTGGAAGCCACAAATGAGCAGTCCCAGGCAGGATGGAGGTGATGCTTTGTAAAACAGGGCAGTGCAATGTTCTGTGTTTATTTCTCTGAATTAGCAAGCTATTAGTGACAACAGCTTAACACTTTTTCACCTCAGCTGATCACGGTGAGCCTGGTGTACCCTGACTCATCCTTATAAACCCAACACACTTTCTCTTCTGCTGCCCCTAGAAATGTAATCCATGAGTGACTTGGTACAAGAATCACAGTTTTTAAGAATTCATGAACAGTGTTGTGCTCGCTAACACTTGTCTGCCTTGCTCTGGTACTCTGGGCTAGAAGGAGGTGGCTGGGGTACTCTGTGTGTCTGGAATGCTTCTGGACCTGCTTCCAGACCCTGGGATTTGGCAGCCCAGGCTGGGAGGCAGCAGCTGCTGGGGGTTTGGTTTCTCCTGGGGCAGAACTGGGTCTGTGCTCTGCACGTGTGACGCACAGCTGGTGTGTCAAACAGCTGGTGGCAGCTGGCTCCTTTGGCCTTCCAAGGTGGACTCAAGGTCCTGGAAGTCTGTCTGCTCCAAGAAGGGCATGTAGGGAAACTGCTGGAGGGGTCTGTTCTTGTGGGTGGCTTGGGAGGGAGCTAAGGCAGACTAAGATGAGTTTGCCTCTCTTAATGATGCACTGTGAAGAGTCTCGACAGCCTCTGAAAGAAACCTGTAGCAACTTTTTATTTGTGTTGTAAACCATGGTTGGAAACACTGTTTCCTTGCAGTGTCTCAGGTTAGTCAGGTTTTTTCTCCGTGGGGGCCAGGATGGTTAGAGGGATTGGAGCACCTCTTCCATGAGGAGAGCCTGAGAGAGTGGGGGTTGTCCAGCCTGGAGAGGAGAAGCTGTGGGGGGACCTACGTGTGGCCTCCCAGTACCTGAAGGGAACGTAAAAGAAAGATGGAGAGAGATTGTTTCAAAGGGGTGGAGTGACAGGACAAAGGGGAATGGATTCAAACCGGCTGAGAGTGTAGGTTTAGATTGGATATTAGAAAGAAATTCTTGGCTCTGAGGGTGGGAATGCCCTGGCACAGGCTGCCCAGAGAAGCTGTGGCTGCCCCTGGATCTCTGGAAGTGTCCAAGGCCAGGCTGGATGGGGCTTGGAGCAACCTGGGATTGGGGAAGGTGTCCCTGCACATGGCAGGGGCTGGGACTGGATGGTCTTTAGGTGCCTCCTGAGCCATTCCATGCTTCCATGTGGAAGTGTCTGTAGGTGAGCTGGGTTGTTGGAGGAATGCTGTTTGCGGCAGGAGTCTCTGAAGTCACTTGGAAAACCCTTGGTGCATAAATCAAACACTTAGAGTGCAGCCATGCAGGCACTGCAGGGTTGCTGGAATTGTTAATGCTGCACGAGTTCTGCCTCTTGCTTGACTGACTTAGCTCCTTGCATGCCCAGGTCAGCTTGTGTTCGTGGCTTTCCTCTGAGGGGAAAATGCCTCTCTGAGTGTGATTTCCAGCCTCTTGTACAGAGGTGCTTGGTGTTCCTCCCCCTGGCTTCTTCTCTCAGGGAGTTTTCAGCTCCACACAGCTGCACACCCTCTCCCTTAACTTAGAAAGAGGAAAACCCACGTTGTTTTTTCTTAGCTGCAGGCCAGGAGGAGACACGTTGATGTCACTCTGGAAGTCGGGGTGTGTGGGAGGTGCTGAGCAAACCCACAGCGGCGTCTTCCTGCCAGCTGGCTTGTGCCAGGATGAGGGGAAGGACAGGATTGTGCCTTGAGGTGGTTTGAATGGTGAGTGTGACTTGAAAAATTGTATCTGGTAGAGGCTGCAGCACAGAAGGATGAGTCCAGCTGAGCAACATCCATTTTCATTTTGTCCTCTTTAAAGCATGGATGTTGTCTGTGGCACCAGCTGCTGGTAGTGCACCTAAGGATGGATTTCTGGGCTGACAGGTTCTTTTGGAAGTTTCCTGAGAAACAAATGAGATGCTTTTTTACACCATAAAGCACTAAAGAAACATTTTTTTTGAAAGAAAATTTTATTAATCTCTGGATTGAGAATTATAGACAGAATAAAAAACCCAAGCTTAATTCACAGTAAATGGTACTGTACTTGTGCTTCTACCAAAAATTTTGCTTCCCTGTTTCCTTTTGAAACATTTGTCTGCATTTTGTTGTCAGAAGTTTAAAGAAATCCTGATTTTATGCTTTTAAAGTCAGATTTCTGTTTCCATCAGTAGTTTGTGCTGGAACAGAAGTTTGTGCTGGAGTGGAAAGGTAATAAATAAAAAATGCTGGGGGTTTTTCCCCCCAAGTTTTAAATCTCCCATTCCAGATAGCTTCTGCTATGAATAAATTCAGCCACTTTTAAAATAAATGTTAGCAAGTGCAGAGCCCTCCTGGTTAGGGAATATTTCAAATCAGCAGTGGAAAACGAGCTTCATTTTAATTTCATTAGAAAGATAAGAAGTTACTACTGAAAAATGAGATCAGAATTGAATATTTCAGTTGAAAGGTTTGCTTGTTAACTCTTACAATGGTCAAGGTATTTTTGTTTTTAAGTAATGTGATTTAAATGCCACTACTTAGCCTGGGGCCACATCCTCTGCATGTACATGAATGCTTTGCAGTTAAGATTTATTAATACAGTGATGTGATGCCTGTCGTGCAGCAAATCTCGTCTGCTGGTGGGTTTCAGAAAGGTGGGATCAACTGAGGATCAAAAATAAAAGTGATTTTTGAATCAAGTGTGTGCTTCTTTGTTTTCCTAGACAGCAGCAGTGAAATACTGAGGGATGGGCACAGGCTCTTTATTTCTTGGTAAAAGAACCTTAGATGTAAGAATTTTTGCCTGAGGATGAAGTGAACTCTTGTCCCTTCATCAGCAAATGCAAGGGACAGGGGCACACATTTTAATATGAAACAATAATTCTTTTTCATCTCAGTGGTTCTAAATGTCACCTTCTTGTCCAAGAGCATGAACCCTCGTGCAGTAGCAGCATCTTTAAATTCCCCCTGAGCCTGGGGCTGGGCGGGGGTTTAGATCCACAGCCCCGGTGCCTGGGAGCAGCAGTGGTTTTGCAGTGACTGACATCTGGTGAGGGGAGAAGCCACCCAGGGAAGAGATTTTTCAGAGACAAGCTGTGACAAAGCCAAGCAGGGACTGGTTTTGAGTACTGACACCTTGTTAGACCCCTGGCAAGCGAACACACGTGTTAAAATCTGAGAAAACCCCAGGAAAGCTCCCTTTGCTTCCAGCCTGGGAGGAGGTGACAGGGTGCTGAACTGAGAGAAAAGGGCACACTGAAGACATGTAGAGAGGCAACATGAAGACATTAAGGTCAGGGAAGGAAGAGTCAAGCCCCCAATGAGAGGAGAAAGAGGAAATGCTTGGTCTCAGGCTGAAATTCTTTTGTAGGGCCAGGGTGATGGACTGTGATGTACCAGAATATCCCTTTACACAGTGTGAGGGGGATGGAGTTTTTCAATTGCAGACATGAGCAAAGGCATTTGTGCTGAGGCAAGTAAATGTTGGAGTAGCTGTGATCTCATGAGAAGTTTGAACAGAGAGAGAGACATAAGATGAATATCTACTCTCAGGACAACAAGAAGAGAATCTCAGTTCCTAAAGATGAGGATGATTTTAAAAATAGATAAAGAGTGTCTTTGCTTTTGAACCACTCCTCTTTAAAATAATACCCCGTGAGTTTAGATGGCTCATAATGCAGCTGTGGGAAGGCTGCATAACTGGGGAGGGACTCCACCAAAATGCAGATTCCCAGGCAGCTGCTTTTGTGAGAATCAAAAGCCACAAGAGAATTGTTTTTCTGGTGGGGAAGTTTTCATGGCAGACCAAAAGAGAGCTCTCTCTCTAAAAGAACTGATGAAAGACTGTTTTAAAGGTGGTAGACTGACCTGAGTTCTAAGTTTTACCTTTATACGTTGTCAGTGGGAAGGGAAAGAAAGGTTGTGGGAAGAGAAAGAAAGGTTGTGGCAGAGGAAGAATTGTTTGGAAAGTTTTATTCTAGTTCTTAGTGATTTTTTTTCCTCTCTTGTAGTTTGGTTAATGAAGCTTTCTTTATACCCTTTAAAGTTGGAGCCTGCTTTGCTTTTCTCCTAATCCTATCTCATAGCAGAAAACAGAAATTAGCCAACCCGAAACCACGACACATCCCAGTAAGCTTCCTGGACAGGAGCTGTTGGTCTAGGAATGCTGACTGGAGTAGATGATGAACATTTAATAGCAGGTCCAGAAGCTGTATGCCAGAGCTTGGCAGGAGATCCTGGCTTTCCCAGGGATTCATTCACTGGGACAGGAATTAGAAATTTTCCAGGTCATTGTGCCTTCTGTCCTTCAGGGCGCTGTTTGTAGAGCTCTGCTTAGGAAATCACACCTTACAATTAATCATTTGGCTTTTCTTATGAAATCCCCACCGTGCAAAATGCCTTTTTCCTTTGCTAGGTCTCTTCCTCATTCCTTCCCTCTCTTTGACCCTTTCAAAACCTTGGTCAGGATTCCCATTAAACCTTGGCCAGCATTCCCATTTGCGTTTTCCCTTTCGAGGAGGAGTTGCAATGTCTAAGTAATTGATAAGAGAAACTTTAGAACTTTATTGTACATTTTCAGTGATCTCCAAAGAGCTTAAGGATTTTTTAAGATAGCTGAGGAAAGGGGATCCCCACTTTGCTGGCAGATTGAACATTTTGCCAGCCCAGGGTGTGTTTGAGACCTTGTTCTTCACTCTCAAAACATCCGGGGTGAAGAAGTTAAAAGGAACTGAATGTCCTCTCAGGCTTTTGAAATAGTTTGTTAGTGTTGTAAACCATAGGCAAAGTTGGACTGTTGTGTCTAGACAAAGGTCCCATGTGGAATTTCTCATCTCTAGGGTGATTTCAGTGTGTTCCTTTTCCCCTTTTTTCCCTCCTCGAATAATCCCCATCAAAAACACCATTATAGTTAAATTAATTTGTTCAGTGTTGTCCAGGGTAAGTCATTCCCGGTGCCTTTTCAGCAAGCATTAGCTCTCCAGTTGTTGCTATTTTAACCACTGAGTTCACCCAAGATACTCCTTGGTGCTTTCAGGAGGACAAAACCTCCCCAGTCTGAAGCTCTTCCCAGCTGGGTGCATTGATTTTGTGTCACTGCCTGGGGAGGGGCTGCCAGCAGCCACGTGGGTGCTCCAAAGTTTGTGATGCCAATATTTCTGCCATGCATGTTAAACAGCTTCCAGTGGGAATGCAGGCAACAGCCTGCCCTGGGAAGGCTGCTGTAATTCTCCTCGTGCTGTGGTTTGTTGCTGAGCCCTGGATTAAGGGGACCCGTTAGGATAAAAGGCTCGATTTTGTAATCATTGTATCCGCTCCAGAATCGCTCCGTAATGAATCCTCTAACTCACCCCGGGATCTTTATGTTACCAGCTGCCATGCTGCAGCTAAAAGAGAGTCCCAGGCTCTCTGCTTCTTTCTGAGGATCAGCCAGGGGAAAAAAAATCCTCTCCCTCCTCCTCCTCCAAAAGATAAATCCTGAACATGGCTTCTTCCTGGATTAATTGGAATAATTTTAAGCCAGATGTTTCGGTACTCCAGAAAAAAAAAAAAACAAACCAAAAGCTTCCTAACCTGCTTTGCCTGTGTTTTATGGGGAAGAAAGTCAAACACCTTTCAGCCTGAAAACTGGGAGATTTTAATTTAAGGATAATAATTTTTTGGGAACATCAACAGGATGTGCAAGTTGGGGTCTTACATTGAGATGGCAAAGATAAGCAACTTGAACCCTTTGGCTATCAAACCAGAGATCTTGTTTCTAACAGAATGGCTCCTTGAAAATCTTAACCCTTCCCTTTCCTGGGTCATTCATTCACCTGTTGTTCTGCATGAATAGATTTGGTCATGGCCGTGTGGGATTAATTCCTTTTGGGTGCTTAGCCAGCTCGAGGCTGATAAGCCATACATCAAGTGTTGTGGTTGATGGCTATTTATATTCTCAGAGGAAACACAGGGTTGACTGTTTAATTATGAAAAAACTTCTGCTGATGGAGACACAGTTGTCATTACTGACATGCCAAGAGCAAGTTCTGAGTTAGTGGGTGCAGTAAATCCTTTTATGCATCGAGCCTGGAAAAGTGGTTTCAGGGGAAAACATGAGCAAACTTGTTAGCAATTTCTTTCCCACATTTTTTTGCAGTTTTATAGATTCTGCTATATATGTAAAGATCCTGATTTTCTTGAGTGCCGAAGGAACTCTCAGTATTGCAGAGTAAAAGTAACTTGCTACGCTTTTATTCCAGTGGGTTAAATTTTTTTGCTGTTATTATAAAATCATGAATTCTAGAAGTGTTCCATTTTGAAAACCTGGGTTTGTTTCTAAATTGGAGGCACTTAAAAAAATCCTTTCTGTCTCAATTTCTCAGTGAAACTGCGAGATCATTGTGGTTATGGGAAGGGAACCCTAAAAGTGCCTCAATCTGCTGTTAAATGGAAACCTTCCAAACCAAAAATGAATTATGTGCTTCCACTGAGAGACATAAAGGGTAATTCTTGGGCCTTTTCCCATGTTTTATTTAAGACAAAAATTCCCACCATGAAACAATAAACTTAATGAAAACCTGTTTAAATTTTAATGCAATCCTTAGGACAAAGCAAAGTCGAATATGTTACTTCCAAAGGCATTGGGAGGCTTCATACTGGATAAAATGGAACCAGTTGAGCTACAGTAGATTAAAAATTGAGGAGAACTTGTCCCAGAATTTAGGCTTTAAGCCCTGTTACCTAAGAGCAGTGCATCCCACAACTCCAGAAGTCTGGCCATGACTGCAGGGCAGTGCTTTGCAGTAATTTTCTTTTTTTTTTTTTTCCCTTCCCCATGTTGTAGTTTTACTCCCTAAGAGGTTTTTGGAGGCTTGAATGCAGCCCAGGGAGGGATCCTACGTCTGTGCTGTGTGAATAACAGGTGCATCTGTGGTGACACAGCATGGCTGATACCCATCAGCAGTAAAAGCAGAATGGATTTTAAAGTCATTTACCTCTCTAATGCTGGGGGTCCCTTTTCTGTCTGGTCCCTCAATACTTTGCTTCTTCTGAGCAGACTTAATTAATTCAACACTGGTCCTGCTGTTTCTTTTGAAAGATGACATGGCTTTAATGACCCTGTGTACAACCCTGCTGTGCACCATAGGGTTTCTCTAGTCACAGGATCCTCTGCAGGGGGTTTCAGAAGGGTTTGCTGGCTTTAGAGGAGTGGTAAGGCTTCACTCTTTGGAGAGGAGTGTGCTGGAGTTACCACAGATCCTTCCTTCTCCTCTGACCTCGTTTTGTGGGGAAAGATCTAAGCTCGCAAGATGTAAGACTGTCAGTTCTCCTTCTTGCTTCAGGCAGAGAAATCTCTGTGAGATCAGAGGCAAGCCTCTTGAAATCCCTAGGAGAGGGCCTCATCCATGATATTTTGCAGCCTAGGAGGTTCCGTGCTTTTCCTGCTGTGATCAGCATCCTGTGTTGTCCAGTTATCCCCTTGGATGGCATTTCTGTCCCGTGAGAGCTGGCTGTGGGCACCTGGTGTGTCCAGGCTGCCAGCAGCACTGATTTGTGACATGAAGCCCTCCCATCACCAGTTTGTGAATTATTATGCTGATTTTGCTCATTAAAATAGGAAGTATCAGTATCAAAAATAAACTGGGAATAATGCTCTCTAAGCAAAATATGTTTGCTGGGCTTTCACTGCTTATCAGCAAGGTATCAGCAAGCAGTGCTTGATGCTTTTGAGCCTGTGGCTTTGTGAAGAAAGGGCAGGATTGAAATCTAGCACGGGGAACCAGCAGTTTGTTCATATGTGATTGTTTCCCTCCTTTTAGTCTAGTGTGGGAACAGGCATTTTGTTCTGCAGGTAGCTGACCTGATCTTCAAGGTCAGATCTTTTCCTCAGCATCCTGTTAATACAGATGCTTTCATTAGCCTCTACAGATAGCTGCTAAATCCACGTGTTCAGGCCGAGGAGATGATAATTCCTCATCTGGCAGCCTCACTAAGTAACCTCCTTGTTCAAATCAGCTGTAGTGCTATGCAAACGGTGCTGTGAGGTCTCTATACTTAATATTTTTAGTGCATTCTGTATGGTGCCAGAGTGTTTCTAACCTTCCTGAAGTCATTTCATGCTTCTGTAACTCATTGGGTTTTTAGTGTATTTATAGATGCTATTTTATCAAGCACTGCAGTAGAAATATTTGATGAGAGCATCTGGTTAAATCCATCACATCTTGTGCATCACAGCCTCTGAAAAAAAACAACCTTGGTAATCGAGCCTTTCCCCCTTTAGATGGTTCCACTGATGTTTTAAAGGCCTTGGGTATTGAATATCTTTGGGGTGCCCTGAGTGTCCCTGCTGTGCTTTTCTGTGGTGGGAAACACATCAGTCAGGGATGACACCTGGAACGGCAGAGCCACCTTGCAGCTCACACCCAGACCCTCTGCCCTGAGGAGGTGGGAGCAACAAAGCTGTGGTTTGGTGGGATTGATCTTGGGAAACCTCCCTGAGACGGTGCTGACAGGAACATCTGTGTGGAGTGACAGAGCGGGGTTGTGTGAGGAGTGTTGGGCAGGCCAGCAAAATGAGAAATATCTGCCCGTGCTGGCAGGGAGAGCTGTTCCCCTGCTTCATCCTTCAGTGTCTGGGAAGTGGTGCTGGAGTGGTTTAGGTGGGGCTTGCAGCCTTGCCAGCTCGCAGAGGAACTGGAGGTGAGGCTGATGGGAGCACCATCAGCACGTTTCTATTTGGGGAGCCTGCATTCCTGCCCACCCCAGCCCGGAGCTACTCTAAGTGCTGGAGCTGCTTTGATGTCGGTGGAGCCAGGCATTTTCCCAGCTGAGCACTTGACCCTGGCGCTGGCAGCCAGCCTCCCAGCCACTGAGCTCATTTAATGAAGCAGGGCTGCAGGCTGGCAACAGCCTTGCCACTTGGTGTTTTCCAGAGAGAGCATTTGGATTTGCCTTCTCAATTCCCCTGCAAGGGATTTGCAGCAAGCCTGGCTCTTTTTCTTACCTTGTCTTGGCCCTACATTTAAAATTTTGGCTCTTGTGAGCCAAGCTCTCACCCACACACATAGAGAGGTGTTGTGGCCTTGGATCTGGAAGTTTAGAGAGGAATGTGTTAAAGGTGGGATGGAGATTCCCTTCACTTGGCTGCCTTTAGACTCCCTAATGCTCAACTGCCCCTGTTGGGAATGCAGTTCCCTGTGTGATTCTTGTGCTCATGAACCACTTTTGTGAGGGGCAGTGTGCTCTGGCATCCAGAGGCTGCAGTCCAGGCTGGAGTACCAAAGGTGTTGGGGGGTTGGCAAGGTCTTTCCTTCACCCATTCTGAAGTCTTCATTGTGGGTACAGTCCTGGTGGTGTTCTCGTGGCTGATTTGGACAGGCAGGGCTGTGTTTTGTGCTCTGTGCATGTCCCCGCAGTAGTTTCAGCAGGGTTACTCCTGCTCCAATCAAACATGATTATCCTTGCCTTCCCAGGCACTCGGAGTGTTGGAAATCCATCTGTGCTTTGCCTCTGGCTTCCCTGGGAGCAGCTCCCGGCTGTGCTTTGTGTCCGTGTCTCTGTTTCCTGGCAGGGCAGTTGCTGTGACTGCTGAGAAGTCAAATGAGGTCCTTGACTGGGCTTGGTTTGTCTCGTTGCACAGTCGGTTTGGTAGCTGGGAAGGTGATGATCCCTCTGTGTCTGAAGGAGCTGGAAAATGGTGTTTTAGGAACCCAAACAGAACAGCGTTTCTCTCTCGCCTCCCCTCATTTCCCCTTTCTCCTAATCACCATTTTACAGAGACTTCCAGAGGATTTTCTGTTGGGCTTTTGGCCTCCTTGTGTTCCAAATGCTTCTTTATTGACCGTGCTGTCCATATGGGGACCTCGAAATGGAAGCAGAGCAGTGGGACTGCTGTGCAGGAATCTTTTGGTATCCTTTACACAGAGAGTAAATTTTAAATTCTATCACTGACAAGGGTTATTTCTATAGGAAGTTCCTTCTCCTGCTGTTTTCCCTGGCATTTTAATGTGAGCATGTATATGAATAAATAAAAGTTCCTCCAGGCATCTTACTTTTTTTTTTTTTTTTTTGCATTGTACTTTTAAATAGCTGTGCCTACAGGAGCCTTTTTCCAGTTTCATCTGGTTTTTTACAGACTTAGGGAAAGAAAAAGCTTTTCCTGTGGACTTTACACACTCAGTGGAGGCCAGAGTTTAAGTCCTGTAGGGGAAGATCAGCAAGGGGCACCCACCCTGACCCTTTGAAGTGTTAAAAGCAGGTATGCACCTCCTGTATCCAGTCTTTGGGCAAGGTGTGTCTACTCTTTGAAAAAAAAAAACCCCAACAACTTGGAAGCTGAACTGAACAGTGGTTGATTGTATTTCTGTGCCCTCAGGATTCCTGAAGGTTTTATTTCTGCCAGGTCTTTTGCTCTTTATTTTGTGCACACCAAATCTGAAGAGTGGCTGTTGGGAAAGGCAGTATTTTGGGTAGTTCCTTGGAATAGCATTAAAAAAAAAAGAAAACCTGCAGAAAAGTTCTGCAGAATTTATCAAACAGAAGAGGCTGTACATCAAGGAGTTTCTTTGTTTTCAAAACAGGTTTTTTGGAAGTTTTTGAGTCAGGATTTAGGCCAGCTCTGATAAACCTGTCACCTTTGCTGGGGTTGTAGATGAAGGTATTTGGGAGAGAAAAAAACCCCTTCTGGTGTGTCTTGGATCTGTACCCATCTTAATTTCCTCAGAGCAGGATGTGTCCCAGCCCCAAGGAGGGGAAATCTCATTTGTTTAAGTGAACCCTCTGTGGAGAGGTTCAGAAGCTCAGGGCTTGCTCCTCATTGACTGTCTCAAGCAGATTTGTGCACAAAACAAATAGAGAGCAGGATTTGCTTTGGAAAGCAGTGATTTATGGTGTGGAGTCACTAAACATGTTTGCACATGAGTCCTTTGGGCATGCATAGCAGCTTAGCTTGGGAACCCACCACAAAAGCATTCATTCCTTCCTGTCTTGCCCCAGAGGCCAGGGCCAGTGGTGCTTTTGTTTCTGTTCCCAAAGAACTGGCTGCAGGCAGAGATGAATTAGAGGGGAGTCTTCAGGCCTTTTGAAGGGGGGAAAAAAGAGATACACCTCAGTATTATTTACCAAAAAAACCCCATGTTATGATATATTACATCTGAATACAGGATACAAACATCCTGGCTTTTACTGGAAATAGTGTGGCCAGCAGGACCAGGGCAGTGACTGTCCCTGTGTGCTGGGACACTGGTGAGAGGCCCCACCTTGCACCCTGGGGACAATTTTGGGCTCCTTGCTCCAAGGAAGGCACAGAGGGGCTGGAACATGTCCAGGGAAGGGAACAGGTCTGGTGAGGAGCAGCTGAGGGGGCTCAGCCTGGAAAAAAAGGAGGCTCAGGGGGGACCTTATTGGTCCCTAGAACTCTCTGACAGGAGAGATGGGGATCAGACCCTTCCCTGAAGAAACAAGTGACAGGACAAGACTGAATGGCCTCAAGTTGTACCAGGAGAGGTTTACACTCAATTTTAGGGAAAATTTCTTCAGTGAAACACTGGCCGGTCGTGGAAACAACCTGCCCAGTGGAGTCCCCATCCTGGAGGGATTTAAAAGCTGTGTGGCACCCAGGACATGGTTTAGTGGTGGCCTTGGCAGTGCTGGGTTCATGGTTGGACTCCATGATCTTGAAGGTCTTTTCCACCCCAAATGATTCCATGGTTCTGTGACTCTGTGGAACCTGTGGGGGGGTCTCCTGGTGTGTTAACACTCAAGTGTTGAGAGGTGATAAAATTCCTCTGTGGGTATTAGGGGCTTACAATTCAGGAGGAGCAGTGTGGCATCAACTGGGTATTTGGCGTTGCTGTCGCAGCTGGAGGAACATTAATCTGATTTTTCACTGTTCATTTGTGGTGAGATATGGGGGGAAGGGATGCACGAGGGTGGAGGGGATCCAGAAGAGAGTCATGATTCCTCATTACAAAGGACTTGAGTTCTGTCTGCATCAGTTCTCAAAGGCAAAGTTAAGGGGTAATTTGTAGAATGCTACAGAGGGAACAGAAATTATTATAAATAAACCTCTTCTACCCATAAGAAAATGGAGTAGCCAGAAAATGAAAGCTAGATAAATTCAGCTTAGGAACTAGGTAGACTTTTACTGTGGAGATTGGAAATCATTGGAATCGTTTCCTGACGTGTGCTGTGAATTATTCTGTATCACTAGAAATCTTTAAATCACGGTTGGCTTTTTTCCCCTCTGAAAGTTACACTTTAGTTAAATTGCAGCTTTTGGACCAGAGTCAAGAATCCATTTATTCAGCAGAGTCAACCAGCACAGGCTCCCTTGCATTACAAACTGGGCAGGCTCTGTTTGGGGTGGAATCTGTGGAATTACAGTGGCACAGGGACAGCACAGGACACAGGACAGTGGTGGGGAAGGTGTGGTGTTCATCACAGCTCTCATGTGCCTTTTCACATCACACCAAAGGGCAGGCTGAGGGAATTTTGCCTTGCTCCACTGATACTCCTGTCTGTGAGTGGAGGGTAAAGCCCACTCCTGTCCCAGGGTTAAAAGCCGTGTCTTGCTTGCATGTAACGTGCTGAATGAGAGCAATATACACAGAAATGGCCAAATCATTGTGTGCTGCTTTATTCCTTGCTCTGGGAAAAGGGAAAGGAGTCCTGCCCACCTGCTGGTAACATCCAGCTGATTTACACCCTCTCCCTGTGGGTCTTGTTCTCCACCGGCTGGGGTGAGTGGCCAAATGAACGCCGAGGAGTTATGATGGCATAAAACTGATGGGAGACCAGAATTACAGAGGCCATAAGCTTGTTCCACATTAGAAACCCAGCTTGCAGGAACAAGCTGTGCAGCCTCCTGGCTCCTGGGAGGATTAATTACAGATGGTGGCTGTGGCAGCTAAATCAAGTACCTCTAATGTTGTGTAAACTTCATTAAACAAATGCAGGGCTGTAATCTATGAGAAATGGGATAGGATGACGAGGGTAGAAGAGGAAAACACTCTGTAGGAAGTTTAAAAAAAAGAATCCTCAGTGTCTAAACCCACTGAAGCAATTTCTTCTACCTCCTGTGCTTTCATGGTAGAATTTTAAACCACAAGCTTCTAAATTTATTATCTGGTAAAGCCTCGGTAGCTTGAATTAATACCAACTTTCTGCTAATGCCTTGCTGAATTCCTCTTAGTCAGCAAATCCTCACTTATCTGATATGCTCAATCCCTCCTGATTTTCTGCCACCACGTGCATTTGGCCATTTCTTTTTTTCCTTGTGGAAATCACAGAGGAGGACACACGGACGATCAGCTTGGCTGTGGCCCCTGTGGGTGACTGACTGCTGTGGTGCAGGGCTCACAGGAGCCCTCAGTTCTAACTCTGGCTGCAGGCTTGTGTTTTAATCTCAAAGTGAAGCGCTTCTGTATGTTGATAGAACACCCTAAAGCCAGGTTATCTGATTGAAAGTCCAAGACATGCAGGTTCATCCAGCTGTCACCTGTAACGTGAGGCTGCCGTTTCATCCTGCTCCGAATCGCAGGCACTCGTGTGCTGCTCCTGCTGTGGAAAGGGGTGCTCACATTCCCCCTGCCTCCCTCCCAGCAGGCAGAAGCCTGAATCAGGGAAAAGTGAACAAATCTCTGCTGAGTTAGCAAGTTAGATCTGCTCAGCAGAGGGTCCCATGAATGGCAGTGCTGGGGCTGGGAATCAGGGCAGGAAGGAGGGCTGCTCTGGGGAAGGGTTCGTGACGGGGGCCACGGTGGGATTAATTCATCTGCAGACCTGTAATTTCACCCTTAGCAACTCAGTTATTGACGTGGTGAGGAACTGAAAGGCCAATTAAATTAACTGGGCTTTTCCAGACAGGGAGAATTAACTGAGGAGGAAAAGCCTAGTGTCTACTTTAAAGCACTTGTAGCGGCCAGAGAAGAAGTTTTTGTGCTTGTTTAGTTCAGTTGTTTGTTTGTTTGAAATTAGATAGTTGGGGTTCTCTTAGACATTTGTCACTCTCAGTGTGACCCTTTACCTGGCTGAAAAATAAAGTGGATAGTAGCTCATCCTTAAAGAAACTACAGGAGATCTAATACCCAAGGGAGTGCTTTTTAATAATTATTTTCTCTCAAAATACTATTTTTAAAATTATTTTCCCTGCTGCCTCTCATCCCCTCCCAAATCCTTGTCTATGAAGAGATCCTGTAAGGTGACTTGTGTAACTCTTTCAAGATCAGGAGCCTAAAGTTAGGCTGTGGATTTAGCAGTCCTGACTGTGGTTTGATTCTTTCCTCTGCTGTTTTAGCTGTGTGATGGGTCCACAAGAATGGTCAGCTGAACACAGGATTTTTGGAGAGGGGCACTGAACACTTTGATGCATAAATTCCGGCTCAGGAGCTTGACTTACCTCGGCTGGTTTGGAAAATGCTGACTTTTGAAAATCTCATCTTTCTCTTGCAGTTTTAGGAGGGCTTTAAAAGAAACCAGTCTTGCCCAGTGTCTCCTTTTGATGTAGGATGCAAGTGAAAAAGTTGAACCATTTAATTAGAGGTAAATTTCAAGCAGTGAAAATATTTCAGCTTTTATGCTGGCATTAAGTCAGCCTTGGTTTTGAAATGCATTTTTAAGTCTTCTTTAAGGACCCAGGACTAGCAACCTGGCCCTGTGCTGCCCTGGGGGTAAGTGCTCAGAGGAATTGCTTTTGGTTCCCCATGGCTGAGATGCAGCTGAAGAGAAATATTTTGGCCTTTGGGCTTCATCAGATAACATGGCACAGGCTCTGTGATCAGCACGTGTTCTCAGGGGAAGTGCTGGAATTTTTATAATTGGTCATAAAACCCTGCAAAACCCCTTGGTCTTTCCTTTCAAAGCCGTTCTGCTAAAGGGCATCCTCATTCCTTCTCTAAAACTGCTTCTTGCAGCAGGAAAAACAACACCACAACCAAAGGCTGCCTGCCCTTCCCTCCCTTGCTCCCTTCTCCTCAGGAAGTGCCCGTGTGTTTTGTGCTCTGTGTATGATTAATCCTGAGGGGATTTACAGGGCTGCTGGGTGCAGTAGCCATGGCATCCCTGCAAGCTCGTTTTTCAGGAAGGAGGGACGTGGCTTTCCTCAAACTGGGAGTTGGGCAAGCAGCCAGTCGGGCACCAAAAATAATAAAACCATGCAAGTCCAGACCCAGCTGAATTGCAAATGACTTTGAATGGGCCTGCCTATAAAATCCTGGAGCCATAATGATGGAAAGGTCTTAATTGTATTTTTTTTGAAGAAGGATGTCCAATTCTGACAGTCTAGATGTCCACATGGACAGAGGGGAGGAAAGACTGATGGATCCATATGAGCAAACATTAAGTCATTGCATTTCTTTTTTGGATGCTCTATATAATGAGGGAAATTGGAATTAAAAGCTAGTTTAGAGACAGGTAACCCCTGTGCATTTCTATTTACCAACGCATTTATTTTGTGTGTGAGGTCTGTGTCAAGCCTGGGAAATACTTTCTGTAGATGCCTTGAAAAGGAACATTCCTGAAGAAATCTTGGGTTTATGATCATCTATTTAACCCCATTTTCCTTCCTGTTGTTTGGATTTATATCTATCACTGTGGGTTGTGCTTGCATTTTCCAAGAAGAGCATTTTCATGTATTGAGGATAATTAGTTCATTTGTTTTTCCTTGAGGCCTCTGTTAAATATATTGTCTTCTTTTTTTTAAATCATTATTTTTTTGAGTCTTCTTAGCCCTGTTGTGGTGCACTGATGGGAAAGTGTAAAAAAAAAAAACCCCTCTAAATCATGGATCCTTTGGGAGGATTTCCAAAACACCTCCTGTCAGGACAGTTGGGTGCTTTGGAACCAGGTCTTTTTTTTTCCTCCCTTTAAAAAGACTAAAAGTAGGTTTTCTGGCCTTCTGGGTAAACCTCGTCCTAATTTGCATCCCTCTTACCTGCCTCGGTCAAGCTCCAGAATGTCTCTAATTAGGGAAAACATGGCAATGCAAAGCAATTAAAAAGGAGTTGTTGCTAACGAGGTTCTGACACCGGTGCTTTTCCAGGAAAAGGGGGAAGTGCAGGTGTGCCTGAGGGGCAGGAATCACCGGCAGGGTTTGATGGGTCTGGCCAGCCACTGGAGCACGTTTTGCTGCTTTGGGCAACG
Organism: Phylloscopus whistleri; assembly: GCA_017589585.1. Taxonomy (NCBI): domain Eukaryota; kingdom Metazoa; phylum Chordata; class Aves; order Passeriformes; family Phylloscopidae; genus Phylloscopus; species Phylloscopus whistleri. The sequence goes on from JADMLD010000092.1 coordinate 1,600,582, forward strand.
CTGAAATTCCTGTTGTCCTGGGGGCTGGGCAGGCAGCCTGGCACGGTTCAGTCAGGAGGAGGAGGTGGTGCTGCCAGGAGCCGTGCCTGGCCGTGGAATTCCATGGAATTCCAGGTGCCCTAGCACCGAGGGACGCGGCTGGTGATGAACCTTCCAGCTCACACCACCGAGGGAGGCTCCTAATTGCGAGTTCCTACGAGTAAATGACTGCCGGGTATGGTGTGAAAGAATTAAATCCTAATGGCCTGGATGGATGGTGATGGTTCCCTCGGTCACTGGAGATGTAAACAGGCACTTCACACACCATTCTCCCCGCTCCTAGCAGAAGGATTGTTGCCTTGAATTTAAGCAGGTATGAAGTGGAGAGAAAGGAGAGTGGGTGGGAGGAATCCTGTGCTTGCTCATGTGTCTGTAAAATGCTGAACACACAAGGATGGAGTAATTGAGACAAGCCAAATGTTTATACAAGGGCAATTCTAGTGCCCCCCTCCTTAGCGGGACCGGAGTTCAACTTGCCTGGGGGAGAGGGTGAAATGAGACCAGAGACTTGTTTTGTTTTGTTTGTCTGCAGGAGAATCAAAGCAGGGCAAGGGACAGCTTTGATGCAGGGTCAGGCGTGGGTTTTGTTCAGTGCGGGGTTTGGTTTGGATTCATTAGCCGGATGCAGAGGGAGGAGACCTTGCCTGGACGAACACCAGCAGGAGTAATTGTTTTGCTGGGAGAAGAAGAACATCTAGCAGTGGAGTAAGGGTGGGTTTCTGCCAAATTTGTTGGACTGCAGTGTTTGAGCAGTGAGGAGCCATGGCTTTATTTCTGGATTGCCCAGTGGCAGATACTGAAATGGCCTTCAGAAGGGCACCTGTCTGCTTTTAGCTGGGCCCTTTTCAAGAATTTATTGTGGAGCACCTCCTCTTATTCCTTTTTTCTGAAGGGCCATGCTTCCCCTGATGAGGAAGGTGATTCTGCTCACTGTTATAAATTCCCTCCAAACTAGCAGCTCTTGGATGAGTTTCAGTGCAGCACCCTGCTCGTGCACAGAACAGCCAGGGTTCCCAAGTTGTCAGGGAATGTTCCTGACCCCTGCAGACAGAGATTTTGGAGAGACAAAGCAAGTTATGGTGTACTACACCAGCAAATTATTGGTGCTGAATACTTGTCTTTTGAAAAATTGCTAACAAAGGGCATATCACAGCCAAAACCTCCACAGGTTTTGGCTGCTTCTGGCTGTCTGATCAAAGTGCTTTGGGGAGATCAAAGATCACTCCACCCTCTTAAGGTTTCACTGGGGTTTGTCTCCTGTGCTGGAATTGCCGTTTAAGGGGACACTTGTGATTTAGGGCTGTGGCTGTGCAGGGGTAGAGCTGACACTGCCAGCTCGTTTTCTGAAGGTCACCAAGCAGGAGGGGCCGTCATTCATTAACAGCTTTCTGAAAAAGAAGGGGAAAGCTCTGCTTTTCTGCCAGTTTCCCGAGAGGTTCCCTGCTCTCTCCTTCCTTGGAATTTGTGCAATTTGCTGTTACACTGGAGCAGTGGACAAAGTAGGAGTATTGTGTGAGACAGGCTGCCCCTCCTAGGACTTCCATCTTGCATAAATCACTTCTCTTGTGCCTCTCTATAAAATTTAAATGACATCTGGAAGGAAGGGACTTGCCAGCCCCGTCCATCTGAAATATTCAGGTTGTTTTACATTACATTGGCATTGCTCAAATCAAAATCTCAGCCTTTGGGATGGCACTTGTGACCACCTAAAAATCAGGGCATAGCATGCACAGGAGACATTTTGGAGAGAAAATGTGATATTATTTCTTACCCTAAGGGTGTGCGAGCTTTTGGTTTTCTTCTGGTGTCACACTGGCTGCTGTGTCTCTTGACTGAGAGCAATAATTGCTTGCAGTCCTTGGGTTTTGGGTCAGCAAAACTGGCAGGCTGGGGTCTACTTTACATTCTGGTCCATGAAGAAATTGTCCATTGTCCAAAGTGATTTTCCTTTGAACTGTTAGGTCTTGGAAACAAATGTTCTCTTGAGACAAGGTGGTTCACTGGAATACTTCTCCCTGTTTTTCCTCAGAGGTATTTCAAAGCAGCAATAACATGTCATCTCCCTTCAGAGTCCCTTTACGTTCTGGGAAGGTTTAAAAACTTGAATACTGAAAGACGAGTAGGCTTTGCAATCTGAAAACTGTAAAGAGATTTGAATGATGAGATGGCAACGCAATGGCAAAATTTGGGGTTTTTTCTTTTGTCGCAGTGCTGGAGCTGGTGAAGTTTTGGGAAGTTACAGAAATTAGCAGAGCCAACCCCCAAAACAAGTAGGGAAAAGGTAAATGGTGTGAAATGGGCTGAATAATAAGAATGTAATGAATGACGTCTGTGAGAAATGGAAAAGTATCAGGGAGAAGGAAGGAGAAATGACAGGAAAGAAGGACCTTCTGGGAAGATGTGGAGAATGCTTCCCTCCCCCCGTAGTGACAGCATTTTGAAATAACTCCTGACATTCTGGATTTTCTGAAGGCACTTTGTGTTTTCCCAAAGCAGCCCCTTGCCGGGCGTGGGGATTTCGGCTGGCTGCCCCGAGTGCACGCAGCAGGGCTGCTGGGGTCAGGGCAGGAGGCTGGATTAACATTCCCAGCAGGCTCTGGGCTCTGGATAGTCTCTGTGATCTTTTCTTATCCCCTGCCATGCGGTGGGAACCATGTGCTGATGATTCTGAGCAGGTGATGTCGCTGGAGGGGATTACTGCAAGTACCACTCCCTTTTCTTTCCCCTGGCCACAGCTTGGAGGTCCAGCAAGGAGCCTGGGAACCTGCCTGCTGTCCTTCTGCCCCAGGTTTTCCTTCTTTTTGCTCTTGGGGCCAGAGGTGTTCACCAAAGCATGGCACCATGAGCAAAACCCCATCCTTTTCCTGGCATCGTGCATGACATTTCCCTTATGCTTGCAGACCCAAGCTGGAAATGCAGCTGTGATAACGTCTGGATTGCTACAAAAGCTCAAGTGGGGTAGCTAATCCTCTTCCCTAGAGAGGCAAGCTCTCTTTTGTTACAAACCTCTGTTTTTGCAGTGCAAATGATGGGGTGGGGAGGGTGGGGTGGACACGATAGGACTTGTGCACGTAGCTCATGGGCACTTCAGTCTCGGTGTACTCTGTCTGCAGACCTGGGAGTGGTGCCCAGGTTAATCATCCAGGGAAGGGTAGGAAAAAAATTCCATGTGTTGGCTTGTTGTCAAGTGTGCTGGGAGCTAGGCTCCGAAATTCTGCCTCTCTCTGCTCCTCATCATGGGGCAGGAAAGTTCTGCAGATTAATCAGGGGTTAAGCAATTTTTTCTGCCTTTGTACATCCTCATTTCCAAGAACAGTGTGTCTTGGCTGTCTCCGTATCTCAGCCTGGTGGGAGCTGGTGTGGGCTGGGGAATTTGGGATTTCCCTGGAGCAATCTGCTTTTGCAGGGGGAGCCCTGGCTGCCTAGAGGCTTTCATCAAGCATCTTTCACTGGCCTCTTGAAGGTGAGGGCAAGCTGGAGGATTTTTAGTGTGCTGTGTTAAAAAGAGTTGCAGGCTTGCTCTCCTCTTTGTTTTTAGGAGTCTCCCCTCAGTGCCAAGCTCTGTGGTGCGTGTTTTGAGGAGAGGATGCTGGATGGCTGCAATTCCCTCTGGGTTTAGCTGCTATTTTAGCCACGCTTCTCCTGGAAGGTGATAATGCAGCTGCTTCCCACTCGTCTGTCACTGCACGTCCTCTCTTCAACGTTTCCTTCTGCAAGGACTTTTGTGGATTCCTAGAAACAGCAGACAGTCGTAAATGACATAAATGACCTAAAGCTCAGCCATTTCCAGCCCCCTGCCAATGGGGGGAACACCTTCCACTAGACCAGGTTGCTCCAAGCCTCATCCAGCCTGGCTCTGAACGCTTCTAGGGGTGGTGCAGGCAGAGCTGCAGTTCAGGTCCCAGAACCTGAAGGTTGGATTCCTAGCAGGGCTTAAAACAGCTGTCAAGTGGATTTAGAGTGCAATATTTACTGCACTGTAGAAAAGAGCACTGAAAAATACCTCATGTTCCCAAGCTCCTGAAAAATGGGCTGTCTCTCCAGGGCTGCACATTATGGCAGCTTCTTTGCAGAGCCTGAAACAACATTCCTCATGGCCATGAGTGGGAAGCATCAGGCACAAGGTGAAGGCTGTGATTTGGGGCGTGATCTCCTCTGGGTTGGTGCAGTCCAGGAGCTGTGGCTGGTCCAGGGAGCCATGGCTGTTTCCCTGCAGGCAGGAAGGGAGGGAGCCTGGCCGCCAGCTCCGCGCTGGTGACCCACATTGCTTTCCTTTTTTTCTTTTTAAGATAAAAGTAACTAAAGATGCAGGGAAGAATGTGGCCTCTGGAGGTCAAATCAAATGATGGATGCAGGTGTTTGGAGAAGCCATCCATCCACACTGTTGTGCATAGACCTCTGGGAAGTGTGCCAGTGCAGAGGAGTGGAAGAGCCATGCAGGAAGGAAAGTTAATTCAGTAGTCTCACATCTCCCAGCTCGGTTTTTTATTTTGCTGAGGGGGGAAAAAAAAAGGGGAAGGAAAGAAAAATACAACAGAGTATTTTTCTAAATCCCCTACCATTTTTGGTTATCAGGTTGTTCTTTACCTACATGTTGCTGGTTTTGAAAGCATAGGGAGTAACAGGTAGAGAGACACCTGAAAGTATTGGAAGCACCGAGGCTTTGCTGCTGGGAGTTCCCATCACCAAGATCTTCAGGGGAGATGGATGTACTGAAACCAGGATCATGGTTGGAGCTGCTCTGAGTAACTTGTAGTTCTGGGAATGTTCCTTTGTGCTTTGCTGCAATGTTCTTAGGAATTAACTCTCGTGCAGCAAAGGATTAACCTGGGTTTGCTTTGGAGGACTTCTTCCTTAGAACTGAGTTGATCCCTGCAATCAGATAGGTCCCGTTCGTTCATCCCTGGTGTGGGATTTCTGTAGCTCTGGGAAGGTGCCAGGCTGGTGATTGCATCGGCTACATTCATTCAGGCCCAGTGGGAGTGAAGGTGGGGAAAGGAGAGTGCAGAATGATCTCTCAGGTTTTACAGCTCTGTTATGGGGAAACCTCTCCTTCCTGAACTTTTCATTCTAATCCATTCAGTAGAGAGGACTTCCCTCAACAGTGTTTCCTGTGCCACTTTTCCTAAATCACTGCATTCTTCAGGGAAGCTGTGAATCTTTCAGGGTACAGGCATGCCCTCAAGTGTGGGACTCTTCTGCTTTGAGACCTTCTCAAGGTAGACTGTAGATGAAGAAAACCGAAAAACCTTAGGATCCTGCAGGAACCTGGAGTTGAAAGCATTGTGAGATGTTTCTTAAGCCATGTAGAAACTACATGAACAAAATCTTGGAAAATGGGATTTCTTCCTTGAGAGAAAAAGAAAAAAAAATAAAAATGCCTAGGCTGCATAATGTTTAATCTGTTTCACATCTTCTTCAAGAAGGAAGAGAAGGAGATCGCAAGGAAGAGTCCTGCCCTATCACAGTGTCATGATTAAATTTGTAACGAGGGAGCAATTATTTCTAACCAAGCGTGAAGTAGCCTGACAGGAATTGGCTGACACCATGTCAGCGAGCAATCTTCAGCCTGGCAAATACCCACGGCATGGAGAGGGGTGTGAGGAGAGCTCTTGGTTACTCCTCTGCTGCCTGATGCTTCTCTGCTTTGAAAAACACATTGCCAAGCACTTGTGCAAGCTTATTAAAGAAGAAGAGTTAAAATGGGCAACAGAAACACGTTCTGTGATACCCTGCCCGTTCCTGCTGCCTGAGGATGGAGGGAAGATGCATTTTCTTCCTCAGCCTGAACTTAGGGGATGCATATGTTTTGCCTCTGCTCAATATTCCATTTAGCAGCTTCTGTAGATTAAGGCATCACTACAGTGAAGGAGCCAAGTGCTTTGATATAAAGCTGTCCCTTTTAAAAACGATGAGCACTGGAGAGATTTAGGAAGCCCCCGGCCTGTTTTCAGGAGTCTAAATAAGTGCTTATGCATGTGCTCCCTCTTTCCATTGCTGCTCCAGCCGTGGAAATTGTTCCAAGCTTTTACCACAGATTTATTCTGAGAGAGGTGTTAAGTACTGAGAAGGGGCTGAGAGACAAAAATTCATGTGCAGGAGCTGTGGAGGTTGTGGTGATCTCTGTCCCTGAGCTTGCTTCTCCTGTGGACAGTCAAATTTTGTAAAATGGGGTTTTCTATAGAAGAGGAACTGTGGTAAAGGGAACAAATGGGAGAGATGCTGTAAGTATGGATCCATGGTTATTTTCAGAGCAACTCCTGACATCTCCCTGGCACTGGAATTGGAAATCAGGTCATAGAGTCATGGTGCCAGGCATTAAAAAAATAAATATACTTTAGACAGGATTACAGGGCTTTGATTTTAAATAAATATTTTTTTTGCCATGACCTTCACACAGTGCTTCTGAATAATGAAAGCAAAAGGAACTGTTCCAGCATGAGCTCAGAGACACGTGCAATTTGTTTCCTGTTGAATGCTGCCACTTACCAATGGATAATATGATTTATTTCTGACTGATGGCCAATCATGCTAATTAATAGACTGGTACTTCTCCTGCTGAGGCCAAGCCATGCTCTATTTCTCTGTTCATCTTTTATTTGCCTCACAGGAGGGAGGCACAGTTCAAGTGCCTCACACCACTGTTTCTTACCCCTTCTTCTCTGAAAAGCAAAATGGTTTGTGATTCATCTGACCACCCTTTCCAGCCCTGGAGTTACTTTTTCTTCCACTCCACCTTCTGGACACGGCTGCTTCCCTGTTGCTGTTATTCCACAGGTTTTGCCTCTTTTCCCTCAGTCTGCTCACTGCTCTCGAACAGGATAAGCTTTTGTACCCCTGGCATTCCTTCTTTCGTAGAGCAAGGGGTAGTTAGCCATAGTTCTCCTCAGTTGTTTGGTGTGATTTTATTGTCACTGTAAAACAATAATCATTTTTAAATCCTGTGTGACCCAGTGAATGCCAAGGACTGTGCTGCTTAGCTTCTCTCCTTCCCCTCACACTGTCCCTCTTGATCCCAGTGAACTTCATCACACCTCACAGTGTTGAAGCACACAAATACACATATCATCTTTGCCCTTTTCAGGATATTTTAAGCTTGATTTTGGTTTGGGGCCTGTAGTTTCTATGTACCATGGTCAATTAATTGAATTATTTGTAACAGAAGGCAGCAAGGAGCATGCTTGAGTCAAGCACCTCGTGCTGCCATTATTTCTATTTGGTTTTGGACATGAGATTGTCACCTTGCTGAATCTCAACAGCTCCCAGTGAAGCAGAGCAATTCTGGAAGCAATACAGGAGGACACGAGGACAGTCTGCACGTGTCCTTATCCTACAGGCTTTCCTTCATCATTTTTGCTCAGTAATGAAGCCTTTGTTCTCCAAGATTAATGACTGTGCAGGGGTCCTCTTTCCTTAGAACCAGTTTATTAATCTGCTGCACAAGGAGCTGAGATGGAAGATAAGGATATAAAGGGCTGTATTTTCTGGGAGCTGTAGGGGGAGATTACTGTGCTGGGACCCACAGTGACAACAGTAGGATTTGAGGTGTGCAATTCCTTGCTTTGAAAGGATACTTCCTAAATACCCAGCCCAGAACTGGAGGTAGCTCTATATTCACTGACACGGCTTGCAAAATTGCTCTAGAGTGGGTTGTTGCCTAAAAGAAGTAGAATTAGAGTTATGTTTCACCTGGTGCAGAGCTGCAAGGGCTGTGACTGGTCCTGAAGGAAGTTTCCTTTCTCTGCTGAATCAAGGATTTTCACGGCCTGATGGGGTTTTTTTTTTGTTGCTAGAAATGGGATAAAAGGCTTCATCTGTCTTCTTCACTCTGCCCTGGCTTAGATGCAGTTAACATGGAAGCGTTTGGCCTACCATAATAGCCTACATTTTTAACTGAAATTCCATATTCTGCTGGCAATTTCACTTCATCATTTGGCACATCTGTCCCTTTGCTGTTGACTGCTGATGTCCTGGTGGCTCTCCCAGGTCCCAGTTTTGACCAAGCAGTTTCTCACCTCCTTGGCACTTTGCCATCGGTTCACCTGCATCCAGAGCACCACGCAGCAGAGAGGGGCAGCCCTGCTGCTCCAGAAATAGCCATCAGGTTGTAATAAGTGTAATAATAACATCATTAAAGCTGTGATCTAGTTCAGATTAAATGAATCCCTTCCCTCCCTCCTTTCCCACAGCTGTTCAATCAAGCACTCTGGGTTTGACATCCCTTAACAGTTCGATATCCATTCAGAAGTCATTTTGGGGGAGGGTGCTTGAGATTTGCCTGTTGGCAGGTTGGGAACTACTTGAGCAAAGGGGAGAAGACCAGCAGGAGGACCCCAAATGTTGTTCCTGGAAGCTGGGGAGAATTTCTGGTGTGTGCAGTTCATCAAAACACGCAACTGGGCGTGGAAAAAATCTGCAGCATGAGAAAATGGGAGAAAATAGTCATTGTTTTTGCCATCAGTCATTCACCATGTCCGTTCAGAGATGGATTTCATGTGAGAAGGAAGTTTACAAAGAGACTAGAAGTTGTTTTGGGTGAATCTAATGGTGACAAACCAAAAGGCATTAACCTTTCCAAAGGAACTGCTGCTGCTCCCAAAATATTGACCTGTTGGTCTGAACAAAGATCTCTGTGTGCTGATTTAAATCCTGGTTAGAACAAATGGATTGAAACCATAGTTTTACTCCCTCTACCCTGTTTTCTCAGTGCATTTGGTTCATTTGGGCCCTTTCCTGGCGACTGCTTCTGTGTCTCTGTGAAAGATAGGATGAAGACTACAACAGCACCTAAGTATTTGAAGAATATTGTGGAATATCATATCCCTGAAATACCTTAGGACTACTGGGAAAAGTTATTTTTAGACTCCTGATTTTTACAAGGCTGGTACAACTGGTGAAAGACTTTTCACAGTTGGAAATGTAGCCGACTGTTGAACTGTGAAAACACTGCCTTGTTTTACTTTATGTAACTTCTTAATTCCCTGACTGGAAGAAGGGGAGAGCTAGTTCCCAATTCTTGGAACAGCGTGTTCATGTTGCTGTGTTGTTAATCAAGCCCTGCACTTTGCCTTGACTGCTCTGTGCTCTCCCAGGACTGTAGAACTAAGGCTGTTTCCACTGAGAGGAGCTGAATTTCCATTTGATTTCCAAGCGTTCCTGTGTTGTTCCCTGATTGTGGGCACGCTGGAACAAGCCCATAAAAACCCCCCCTTGCCAAGGAGTCTCAGCAAACATAAGATCTGAAAACACACTCAGCAGAGCAACAGCTCCCCATTGCCAGAGACAAAACATCAAATCCAAACTGAGAGGGCACTGGGAATCCTTCATGTGTCACTGAATTACTTTCAGCTCCTTGTCGCTCCATTAATGGGTATCCCCACTCTCTGCTTCCCCCTCTTTTGGGCTTCTCCTCCCAGTGCCCTCTCTGCTTCCCCCTCTTTTGGGCTTCTCCTGCCAATTGCCTGGCATTGTCGAGTAATTGGAGTGGGAATGACAAGAGAAAGCGGGCGCTGCCAAGGCTCCTCGCCTGGCAGCCGCTGGGTGATGCTGGTAATTGTTACCAAAAGTGTAATTGCTCCGGGCTCTGCCTGCCAGTTCAGCAAAGCAGCCTGGAATTCCTCCTCTCAGACACCTGATCCCTGCCTTTTCTCACTTGTCTCTGGCACAGAAGCGACTTGGGAGGTAGATGAGGCCTGGCACTCCCACGTGGAGCTCCCTTGGGGTTTCTCCCCATGGTGTGGCCTCCCCACTCCCCAGAGCTGCTCTGGGGGCAGAGCAGCCTCTTGGAGGGTTAATCACAGAATCTCAGAATAGCTGGGCTTGGAAGGGAGCTCTGCACATCACCCAGTCCAACCCCCCAGCCAAGGCAGAGTCACCTGGAGCAGGTGACACAGCAATGAGCCTGGGTGAGTTTGGTCGCTGGGCAGCTGTTCCAGTGCTCTGCCACCCTCATGGAAAGAAGTTCTTCTTCATGTTGAGGTGGAACTCCTTGTGCTTCAGTTTATGGCTGTTACTTCTTACCTTATGTCCTGCCACTGGGTGCACCAAAAAGTCTGGCACCATCCTATTGACACACCTCAGAGATGTTTGTACGGATTGATGAGATTCCCACTCAGTCTTCTCCAGGCTCACCAGGCCCAGCTCCTGCTGTCTCTCCTCATGAGAGAGGCGTTCCAGACCCCTCATCATCATCAGGTGATTAGTGGGGTACAGGATAAGCAACAACCCCCTGGATTTTGCTGTGACACTACAAATCTGCAGCTCGACCCCTGGCTGACACGGAGGCTGCAGCTGTGCTCTGCTGCCTTCACCCTGCTCAGCAATTGCAGCAATGCCACCACCCCAGTGACCAGCTTTACAGGTCCTGCTGTGCTGCAGGGGACACCCCAGCATCCAGTGACATTTTAGGCATGAACTGGATGTTTTCAGGAAGCCGTAAGAGCTGGAAAGGGGACACAAACCAGCTGTTGTGTGCTTCTTATTTCCCCTGTTGCTGCACCAGAATAGCACACAGAGTGTTATCTGGGGTGATGATATCCCATGCTAAGTGGCACCTGATTAAATTACTGAGCCTTTTCACATATTAATAGCAGACTGGTTATTTTTGATTTGTTGGGTGGGTTTTGTTGGTTTTTTTTTCTGAGGTAGAGGAGGGACAGGTGCAGCTGTCTGAAGTTATGATGGCCAGTTGAAAAAGCAGTAGTCCAAGAGATTTAGGTCTTTCTGTGCTCTCTTTAATGTGACAGGGTGACAGCAGCAAACCAGGAGCACTCACAGCTGCTCGATGTCTGCTCTTTGTCTCTTTAGCTCTTCCTTTGCTTTTACTGCTTGTTGTGTTCTTGCCTCCTTTTATTTTTTTTCTCCCCTGCCTTCTTCTAAATCCTCATCAGTATTCTCCAAACTCATCACATGCTCACACCGTGCTCCTGTGTCTCCAGTTTTATCTCATTTTGTCTTGGTCTGGGTGTCTGCAGGCTCAAAATCTTTGTGAGCATTTCTTGTTCTTTTGGCCCCTGCTCTGCAGACTGGCCCAAGTAATGTAGATGTATCTCTCCTTGCAGCATGGTGTTTTAAAATTCAGTTGAATTAGGTATCATCTCTTCTTTTGATGTAGGGAAATCCAGGGAATTAATATATTATAATGGCACTACTTGGCGCTTAAGGAGTGCTTTCCGCCTTCAAAGCGCTCTCTGCGTGCTATTTCATTATTTATACTGTTAATTATATTAGTACTTGTAAGGAAAAAGCCCCTTAAGTTGTCATTGATAAAAATACACTCTCAACAGGATTGGAATCCAGCACTTAGATCGCAGCAGATAATTTGTCCACTGAGGTGCAGAGCCTTGGAGAAGACGTCAGGCGATTTCCAGCAGCTCTTTAAGTGTCTGCTGAAAAGTCTGGCTTTATGTTTAGAGCTGTGTTGCCTGAGAGCTTTGAAGTGTCCTTGTACATGCTGGGTGAGCACCAACAAAGCCTCACGGCAGGACAGATGATAGGTGGGATCCAGACTTTCCAAACTGGACTTTAGGGCTGTTGCCAGGAATCTCAAGCTAAATGGTGAATTGTCCAGAGACCTGGATGCTGAGACCCGTGAGGTGCCTGGAAGACTCTCATATCCCAGCAAATCAGGTGGTAGTTTCCTGACTATTAACTAGATAATGAATTTTTTAAAACTCTGCAGAGAAGTGTTGGTTTTGATCCAGTACCTGGCAAAAGGAATTTAGAAGCAGCTGGTTTGATCCCACAGACAGGAGCCAGCCTGCTTGGGCTATGATAGAAACCAGGGGAGGAAGAAGAGCAAAGAGGGGTTTTCTTACCACAAACCCGAGCATTTAAGTCTCAAAATGTGAGTAAGGGTGGCTCTGTGCTGACCTTGTGCCATGACAGTCCTTTGGTTATTATTCCACTGGGGAAATTATTTTCCTTTTTTAAAAAAAATTTAAAAAGCCTGAGAGGTGAAGGTTTAGGAGAGCCAAGGGATGGGGCACTAAGCCCTGGGCACTTCCCTGCAGGGAGCTGCCAGCTTCCAGACACAGAGCGCTGCTGAAGCCAGCGGGGCGAGTTAACTCCGGTGCGTGTGTGAGCTAAAGCTTGGCACACACATCACTTCACCTTCATTTCTGCCCTAACTGCACTGCAAATCCTTCTGGCAGGGATGATGCCAGGGTTTCTGTTGTGCAGGGGAGAAGCAGCTGTGTTCCTGAGCAGGAATTACTGTCCCTCTTTGCCTTGCTGGTGCCCTAACCCCCCCGGGGGCTGTGCGCCTTCCAAGGTCAGCATTCCCACCGTCATTCCATCCAGAGAGGATCTCCCTAAGTTTCTGATGCTGCTGGAGTGTTTTTAACACGTGCATGACCTTTGCCACAGAGGGGAGCACGGTTTGATGTGGGAGAAATGCTTTTGGAAAACGGGGGAGAGACGCAAGGATTTTTTTTTTGCAGCCTTTTTGGCTGTCCCGCCATTTGCAGATCGACGCTCTTGATCCAACGCCCGACAGAAGTGCCTGAGCGAGTGGCCTGGTTTTTCAGGACATTTTTTCTCTCATTAAGCGGCCTAATGGGCCTTTGAGGCACATTTCAGTGTTTTATCATTATGCTTAAGAGTTTCAGTAGTTAGCTGTAAATGTGCTCGTGGCAGTCAGCTGTTAATCATCCTTCCGTGGTTTAATTTGCCCAAGCCGTGCTTTGCACTGTGAGTAAATTGAAGCAAATCGCTACACGGTGTAAACGAGCAGCGAGGTCTGCTCTCCTTGCAAAGCCATTAAAAACCAGGCTCGATGGCTGGGATAGGGGCTGTCCATCCCACCCAGGAAAACATCCCCTGTGCTGTCGGTTTAGCCCAGTGTTTGTCTGTACAACAGGGACTGGGATTGTCTAGCTGAAAACAGGTGAGGAACTGGTCCTCCTCTTCCCATTTTCTGGTGGAGGCAGCGTGGGATCGTGACCTCAGCGTGGAGGGAATGGAAGGTCAAGCACGGGCAGTGAAAACCCTTGTGAATTAGCTGTGGGTGTTCCAGCTGGGTGCACTGATCGAGCAGTGGCAACAGCTGTTTCCACATCTGCCAGACTCCCTGCTTGGCCAGAGTCTCCTTGGTGGTGTTTTGGAATGAACGTGCCCAGGTAGAGCCTGTCGGTACCTGGCCATGTGTCCAGGAGTGGGTTTGCCTCAAAGCCACCTCTGCTGCCTCAGCACAACCTGGGATCCACCTGCAGTGTGGACAGCCTGAACCTGATTACAGGGGAGTTTTCCAGAGGTGTTGTACTCACTTGGAGCTCTTGGAGGTTGGATTACCTTGCTGTTGGAGCTGATTATTGGCCCGGCACAGCCTTGTCTGTCAGCTGTGTGTTGGAAGCTGCTGAGTGAGAAGTGACAACGTTGGGCCTGATAAGCTTGTGGGAGGGAGGGAGGCTTTGTTGGAGTCTGTCTCTGTGGAGCTGTTTGAGACATGCTGTTAAAACAGGACGTGCCTCGTGCTGCATGGGTCTCCTTTCCAACTTTTTTTGCAGAATAACACGTTCTGGAAGCCGGATTCTTGCCAAGACTGCCGATGCCTGAGCGGTGTTGTCACCTGTGAGCCTACGGTCTGCAAAGCCCCTCAGTGTGACTTCCAGAAGGTAAGAGGCCAGTGCCTGTGGCTGCCCAGAGCCAGGCACAGGTTCTTGTGTGCTTGCAGTTCTCCTCAGAGTGAAAACATGTGGTGTGTGAAGCCTTTGTCCCCTTCAGCATGCTTCAGCCAGGGGCCGGGTGTTGGAGCAGCTTGATCCCAAAGGAAACCCCTGAACTGGGCTCGAACCTCCCAGCATGAGCCCAGCTTCCAGTCCCCCTTCCTTTGGAGGTGGGGCTGGGGCTCCCTGGAAGATGCAGATGGGCACTTTCCACTCTGCTGAGCAACAACAGAGCTGAGATTGTCTGTCTCCCCATTTCTTCTTCCTCGTGATGGTTGCTGAGCTTTCGTTGTCTCCTGCTTGTCTTTGTCTGGGCCTTCATTAATTGGCCATGGGATTGGTCTTGCATTAACATCTGGATTTCTGGGGTAGAGTGCACAAACAGCAGTGAAAATGAGTGTTTTAAAGAGGCTGTCAGTATAATTATATGGCTTTGTGAAGCAGGTTAAAATGTTTCCCAATATGACAGCACTAATGAGGAAATAATTTTGATTCTTACTGGTTTTCCCTATTATTATTGCTGTGTATTGATTAAAGCTAGACTGAACTAGTAGGAATTTTTGTGCTAAAGAGGAGGGAAATCAAGTGCTGTCATGGCTCACCTAATAATGAGTGCACTAGATAAAATGATAAAAATCAGATAAATGAAAAGGTGGCAACTTTAAAGCTCATAAAGGGAAATAGGTTTATAGTGTGAAACGGATCTGTGTGGCTCCTTGACATGGGCAGTCTTCAAGACAAAATGTTTAAGTGTTCTAAAAACATCTGGTCATTTAAACATTGAAAATGATCACCAAGGATCTCAGAAGGAAAAAATCTTTTCATGCTTCAAGGCTAAACCACCAACAGAAAAGCAAGGTCAGAAACCACCGTCCCTCTCCATGGTTTATTTCTTATCTACTCATTAAGAGATTTATGCAGATATTGCTGATCTTGTTTCAGCAACATCTGTCCCGTGCTTCTCAGGGGTCTTTCAGTGAAGAATCTTGAGTTTTGTCTCAAACAAGTGTTTTCTGTTCTTTGGAAACTGGTTCAGCTAAAGAATTCCCAGCTGTACTCGTAAATTCTGCTGTTATTTTGAGGGTGAAATGTCAAACACACCAAGTGCTGTGCCACCTCTCAGCAAGGGGATGTGGTGTAGCAGCATTCTGTATTTCACTTGGAACTTCTCCTTTCTGAGCTGAGAGCACCAGGTCCAGCAAGGCCTCCTGGCTTCAGCTTCATTTAAAGTCCCTGTTTGATGTCAACTGGTTTTTTTTTGGAATCCTGTCTCTTTTTAGGGAGAAGTGCTCCAAATAGGCTCCAACAAGTGCTGCCCCGAGTGTGCCTCCCGAGCTGAAGGATTTTGCCAGCACGAGGGACAGATCCACAGTGTGAGTGCTCTGCCCATTTCTCATCAGGGGAAAATCCTTACCTGTTTTCAGCTCCCTGTTTCTTTCAGCCAGTGGAGGATGCTGAGCTGGTGTGCAGGGGAAGGACAGATCGTTGCATTTATATCCTGCCAGTGTCAGTGGAATTTAGCAGGAGTTTGGTCAGCAGGGTTTGCAGAAAGGGAACATGTCACTGAGCAGTTGTGTATGCTGCACAGCTTAATGGGAGAAATTTCCCCACTTGTTCCTTCCCTTTGCTGTTTCTGTGGATGGCTGAGACAACACTGCAGTAACATCAGCAGGGGAGCCAAGCACAGGGAACTTGACATATTGGCTGTGCTCAGAGGAGGCTTTTCTCTCAGCAGCCATCTCTGCTGCTGGAGATTAATTGCTGCTCTGCGACCTGGGTTCTGTGTTCTGTAATCCTGAATTATTCAAGAAGCAGGTTCTGGGATGTGGTTTCACCTAGGGGGGCTGAAAGGCCAAAACAATCAGTGTAAGTGTCTGGAGATAAGGAAAAAAATCAAGATTCATGGGTAGCAGTTAATGAATCATGTCAAACAACTGGCAAATGTAGAAAAATGGCTTAACAGCCAACTCAGTTCCTATGTGTGGTCTCTTACAGACTTTTCAGTTTGACAAGAGGCAAGTCAGGTCCAAATCTCAAGGAACATGCTGAAATGCCCAGACACATTTGTGTGTGTGGGCTGTACTCTGCTCACCTGAGATGGATGTTGTAACCCTCTGTTCCAGCATGAGGCATGGCCAGCATGAAGCTGGTACAAGCTAAACAAAAGCTGGGACAGGATGGGGTAGCACACTCATCCTCTTCTCATGTTTCTTTGTGCCTGTGGTTTGGTGGTGCTGTGTTTTACCATGAGACATTATATTTCTTCTTGTGCTGTTTCAGCATTTTCCTGTGCTGTTCTCTTGCTGCAGCTTTTGGTTTTTGGCACTTTTTGAGCCTGTTCTTTGGGTAGGCATCCCCACAAGAAGGGTATTTGTGACTACAATCCCAATTCCACTGTCACAGGGTCAGAAAGCCACTTTCTGTCAGTGCCAAGTGTCATCCTTGAGAGAGGGGGCACTTAAAAAGGGACAAGACTTATTTCCAGGTCTGACTGTGCTTCCTGTGCCCTTGTGTTGTGTGCAGCACGGCACGCAGTGGGACAGCTCGGGATGTGTCCGGTGCTCCTGTGCCCAGGGGAAGGTGACCTGCAGCCCCAGGAGCTGCCCAGCCCTCACCTGTGGACAAGAGGAGCTGCAGCACACTGCCCAGGGCTCCTGCTGCCCCAAGTGTGTGGGCCGTGGTGGTGAGTACTGTCTGAGCCATTGGTCTGAGCTCAGAACCTCCTTTCAGCCCCACATCTGGAAAGCTTTTCTTGGTCAGTTTTGTTGGGAGGGTACTGGGGGCAAGCATGTCTTGTAATTCCCTTTCTGTCCTGCTACCATACTCACATTTTTAATGGCTTCACCCATGGGCCAGGAGGTGAGGACAATCTTTAAGCAGTGAGCAGATGATGTGCCATAATATGTCCTCATTTTGGAGATTAAAACTGGGAAAGAAACCTCAGGTGTTTCCTATGCACTTGGACTGCAAGTTCCAAAAATGCTTCTTCAGCTGTTGGATGCCTTTTCTTGTAGAGTCCCAGTGGGAGAAGTGTATCCAGAGCTCTTAATTCACAAGCCCCGTGGAAACTGGTGGAATTGTTACCCTCTTAACCTGCTCTGACAAACTGCAGTTCTGAATTCTGAGATGCACAAAAGCTGTGTTTTAATTATGGGTGAGAGAAAGGGACTAAAGGGCGTTGGCAAAGACACTTTCCCCTTGTTTTCCTGTCCCTTAGAGCCTTGCTCCTTCGATGGCCACGTGTTCCAGGATGGTGAGGGCTGGAGCCTGGGTCGGTGCTCCAGATGTGTCTGCAGGGATGGTGCAACTCAGTGCTTCACAGCCTCCTGCCAGCCTCTGCTCTGCAGCCAGGTCAGGACCCTCCAGCCTTCTAGGAGTGTTCCTCAACAGCTCCTTTTCTGTGGGCAGTGTGCATTTCTCATGCTGGGAGCCAAATTAGCAAGCAAAGCTTCTGGGTGCCAAGTGGGTGATGTGGAAAAGAGATATTTGACCTGCAGAAATGGTGTGGCGTGATGGTGAAGCCTGTGGCTTCAGAGGTGTGTCTTCCCTAATACCTTCTTTCCCTAGCATTTTATTTTTATCATCCCTTTGCTGGTTAATCAGGCACAAATGCTGTCTAAAGCAACTGCCTTTTGTTTTCTACTCAAAGAAAAATATCTGGAGTTGATCAGGAAATGTTTTTATTTCTGTTGAGTGAAGGAATGAAAACACAGGATTTATGATGGGGTTTATCTTCATGAATTTCAGTGTTTGGTTTGCAGCTCCAAGGTTTGATTTGCAGTTCCTGTTAATTTTATTTTAATTTTTTTTGGTACAAGAACTTTAGAAATGCATTTGAGAGTGGTTAGCTCCCCTTTTGCCTTCAGGAGTTCAGAAATACAAGGCAACTTGAGCTGAAAGCAAAGTCTCAGAGCAGTGTTCCTTCCGTGTGTTTGTGTTTAGAAAACAACAAAACTGGGAAGAGGAGTTAGGCAAGCTCATGGTTTCAGTGCAGTTAGGAGAACAGGGGCACTGCTGTTTCCAAGGTCTTTGCTGTGGACAAGTGATGAGTTTTTAGCATTTATGCAGGGATCAACTCAGCCAAAACCCTACAAGGCTCTACACAGCATTCACACAGGGTAAGTAAAGGCAGCAAACTGTACACAGTGCTCCAAACTCTGGGCAAATCACTCAATTTTTGGAATTCTTGTTGTTGTATAGAAAGTGCTGAAGGGTGTGACTGTGCTCTTTGAATCTTTTTCATTGGGCCCATTTGGTGTGTGCTCCTTTGCAACAGCAGGCCTGCATCTGGCTCCCTGGAAATCCTTGTCTCTGACCTTGACTTGATGTTGTAGGGACTGCCGTTTTCCACGTGTTTTTAAGGCTATTACCATGCTCCAGTGATGAATCCAGAAGCTCCCTGACTGAGAGCTCTTCACTGAGAAAATCCAAAGCAGTACTCATAAAGCTTTTTCTCTGTTGATGCTTTCCCAGCTTTCTGTTACTGGACCAGATGCTTGGTTTTGGATAGAAGAAACTCCACCTGTTAGTGTGTGTGTTTGTGTGCTAATTGTGTTTTGCTTTGTCCTGAGATGTTCCATTAGTACTCATTTACTAAGTACTCTGCATCAAAACAGATTTCTGCCTGCTCCAGTCCCCTCCTTTCCCACTCCAAGTGGGCTGGTGTTACCTGCTGAGCTGTTGCACTAATGTTTGATCAGCTAATCATTAGGATCTAATTTATGGAATCAGGAGTGACTGTGCTGTTGCTGTGATGTATTTGAGAGTTACTGGCTGGCAGCATCCAAGTTAATGCAGCAGAAAGCCAATTCTGATGGTGTTCCAGGTATTTCCTACCAAGGACGTTTCCTGGTGGAAGGGACATGAACAGGATGTGCAAGGAACCTGTTGTGCTCTCAGCCAAACCTAACATTTTCTTGCATGGGCCTTTATCTCTGTCCTTTCCTTCCTTCTCCACTCCATCAAAAGCCAAGACAGAAATTCTCCTGGGATTAAACTCTCATCTTCCATCTTTCAGATAACTCTGCTCTTCCCTAGGTGCTGAGGGAGGAGAATGCCAAAAATTCCTGTTGCATGCCACCAAAACACACAAAAAAGGTCTTTTAACTCTGCTGGGAAATCTGTCCTTGGTAACTTTTGTACAAAGTCTTCCATTCTTTCTCTGAAAGCTCAGGATTTGACTAACAAAGAAGATGAGATGATGCTGCTTGGCATTTTTACTCTAATTCCAGTCCACCAGTCTGTCTTCTGACCATCCTGGCGTGGCTGGAGGGAGGTGCTGATGAACAGTGCTGTTCCCAACTGTTGGATGTACATGGACTGGGAGCAGTGGTTTTGGATGGTTGGAGTTGGGGCGTGCAGGAAAAGTTACATTGGTGTGAAGTGCCAGCCTTTTCCAACATGATTTAAATCCATGGTAAAAAAAATTGAAATTAGAAGAATCCAGTTTTAGGCATAATTTAGCATCTGCACAGACAGCATGGATGGATTTAACTAAAACAGTGCAGATGCCTGAGAGGTGGTGAGTGTAAATCACACCTTCCAAACCTCAAAATGTGGCAATTCCAGAAAAAAACTTCTCTCATCCATCTCCTGCTTTATTGTGCTTCCCTGCATAGCTGTATATTTATTTTTTTCCTCTGTATATCTCTGTGCCTGAATATAAGCACTTTATGTCATGTGTATGAATTTATCTGCATCTCTCCATGTAGTCAGACCTCAGCTGCCATCTAAACAGGCCCAGAAAATGAGGTGGAGAAAACATCTTTCAAGCCTTTTACTCTGCTCTTGTGCTGCTCTTTGGGCCAGAAAGAAGCCCTGAGTGGCAGTGGGTTATCCCATGGATGCTGAATGCCTGGAATTCCAAGCACTGAGCCTGACCTCCACGTTAGCTGTTCATGCTTTCTCTTTCTTGTCTCTGCCTTCTGTTTAGGAGGAAGTCATGGTTCTGCCTCCTGGAAAATGCTGCCCAGAGTGTGTCCCCAAGCCCTGCTCGGTGTCAGGAAGAACATTCCAGGTGAGTTGTGACAAACTCCACCAAAACCCCTCGCAATTTTTGGCATCTCTCTCTCTCCCTTCTCCCCAGCCTCTGATTTTCTGCCAGCACTGATAGCTTAGTACAAACACTGCTTTCTTCCCTGCTGGAAAGGCAGGAGAGGTGAAAGAAATCTGGACTTGATAAGCATTTGCTGGCCAGCAGAAAGGAAGTTTGCTGGGCGAAGGAGATGAGGCACTTTCTTTTCACACTTGTTTTGAAGGAGGAAAGCAGAAAGCACTGGTGGCCAAAGTATTTACAGCTTTCATTGTGGGATTAATTGAATGTATTGTTCAATGAATGTATGCACCTACTACTCCACAGTGTCAGTGAGGAAAAGGGAAAGAACTGTGGCCTCCTGGGTTTTCTGTCTCAGAGGTGATGCTTTTCTGGTGACCCTGCCTGTGCCTGCTAAATCTTGGGCAGCATCACCTTTGTGGTGTGTCTGAGGTCTAACCAAAACCTGGACATAATGGTTTCCCTGGATTAGCTTGTTTTCATAAATGTTCAGAGGAGTGAAAATCCACACATGGACTCCCCAGTGGTACAAAAAAGTGTGCATCAAGGTATAAACGTGGGATTTTCTGACAATGATTTTTTTTGGCCAACAATGGTAGTTCAGGCCTCCCCAATGCCACTAGCTTGCAATTAATGAGAAATACAAACCCACAGTGCCTCTACTTCCTTTTACTGAGCACGTAGAGCTCAGCATTTTTAAAGAGAAATTCATTATCTGATACAGACATGCCGAAGGAGCCGTCATATTCCATGAGCAGCTCAGGTTTCTGCAAGGAATTTGGTTGTTTTCCAAGAGTGTTTAACAACTGTACCCACGTTCTTTTTCAACAGCACGGGGAGCAGTGGAAGAAAAACGCCTGCACTGCGTGTGTGTGTCAGAGAGGGGAGGTCAGATGTCTGAGGGAGACCTGTGCCTCTGTCACCTGTGAGGAGGTGCTGAGAAATCCCCCACCTCCGACCCCCCCAGCTGCACCTTCTGCAGTGCCAAGGGGCTTCAGAGAGCCCTGCTCACTGCTGGCTGGTGTTTTCAGGGGGAGAAGAAGGTGCAGCGCCCCGGGAAGTGCTGTGAGGAGTGTGTGTCTGCCCAAGGGAGCTGCTTGGATGGGGACACCACCAGGTACCACGGGGAGATGTGGAACAGCACCCACTGTCACTTCTGCCTGTGCCAGGAGGGGCGAGTCACCTGCCGGGGAGCTGAGTGTGCCAAAGTGGAGTGTGCCAAGGTGAGGAAGGCTTTGGGATTTTATTTTTTTATCTTTCCCTCCCTTTTTCTTTTTTTCTCAGCTTGAGGCACTCGAAGAACTGGCCCTTGTTCTGTGCAATCCCCTCAAAAACATTTCACAGGGAAAGAGAGCAAACCTGGTTTGCACAGTGGGCTTCAGTTGTGAAGCAAACCAGTGTGAATGTAACATAGCTTGGATTCCCTCCCAGTGTCTGTAGTGGAGGGTCAGACACACAGAGGATTCAGTGGTGATCACTGGATTTACCACGGGGAAAATGTGCAGGCCAGAGATAGTTAAAAGCTTAAGAAATGTTCCTTTTATCCTCATTCTGTGTGCCTTCAGTAAGGTAGCTAGAAATGGAAGTCAGTGTTCTGCTTTTCTTCATTTTTTCTTTTTTCCATGCCACTCTTAGCATGGAAGTGAAGCTGGCAAGGTATTTTATTCCCAGTGCTGTTTGCTCCATAACTAATACCCTCCCTGCCAGGTTATGTTATGTTTGCTCTGCAGTGGATGTCCAAAATGCATTAGATGGGGTTGAATGCTTCACCCACACACGTACAAACATGCTTTGAATTGGCTTTTTTTTTTTGCAGTGGGACAAGACTTGTGTGTTGTTTGTCACTGCACAGGCTGAGAGGGTTGGGATTGCTCAGCCTGGAGAAGAGAAGGCTTTGGGGTGACCTAATTGTGGCCTCCTGAGGGGCTCCAAGAAAGATGGAGAGACTTTTTACAAGGGTCTGGAGTGACATGATAAGGGGGGGTGGAATTCACACTGCCAGAAAGTAGGTTTAAATTGGATATTGGGAACAAATTCTTCCCTGTGAGGGTGGGGAGGCCCTGGCACAGGTTGCCCAGAGAAGCTGTGGCTGCCCCTGGATCCCTGGAAGGATCCAAGGCCACTTGTCCTTTCCAGCCCTAACCTTTCTGTGATTTTACAATCTGATTTAATTGGTGAGCTCTTACCTGTTTTATACCTACTACTCCACAGTGTCAGTGAGGAAAAGGGAAAGAACTGTGCTCTCCTGGGTTTTCTGTCTCAGTGGTGATGCTTTTCTGGTGACCCTGCCTGTGCCTGCTAAATCTTGGGCAGCATCACCTTTGTGGTGTGTCTGAGGTCTAGCCAAAACCTGGACATAATGGTTTCCCTGGATTAGCTTGTTTCATAAATGTTCAGAGGAGTGAAAATCCACACATGGACTCCCCAGTGGTACAAAAAAGTGTGCATCAAGGTGTAAAAGTGCATGTTCACCTGTGCCTTTGAAACAGCCAAAAAGCACTGAGTGTGGGACCCAAAGTCACCCCTGCTGCTGATCACCTGACCTGAAACTGCACAGAGAGAGGTTTTGCTGGCTGGAAAGTCGTGGTTGTCATAAAATCTCCTGCACTTGCAGCTGTTTGAGCGAGCTGCCTGCGTGCTCCTGGCTGTAAATTGGATCATTTACACTAATGATGATGGCGTGCTGTCATGGCTCAGTGGGGAGGATTAGTTAATATTCATGCTCACATCTTGGGTACTGACAAAAAAAAAAAAAAAAATCCATTTTTCAGAAAAGCCAGGGGTGTTTTCCAGAACAATAGCTGGAGATGTTAATGTGAGGAGTTCAAAACTCCTCGAGTCATGTTTAGTCCTAGTTTGCCTCAACAGGGCAACAGGGCATTGATTAATTACAAGAAAATGTTTACTCAAAAAGCAAATGCCATGTTTTCTCTTTCCTTTGTATTTTCCTTCTGAAGTTGCAGGTTCTGTTCATTTAGGCACCTGCCTCAATAAATCAGAGACAGTGTGAAGCCAGGAGCACTTGGATTTCTCCCTTCATATGGCACTATTAATTTCCTGGTCACATCATCCTACTGGAAGTGCAATGAGGCCACAGATAGGAACTGCAAGAGGTTTAGCTCCAAACCCTTTCAAACAAACTCATCCAGCAAAGTGTCCGTGGTGATTCTGAGCTAATCCTCAAAAAACCATTTTCAGCAGGCTGTGAGCATGTTCTCAGCCTGGAACATGATCAACCTCTCTGCAGCACAGCCACAAGTTATCTCCCACAGCCTCTCCCTTCTCTGAGCCTTGGCAGAGCAGCATAGCTGCATTTTTTGGGGCTAGGCAAGCCGTGATCCATGGGTAGTTGCTCCCAGTTTTCCTACAGCCTGTGTTTATGGATGTGGGTGGGGATGGGAGAGTTTACAGCACACACTAGTGACATGAGATCCAAACCCTGCCAAAGGCATTTTGTAGTAATTGAAGAGCAGAGATGTACAGAAGCAGCAGAGAAAGATTTGGGCCGTGTGTGGTCCTCGGTGACTAAAAACCAGCTGGTTCCTCCTCTAGTTCCCCTGCTCAGGAATGCACCAGGGATGCCAGAGCGTGGCCAGGCTTAGGTGTTCTCCCGTGGTGAACCTAACAGTGACCAGTGCTGCTGTTACCCTGTCTGTGTCTTTAATAATTCCTGTACAAAAATCGAGCGTGCTGGTGTGGGACAGGGAAAATTGTCCTGGAACAGACACACCCAATGGGCACAAATCATAATTTGGGTAATCCTGGAAACCAAAGGTGTTTCTTGTGAGCTGTGTCCTGGTTCCCCAGGAAAAAGTCACTCTCTTTTCTGAATATTCAGCTTCCACTTGGCCACAAAGAATTATGGTGAATTGGGGCACTTTATTCCTTTCTCCTGCTGCTAAACTCTTCCCTTCAAACTGAAGTGATTTAAGTGGAATCTGCGGAGCTGTAGGGTTGTGACAAAGAACAGGCTTTTTCCATCTGGGATAAATAGAGCATGTGCTTTGAAATTCTCTTGGGGAAGTAAAAGTAGAACATTCAAAACGAAGGTAAGGCTCTATGCATTGAGATCTTGAGGCTGGGCCGGTGAAATCCTGGTGATCCACAGTGAAAGGGGGAGTGTTTCTCTGCAGGGATTTAGGGATGAAGTTCTGGCCTTATCACTGAATTCCAAGGCCTTTCCTGAGGTTTGTTCTGCAGCTGCAATGTTCACTAAGCACATTTTTCAAGCTGTACCTACAGAGATGAAGTGGGATAGGGAGAAGATAAGGTGAAATTAGATATTGGAGATTGCATTCCAGGGCAAGAGCTGCTCTGCCTCGGCATTCCACAGTGGGTTTTGGCGATGTTGGTTCCCTTGGAATTGCTGTAACCCTTCTCTCCTTCACAGGGTGAAGAATTAATGCACTTAGAGGGGAAGTGCTGTCCTGAATGTATCTCCAGCCATAGTTACTGTGTTTACAAAGAACATACCAAAGCTGTGAGTATCCTTGTATTTTGCAGCAGGGAATGGTGAGTTCTGCTCGCAAAGGTTTGGAGGGGTTGGCTCTCCCTCTCCGGTTCTGAGATGGATATTATTTGCAAGTGTAGCAGAAAAATAATCCATTAATATTGTCTGCAGGTTGCTTTTGCAATTTGCAGAAACACTTGTGTGCATCCTGTGCAGAATTTCACTTTTCCTTGGTCTCCTTTGTGCAGTTCAATCAATCATTGCCCTTTAATATTTAACATCCCTACCCAGAGGTTTCCTGCACGTTTCATATAGTTGATTTTAATCCTATCAAGTAGTAGCTACAGAGCTGGGGCAGTGTGTAGCCTTTTCTGCCAATGTATCCTGCTGATTATAATCTTTACTGCAACAGGAGCCCATTATTAATATTTTCAAGGAACTTCCCTCTGAAGTTAAAGAGAAAGGAAACACTGATTATCTCGGTTTAAATATACCAGCAGTGGGCTTTTCGTCGCCCTCACAGGCGAGAGGTCTGGAGCTGATCTCTCTCTTTGCCAACAGATGTGGGAAATGGGAAGTTTAGTATTGTTTGGGGGTTATTTTAGATGCTGAGCCTTTCTTTGCTCAGATCCCTTTCTCTGCCCCAGGTGAGGTAAAACACTCAGGTGTGAGATTTTTGCCTGATTGGTACTTTGTCCTTTCTGAGAGAGGAACTGGCAGAAAAGCTTTGTGAGCATTTAAAATGCCTGCTGTCTTTTCCTGCGGGCCCCTTCCTCCCTGTGCCCTTTCACCCGGAGATCTCCGTGCCTGGCCCGGAGTGCCAAATCCCTCAGTGCCTCCGCGTTTCTCCTGCAGGACGGGGAGAGCTGGGCCGAAGGGCCGTGCCGGGAGTGCCAGTGCCGGGCTGCGGCGGTGACCTGCTTCCAGCGCTCCTGCCCGCCCTGCCCGCGGGGCAGCCGGCCCCTGGAGGCCAAGGGAGACTGCTGTCCGCGCTGCCAGCCAGGTACAGAGCCGGGACAGCCCCTGCCTTCTTCTGGGATCCCTGCAGCCTTCACTCCCCCAGCACCAGAATCTTATCTCCACTTTTCAGTTGCTAATTAACTCGTTTCCGTACAATTCAGTTCTTAGACAAGTTTGAGGCTCCCAGTGATTTCCCCTGGTTTAAGTGACAGCTTTCTTTTGGCATGAGAAGTTCTCCTCAGGGCTGGTGTTTTGGAAGTGTTTTCTCTTTTTTCTCCACTGCTCCTTTCTGAATCCTAGCATGATTTTTGGAGTTTATGGGCTCCTGATTATTCCTTGGGAGTGGGAAGAAGAAAGAATGTGCAGACACTGTTATGCCACAAGCTCACCTGAGGCTGAATGGCTGCCAGTTAATAATTGTTTGGAAGGACTAGCATAGCCTTGGTTCATATGGTAATTTTGCCTATAAAATCCTTTTTCTCCAGGATATTGTCATTCCCCTGGATTTAAATTTCGTGGTTGGGAGGCTTTAGCTGTGGGTTGCTCGTTCTTTTTGGTAGCTCTTCTTGTTGCAGTCATATAACTTTGGTTTTATCAGGGTGCTCCAGTTAATGCTTTATCTCAGTAAAAAAAAAGAAAACAGCTTCACAGTTTAATCGTGCTGGAGTGCCTGGGAACATTTGCCATCTTCTTGTTTTAAAGCTTGTTATTTGCTGCATGCTAATGGAAATGCAAAGCACTGCAGAAAGAAAAGTGAGGAAACCTGGGTTTGGGCAGTTCCAATGGAATTGTCCTGGATTTTTGAGAGGGAACAGCATCTGCACAGGCTGCTGAGGAAGGGATAGATGATGATGAAGTGCCTCTGTCTGCTGGTTGTCTTGAAAAAGTGGCCATTTAGCTTCCATCATGGTAGCATTTTGGAAAACCCAGGCTTTGGAGTCGTGATATTGGACATACAGAGCCAAGCCTGCGTTTTTTTGCATCCTGAAAGGGAGCTGGCAATTTCCCATACCCAAGCCTGCTGTTTTCCCCCTGTGTTTTTCTGTCTTGCAGTGGTGGGGGATGAGAAACAAATGCAAAATGCAGCCTGCAGCAATTCAGTCTGTGAGCCCAGAACACCAGTCCCTGCTGCATCTGCTTCCATAAAGCCAGCAAAAATTGATTGCTGCTTCTCAGAGATGTGCTGGGGGAAGCTGGCAGAGAGAACCCATGCCTCTTCAGCCAGGGGAAAGCAAAAAGCCCAGGGCACTGCTGTATTTATGTTAAAAGCAGCAAATATTCCCTCTCACTGAGAACTTTTGGCTTGGAGCCTTGCTGAGAACACTTGACTGGGAGCAGAGGGGCTTGTTTGGTAGCTGGAGAAAAAATTCTTCTGTTCTGTGTCTCTCCAAGTAGCTGTGGCCAGGAAGCATTTCCGTGGTGCTGTGGCATCAAGGTTTTTCTGGAGGGGGAGCAGTCTGCCACCTGTAC
Source organism: Phylloscopus whistleri (assembly GCA_017589585.1). Classification (NCBI taxonomy): domain Eukaryota; kingdom Metazoa; phylum Chordata; class Aves; order Passeriformes; family Phylloscopidae; genus Phylloscopus; species Phylloscopus whistleri. Next base: position 1,627,217 of record JADMLD010000092.1, read on the forward strand.
TGTGACCTGGCATTGACCCAGAGTGGTGACTTACTGCAGGGTTTGGCTTGAGGAATCTCCAATCCAGGTTGTTTCGGGCCGTTAATTCCTGGTGCCTTACAGCTTTTACTGCTGAGGAGCCATGTGGACAATGAACACTCTTTTCATCAATTGCCTAGAAAATCTGAGCCTACATAATGACTTCTCACCTACTAAACAGAGCAATAAAATATTTAGCCCCTTTGATATAATCTAGTATGTAAAAACCCACTCCAAAGCTAACACATCTTGTGTCACCCAAGGAAATAAGTGATGGGTTTCACTTGGATTTCCGAGTTGCTTTGTTTTGCTCCCTCCTGACTGCCAACACCGGGTCTGCTTTCCCCCTCTGTGTGCTCCCCCTGTGCCAGGTGGGTGCCACCCGGACTGTGTGAGCTGCTCCCAGGGCTCTGATCGCTGTGACTCCTGCCGGGACCCCAGGAAGCGGCTGCAGGACGGGCGCTGCGTGCAGACCTGTGCGCGGGGATTCTACCAGCACGGGGGGGCCTGCTTAGGTAATTCCTGCCAGGGGCTACACCCCCTTCTCTGTGCTTTTGGCTGGGGGGGCCCATGGGTGCCTGCTAAAGAGATTCCCAGGCTTTGCTTGGAAAAACATCCAGGCACCTGCTCTGTGAGACTTTGTGAGGTTTCTGGTGGAAGCAGACGCAAATTCTTGAACTCTTCAGCTAAAGCACGGCAAAATCGTCTCATTTTGTCAGAGCAGGTGGAGGGTCTTCCTGCATCAGGGATTTGGGATTGATTTTTCTTCTCTCTTCTTTCTCCTGGCAGCCTGCAATGAAACCTGCTCAGCCTGCACCAACGGATTTGAGTGCTCCTCGTGCCAGACCCCCCTGCTGCTGAAGGACGGGCAGTGTGTGGCCTCCTGTGGGAAGGGCTACGTTCAGGATCAGCTCCTCTGCACAGGTACCTCGAGGCAAAAGAGGCTGCAGTCCTCTCTGATGGCCAAAGAGCAGGCAAAAGCTGTGCCTGGGCTGTGAGAACCCTCTCCTTCTCTCTCTCAGGGCATCTGCTGTTGACATAGGTGTTAATGTTCACCCTAGAGTAAAGGAAGGAGTGAGTGAACAGAGGAACTGAGGCATACAGGGTAAAAGTGCTTGGGGAAATATTCATGACAGTTCCTCAGTGGATCAGCTCTGCTGTGTGTTTCTGCTCGTGCCAAACCTTTCAGGATATGGTGCTTTGAGGTGTGTAGAAAGTTGCTTGAAGGGGTGGGGGATTGATAGGGCTCAGGAAATACTCTCTGGGGAAGTTTCCTGCTTTGTTTTGCCAGGCTCCATACTCTTCCTGGAAGTGCATTGAGCTCACTGCTCACAGGAAGCATTTTTACAGAGTAAATTGGTAATTCTGTAGAACACTGGAGATGTGTCTAACTCCTTTATCTTACCAGTTGGAAGGAGTGAGAGTAAGATTCAGAAGTTAGCTTTCTCTTTGATGGAACTATGACAGTGCTTTTATGAGCTTCCCCTGGTCCTTTGAAATACTTTAAACTCTTCCCAAACTGTAAAGCAGCTGCTTTTTCATCATGGCAGTTTAATTGTTTTCTCTAAAATTAACACTTTTCTCATCTTGATGTTGGCCTTTTTAGAAGGCTTCTAATTATTATTTCTGCAGCTCTGATTCAGCAGAGGGGTGGAGCAAATGCTTAACTTCTGAGCCATCCTTTTAATTTCTTTGGACTAACCCTCCTGCTCAGAATTAAATACAGGCTGAGGGCTTTTGGCACGTTTCAGGGCAAAGCACTCTAGATAGTAAGTCCAGCTTCCTTTTCTGAAGTGGTTTCCCTTGAAGAGCTGAACACTTGTTTCAGGTTTTGAAAGTCTAAAAAAACTCTCCCCTCCAGCAGCCACTGCAGCCCAGGGCACCATTGTGGATGTATAAATAGACAAGAGAGACCAGGTCCAAAAGAATTTATAGGCTTAAGTATCACATCATCTTCTCCTTCATTTGGTTTTGTTTTATCATTTCCTTTCCACCTGTTGGTGGTGTTTTAATTGGCAGTGCCCATGTACTGCTGAAGGGGTAGGGAAAGGCTAATGTTTCATTTTATTGCTGGTTTGTAGATTACTGATTGTACACTCCATCCAAATTTGCAGTCACGCATGCTTGTAGCAGAATGTTGCTGGGAAAATTTGTTCCTCTTTCCTCCAGGGAATTAAACCAATTTGCTTTAGTTCTGCCTGGCTGCATTTTCTGCATAAAGTCAAAGCAGTGGAGAAAGTCTTACATTTCAGATGTGCTCCGTAATTCATGGCCATTCACTCTTTCCTTGTCTCCTCTTTAGTTCTGCAAATCTCTAATCAGATTGTCCAGACTGGGCCTCAGACTGCTCCAAAAGATTTTCCTCATAATGGTTTTAGCATCCACAATAAGCATGTTCCAAAATCACAGAAAGGATGAACTAGACTGTGTTAATTGCTGTAGTTCCAGTAAACTCCCTCCTGAGGAATTCGCTCTGGACTTGAAAGAGACTTAACACCAGGTTTCTTGCTCTAGCCTCCTGTCAAACACTGTTGTCTGCATTGTAGAAAAACACAGTGAATTAGCCTTTCCTTTTGTTCATGTTTTGTAACAGCTGGTCTAATTGAGTATCTTTTGAATTTTTGATTACAGTTGTTTGATCCCTGCCCTATTTTAATCCTGCACCGGGGTTGTTTCCTGCCCCCATCCCTCCACTTGCTGCTGTGAAGAATTAAAACCGTTAAGAGAAAGTAAAATTGAGAACAAAAGGTACTAAGTTCAGTTCTGTAGCAGAGGATTTAAACTCACCCGGTTGAGTTTGTGTCAGGCAGAGTGGTGGATTCTCCCTTGGCAGAGACAGAACTCCCCCACCAAAGGCAAAGCAAAGGGAAGCAGAAATAAACCGTGTCTGCCTGGTAGAATGGAAGGGCTCGAAGGACTCGCGGCGTTCAGTGCTCTCACTGCATTTTTCTAACTTAATTATTTATGTTTTCAGGATTAGTCAAAAGCCCGGGCAGAACTGGAGTGTTTCTGCTTTCATCTCCCAAAATGCGAATGTTGAAGTGTGTAACTTGACACTAACAGACCCGGCTCGCTCTGAAGCGAAGCACTCGGCTTTCTGCTCCCAAAGTGCTGCTTTTCCCTGCTGTCCCTGGCTGTGGAGGATCCTCCAGGATCCTGCGGGGCTGGGCTTGCCCAGCTCCCAGGGAGGAGTGCAGGAGAGAGGCAGCACAGATCAGTGGGACCCCACAGCCCAGCAGTGCCTTCTGTGTTCTTACTGGGACCCCACTGGCATTGCCCTCCTGCTGTGGTCAGAGCTGGGGGGGTTTCAGGTGCTTGCAGAAGAGACAGATTGGTGAGCTGCAAAGCAGCCCCTACAAATCTGAACTGGAAATAGCCTGGGGGGTGGGAACAGCTTCCTGGCCACTTCTGCTGATTTATTTTCACACAGCCACTTCGTTGCTGCAGGCAAGGATGTTTGAGCTGACAGTGGCTCATTGAATGCTTCCATTTTTCCCTTGTTCTTTCTTTGGAGTTGGTGCCTGGCTGTTTGGGTGAGGAGCAGCTGGTGAGCCTGGCAGGGATCCAGTGCTGAAAGAGCCAAGGATTCTGGAGTCAGGGTGTGTAGTCACGGAATCAGGGAATCACAGAATGGTCTGGGTTGGAAGAGATTGTAAAGATTATCGTGTTCCAACCCCTCTGCTGTGGATATCTTCCACCATCGCAGGTTGCTCAGAGCTCCATCCAGCCCGGCCTTGGACACTTCCAGGGATGGGGCAGCCACAGCTTCTCTGGGCAACCTGTGCCAGGGCCTCCCCACCCTCACAGGGCTTTGCCAAGGGCCAGCAAGAGCCAACTGGTAACTCTCTAAGAACAGAGTCAGGCTGCCAGCAGGGAAAAGTGTCTCTTGGAAAGGAGCAGCACCTCTAGGGAGGAACTGAGAACTTTGCAAATGACTGGGAATGTTCAGATGTGCTGACACACTGAGGCAGGTTAACAGGCAGGGGTCCCAGCTGTGCAGTGGGAAATCTGCAATTAAAGGATCCAAGTCCTGGCACCCACTCTTTCAAAAACGTGTTGAAAGTTAGAGTGAGCTCAGAGAGGAGCAAAACAGGCAGGTCTGGAAGGTGAAGTGAGGACATTTCACTGCTTAGAAATTTACAGCATGAACTCATACTCTGCAGTTACCTTTTGAGTGTAGACGTGCCCTGAGAATCATCCAAGCTGGAATGAGATGCAGGTTTTTTCTATCAGCAAGGGAAATTATTGACTGTAGTAGGAAACTGTGCTGCATCCCTGCCTTGGCATGGGATGGTTGGTGTTCCTTGTGTTGGGATTGTGAGGGGAAGATCCTACCCAGTGCAGGGTGCCCAGGGTCCTTTTGAGACATTGCAGTGTTCAGGAACCAGAAGAGCCACAGCATTCTGGAAAGATCAGGAAGGAGGTGGAGGGAAAGAAGATGGAGGAGGGTGAGAAGGGGCAGAGCAAACAGCTAATCAAGACAAGAAAAGGGAAAATAAACCAAGGTGGAAGTGTGGAGAAGGAGCATCCAGAATGGCAGAGGACCATGAGCCAGGCATGGGCTCACATGTCCTGAGTCTTTCCCCCTGAGCACTCCCTGTTCTAAGCCCAGGTGTTCCAGTTCTCTCCATGTGAGATGGAGCCTTTAGCTCTTTCCTGCCTTGGACAGTGCTGAAATCCCCTGGGCTGGGGTGTTGTGCCCCTCTGTGCCATGTGAGTCACATATAATGTGCTCTTATTTCCGTGGGTGAGCTGCTGCTGTCCCTGCTGGTTTCTGCGTTGCACTGATGCTATTGACAGATGAGGTTTTTTTCTTGGGTGGCTGCAACTTCAGACGTGTTTGCAGGGCAAACATTGAGAAGATCCCTTTTCTCCCACCTGCTGCAGACTGGGAGCACAAGCATGTACCTGCCTTATTGTGAAATAATGAACTGAAGAACATCTTTGGAACTTATTTGGGTGTAATTGAGAAAAAAAGAAAAACCTTAACAGCTAAAAGAACTGTAAATTGCACCGTTCCTGCAACACTGGTAGCACAGGATTTGATAAGAGTCTGCATCCCAAATTTTCCCCAGGAATTACTCAGGCTGAGCATGTGAGGATTCCTGGTAAGTCAGTTCCTTCTGCACCTGGAAGGACAGGAGGAATTGTTTCTGGAAGCAGGCTGGCTTGTTTTTCCTTTTGCCAAACCTTGACTGCAGCCCTGCAGCGCAGTTCTGTGTTTGTGCCCAGAGCTGGGTTACTGTCAGCAGTCAGGCACCCCCAGGATCTGAGTTTCAAGTAGCCTGTGATGGGATCTCTTCCTCTTTCCCTTTGTGCTTGTGCAGCCCCAGGGACTTCACAGTGTTCCCAACACTCCTCCTGGGCTGATAACAGCTACACTGACTGCTCTGATCTGTGCTGCTGTCACATTCCACGTGCAAAAATGCAGCTGGAAGTTGTCCTGCCGGGATGGCTCAGATGAAAGATTCTAACCCCAGAGCAGCAGTGGGTTGTGTTTGTTATTTTTCATCCTCTGAAGCAGTGAAAGCCTGAGCAGACCTGTGAAGAAGTGAAGTGGTGCAGGCTCTTTGTTGTGCAGAGCTGGTTGGAAGCGGGTTGTTGGCTAACGCTGCGCTTTTCTCCCCTGCAGCCTGTCACGAGTCCTGCTCCTCGTGCTGGGGAGCTGCTGAGCACCACTGCCTGTCCTGCAAAGACCCATCACACGTGCTCCAGGCTGGGCTCTGCCTGCCCAGCTGTGGCCAGGGGTTCTACCCAAAGGATGGCATCTGCACCCGTATGTACCTGTGAGAGAAAGGCTCTGCACCAGCAGGAATCAATATTTCATTTAGCCATGCAGCAGCTGTGACTGTATTCATGTCTGACAAGGCAGCTGCACCTTGTGCATTCATACCAGATGAGGCAAGCTGCTGTTTGTTTGGGAGATTATTAATTCATTTACGCTGATCAGATGCTGAAAGGTTTCGGGGGTTTTTCCTCGCCCAACAGCTTGAAAACCTGAGTTGTTTCTGAGGGCTTGACAAATCCATTTGTCTGCGGAAAGAAAAATGGTCTTTGCCAGCAGGTTTCTGTAAATTTAATTATGATTTGGCATCACAGTAACTAATACCTGCACAGCAGATGTGCCTGGGGAGCTGGGAAGCTTTGCTGGGAAAAAGGGAGAAGGGTTGGCTAGAGGGAATTAAAAGACCTAAGTCAAACAGATCCTGGAGGGGGAAAAAAAATCCTAAATAAGGAATCTCACATTTGCCACATGCATTCCTGTCTAACCTGGATTGCTGTTGGCAGCCACCTCCAGCTGCTTGGGAGGACTGTCCATGGTCAATCAGGGCTTGTTGGGCTTCAGATGTGTGGCTCACACAGGTGTGTCTGGGCCACAGCTCATTAGAAAGGGCTTAAAAGCTCTTTCTGAACGTGGTGGCAAAATTCTTCCTATTTGGGCTTATTCTGGATGACCAGGTTCTCCTTCCTTTTGGTTGATGTCTGTACCAGGTAGTTTTATCCACCCATGTTTTAGGTGTGTTTTAAGGCTTGAAATCTTATAGCTGAAAATAATTTAAGCTGAAAAGGAAATTTGACTTAGGTTTGGTTTTTATTGCCAGTGGTTTCTTGAAACCTCTGAGATTCAGACCTTTCACCTTCTACCAAAAACCATGCATTTTGATACCCAGCTGGAGATCTGCTTTGTCTAGTGAAAGGAAACAGAAATTGGTTAAGTAAAATGCTTGATTCTTCTGAATATCCAGCAGCATATTGCCTTAGGGAAGCCAGAGTTCTGTGGTGCTCTTGGACAGCAGGTCTGTTCACTTCAGAGCTGGTTGCCTGGGATAATATGGACCACAGGAACTGCTGGGAAAAACTATCATGCTTGATTTTATCTGCATTTTCCCACTTTGAAGAAAAGGACGGGGGGAAATGATAATTTTTTGGTCATTTCATCACCTCTTCCCCCCCTCCTTGCTGAACAGTCTGGTAGCTGCTGCTTGCTGCACACTGCCATGTAAAGATTCCTAGAGTGATTTCCATCCACGGGGAGAGAGGTTGATGGCTCTGCTGTTCTTCCCTAACTGAGTGCATGTCCTTAACAAGCTGTTCTCTCTGCAGCTTGTGGCCAGTTCTGTGAGAGGTGCTCTCCAGAGCCAGCCAGGTGTGTCAGCTGTGCTGCAGGGAAGCTGTTACACGAGGGGAAGTGCCTCCCTCGGTGCCCAGACGGACATTTCCCCAGTGCCAGTGGAAGATGCAGAGGTAGGAGGTGTATTTTTGCATCACCCTTCCCCAGGCTCTCAGGGCAGGGAGGGAATTTTAAGAGCACAGAAATGGGAGTGGGGACAGGGAATTGGATTTTTTTTGTTGTTGTTGTTGTTTTCTTCTGTTCACTTGTGATGGATGGTTTCAGATAACCTCCTTTCCTTGTGAAACGCGCTGAGATACATGTTGGAAACATCACCTGTGAGGGGGAGTTATTACTGTTACCACTTATTGGTACATGGGCACTTCTACTCTCATTAGTTCACCTAGCTGAGTCTCATCCCAGCTGGGAGCTCTCTGCAGCTGGAGAAGGCTGTAGTCAGCACCACCACTCTCGAGGAGTGCAAATGGGATGTTTCAGCTCTGTGTGCTCTGCTTCTTTCTCAGCTTGTCACGCTTCATGCTCCACGTGCGAGGGACCTCTGGCCACTCACTGCACCTCCTGTTCCTCCCCTCTGGCACTGCGCCAGGGCCAGTGCCTGGAGAGCTGTGGGGAGGGATTTTACCAGGAGCACAACATCTGCAAGGGTGAGCTCTCTACTTGGGATAAATTCCCCAGCTGCTCTAAACCAGCTTTTGTTTTTCCTTTGTCCTATGCTGGAGCATTCAATGCCTAATTCCTGCCTTTCCTGCAGATTGTTTTCTGCTTTGAGAAGAAGTGGATTTTCCCACATACTTTCTGCTTTCACACCCCCAGGATTTAGTGATTTCAGGGACTTTTTTGTTTTTTTCCTTCTCTGTGTACACTGCTAAAGTAAATGTACATTGCTTCCAGGTTTTTCTCAATACCAGTTAAGGGGTGGATGAAATTCCACATGTTCATGGTATGAAATTCCACATATTCATGGTATGAAATTCCACATGTTCATGGTATGAAATTCCACATACAGCTGGTAGATTTGCAAAGACTGAGGTCATCTTTGCAGTAGTGGGAACAGCGAAAATTGGGAAGGTGAATTTCTGCATCGTGTGAGCCTTTCACACTGTCATTTCTTGCTGTTCCTCCTAGTGAGATTGAGCTCACTGTTGCAGTTCCAGAAATTAAAGGAGAATTGGCTGCCTGTGGCACAGGGCTGCAGTGTTTTTTATTTGCTCATCAGCTTTACTCGGGGAAAGAGCTGTTCCTTGGGGGCGGGAGGAATGAAGTCAAAGTATTTCCCTAAAAATCCCTGTTCTGTTGTAGAAAGCAGGAGCAGATGCTGCTGGGCCTTGTTGCTGTCTTTCCCAGAGAGAAAGCTGTGGCTCTGATGGCTCTCTCCCCCTGTGCCCAGGTTGCCACCCCTCCTGCCACTCCTGCACCGGCCCGGGGGCCGCGCGCTGCCTGCAGTGCCGGGCGCCTGAGGACGTCCTGCAGCCCCACCTGCCTGGGGAAGGAGCTCTCCACGGCCTTTGCCTCCCCCTCTGCCCACCCCAGTTCCATGTGGACAGCACAGGAGTCTGCAGAGGTGAGAAGAGCTTGGGGGTTTGGGTGTTTGATTTGTATGTGGCTCGGAGCCCTGTGCGTGCCTCTCGACTGCCATGAGTGTTTAAACTCTGTAACTTTCAAAATGGCATATCCCAGCACTTTGGAGGGAAAATGTAATCTACATAAGACTCGTGGCTAAAAGACTCAGGTACTTTCTTTTTGAATGCCTGTGTTCGAGCCTGCACGGCTCAGCTCAGCGTAGCCTCCTTCCCATTGAAGCTGAGTACGTGGTTTTTAGCACTGACTTACTTTGAAGCAGGATCAATCCTTAAATCCTTTTCAAAAAAGACTGAGCTTTCTCCTCCTTAGCCCTTGGAGAAGGTCAAGACATCCCAGAGCAGTATTTTCTTTTGAGGAAGCTCTTCTGCTACATGCCCTGCAGCAGACCTGCCACCCCTGCTCCTGAAATACCAGCTGGGAAGAATTTTCATGAAGGCTGGAGTTTGGAAAAGTGGGTGATGTGATGTACATTGGGATATGTGTGCTTTCCCACCAGTCAGAGAGACAGTGACTTAAGTAAAGTACTAGCAGTAACAAAGTAATAGCATGTTTTATCCTGTTGGAAAAAAAATATTTTAAAAAAGTGGACATAATTTAAAATCCATTTGTTTTGGTTTTATCTTTTTGTCTCACCTCAGTGGAATGAGTACAAGCTCATGTTTTTGCTTTAGAGGATGTTGAAAAGAGAGAATTGCCATGTTTCCTGATTTTGTTTTTGTTTTTTTTTTGTGGAGCAATTCTGTCTTAATCAGTGACTTAGACAGGTATCCAGGGTTTTGAACTGGTTCCTGAAGGCATTAGTGTAGTGTACAATCCAGGCAGTGGCTGTTTCTTGGCAGCTAATGGGTTTTCCTGGCTGAGTCCAGGTCATGGTGTAGAAACTGTGTGAGGGAATCCCTATATCCCTGCCTCAGGTGGGTGAACAGGCCTGAGCAGAGCTCAGTGACAGCACTGAATTATGTCACAGGGCAAGAATCCCAGCACAGCCCCTCGTGGTATTGGCTCTGCTGTGCCAGAGGTGCCATTAGAGTGGGAGTTTGATTTATTGTAGAGATTGATTTATTGTAGAGAGTTCGAGATGTCAAACTGGGAGCTCTCACTATTAAATACTCATGCAAGGTTTGCAGGTTCAACCTTTTGGAAAAAGCAAACCCACAGCACTGTGCAGAACAGAAGCATGTTCATATCTAGGGCAAAATGCTGGTTTTGTAGAGTCATAGAATGGCCTGGGCTGGGAGAGACCTTAAAGATCTCCCTGGCAGCCAGCTAAGTGTAGTTGTATAAATTATTTTATTTCATTGAATGTCTGCTCTCCAGCCCTGTGTCTTGCCTTCCCAGAGTCCAGAGGTCTGTGTTCAACTCACAGGATGGAACCTGTAGCCTCCAGCCACTGCTCCAATAAATATGAGGTTTTGAGCTAGTGAGTTTATGTGTTTATTTAATCAGATGGCTTAGCTGAAGATGGTTTGGTTCAGGGTCAGTGTCAGGAAAGAAGTGCAGTATTTAACTGCACTCTTCCTTCTTGCTGGATCATCCTTGTGATGAGCATTGGCTTCGGGTGGCCAGTCCACCTCTGTGGATATTTGCCCCAGGATGGCTGATGATAACTGTGCAGTGAGAGGAAACCCTGCCTGGAGTAACTGCAGGGTGATAACAGAAGGTGATTTCAGCAGCTGGTAAGTTTGCAGCACCCCAGAGCTCTTCCAGGGAAGACAACAGCATCACATGGTGCTGGGCAGCTCAGCTTTGCATTTCAGTAATGAGCTGCGTGGGTGCAAAGAAATATTAAATATGCAGCTGTCTCTGCTTGCTCCTTATCTTCAGGAACTGCTCTCTACTTTGAACTCCTTTCTACCTCTCACAAGCAGAGGATCCTGTAAAGGAAAAACACCTTGGGAAGAAAGCAATCTGGCCGTATTTTGTGGCAGTAAGAAGGGGAATAAGGCAGAACTGATTTGGCTTGCTGTGTGTTCTTGTTTTCACCCACAGAGTGCCACCCGTCCTGCGCAGGCTGCGTGGGGAATTCCTCCCAGGACTGCACGGCGTGCCCGGCTTCTCACCTGCTGCTGGAGGGCAGGTGCCTCCCTGCCTGTCCTGAGGGGCTCTTCAGCCACGGGGACCACTGCTCCTGTGAGTGCCCCTGCAGCTCTCCCTGCTGCAGCTCACCCTGCTGCACCTCATCCCATGCATGTCCCGGGCTGCAGGGCTCCATGCAGTTAGAGATGTATTTTCAGGGCTAGTCCCATTTCAGGGAGTGGGATCTCCTCCTAATGAGAGAGAGATGTATGCTTGGAATCATCAATTACACTCAGTTCTGCTCCTCAGGACCGTTTCCCTGCAGATATTTTGTACTTGATTTCAGGATGGTGTTCCTGGCTTGTGTGCTGTGGAAGAAACTCTTTCATGGGCAACACCGAAAAATAAAATGCTTTTATTAGGCAAAGCCTCAAATTTAGAGAGAAAAACCTTTTCTGAAGTCCACTGCTCTATTTATTCAATTTAGTTGGCCAAGGAACAACTCTATAAATAGATTTGTTTGGCAGGCCATTGTAAAGATTCATCAGTTCTGAGGTGTGCACTGCCACCTTAGAGCTGAGATAACTGCTGAGTGCTGCTTTACGTGGTTTCAGGCTTATAGAAATGTCTTGGAAACAAAATTCCTGTGTCAGGAAAGTGGCATCTTGCAAGCTGTGTCCTTTTTATTCATAAAGAGCTTTGAAAGTAGTTTTTAAGAATTTTTTTACTGACTGTTAGCCATATTATTTTTATCTCCCTCAGATCTGTAGCATGGAAATCTGACATCTGTCTTTAAAGCTGGAAGGATACAAAAGCAGTCCATGAAATATTTTTGAGCTCTGTTAAGCCACTTTCTCTGCCATGTCTGTGGAACTTTTAGCAGACAGAATGGCTAATGAGCTGCCAGGGCATTCCTGCTGTAGAGGTTTCAGTTTGGGAGGGCTTGGTGGAGAAACCATTCCTCAGTTTTGCTCTCATGCATATTATGATGTTCTTACAGTCCCAAGAGAAGTTTAATTTATCTCCCCTGTGCATCCCACTCTGTTTTGTTTTTTTTTATATGCACAAGCATATGCTGCAGGGAGGAATACCAGGGCCCACCTCTCTCTCTTTTATATTGTGTGTAGATCTGTACCCTGATTAATGCAGGGAACAAATCACATTTCTTAAACTGACAGCCCATTCCTCATCTTGTTTATTCAAAATGAGGATGCCAGAGCCTTCCAAACCACAACCCTGGTGCCATTAGACCATTTTATGCCCATGTTTTGTAGGAGTAAATGATGGTGGGAGCTGGTGTTTCGGGAAGGGAGGGGAAGAGGGTGCACCAGGAGCATAACCAGGAGTGTTGATTTTCTTCCTCAGCCTGTCATCCATCCTGCAAGACGTGCCATGGCCCCTCTGATGAGGAATGCTCCACCTGCCACCCCCATGCCACTCTGGATCGTGGGAAGTGCAGGACAGGCTGCAAGGAAGAGCAGTACCTCAACCTGGTGGGGTACTGTGTGGGTGAGTGAGGGGAGCTGCTGGGGGGTGATCTATCTGTCTGTGCCATTAAACTGCTGCTTCACACTGCCAGGAAAGCTGCTTAGACCTCCAGGAGAAGGAGTTCAGTTAAGATTTGTGATCCAAAGGAGCAGTTTATGGGGCCCTAAAGAAAAGCTGGCACAGCTGTGTGCATTTTGGGCTGGTAATAGGATTTCTGGATGGGGTTATGCTGTGTGGGTGCTCAGTGCCTGCACTTAAGCCCATCATCTGAAACCACTGATTGCATTTATCTGTTTAGAAAGAAAAATCGCTTTTAATCCGTCACACAGACACGTATAAACATATCCTGGGAACTGCTCCAACAATTTCTGAGCTTTATCAAGCCATTTTTTTTTCTTTATCAAGAAAAAAAGCTACGGTGTGTGAGGCTTAATCCAGGCTGAACAGTTCCAAATGAGATAAGGAATCCCTAAGAAAAGGGAAAAATGCATTAGAAGTAATAAATATATCCATTGAGAGGCGATTGTTCTCAGTTTAATATGATTTCCTTTCACAGAGCCTTCCCTTTGCTTACGTCTATGTCCTGGATGTTTTTTTTATGAAAGGCTTGTTTCTTTGCTCTCTACAGCTTAATTCTATGAACCATTTCTTCATCTTCCTTTTAAACAACAATGACTGTTTTGTCTGCAGAGACAAAAAGAGCAGGGAAAGAAAGTGTGCAAGGAGTAGGAAAATATCCTAAGAGTACTGTACAGCTCCTTAGGAATTCAGGCTGGGGAATCAAGATGTTTCATGCAGTCAGGTAACTACAACCTGGAAATAATTCAGCATTTCAGTGTAAGGAGGGGTCTCTGTCCTGTACAATTTCAGGGGATACAGTGGTACTTACTAATGTCCAGAGCTCTATCCACTTTATTTCTTCCACCGTATTTCCCCATTAATTTGAATTATGCTTCCTATGAAAGAAGTCCAGTGGAAAAGCAGCCTTCCTCTGTAAAATTTGTTGGGAAAACCTTAGTACCACTTATCATCAATCAGGACTCTTTCTGAGGAGGCTTTATTCTGCTGCTTTAATTATCCCTTTGTTTGGTTTCCTGCTCCCAAACCCCAGTGGTCAGGGAGATGTCACAGTGCAGGGCAGGGATTGGAAGCAGTGGGTTCCCTCAGGCAGTGTGGAGGGCATTCCTTGTGGCATGGGAACCCTCAGTGTCCAGATGTTTTTTTTTGTCCCACTGAAGCTGTCAGAACCCCTGCAGGGGAACATAACTGAGGTTTTTTGCCTTGACAAAAAAAAAGTTGTGCTTTGGCCTGGGATCTGCAGTCTGAGGTGTGTTACTCTTTGTGCCAAATTTACATCTGGTGTTTGAGCAAAGGCTGTTTGTTGCCAGTTCTCCCAGAGATAAAGAGCTCCACATCCAGGTTGTTAAATTTCACTCATTCGGCACTGATTGAGATGCTGAATTTGCCCTTGCAAGTTATTAACTATCAGTTAAAGAGCAGCTGTCCCATAAAAGAGGACCTTAAAACTCCTGACACTCTCATAAGACATGATTTGCATCAGAATCTAACAAAGCTTTTTCCTTCACCTCCCCAAGCAATATAATTTTACAATTATCTTCCCATTTATGTTTAATTCCTCACCCTCCAGGCTGAATTGTGTTATGGCTTATAGGGCCTGCTGTGCATTATAGTCACCTGCCATCCTTTATGGACCTGGAGGGGAAAATCTTTCACAGAGGCTGGAGAAAACCAACTGTCACTCCAAACCATTGCCTGGGAATTCATGGTGTTATTGTGCGTGTTACCTGAATGGGGATTGGAGCATTTGCCATGTTAATAGAAGAAAAATTTTAAAAAAAGTCTTGTTTTCAGCAGTTAATCAAAGAAGCATTTCACAGTTAAGCAGAAGAAAGACAAAATGTCCTCAACTTTCAAAAAATCAATGAGTCTCTGAGCTCTGTTTCGGGCACGCAGAATTCTTCCCTGAGAGTGCTCAATTGATTAATTTTATTTTATAGCCCAAGTGTACGCACAGGAATGTGCTTGAGGCTTCAGCCATTCCCTGTTGGATCTCACAGCTTCCGTGGGTTTTGTTTTCCCAGTTTGAAAGTACTCTGTGATTTGCCTCTCCCTCTTGTCCAGCTCAACTTCAGCTTCAGGAGACTTTGCAATCACCAATTTAAAAATCCCAACCACAGCTAAAAATCTTGTCCTGCTCATAAACCCCTGCCCTCACTTTTCTGACTTGAGGTTTCTGTGTTGATCTGGAAGCTTCCCCGTTGATCTTTTCCTGGCTGCATGGAAGGGTAATCAGACAAATGCAGAGAGACTGCTGTGGAAGAAAACTGTGCACACGGATGCAGAATCCCTTGTAGTCTGGTCTTAACTCCAGCTGCATCCCCCAGCTGCAAGGGAACTCCCACTCCCTGTGTTCCACAGGCCCTTGCTTCCTTAGGCTGTGTGCAGTGGGGAAAACGTTCAAAGCTAAACCAGAAGAGCTCGCTCAGGAGGGGGCCTGTAACAAGCTTTGCTGCCTTGCTCTTAAAATTCCAGGAGGGACACTCTGAAAACAAGAAATATACTCAGTTCCTTGTAAAATTAATGAGCTGTTGCTGTCCTTTTAGGGAGACATTGATATCATCACAGAGAGCTGGAGTTTCGCTGAGCAGAGCAAGAGGGGCTTAGCTCCACTTACTCACTGGCGTGCAGCCTCCCACAGAATCAGCAGCTGAGCTGCCAGAGGTGGAAAAATCCTTTCCCTGCTTTGCTCTGGGCTCCTTTGTGCCAGACACCATCCAGCTGGATCTCCCACCTCACACTGCCTAGGGAAGCTCTCACACAGGATGCAGGCAAATCGTGGTTGCACTTCGCCAGGAATTCACTTTGCTCCTTTGAGTGACAGATCTTGGAAAAGAGAGACATGGAAAACATTCCAACAACCAAAACAAGCCAAAAATCCTGGTCAATGTTGCATATCCTTTTAAACCAACCACACTGACTTGCTTTCTGGATTTACTGTAAGACCAGAGACTTTTTGCATGCTGAGGTGCCTCTGAAGTGCTTTCAGTGCTGATTTTAAGTCAAGCTCTGTTGTAAACCTCAGGTCTCACCTTAGAGCACAGCACAAAACTTGAGTCAGGAAATACTTCTCTGGGGTGATGTGTTTAAACAATATGAGTGGGTGATTGCTTAGCAAATGTGGAGCTGAGGGGCAGAAATGCTGCTGGCTTCCTTTGTGAGCATTCACCATCACTTCAGAGATGTTTTTGTCTCCCCAACAGCCTCTTTTGCCTTAGGACAATCTGTAACAGGTAGTTTCCATATAGGAAGGACACTGTTTTCTTGCTTTATTTGCTAAGAGAAAGCTAAAGAGGGTGTGGAAGTCAAGTAACTCTGGAAATCTGTGTATTTTCATTTTACTTTACAACGAAAGCAGCTTTATAGGAAGATCAGTGGTAGGGAAGGTGATGGGGGTTATTTTTGCACAGAGGTGAAGAAGGAGGAAATCAGAGCCAGCTGGAAGGGGAGCAGGAAATTAATTTTGCTTGGAGAGTGCGAGGAAAGTCAGCAGTCTTAGAAAGATCAGAAGGGAGGCATTGGGACTATGGAAACTGGTGACAGACTTCCCAAGAATCCAGTTTGCACAGTGGAAGGGGTCTAAGGGAATTAACTAACCTGTGTTGCACTGACCTGCAACCATCTGGGGATGCCAAGGCTCCAGAAAACCCAGATCCCACAGGCTGTAATGTGCCCGCTGGCTGAGCAGGGGGAAGGATTGACAGGGGGAAGGCAGAAGCAGGAAACAAGTAGGGCTGTGGGGTGTTACTGAGAAAGGAAAGGAAAACATCCCCCTTCTGTTAGTCCTTGCTTCAAAGGCAGCCTGCTGTGAAAAAGTGAAATCAGCTCTCCCTGAACAAAGCACGTCAGTTCTTCCCTCACCCTCTCGCTCGCTCCCCAATGTCCCTCAAATTCACCATGAGCGTCAGCCCTGGGTTTTTTGTTGGTGCTGTGTGTGCTTTGATCTCCAGGCTTGCAAAGGAACAACAGAGGGATGGGGCTGATTCATCCTAAAACAGTAACTGAGAGAACTCTTTCCACTCGTAGGAGTGAAAATAGAGGCTGGTGAAGAGAAAACTCTGCTGCAGCAGCACAGGGTTTTGTAGATACTCAGGTTTTTAAATGTTGGTTTGGGAAAATGTAGGTTTTTTACTGCAGATACTGAGTGTTTGGATACACTACATTTTCTCAGCCTCATTTTTATGCTCTGTTTGTGAAACCTTTTGACCAGATTTGTTTCCCTTTTGTGGCTCCAGCAAGAGATTCAGCTGGAGGAGTTTTACTTTAGCAGTAAGGAGGGTCAACCTAATACCAGGTAAATGTGGAAGTACAAAAAAGTAATTGGATTTATGTTTGTTTTATTGGTTATAAACGCATAAAACTCGTCACCTCACTTCCAGCCCATACAAATTACAGGTACTCAGGGCCTTTTGGATGATCTCATAGTCCTTGCTCCCTAAGGTGGGGCTGCATGTGATCCTTTCTGGCTCCAGGGACTCCAGAGAGATGGCAGGTCTGTCCACTCTGGTGTCAGTGTAGGTTTGGGATCTTTGGCTGTGAAGATTCCTGGGATTTATGCCTTGGGTGTGGAGTTGTTCTGCTCAGTGGGAAGCTGCTGAGGAGGTTCTGAGGTTGGTCACTGAAGTGGGGAGCATGACCTCGTGTGCTGCCTCACTTTTATCTGCAGCACAGTCTCCTCCTGCACACCTTTACCCCAGCTCTGGCTGTTCATTTCCCAGCTCCAGGGCTGAGAGCACAGGGCAGAAACTCAGTGGATGCTATGCCCTGTAAAAGCAGGAGGTGAAGGAGCTGCCTGCCTGCAGTCAGGACTGGACTGATTTCTGAGCTGCTTCTGGGCTCTGACAGCAGTGTTTGGTGAGAATCACCCGTGTGTGACAGGCAGCAGATGTCAGCTGGGGCGAGGCTCTGGTCTCTGCCGTGCTCCTTCCTGCAGGTATGGATGCAGAATTCCTCCAGGCTCTGATGTGAGCCTGTCCTCAGCTTGTAAATTTAGATTGCCTGACAATCTGTAGTAATGCTGTCACAAGAGACAAAAGACAGAAAGGTGAACCTGCAGCAGAAACCTGACAAGAGGCCAGGTACTCAGATCAAGCCTCATTGTTACGTATCTTTCAAGACGGTTGTCATTTCCTTTATAATTTTCTCAATTACCATAATGAGGATTAATTTGGCTTCCAGGTCGCCTTACCGCTGCACCTTTGTGCACACAAAAGGCTTGTTGTCAAACCTTTTGAAGCACCTAAGTTCAGGGAGAGGTCAGGAGACACAAGCTTGTGTCCTGCTAGCGAAAAATGGAAAAAGGAAAAGGTTTTGAGGCACTTGGATGCCACTGTTGGCCTGGCTTTGAGGGCTGCTGTGGCAGTTTCAGGGTATGGATGTCTCGTTTGTGTGGGAAAATGTGAACAGCAGGAACTACAGGAGAAGGTCATCCAGCTGTACAGGTTCTGCTCCTCGTTTTTCCATGGTGGGAGCAGAGGGAGCTGAGTGCCTGAGGCCTCCAGCAGAGCTAAAGAGAAACCTGTAGGCAGAGGCACTCCAAATCAGAGGAAGGTCTGGGGAAGCAAAGGGCTTTGTGCAAAGCTTTCCCAAGCTCACTTAAGGATGGGAAAGCATGCTTGAATGGGGCAGGAGGATGCAGAGGAACGGTGAAAACATTGTGGTGCTCAGGAAGAGCACAAGAGGAGGCAAGAGGAAAGGAATGCCCCTCGGACGCGGGACTTTCAGGTAGCAGGATTTGCTCTCAAGCTTCCATCCCTTCTATCCCAGAGTCCTCACTGAAGCTCTGTGCTGTCCCTGTGTGCTCAGTGTCCCTTGTTCCCTGCTCCCTGCAGACTGCCACCCGCTGTGCCAGCAGTGCGTGGCCGACCTGCGGGCGGCGGGCAGCGTGTGCCTCAAGTGCCAGAACTCGCGTCACCTGCTGCTGGGGGATGGCTGCCGGCCCGACTGCCCCCCGGGACACTACGCACACCGCGGCGCCTGCAAACGTGAGTGCTCCCCACACACACCCACAGCTGCCAGGAGCTGCTGCCCCCACCCCTGGGAGAAGTCCCGTGAAGTGGTTTAGCAGAGAAGCTTTGTCCAGCTGGCAGGACACTGCACTTGAGCAGTGCTTCTGCTTTTCTTGCTGGAAGGAGTTTCTCAGGGTGTTTTGCAGCCCTGAGATGGAACATCACCCTGACTGAGGTCTGTTACTGAGGCTTGTCTCGCTGAAGTACTGGCCCAGAAGGTGATGGCTTGTAGCAGCTCCTGAAACAGAAAGCCAATTTCATTCAGCTTTTAAAGCTGCACCCGTGGCACATTTTATTTTCTAACGTGTCCCTGCATCTCCTCCACTTTTAGTTGTTGATGTGGTTTCATATTCCAGTCATTGTCTGAGCTGCTTTATACTCCCTGGGCTCTTAAAAAGAAGCAGGTTCCTTTTCTTGCTCTGTGGCTGACAGAGATGTGGTAAAGCTCAGAGCTAAGCAAAGGGTGCTGCACTTTAATTTCAGAGAAAGGAACCCAGACCAGAAATTCAGCACAGTGTAGATGTTCCTTTTGCTAGAAGTGGCATTTCCTAATCTAGTTTAGGGTGGGTAATATTTCAAAGCTTCTCTCCAGCATTCTGGGAGCTGTGTGTTTATTTACGTGTTTTTGACAAATGAGATCTCAGAGCTATGAAACATACTCTGTGTCATTTGATTGGAAAGGCCCCTGAGAGAGAAAGAGAGAGAGGTTTGCCTTCCTGGCAATGTAAGCCTAGGGATAACATTTCTTCCCTTTGGTTTAAAGGTTCAATTTAAAAGGAGTTGTGCATTTTTCAGACAATGTCAAAGCTCATAGGACATTTTGTTCTGGCTTTTGAAATCCCCAGCACAGCTCCGTGTGGTCACTTGTGATTCCTTTGCCCACTCTCACTCATGATTAATTTTACACCTATCATGATAGGTGTAATGATGGCATCAATCTCTAGGTAAAGGCCTGTCAAGCAGTAAAACAGACTAATAAATTTGTATGTAGCCTCCCTGGAGAAAATAATAGGGTACATTGGCCTCAGCCACTGTGATATTTTAAATCTCTTTGGTCAGACTAAGAAATGAAAAGTCATGAGGGAAATGGGGAGAGGGTGCATGGAGAGAGTCTGGTCTCCATCAGTGCAATCCCTGCTGAAGGGATGGATGTTGAATCTTCAGGGAAGGGTGGAGCTGTCAGAAAAGCCCTCAATGGTTCCTACACAGACAAAGAGGATCCTACCTGAAGCTAGTTGGGAGAAAGCATGAGAGTATGTGCTAATCCTTTTTCCACTCTTTTCTGTTAGACAGGTCCCAGCCAGATGCTGCAAGGGTTTTTTCTTAAGAGAGGAAGGTTGAAGGGAAAAGGGCAAAAAGAGAAAGGAAGGAGAAGATGCTTTCTTGGGCAGGAGGCACTGTGCACCACTGAGGGCTTAGGCTTGGCAGGAAGCTTTGGTGCTCACCATCCCTACTCTCAGTCTCTGTTCCTGCTGAAGCTCGTGAAACGTGCCCTGAGACCTGCTTTTCCTCGAACAGAAACACTGCTTTTTGCTGTCCCTGCAGGGTGCCACCCTTCGTGTCAAACCTGCACTGGCCAGGGTCCCTTCTCCTGCTCCTCCTGCTCAGCCAGCCTGGTCCTGTCGCACACGGGCGCGTGTGCTCCGCGCTGCTCCCTGGGCTACTACCGGGACGACAGGCACACCTGCAGAGGTGAGTGCCTCTCCCTCCTCCAGCCACCTCTCCTCCCCAGCCTCTCTTCTCTTGTTCCTCTGCTCCCTGTTCCTGTTGCCTGGGACAGAAAGGTTTCAAGTGCCTGAAAAGGCGATGTGAGTTGACAGAGGTGATGAGCTGCCTCAGGAGCAGAGCCTGCAGCAGGGCTGGAGTTTGAAAACAGTTGCAGTTTTGTTATTGACCTCAAAGACATGAAGCTTTGAGTCCTGCTGTAAAAATCTGCAGGGGCGTTTGTGCGGGTTTCCCTGTGATGGATTCTGGGCTTGATGAAAGCTTGGCAAGTTGAGACCAGTTTTAATCAATCCTTGCTAAGGCAAACCCCCTCCCCCCTGCACTACCTGCCAGCACATGCCATGGAAGCTGCATTGCAGCACTTATGTCCATTTCTCCTCCTGTGAAACCCCAGGAGAAACAAGGTACAGCTTGGTAGGCACAGACCTGAGCTAATCCTGAATGATGTGGTGGAGCTGATCTGGTATGAAGTTTTATCCTGCTCTTGCAGGAATAAATTTGTGAATCTTTTGTGAATCTCTCAGGGCCTCTCTTTTCCTTTATCATTTTTTTGTTCCCTCTGGCCCTGGGTTATTCCTCTCATATTTATTGGGCTTCATGCAAAATGCAAAAGGTTATGGTCCAAAGTACAAAACCCAGGAAAAAGCCCTGCTTGAATCATCCCACTATAATACACACACCTGAAAGTGAGTGAATGCTGAAGTGGTTTGGTCACTGTGAACCTGAACAGTTAGATGAGTGAAGTCCCACATTACCCTGGTTACAATTCTCCCAATTTATGATAAAATAACTCTGTTGCACTGAGGCCAGGTATCAGTGTCATCCTCCCTAGACCCAGTATTGTCACTGATGAGGTCCTGTAGGAGGAAACTGATGTGGTTGTCAGCTTTACCTGCCTTTTGCTGGAATAGATGGTTCTCCTGAAACTGTTATTTCCATCTGGTCAGCAGAAACGGAGACACCTGACATAAGTTCAAGGAAATAGCTGGAAGGACTTGTACTGTTCTTCTGTTGTGGAGAAAAACAGGCTGTTCAATAATAATAATAAAAAAGAAAGTAATAAAAAAAAAGGAATTAGAAAAAAAAAGGATTCTGGCTGTTCTGGCTGGTTTCCTACGAGCTCAACAAAATACTCAGTTTTCTCCTGCAGGGACTCTCTTACTGCTTGCTGCACCAGAATATCTGCCTTCCTAATTAACATGCCCATTTATAATGAAAGCTTTCCTGTTGATAGCTCCTGCCTCAGGATATCAAGGTAGACCAGGAATGTTCCTGAGGCCTGCACCCTTCCTGAATTTGGTTGAGGGGCTCAACTGCAAATAGATTTTTTTTTTTTTTTTTTTGCAAGCCAGTTCAGCCACTCTAATCTCCTTATTGCAAATGGCTTTTTAAGAAGTGTTTGTGATCCTTGGAGCAGGAGGCTCAAGGCCAAGTGTGTTGGATTTTTGTCATTCCAAGTGTCACTTGTGCCTTTTCAAGTGCTGCTGATAAGCCAGGGAGATACAAATTGTCCCAGGCTGCTGGGAAACTGCCACTTGGAGGGAATGAAGATTGTTTAATCGGAGGTTGGCTGTGAGGCTGAGAAAATCTGGGCTCTCTTCAACGTTTATTTTAGTCTCTTTGCACTTTTGAGGAACTCGGGGTTGGAATGAGGTTCAGAGAGATGCTGAGTGCACGTACGAGCTCTGGGAGATATTTTTAAGCTCAATGACATCCTGGCCCAGGAACAGCAAGAAGCTTAACGAGCCCTTCATGGGCTTAAAAACACAGATACGGAGTCCTGCTGATAAAACAGGTTTGCTTCCAGATACGGTTCTTGCTTACTCTTCTGGCTTGCCTCCATGGGTAGCCTGATTTCCATGGATTTAGGCTTCATGTAGAACGTTCTACTGTATTTTTAAGAGTTGGTTCTTTGGAGCACTTTTAAAAAGTGATTTTTTTCATGTAGTATTCTTAAGTGAAGAAAAAATCAGGAGAAAAAGAAGCGGCACCAGAGCACCTCAAAGCCGCTGCTTGATACTTTAGGTAAACATTTTGCTAGAAATCCTTTGTACATCAGTAAAATGCAGACCTTCTGTGACATTTTTTTAGAGGAGTTAAAACAAGGAACTGTTTTCAGAAACACTGTGTTCTTGCTTCAGTGAGAGCAACGTGATTATTTTCAAATTTACTCTGGTATTTGGAGGTTTTTTGGTTTTAAAACTGTGTTTTGAATTAACATGTCAGTATTTATCACCCAAACTGTTAGTACAGCCTCCTGCAAAGTTTAGTTCCTGGACATCAAAGAGGTGAGTTGAAATATTCTGAGCCTCTGGACTTTGATCCTAGATTCAGTAAATCCCTGAATTTTTTTTTTTCCTGGCATCTTTGTTGCTCCCTGCAGCTCCAGAATTTCACACTGTGTGCAGATAAAAAGGTGGAAACGTTAAGTGAAATTAAATGGGCCTTGGGTCCCACTAAGGATTGCAGCAGTCTACCCTGCTCTCCAAATCTCTGTGTTTCTGGGTAAAGAGCTGTATGAAATGCAGGTTGCACAAAGGAAGTTTAAAAAAACAAAGACAGGGAAAGCTCTTATTTGGGGAGGAGAGTAAGAAGCAGCGTGAGGGGACATTCCAGCCTGTTCCAGATGGAAAGAGGCTCTTTGCGTTTCAGAGAATGCAAAAAGGAACATAACAAGCACAAACTCTGAAGCCTCCACAGAGGACAAGAGGAGCAGCAAGGCTGCAAGGGTAACACCATTTTTCATTGTGCAGTGGGCTGGTACCTGGGGAATGACCCCGATTTTCCTTGTCCTCCCACAGCTTGCAGCAGCCAGTGCCGGAGCTGCGACTCGGCCGCCGGCTGCACGTCGTGCAGAGATGCAGCCGAGGTCCTGCTCTTTGGGGAGTGCCAGTACCAGAGCTGTGCTCAGCAGTATTACCTGGATTTTTCCAGCAAGACTTGCAGAGGTGAGAAATACGTTGCTGGTTTCAAGGAGAAAAAAAAAAAAAAGGGAAGGAAAATAGAAACAAATACAAGTGCCTTGGCTAAGAATCCGTTAGATGGCAGCGGGAGCTGTGCAGGTGGCCTGCTTTAAAAAGGGTGTGGGAAGGGGAAAATTGTTCAGTGACAGGTTGCTTGCAAGGCTTCTGCAGTTTTTTTTTTTGCTTTTTGGGCAGCCTGCTGTCACATACTTGAGCCTTTCAGTGGAACAAGATTATTGCAAATCGCTCTCTTGTAAATGATTTTGTAACTGAGCCAGCAAAGTTTTCAGGGGTCAGGTCCAGCAATTCATTTAGTCACGGGTCAGCTGATAACGAGTGAGCTTGCCAGGATAAGTCTCTTTTAGGGGGCTTATCTGGCCTCCTGTACTTACCTGTCTCTCTCTCTCTGTCTTATTAAATCCTGCATCACCGGATGGCTGCAGAAACAGCAGTTTGGAGCGATTTAAAAGACACGTGACTTGAAAGATTTCCAGCACTCCCAGCAGAGTGTTCCATAATGAAAATAAGTGATCTTTTCCCACAGCTTGCAGACCCCAAGTGCTAAACCCTTGTGCAGGGTAAGCACCCCAGAAAGGGCTGCCCTGAACCCATTTTTGTTTTCTTCCAGAGTGTGACTGGAGCTGTAACGCCTGCAAAGGTCCCAAAAGTACTGACTGCCTGCAGTGCATGGAAGGCCACGTTCTCCACCAAGGAGCTTGTGTGGAAGAGTGCCCTCCAGCTTTCTACCGGGAATCAGACACGTGCCAGAGTGAGTTTTTACAGAGCATTGCTTCCAACATGTTTCCCTGCTTGTCTCCCCAAGAGCTGTCAAGCTGAGCTCTGCCTGTGTCTCTTTAGGGTGTGATCAGCCCTGCCTTCAGTGCCACCAAGCAGACAAGTGCAGCCTTTGCCCAGCCCCCTTCTTCCTCCTGGATGGCCTTTGTGTTCCCAAATGTGGGCAGAGATACTTTGCAGACGAGGCACAGCGCCAGTGCACAGGTGAGCACGGCAAGCTTGATGCAGGGACAGTGGGCAGAGGAAGGAACTCCTTGCCAGCTTCTGTCATAACTCTTTGCTCACTCTCTTGACTCTCTTTGTCAGGTAGGTGAGACACATAGTGGTGCATCTGCTCTGACCCTGGGGACAGCTCTGCATACCAGTGGCTGCACTGGTTTTGCAGTGTCTCAGTGGGGTTGTGCTTTCCACCCGATGCAGCTTGTCCTCCTGGATGCCTGGAGTGTGACAGCAGCAGCTTGTGCCACCTGTGTGACAGCACCACCTTTCTGAAGAATAAGATCTGTGTTTCTGCCTGTGGCCAGGGTTTCTATGGCAATGCACGGACCAGAGAGTGTGAGGAAGGTGAGTGTCACTCAAGAGACAGCTCCATTTATCATCGGTGTAAAACCAGTGACACAATTACCTTGGGGGAAGTCCCTTCCTGAATCAAGTTTAGTGGTTAGTTATCCATTCTTTATTCTAAATGAAGATTTACTAGTGTGTCTGCAGGGCAAGCCACAGAGGGTTGGCTTTCAGTTTTGTGGCGGGGAAAGCAAGGTGGGAAGGGATTTGCCCGAGTCGTGGTGGGGACTGGGATGGATTGCAGTCCACCCTGGTCAGGAATGAACAGGGCACCCAAAAAATGGTGGTGACATGCATGAAGCCAACAGAGCCCGTGGTGATTCCTGCAGTAACACTTCTCCCTTCTTTCCTTTCAGCCAGCAGGCATCCCTCGAGCTCCCGTGTGAGCAGCACCCTGGCGGTGGGGATTGGCGGGGTGCAGCCCCTAGACCTGTCCCTGCTGGGCGTGTGCGATCCTGCCGGTGCCTCGGGCCAGCTGCTGTTCCGCGTGGAGAGCATTCCCTCCACCGGCCGGCTGGTGATGCTGCTGCACGGGCAGGAGGTGCCGCTGAGCCACGGCCAGCGCTTCAGCTGCAGGGACGTGCGGGAGAGGAGGGTGCGCTTCGTGCACAGCAAAGAGGAGCCCAGGTGACTGGGGAAAGCTTTTATTCTGAGCTCTTGCCTCATTAAAAAAAATTATTTTATCTTGAGAACAGGTATTTCCTTCTTCCTTGGAAGCATTCCTCCAGGGAGGCACACTTCCACTGCTGCTAAATCGACTTCCAGCACACTTACACTGTACCACAGTGTAACTGGTGGTGCAAAACTTCTCAGTTTGTGGTAGAGGAGGTCACTGTGACCCAACTCCCAAACCTTCTGTGCTCTTGGGGTGCAGGAATCTGTCCCATCTTTAGCTGAGAGTTAAACCCACCATACTAGTCTGATTTTTACCACAGTTTCTGGATATTGTTAGGAAGATGCTCAGGTGATGTCACTGCTGTGCTCTCTGGCATAGTTTGCCTTCAGCCATTCCTTGTTTGCCTCCAGTATGAGCTGTTAGTACCCTGGAATAATTAGTGGTGATTAGTAGCTGGCAAAGCTCACACTGCAAGGATGTTGCAAGGAGGCAGATTTTTCCTGCAGCCAGGCAGTAAGGCAGCCAAGCT
Source organism: Phylloscopus whistleri (assembly GCA_017589585.1). Lineage (NCBI taxonomy): Eukaryota > Metazoa > Chordata > Aves > Passeriformes > Phylloscopidae > Phylloscopus > Phylloscopus whistleri. Next base: position 1,652,730 of record JADMLD010000092.1, read on the forward strand.
GCCTAATTTCACACTTGATTTGCATCGCCATAAAGCCTTGGCACCAGAGTGACATCGGTGGAACTGTTCTAAATTTCTGGCTGTATAAATCAGGGAGGCCATTGATCTAAATAAGATCTGAAGAAGACTTTCAGGGTGTCCTGATGCCAAGGGTTAGCTGGTGTTCATCAGGCTTCAGGTATATGCTCCTGTATCCTGCCTTTTTTTTTTTTTTTTAGTCTACCTGGTAGTCACCATGAAATGTCTTGTCTTGAGAAACAAAGCTACTTTATTCCTAAACATTACTCCATTTGTTATTTATACTGTTACTTGAAACTCCAAGGTGTTGGGGTGGCATCACTGACAAGTAAATGGGAAGGAAAAATCCTGGCAAGTCCTGCAGCCAGAAGAGTGACGTTTTTCTTCAGCAGCGAGTGGCTGACATTTAGAATTGGCGCTTTATCTTGGGGATGCCATCCCGTGTGGATAACGTTGCTTAAAGGGAGATGAGGGTTTATTATTGCACAGCTAAAGGTGTTTTATTACGTGTTGTGACTGTTGTGAATCTTCAGGAAAAAATACTATAAGAACATAATTGGGGAAAACTTGAGCTAAAGCTTCTGTCACTGAGCCTGTCATTTTTGCTGAATATATAATGTGCTTATCCTTATCGAGTCCTGGGAGAGTACTTCATTCATTTATGTTATATTAATTAATAAGATATAATTATATTAATTAATATATAATAATAATCATATTAATTATAGTGTTTTGGCTTGTTGGGCACCTGTTTAGGAAAGGACAGTTTTCCTTGAAGGTCAGTGATCAAGAGTCATTCTCCCACCTTGAGGTGATCAACATTCAAGCCTTCTCAACACAGGTAACAAAGCCTGGAAACAACCCCAAATTTTGTACCCTCTGAAGCCCTGGTTTCTCACAGGGATAACTGAGGAGCTGGGCAGAACTAGAGCAGGGATTCAGATCAGGCAGATTGGACTCAGCTCTCCCTTAGGGGCGGCAGCCAAGAGTCAGGCAGAGGAAAGGGACTGGGGGAATTGACTGGGAAGGTTGGCCTGTGTCATTTTGCTTGTGCAGGGAGGTGCAGCTGTGCAATCACAGAGCAATTATCAGCGAGGGCTAAGGAATCCTACTGCTCCTTTAGATCTGCTGATGCTCCAGTTCAGCCTCTTGCTGCAGGGCAATTGGGCCAGGATTGATCCTGGTGGCAGGAAAGCTTTGACACTCAGGTTCAATGCTCTGTTCTAGGACAGCTGGGAATTAAATCAGCAGGAGCTCTCTAAAGTGTGTCCCTTAAACTTCTCACCACTTCTGGGCAAAGTGACGGTCCTGCCAAGTGTCTGTGTCTCCTGTATTATTGTTATTTCAAGTCTGTGGCACAATATATGGGTGTCACCCTAGAGGGGGTGCAGGCACCTTGATGGGTTCCAGGTTTCCAGGGAGGCTTTGCAGCTTGCACTGAGCTTTTTCTGGTGTGGAAGGCTCGATCAGAAGTTGTGACTACTTGGCATATCCTTACAAATGGAGACCTTCAGGTGCAACAGAGGATCTGCTCTTCTTAAGGCCCATTTACATCCTCAGAGGGGCACCAAATAACTTGAAAGAACTCTTCTGGTGCTGGCTCCTTCCTGCCTACAAGCCTGGCTCGGCCTCCACCCTCACCATGAGTAATTTATATTCTGTATTAGTCATCCCCATAACTTCTGGAAATTAGAACTGCTCTAGTTTGTCCTTTACGAGTAAGACAAACTGTGGGTTTTGATCCTGCTGCGTGTGTATTGATTCTGGCTGGTGCTGAGATCTTGGCTCAGCCTCATCTCTTGTTTACCTCAGTAGGACGTTCACCTAAGTAAGAGCTGCAGTCGCTGCCCCAGAATACCTAAGTGAGGTTTAATGATAGGAATTCTGCCTGTTGATCCCTAATAACCCTGGGAAGTGGTGCACAGGTGAGGTGGCAGCAGTCAGCTCCCTGATGGATGTTCCCAGGGCTTTGACTTTGTCTCTGCGGCACCACCTCCCTCCGAGGCAGTGCATTACCCATGGCAAATGATGTTTATTGGGATCAATAGAGACTGCAGATTGAAACTTTCTTGATGACAAAGAGCTGGAGAACTAATTTTAAACCAGCAGAAATATGGCCTCTAGCAGGCCTTTGGTATAAGTTGGGTAAGGCTGTGGGGAGTGTTGGAAATGAAATAAATACTGATGATGAAGGCACCCAGTTTTGCTGTCATCTCAAAAGGCTAATGAGGATCAGCTGGAGTCAGATGCTTTCTATATAAATGTCCTAAGTTTTTGCCTTTCCTAAGCCTAATGTGGCATGTGAATCTTCCTTTAATGGGACTAATGCAGTTCAAACGCTAAATATTATTAGATCTGCCCGTCGGGGGAAAAGGTGTGGAGAGTGATTCTCTGCTGCTAAGAAACAGGATGGAGTGAGCTGATGTCCTTATCCCCAAACTTTTAATTCCACCCTTTGATCATGACCCAATCTCCCAGGCTCAGCAGGCACCTCAGAGCTGCTTCTGTGTTCCAGGCCCCGTACGTGTTCAGGAACGAGCCCCTCCTCGTCGGCAGGGGGGAAACCGCGACCATATCGGAGCTGGTGCTGGGCGTGGGGGACAGTGACAATCCTCAGGACGTGGTGCTGATGGTTCTGGAGCCCCCACGCCACGGGAGGCTGCTGGGGGCCCCCGGGGACCCTGCCACCTTCGGCCTGGGTGACCTGGCGGGCGGGCGGCTGCGCTACGCCCACGACGGCTCCGACAGCCGGCAGGACGCGGCTCTCCTGCAGGTCAGCGACGGGTACCACTCCCAGAACGTCCTGCTCCACGTCAGGATTGCTCCCAAGGTATGTGCTGGCACAGAAACCCCGGCAGGCAGATTGAGAGCCTGGAGAGTGTCACTCTGTCCCTGAGGTGTCACTAATCCTGAGTAACCGGCCCCAGAAAGCGGCGGATTGATTGGGTTTTGGAGGTCGCCTGGATTTTGGGTTTGCAGCAGCTCAGATTGTGCAGCTTTGATGATTCAAAGTCCATAGCTGTTTGATAAAAAGTAACAAACTGGAATTAAACAGAAGGAGAAAACGCCAAAGATATCTTCATTCCTTATTGATGTTAAAGTAACAAAAAGTAGAGCTGTCAGTAGAGAAGGTGACAGTTTGCAATCTCTTGTGGAGAGATCTGACACAGTGTCTTCCAGTTCCTCCCCTTGGAAAGGAGTCAGGAGGAGGTGACACTGCCCCTCTTTTGCCCCCACTGCTGTGTTAGATATCTTGCACAGCAGCTTGGGCAGGACAATCTGAAGGGAGCTTTGCCAGCGCTCCGTGCATCCGTGGAGTTCTGCACACGGAGGCACTGATCCCATTTGGACCCTGCAGGTTCCCCTAAAGCTACGGTAGTAATTAATGTTAATTAGTGCTGTGACTCACACAGCAGTCTGGGGATGAAACTGAAATTGCTTTCAAGGCTGCTGCTGTTATTAGACTCCCAGAATGAGAGGAGCTCTGCCTGTAGTTTCTTCCCCCAGACCGCTTCCATGGCCCTAAGGAGCCAGAATGGGATCACAATGACTGTGAAAATGCTTGGACACCACTCTGTGTTCTTTGTAACACCTTTTTCCACCCCCACACTGTTGATTAAGCAGGTTCTTCTAAATGCCAGTGAGGGTGAGTTGCTGAGAGTAGTTTCTTTTATTATCCTGTTTTGTGCTCCCTTGTCTCTCCTTATCATTCCACATTTCTCTGTGCACCACTTGGCTACGGAGGAGAATGAAGGTGGTGACAGAGGTGAGAGCAGGGCAGCTTTTAGGGCTTTTTCCAGTGGTTGCTAATGGCTGCTTCTCTCATCCAGATCCTTTGCTGGAACTGTTGCAGTCTGAGCAGGGACATGGAAGCTTTTCTTTTCTGAGAGGCTGGGGGGAACACAGAAAAAAAAGGCAAGAGATGTTTATTCTAGGCATACCCCAGACCCCTGGAGATCCAGCTAAGGGAGGTCTCCAAGGTATTTGCAAGGCAGCTGACCTTGCCCTGCCTGGGAGCAGGTAGCTGAAGCACAGACCAGGGAGCTTGTGAGCCTCCCTGAGCTCTCTGAAAGCACTTCTACTGTGCTGTGAATTCATTCATGTTAAATATATTTTTAAAACAGATTACCAAGCAAAAAGAGCTGTCTCATGAGTCTGCTCTTATTAACAAGCAGCATCAAAGCCGTGTGGGAATGGTGTCACAACGTGCTGGATGGGTTTGATGTGGCCAGTGAAGGAACATTCAGTCATTTAGTGACCTAAAAGCTGAGGGTTTGTGGTTCCTTTTCACAAACATCTTTTTAGCTCTCTCTCTGGTCTCTGTGGCAGAAGAACACAGCAATGAGTCATTGATCAGTTTGGAGGTTGATTATGTGGAGTAAATGAGGAGGAAGGTGATCCCTTAGATGGAGCAGTCAGGGTTTTGAGTGATCACACAGTTCAAGGTGAACTGCAGCCACAGCCAATTTCAAGGTGAAGGTGCAGAAATGCAGAAAAGAAGTCACATTTACAGCAGCTGGGGTTACAAGAAAGAGCCATGGCATGGAAGAGGTCACGGGGATTTTGGTGACCTGTCCAGCAAAGCAAATCAGAGCCACAAAGGGCTGATATAATCCTTGAGTGCCAGAGTAGTGTTACTGAAATAAATGGAAACTGTAGTGAAACTATTGCTGAAATCCAGTGCTGACATCCACATTTCAGGAAGCTTAAACTAGTATTGGATAAATATTAGTTGGAAAAAAAAAAGAAAAGCCACAGGAATAGTTTGAAGGTTAGGAAACCCACTGAGTAACTAAAGACTTGGGTGGATGCTCAGAGAGAATGAGGATGGTGGTAAAAGACAAAATTATGCTTGGGTCAGGAAGGTTTAGGGTCAGGAAATGTCGGAATTGGAGGACAAGGTCAGTTCTACAGGCTGGGAATTGGGTTGGAGGGATACAGCAGAAGGATCCACAACCATTCCTTCAAGCAGACACCAGGGTGGAATGCGTAAGAAATCCCAGAACACACTCCTTGCTCCTTTCTTTTCCCTTGCAAGTCTGTTTCATTGCTCACATCCCAGTCAGCCTTTTCCTGCTGTCCCCCCTGCCTGCAGAGTGACAGGAGCCCCCGGCTGGTGACCAACTCGCTGGTGTGGGTGCCCCAGGGGGGCATGCTGCAGATCTCCCAGACAATCCTGCACGCCGAGCTGCCCGGTGCCCGGGACTCTGACATCACCTACACCATCACCCAGGAGCAGCCCAGGCACGGTGAGTCCCTCTGGAGTCCAGGAGCAGCATCTTTCTGTGGTGTTCTGTGCACAGCCAGTAGCATTGAGGGGAGTATTTCCTTAGAATGGGTGAGTGCTGCTGACCTCATCTTTTCCCACTTCTGACAGCCATGCAAAGTAACAAGGCGCTTTTGCCCTTCCTGATCATCTGTGTTTCTCCAGTGGTGGTGGAATCCTGGCATGTTTACAGCCCTGAGAGAGCAGAATCTTACTGCCAAAAGATAATCCCCCACAGTGGATGGCTGGTTGGAGGAGCACAGAGTAGTCTCTACCTCTAGAAACTGCTGAGCAAAAGTTTACCTTGAAGAATTCCCTCAATTCCCTGACATTTGATTTCATTTGTCCCAGAGGGAGGGGTTGCCAACAGGAATTGGGGATGTTTGGATCTGTAGGTAATTCTTGTCCCCAAGTTCCTTTTGAGAGGCTCTGCGCTCAGCTCTCAGAGCAGTGACTTTCACCAGCAGCCCCATGCTTAGGGAGGATCTTCTGGGCACAGGCTAAGGGGGAGTGTGGAAGGTTCTGGGATTTGTGACTGAGCTGTATAAATGGAGAAAAACAGGATGAAAAAGAGGTGTCATGTGGAGAGAAATGAAACATGGAAAGAAAGGAAAAATGTTCTTTTCTTACTCAGCATCACTGTGTTCTTCACAAAAACCATGTCTTCAAATAACATTTTTTGCACTTCTAAGAAAGGATACCACATTTAATTTGCTGATCCAGGAAAATCAGAGGATCCCTCTAGCAACATCCATGCCTTTTTTTTTTTTTTTTTTTTTTTCTTTTGCTGTAAGGACAGGCTGGTTTCCATAACAGCTGCCAGCACCTGATGGAAACAGAGATAATGAGAGCTTTGCAGTTTAGAGGAGAAGTAATTAATTTGTATTCCCCCTTCAGTTTTTTGCAGATGAAGGTCTGTCTTCTCATTTTTAATAAGCATTTACATGAAAACAGGAATTTTTCCCCGAGGAGCTTGTCTCCTGCTGCCTAACCCTAACTAAAATTTATAATCCTGTGTTTGTATCACCATAATTATTGCTGCTGTGATTAACTGCAGTAATATAAACAGGTTTGTAGCTGCAGGTGAGGAAGAAGCAGCAGAAATCAATGATCTCCAAAATTTTATCTAAAATGCTGTTTTGCAGAAAGGGAGGGAAAAAGTAAGAAAGAGAGAAACGTGGAAAATTAGTCTGGAATCCAGGAGGGCTTATCTGCTTAACTTAGTCTGTGACTAATGGGAAAGTTATTCAAACCTATAGAAAAAGTAGAATTTGATTTTTAGATTTTTAGGGGAACTCCCATGAGCAAAACCCATAAGATCTGGAATGCAGTTGGGGTACTGATAAAGGAATTTTAGTCCAGAGTTTGATCAAATGGAATATGATATTGCATCTTGCTGAATTGCTTTTTTTTGTTGCTCCAACTTTTCCAGGGTGGTTTGGGGAAACTAAATGGGAGAGCTTATGATGGATGTTTCACATAACAGAGTGATTAATTATCAATCAGCAGAATTACCAGCCTGTTTAATGGCATTAATTAACAAGTTTTCCCAAGGTCACCGGGATGTCTCAATGTCCGCTGATGCCTTTTGGGAACTCTGCTGGTGTTTCTGGCATGGAAAAAAGCCCTGACTGGGTGGGATGTGCCTTGGCTGCCCCTTAGCTGGTGCAGTCACCTCTTGCTCCCTGTGTTGAAGTTCCTCTTCTCTTTTCCCAGGGGAAGTGGTGCTGCTGGTCCCGATGCCAGCAGACGGCCCAGCAGGCTCCTGGCAGCTTTTACCTGATGGAAGAGCAGCCTCACCCACAACCTCCTTCACCCAGCAGGACATCAGTGATGGCATCGTGTGGTACAGGCACTCTGGAGCTGAAGTAGAGAGTGACTCCTTCCAGTTCCAGGTATTCCTCACCGTGTCCCTAAGAAATGCCACCTGGCAGCTCTCTGAGGTGACTCCACTTGTGCCTCGTGAGTCCCAGCTTGAACAATAACACAGATATGTGTGTAAATACCTGCTGGCAAATCCACCAGCCTCTCATAAAGCCTGTAATATTTGCACCCAGTGAAAAACGTTCCAAGTGCCTGTTTAAAAATGATGTGTTTTGCCAGCCTCAGAGCCACACAGCCCTTGGTTTCTAAGCTCATAATTTAATTTTGGCTTCAGAGCCCTCCGTCTTACAAACAGACCAAAAGGTAGAAGCACTCCCCAGCAGCTGGGAAACTAAAATAAATCCCTGCTCCCCACAGGTTTAAGAGCCATAAAATCTCCTCAGACAGGTCCTTGCTGTTTGCTGGGGGGGTTTCACAGCCCCCTGTAAGTCAGCCTTGGTGAACACTGGCACGCAGTGTTTGTTACATCTGGTTTACAAGGCAGAAGCAATTACTGTAGCACTGGAGAGGCAATTAAGGTAATTTCTGAAGTAATTAACATAAGTGATAATGAGGAATTTGTGAGCATCAGCGTTGAACAAGCTAATCTTTGGCTTAATTGCTGCATTCCTCTTACAGACCATGCATTTTGCATGAGTTGAGTGTTTGGGTTTAGTACCTCGGAGCAGTAGCAATAATTGTACTGAGAGCTAAGAGAGGGAGCTGGAAATTCCTGGTCACATCAGGAGACCATGGCACCCCCTGTCCAAGCCTTCAGCTTTGGGTTGGGACATCTCAGGGCCAACATGTTGTTTTCATGGGTTTGAGGACAGAGCAGGTGCAGCAAACAGCTAAGATGACATCATTCCTTTCATCAGAACTTATATTTTTATGCATTCTCTAAAAATTAAGCTTCAGGATCTCCATTCCCCCTCACAAAGCACTCTGTGGAGTTCCAGAGCACACTGCCATCCCTACTAAAAGATAAAGCCCTAACTGAGTCTATCCAAGAAGGGAGCTGTATTTCTTTGGTGCTTACTTCACCCCAGGATTGCTGGGAACATTTGCAGGCTTGCCTCTAGGGAACGGTTCTGGTACTCTGGGTTTTTACTAATTTAATATAATTTGCTTGGTATGTCTTTGCTGCAGGCTTGCAATTAGGAGTTAGGTACCCTTGACTTAATTTTTTGGTGCTAGAGTGCAAAACATAATTTACGAGTCCGTGAAACACAAGTGCAGCCCATCTTGGAAGCTGTTGGGATCACAGGGAGCCACTGCCAAGGGGAAGTCTGAAACTGGTCTAGAAATCACTTACTGATCACCTGTGATCTTTCCTTCCAGGTGTCCAGCTCTGCCAGTCCACAAGGCAGCTTGGAGAGCCACGTGTTCAACGTTGCTGTTCTGCCCCAGACACCCAAAGCCCCTCAGCTTTCCCTGGGCTCCTCTTTGCACATGGCTGTAAGTGATGACACCACACAGCTGGCTGGAGTAGGAATGGGGAAACAACAGGTTAGAAGAGTCATGGAGCAGGGGGTGCAGAAAACACCCATGGAGAGTTGAAAAGCTCAATATTAAAAGTGATGGATGCACAGACTGGAAAGGAGAGGGGGGAAAGAGATGCAAAATCAACATTTTCTGGAATTCTTACCCTTTCCTGAGAAGCTGGGAGGAATGGCAAGAGAGAAAAACCATGGGTTAGACCATAATGAGTGGGGTTTGCCAGTAGTTCCACTGTGAACTCCATCCCAACTGTAGCTCTGGGAATGGCCATTTGGATGAGAGTGGTCTCTCCAAGGTGGTTCCTTCCCCGACTGTGTTGATTGGAAAGATGATCTTGGAGTTTAAAGTCGGTTTTGTGGAGCTCTCAGACTGTGGTGCAAGCCTTCCCTGTGTGTCCCCATCATGTGTGGGTCAAGTCCAGCTGTCCCCTCTACTCCTCTCCTGTTCTGCATGCCAGGCATGGGGCCAGGAAAGGCAAAGGAAGGTGGGAGAGGGATTAGTGCAAAGTCTATGGCACAACAGACTTGTCAAGGTTTAAAATAGTGGCGACCTTTCCTGGGTGATAATGAAACATGGTCAGCCTGCTACTTGGAGCCATTTCTCTTCCTGCTCCTGACTTTTTGTTGTTGTCATTATTGACAAAATTGATGGGAGAGATGTCTGGCAGAGCCACGCAGCGCTGGGTTTTATAGCTAATTACTCCCCACAAAATTCAATAGGGCCATAAAACACCTTTTACCTCCCCACCTGCGAGTCCCACCTTTGGGAGAGACAAATAGGCCCTGGAGGCAGCGAGGAAGAAACATAACCTTCAATCTCTCTGTCAAAAAATTGCACTTCCCTGCCCCACTGTGATCGAGCTCTGCTCATTTGTCTTCAGACTCCTTCAGAATGAGACTTCTAAAGCTGAGAGGAAAGCACAATACTTTGAGTCTCCCCATCCCTCTAGTCCTGACTTTGACTTGTGCTGCTGAGAAAGGTCAAGGGAACTTTGATGACTCTTTTGTTAAACTGGACACAAGATCTGTATTGGTTTTTCTTCAATCACGTTAACCTGCTTCCCCCATATTGATAACCTTTCACCTTCCAAAGCAGATTATTTAAGGGCTCATATCCTTAATTTAGCTTGTTCTCTCCCTGTTTTGCTCAAGATTATGAAATGAGCTGGGTGCTTTTCACACCCAGCTGAGCTATTTGATTTGGTGACTTCTCAGAGCTGTTAATTCTGCAGGATTAAGGTTCATGAACACGTGGAAATTAACTGGTTTGGGGCACTTAAGTCTCTTCAAGCAGCACTGTAATTCCTTTAACGCCCTGCCTGCCTTTGGTTCATGATAATCTTGTTATGGAAGGATCAGGGCAATTTTAGACAGGTTTAAAACAAAAGGGAAAGCTTTGGTTCCTCTATATTCCTATGGAAAGGACTGGGTCTGTTCTCAGGGTTTCTTTCAAAAGAGAATCCAGTCCAGCCACATCAGACTATATGAGAAAACTACACAGACAATGAAGTACGTGTTCATCCAGGGACTTCTTGATCAAACCAGCTTTTCCTTTCTCTCTTTTTAATTGCTGTAGGCCAAAAGAGAAACCCAGCCACCTGTGAGTGTGGAGGTTGTGCATCTGCAGGGGACAGGGGTCAGGTTTAGGGTTAAGAACAGGGCCTTTACATTTAAAGAACTGTCTTATATTTAACTAGAGCAAAGCAAATTCTCTTTCAATGCATTTTTGGGTGAATCTTCCCATGTTTCTGGCCTTGATGCTGATGGTCTGATGTGTTTATTGAGGTGCTGGAGGACCGTGTGACAGTGATTGAGCCTCATCACCTCTCCTTTGTAGACCCGGAGATTCCCAGTGAGAAAATCCTGTACAACGTGACTGTGCCTCTCCTTCCTGGGCAAGGCAAGTGAGCCTGTTGCTGCTGCATTCATTGCCATTTTTCTGAGCACATCTCCTCCTTCCCTCAGAGTGCCATTCTGTGGAGGCCCCTGTTAATCCATTTGGCCTCTTTCCTCAGCTTTGAAACACCTTGTTCCTTAACCCCATTTCTTTGGCTTCTTTAGCAATGTGCTGCAAAACTCTGGTTTTGCTACTGTCTGAATAATATTGAAGGTTGTGTCCCGTGGCTTTCTGCTTCCCACCTCTCCAGTGAGAGGTTATATGAAGAAATGCCTAAGTGAAGAACCTCTGTTGAATTTCTCTCGTCCCTAGGTCCAGGGATGCAGTTGCATGCATATCACTTGTTCTGGAAATGGTACAAAGAAGCACCCGGCAAAGCAAAGGAAGCTGTGGAATCAGGTGGAGTAATTAACCCCTCCTGGTAATGCTGGTGTCTCTGCATCCCTAGGTATTGTGGAGCACAGGGACAGGCCTCTGTCCCCAGCCAGGTACTTCACCCAGGCAGACATCAACCACGGCAGGATTGCTTATCGCCCGCCCACCGCCGCTCCTCACCTCAGGGAGATCATGGCCTTCTCCTTCGCAGGTGAGCATCCCAGGGCTCCTTGCAGGGCTGGGACAGGCTGCTGGGGTTCCTCCTTGCTGAGGGAAGTCTCCTGCCCAGGTCAATGTCAGCACGTGCTTTCCCCAGAGTCCCCCAGATGGGCACCAATGCATGCTTTCCTGTCCTGACCGCAGTCACTCTCTGCTTCTGTTTGTCCCACCAGGTCTCCCAGAGTCCTGTGAACTTCCGATTCACAGGTATGTGAACCACTGGCTCTTTCCTGGCCAAAGCAATTTTCATCCTTCTTTAGCCCTCCCCGTAGCCTGTTACTCCTTGGCCTTTGCTCTGCTGCAGGCACACCTGTGGGCGCTCAGTAGGAATTTCTGGAAATGCACATGCCTGAGGAATGTTAATTCACACGGTTCCCAGCAGTGTTTTACAGAAGCTGAGCTGCAGCTTGCTAAAGACATCTTTTTCCTGTGGCTGCCTGGAATCAGTCCTAAAAGCCTGATTCATTCCAGTTGTCTCCCTGCCCCACAGTGTGAGCGAGGAGTTTTACGCTCTCATTTTTTATTTTTTTAATAAAGCGTGGAGACATTTCTGCAATTCAATTGCCACGGATAAGCTGCTTGTCTGTTTAACACATCCTTCTGTTTCCGCGTGCTTTCTGGCTTCTGCCAGCAAGGAGAAGTCCATGTTCTGAGTTAGGGGCAGAGATAAATGCTCTTGGCCTGTGTGAAGCGTGTGTGTATGTCCACAGACAAAGGTGCAGCCCGGGAAGGTGGGAGATGAGTCAGCGATGTGGGATGGTGATTTTTGTACAGACAGGTGAATTTCCCAGGTGAAGGTCCCTGCAAACCCATCCCTGCACTCAGGAGCATGGTTTCTGTCTGTGCCTAGTGTCTGGTGGGGAGCACACGACCCCGGAGATGGTGTTTGTCATCCACCTGCTCTCGGCCGAGCAGCAGCCTCCGGTCTTCCAGATCGCCGCTCCGTTCCTGGAGGTCAGCCAGGGGGGCAGAGCCACCATCGGTGAGTGGGGTGCATGGGGCAGGCTCTGGGGCTCAGCTCACTGCCAGGGGGCCCAGGTTCACTTGCATGAGAGCCACTCTAGGAGACAATTCCCTAATACTGCCCATCAGAGCATCATCAGGGGACAAACTGTTTCCATGAAACTCGCAGCTCTTGGGCGAGGGCTGCTCCAGAATTGTTTGCTTTTCTTGTACTGACTGAATTACGGGGGTTTTTGGCTCCATTCACACAAGCTCTGCTCTCTTTCCCTGGCACAGGGATCCAGTTGGCTGTAAGTGACACGGATACAGCTCCTGAGGGTCTTTTCTTTGAGCTGGTGAAACCTCCCCACCATGGCATTGTGCTCAAGTACAGCGCAGACGTGCAGGAGCTCATGAGAGCAGGTGAGGGGAGTAAGAGTTTCCCTCAGTGCAGGAGAGGGGTCAGCCTGGCTGGTTTAGGTGAGCAGGAGGAGACAGATAAGGATGCATCCACAGGGAAGCCTTATCTAGCTGTGAGCTCACCAAGCAGCTGGGAAGAAAAGGAGGGTTGCTGCCCCTCCGTGAGAATCACGAGGAGTCGCTGCGTCCCTGGAACTGGGAAGGTCACAGCTACTCCTCTGCCCTGCCAGCTCCTTAACAAATGTCCTCGTAACTCCCAGCCCTGGCAGGATGGGATTAAATGCCATCTCAGTTCTTGATTAAGGTCATTTGAGTTGGATCCCTGCTCTGAACAGAGCCTTTCTGACCCGTGTGTCTCCTCTCCGGGAAGGTGACACCTTCAGCTACGAGGACGTCACTCGGAACGCTCTGCAGTACGTGCACGACGGCTCAGCAGCGGCAGAGGACAGCATGGAGATCTCTGTCACCGACGGTGTCACCACAGTCACCACGGTGCTGAGGGTGGACGTGTCCCAGCTGGACACCCACGGCCCTCAGCTGGCCCCGGGCTGCTCCCTGGCCGTCACCGTGGCCAGCAAAAGCTCCGTGACCCTCTCGCGACAGCACCTCGCCTACACGGTGGGTTTTCATCTCTTCCTAAACCCAGGGAATGCTGCCAGCCCCCCTTGCCTTATCCCACACACACCTCTCTGCTGTCAGCGTGGATTCTGTGTAAAGAGCTCAAGTTTTGACTGCTGCCAAAAAGGGGATAAGAGGCTCTTTCATCCCACAGGGATTTAGGGCTATCCCCGTTTGACTGTAACAGAGGTGAACTGCCATGCTGAACATGAGAACCTGGTTAATCCCAGATTTTTCTATCAAACAGACTTGCTAATAAAGCACGTGGATTTGCTAAGTGTTAATCCCTTGAAAATTTCAGCCCCCTCAGCCACCTTCCAAAATCGCCTGGTTCTTTTTCTGGGCAGATTGGAAGGGGGAAGGATTAAACAACCCTGCAGAGCTTGGTAGCTTGAGTTGGTCCCAAGGCTTGTGTGCTCTGCAAGGGTTATCCTGCTGGTGACATTCCCAAGGAAGCTCTGTCCTCCTTGCAGATGATTTAGCAACCTCCTGAGGGAGGAGAGATGGCAGTACAGGTGTGAGGCTGGAGAGAGCTGAGCTGAGAGAGGCTGCCTGTCAGAGAGATGATTGGGAATGGGTTTTTTTTTTCCAAGGGATCAGTCTGGATACAAGCCTGGAATCTGTCCTGTCCTCCTCTTAAGGAGGAAGGCTGACAAGGGAGCTGCTCAGGTTTAATCTGAGTAAGAGCACAGATAGGGAAAAGAGGATTTCACTCCTGACCCATATGCTCAGGATGTGTTGATTTCTGCTCTGGGTCTTATTTTCCAATCACCTAACAAAACTCTTCTAGGAAAGGTGACATCTGAGTTGTGATACCGTAGTGTGGTTGTACTTGATGTGGTTGAAAAGAGACAAAATCAGCTTTTAGCCCAGTGTGAAGTACTTTGAAAATGAAAATACCAGGTTTAAGTCTGGGAGGCTGTGTTAATGTGATACAAGGACATAGAGAAAGCCTTTCTGAGCTGAGAGAAAATGAAAATACGTTTTGTGGTATACTTTGAAAATGTCAACCCTCTTGACTCTTTTCTCATCAGTAAAAGAGTTTCATTTAATATTCATCTGTGGGTCTGACCCAGCTAGGCAGCTATAATTCCCTTTAAAACACTTCTTCTTCCTTCCATTTTTAATGGAACAAAGCAATGGCTAATTTTTGTCCTGTGTTGATGTGGTTTGTTTCTTCCTGCTTAGGACAACAATTCTCCTGACTCAGAGATCAGAATCCAGCTGATATCCCTGCCAGCCTATGGAACCCTCCTAAGGATGTCAGGCTCCCACAACGAAGAGCTTTCCAAGGTTTATAATTTCACCATGGAAGACATCAACAGCCAGAGGATCAGGTAACAAAGAGCACTATTCTCCTTCAGGTCATACCAGTCAAAAGCTCAGTGGCTTTTTCCCCAGGGATTTCTGGGCTACTTAAAAGAATTCTGGGAATGAATGCGAAGGAGGGTTGGGAACCTCTCCTCCAAGAGGATTGTCTCACCTCTAACTTCAGGGGTGGGATGGATCTGCCCAGGGGTCAGTGAGACTCCCCAGCTCCCTGTGTCCTGATTCCACAGCTACTCCACCACGTTTGAGACCAGCAATCAGCCCGTGACCGACATCTTCCACTTCTCTGTCCTGGATGCTGACAGCAACCGGCTGGACAGGCAGATGTTCACCTGTCACCATCACATCTGCCCCGGCACTGCCCAGTGCCTTCACTGACCACCTCACTGTGAGTGCCTGCCCAGGGGCATGGGACAGGGACAGGAATGGCTTGGGTGGGAGCAACTGGACACTTTTCCTGCACTGGGGGGGAATCACTGGATAAAACCTAGAGTTACTTGCCATGCACAGGGTGAACAAATCAGAGGAGGCTGGCAGTCCATCTGCATCCCTGAACCTCATCTGCTTATAGCTGTTCTAATCAGGAGCTGCTTGTCCCTAGGGTGTCTTCTTGGTATCAGTGGAGCAAGTCAGGTTTATCCCTACTCAGTATTTCATCCCTGATTTCACCAGGGTGTGTGTAAAAGATGAGCACAAGACAAGTCTGAAGACACCAGGTGCTTTGGACTGACCCAGGGCATTTCACACTCCTTATCAAAGCCTTTGGAAGCCATCTCCTGTTGCAGCAGCCCTCTTATTCGAGGGTAGAAATGAGCTGAGGCACAGACTCCTTGATTATCACAGCATAAGAAGGGTCCTGGTTTATTCCCCTTCACAGCCTAGTCATCTTAACTCCAACCATTCACTGACTCTGGCTGCAGCAGCCAGAGTCCTGCTGCAGCTTTCCCTTGCAGCCTCTGACTGCTGGTTATTCCCTGCTAAACTCTGACTGCAGGGATCAGTGTGCAGATTCTGACTGCAGATTTTACCTGGTTCCAGCAACAGGCTCTGACTGCAGCCCCAGACTGACCTCACAGCAGGGATTCCCTCTCCCCAGGATCCTTCCTCATGATTCTCTCCTTCATGCTCTTCAAGGTTCCTCCTCCATGATGATCCTCCCCTTACCAGCTATCCCCCTCTTTTATTTCACTCATTCTTATTGGATATAGCTGTTACTTATCAGAGGTGAGGTCATCCTTATTCCCTTCTCCTACAGTCTCCCTCCTTTCCAGCTTTGCATTCCCCCTCCCTTGCCTTCAAAAGGCTCTCCACAACAAGAAATGCAGGTCTTGCCTTCCGAGAGGTCACCATGACTCTGCCAGTTCCCTTCCTGCCCTGATGAAGAACTCACAGGCTCCTCTTGGAGGCCAAGCAGGCTTTGTTCTTCCTATCCCACCTCACCTCCCTGCTGAATTCCTGATTAACAGACCTTGGGGAGGATGGGGCAGCACTCCAGGGCCCAGACAAGCCTGTTCTATGGAGGCAGCCTCTTTCAGTAAGGATTTGTGTTGTCTGCTGTTGCTTTCCAGGTGGATGAGGGAGGCAGGGTCCTGCTGCTGGCTCATCACCACTTCTCTGCTGATTATGACACTGCTGCCAAGGAGGGCCTGAGGGTCACCCTGGTCACCCTGCCTGTGTATGGCTACATCGAGAACACCAGGACAGGTGAACTGCTTGGCTCTCCCTTTTTCCTCCTGGCTGGTCTGTCCTCCTAACAGGATCACCTCTGTCATATCCCATGGAGGGGATGGCTTGTGCTGCACCTAAAACTCCAGCTTCCCTGGTGCCCACTCTGACACAGCAGATGTGGCTTCCCTCAAAGGCCACAAGATGTGGGAAGCCAGGCTATAGAAAGGAACATCCCTCCTTCTGCAGCCTTCACAATGTGCCTTTCTTCCCCTCATCCTTCTGGGTTTATGTTGAGTTTATCAGCCACCTGAGCATCCTTTCACCAGTGATATTCTGCTTTGCAGGCGAGAGCTTTGGCCCGCAGAGTGAGGCTGTGGGGACCACAGATGCATCCTTTTCCCTTCAAGATGTTCTGGACAACAGCATTTACTACTTCCAGAGCGTCCACGAGAGCATTGAGCCCACAAGTGATGTTTTCAGCTTCTATGTGAGTGATGGCTTCAGCCAGTCAGAGGTGCAGAGCATCAACATCACAATCCAGGTAAGCTGGCTGCCAGAGCCCTCTCCTTTCACACAAACACCTTTCAAGGGCAAGCTGTACTCCTTCCTTTTTAGTATGTGGGAAGGGGATTAAAGGGAGATTCCTCCCCCTCTAGCACAGGCACATAATTTACCTGTGATGCCCGAGGACAGTTGTGCACTGTAGCCTCTTCCCCAGGGCTTACTGCTCTGGTGCCTCCTCCCTCTTGGAAGCATCCATGATGCTGGATAGATCTGGAGGGACTGGTGATGTCACTACTGTCACTTGGGAGTTTGTGTGTGTCTTCCCCTGTGTTCATGTTCCTTTTCCCGGCCGGGTGCCTTTGCGCAGCGGCAGAACGACGAGCCCCCCAGGATGGTGCTGGAGCCCGTCCGGCTGCGGGAGGGCTCAGCCGTGGCGGTCACCAACGCCTCGCTCAGCCTGCAGGACTTGGACACTCCCAGCAGGGAGCTGGTCATCGTGGTCAGCCACACTCCTGAGTACGGTATGTCCCGACAGGCCGGGGGGGTGAGGGGCGAGGCGTCTTTCCGCGTTGGTGTCTGTCTGTCCTTGCTGTGTGTGTGTGTAAGAGCCCTGGCTGCGGGAGGGGAGCCTGGCACGTGGGATAAAGCACCATTTGGCCCAGGATTGTGCTGGAGGACAGCCCTGCTCTCTGCGAGTTGTCCCTCACTCTTAGCTGGAGAGCAGAAGGGGCAGTGCCTGTGTTTCCCTGGGCATCTCTCCGCAGCGCCCGAGCCAGGTGAGGGCTCTGTGCCCCCCGCAGGCTGTGCTGATCCCTGCCCTGTTTGCCAGGCCAGCTCCGCAGAAGGCAGAGCGCAGCGCAGGCCCCCGAGCAGGGCCAGGTGCTGTCCAGGGGCTCCTCCTTCACCTACCAGGACGTTCTGGATGAGCTGATCGTGTACACTCGGAGCGGCGCCGCAGCGCAGGCGGACGGGTTTGGCTTCTCCCTCACGGACGGGCTCTACACGCAGGCAGGGAGGCTGGAATTCTCCCTGGAGCTGCCCAGGAAGCAGCCACCCACAGTAGCTGTCAGCAGGGACCTGCAGCTCCCAGCTGGTACGGGCACAGGGAGGGGAGTGGCCTTGCTTGGTGCTGCTGGATGGTCCAGCCCAAAGCAGTCGCTTGGCTGGGCTGGCTGAGCTGAGTGTGGGTTTGCTTTCTCTGGGGCAGGCTCTGCAGCTCGGCTCACTGCCCAGCACCTGCAAGCAGCAGCTGGTCATTCAGGGGACACGGCCATCAGATTCGTCCTGAGGAGGGACCCCAGCAGGGGACAGCTGCAGCTGACCTCAGCTGAGAGTCCAGTCCAGATCTCTGCCAAAGGACCCCTCAGAAGTTTCACCCAGGCTGATATAAACCAAGGTGAGAGTGCTGGATTTTAGGTAGTCACAGCAAGTATTATAAACCAAGGCTGGTTTAGGTAGTCCTGTGAGGAGCAGGGAGTTGGACCTGATGATTCTTATGGGTCCCTTCCAGTTCAAGATGTTCCATGACTCTGTGGTCTTTGTGAGAGGGGGATGATGAGCTGAAGTAGGGGAAGGAG
The DNA here is from genome assembly GCA_017589585.1 of Phylloscopus whistleri. NCBI lineage: Eukaryota > Metazoa > Chordata > Aves > Passeriformes > Phylloscopidae > Phylloscopus > Phylloscopus whistleri. The sequence goes on from JADMLD010000092.1 coordinate 1,670,925, forward strand.
AGGGAAAGAAGTAAGCACAGGTTGTTGAGTTAGAGCAGAACCATGTATCATTAGACATATATTAAAAAGGTCTCTCTCAGCAGGAGAAAAAGAATAAAGAGAGAAAATAATGAAACCCAAATCCAGGAGCTCTGTCAAACCCCAGGTGCCTCAGCTGATGGTGCCAGCCTGCTTGCAAACTAAGAATTAAATGCTGCAGCCCAGAATAAAGCATCTCTTTTCTGCTGTCCCTCTCTCCAGGGCATGTGGTGTACAGCCACAGGAAAGGGGATCCTGGTGGAAACTTCCCCTTCACCTTTGATGTGGTGGATGCAGGTGGCAACAAACTGATGGACCAGGTTTTCTACATCCATGTAATAGGTAAAAAGTGGTGCTGGAGTTATGTTTCCTTTGCTGCAGAGCTCAGGCCTGCTCACAGATTCCCATCCCACATGCACTGCAAGGCAAAACGTAATTCTTGAGATGTGCTGTCGGTTCAAAGGCCTTTGCAGTGAGGGGCATGGGGAGATTTTGCAGATATAAGGGTTCATTCTTTGGCTTCTGACAAACTCACTGAAAAGGTAGGAAAATTGCCCCTTAACATCTTCATGCTGTTTAGGTTGTCTCCTAGACACTGTGATATTACCATCCCTGATTAATGGCAAGTCCCAAAGTTCCTGTTTTGGAACTTACTTTGTGGGTGTGTTGTCTTCTGCTGGAGCACAAGGACCCGAGGGAAGGAGTGTGACTGTGTCCTAACTCAGCTTTGTGTTTAACCCTTCCAGAGGACAGATTTCCCCCCTCCATCATCACCAACAAGGGGCTGGTGTTGGATGAGAACTCGGCCAAGACAATCTCCACCCTCCAGCTCTCGGCCGCTGACCAGGACAGCGAGGCCTCCCAGCTGCAGTACAAGGTCACCCGGCAGCCACAGCTGGGGCACCTGGAGCACGTGGCCTCCCCAGGTGAGCAGGGAGCTGTTGGGCCCTTGGAGCAGCAAAAGACTGGAAGCTTTCGAGCCCTAAACATTCACTGCAGGAGAAATGTGCCCAGAGGCAGCGGCACAGAATTCAGATTCCTGTTAGAAATCAAAGGGCCATTAGCCCAGAGGGTTGGAGAGTAAGGTGAGGGGAGGCAGAGCAGCCCAATAATCCCAGCTGAGGATTTATTCAGCCTCTGGTCCAGCTCACAGCCCTACAGCTGCTTCTGGGTGACAGGAAAACCTTTGGCCTTTGCTGTGAACAGCACAGTGCCCCAAAGAATCCATCCCTCAATGCCCTTGGAAACAGCCCATCTTGGTGAACAGACAACTTGCTTTCTGTCCCCCTCTTGGCCAGTGTAACCCTTGATCCCTAAACCCCAGCCTCTTTCCCCAGCTGTGCTTTGGAGGGAGGCAAGGAGTCCACCAAGTTTAACGGGAGGTGATGTCAGGGTGTGCTGGTTGTGCTGGATAATGAACTCTGGTTGCTGGGGGAAGGGGGTTTGTCTCTTCTGCTCCTGTGATCTGAATTTCAGAGCTGCCTCTCATGCCTGCTGACAGTGTGAGTGTGCTGCCCCTCTCTGACGAGTTAATCTGAAACTGTGGTGCCCTATAATGCACTCTTCTGATTTTATTATACTCATCTAAGATTGTATTTCTTCTTAACTTTAGATTTCTCATTAACATGAGATTAAAGTGGGAATATCTGCTGTCTGTTTTCACAGTCCCTGTGCAGCTCAGTTTGAGTGTGTGGTTTCCCTCATCTTCTCACCCAAAACATGTTGAAAGGGCAGGGATAATGAATCAGTTATAATAAGCAAACTACTCCCTGCTGAGAGTAAATTAAAAACTTGCAGTATTTTTGTCTAAACTGCAAACTAAACAGTGAATCTTGTGCTTTGGAGACTTGACTTAAGGCCTTTAATTCCTCCTGTTATTTAAAATCTGATGATGATTCTGATTTCTGTGCTTTCTCATGTCTGTGAGGGGCTAATAAGGATACAGAGCCACAGACTGAGAAGTAGTTGTAATCATGATTTAAATGACCTAAAGCTAAGGAGAGAGTACTGAAGTGTTCCAAAAAGAACCCAAAACTTTACAGCAAAAAGAACCCAAACATTTACAGCAAAAAGAACCCAAACCTTTACAGCCAATAAGCTCTGAGGAAATATTAGCTGATCATTCCATTTTGGCTCATTTATTTAAATCAGATCCCAGTGTCTTTTGCAGTGTGGCCAGCACTTGTCAGCAGCCATTTAGTGTGATATATTGGTGGCAAACTTCTTGTCAGGGTGTTTGTTGATAACAGCAGTAAAACTGTTGAACACAGCAACAGAGATTTAAAAAGCTCAACTGCTTTTTGAAATGCTTGTCAGGTACCTTTCTGTGGCTGTGTCACACCTAATGGCCTGTAAAGATGTCACTATAAATCAGTGCTGAAAAAGGGATTTTGTACTAAATGCAGGGGTACAAGGAGGGGCAGAGAGAACAGACACTTGGAAGGTGTTTTGGAAAACTGCTGTGAGGCCAGGAGGCCTTCACCTCATCCTCAGTGCTGCCATGGTGGGGTGAGTCCTGCCCAGCAGTGACAATCCAAGGGTTACATGGACCATTTTTCTCCCAGCTTCTCTCTCCCTCTGCCCCAGGAGGCCTACTCCCAACGGGATGAGGTCAAAGGAAGCCTGGATTTCTTTTGGAGAAGGAAATTTTAGGAGGCTCTGTGCCAGCTAAATCCCTGGCTTGGCTGAGGTTCATGGGGCAGCCTGACTTGGATCAGAACCAGCCAAAACTGAGTCCTTATGGCTAAATGTGTCCCTCTTCCTGTAGTTTTTCCCTGCCTTGCTCTTTTCTGTTGCTCATTGCCCCCCTGTTGTTCACTTTCCAGGGACAAGGATTAGTTCCTTCAGCCAGGCAGACTTGGCCTCTGGCAGCATCCAGTACGTCCACACCAGTGACACAGAAAAACACAGGGATGCCTTCACCTTTTCTGTGTCTGATGGGACAAATGAGGTCAGTCCCAGCCTGAGTGGGCAGAGCTGGCTGTTCCTCCTTCTCCTGCTGTGAGATTCCCCACATCCCTGAGGGCAGGCAGCAAGCCCTGTGCAGGGAACAGGGAGCCACCTGCCATGTGGCCTGGTGGGAGTGGCTCAGCAAGATCTGAGTGCCTGGTTTTCAGCTGCTTGCCAGCTGCTCCCAGAGCTCAGCTTTGATCCAGAGCACTGACAGCGTAGTGATGACAGTCAGACCCTGGAGAAATGCCTTTCTCCTGCCTTCTGAAAGGGAAGAAGCATAGCTGCACACAGAGGGAGAGGGGCAAAACAGAGTGGGAGAGAGGGAGGGAAAGTGGATGTCCATAAATACCACAGAAAGAGGGAGATTTAATTAGTGGGGGGGATAAAGAAGGTCCTGTTCATGTGATCTAGGCTGAGCAGCTCAGATTTGCTCACAGACAAGGCTGAAATGAAGTGACCCAACCTGGGGATCACTGTGCTCTTGTGATGAAGTCACACTCTTGGAAGACTGAATTCATCAAGAGAGGCTTTTCACCTCCTTTCCCAGGTGAGCCAGACATTTGACATCACCATAAACCCCGTGGACGACTCCTTACCCATAGTGCAAATCTTTGGGATGACAGTTCAGGAAGGGGTGAGAAAAACCATCACGGAGTTTGAGCTCAAAGCAACAGATGCTGACACAGAGGTAAGGCAGGAACCCCCCTGGCCTCCTCCCTCCCCTCTTCTGCTGCACATCTGGGTTGTTGGGAAAATGGGGTTGTGTTTAAAGGCTTCTGGCCTTGACACTGAGTTTATGCTTAGCATGGATGAAAATGGCCCTTCCTCTTCTTCCTGGGTCTGGCCAGAGGCTGAGCTGTCTAACACTGGCTCTCCCTCACTGCTGCTTCCCCTGCAGCACGACATCTGGCTGCCTGAGCCAAAATCCTGCCCCAAAACGTTTTTGCTGCTTCTGCCGTGGCAGAAGTGGCAAGGCACACATGGCAGAGAATGGCTGCAGGACTGGGGGCTGCTCTTGTGCTCAGGGAGCTGTCTCAGACCAGCTGAACCAGCAGCTTGGTGGGAGCCACCTTGACAGAGGGATAAGGACAGGGCAGGGCTCAGGGGAATCGGGAATGTGCTGTGCCAGCCCTGAGGGGGAACACCAACACAGGGAAGCTGCCTGGGCAGAGGGAGCTGCAAGAGCAGACCTGGCCCCGAGGCGGTGTCCCCAGCTTTGCCCCTCGGTGTCCGGGCACAGGCCGGGTCCATCACGTTCCGGGTGGTGCAGCCGCCCCGGCACGGGCGGATCGAGCGCGGCGGCAGCGGGTGGGCAGCGTCCCCTCCCAGCCAGCACCTTCACCATGGAGGACATCCAGCAGAACCGTGTCAGCTACAGCCACGGCGGCAGCGGCGGCGCGCTCCGGGACCGCTTCACCTTCACCGTGTCCGACGGCACCAACCCCCTCTTCGTGGTGCAGGAGGGCGGCAAGAAGGTCAGGGAGGAGAAGGGATGGGAGGGAGGGGCCTCCTCTCAGGGCAGGCTGAAGGCGAGGGCTGAGCGTTCTCAGTTATGTGATGCCTTTGCTCCTTCCCCTCCCTGCCCTCCCTGCAAGCTGGCCCCAGGACCTTGATCCCAGCACCAGCTGGTGCCACGGTGGGTGAGGCTCGGGCTCCCAAGGTAACCCCCGTCCCCCTGCACGGTTCTCAGGTGGTGACGGCGGCGCCACAGCGCTTCCAGGTGGACATCCTCCCCGTGGATGATGGGACGCCCAGGGTGGTCACCAACCTGGGCCTGCAGTGGCTGGAGTACACGGATGGCAAGGTAACACCTGCCTGGCCTCAGCCTGGGCTGCTCCTCAGGCTGTCCCAGGAGAAGGGGCTTCATAGGAAAACATCCTCATCCTTCAGCACCTTTTATTTGTGTGATGGAGAATACATTTTTAGCTTTGCTGATGGTGGAGATGTCTTGATGATGTGCTGCAGCAGCCATGGCAGAGATCTATAGCTTTCCAAGGATATGGTGCAGGAGTTTCCTTGCTGTAATGTGCCTTTGTTGTGCTGAAGTCCAAACAAAACCCCAGGCTTGTTTTTGAGGAGCCAGCATTAACTGTAAAAAAGCACTTTGGTTCTTCCCAGAAAAAAAATGAGTGGAAGACACTGCAGTAAGAAATTGTATTAAGAAATGGCTATCTCAGCTCAAACTCCTCACTTCAGGAAAAGCACTTCTGCAGCCTCGAGCAGCTCAATTTTCTCTCTTTCTCCTGCTGTTAAAAACATCTTCTTTTCGAAGAGAAAGCAAAATGTGGTGGAACTGAATCAGATCCATGTGAGGGCATTTGCAAGAGGCTCTTGTGGAGGCTCACCAGAGCTGTGTGAACTGAATTGAGTGAGTCCTTCAACCTGAGGCTGTTTGCAGATGGTTTTTTTTTGCCTAGCAGGGCCTCACCTGAGCATCAGCACAGCTCATGGAATAGAGGTTTAGATGTGAACCCCAAGATCTGTCCTAGCTTTCAGCCCCAGCTAAATAAGGCTGGGCAGCTGCTTTGGAATTTGCTTTTCTTTGAGCCACATTTGTCTTTTTAATTCAACTAACCAGATGTGAGGCCAAATTTGAATCCTTCTTGTGTTGTCAAACACGTTGTGGGATATCTCTGTCCAAGGCTGCTCTGTACTTTCACATCCCTAGACCTTCCCTCATGGAGAGCTGTTTTGACAGAGGGATGGTTGGGCTTTTTGTGTGAACAGTCAATCAGACTTGCACTGCTGGAGCTTCAGTTTCACTCCCTTGGTTTGGCTTTAATCCAGGCCACCAATCTCATCACTAAGAAGGAATTACTGACGACAGATCCTGACACAGATGACAAGCAGCTGATCTATGAGATAACAACTGGTCCCAGAAATGGTCATGTGGAGAACAAGCTGAAGCCAGGGACAACTGTGACCACCTTTACACAGGGTAGGGAGCTGGGCTGTGCCCTGCTGCTTTCTTCCATCATTTGATTCAGTTTGCTAAAACAAGGAAAAAACAGGTGGGAGGGGAGAAGACAAGGGGCAGATCTCCAAAGCGTGCTGAAAATTAGCATTGAACTTTGCTGTCAGTTGCAGAAATCCTGTCATTTCTTAGAGATGCCAGCCTGTGTCCTGTGGGTTGTCCCGGGTTCTCCAGGCTTGTTAGAGCTGGAGATGTGACTTGGGGCAGTAAAGAGGGGTTGTGGATCGTGCAAGTGCATCTGATCATCACAGCCTGGCAGAGGTGTAGCAGCTGTGCAGAGCCAGCAGTGTGGGGAAAGTTCACTCTTGCAGGGCTGGGGGAAGGGGAGGTGAGGGGGGAGCTGCTTCCTGCGCCACTGGGATCCCCGATCTTTGCGGCCATGAGGGTGCACACTGCTCACCTACAAAACTGCCTCTGGATCTCTGTACTGACTCACTGGATGCTTCCTCCTGGCAGAGGATGTTAACCAGGGCCTCATTCGGTACGTGATGCACGAGGAGAAGGTGCAGGAGACCACGGACAGCTTTCAGTTCCTAGTGAAGGACAGCAAACCCAACGTGGTCAGCGGCAACGTCTTCCACGTCCAGTGGTCCCTCCTCAGCTTTACTCACACCAGGTAAGTGGCACGAGGGTCACAGCACCTGGCTGGGAGCTGGGCTCTTCCCTGAGCTCCCTGTCAGTGAGGAGAGGGGCCTGCCAGGCTAAACCAGGGAGCAGCTGCCCTATGCCCAGGTCCCCAGCTGTTACTGTGCCTCGGATTTTCCACCCCGAGCGTGTAGTGCTCAGTGTCACGCAGGCACATGGGGTTTGCTCCCCAGCCCTGTTGTTTGTGTGTGCTCGATCCCTTTGCAGCTACAAGGTCAGGGAGAGCGCCGGCTCCGTGAGCGTCACCGTGAGGCGGGTGGGGAACCTCAACCAGTACAGCATCGTCCTGTGCCGCACCGAGCAGGGAACGGCCACCGCTGGGGCCGCAGCACGGCCCGGAGAGCAGGACTACGCCGAGTATGCGGGGCAGGTGGGTGGGCTGCCACAGAGCCTGGAGCAAAGAACGGATGAGAAGTGATAAAAACACCAAGGAGGGCATATTTTATTTGTAAAGTCGTGTGAGTTATTTGCTCTCAGAAGAGAGAGCACCTCAGAGCAGGGTGAGACAGGGAGGACGGGAAGCTGTCCAAGGACAGCAGCCGGATCGCCGCTGCCTTCCAGGTTCAGTTCGAGGAGCGGGAGGACACCAAGGCCTGCACCATCGCCATCAACGACGACGACGTGTTCGAGGGCACGGAGAGCTTCTCCGTGGAGCTCAGCATGCCGGCCTACGCCCTGCTGGGGAACCTCACCCAGGCCACCGTCACCATCGCCGACCCCGAGGACGAGCCCACGCTGCAGTTCGACAGGAGCACCTTCCACGTCAGCGAGAGCGCCGGCGTCCTCTCGGCTCCCGTGCAAAGGAAAGGTGGGCTGGGCTGGGCTGGGCAGGACAACGTGCTGAGCCCCGTGGGAGGGACACGTGCTGAGGGGGAACCCTTGGGCTTGGCCTGCTTACGGTTTTGGGGTCTTCTCTGATATTTTGGAAGAGGTTCTGTGGCACAAGTGAAATGGCAAGCAACACGCAGGGCAGTGTTGTTTATTTTTTTAACCCTTCCTGTCTCTGCTGTTAAAGCTTCTTGGGTTTGGAGTTGTTTCAACTCCCAGCACGAGCAGGAGCAAACCCTTGTATTTGTTTGCTGCTTCTCTGGGATCCAGACAGTGTTTTATGCAGAGCCTGTCACTGGGCTGTGTGCTCTTTAATAGGTGAGTGCCACCAGTTTGCTGAGTGTGGGTTACAGCATGCCTGGAAGTCATGTCCAAGCCAGCTGCTATGCAAGTTCGGGAGCAGGGATAGTGTTCTTTTTCATTCCTCATCCTCTTTTTTCAAATACTGCTTTATTATTTAAGTGAACAGTGTCCCCACCAGATAGATTAAAAGTTTTTCCACAGAATTACGGAGTTTTCCTGTCGCTTCCTAGGGGATGCCAGCAGCACTGTGTCTGCCATCTGCTACACCGTCCCCAAGTCAGCCAGGGGCAGCAGCCTTTACATGCTGGAATCCGGCTCCGACTTCAAGTCCCGGGGGCTGTCGGATGAGAGCCGCCTGATTTTGGGGCCGGGCGTCACCGTGGTGACCTGTGATGTCACTCTGATCGACGACAGTGAATATGAAGAGGAAGAGGAGTTCGAGGTGGTGCTGGCTGACCCCTCGGACAACGCCCGCCTTGGCAGCCGGGCTTCGGCCAACGTGGTCATCGCCGGCCCCAACGACGCCTCCACGGTGTTCCTGGGGAATGCCACCTTTACTGTCAGCGAGGCTGCAGGTGAGGAGCAGGAGCAGGATGCTCACTGTAGAAGCTCTCACCACCAAGAGGTGTTAGAAGGAGCGATTCGGGGCACAGCAGAACTTGATGGATGTGCAGAGGGGCTCTGTGGTTCCCTCTGTGCCGAGGCTGGGGGCAGGAGCAGTGCTGAAGGGAAAGGGGTGGGTTTGTGGAACACGGCTGCTCTCTGTTCTCTCTCTCATCTGCATCTGGTGCTGCAGGACACATCGAGATCCCAGTGCTCCGGCAGGGACCTGACCTCTCCACGCCCACGTCGGTGTGGTGTGCCACTCGGACATCGGACCCGCCCTCGGCCAGCCCCGGAGTTGATTATGTCCCCAGCTCCAGGAAAATAGAGTTCAGGCCAGGCAAGACAGAAGAGGTGAGGAGCCACTTGGACTCCTGCTGAGTCTGCTCTGCTTGGTGATACTTGTCTTGTGTTTCTTTGCATTTCTGCCATTTGTTTTGAAAATCCTCTCGGGGCCACTTGGGAACTGTTAATGAGCCTGCTAGGCACAGGCTCTCATCCCATCAGCACTCCAGCCAGGAGAGATTTGGTCATGCCACCTCTTCCAGGATCAGGATGGCTGCCTGTTCTCTGAAACGATATGCTGGATTTATGTAGAACATTCTTTACATTGATTAACGGATTCAGAAAACGTAATGACATAACAGCTTTACACTGGACTCCCAAATGTGAGTGCTGGGAAGGATGAAAGCTTTGTACGTCTAACAGCAGGAATTCCACTTTCCTCCCAGTTCTGCCCCCTGACAATCCTAGATGATGCTCAGTACCCAGTGATAGAAGGGCTGGAGACATTTGTTGTTTACCTCAGCTCCCCGCACGGAGCCGAGCTGGCAAAGCCGTTCCAAGCCATCGTGGCCATTAACGACATCTTCCAAGACGGTGAGTTACCCCTGGCAGCTGTGTCTGTTCCATCCCAGCCCCTTGGCTCCCTGTGGATCCTCAGCACTGCCTGGCTCTGTTTCTGCCCCCCCTGCAGTGCCCAGCATGCAGTTCACCAAGGACACCTACAGGGCCAAGGAGAAGGAGGGGACCCTGCACATCCCCATCTTCCGCAGCGGGGACCTGAGCTACGAGTCCTCCGTCAGGTGCTACACCCGGAGCCAGACAGCGCAGGTGGTGGAGGACTTCACGGAGAGGAGGGATGCAGAGGAGTCTCGCATCACCTTCCTCAAAGGGGAGAAGGTGAGCTGGACCTGCCTCCTGGGGGAGCGAAGAACCAGTGCTGGGAGAGGTTCACATCCCCTCCTCGGCTCTCTGTCATCAGAGGGAGCTGACAGAGTTGTCCAGGCTGGTTTCAGATGATGCAGATTCTTGTCCTGGCCATGGGACCCACTCTGAAGGGGTTGTGTGTTTTGTGATTAAACTGGTTAAATTGTGAAATGCAAATCAGATCTGTCAGGAGGACCCAGGATTGTTCTACAGAGAGCTGTGGGTTTGTGGAAGGAGGTGCTTTTGCTGCTGAGTCTCATCATGTAGCAGCGTGGTTCATCCACACTAAAGAAGGAGCCCTAAAAATAGAAGGGTTTCTTCCAGGATGGACAGCACTCCAGTGTGCAGCCCCGGGTAGGGAAGTACAGCCTGGCCTTTCTGTGGCTGTATCAGATTTATCAGTGTGTGCTGCTTTCCCCTCTTCACTCGGCTTTAGGTGAAGAACTGCAGTGTTCACATCAGCGACGACTCTGCCTTTGAACCAGAAGAGCAGTTCCAGGTCTATCTGGGCAGCCCCCTTGGAAACCACTGGAGCGGCGCTCGGATTGGGAGGATGGACGTGGCAACCGTCACTGTCACCAACGACGAAGATGGTGAGTGAGGCTGCTCCCCAAGGATGTCGTGGTGGTTCCCAGGGTGTCAGCACAGTCCCATCAATGCAGAACACGTGCATGCCTTTGGTGCCACGGTCACAGCCCTGTGTGCAGGTCACTGGTGTGCACCGGGCTGGGCTGAAGGGAGGGGCTGGATAGGAGTGCTCAGACCCACCACCTCTCCTGTTTCCCATTCCCCTGCAGCTGGAGTTGCTGTGCTTCCCCTGGGAGATGTTCCTCTCCTTTCACAGCATCATAGCCTGGAGAGCTCTGTGGGGGAGAAGAGGGATGCCAGGTCCCCCTGCTGTGACAGCCAACAGGGGCTGGAGCACCAGCACGTGGCAGGGATTTTGGGGTGTGTGGGAGGCAGGGATGGGAGAATCATTTGCCCAACAGCCTCGTTAGGTTTTGCCCTAAGTCACACCCAAGACTTTCTGGCCCCAGCTCTGAGGAGCCCCTTGCTCTGAAGGCAGGTAGATGAGTCTGAACCAGCCAGGGGTGCAAACCCGGGGCTTTCCCCCCTCTCTGTCCCTGCAGCCCCCACCATCGAGTTCGAGGAGGCGGCGTACCAGGTGCGGGAGCCGCCGGGCCCCGAGGGCGTGGCCGTGCTCAGCATCCCGGTGGTGCGCAGGGGCGACCAGAACAGAACCTCCAGGGTGCGCTGCAGCACCCGCGACGGCTCGGCACAGGCAGGAGTGGACTACTACCCCAAGAGCCGCATGCTCAAGTTCAGCCCAGGTGAAGGGGCCGGGCAGGGAGGGTTGGAGGTGGAGGCGGGACCAGGGACATTCTGTGTGTGTCAGAACATCCAGGAGATTTGGGAAAAGCCGCTTTTTGCATGAGGTTTGCTGTAATTTTATTACTCAAAAGAGCCGAGGTGTTAAACGAAGGGAGATCAGACTGGAGGAAGAAGCGCTGGGACCTGGCAGAGTCAAGTCCTCCTCAGGGAATGAACTGTAGGGCTGTGAACACCTCAGACTATGTTGCTGGACCAAGAAGCCTTCACCAAACAGCTCTGAGAGAGAGGAGGCAGGGGAATGTGCTTTGCATCCCAGATTTTTCTTTCAGACACCTAATACAAGACAGTAATTATTAATCCTCAGACGGCATCTGCTAGTAAATCTATCACCAGATCGATTGGATCAGTTGTCATAGCAGGAGTTTTATGTTTACAGTAGACTCCTCTGGGTAAATTATTAGCAGCAATGAGTGGAAATAAAATTTATAATGCATATTTTATCATAATGTCTGCATGGTCACAGCCTGGAGCAGCTGCACAGGGTTTGGATGAGAACTTCAGAGCAGTCTCTGATGATGAATCGATTTCTCTCTGTTTTTCTTGCACTCACTCCCACAGGTGTGGCCCACATCACGTTTAAGGTGGAGATCATGTCCAATGAAGACCGGGAATGGCACGAGTCCTTTTCCCTGGTGCTGGGCCCAGATGACCCGGTGGAAGCAGTTCTTGGAGACACCAGCACTGCCACAGTGACTATTTTGGATCGGGAGGCAGCAGGGAGCCTGATTCTCCCAGCACCTCCCGTGGTGAGCGGCTGTGATTTCGTGCCCTCCAAGCACAGGCTGGAAACCGCAGTGGGATTTTGGACATAAAACGTAGAGCTGCAGTGACAGCGTGGGAGGGAAGGATGGCTTCTTCCACCCCTTCCCTCAGCTGAGTGCTGCCCTCTTGCCTCCACACAGGTGGTCACCCTGGCTGACTACGACCGCGTGGAAGAAGTGACCAAGGAGGGTGCCAAGAAATCCCCGTCCCCAGGCTACCCCCTGGTCTGTGTCACCCCCTGCGACCCCCACTTCCCCAGGTACGCCCTGATGAAGGAGCGCTGCGGCGAGGCCGGCATCAACCAGTCCTCCATCCAGTTCAGCTGGGAAGTGGCCGCTCCCACGGACGGGAACGGAGCCCGCTCGCCTTTCGAGACCATCACGGACAGCACCCCCTTCACCAGCGTCAACCACAGGGTACGCCGGGGCTGCAGGGCCACACAGACTCCAGCCTAAACCCTCCTTGCAGCTGGGACTTGCTGTGAGGCGTGGCTGTTTGGCTTTAGAAAACTGAGCTGTTTCTCCCTGCACACCACGGGTTTCCCCCTCCTGGTTCCCTCAGGTGCTGGACAGCATCTACTTCAGCCGGCGGTTCCACGTGCGCTGCGTGGCCAAGGCTGTGGACAAGGCTGGCCACGTGGGGACCCCCCTGAGGAGCAACGTGGTGACCATAGGCACAGACAGTGCCATCTGCCACACGCCCGTGGTGGCGGGGACAGCCCGAGGGTTCCAGGCACAGTCCTTCATCGCCACGCTCCGCTACCTGGATGTGAAGCACAAGGAGCATCCCAACAGGTATGAGGCTGGAGAAGGGGGAGTGCAGCCCTTCACCCAGCACCCCTGGGCTCACAGAGGTGCTTGGGCTCACAAGCACAATGTGTGTGTGAAGCCACATCCCTCCTGCAGCGTGGGGTGCTCCTGCTCTCTTCTCACACCCTGCTGAGCTGAGGCTGTGCCCTTCCCCTCAGGATTCGGGAGTTGGTGGGACAGCTTAAGGAGTCGATGTGTAGATGGGGAAATGCAGCTCAAACTAAACATCAGGCTCACCTGCCAGGGCTGTGCTGCTGTGGGCATCCTGTGCCTGCCAGGCTGCTCTGTTCTGCTGTCTCACGTGCTGCTTGTTCCAGGATCCACATCTCGGTGCAGATCCCCCACCAGGATGGGATGCTGCCCCTCATCTCCACGCTGCCGCTGCACAACCTGCATTTCCTTCTTTCCGAGTCCATCTACAGGCACCAGCACGTCTGCTCCAACCTGGTCGCTGTCAGAGACCTCAGAGGCCTCTCAGGTAACCTCCAAAGCCAGCCTTTGCTTCCTGAACGTGGAAGCCTGGACAGAAATGCAGAGAGGGCGGCTTTGCCTTCCCCTGGGCTCTCTTGACATGATCTAAATAGCAGTGAATCTTCCTGGTGTAACAGCAGTGACCAGAGTTGCCCTGTTGGAGATGGGATTCCAGTCCCATGGGAGTGTTTGAGATTGCAGGTTGTAGGTTCACATTGCACTGGTGATTTTCTGCTTTCCAAATCTGTCCTGTGACATCCACCTGGGCCGAGAGGGATCCGCAGGGCTGGATCGCTGTGTCTGGGTCACCGAGGTCTCCCATGAGGCAACAAAAGCAATTCACTGCTGAAGGAAATGTCAGAGCTGAGAAGAACAGGCAGACTGTGTCTCTGACACCCCAGGGAATGAAATCCATGCTAGATCCAGGCAGGCAGTGGGTTGTACTTCCTTCTGATAATTCCACACTCAACCTGCTCCTCATTTCTTAAAGGGTAACTTCAGCCTTGAATCAATAAGTCCCTCAGTTTGGTTTTTAGGATGCTCTCCCTGTTCCTGTAACATGAGTGAAGACCTGAGTGTGTCCAGTTTGACCTCTGGGACAATGAAGGGAGAGGAGCTCCCACGATTCCAGACTGAAGCCAGACCCCCATCCTTGGCCTCGGGCCGTTCAGAATCGGGAGGGATCAGTGTCTTGACTTCTCTCCCTCAGAGGCAGGGTTCCTGGACGAGGTGACCCAGGACAGCTTGGTGCTGGGCCCGGGCTATGACCGCCCCTACCAGCTGGACCCCGCCGTGAGGGAGCCCAAGAGCATCCAGCTGTACCAGCACCTCAACCTCAAGAGCTGCATCTGGACCTTTGATGCTTATTACGACATGACTGAATTAATTGATGTCTGTGGAGGCTCTGTCACTGCTGACTTCCAGGTGAGGGGCCCATCCAGAGCTCTCCCACCTATCCCAGCTCCCTCTCAGGTCTCAGGCACAGCTCTGCTCTGCACAGGTGGAGCGTGGCTTTTCCCCCCTGTCACCTGGAAGAGAACAGTGCTGTGTGCATTTGTTTCATTTATTTTCCTGGGGGTATCCCAGCTTTTATTCTCTTAGTCTTCAGAGCACCAGGAGAACATTTGGCTTTTTGATGTATGGCCATACTGGAAATACAAAACGCTCCCAGCTGGGCTCTCTTTTATAATTTGGACCGTGGTCTCAGCCAATAGAAATGAGCAAAGGACAGAGCAGAGGCAGCTCAGTCCATGCTCCACAGCAGAGCAAGCAACATTTTAACTCACTTCCTAATTAACAGACCAAAAGCCAAGAATGTTCCTCTAGAAATGAGTGGCTCTCACCATTTCAGGTGTCTCGCTGTCCTCTCGTGGCTGCATTGTCCATGTGCAGCCCACTCCATCTCCTTTAAGTTCTTGCACTGAATTCCCAGCCACATGGCTGGGAGCAGCATCGACTCTTTTAATTCCTGCCAGCCTGGACTACTTGATTAAGTTTCCTTTTATAGCTCCAACTGTTTGCACAAGCCCAGAGGAGCTGCTTGGCCTGAACAACTGCCCAGTGGAGCACGTGGAGCCTTGGCACCAGCCAGGCTGGAACAGCTCCCTGAATTCTCCGGGGCCTGCAAAGTACAGCTGCACTCTGCAGATAATAAATGGAGAGCTCTGGGAGGCCTGAGCAAGCGGAATTGCTGATTTTTAATTCACAGCCTTGGAGACTGGGGGGTTTTGAGGTGAAATTGTGCCCATGGTCCCAGGGAGCCTTAGCACTGCCCCTGAATTAAAACACAGGTTTTTCTGAGGTACCTAGACGTAAAGAATGTTCAGAATCACCTCTGACTTCACTTGAAGGGGCATCACCCCCTTTTTGGGGTTTTATTGCCAGGTCAGGGACTCTGCCCAGTCCTTCCTGACAGTCCACGTCCCTCTCTACGTGTCCTACATCTACGTGACGGCACCGAGGGGCTGGGCTTCCCTGGAGCACCACACGGAGATGGAGTTCTCCTTCTTCTACGACACCGTTCTCTGGAGGACAGGTGAGCCTGAGGCACTCCAAGGGCCCTGGAAGAAGTGGCTCCTTCATGTTCTCCCCTGAGTTCCTGCACTGCCACCAGAGTCCTGAGGGAGCGGGGAGCTGGGGATATTTCCTTCCTTTGTGCTTGGGGGGCCTTAGGCAGCCAATGGATAATGGAGGAGGCGTGTAGCCAGCTCACTGGAGAGTGGTCCCAACTAAGCCCTGCCTTCTGGAGATCTGCCAAGTGCTCCTGGGGCTGGCAGAGCCCAGCAGGGGAGTGGGTGTGCCCTGTGGGCTCCCAGTGCCGCTGTCCTTGCAGGGATCCAGACGGACAGCGTGCTCTCGGCCCGCCTGCAGATCATCCGCATCTACATCCGCGAGGACGGCCGCCTGGTCATCGAGTTCAAGACACAGGCCAAGTTCCGAGGTGAGGGCAGAGATGCTGGCAGGGGCACAAAGAGGGGTCACACTCAGCTCTGCTTAGATGGCACGGGCAGCAGAGCAGGTCCCTGTCCCCGCCAGGAGCCCCTCTGTGCTGAGGTGCACCAGGTGGGGCGTCTCCCTGCTCTGCCTCCCATCACCTCCTTGTCCTGCCCCAGGGCTGTTTGTCATGGAGCACCACAGCCTGCCGGATGTCAGGTCCTCTTTGGTGACTCCAGAGCACCTGGGAGGGATCGAATTTGACCTGCAGCTGCTGTGGAGCGCTCAGACCTTCGACTCTCCCTACCAGCTCTGGAGAGCAACCAGCTCCTACAACAGGTGAGGGTTGGGGGTCCGTTCCCCGTCAGCAGCTTCCCACAGCACCCTCTTCTCCCTGGCACCCCTCCAGCAGCCACAGCAGTAGTGCAGAATGCTCAGGGGCTTGGTCAGAGCTGGAGCAGGTGGGGAGTCGCTGTCAGGACTGGAACTCTGTTCTACTGAGAGAAAAATCAGTTCAGCCTCTTGTAAAGGAATTTTTCCAGCAATGAAGCCTGTGGATAGACTGATCCCAGAGGTGGCAGCGCTTTTCAGAAGGTCACATTTGTCCCTCAAGGACTGCTGGGATGGCATTGCCAGGGCAAGGGAGAGGTGCTGCCCTGGGTGAAGAGCTCAGAGCTCTGCTTGGTGACTGCAGGGTCTCCCCTCTGTTCCCAGGAAGGATTACTCTGGAGAATACACCATCTTCCTGATCCCCTGCACGGTGCAGCCCACGCAGCCGTGGGCAGAGCCTGGGGACAAGCCCCTGCCCTGCACGGCTCACGCTCCCGAGCGGTAAGGAGGCCCCATCCCCACGGCAGCAGGGCAGGGTCAGCCCCTTGGGGGTGCACAGGTGTCCAAACCTCATCTCTCCTTTGTTTCCTGCCTTGTCCCAACTCCAGGTTCTTGATCCCAATTGCCTTCCAGCAGACAAACCGCCCGGTTCCAGTCGTTTACTCCCTGAACACGGAGTTTCAGCTCTGTAACAACGAGAAGGTTTTTCTGATGGACCCCACCAAATCAGAGATGTCTCTGGCAGAAATGGATTACAAAGGGGCTTTTTCCAAGGGTAGGATTTACCTCTCCTCTTCTGCTTGTGCCCAGTGTTTCTGCCCTTCACAGCTTCCATTTCCTGGAGAGGAAAGGGCAAAACCCAGATGTGGCTTTGCCTCTTTCACAGCAATAAATGACATTTTGAGCACCTCACAGCCCTGTAGGACAACAACGTGCTTTGGCACCGTGTTTTGTCACTCCCACACACCAAGCCTTCCCCAAACAACCCAAACCCACACTCTGAACACGCACTCCTGTGTCCTCCAGCAGTGTTTCCCTGGCTGAGGGATTTCACTGCCCCTCTCTGTCCCGACCTCCCCAGGGCAAATCCTGTACGGGCGCGTGCTCTGGCACCCGGAGCAAAACCTCAACGCCGCCTACAAGCTGCAGCTGGAGAAGGTCTACCTGTGCACGGGCAGGGATGGCTACGTGCCCTTCTTCGACCCCACGGGCACCGTCTACAACGAGGGGCCCCAGTACGGCTGCATCCAACCCAACAAGTACCTGAAGCACCGATTCCTCCTCCTGGTGAGTCCCCTGCTCCTGCTGCCCAGCTGGGATTTTCTCTGGCAGCGAGCAGAGCGTGACTGCCAGGGGATGAGGAAAGGAGCGTGGCACGTGTTTTGTGCTGCTGGTGCAGACTGTGAACACGAGATCAGTTTTTCCCCGCCCTCTGTCCATGAGTGTTCCTTAATCCATGCCCACATGAGGGTGTGGAGATGGGGCATTCAGACTAGATCCCTTAGCCAGGTGTTTGGTTGTGCCCTGGCTTTCCAGCCTCTCCTGGGGAAGCAGTCAGCCTCCCTGACGACACTGCTCTGAATTCCAGGACCGAAACCAGCCAGAAGTGACGGATAAGTATTTCCACGATGTGCCTTTTGACGCCCACTTTGCTTCCGAGCTGTCCGAGTTCCACTCGGTGAGCACCATGCCCGGAGTGGATGGATTTACTCTCAAGGTGGATGCTCTCTACAAGGTGTGTACCCAGTGCTTTTGGTAGCCCAACAGGGGCTTCTCTGTCCAGGACCTCCCAAACACTTGGTGAATTGTAGGCTCTGGGCCTTCAGAATTCAGCTCTGACACAGGAAATGGAGATTAGGATATTATTCTGGTAATTTAGGGGTTTTTTTTCCTGAAGCACTCACTTAAAAACATATTAGTCATGTTCCTGAATGAGTTATTGCCACTGGCAAAGGCTGGATACCTCAGTGGGTGTCCAGGTGCTTAGAAAAACCCACTCAGCCGACTTTGTCAGACATGAGACACGAAACACACAAGCTCTTAACAGAATCACCTGATGCAAAAGCCATCGTTAACATTCCCTCTGTCCACCACGCCTTCCCTTTGCTCAAGGTGGAAGCTGGACACCAGTGGTACCTCCAAGTGATCTACGTGATCGGCCCGGAGGGCGCGGCCGGGCCCCGCGTCCAGCGCTCCCTGGCTCGGCGCTGGCAGCGCGGCCGCAGGGACCTGGCGCAGGGGGCCGGCCGGCCGGCGCTGGATGACTCCCTCATCTACGACAACGAGGGCGACCAGCTGAAGAACGGCACCAACATGAAGTCGCTGCTCTTGGAGAGGGAGGAAGCTGCCGTCGCAGCCTCCCTGTCCCAAACGGGCGCTTCCCTGGGCAGCGCCCTGGCCGCGCTGACCCTGCTGCTGCTGGTGCTGTCCGGGATTTGCCTCCTGGCCAGGAAGTGCCGCAAGCTGCGCAGGAAGAAGCGGGAGGCTGCCGGGGGCGCCGCCGAGGAGCACCCCTTGAACACCAAGGTGGAGCTGCCCCGGGGCGCCCCGCAGGCCGTGGGCAGCCGGTGTTGCACCGTCAGGAACGTTCATCCTCCGAGGGACGGCGGCGGCCTCCGCCAGGGGCAGGGCAGGAAAGTGAAGCAGGTGAACTTGGAAGTCAAAGTCCACAGCAATTTGCACGACGGCACGGAAGTTTAATGGAGCACACGCGTTGGGAAAAGCTTTTTATAAACTGTAAAAAATAAACATAATCGAAAACTGAAAAGCCACGCGGGTGCTTTTTAAATCCGGTGATGAGGGGCAGCTGTGAATTCCCGCTGCTCCCGAATTAGCGACTTCACCGCGTGGCACTGCTGCCCTCTCTCGGTGCTGCTCCAGCTCTGCGAGCTCCTGCTCGCCCCAGGGGCTGGGCAGTGTGGGGAAACCATGCGCCACCCTTGGCGTGTGGGAGTTCCGAGCCAGCCAGCGAGCAGCCGCGTTCCTCTGGGTCCTCTGGAAGAGAGTAAAGCTGAACTAAAAACTTCACCCGGCGTGACCGGGGTGTCCCTTCCTGTGCCGCCCCCACGGTCCCGCTCATTCCCGTGGGGCGCGGCGGGCGGGAGCCCCACGGAGCTGCGGCGCCGGGGCGGGGAAGGAGTGAGAGGCGGGCGCTGCTCGGGCCGGCGGAGCGGAGCGGAGCGGCCGGGACGGGACGGGAGCGCTCCGGGCTGCGGTGCCGGCCCTGCCCGCGCGGGGGCGCCGCGCTTGCACCGCGCTCCGTGTCCGCCAGACGGCGCCCTGCGGGGTCCCGGGCTCCGCGTCCGCACCGGGGAACCGGGGAACCGCCGCGATCCCGCACCCGGCAGCGCCCGCCCGCGGCCCGATACCAGTCCCGGGACCGGCACCGATCCCGGGCCCGATGCCGCTTCGAGCCTCCCGATGGGGGAGAGGCGGCACTGCCCGGGAACCCCCGGAGGACCGCGGCAAGACCCGAACCCCCCATCCCAGCTTCGGTTTTGGGATCCATCACCCAGTTTCAGACAACCCCGTCCCGGCATCGCAGCAGGAGGGGGCATCGAGTCCAGGCGAGGGTTTGCCCAGTCCCAACCCCTGTCTCAACCCCAATCCGGCCATGGGCCGCCATCCCCGAGAGC
This sequence comes from Phylloscopus whistleri, assembly GCA_017589585.1. Taxonomy (NCBI): domain Eukaryota; kingdom Metazoa; phylum Chordata; class Aves; order Passeriformes; family Phylloscopidae; genus Phylloscopus; species Phylloscopus whistleri. Next base: position 1,690,289 of record JADMLD010000092.1, read on the forward strand.
CGCAACCCACCCGCCGAGGGAGAGGCAGAACGGCTCCGCCAGTGGACACCGGCAGGACTCGATCCCGCACCCCCGGCCCCAGTCGCGGCCCCGCCTCAGCGCGCCGGGCTCCGAGCGGTCCCCGCCGGGAGCAGCCCCCGGGCCGGAGCTCGCACAGCGCCGGGCGAGGGTCCCGGGACGGCGGCACAGGGGGGGTCGGGGCCGGCACAGATGTGAGGGGCGGGGCCCGGGGCGCTGCGGCGGGCCGTGACTGGGGCCGGGGCTGCGGCGCCGAGCGCTGCTGGGGTCTGCCGCGGGGGGGTGGGTCCCGGGCGGGACCGCCTCTCCTCTCCGTCGGGAGGATCGAAACAGCATCGGGACCGGGACTGGTACCGGAACCGCGATCCCGGCGGTTCCCCGGTGCGAACGCAGAACCCGTGTGTGGGCCGGGGACCCCGCAGGGCGCCCTCTGGCGGACACGGAGCGCGGTGTGAGCGTGGCGCCCCCGCGTGGCCCCGGGAGAGCGGTGCGGGGGGCGGGGCCAAGATGGGGCGGGGACGCAGAGGCGGGGCCGGCACAGGTGTGAGGGGCGGGGCCACGGAGCGCGTGCGCAGCGCGGGATAACAGAGCGCGTGCGCAGCGCGAGATAACAGCGCGTGCGCAGCGCGAGATAACAGCGCGTGCGCAGCGCGGGATAACAGAGCGCGTGCGCGGCGCGGGGCTGACACAGGTGTGAGCGGGGCAGGGCCACGGAGCGCGGGGCGGGGCCGGGCAGGTGCGCGGGGCGCCAGGGCGGCTGCGCGGGGCGGGGCCGAGGGCATTTAAACCCCGGAAGCGGCCGCGGGCGCCATTTTCTCCCCAGCGCCGGGAGGTGCCGGCAGCAGCTGCTGCGGGCTCCCCGGGCGGCGGCCAGGTGAGGCGCTTCTTTCTCCTCTCTGCTTCTCTCTCTCCTCTCTGCTTCTCTCTCTCCTCTCTGCTTCTCTCTCTCCTCTCTGCTTCTCTTTCTCCTCTCTGCTTGTCTATCTCCTCTCTGCTTCTCTTTCTCCTCTCTGCTTCTCTCTCTCCTCTCTGCTTCTCTTTCTCCTTTCTGCTTCTCTCTCTCCTCTCTGCTTCTCTCTCTCCTCTCTGCTTCTCTTTCTCCTCTCTGCTTCTCTCTCTCCTCTCTGCTTCTCTTTCTCCTTTCTGCTTCTCTCTCTCCTCTCTGCTTCTCTCTCTCCTCTCTGCTTCTCTCTCTTCTCTGCTTCTGCTTTTCTCCTCTTCCTCCCTTCACCCCATTACCGTCCTCCCCCGTCTCCCCCCAAACCTCCCGCTCCGTTTCTCACCTCCCCTCCCTGCCCCGCCTCTCCCTGTCACCCCTACACAGCTCCTTATCGCCCCTCTGTCCCCCTTCTCCCCTCTTTGTTCCCTTTATCGTCCCTCTGTCCTTCTTATGCTCCCTCTCTGTCTTCCTTTTTCTCTCTCTCTCTGTTCCCCCGCAGCCGCGGGGCTCGGGGCGCCGGATAATAAAGCCCAGAGGGCCGGACCGGCGCCCCTCGCGGGAATCCCCACACGGGGCCGGAGCCGCTCTGCGGGTCCCCCCACACACAACACGGCCCCACACTGCCGGGCTGCCGGCTGTCCCCACATCACACGGGGGGCGGGGGGTTTGGGATGGGCCCCCTCGTTAGGAGGGGGTCCTGGGGGGAGGGGGGGGGTTAGGGGGGTTGGGGGGGGTGGTTGGGGGGGCCCCCTCATTAGGAGGGGGTCCCGGGGTGGGGGGGGGGTAGGGAGGGCCCCCTCCGTGGGAGGGGGTCCTGGGGGGGGGCGGGGGGCGGGCCCCCCCGGAGGGGGGGGTCCGGGGTGGGAGGGGCTGGGGGGGTCCGCCCCCCCTTAGCCCCGCCCACCTCGGACCCTCCCCTCCGGAGGGGGTCCGGCCCAGCCCCCTCCCCAGGACCCCCTCCCACGGACAGGGGCGGGGGGGGGGGGGGGGGGGGGGGGGGGTGGGTGGGGGGGAGCAGAGGGGGTCACGTCACTCTGAGCCGTGATTACATTTCTGTGTCAAACGACCGCACTCCCCCTCCTGACCCCCCCCCCCCCCCCCCCCCGCCCCCCCCCCCCCCCCCGGGCCCCTGTCCGTGGGAGGGGGTCCTGGGGAGGGGGCTGGGCCGGACCCCCTCCGGAGGGGAGGGTCCGAGGTGGGCGGGGCTAAGGGGGGGCGGACCCCCCAGCCCCTCCCACCCCGGACCCCCCCCTCCGGGGGGGGGCCCGCCCCCCGCCCCCCCCCAGGACCCCCTCCCACGGAGGGGGCCCTACCTAACCCCCCCCACCCCGGGACCCCCTCCTAATGAGGGGGCCCCCCCCAACCACCCCCCTCCCCAACCCCCCTAACCCCCCCCCTCCTCCCCAGGACCCCCTCCTAATGAGGGGGCCCCCCCCAACCCCCCTAACCCCCCACCCCGGGACCCCCTCCTATCGAGGGGGCCCATCCCAAACCCCCCGCCCCCGTGTGATGTGGGGACAGCCGGCAGCCCGGCAGTGTGGGGCCGTGTTGTGTGTGGGGGGACCCGCAGAGCGGCTCCGGCCCCGTGTGGGGATTCCCGCGAGGGGCGCCGGTCCGGCCCTCTGGGCTTTATTATCCGGCGCCCCGAGCCCCGCGGCTGCGGGGGAACAGAGAGAGAGGGAAAAGGGACAGAGAGGGAGCATAGGGGAGAGAGAGGAGAATAAGAGAGAAAGGCAAGATAAGGAAGAGATGAGGGGATGAGAGAGAGACATGATACGGGAGAACCAGGGGCAATAAGGGGGCGTGAGGGAGACACGGAGGGTGGAGGGGGCATGGGGGAGCTGGAGGGAAGGATAAGGGGAGGCAGGGTCGGGATGGGCAGGGAGGGTGGAAGGACGAGGGGGAGAAAGGGGAGGCTGGAGGAGTAACAGAAGGGGGTGTCGGGTTGGACAGCGGGGAAGGAAGAACGGGGCAGGAATGGGAGGGGGTGGTCGGGGTGCAGGGCAAGGACGGGGGGGCGCAGGGGGAAGCCAGGTGGGGGAGGAAGAAGGGGGTATTGCGGGGGAGATAGGAGGGAAGAGGAGGGAAAGAAAGAACGGGGAGAGACAGAGACAGAGAGACAGAGAGACAGAGAGACAGAGAGACAGAGACAGAGACAGAGAGACAGAGACAGAGAGAAGCAGAAGTGGAAGGCCGAGACCCCCACGCCTCACCTGGCCCCCGCCCGGGGAGCCCGCAGCAGCTGCTGCCTGCACCTCCCGGCGCTGGGGAGAAAATGGCGCCCGCGGCCGCTTCCGGGGTTTAAATGCCCTCGGCCCCGCCCCGCGCAGCCGCCCTGGCGCCCCGCGCACCTGCCCGGCCCCGCCCCGCGCTCCGTGGCCCTGCCCCGCTCACACCTGTGTCAGCCCCGCGCCGCGCACGCGCTCTGTTATCCCGCGCTGCGCACGCGCTCCGTGGCCCCGCCCCTCACACCTGTGCCGGCCCCGCCCCCCGCACCGCTGTCCCGGGGCCACGCGGGGGCGCCGCGGTCACACCGGAGAACCGCCGCGATCCCCGTCCCGGTACCAGTCCCGCTCGCGATACCAATCCCGGTCCCGATGCCGCTTCGATCCTCCCGACGGAGGAGAGGCGGCCCCGCCGCAGCGCCCCTGTCGCCGCCCATTCTGTCCCCGCCCCGCGGTCCCGGGGCCCTAGCTCGGCGGCGGGCGAGCCCCGGCCCGGGGAGCGCTCGGGGCCCGGGGCGCTGCGGCGGGGCCGTGACTGAGGCCGGGGCTGCGGGGCCGAGCGCTGCCGGGGCGCTGCCGGGGCCCCGAGAACGGCGGCAGCGGTGTTCCCTGAGCCTCCGGTGCTCTGAGAGCCGGAGCGGCTGCCCGTCTGTCCCTCCGTGTGCCCGTCCTTGGGCGGCCCCACCGGCACTCCCGGCCTAGGAGCTGCCGCTGACCGTGCCGGGGGTCCGAGCACGGGCCGGCCCCAGCTCTGCCTTCAGCATTCCCTGCCCTTCGTGCCTTGGGACCTTAGGGAATCTCAAAGGGCCGCTTCTTCCCTGCCGCCGGTAAGGAGCAGCTCATCTGACGGCTGCCGGGTGGGACCTGATGCTCTCCTGCCTCCCCCTCAATTTCTCTGCAGCTCACACTCTCCATGGCACAACTTGTGTTTTTAAAAATCCCGTTAAAATATTTCATCTTTATTTCCAGTCGGGGAAGGTCCTGCCTGGGATGGAAACGGCTAAAAAAGAGGAAACTTAGAAATGCCAAAAGCGGGTGCTGCCACGTGAGTCAAAGCAAGGAAAGCCCCGGGATGTGGGAGGTTTGTTTGTTTTATTGTCACTTTGTTGTGCATTTGTTGTGCACCGAGGCACCCCAGAGGGCTCCCAGGTGTTTCCAGAATTGTATCTTGGGGGCCCCAATCCCCTCACAAGCATTAAGTGGCTTTTTACAGGAGGGCGGCAATTGCACGTGAAATTTCGATGACCACTGAGAAACGAGAGAGACCTGTGATAAAAAACCTTTTTTAAAGAATAAGATCAACAATTTCTCTACAGCAGTTGAGCAGCTTCAATTTCCATTCTATCCATGTGACACAACATCTAGTTCCATCTCCTGATTTGATCTTGGCAAAAGGAAGAGCTGCCTGCCCTCAGTGTAAGTATTTAGTACATGAAACGCTGCCAGGAGACCCACGTGTAATAAATATCTGCAGTTCTCACTCCTGCGCACAAGTGGACAGGGGATGGACATAAATTAATTGTTGCAGTCGGATGCGCCCTGGGCGGGCAGGGTTGGAGTTGATCCACGCTGGAAACAGAAATCTCTCTCACCCCTTGGAATCCACGCTTCCCGTTGGGAAAAATCCTCTCTCTGGGGCGGTGTTGTTGGTGCCTGTTGTGCCTCTGGGATGCTGGTTGGGCACGGACACGGGGCAGCTGGGAACCAGAACCTGCTTGGACTGGGACCAGGACAGCACCTGCAGCACCTACAGGGTCTGCACAAAGCACTGCTGGGCTTGATGATACCCAAACACACCCAACCCTTTCCTAGTGCCAGCAGTGAAATTCCTATGCAAATGGAAGTCCACTTTTTATGATAATACTGCTTTAAACACCAGCCCTTGGAATGCTCATAGGGCAGAACTTGATGGCCACCACACTGGCACTGTAACAATACAGGTGAACAGTTGTGGGACAGCACAAAGCTCTTACAATAACCTGCCAAATTCTTGCATTGACCCAACAGCTGCAATGGTGCTCTTGCAGCTCTCTGTTTCCAGGGAGACACGAGTCCTGAGGGCTCCTTCGGCCTGTGGCAAGTGTTTCATAGAGTGTCCGTGCCTGGTCCTGCCTGCAGTGGCGTGTTGAGAGCCCAAAACCACAGGGGGTGCTGAGGTTAGGGCTAACTTTTGGGCCCAGAGCTGGATGGAGCCCTTGGCGACTCCTGCTCACTGCCAGGAAGGTTCCTTAAGTGTTTCCTCTGCCGGCCAGGAAATGAGGGGTGGGAGGAGGCCGGGAGCACCAGAAAGTGAACCAGCACTTCTTGTCCTTTGTATTTACAGGGGACAACCTGTGGCCTGCATTGCCCTGCCTGGGGCATGCAGGGCGCTCGGCAGTGTCCAGAGGCCCGAGGCACACACAGAGTGCCCAACAGCCTCTTTCCATGGCTGTCCTGCACGAGCCTTCGCGCTCATCGTTCCACGGGGGCAGCCCGCAGAGGCCATCGCTTCCCAACGCGCTCCTCGCCCTTCCCGGAGGTCCTGGCTGGCGCGGGAGCCCCCGCTGCCATGTTCTCTGCTGGCACCAAAGGCAGAGGTGCGGCCAGCGCCGGGGCCCTACCAGAGCTGGGGCTGCTGCTGTTGGCAGGGGACTGGTGCAGGAAAGCCAACAGCCGTGAAGTCTTCCCCGCCAGAGGAGCTCTCCAGTGTGGAATGCCGGCGCCTTTGGGCTCGGGGCTGGATGGCGGGATGTGCTGCTCAGCCTGCTGCGCTTCAAAAGGCAGCCGGCTTGGAGAGCTGCTCCCGGGCAGGAGCTGAGCCCGGGCAGGCACCGCAGGCGTGGGCACCACCAGAGCCCTCTGCAGGCTGCCCGGATCCAGTGCTGCACCCCCCTCAGTCCCAGCCCCTCCGGCTGGTGGGAAGCTGCTGCTTCGCCGGCTGCAGGACTCGCAGCACAGCCTGTGGTAGCCAGGGATGGAGCAGTACCGGGCCAGCACTTCCATCTGGCAGAAGATGGATTTGTCTCCCAGGCAGGGCTCATCTGCAAAACAAATATCCCGGGGATGGGAACCCAGTGATGGGCACTTGGGTAAAGTTGGCACGTTGTGTTTTTAGAGGAGCACAGACGGCAATTCCCAGTGCCAATCACCCACAGCTCCTACACACCCCGAATCCCTTCCCTTCCAGCCTGAGAGGACATCATCCATCAGCAGTGTTAAAGCCAAGGCAATCTTTCCTCCCAGAAATTAAACCCCAAGCAATAGCCTTCAGAGATGCCTTAAAAGAAAAAGTTAGAGTCAGACAAATCACAGAATCACAAGCTGGAAGAGACATCCAAGATCGAGTCCAGCCCAGCCCTAACACCTCAACTAAACCATGGCACCGAGTGCCACATCCAGTCCTTCCTTAAACACCTCCAGGGATGGTGACTCCACCACCCCAGGCAGACCATTCCAATAGTTTATCACCCTTTCTGTAAAAAACTTTTTCCTAATATCCAACCTATATTTTCCTTGGTGCAGCTAAAGACTGTGTCCTCTCCTTCTGTCACTTGCTGCCTGGAGAAAGAGACCAACCTGACTACACCCACCTTTCAGGAAGTTGTAGAAGTTTTGTTCAGATTAAGTTTGGTCTTTTTCAAGGACCAAATGGAACTGCAGAACTGATGGAAAGCTGTAACAGTGGGTCACACCTGAGGTGCCCTGAAGGCAGAGATGTGCATCTCTTTCCTCAGGAAAAAGAACTTCCAGAGGCTCTTCTGGAAGCTTTGAACCAAAATCAGCTTTCTGCAGATGAAGATGTCCTCACCTGGGCACAGGGGATGACTCCCCACGGGGCAGGAGCACATCCAGCCAGCACCTTCTCCTGCTTTAGAACATCAGCTGGAGCCTGACCTCAGGCTCAATTCTCAATTGAGAATAAGCTCAGTTCCAGGGAACTCAGTAAAATCCCCCACAGGAACATCACCTGGGCTGGGCGATGAGGGTTATAAATACCAAATTCTATGGAATACAGACATGTCCTTGTCCCAGTCCCACTGAACTCCTTTGGATGGATGTTTGCTGGTTCCTGACAAAGCTGGTGCAGAAGCAGCAGCTCTGCATGGGAATATCCACGCTCCAGGAGGCATTGTGAGGCTGTTCCAGCCTCAGCAGGGAATTCTGGGCTGTAGGTGCAGTTCCTTTTGCCTTACCACAGTGACAGTGACCCTGACTGGGTCCTGTTCTCTCCTGGTTCATTTTGGAGTATCCATTTGTGCTGCTTTAGGTTCCATGGCTCCACCCACAGCGTGGAGATTTGGGGTTGTGCTTCTCTACTTCCAGCAGCTTCCATAAGCACCCAAAGCAGGTCCCACCTCTCCAGTCTGAGGGAAAACACCTGCACCTGCCAGGAGCTCTGACTGCTTTTCCTACCAGCTCCTGAGCAGTCTCAGGGCCACCATGCAGGAGTTAAAACCCCAATAAACCCCAAATCCTACAGAGTGAATAATCTGAAGGAAGAAATGCATTGTTGTCATAAAAAGCTTCAAAACCTGTTAAAAATTCCATGAAAACAATGCAATGGGTTCCCATGAACCTCACTAATGCTCTTGGCTCCATGTTTATGTATTTTTATTCCCTCACTTGGCAGTTTGTAGAACTTAGAGGGACTTAGAGGACCAGCAGGGTTTGTTCTGCATTGACCTTCACCTCTGGCCCCAGTCTGTGCCAACACAGCTCGGGCCAGTGTGGTTTAACCCTGTCTGAGCACACTGACAGGACAGACCCCGGCGTGGGGAGCTGTGACATGCACAGATTGCTGGGCTGAGCACAAGAGGAAAGCTGCACTCTGTGTGTGTGTGACCCCTCTGCCAGCACAGTGCTCTCCAGGAAGGAACGAATCCCCCACTGCAGAGGGCACAGATCAGGACTGGCCCCTACAGATGGCCTGACATTGCCCTTCCCCTCCAAAATATTCACTGTACTTGGCAGAGCAGCTCAAGTTTTACCCCAAAATTATCCTGACACGTTCACCACTGACAACCAACCTCCTTTTTACCTCAAAATGTTTGTTCAGTCCATTAGAAAGTACCTCAAGTTTTACCCTCAAAATGTTAACCTTGTCCCCTATGAATGACTGAGATTTTACCACCAAAGCCCCTCACTATTTGCTTCTGCCCTCAGTCCTAAAATATTCATTCTGTCCCTTACAGATCACTTCAGGTTCTTCACCCAAATGTTCTTTGTTCCTTACAGATTATCTCAGATTTTAAAGCCAAAACTTCACATCACCACTACACTACTGATTATCTCAGTTTGCCTCAAATTTTTCTTTCTTTACAGACTCAGCACCCAAGATTTTTCTTACCTGCTACTATTAATTATCTCATTTGACCTCACAATGCTCATTCTGTCCCCTAGAAGACCTCAAGTTTTAATCCCAAATTTTTCCATGCCTGTTTGCTAATGACCACCTCATTTTTACCTCAGGATTTTCAGTCTCTCCTCTACAGGTTAATTCCATTTGAACTCCAAAACATTCATTTTGTCCATATAGATTACTTCTATTTTCCCACCAAAACCCCCCACTGATTACCTCTATCCTATCCCAAATATTCATTCTATCCACTACAGATTACCTCAGGATTTTCCCCTGAATTTTTCCCTACCTGTCCAGGGAAAAAACCTCATATTTACCTCAAAATGTTGTTTACTGTCCTCTACACATTACCTCAATTCTACCCCTAAAATTTTCTGTGCCTGCCCACTACTGATTCGGTCTGTCTCCCTCAAAATGTTCATTCTCTGCCCTGGAGGTTCTCTCAGTTTTACCACAAATATTTCCCTCATGTGCACTACTGCTTACCAAACGCTTAACTCAAAGTTTTCATTTACTCTGCTGGAAGTTATCACAAAATTCACCAAGATTTTCCCTACCTCTCCACTACTGATTTACCTCAGTTTTACCTCAAAATATTTATTCTCTATCCCGGAGATGTATCTCAAGTTTTACCCCCCCAATAAATCGCTACCTTTGCACTACTTATTACCTCAGTTTACCTCAAAATGATAATTCTCTCCCGTAGAGATCCCCCACGTTTTACCCTCAAAGTATTCCCTCTCTGTCCACTTCTGATCAGCTCATTTTCCCCCCAAAATCTCCATTCTCTGCCAATGCAGAGTACCTCAAGTTTACTCCCAAATTATTCCCTGTGTGCCACTTGTGATTCCATCATCTTTCCCTCAAAATATTCATTCTCTCCCCCAGAAAGTACCTCAGGCTTTTCCCCCATTTCCCCTCGTTCCTCATTATCTCATTTTTTAGAATAAACTGATCATTCTCTACCCTCAAGATTACCCCATGGTTTACAACCCAAATTTTCTTTACTGTATTGATTTCCCCATTTCTGCCCCAAATGTGCATTCTCTCTCTTCAGTGACTCACTCAAAATGCCACCTCGCTCCCCTCCACATCCCCTCACATTTTCCTACACCAGCACCTGTTGGGTCCCCTCTAAATTACACCAGGTTTTCAGCCAAAGTGTCACCTCTGTCCCCTCTAAATGACACCAGGTTTTCAGCCAAAGTGTCACCTCTGTCCCCTCAAAATCACACCAGGTTTTCAGCCAAAGTGTCACCTCTGTCCCCTCTAAATTACACCAGGTTTGCAGCCAAAGTGTCACCTGTCCCGTCTAAATTAAGCCAGGTTTTAAGCCAAAGTGTCACCTCTGTCCTCTCTAAATTACTCCAGGTTTTCAGCCAAAGTGTCACCTCTGTCCCCTCTAAGTTACGCCAGGTTTTCACCCAAAGTGTCACCTCTGTCCCCTCTAAATGACACCAGGTTTTCACCCAAAGTGTCACCTCTGTCCCCTCTAAGTTACGCCAGGTTTTCAGCCAAAGTGTCACCTCTGTCCCCTCTAAATGACGCCAGGTTTTCAGCCAAAGTGTCACCTCTGTCCCCCCTAAATTACACCAGGTTTTCAGCCAAAGTGTCACCTCTGTCCCCTCTAAATGACACCAGGTTTTCAGCCAAAGTGTCACCTCTGTCCCCTCTAAATCACACCAGGTTTTCAGCCAAAGTGTCACCTCTGTCCCCTCTAAATTACACCAGGTTTTCACCCAAAGTGTCACCTCTGTCCCCTCTAAATTACTCAAGGTTTGCAGCCAAAGTGTCACCTCTGTCCCCTCTAAGTTATGCCAGGTTTTCGGCCAAAGTGTCACCTCTGTCCCCTCTAAATTACGCCAGGTTTTCAGCCAAAGTGTCACCTCTGTCCCCTCTAAGTTATGCCAGGATTTCAGCCAAAGTGTCACCTCTGTCCCCTCTAAATTACGCCAGGTTTTCAGCCAAAGTGTCACCTCTGTCCCCTCTAAATTACGCCAGGTTTTCAGCCAAAGTGTCACCTCTGTCCCCTCTAAGTTATGCCAGGTTTTCAGCCAAAGTGTCACCTCTGTCTCCTCTAAATTACACCAGGTTTGCAGCCAAAGTGTCACCTCTGTCCCCTCTAAATTATGCCAGGTTTTCAGCCAAAGTGTCACCTCTGTCCCCTCTAAATGACACCAGGTTTTCAGCCAAAGTGTCACCTCTGTCCCCTCTAAATTACGCCAGGTTTGTAGCCAAAGTGTCACCTCTGTCCCCTCTAAATGACACCAGGTTTTCAGCCAAAGTGTCACCTCTGTCCCCTCTAAATTACGCCAGGTTTTCAGCCAAAGTGTCACCTCTGTCCCCTCTAAATTATGCCAGGTTTTCAGCCAAAGTGTCACCTCTGTCCCCTCTAAATTACACCAGGTTTTCAGCCAAAGTGTCACCTCTGTCCCCTCTAAGTTACGCCAGGTTTTCAGCCAAAGTGTCACCTCTGTCCCCTCTAAATTACTCCAGGTTTTCAGCCAAAGTGTCACCTCTGTCCCCTCTAAGTTACGCCAGGTTTTCAGCAAAAATGTCACCTCTGTCCCCTCAAAATTACACCAAGTTTTCAGCCAAAGTGTCACCTCTGTCCCCTCTAAATTTCACCAGGTTTGTAGCCAAAGTGTCACCTCTGTCCCCTCTAAATTACGCCAGGTTTTCAGCCAAAGTGTCACCTCTGTCCCCTCTAAATTACACCAGGTTTTCAGCCAAAGTGTCACCTCTGTCCCCTCTAAATGACTCCAGGATTTCAGCCAAAGTGTCACCTCTGTCCCCTCTAAATCACACCAGGTTTTCAGCCAAATTGTCACCTCTGTCCCCTCTAAATTACACCAGGTTTTCAGCCAAAGTGTCACCTCTGTCCCCTCTAAGTTACGCCAGCTTTTCAGCCAAAGTGTCACCTCTGTCCCCTCTAAGGTATGCCAGGTTTTCAGCCAAAGTGTCACCTCTGTCCCCTCTAAATGACGCCAGGTTTTCAGCCAAAGTGTCACCTCTGTCCCCCCTAAATTACACCAGGTTTTCAGCCAAAGTGTCACCTCTGTCCCCTCTAAATGACACCAGGTTTTCAGCCAAAGTGTCACCTCTGTCCCCTCTAAATCACACCAGGTTTTCAGCCAAAGTGTCACCTCTGTCCCCTCTAAATTACACCAGGTTTTCACCCAAAGTGTCACCTCTGTCCCCTCTAAATTACTCAAGGTTTGCAGCCAAAGTGTCACCTCTGTCCCCTCTAAGTTATGCCAGGTTTTCGGCCAAAGTGTCACCTCTGTCCCCTCTAAATTACGCCAGGTTTTCAGCCAAAGTGTCACCTCTGTCCCCTCTAAGTTATGCCAGGATTTCAGCCAAAGTGTCACCTCTGTCCCCTCTAAATTACGCCAGGTTTTCAGCCAAAGTGTCACCTCTGTCCCCTCTAAATTACGCCAGGTTTTCAGCCAAAGTGTCACCTCTGTCCCCTCTAAGTTATGCCAGGTTTTCAGCCAAAGTGTCACCTCTGTCTCCTCTAAATTACACCAGGTTTGCAGCCAAAGTGTCACCTCTGTCCCCTCTAAATTATGCCAGGTTTTCAGCCAAAGTGTCACCTCTGTCCCCTCTAAATGACACCAGGTTTTCAGCCAAAGTGTCACCTCTGTCCCCTCTAAATTACGCCAGGTTTGTAGCCAAAGTGTCACCTCTGTCCCCTCTAAATGACACCAGGTTTTCAGCCAAAGTGTCACCTCTGTCCCCTCTAAATTACGCCAGGTTTTCAGCCAAAGTGTCACCTCTGTCCCCTCTAAATTATGCCAGGTTTTCAGCCAAAGTGTCACCTCTGTCCCCTCTAAATTACACCAGGTTTTCAGCCAAAGTGTCACCTCTGTCCCCTCTAAGTTACGCCAGGTTTTCAGCCAAAGTGTCACCTCTGTCCCCTCTAAATTACTCCAGGTTTTCAGCCAAAGTGTCACCTCTGTCCCCTCTAAGTTACGCCAGGTTTTCAGCAAAAATGTCACCTCTGTCCCCTCAAAATTACACCAAGTTTTCAGCCAAAGTGTCACCTCTGTCCCCTCTAAATTTCACCAGGTTTGTAGCCAAAGTGTCACCTCTGTCCCCTCTAAATTACGCCAGGTTTTCAGCCAAAGTGTCACCTCTGTCCCCTCTAAATTACACCAGGTTTTCAGCCAAAGTGTCACCTCTGTCCCCTCTAAATGACTCCAGGATTTCAGCCAAAGTGTCACCTCTGTCCCCTCTAAATCACACCAGGTTTTCAGCCAAATTGTCACCTCTGTCCCCTCTAAATTACACCAGGTTTTCAGCCAAAGTGTCACCTCTGTCCCCTCTAAGTTACGCCAGCTTTTCAGCCAAAGTGTCACCTCTGTCCCCTCTAAGGTATGCCAGGTTTTCAGCCAAAGTGTCACCTCTGTCCCCTCTAAATTACACCAGGTTTTCAGCCAAAGTGTCACCTCTGTCCCCTCTAAATTACACCAGGTTTTCAGCAAAAATGTCACCTCTGTCCCCTCTAAATTACGCCAGGTTTTCAGCCAAAGTGCCACCTCTGTCCCCTCTAAATTACGCCAGGTTTGCAGCCAAAGTGCCACCTCTGTCCCTTCTAAATTACTCAAGGTTTGCAGCCAAAGTGTCACCTCTGTCCCCTCTAAATGACGCCAGGTTTTCAGCCAAAGTGTCACCTCTGTCCCCTCTAAGTTACGCCAGGTTTTCAGCCAAAGTGTCACCTCTGTCCCCTCTAAATGACACCAGGTTTTCAGCCAAAGTGTCACCTCTGTCCCCTCTAAATTACACCAGGTTTTCAGCCAAAGTGTCACCTCTGTCCCCTCTAAATGACACCAGGTTTTCAGCCAAAGTGTCACCTCTGTCCCCTCTAAGTTACGCCAGGTTTTCAGCCAAAGTGTCACCTCTGTCCCCTCTAAATTACACCAGGTTTTCAGCCAAACTGTCACCTCTGTCCCCTCTAAATTATGCCAGGTTTTCAGCCAAAGTGTCACCTCTGTCCCCTCTAAATTACACCAGGTTTTCAGCCAAAGTGTCACCTCTGTCCCCTCTAAATGACGCCAGGTTTTCAGCCACAGTGTCACCTCTGTCCCCTCTAAACTACACCAGGTTTTCAGCCAAAGTGTCACCTCTGTCCCCTCTAAATTACTCCAGGTTTTCAGCCACAGTGTCACCTCTGTCCCCTCTAAATTACGCCAGGTTTTCAGCCAAAGTGTCACCTCTGTCCCCTCTAAATTACGCCAGGTTTTCAGCCAAAGTGTCACCTCTGTCCCCTCTAAATTACTCCAGGTTTTCAGCCAAAGTGTCACCTCTGTCCCCTCTAAGTTACGCCAGGTTTTCAGCAAAAATGTCACCTCTGTCCCCTCAAAATTACACCAGGTTTTCAGCCAAAGTGTCACCTCTGTCCCCTCTAAATTTCACCAGGTTTGTAGCCAAAGTGTCACCTCTGTCCCCTCTAAATTACGCCAGGTTTTCAGCCAAAGTGTCACCTCTGTCCCCTCTAAATTACACCAGGTTTTCAGCCAAAGTGTCACCTCTGTCCCCTCTAAATGACTCCAGGATTTCAGCCAAAGTGTCACCTCTGTCCCCTCTAAATCACACCAGGTTTTCAGCCAAATTGTCACCTCTGTCCCCTCTAAATTACACCAGGTTTTCAGCCAAAGTGTCACCTCTGTCCCCTCTAAGTTACGCCAGCTTTTCAGCCAAAGTGTCACCTCTGTCCCCTCTAAGGTATGCCAGGTTTTCAGCCAAAGTGTCACCTCTGTCCCTCTAAATTACACCAGGTTTTCAGCCAAAGTGTCACCTCTGTCCCCTCTAAATTACACCAGGTTTTCAGCAAAAATGTCACCTCTGTCCCCTCTAAATTACGCCAGGTTTTCAGCCAAAGTGCCACCTCTGTCCCCTCTAAATTACGCCAGGTTTGCAGCCAAAGTGTCACCTCTGTCCCCTCTAAATTACGCCAGGTTTGCAGCCAAAGTGTCACCTCTGTCCCCTCTAAATGACACCAGGTTTGCAGCCAAAGTGTCACCTCTGTCCCCTCTAAATTACACCAGGTTTTCAGCCAAAGTGTCACCTCTGTCCCCTCTAAATGACACCAGGTTTTCGGCCAAAGTGTCACCTCTGTCCCCTCTAAATTACTCAAGGTTTGCAGCCAAAGTGTCACCTCTGTCCCCTCTAAATGACGCCAGGTTTTCAGCCAAAGTGTCACCTATGTCCCCTCTAAGTTACGCCAGGTTTTCAGCCAAAGTGTCACCTCTGTCCCCTCTAAATGACACCAGGTTTTCAGCCAAAGTGTCACCTCTGTCCCCTCTAAATTACACCAGGTTTTCAGCCAAAGTGTCACCTCTGTCCCCTCTAAATGACACCAGGTTTTCAGCCAAAGTGTCACCTCTGTCCCCTCTAAATTACACCAGGTTTTCAGCCAAAGTGTCACCTCTGTCCCCTCTAAATGACACCAGGTTTTCAGCCAAAGTGTCACCTCTGTCCCCTCTAAGTTACGCCAGGTTTTCAGCCAAAGTGTCACCTCTGTCCCCTCTAAATTACACCAGGTTTTCAGCCAAACTGTCACCTCTGTCCCCTCTAAATTATGCCAGGTTTTCAGCCAAAGTGTCACCTCTGTCCCCTCTAAATTACGCCAGGTTTTCAGCCAAAGTGTCACCTCTGTCCCCTCTAAATTACACCAGGTTTTCAGCCAAAGTGTCACCTCTGTCCCCTCTAAATGACGCCAGGTTTTCAGCCAAAGTGTCACCTCTGTCCCCTCTAAATTACACCAGGTTTTCAGCCAAAGTGTCACCTCTGTCCCCTCTAAATTACTCCAGGTTTTCAGCCACAGTGTCACCTCTGTCCCCTCTAAGTTACACCAGGTTTGCAGCCAAAGTGTCACCTCTGTCCCCTCTAAATTACGCCAGGTTTTCAGCCAAAGTGTCACCTCTGTCCCCTCTAAATTACGCCAGGTTTTCAGCCAAAGTGTCACCTCTGTCCCCTCTAAGTTACGCCAGGTTTTCAGCCAAAGTGTCACCTCTGTCCCCTCTAAATTACACCAGGTTTTCAGCCAAAGTGTCACCTCTGTCCCCTCTAATTTACACCAGGTTTCAGCCAAAGTGTCACCTCTGTCCCCTCTAAGTTACACCAGGTTTTCAGCCAAAGTGTCACCTCTGTCCCCTCTAAATTACGCCAGGTTTTCAGCCAAAGTGTCACCTCTGTCCCCTCTAAATTACACCAGGTTTTCAGCCAAAGTGTCACCTCTGTCCCCTCTAAATTACGCCAGGTTTTCAGCCAAAGTGTCACCTCTGTCCCCTCTAAATTACACCAGGTTTTCAGCCAAAGTGTCACCTCTGTCCCCTCTAAATTACGCCAGGTTTTCAGCCACAGTGTCACCTCTGTCCCCTCTAAACTACACCAGGTTTTCAGCCAAAGTGTCACCTCTGTCCCCTCTAAATTACTCCAGGTTTTCAGCCACAGTGTCACCTCTGTCCCCTCTAAGTTACACCAGGTTTGCAGCCAAAGTGTCACCTCTGTCCCCTCTAAATTACGCCAGGTTTTCAGCCAAAGTGTCACCTCTGTCCCCTCTAAATTACTCCAGGTTTTCAGCCAAAGTGTCACCTCTGTCCCCTCTAATTACTCCAGGTTTTCAGCAAAAATGTCACCTCTGTCCCCTCAAAATTACACCAGGTTTTCAGCCAAAGTGTCACCTCTGTCCCCTCTAAATTTCACCAGGTTTTCAGCCAAAGTGTCTCCTCTGTCCTCTCCAAGTTATGCCAGGTTTGCAGCCAAAGTGTCACCTCTGTCCCCTCTAAATTACACCAGGTTTTCAGCCAAAGTGTCACCTCTGTCCCCTCTAAATGACGCCAGGTTTTCAGCCACAGTGTCACCTCTGTCCCCTCTAAACTACACCAGGTTTTCAGCCAAAGTGTCACCTCTGTCCCCTCTAAATTACTCCAGGTTTTCAGCCACAGTGTCACCTCTGTCCCCTCTAAATTACGCCAGGTTTTCAGCCAAAGTGTCACCTCTGTCCCCTCTAAATTACACCAGGTTTTCAGCCAAAGTGTCACCTCTGTCCCCTCTAAATTACGCCAGGTTTTCAGCCAAAGTGTCACCTCTGTCCCCTCTAAATTACTCCAGGTTTTCAGCCAAAGTGTCACCTCTGTCCCCTCTAAGTTACGCCAGGTTTTCAGCAAAAATGTCACCTCTGTCCCCTCAAAATTACACCAGGTTTTCAGCCAAAGTGTCACCTCTGTCCCCTCTAAATTTCACCAGGTTTGTAGCCAAAGTGTCACCTCTGTCCCCTCTAAATTACACCAGGTTTTCAGCCAAAGTGTCACCTCTGTCCCCTCTAAATTACGCCAGCTTTTCAGCCAAAGTGTCACCTCTGTCCCCTCTAAATGACTCCAGGTTTTCAGCCAAAGTGTCACCTCTGTCCCCTCTAAATGACGCCAGGTTTTCAGCCAAAGTGTCACCTCTGTCCCCTCTAAATGACACCAGGTTTTCAGCCAAAGTGTCACCTCTGTCCCCTCTAAATTACACCAGGTTTTCAGCCAAAGTGTCACCTCTGTCCCCTCTAAATGACACCAGGTTTTCAGCCAAAGTGTCACCTCTGTCCCCTCTAAGTTACGCCAGGTTTTCAGCCAAAGTGTCACCTCTGTCCCCTCTAAATTACACCAGGTTTTCAGCCAAAGTGTCACCTCTGTCCCCTCTAAATTACTGCCAGGTTTTCAGCCAAAGTGTCACCTCTGTCCCTCTAAATTACGCCAGGTTTTCAGCCAAAGTGTCACCTCTGTCCCCTCTAAATTACACCAGGTTTTCAGCCAAAGTGTCACCTCTGTCCCCTCTAAATTACGCCAGGTTTTCAGCCACAGTGTCACCTCTGTCCCCTCTAAAATACACCAGGTTTTCAGCCAAAGTGTCACCTCTGTCCCCTCTAAATTACTCCAGGTTTTCAGCCAAAGTGTCACCTCTGTCCCCTCTAAGTTACACCAGGTTTGCAGCCAAAGTGTCACCTCTGTCCCCTCTAAATTACGCCAGGTTTTCAGCCAAAGTGTCACCTCTGTCCCCTCTAAATTACTCCAGGTTTTCAGCCAAAGTGTCACCTCTGTCCCCTCTAAGTTACGCCAGGTTTTCAGCAAAAATGTCACCTCTGTCCCCTCAAAATTACACCAGGTTTTCAGCCAAAGTGTCACCTCTGTCCCCTCTAAATTTCACCAGGTTTTCAGCCAAAGTGTCACCTCTGTCCCCTCTAAATTACACCAGGTTTTCAGCAAAAATGTCACCTCTGTCCCCTCTAAATTACGCCAGGTTTTCAGCCAAAGTGTCACCTCTGTCCCCTCTAAATTACACCAGGTTTTCAGCCAAAGTGTCACCTCTGTCCCCTCTAAATGACGCCAGGTTTTCAGCCACAGTGTCACCTCTGTCCCCTCTAAACTACACCAGGTTTTCAGCCAAAGTGTCACCTCTGTCCCCTCTAAATTACTCCAGGTTTTCAGCCACAGTGTCACCTCTGTCCCCTCTAAGTTACACCAGGTTTGCAGCCAAAGTGTCACCTCTGTCCCCTCTAAATTACGCCAGGTTTTCAGCCAAAGTGTCACCTCTGTCCCCTCTAAATTACTCCAGGTTTTCAGCCAAAGTGTCACCTCTGTCCCCTCTAAGTTACGCCAGGTTTTCAGCAAAATGTCACCTCTGTCCCCTCAAATTACACCAGGTTTTCAGCCAAAGTGTCACCTCTGTCCCCTCTAAATTACACCAGGTTTTCAGCCAAAGTGTCACCTCTGTCCCTCTAAATTACGCCAGGTTTTCAGCCAAAGTGTCACCTCTGTCCCTCTAAATTACACCAGGTTTTCAGCCAAAGTGTCACCTCTGTCCCCTCTAAATTACGCCAGGTTTTCAGCCACAGTGTCACCTCTGTCCCCTCTAAATTACACCAGGTTTTCAGCCAAAGTGTCACCTCTGTCCCCTCTAAATTACACCAGGTTTTCAGCCAAAGTGTCACCTCTGTCCCCTCTAAATTACGCCAGGTTTTCAGCCAAAGTGTCACCTCTGTCCCCTCTAAATTACACCAGGTTTTCAGCCAAAGTGTCACCTCTGTCCCCTCTAAATTACGCCAGGTTTTCAGCCAAAGTGTCACCTCTGTCCCCTCTAAATTACTCCAGGTTTTCAGCCAAAGTGTCACCTCTGTCCCCTCTAAATTACTCCAGGTTTTCAGCCAAAGTGTCACCTCTGTCCCCTCTAAATTACACCAGGTTTTCAGCCAAAGTGTCACCTCTGTCCCCTCTAAATTACGCCAGGTTTTCAGCAAAGTGTCACCTCTGTCCCCTCTAAATTACACCAGGTTTTCAGCCAAAGTGTCACCTCTGTCCCCTCTAAATTACGCCAGGTTTTCAGCCAAAGTGTCACCTCTGTCCCCTCTAAATGACGCCAGGTTTTCAGCCAAAGTGTCACCTCTGTCCCCTCTAAATGACGCCAGGTTTTCAGCCAAAGTGTCACCTCTGTCCCCTCTAAATTACGCCACGGTTTTCAGCCAAAGTGTCACCTCTGTCCCTCTAAATTACGCCAGGTTTTCAGCCAAAGTGTCACCTCTGTCCCCTCTAAATTACGCCAGGTTTTCAGCCAAAGTGTCACCTCTGTCCCCTCTAAATACACCAGGTTTTCAGCCAAAATGTCACCTCTGTCCCCTCTAAATTACGCCAGGTTTTCAGCCAAAGTGTCACCTCTGTCCCCTCTAAATTACGCCAGGTTTTCAGCCAAAGTGTCACCTCTGTCCCCTCTAAATTACGCCAGGTTTTCAGCCAAAGTGTCACCTCTGTCCCCTCTAAATTACACCAGGTTTTCAGCCAAAGTGTCACCTCTGTCCCCTCTAAATTACACCAGGTTTTCAGCCAAAGTGTCACCTCTGTCCCCTCTAAATTACACCAGGTTTTCAGCCAAAGTGTCACCTCTGTCCCCTCTAAATTACACCAGGTTTTCAGCCAAAGTGTCACCTCTGTCCCCTCTAAATTACACCAGGTTTTCAGCCAAAGTGTCACCTCTGTCCCCTCTAAATTACACCAGGTTTTCAGCCAAAGTGTCACCTCTGTCCCCTCTAAATTACACCAGGTTTTCAGCCAAAGTGTCACCTCTGTCCCCTCTAAATTACACCAGGTTTTCAGCCAAAGTGTCACCTCTGTCCCCTCTAAATTACGCCAGGTTTTCAGCCAAAGTGTCACCTCTGTCCCCTCTAAATTACACCAGGTTTTCAGCCAAAGTGTCACCTCTGTCCCCTCTAAATTACACCAGGTTTTCAGCCAAAGTGTCACCTCTGTCCCCTCTAAATTACGCCAGGTTTTCAGCCAAAGTGTCACCTCTGTCCCCTCTAAATTACACCAGGTTTTCAGCCAAAGTGTCACCTCTGTCCCCTCTAAATTACACCAGGTTTTCAGCCAAAGTGTCACCTCTGTCCCCTCTAAATTACGCCAGGTTTTCAGCCAAAGTGTCACCTCTGTCCCCTCTAAATTACACCAGGTTTTCAGCCAAAGTGTCACCTCTGTCCCCTCTAAATTACACCAGGTTTTCAGCCAAAGTGTCACCTCTGTCCCCTCTAAATTACACCAGGTTTTCAGCCAAAGTGTCACCTCTGTCCCCTCTAAATTACACCAGGTTTTCAGCCAAAGTGTCACCTCTGTCCCCTCTAAATTACACCAGGTTTTCAGCCAAAGTGTCACCTCTGTCCCCTCTAAATTACACCAGGTTTTCAGCCAAAGTGTCACCTCTGTCCCCTCTAAATTACACCAGGTTTTCAGCCAAAGTGTCACCTCTGTCCCCTCTAAATTACACCAGGTTTTCAGCCAAAGTGTCACCTCTGTCCCCTCTAAATTACGCCAGGTTTTCAGCCAAAGTGTCACCTCTGTCCCCTCTAAATTACACCAGGTTTTCAGCCAAAGTGTCACCTCTGTCCCCTCTAAATTACACCAGGTTTTCAGCCAAAGTGTCACCTCTGTCCCCTCTAAATTACACCAGGTTTTCAGCCAAAGTGTCACCTCTGTCCCCTCTAAATTACACCAGGTTTTCAGCCAAAGTGTCACCTCTGTCCCCTCTAAATTACACCAGGTTTTCAGCCAAAGTGTCACCTCTGTCCCCTCTAAATTACACCAGGTTTTCAGCCAAAGTGTCACCTCTGTCCCCTCTAAATTACGCCAGGTTTTCAGCCAAAGTGTCACCTCTGTCCCCTCTAAATTACGCCAGGTTTTCAGCCAAAGTGTCACCTCTGTCCCCTCTAAATTACACCAGGTTTTCAGCCAAAGTGTCACCTCTGTCCCCTCTAAATTACACCAGGTTTTCAGCCAAAGTGTCACCTCTGTCCCCTCTAAATTACACCAGGTTTTCAGCCAAAGTGTCACCTCTGTCCCCTCTAAATTACACCAGGTTTTCAGCCAAAGTGTCACCTCTGTCCCCTCTAAATTACGCCAGGTTTTCAGCCAAAGTGTCACCTCTGTCCCCTCTAAATTACACCAGGTTTTCAGCCAAAGTGTCACCTCTGTCCCCTCTAAATTACACCAGGTTTTCAGCCAAAGTGTCACCTCTGTCCCCTCTAAATTACACCAGGTTTTCAGCCAAAGTGTCACCTCTGTCCCCTCTAAATTACACCAGGTTTTCAGCCAAAGTGTCACCTCTGTCCCCTCTAAATTACACCAGGTTTTCAGCCAAAGTGTCACCTCTGTCCCCTCTAAATTACACCAGGTTTTCAGCCAAAGTGTCACCTCTGTCCCCTCTAAATTACACCAGGTTTTCAGCCAAAGTGTCACCTCTGTCCCCTCTAAATTACACCAGGTTTTCAGCCAAAGTGTCACCTCTGTCCCCTCTAAATTACACCAGGTTTTCAGCCAAAGTGTCACCTCTGTCCCCTCTAAATTACACCAGGTTTTCAGCCAAAGTGTCACCTCTGTCCCCTCTAAATTACACCAGGTTTTCAGCCAAAGTGTCACCTCTGTCCCCTCTAAATTACACCAGGTTTTCAGCCAAAGTGTCACCTCTGTCCCCTCTAAATTACACCAGGTTTTCAGCCAAAGTGTCACCTCTGTCCCCTCTAAATTACACCAGGTTTTCAGCCAAAGTGTCACCTCTGTCCCCTCTAAATTACACCAGGTTTTCAGCCAAAGTGTCACCTCTGTCCCCTCTAAATTACACCAGGTTTTCAGCCAAAGTGTCACCTCTGTCCCCTCTAAATTACACCAGGTTTTCAGCCAAAGTGTCACCTCTGTCCCCTCTAAATTACACCAGGTTTTCAGCCAAAGTGTCACCTCTGTCCCCTCTAAATTACACCAGGTTTTCAGCCAAAGTGTCACCTCTGTCCCCTCTAAATTACACCAGGTTTTCAGCCAAAGTGTCACCTCTGTCCCCTCTAAATTACACCAGGTTTTCAGCCAAAGTGTCACCTCTGTCCCCTCTAAATTACACCAGGTTTTCAGCCAAAGTGTCACCTCTGTCCCCTCTAAATTACACCAGGTTTTCAGCCAAAGTGTCACCTCTGTCCCCTCTAAATTACACCAGGTTTTCAGCCAAAGTGTCACCTCTGTCCCCTCTAAATTACACCAGGTTTTCAGCCAAAGTGTCACCTCTGTCCCCTCTAAATTACACCAGGTTTTCAGCCAAAGTGTCACCTCTGTCCCCTCTAAATTACACCAGGTTTTCAGCCAAAGTGTCACCTCTGTCCCCTCTAAATTACACCAGGTTTTCAGCCAAAGTGTCACCTCTGTCCCCTCTAAATTACACCAGGTTTTCAGCCAAAGTGTCACCTCTGTCCCCTCTAAATTACACCAGGTTTTCAGCCAAAGTGTCACCTCTGTCCCCTCTAAATTACACCAGGTTTTCAGCCAAAGTGTCACCTCTGTCCCCTCTAAATTACACCAGGTTTTCAGCCAAAGTGTCACCTCTGTCCCCTCTAAATTACACCAGGTTTTCAGCCAAAGTGTCACCTCTGTCCCCTCTAAATTACACCAGGTTTTCAGCCAAAGTGTCACCTCTGTCCCCTCTAAATTACACCAGGTTTTCAGCCAAAGTGTCACCTCTGTCCCCTCTAAATTACACCAGGTTTTCAGCCAAAGTGTCACCTCTGTCCCCTCTAAATTACACCAGGTTTTCAGCCAAAGTGTCACCTCTGTCCCCTCTAAATTACACCAGGTTTTCAGCCAAAGTGTCACCTCTGTCCCCTCTAAATTACACCAGGTTTTCAGCCAAAGTGTCACCTCTGTCCCCTCTAAATTACACCAGGTTTTCAGCCAAAGTGTCACCTCTGTCCCCTCTAAATTACACCAGGTTTTCAGCCAAAGTGTCACCTCTGTCCCCTCTAAATTACACCAGGTTTTCAGCCAAAGTGTCACCTCTGTCCCCTCTAAATTACACCAGGTTTTCAGCCAAAGTGTCACCTCTGTCCCCTCTAAATTACACCAGGTTTTCAGCCAAAGTGTCACCTCTGTCCCCTCTAAATTACACCAGGTTTTCAGCCAAAGTGTCACCTCTGTCCCCTCTAAATTACACCAGGTTTTCAGCCAAAGTGTCACCTCTGTCCCCTCTAAATTACACCAGGTTTTCAGCCAAAGTGTCACCTCTGTCCCCTCTAAATTACACCAGGTTTTCAGCCAAAGTGTCACCTCTGTCCCCTCTAAATTACGCCAGGTTTTCAGCCAAAGTGTCACCTCTGTCCCCTCTAAATTACACCAGGTTTTCAGCCAAAGTGTCACCTCTGTCCCCTCTAAATTACACCAGGTTTTCAGCCAAAGTGTCACCTCTGTCCCCTCTAAATTACACCAGGTTTTCAGCCAAAGTGTCACCTCTGTCCCCTCTAAATTACACCAGGTTTTCAGCCAAAGTGTCACCTCTGTCCCCTCTAAATTACACCAGGTTTTCAGCCAAAGTGTCACCTCTGTCCCCTCTAAATTACACCAGGTTTTCAGCCAAAGTGTCACCTCTGTCCCCTCTAAATTACACCAGGTTTTCAGCCAAAGTGTCACCTCTGTCCCCTCTAAATTACACCAGGTTTTCAGCCAAAGTGTCACCTCTGTCCCCTCTAAATTACACCAGGTTTTCAGCCAAAGTGTCACCTCTGTCCCCTCTAAATTACACCAGGTTTTCAGCCAAAGTGTCACCTCTGTCCCCTCTAAATTACACCAGGTTTTCAGCCAAAGTGTCACCTCTGTCCCCTCTAAATTACACCAGGTTTTCAGCCAAAGTGTCACCTCTGTCCCCTCTAAATTACACCAGGTTTTCAGCCAAAGTGTCACCTCTGTCCCCTCTAAATTACACCAGGTTTTCAGCCAAAGTGTCACCTCTGTCCCCTCTAAATTACACCAGGTTTTCAGCCAAAGTGTCACCTCTGTCCCCTCTAAATTACACCAGGTTTTCAGCCAAAGTGTCACCTCTGTCCCCTCTAAATTACACCAGGTTTTCAGCCAAAGTGTCACCTCTGTCCCCTCTAAATTACACCAGGTTTTCAGCCAAAGTGTCACCTCTGTCCCCTCTAAATTACACCAGGTTTTCAGCCAAAGTGTCACCTCTGTCCCCTCTAAATTACACCAGGTTTTCAGCCAAAGTGTCACCTCTGTCCCCTCTAAATTACACCAGGTTTTCAGCCAAAGTGTCACCTCTGTCCCCTCTAAATTACACCAGGTTTTCAGCCAAAGTGTCACCTCTGTCCCCTCTAAATTACACCAGGTTTTCAGCCAAAGTGTCACCTCTGTCCCCTCTAAATTACACCAGGTTTTCAGCCAAAGTGTCACCTCTGTCCCCTCTAAATTACACCAGGTTTTCAGCCAAAGTGTCACCTCTGTCCCCTCTAAATTACACCAGGTTTTCAGCCAAAGTGTCACCTCTGTCCCCTCTAAATTACACCAGGTTTTCAGCCAAAGTGTCACCTCTGTCCCCTCTAAATTACACCAGGTTTTCAGCCAAAGTGTCACCTCTGTCCCCTCTAAATTACACCAGGTTTTCAGCCAAAGTGTCACCTCTGTCCCCTCTAAATTACACCAGGTTTTCAGCCAAAGTGTCACCTCTGTCCCCTCTAAATTACACCAGGTTTTCAGCCAAAGTGTCACCTCTGTCCCCTCTAAATTACACCAGGTTTTCAGCCAAAGTGTCACCTCTGTCCCCTCTAAATTACACCAGGTTTTCAGCCAAAGTGTCACCTCTGTCCCCTCTAAATTACACCAGGTTTTCAGCCAAAGTGTCACCTCTGTCCCCTCTAAATTACACCAGGTTTTCAGCCAAAGTGTCACCTCTGTCCCCTCTAAATTACACCAGGTTTTCAGCCAAAGTGTCACCTCTGTCCCCTCTAAATTACACCAGGTTTTCAGCCAAAGTGTCACCTCTGTCCCCTCTAAATTACACCAGGTTTTCAGCCAAAGTGTCACCTCTGTCCCCTCTAAATTACACCAGGTTTTCAGCCAAAGTGTCACCTCTGTCCCCTCTAAATTACACCAGGTTTTCAGCCAAAGTGTCACCTCTGTCCCCTCTAAATTACACCAGGTTTTCAGCCAAAGTGTCACCTCTGTCCCCTCTAAATTACACCAGGTTTTCAGCCAAAGTGTCACCTCTGTCCCCTCTAAATTACACCAGGTTTTCAGCCAAAGTGTCACCTCTGTCCCCTCTAAATTACACCAGGTTTTCAGCCAAAGTGTCACCTCTGTCCCCTCTAAATTACACCAGGTTTTCAGCCAAAGTGTCACCTCTGTCCCCTCTAAATTACACCAGGTTTTCAGCCAAAGTGTCACCTCTGTCCCCTCTAAATTACACCAGGTTTTCAGCCAAAGTGTCACCTCTGTCCCCTCTAAATTACACCAGGTTTTCAGCCAAAGTGTCACCTCTGTCCCCTCTAAATTACACCAGGTTTTCAGCCAAAGTGTCACCTCTGTCCCCTCTAAATTACACCAGGTTTTCAGCCAAAGTGTCACCTCTGTCCCCTCTAAATTACACCAGGTTTTCAGCCAAAGTGTCACCTCTGTCCCCTCTAAATTACACCAGGTTTTCAGCCAAAGTGTCACCTCTGTCCCCTCTAAATTACACCAGGTTTTCAGCCAAAGTGTCACCTCTGTCCCCTCTAAATTACACCAGGTTTTCAGCCAAAGTGTCACCTCTGTCCCCTCTAAATTACACCAGGTTTTCAGCCAAAGTGTCACCTCTGTCCCCTCTAAATTACACCAGGTTTTCAGCCAAAGTGTCACCTCTGTCCCCTCTAAATTACACCAGGTTTTCAGCCAAAGTGTCACCTCTGTCCCCTCTAAATTACACCAGGTTTTCAGCCAAAGTGTCACCTCTGTCCCCTCTAAATTACACCAGGTTTTCAGCCAAAGTGTCACCTCTGTCCCCTCTAAATTACACCAGGTTTTCAGCCAAAGTGTCACCTCTGTCCCCTCTAAATTACACCAGGTTTTCAGCCAAAGTGTCACCTCTGTCCCCTCTAAATTACACCAGGTTTTCAGCCAAAGTGTCACCTCTGTCCCCTCTAAATTACACCAGGTTTTCAGCCAAAGTGTCACCTCTGTCCCCTCTAAATTACACCAGGTTTTCAGCCAAAGTGTCACCTCTGTCCCCTCTAAATTACACCAGGTTTTCAGCCAAAGTGTCACCTCTGTCCCCTCTAAATTACACCAGGTTTTCAGCCAAAGTGTCACCTCTGTCCCCTCTAAATTACACCAGGTTTTCAGCCAAAGTGTCACCTCTGTCCCCTCTAAATTACACCAGGTTTTCAGCCAAAGTGTCACCTCTGTCCCCTCTAAATTACACCAGGTTTTCAGCCAAAGTGTCACCTCTGTCCCCTCTAAATTACACCAGGTTTTCAGCCAAAGTGTCACCTCTGTCCCCTCTAAATTACACCAGGTTTTCAGCCAAAGTGTCACCTCTGTCCCCTCTAAATTACACCAGGTTTTCAGCCAAAGTGTCACCTCTGTCCCCTCTAAATTACACCAGGTTTTCAGCCAAAGTGTCACCTCTGTCCCCTCTAAATTACACCAGGTTTTCAGCCAAAGTGTCACCTCTGTCCCCTCTAAATTACACCAGGTTTTCAGCCAAAGTGTCACCTCTGTCCCCTCTAAATTACACCAGGTTTTCAGCCAAAGTGTCACCTCTGTCCCCTCTAAATTACACCAGGTTTTCAGCCAAAGTGTCACCTCTGTCCCCTCTAAATTACACCAGGTTTTCAGCCAAAGTGTCACCTCTGTCCCCTCTAAATTACACCAGGTTTTCAGCCAAAGTGTCACCTCTGTCCCCTCTAAATTACACCAGGTTTTCAGCCAAAGTGTCACCTCTGTCCCCTCTAAATTACACCAGGTTTTCAGCCAAAGTGTCACCTCTGTCCCCTCTAAATTACGCCAGGTTTTCAGCCAAAGTGTCACCTCTGTCCCCTCTAAATTACACCAGGTTTTCAGCCAAAGTGTCACCTCTGTCCCCTCTAAATTACACCAGGTTTTCAGCCAAAGTGTCACCTCTGTCCCCTCTAAATTACACCAGGTTTTCAGCCAAAGTGTCACCTCTGTCCCCTCTAAATTACACCAGGTTTTCAGCCAAAGTGTCACCTCTGTCCCCTCTAAATTACACCAGGTTTTCAGCCAAAGTGTCACCTCTGTCCCCTCTAAATTACACCAGGTTTTCAGCCAAAGTGTCACCTCTGTCCCCTCTAAATTACACCAGGTTTTCAGCCAAAGTGTCACCTCTGTCCCCTCTAAATTACACCAGGTTTTCAGCCAAAGTGTCACCTCTGTCCCCTCTAAATTACACCAGGTTTTCAGCCAAAGTGTCACCTCTGTCCCCTCTAAATTACACCAGGTTTTCAGCCAAAGTGTCACCTCTGTCCCCTCTAAATTACACCAGGTTTTCAGCCAAAGTGTCACCTCTGTCCCCTCTAAATTACACCAGGTTTTCAGCCAAAGTGTCACCTCTGTCCCCTCTAAATTACACCAGGTTTTCAGCCAAAGTGTCACCTCTGTCCCCTCTAAATTACACCAGGTTTTCAGCCAAAGTGTCACCTCTGTCCCCTCTAAATTACACCAGGTTTTCAGCCAAAGTGTCACCTCTGTCCCCTCTAAATTACACCAGGTTTTCAGCCAAAGTGTCACCTCTGTCCCCTCTAAATTACACCAGGTTTTCAGCCAAAGTGTCACCTCTGTCCCCTCTAAATTACACCAGGTTTTCAGCCAAAGTGTCACCTCTGTCCCCTCTAAATTACACCAGGTTTTCAGCCAAAGTGTCACCTCTGTCCCCTCTAAATTACACCAGGTTTTCAGCCAAAGTGTCACCTCTGTCCCCTCTAAATTACACCAGGTTTTCAGCCAAAGTGTCACCTCTGTCCCCTCTAAATTACACCAGGTTTTCAGCCAAAGTGTCACCTCTGTCCCCTCTAAATTACACCAGGTTTTCAGCCAAAGTGTCACCTCTGTCCCCTCTAAATTACACCAGGTTTTCAGCCAAAGTGTCACCTCTGTCCCCTCTAAATTACACCAGGTTTTCAGCCAAAGTGTCACCTCTGTCCCCTCTAAATTACACCAGGTTTTCAGCCAAAGTGTCACCTCTGTCCCCTCTAAATTACACCAGGTTTTCAGCCAAAGTGTCACCTCTGTCCCCTCTAAATTACACCAGGTTTTCAGCCAAAGTGTCACCTCTGTCCCCTCTAAATTACACCAGGTTTTCAGCCAAAGTGTCACCTCTGTCCCCTCTAAATTACACCAGGTTTTCAGCCAAAGTGTCACCTCTGTCCCCTCTAAATTACACCAGGTTTTCAGCCAAAGTGTCACCTCTGTCCCCTCTAAATTACACCAGGTTTTCAGCCAAAGTGTCACCTCTGTCCCCTCTAAATTACACCAGGTTTTCAGCCAAAGTGTCACCTCTGTCCCCTCTAAATTACACCAGGTTTTCAGCCAAAGTGTCACCTCTGTCCCCTCTAAATTACACCAGGTTTTCAGCCAAAGTGTCACCTCTGTCCCCTCTAAATTACACCAGGTTTTCAGCCAAAGTGTCACCTCTGTCCCCTCTAAATTACACCAGGTTTTCAGCCAAAGTGTCACCTCTGTCCCCTCTAAATTACACCAGGTTTTCAGCCAAAGTGTCACCTCTGTCCCCTCTAAATTACACCAGGTTTTCAGCCAAAGTGTCACCTCTGTCCCCTCTAAATTACACCAGGTTTTCAGCCAAAGTGTCACCTCTGTCCCCTCTAAATTACACCAGGTTTTCAGCCAAAGTGTCACCTCTGTCCCCTCTAAATTACACCAGGTTTTCAGCCAAAGTGTCACCTCTGTCCCCTCTAAATTACACCAGGTTTTCAGCCAAAGTGTCACCTCTGTCCCCTCTAAATTACACCAGGTTTTCAGCCAAAGTGTCACCTCTGTCCCCTCTAAATTACACCAGGTTTTCAGCCAAAGTGTCACCTCTGTCCCCTCTAAATTACACCAGGTTTTCAGCCAAAGTGTCACCTCTGTCCCCTCTAAATTACACCAGGTTTTCAGCCAAAGTGTCACCTCTGTCCCCTCTAAATTACACCAGGTTTTCAGCCAAAGTGTCACCTCTGTCCCCTCTAAATTACACCAGGTTTTCAGCCAAAGTGTCACCTCTGTCCCCTCTAAATTACACCAGGTTTTCAGCCAAAGTGTCACCTCTGTCCCCTCTAAATTACACCAGGTTTTCAGCCAAAGTGTCACCTCTGTCCCCTCTAAATTACACCAGGTTTTCAGCCAAAGTGTCACCTCTGTCCCCTCTAAATTACACCAGGTTTTCAGCCAAAGTGTCACCTCTGTCCCCTCTAAATTACACCAGGTTTTCAGCCAAAGTGTCACCTCTGTCCCCTCTAAATTACACCAGGTTTTCAGCCAAAGTGTCACCTCTGTCCCCTCTAAATTACACCAGGTTTTCAGCCAAAGTGTCACCTCTGTCCCCTCTAAATTACACCAGGTTTTCAGCCAAAGTGTCACCTCTGTCCCCTCTAAATTACACCAGGTTTTCAGCCAAAGTGTCACCTCTGTCCCCTCTAAATTACACCAGGTTTTCAGCCAAAGTGTCACCTCTGTCCCCTCTAAATTACGCCAGGTTTTCAGCCAAAGTGTCACCTCTGTCCCCTCTAAATTACACCAGGTTTTCAGCCAAAGTGTCACCTCTGTCCCCTCTAAATTACACCAGGTTTTCAGCCAAAGTGTCACCTCTGTCCCCTCTAAATTACACCAGGTTTTCAGCCAAAGTGTCACCTCTGTCCCCTCTAAATTACACCAGGTTTTCAGCCAAAGTGTCACCTCTGTCCCCTCTAAATTACACCAGGTTTTCAGCCAAAGTGTCACCTCTGTCCCCTCTAAATTACACCAGGTTTTCAGCCAAAGTGTCACCTCTGTCCCCTCTAAATTACACCAGGTTTTCAGCCAAAGTGTCACCTCTGTCCCCTCTAAATTACACCAGGTTTTCAGCCAAAGTGTCACCTCTGTCCCCTCTAAATTACACCAGGTTTTCAGCCAAAGTGTCACCTCTGTCCCCTCTAAATTACACCAGGTTTTCAGCCAAAGTGTCACCTCTGTCCCCTCTAAATTACACCAGGTTTTCAGCCAAAGTGTCACCTCTGTCCCCTCTAAATTACACCAGGTTTTCAGCCAAAGTGTCACCTCTGTCCCCTCTAAATTACACCAGGTTTTCAGCCAAAGTGTCACCTCTGTCCCCTCTAAATTACACCAGGTTTTCAGCCAAAGTGTCACCTCTGTCCCCTCTAAATTACACCAGGTTTTCAGCCAAAGTGTCACCTCTGTCCCCTCTAAATTACACCAGGTTTTCAGCCAAAGTGTCACCTCTGTCCCCTCTAAATTACACCAGGTTTTCAGCCAAAGTGTCACCTCTGTCCCCTCTAAATTACACCAGGTTTTCAGCCAAAGTGTCACCTCTGTCCCCTCTAAATTACACCAGGTTTTCAGCCAAAGTGTCACCTCTGTCCCCTCTAAATTACACCAGGTTTTCAGCCAAAGTGTCACCTCTGTCCCCTCTAAATTACACCAGGTTTTCAGCCAAAGTGTCACCTCTGTCCCCTCTAAATTACACCAGGTTTTCAGCCAAAGTGTCACCTCTGTCCCCTCTAAATTACACCAGGTTTTCAGCCAAAGTGTCACCTCTGTCCCCTCTAAATTACACCAGGTTTTCAGCCAAAGTGTCACCTCTGTCCCCTCTAAATTACACCAGGTTTTCAGCCAAAGTGTCACCTCTGTCCCCTCTAAATTACACCAGGTTTTCAGCCAAAGTGTCACCTCTGTCCCCTCTAAATTACACCAGGTTTTCAGCCAAAGTGTCACCTCTGTCCCCTCTAAATTACACCAGGTTTTCAGCCAAAGTGTCACCTCTGTCCCCTCTAAATTACACCAGGTTTTCAGCCAAAGTGTCACCTCTGTCCCCTCTAAATTACACCAGGTTTTCAGCCAAAGTGTCACCTCTGTCCCCTCTAAATTACACCAGGTTTTCAGCCAAAGTGTCACCTCTGTCCCCTCTAAATTACACCAGGTTTTCAGCCAAAGTGTCACCTCTGTCCCCTCTAAATTACACCAGGTTTTCAGCCAAAGTGTCACCTCTGTCCCCTCTAAATTACACCAGGTTTTCAGCCAAAGTGTCACCTCTGTCCCCTCTAAATTACACCAGGTTTTCAGCCAAAGTGTCACCTCTGTCCCCTCTAAATTACACCAGGTTTTCAGCCAAAGTGTCACCTCTGTCCCCTCTAAATTACACCAGGTTTTCAGCCAAAGTGTCACCTCTGTCCCCTCTAAATTACGCCAGGTTTTCAGCCAAAGTGTCACCTCTGTCCCCTCTAAATTACACCAGGTTTTCAGCCAAAGTGTCACCTCTGTCCCCTCTAAATTACACCAGGTTTTCAGCCAAAGTGTCACCTCTGTCCCCTCTAAATTACACCAGGTTTTCAGCCAAAGTGTCACCTCTGTCCCCTCTAAATTACACCAGGTTTTCAGCCAAAGTGTCACCTCTGTCCCCTCTAAATTACACCAGGTTTTCAGCCAAAGTGTCACCTCTGTCCCCTCTAAATTACACCAGGTTTTCAGCCAAAGTGTCACCTCTGTCCCCTCTAAATTACACCAGGTTTTCAGCCAAAGTGTCACCTCTGTCCCCTCTAAATTACACCAGGTTTTCAGCCAAAGTGTCACCTCTGTCCCCTCTAAATTACACCAGGTTTTCAGCCAAAGTGTCACCTCTGTCCCCTCTAAATTACACCAGGTTTTCAGCCAAAGTGTCACCTCTGTCCCCTCTAAATTACACCAGGTTTTCAGCCAAAGTGTCACCTCTGTCCCCTCTAAATTACACCAGGTTTTCAGCCAAAGTGTCACCTCTGTCCCCTCTAAATTACACCAGGTTTTCAGCCAAAGTGTCACCTCTGTCCCCTCTAAATTACACCAGGTTTTCAGCCAAAGTGTCACCTCTGTCCCCTCTAAATTACACCAGGTTTTCAGCCAAAGTGTCACCTCTGTCCCCTCTAAATTACACCAGGTTTTCAGCCAAAGTGTCACCTCTGTCCCCTCTAAATTACACCAGGTTTTCAGCCAAAGTGTCACCTCTGTCCCCTCTAAATTACACCAGGTTTTCAGCCAAAGTGTCACCTCTGTCCCCTCTAAATTACACCAGGTTTTCAGCCAAAGTGTCACCTCTGTCCCCTCTAAATTACACCAGGTTTTCAGCCAAAGTGTCACCTCTGTCCCCTCTAAATTACACCAGGTTTTCAGCCAAAGTGTCACCTCTGTCCCCTCTAAATTACACCAGGTTTTCAGCCAAAGTGTCACCTCTGTCCCCTCTAAATTACACCAGGTTTTCAGCCAAAGTGTCACCTCTGTCCCCTCTAAATTACACCAGGTTTTCAGCCAAAGTGTCACCTCTGTCCCCTCTAAATTACACCAGGTTTTCAGCCAAAGTGTCACCTCTGTCCCCTCTAAATTACACCAGGTTTTCAGCCAAAGTGTCACCTCTGTCCCCTCTAAATTACGCCAGGTTTTCAGCCAAAGTGTCACCTCTGTCCCCTCTAAATTACACCAGGTTTTCAGCCAAAGTGTCACCTCTGTCCCCTCTAAATTACACCAGGTTTTCAGCCAAAGTGTCACCTCTGTCCCCTCTAAATTACACCAGGTTTTCAGCCAAAGTGTCACCTCTGTCCCCTCTAAATTACACCAGGTTTTCAGCCAAAGTGTCACCTCTGTCCCCTCTAAATTACACCAGGTTTTCAGCCAAAGTGTCACCTCTGTCCCCTCTAAATTACACCAGGTTTTCAGCCAAAGTGTCACCTCTGTCCCCTCTAAATTACACCAGGTTTTCAGCCAAAGTGTCACCTCTGTCCCCTCTAAATTACACCAGGTTTTCAGCCAAAGTGTCACCTCTGTCCCCTCTAAATTACACCAGGTTTTCAGCCAAAGTGTCACCTCTGTCCCCTCTAAATTACACCAGGTTTTCAGCCAAAGTGTCACCTCTGTCCCCTCTAAATTACACCAGGTTTTCAGCCAAAGTGTCACCTCTGTCCCCTCTAAATTACACCAGGTTTTCAGCCAAAGTGTCACCTCTGTCCCCTCTAAATTACACCAGGTTTTCAGCCAAAGTGTCACCTCTGTCCCCTCTAAATTACACCAGGTTTTCAGCCAAAGTGTCACCTCTGTCCCCTCTAAATTACACCAGGTTTTCAGCCAAAGTGTCACCTCTGTCCCCTCTAAATTACACCAGGTTTTCAGCCAAAGTGTCACCTCTGTCCCCTCTAAATTACACCAGGTTTTCAGCCAAAGTGTCACCTCTGTCCCCTCTAAATTACACCAGGTTTTCAGCCAAAGTGTCACCTCTGTCCCCTCTAAATTACACCAGGTTTTCAGCCAAAGTGTCACCTCTGTCCCCTCTAAATTACACCAGGTTTTCAGCCAAAGTGTCACCTCTGTCCCCTCTAAATTACACCAGGTTTTCAGCCAAAGTGTCACCTCTGTCCCCTCTAAATTACACCAGGTTTTCAGCCAAAGTGTCACCTCTGTCCCCTCTAAATTACACCAGGTTTTCAGCCAAAGTGTCACCTCTGTCCCCTCTAAATTACACCAGGTTTTCAGCCAAAGTGTCACCTCTGTCCCCTCTAAATTACACCAGGTTTTCAGCCAAAGTGTCACCTCTGTCCCCTCTAAATTACACCAGGTTTTCAGCCAAAGTGTCACCTCTGTCCCCTCTAAATTACACCAGGTTTTCAGCCAAAGTGTCACCTCTGTCCCCTCTAAATTACACCAGGTTTTCAGCCAAAGTGTCACCTCTGTCCCCTCTAAATTACACCAGGTTTTCAGCCAAAGTGTCACCTCTGTCCCCTCTAAATACTCCAGGTTTTCAGCCAAAGTGTCACCTCTGTCCCCTCTAAATTACCCAGGTTTTCAGCCAAAGTGTCACCTCTGTCCCCTCTAAATTACACCAGGTTTTCAGCAAAGTGTCACCTCTGTCCCCTCTAAATTACACCAGGTTTTCAGCCAAAGTGTCACCTCTGTCCCCTCTAAATGACACCAGGTTTTCAGCCAAAGTGTCACCTCTGTCCCCTCTAAATTACTCCAGGTTTTCAGCCAAAGTGTCACCTCTGTCCCCTCTAATTACACCAGGTTTCAGCCAAAGTGTCACCTCTGTCCCCTCTAAATTACACCAGGTTTGCAGCCAAAGTGTCACCTCTGTCCCCTCTAAATTACTCCAGGTTTGCAGCCAAAGTGTCACCTCTGTCCCTCTAAATTACACCAGGTTTTCAGCCAAAGTGTCACCTCTGTCCCCTCTAAATTACACCAGGTTTTCAGCCAAAGTGTCACCTCTGTCCCCTCTAAATTACACCAGGTTTTCAGCCAAAGTGTCACCTCTGTCCCCTCTAAATTACTCCAGGTTTTCAGCCAAAGTGTCACCTCTGTCCCCTCTAAATTACACCAGGTTTTCAGCCAAAGTGTCACCTCTGTCCCCTCTAAATTACACCAGGTTTTCAGCCAAAGTGTCACCTCTGTCCCCTCTAATTACACCAGGTTTTCAGCCAAAGTGTCACCTCTGTCCCCTCTAAATTACTCCAGGTTTTCAGCCAAAGTGTCACCTCTGTCCCTCTAAATTACGCCAGGTTTTCAGCCAAAGTGTCACCTCTGTCCCCTCTAAATTACACCAGGTTTGCAGCCAAAGTGTCACCTCTGTCCCCTCTAAATTACGCCAGGTTTTCAGCCAAAGTGTCACCTCTGTCCCCTCTAAATTACTCCAGGTTTTCAGCCAAAGTGTCACCTCTGTCCCCTCTAAATTACTCCAGGTTTTCAGCCAAAGTGTCACCTCTGTCCCCTCTAAATTACGCCAGGTTTTCAGCCAAAGTGTCACCTCTGTCCCCTCTAAATGACACCAGGTTTTCAGCCAAAGTGTCACCTCTGTCCCCTCTAAGTTACGCCAGGTTTTCAGCCAAAGTGTCACCTCTGTCCCCTCTAAATTACACCAGGTTTTCAGCCAAAGTGTCACCTCTGTCCCCTCTAAATTACACCAGGTTTTCAGCCAAAGTGTCACCTCTGTCCCCTCTAAATTACGCCAGGTTTGCAGCCAAAGTGTCACCTCTGTCCCCTCTAAATTACACCAGGTTTTCAGCCAAAGTGTCACCTCTGTCCCCTCTAAATTACGCCAGGTTTTCAGCCAAAGTGTCACCTCTGTCCCCTCTAAATTACACCAGGTTTTCAGCCAAAGTGTCACCTCTGTCCCCTCTAAATTACACCAGGTTTGCAGCCAAAGTGTCACCTCTGTCCCCTCTAAATTACTCCAGGTTTTCAGCCAAAGTGTCACCTCTGTCCCCTCTAAATTACTCCAGGTTTTCAGCCAAAGTGTCACCTCTGTCCCCTCTAAATTACAGCCAGGTTTTCAGCCAAAGTGTCACCTCTGTCCCCTCTAAATTACACCAGGTTTTCAGCCAAAGTGTCACCTCTGTCCCCTCTAAATTACTCCAGGTTTTCAGCCAAAGTGTCACCTCTGTCCCCTCTAAATTACCCAGGTTTTCAGCCAAAGTGTCACCTCTGTCCCCTCTAAATTACACCAGGTTTTCAGCCAAAGTGTCACCTCTGTCCCCTCTAAATTACTCCAGGTTTTCAGCCAAAGTGTCACCTCTGTCCCCTCTAAATTACACCAGGTTTGCAGCCAAAGTGTCACCTCTGTCCCCTCTAAATTACACCAGGTTTTCAGCCAAAGTGTCACCTCTGTCCCCTCTAAATTACGCCAGGTTTTCAGCCAAAGTGTCACCTCTGTCCCCTCTAAATTACACCAGGTTTTCAGCCAAAGTGTCACCTCTGTCCCCTCTAAATTACACCAGGTTTGCAGCCAAAGTGTCACCTCTGTCCCCTCTAAATTACACCAGGTTTTCAGCCAAAGTGTCACCTCTGTCCCCTCTAAATTACACCAGGTTTTCAGCCAAAGTGTCACCTCTGTCCCCTCTAAATTACACCAGGTTTTCAGCCAAAGTGTCACCTCTGTCCCCTCTAAATTACACCAGGTTTTCAGCCAAAGTGTCACCTCTGTCCCCTCTAAATTACAGCCAGGTTTTCAGCCAAAGTGTCACCTCTGTCCCCTCTAAATTACGCCAGGTTTTCAGCCAAAGTGTCACCTCTGTCCCCTCTAAATGACGCCAGGTTTTCAGCCAAAGTGTCACCTCTGTCCCCTCTAAATTACACCAGGTTTTCAGCCAAAGTGTCACCTCTGTCCCCTCTAAATTACACCAGGTTTTCAGCCAAAGTGTCACCTCTGTCCCCTCTAAATTACGCCAGGTTTTCAGCCAAAGTGTCACCTCTGTCCCCTCTAAATGACACCAGGTTTTCAGCCAAAGTGTCACCTCTGTCCCCTCTAAATTACACCAGGTTTTCAGCCAAAGTGTCACCTCTGTCCCCTCTAAATTACGCCAGGTTTTCAGCCAAAGTGTCACCTCTGTCCCCTCTAAATTACACCAGGTTTTCAGCCAAAGTGTCACCTCTGTCCCCTCTAAATTACACCAGGTTTTCAGCCAAAGTGTCACCTCTGTCCCCTCTAAATTACACCAGGTTTTCAGCCAAAGTGTCACCTCTGTCCCCTCTAAATTACACCAGGTTTTCAGCCAAAGTGTCACCTCTGTCCCCTCTAAATTACACCAGGTTTTCAGCCAAAGTGTCACCTCTGTCCCCTCTAAATTACACCAGGTTTTCAGCCAAAGTGTCACCTCTGTCCCCTCTAAATGACACCAGGTTTTCAGCCAAAGTGTCACCTCTGTCCCCTCTAATTACACCAGGTTTTCAGCCAAAGTGTCACCTCTGTCCCCTCTAAATTACACCAGGTTTGCAGCCAAAGTGTCACCTCTGTCCCCTCTAAATTACGCCAGGTTTTCAGCCAAAGTGTCACCTCTGTCCCCTCTAAATTACACCAGGTTTTCAGCCAAAGTGTCACCTCTGTCCCCTCTAAATTACGCCAGGTTTTCAGCCAAAGTGTCACCTCTGTCCCCTCTAAATTACACCAGGTTTTCAGCCAAAGTGTCACCTCTGTCCCCTCTAAATTACACCAGGTTTTCAGCCAAAGTGTCACCTCTGTCCCCTCTAAATTACACCAGGTTTTCAGCCAAAGTGTCACCTCTGTCCCCTCTAAATTACACCAGGTTTTCAGCCAAAGTGTCACCTCTGTCCCCTCTAAATTACACCAGGTTTTCAGCCAAAGTGTCACCTCTGTCCCCTCTAAATTACACCAGGTTTTCAGCCAAAGTGTCACCTCTGTCCCCTCTAAATTACACCAGGTTTTCAGCCAAAGTGTCACCTCTGTCCCCTCTAAATGACACCAGGTTTTCAGCCAAAGTGTCACCTCTGTCCCCTCTAAATTACACCAGGTTTTCAGCCAAAGTGTCACCTCTGTCCCCTCTAAATGACACCAGGTTTGCAGCCAAAGTGTCACCTCTGTCCCCTCTAAATTACGCCAGGTTTTCAGCCAAAGTGTCACCTCTGTCCCCTCTAAATTACGCCAGGTTTTCAGCCAAAGTGTCACCTCTGTCCCCTCTAAATTACGCCAGGTTTTCAGCCAAAGTGTCACCTCTGTCCCCTCTAAATTACACCAGGTTTTCAGCCAAAGTGTCACCTCTGTCCCCTCTAAATTACACCAGGTTTTCAGCCAAAGTGTCACCTCTGTCCCCTCTAAATTACACCAGGTTTTCAGCCAAAGTGTCACCTCTGTCCCCTCTAAATTACACCAGGTTTTCAGCCAAAGTGTCACCTCTGTCCCCTCTAAATTACACCAGGTTTGCAGCCAAAGTGTCACCTCTGTCCCCTCTAAATTACACCAGGTTTTCAGCCAAAGTGTCACCTCTGTCCCCTCTAAGTTACGCCAGGTTTGCAGCCAAAGTGTCACCTCTGTCCCCTCTAAATTACACCAGGTTTGCAGCCAAAGTGTCACCTCTGTCCCCTCTAAGTTACGCCAGGTTTTCAGCCAAAGTGTCACCTCTGTCCCCTCTAAATTACGCCAGGTTTTCAGCCAAAGTGTCACCTCTGTCCCCTCTAAATTACACCAGGTTTTCAGCCAAAGTGTCACCTCTGTCCCCTCTAAATTACACCAGGTTTTCAGCCAAAGTGTCACCTCTGTCCCCTCTAAATTACGCCAGGTTTGCAGCCAAAGTGTCACCTCTGTCCCCTCTAAATTACACCAGGTTT
This sequence comes from Phylloscopus whistleri, assembly GCA_017589585.1. Lineage (NCBI taxonomy): Eukaryota > Metazoa > Chordata > Aves > Passeriformes > Phylloscopidae > Phylloscopus > Phylloscopus whistleri. The sequence continues at coordinate 1,728,428 of JADMLD010000092.1, forward strand.
TCAGCCAAAGTGTCACCTCTGTCCCCTCTAAATTACGCCAGGTTTTCAGCCAAAGTGTCACCTCTGTCCCCTCTAAATTACACCAGGTTTTCAGCCAAAGTGTCACCTCTGTCCCCTCTAAATTACACCAGGTTTTCAGCCAAAGTGTCACCTCTGTCCCCTCTAAATTACGCCAGGTTTTCAGCCAAAGTGTCACCTCTGTCCCCTCTAAATTACACCAGGTTTTCAGCCAAAGTGTCACCTCTGTCCCCTCTAAATTACGCCAGGTTTTCAGCCAAAGTGTCACCTCTGTCCCCTCTAAATTACGCCAGGTTTTCAGCCAAAGTGTCACCTCTGTCCCCTCTAAATTACGCCAGGTTTTCAGCCAAAGTGTCACCTCTGTCCCCTCTAAATTACGCCAGGTTTTCAGCCAAAGTGTCACCTCTGTCCCCTCTAAATTACACCAGGTTTTCAGCCAAAGTGTCACCTCTGTCCCCTCTAAATTACACCAGGTTTTCAGCCAAAGTGTCACCTCTGTCCCCTCTAAATTACTCCAGGTTTGCAGCCAAAGTGTCACCTCTGTCCCCTCTAAATTACACCAGGTTTGCAGCCAAAGTGTCACCTCTGTCCCCTCTAAATTACACCAGGTTTTCAGCCAAAGTGTCACCTCTGTCCCCTCTAAATTACACCAGGTTTTCAGCCAAAGTGTCACCTCTGTCCCCTCTAAATTACACCAGGTTTTCAGCCAAAGTGTCACCTCTGTCCCCTCTAAATTACACCAGGTTTTCAGCCAAAGTGTCACCTCTGTCCCCTCTAAATTACACCAGGTTTTCAGCCAAAGTGTCACCTCTGTCCCCTCTAAATTACACCAGGTTTTCAGCCAAAGTGTCACCTCTGTCCCCTCTAAGTTACGCCAGGTTTTCAGCCAAAGTGTCACCTCTGTCCCCTCTAAATTACACCAGGTTTGCAGCCAAAGTGTCACCTCTGTCCCCTCTAAATTACACCAGGTTTGCAGCCAAAGTGTCACCTCTGTCCCCTCTAAATTACACCAGGTTTTCAGCCAAAGTGTCACCTCTGTCCCCTCTAAATTACACCAGGTTTTCAGCCAAAGTGTCACCTCTGTCCCCTCTAAATTACGCCAGGTTTTCAGCCAAAGTGTCACCTCTGTCCCCTCTAAATTACACCAGGTTTTCAGCCAAAGTGTCACCTCTGTCCCCTCTAAATTACGCCAGGTTTTCAGCCAAAGTGTCACCTCTGTCCCCTCTAAATTACTCCAGGTTTTCAGCCAAAGTGTCACCTCTGTCCCCTCTAAATTACGCCAGGTTTTCAGCCAAAGTGTCACCTCTGTCCCCTCTAAGTTACGCCAGGTTTTCAGCCAAAGTGTCACCTCTGTCCCCTCTAAATTACGCCAGGTTTTCAGCCAAAGTGTCACCTCTGTCCCCTCTAAATTACACCAGGTTTTCAGCCAAAGTGTCACCTCTGTCCCCTCTAAATGACACCAGGTTTTCAGCCAAAGTGTCACCTCTGTCCCCTCTAAATTACGCCAGGTTTTCAGCCAAAGTGTCACCTCTGTCCCCTCTAAATTACACCAGGTTTTCAGCCAAAGTGTCACCTCTGTCCCCTCTAAATTACACCAGGTTTTCAGCCAAAGTGTCACCTCTGTCCCCTCTAAATTACAGCCAGGTTTTCAGCCAAAGTGTCACCTCTGTCCCCTCTAAATTACACCAGGTTTTCAGCCAAAGTGTCACCTCTGTCCCCTCTAAATTACGCCAGGTTTGCAGCCAAAGTGTCACCTGTGTCCCCTCTAAATTACGCCAGGTTTTCAGCCAAAGTGTCACCTCTGTCCCCTCTAAATTACACCAGGTTTGCAGCCAAAGTGTCACCTCTGTCCCCTCTAAATTACGCCAGGTTTTCAGCCAAAGTGTCACCTCTGTCCCCTCTAAATTACACCAGGTTTTCAGCCAAAGTGTCACCTCTGTCCCCTCTAAATTACACCAGGTTTTCAGCCAAAGTGTCACCTCTGTCCCCTCTAAATTACGCCAGGTTTTCAGCCAAAGTGTCACCTCTGTCCCCTCTAAATTACACCAGGTTTTCAGCCAAAGTGTCACCTCTGTCCCCTCTAAATTACACCAGGTTTTCAGCCAAAGTGTCACCTCTGTCCCCTCTAAATTACGCCAGGTTTTCAGCCAAAGTGTCACCTCTGTCCCCTCTAAATTACACCAGGTTTTCAGCCAAAGTGTCACCTCTGTCCCCTCTAAATTACGCCAGGTTTTCAGCCAAAGTGTCACCTCTGTCCCCTCTAAATTACGCCAGGTTTTCAGCCAAAGTGTCACCTCTGTCCCCTCTAAATTACACCAGGTTTTCAGCCAAAGTGTCACCTCTGTCCCCTCTAAATTACACCAGGTTTTCAGCCAAAGTGTCACCTCTGTCCCCTCTAAATTACACCAGGTTTTCAGCCAAAGTGTCACCTCTGTCCCCTCTAAATTACGCCAGGTTTTCAGCCAAAGTGTCACCTCTGTCCCCTCTAAATTACGCCAGGTTTTCAGCCAAAGTGTCACCTCTGTCCCCTCTAAATTACACCAGGTTTTCAGCCAAAGTGTCACCTCTGTCCCCTCTAAATTACGCCAGGTTTTCAGCCAAAGTGTCACCTCTGTCCCCTCTAAGTTACGCCAGGTTTTCAGCCAAAGTGTCACCTCTGTCCCCTCTAAATTACGCCAGGTTTTCAGCCAAAGTGTCACCTCTGTCCCCTCTAAATTACACCAGGTTTTCAGCCAAAGTGTCACCTCTGTCCCCTCTAAATTACGCCAGGTTTTCAGCCAAAGTGTCACCTCTGTCCCCTCTAAATTACACCAGGTTTTCAGCCAAAGTGTCACCTCTGTCCCCTCTAAATTACACCAGGTTTGCAGCCAAAGTGTCACCTCTGTCCCCTCTAAATTACACCAGGTTTGCAGCCAAAGTGTCACCTCTGTCCCCTCTAAATTACACCAGGTTTTCAGCCAAAGTGTCACCTCTGTCCCCTCTAAATTACACCAGGTTTTCAGCCAAAGTGTCACCTCTGTCCCCTCTAAATTACACCAGGTTTTCAGCCAAAGTGTCACCTCTGTCCCCTCTAAATTACTCCAGGTTTTCAGCCAAAGTGTCACCTCTGTCCCCTCTAAATTACACCAGGTTTTCAGCCAAAGTGTCACCTCTGTCCCCTCTAAATTACGCCAGGTTTTCAGCCAAAGTGTCACCTCTGTCCCCTCTAAATTACACCAGGTTTTCAGCCAAAGTGTCACCTCTGTCCCCTCTAAATTACACCAGGTTTTCAGCCAAAGTGTCACCTCTGTCCCCTCTAAATTACACCAGGTTTTCAGCCAAAGTGTCACCTCTGTCCCCTCTAAATTACACCAGGTTTTCAGCCAAAGTGTCACCTCTGTCCCCTCTAAATTACTCCAGGTTTTCAGCCAAAGTGTCACCTCTGTCCCCTCTAAATTACGCCAGGTTTTCAGCCAAAGTGTCACCTCTGTCCCCTCTAAGTTACGCCAGGTTTTCAGCCAAAGTGTCACCTCTGTCCCCTCTAAATTACACCAGGTTTTCAGCCAAAGTGTCACCTCTGTCCCCTCTAAATTACTCCAGGTTTTCAGCCAAAGTGTCACCTCTGTCCCCTCTAAATTACACCAGGTTTTCAGCCAAAGTGTCACCTCTGTCCCCTCTAAATTACACCAGGTTTTCAGCCAAAGTGTCACCTCTGTCCCCTCTAAATTACACCAGGTTTTCAGCCAAAGTGTCACCTCTGTCCCCTCTAAATTACAGCCAGGTTTTCAGCCAAAGTGTCACCTCTGTCCCCTCTAAATGACACCAGGTTTTCAGCCAAAGTGTCACCTCTGTCCCCTCTAAATTACACCAGGTTTTCAGCCAAAGTGTCACCTCTGTCCCCTCTAAATGACACCAGGTTTTCAGCCAAAGTGTCACCTCTGTCCCCTCTAAATTACACCAGGTTTTCAGCCAAAGTGTCACCTCTGTCCCCTCTAAATTACGCCAGGTTTTCAGCCAAAGTGTCACCTCTGTCCCCTCTAAATTACACCAGGTTTTCAGCCAAAGTGTCACCTCTGTCCCCTCTAAATTACACCAGGTTTTCAGCCAAAGTGTCACCTCTGTCCCCTCTAAATTACACCAGGTTTTCAGCCAAAGTGTCACCTCTGTCCCCTCTAAATTACACCAGGTTTGCAGCCAAAGTGTCACCTCTGTCCCCTCTAAATTACGCCAGGTTTTCAGCCAAAGTGTCACCTCTGTCCCCTCTAAATTACGCCAGGTTTGCAGCCAAAGTGTCACCTCTGTCCCCTCTAAATTACGCCAGGTTTTCAGCCAAAGTGTCACCTCTGTCCCCTCTAAATTACACCAGGTTTTCAGCCAAAGTGTCACCTCTGTCCCCTCTAAATTACACCAGGTTTTCAGCCAAAGTGTCACCTCTGTCCCCTCTAAATTACGCCAGGTTTTCAGCCAAAGTGTCACCTCTGTCCCCTCTAAATTACGCCAGGTTTTCAGCCAAAGTGTCACCTCTGTCCCCTCTAAATTACACCAGGTTTTCAGCCAAAGTGTCACCTCTGTCCCCTCTAAATTACGCCAGGTTTTCAGCCAAAGTGTCACCTCTGTCCCCTCTAAATTACACCAGGTTTGCAGCCAAAGTGTCACCTCTGTCCCCTCTAAGTTACGCCAGGTTTTCAGCCAAAGTGTCACCTCTGTCCCCTCTAAATTACACCAGGTTTTCAGCCAAAGTGTCACCTCTGTCCCCTCTAAATTACACCAGGTTTGCAGCCAAAGTGTCACCTCTGTCCCCTCTAAATTACACCAGGTTTTCAGCCAAAGTGTCACCTCTGTCCCCTCTAAATTACACCAGGTTTGCAGCCAAAGTGTCACCTCTGTCCCCTCTAAATTACACCAGGTTTTCAGCCAAAGTGTCACCTCTGTCCCCTCTAATTTACGCCAGGTTTTCAGCCAAAGTGTCACCTCTGTCCCCTCTAAATTACGCCAGGTTTTCAGCCAAAGTGTCACCTCTGTCCCCTCTAAGTTACACCAGGTTTTCAGCCAAAGTGTCACCTCTGTCCCCTCTAAATTACGCCAGGTTTGCAGCCAAAGTGTCACCTCTGTCCCCTCTAAGTTACGCCAGGTTTTCAGCCAAAGTGTCACCTCTGTCCCCTCTAAATTACACCAGGTTTGCAGCCAAAGTGTCACCTCTGTCCCCTCTAAATTACGCCAGGTTTTCAGCCAAAGTGTCACCTCTGTCCCCTCTAAATTACGCCAGGTTTTCAGCCAAAGTGTCACCTCTGTCCCCTCTAAATTACACCAGGTTTTCAGCCAAAGTGTCACCTCTGTCCCCTCTAAATTACGCCAGGTTTTCAGCCAAAGTGTCACCTCTGTCCCCTCTAAATGACGCCAGGTTTTCAGCCAAAGTGTCACCTCTGTCCCCTCTAAATTACACCAGGTTTTCAGCCAAAGTGTCACCTCTGTCCCCTCTAAATTACACCAGGTTTTCAGCCAAAGTGTCACCTCTGTCCCCTCTAAATTACACCAGGTTTTCAGCCAAAGTGTCACCTCTCTCCCCTCTAAATTACACCAGGTTTTCAGCCAAAGTGTCACCTCTGTCCCCTCTAAATTACAGCCAGGTTTTCAGCCAAAGTGTCACCTCTGTCCCCTCTAAATTACGCCAGGTTTGCAGCCAAAGTGTCACCTCTGTCCCCTCTAAATTACGACAGGTTTGCAGCCAAAGTGTCACCTCTGTCCCCTCTAAATTACACCAGGTTTGCAGCCAAAGTGTCACCTCTGTCCCCTCTAAATTACGCCAGGTTTTCAGCCAAAGTGTCACCTCTGTCCCCTCTAAATTACACCAGGTTTTCAGCCAAAGTGTCACCTCTGTCCCCTCTAAATTACGCCAGGTTTTCAGCCAAAGTGTCACCTCTGTCCCCTCTAAATTACGCCAGGTTTTCAGCCAAAGTGTCACCTCTGTCCCCTCTAAATTACGCCAGGTTTTCAGCCAAAGTGTCACCTCTGTCCCCTCTAAATTACACCAGGTTTTCAGCCAAAGTGTCACCTCTGTCCCCTCTAAATTACGCCAGGTTTGCAGCCAAAGTGTCACCTCTGTCCCCTCTAAATTACGCCAGGTTTTCAGCCAAAGTGTCACCTCTGTCCCCTCTAAATTACGCCAGGTTTGCAGCCAAAGTGTCACCTCTGTCCCCTCTAAATTACGCCAGGTTTTCAGCCAAAGTGTCACCTCTGTCCCCTCTAAATGACGCCAGGTTTTCAGCCAAAGTGTCACCTCTGTCCCCTCTAAGTTACGCCAGGTTTTCAGCCAAAGTGTCACCTCTGTCCCCTCTAAATGACACCAGGTTTTCAGCCAAAGTGTCACCTCTGTCCCCTCTAAATTACGCCAGGTTTTCAGCCAAAGTGTCACCTCTGTCCCCTCTAAATTACACCAGGTTTGCAGCCAAAGTGTCACCTCTGTCCCCTCTAAATTACACCAGGTTTTCAGCCAAAGTGTCACCTCTGTCCCCTCTAAATTACTCCAGGTTTGCAGCCAAAGTGTCACCTCTGTCCCCTCTAAATTACACCAGGTTTTCAGCCAAAGTGTCACCTCTGTCCCCTCTAAGTTACGCCAGGTTTTCAGCCAAAGTGTCACCTCTGTCCCCTCTAAATTACGCCAGGTTTGCAGCCAAAGTGTCACCTCTGTCCCCTCTAAGTTACGCCAGGTTTGCAGCCAAAGTGTCACCTCTGTCCCCTCTAAATTACACCAGGTTTGCAGCCAAAGTGTCACCTCTGTCCCCTCTAAATTACACCAGGTTTTCAGCCAAAGTGTCACCTCTGTCCCCTCTAAATTACGCCAGGTTTTCAGCCAAAGTGTCACCTCTGTCCCCTCTAAATTACACCAGGTTTTCAGCCAAAGTGTCACCTCTGTCCCCTCTAAATTACGCCAGGTTTTCAGCCAAAGTGTCACCTCTGTCCCCTCTAAATTACACCAGGTTTGCAGCCAAAGTGTCACCTCTGTCCCCTCTAAATGACGTCAGGTTTGCAGCCAAAGTGTCACCTCTGTCCCCTCTAAATTACACCAGGTTTTCAGCCAAAGTGTCACCTCTGTCCCCTCTAAATTACACCAGGTTTTCAGCCAAAGTGTCACCTCTGTCCCCTCTAAATTACACCAGGTTTTCAGCCAAAGTGTCACCTCTGTCCCCTCTAAGTTACGACAGGTTTTCAGCCAAAGTGTCACCTCTGTCCCCTCTAAATTACACCAGGTTTTCAGCCAAAGTGTCACCTCTGTCCCCTCTAATGTATGCCATGTTTTCAGCCAAACTGTCACCTCTGTCCCCTCTAAATTACGCCAGGTTTTCAGCCAAAGTGTCACCTCTGTCCCCTCTAAATTACACCAGGTTTTCAGCCAAAGTGTCACCTCTGTCCCCTCTAAATTACGCCAGGTTTTCAGCCAAAGTGTCACCTCTGTCCCCTCTAAGTTACGCCAGGTTTTCAGCCAAAGTGTCACCTCTGTCCCCTCTAAATTACGCCAGGTTTTCAGCCAAAGTGTCACCTCTGTCCCCTCTAAATTACACCAGGTTTGCAGCCAAAGTGTCACCTCTGTCCCTCTAAATTACGCCAGGTTTTCAGCCAAAGTGTCACCTCTGTCCCCTCTAAATTACACCAGGTTTTCAGCCAAAGTGTCACCTCTGTCCCCTCTAAATTACGCCAGGTTTTCAGCCAAAGTGTCACCTCTGTCCCCTCTAAATTACGCCAGGTTTGCAGCCAAAGTGTCACCTCTGTCCCCTCTAAATTACACCAGGTTTTCAGCCAAAGTGTCACCTCTGTCCCCTCTAAATTACACCAGGTTTTCAGCCAAAGTGTCACCTCTGTCCCCTCTAAATTACACCAGGTTTTCAGCCAAAGTGTCACCTCTGTCCCCTCTAAATTACGCCAGGTTTTCAGCCAAAGTGTCACCTCTGTCCCCTCTAAATGACACCAGGTTTTCAGCCAAAGTGTCACCTCTGTCCCCTCTAAATTACACCAGGTTTGCAGCCAAAGTGTCACCTCTGTCCCCTCTAAATTACGCCAGGTTTTCAGCCAAAGTGTCACCTCTGTCCCCTCTAAATTACGCCAGGTTTTCAGCCAAAGTGTCACCTCTGTCCCCTCTAAATTACGCCAGGTTTTCAGCCAAAGTGTCACCTCTGTCCCCTCTAAATTACACCAGGTTTGCAGCCAAAGTGTCACCTCTGTCCCCTCTAAATTACGCCAGGTTTGCAGCCAAGTGTCACCTCTGTCCCCTCTAAATTACGCCAGGTTTTCAGCCAAAGTGTCACCTCTGTCCCCTCTAAATGACGCCAGGTTTTCAGCCAAAGTGTCACCTCTGTCCCCTCTAAATTACACCAGGTTTTCAGCCAAAGTGTCACCTCTGTCCCCTCTAAATTACACCAGGTTTTCAGCCAAAGTGTCACCTCTGTCCCCTCTAAATTACGCCAGGTTTTCAGCCAAAGTGTCACCTCTGTCCCCTCTAAGTTACGCCAGGTTTGCAGCCAAAGTGTCACCTCTGTCCCCTCTAAATTACGCCAGGTTTGCAGCCAAAGTGTCACCTCTGTCCCCTCTAAATTACGCCAGGTTTGCAGCCAAAGTGTCACCTCTGTCCCCTCTAAATTACGCCAGGTTTGCAGCCAAAGTGTCACCTCTGTCCCCTCTAAATTACACCAGGTTTGCAGCCAAAGTGTCACCTCTGTCCCCTCTAAGTTATGCCAGGTTTGCAGCCAAAGTGTCACCTCTGTCCCCTCTAAATTACGCCAGGTTTTCAGCCAAAGTGTCACCTCTGTCCCCTCTAAATTACGCCAGGTTTTCAGCCAAAGTGTCACCTCTGTCCCCTCTAAGTTACGCCAGGTTTTCAGCCAAAGTGTCACCTCTGTCCCCTCTAAATGACACCAGGTTTTCAGCCAAAGTGTCACCTCTGTCCCCTCTAAGTTACGCCAGGTTTTCAGCCAAAGTGTCACCTCTGTCCCCTCTAAATTACGCCAGGTTTTCAGCCAAAGTGTCACCTCTGTCCCCTCTAAATTACGCCAGGTTTGCAGCCAAAGTGTCACCTCTGTCCCCTCTAAATTACGCCAGGTTTTCAGCCAAAGTGTCACCTCTGTCCCCTCTAAATGACACCAGGTTTTCAGCCAAAGTGTCACCTCTGTCCCCTCTAAGTTACACCAGGTTTTCAGCCAAAGTGTCACCTCTGTCCCCTCTAAATTACACCAGGTTTTCAGCCAAAGTGTCACCTCTGTCCCCTCTAAGTTACACCAGGTTTGCAGCCAAAGTGTCACCTCTGTCCCCTCTAAATTACACCAGGTTTGCAGCCAAAGTGTCACCTCTGTCCCCTCTAAGTTACGCCAGGTTTGCAGCCAAAGTGTCACCTCTGTCCCCTCTAAATTACGCCAGGTTTTCAGCCAAAGTGTCACCTCTGTCCCCTCTAAATTACGCCAGGTTTGCAGCCAAAGTGTCACCTCTGTCCCCTCTAAATTACGCCAGGTTTTCAGCCAAAGTGTCACCTCTGTCCCCTCTAAATTACACCAGGTTTTCAGCCAAAGTGTCACCTCTGTCCCCTCTAAATTACGCCAGGTTTTCAGCCAAAGTGTCACCTCTGTCCCCTCTAAATGACACCAGGTTTTCAGCCAAAGTGTCACCTCTGTCCCCTCTAAGTTACGCCAGGTTTTCAGCCAAAGTGTCACCTCTGTCCCCTCTAAATGACACCAGGTTTTCAGCCAAAGTGTCACCTCTGTCCCCTCTAAATTACACCAGGTTTGCAGCCAAAGTGTCACCTCTGTCCCCTCTAAATTACACCAGGTTTGCAGCCAAAGTGTCACCTCTGTCCCCTCTAAATTACACCAGGTTTTCAGCCAAAGTGTCACCTCTGTCCCCTCTAAGTTACACCAGGTTTTCAGCCAAAGTGTCACCTCTGTCCCCTCTAAATTACGCCAGGTTTTCAGCCAAAGTGTCACCTCTGTCCCCTCTAAGTTACACCAGGTTTGCAGCCAAAGTGTCACCTCTGTCCCCTCTAAATTACACCAGGTTTTCAGCCAAAGTGTCACCTCTGTCCCCTCTAAATTACACCAGGTTTGCAGCCAAAGTGTCACCTCTGTCCCCTCTAAATTACGCCAGGTTTGCAGCCAAAGTGTCACCTCTGTCCCCTCTAAATGACACCAGGTTTTCAGCCAAAGTGTCACCTCTGTCTCCTTTAAATTACACCAGGTTTTCAGCCAAAGTGTCACCTCTGTCCCCTCTAAATGACGCCAGGTTTTCAGCCAAAGTGTCACCTCTGTCCCCTCTAAATTACACCAGGTTTGCAGCCAAAGTGTCACCTCTGTCCCCTCTAAATTACACCAGGTTTTCAGCCAAAGTGTCACCTCTGTCCCCTCTAAATTACACCAGGTTTTCAGCCAAAGTGTCACCTCTGTCCCCTCTAAATTACACCAGGTTTTCAGCCAAAGTGTCACCTCTGTCCCCTCTAAATGACACCAGGTTTTCAGCCAAAGTGTCACCTCTGTCCCCTCTAAATTACACCAGGTTTGCAGCCAAAGTGTCACCTCTGTCCCCTCTAAGTTACGCCAGGTTTTCAGCCAAAGTGTCACCTCTGTCCCCTCTAAATTACACCAGGTTTTCAGCCAAAGTGTCACCTCTGTCCCCTCTAAGTTACGCCAGGTTTTCAGCCAAAGTGTCACCTCTGTCCCCTCTAAATGACGCCAGGTTTTCAGCCAAAGTGTCACCTCTGTCCCCTCTAAATTACACCAGGTTTTCAGCCAAAGTGTCACCTCTGTCCCCTCTAAATTACGCCAGGTTTTCAGCCAAAGTGTCACCTCTGTCCCCTCTAAATTACGCCAGGTTTTCAGCCAAAGTGTCACCTCTGTCCCCTCTAAATTACGCCAGGTTTTCAGCCAAAGTGTCACCTCTGTCCCCTCTAAATTACGCCAGGTTTTCAGCCAAAGTGTCACCTCTGTCCCCTCTAAATTACGCCAGGTTTTCAGCCAAAGTGTCACCTCTGTCCCCTCTAAATTACACCAGGTTTTCAGCCAAAGTGTCACCTCTGTCCCCTCTAAATTACGCCAGGTTTTCAGCCAAAGTGTCACCTCTGTCCCCTCTAAGTTACGCCAGGTTTTCAGCCAAAGTGTCACCTCTGTCCCCTCTAAATGACGCCAGGTTTTCAGCCAAAGTGTCACCTCTGTCCCCTCTAAATTACACCAGGTTTTCAGCCAAAGTGTCACCTCTGTCCCCTCTAAGTTACACCAGGTTTTCAGCCAAAGTGTCACCTCTGTCCCCTCTAAATTACGCCAGGTTTGCAGCCAAAGTGTCACCTCTGTCCCCTCTAAATTACACCAGGTTTTCAGCCAAAGTGTCACCTCTGTCCCCTCTAAATTACACCAGGTTTTCAGCCAAAGTGTCACCTCTGTCCCCTCTAAATGACGGCAGGTTTTCAGCCAAAGTGTCACCTCTGTCCCCTCTAAATTACGCCAGGTTTTCAGCCAAAGTGTCACCTCTGTCCCCTCTAAATTACACCAGGTTTTCAGCCAAAGTGTCACCTCTGTCCCCTCTAAATTACACCAGGTTTGCAGCCAAAGTGTCACCTCTGTCCCCTCTAAGTTACACCAGGTTTGCAGCCAAAGTGTCACCTCTGTCCCCTCTAAATTACACCAGGTTTGCAGCCAAAGTGTCACCTCTGTCCCCTCTAAATTACGCCAGGTTTGCAGCCAAAGTGTCACCTCTGTCCCCTCTAAATGACGTCAGGTTTTCAGCCAAAGTGTCACCTCTGTCCCCTCTAAATTACACCAGGTTTTCAGACAAAGTGTCACCTCTGTCCCCTCTAAATTACACCAGGTTTTCAGCCAAAGTGTCACCTCTGTCCCCTCTAAATTACACCAGGTTTGCAGCCAAAGTGTCACCTCTGTCCCCTCTAAATTACGCCAGGTTTTCAGCCAAAGTGTCACCTCTGTCCCCTCTAAATGACGGCAGGTTTTCAGCCAAAGTGTCACCTCTGTCCCCTCTAAATGACACCAGGTTTTCAGCCAAAGTGTCACCTCTGTCCCCTCTAAGTTACACCAGGTTTTCAGCCAAAGTGTCACCTCTGTCCCCTCTAAATTACACCAGGTTTTCAGCCAAAGTGTCACCTCTGTCCCCTCTAAATTACGCCAGGTTTGCAGCCAAAGTGTCACCTCTGTCCCCTCTAAATTACACCAGGTTTTCAGCCAAAGTGTCACCTCTGTCTCCTCTAAATTACACCAGGTTTTCAGCCAAAGTGTCACCTCTGTCCCCTCTAAGTTACACCAGGTTTGCAGCCAAAGTGTCACCTCTGTCCCCTCTAAATTACGCCAGGTTTGCAGCCAAAGTGTCACCTCTGTCCCCTCTAAATTACACCAGGTTTTCAGCCAAAGTGTCACCTCTGTCCCCTCTAAATGACGTCAGGTTTGCAGCCAAAGTGTCACCTCTGTCCCCTCTAAGTTACACCAGGTTTGCAGCCAAAGTGTCACCTCTGTCCCCTCTAAATGACACCAGGTTTGCAGCCAAAGTGTCACCTCTGTCCCCTCTAAATTACACCAGGTTTTCAGCCAAAGTGTCACCTCTGTCCCCTCTAAATGACACCAGGTTTTCAGCCAAAGTGTCACCTCTGTCTCCTCTAAATTACACCAGGTTTGCAGCCAAAGTGTCACCTCTGTCCCCTCTAAATGACGTGAGGTTTTCAGCCAAAGTGTCACCTCTGTCCCCTCTAAATGACACCAGGTTTGCAGCCAAAGTGTCACCTCTGTCCCCTCTAAATTACACCAGGTTTGCAGCCAAAGTGTCACCTCTGTCCCCTCTAAGTTACGCCAGGTTTTCAGCCAAAGTGTCACATCTGTCCCCTCTAAATTACACCAGGTTTTCAGCCAAAGTGTCACCTCTGTCCCCTCTAAATGACGGCAGGTTTTCAGCCAAAGTGTCACCTCTGTCCCCTCTAAATGACGGCAGGTTTTCAGCCAAAGTGTCACCTCTGTCCCCTCTAAATTACACCAGGTTTTCAGCCAAAGTGTCACCTCTGTCCCTCTAAGTTATGCCAGGCTTTCCCAGCTTGGAGCTGCAAGGAATTCAGGCAGGTGAAAGGACATCAGGGAATAGCTGCAAACAGAGATTTGACCCAGGGTTTAACCCCCAAAGTATTCATTGTCCCTTACTTGAGAGCGAATCCAAAAACTCTCCTGCCTGGACACTTCTGGTTACCTGAGCTGCTCTCAGAATGAGATCATGAGATCATTCCCTCCCCTGGATGTTACCTCAGATTTCACTGACAATCATTTTCCTCAAAAATGCCATCTTGCTCTTCTCTACCTGGAGATCTCTCCTCCAGCTTCCCCCCACAAACGTTCCCTGCCCTCTGATCACTGACTCCCTCAATTCACCTCTTAACCTGCATTTGCTCTGCTGCAAATTATCCCGGATTTTACCCCCAAAATGTTCCTTGCCTTTCACAGCTACAGGTAAACTTACCTGGATCATTAAACACATCCCTAATTGTGATCTTCAGCATGGCCCCTGCCCAGAGCTGAGGGTAACCTCAGCTAACAGTAATAAATAACTTTGCTGAGAGCAGGCAACACCCCAGTCCTGCAGGCTTTGCAAGATTTTGTAGGGAAGAGACCCAGATGCAAATTGTACATCTAAATTTCTATCAGCTTTTGCTAGAAGGATACTTGACAATAAGTCATACAGCAGAACTAGAAGACTACACAAGGAACAAGAAGATCTTTCATGAATAAGAGAAGTTCCTTTTTTTCCTCATCTTTCTGGGACTGTAGGACTGAATCTTTGCAACCAAGAGACAACAGAGCTGTTAAGTTGTTATTTAAAACTCTCAGATACTGAGATTTCTCAGAGACCTCTGCCAGCTCTGAGCTACTCCCTGTGCCTGGAGTGGTTTGGGGAGTGGCAAGACAACATCCCACTTGTGTTTGGAAAAGTATCAGATAATAAAATGTAATTGCACTTCCTTCTCTGAGCCAGAAGCAAAGCATGTAGAACAACACAGGCTATTGGTGGCAGGGCTGATTTGGCTGGGGAAAAGAATAAAAAACCTAAACAAATAAAGCCACCCCACATTTCAAGGTAAAGACAGGTTGTTTCCTCAACAGAAGCATGCCAAACTAATTTAAACCAGAAAGGAAATTAAAAACCAGAAAAAGAGCCAAAAGAAATGCTCTCCATCGATACACTCTCTGGTTGATAATTCCCAAGAAAATTCCCCATGGATCAAAAACAACTGCTAATCATTTTTCCTCTGTAAAAATTACTGGCATGGGGTTTCTCAGAAACTCTGTCCTCAGAGGGAAACACAAGCTGACAGGACACAGCTCTGGCAGCACACACCCTCCTGCTTCTGGTGTCCTTGGAATCCCCAAATCACTGCAATCCCTTCGACCATACATCCCTGAACACAAGGATAAATGGAGTTTTGCCCAGACCCCAGTACACAGCAGAGCTTACATTTCCTAGTGAGTCAATCCCAACAGGCAGGAAAAGGGAGATGTGTCCCTCTGACTTACCCCACAGCATGTGCAGGACCAGCTGTCCTCCAGTGCAGGGCTGGGGGCTCTTGGGTCTGGCTGCTCAAACCCAACCAAAATCAAAGGTTTTGGCATAGCTGGGTAGAATTAAATGGTTCTTCCTGACCTGAAGAGAGTGGAGAAAAGGAAAATTAAGTCCACTGTGCAAGTCAAAAGCTCCTGTCTTTCACATATTTGTTCTCATTGCTTATTATAGAGCTTTTCATTTTAAAAAAGAGAGGTGAGAGCCACATTAAATATATAAGTGCCCTTCTTCAGGATTTTTATTCAAACCACTTTCAGACAAAAAGGATGCTAATTTTTCTTACTGTATTATCTGCCTAATTTTAACAAAACCATCATCATCCCAGCACCCACTTGTGAGTTACCCTTTGGCACTGGAGCTTAGAGAAGAGATATCCAGGATGCTGGAATCCTTCTGTCCTTTGTTCACAGAGCTGAGCACCATCCTCCCCTGAGAGCAGCAGGGCACTTGTGACTGATGCATCAGTTCAAGGAGAGAACCAGTTTGGAGTAAGTGAGTAAATGGTGTGTTTATGTCAGACAGGAGTCACACACACTGAGCAGTGAAATGGAGTTTGGTGCACTGGAGCACAGAGCTCCAGTGCAAAGAGCTGCACACAGGAGCACCAAACCAGCACCTGGGCTTGGGGCAGGACAATCTTACCAGCTGTGACATCTGGGGACAGTGGGTGGTGACTGGAGAGGATTCCACAGCCAGCTATGCTCCCTTGGCAGCAACATGTCCTTGCTCCACAGACAAATCCTCCACAGCCACAGTGGGAGCTCTGGCCTCTCCCTCCAGCACTGTTTGGGACGGGACAGTGAGGAACAAGCCCTGAACAGACAGCACAGGACAAACAAACCCTGCAGAGAGAAAAAACACCAAGCAGCAGCCCCTTTGCTTGGCAGGGGCCTGGGGCACCCAATTCCAGGCTTCTGGCTTCCTTCTCCTCCTTTGGCAGCAATTGTTGGGGTGGCCTAAAAGCCATTCTTCCTGCTTGCCACTCCCTCCACGTTTTCTTCTTCAGTGGGGATGTGGCTGCAGCTCACCAGAGGCAAGAAAACTGCCTTCCAACTCCATACCAAACCTACCTGAAAAGACCAGGGCATCAGGAATTCCTTACTGCTTCTGCTCACAGGTGTTTTCATTGTGCTTTGCTCCACAGGAGCTTTGCTGCCAAGCCCATTTCAATCTTATTTTAGCTTGAAAAAATAATTTTGAAAGGTGAGTTAGCTGAGAACTGGTTCATCCTTTGATTATCCCTAATCTGGAGTTTTTAGTGCTACACTTGCCATGATTCTTAGGTCCCAAGGAACTTTCCAGACTGACCCAAATCCTCACATCCAACTTCCTCTGCTCAGTGCAGGTTGTGTCAGCTCAGTGCCCCTTCAGAACAGGCCACAGATCTACTTGAGCCCCACAGCCTGGTGTGCCATGTCAGCACGGGGCAGGAAAGGGTGACAGAGCTCTGCCTGAAGCCACAACATCCCCAGACTGGATTTCCAACAACTGAGACCCTGTCAGTGCTTTGTTACTGTCAGCCAATGCCTCAAACCCACTACCCTGCCAGGGAGGAATGTCTGTGCTGCAGGAACATCATTCCACACCTGCTGCTGCCAACCCTCTGCTGCTCATACAGGACCAGAAATGCTCCTGTAAGGAACACCACAAGCCATCCATGAGGTACCACTGGAATTCCACCTGCTGCACAAGCTGGGAGAAGCAGGGAATCCAGCAGTGTCCTGACAGGTGAATTAGGGGCACCTATTCTGCCAACAGCAGCTCCAACACCAGCACTGAATCAAAACCCCACCAAAAATACATTAAAGCAAATGTCAACACCTTCTGAAGCACTTCAGTTTTCAATTTATAAAGTAAAGCCAAAAGAGTTTTTCATACACTTGGGCAAGAAATCCATCCCATTTTTTTTAACAAATTTCTGGGAGCTGTTTCCAGCCTCCTGATGTTCTTTTCTCAGCATTACAGCTGGCCCTATGCACAGAGGCTGCTTGTCATGCCAGCAGTTCCTTGAACTCAACCCACAATGCACTGTGGGCATGTTTGAGTTCCAGTTCCGTGCCCAGAGATAAGACACCAGATGCAGCAATGCCCAGAGTGAAATTCCAATTCCCTGGCTCTTGTTGAAACTCCCCCATCTGTTTTGTCCAGCCTTCCACTGTTGGTTTTTTGGCTCATTTGAACTGCTGATGGCCCCAGGGCTCCCTGTGCCACCCTGTGCTCTCCCCAGCCCCGAGTCCATCCAGCACTGACACAGCTGCTGGCAGCTGGAATTCTCCCTGACACCTCTCCTTCTCTGCCTGGAAAGCACCCCTTCTTCCACATCCTGCACCTCTTACCTCCTTGAGAACAAGAGCTGCGTCCTCCTGGATCCCTCAGCTGGATGCTCCCGGCTCTGGGCAGCTGTGGTGACTGTGCCCAGGGCAGGTGACACCAACAGGGGGGTCACACAAACGCCGAGCAGCCTCAGGCCAAGCAGGGCTGCTCCTCCTCTCTGCACAAACAAACAGTGACAAATAACTACAGGGCTGGGACACCACAGCAGCTAAACCTGCCGACTTCCCCACTGCCACGGGGTCCTGGGGCCGGATGTGACCCAAACCCACACCCAGCACGGCATCAGGGGAGCCAAACTGTAAATTGGGGCATACTGGACAAGAAAATCTCTTTAGCAGCATTGGCACCGTCAAGGCATTCCCACACAGCGTCCCCAGTGCCAACTGAGACTGAAACACAACCACCCCGACCCTTTCCACGTCAGAAGTACCACAACGCTGTGGTCTGATGGGCAAAATCTGATGGTTTTGGGGCTTTGAAACCAGCCCGGGTTTCCCAAAGTGCTCCTCCGCTGCCGCCGTGCGGCGGCCGTGAGTGCCGCTCAGTGTTTGTGCATTTTCTTTTTTTTTTTTTTTACGCTTTGTGTCGTCGCTCTGCTTGTCTCCGCGGGCGGGAAGGGCTCCTCCCTGCACCAACCTGAATTTTCCTGTGGTTGTGGAATCGGCTTTGTGCACCTCTTCCTGAGCCCTCAGGGTAAGGGATAGAATTCCTGGCTGGGGTAATAGGCAGAGTTTGAGTTACACCACAGCTGTGAGGAAAGCAGACTGTTTTACAGTACATGTCTGTCTTTTGGGTGTTTGGTAGAATTGTCTAACACTGGATATGTTGAGCCAGGGATACGTGAAATGCTGAAATGCACTGGAGGAGAAGGCTGGAGACTGAGGAGCATGGATGGAAGTGAAGGCAGTCCCTGAAAAATTACCTCTGAGAACTTTCCTTTGATCCTGATTTCCATCTCATCTTTCCTGTCACTTTGAGGCTCAAACAGTGGGGAACATCCTGATCTACACAGGCTGGTAACAACACAAGTAAAATGGCTTTTTTTAGTTTTGGACTGTCCCCAGCTACCATGAACGCTCTGGATTTATTGTTATATCTTGCCATGACAATTTTTTTATTCGCCTGTTATCTCCTGTCTGCTTAATAAATAATTCATTTTGTGAACAGACCTGATCTGCCAGCCTTGGAACTTGGGGGCCAGAGTGATTTCTTAAATTTTAGGCATTGACAAAAATGTGAGGCTAAGGCAGGGCTTGCCTGAAGCTGCTGTGACCACCAGGAGCCTGAGGATGGATGCTCCGGGGAATGCAGGTCACAGCCTCAGGCATGGGGAAGGCCACGGGGGTTTTCCTCTTCCCAGAGAGGAAAAGACACAGCAGGAAGGGCTGTCCCAGTCCCTCATGGGCATCCCTGAACAGGATAATCCCTCTGTTATTGTAAAACACGGCAGGCCCTGCGCTCCTGGGATTTAAAAGCTCCGTGTGTGTCAGCAAAAAGTGAGGGAGTGTGGAGAGCAGGAAAAACGCACAAGGACAGCCTTTGTCCTCCTGCACGGGTCACGAGCCCTAATTTCAGACCCATCTTGGGAGCTTCAAAGAAAACAGCTCCCCAGGTGGCACTGAATACACCAAATTCCTGGCATTCCTGCCCCAGAACCAGGGCCCGGCAGGTTTCTCTGGGAACCTGAAATAGCTGTGTAGTTCAGAAGCTGCACACCCCTAAAGCTTCCCCTTGGGAACACAAGGCTTCCCACGTGTGCTTTGTACTCCGGTTTGTACTCCCAGCACTTTTCAAGAGAGTTTGAAGGAGAATGAGCTGGCTTAGTGACAGCACAGCATTGGAGCAGGGACATCAGGACACTCAGGGACAGCAGAGCTCCTTGTGCTTCAGCTTTTCGGTACAGATCCACTGCAACTGAACGTGATTGAAACCACCTGGCAACAATTAACATTGACACAGGAGTGCCAGTGCATCGCCTGTGTGTTACCTCAGCCAGTATAGCTCCTTATTCACCCACTACAGCGCTTGACTGAAATAAAGACATTTATAATACATTATTTTATACTATTTTCTGTGAGTTTTATGTTCTCCTGGCATTGTTCCAACACACTTGAACCCAGGTTCTGCTCCCTGTGGTGCTCTCAGACCTAAAGAACAGCTTGGATTATCATCAGTGATGCAGCTCTAGTTCATGGAGTTACTGCTGCAAACAGACACAAATCAATGGTTGGAGAAACTGAGGCAGAAAAAAACCTGCATGCTTCCCAGTCCCTGCCCAACACACCCCAGTTCTCTACTGGGAGCCTAAGTCCTGTTCTTATTGTAGAAACTCAATGATTTCACACAGTTATGTTTTACAGAAAAGCTTTGCAAGGGAATTGCCCCTCCCAGCATCAACAGCAATGCTCAGCACTCCACCAGCCCCAAGAGAAATGCCACCTAAGGCTTAAAAGACACGAAAGGAGCAAAATGCATTAAGTCAACGTTAAAAACATCGGTAAATAACCGATTTAGAAAATATTCCCCTTATAATCTGCGCAGCAAGAGGCTCTGGAATGCCAAGGCAAACTCAGAGATCAACAGATACTCATCCTTACCATGGCTTTACCTGAGGCCACCGAGCACCTGCCCCCCGGCACATCACACATTGAAACATCACTCCAATTTCCATACATCGTAAATAGATACATTAAACTGTATTTTTACCTCACTGAAGCAGGAAGGAGCGGCCCCGAACCAGCAAAGTTAAAGGTCCCGCCTCAGGCGCCGGCCCTTATATACCCTCGGCCGGCTCGGGATTGGCGGGTGCCGTGAGGCGTTCGCAGCGCTGATTGGGCAGCGGGAGGCGAGCCTCGCTCCCGCCCCGCTCCCCACACAGGGATGGCGTGAGGGGGAAACGCCGCGTCCCAAATCCCAGCAAAATCCCAGCAAAATCCCAGCAAAATCCCAGCAAAATCCCAGCAAAACCTCGCTTTCCTTCTGTCTTTTACCTCAGAGCCAAGCGCTGACTCCGTGTTTCTTGAATCGGGTATGGACTCGGACAAGTTGTTTGGCTGTGGGAGAAATGTTCCTCCTGGGCACACAACCTGAGTTGTTCTCTAGGTGAACATTTTTGAGATAAAAATGAGTTAACAAGTAGCGGACAGACAGGGAAAATTTTTGGAGCAAATTTGAGGTTGTCTGTAGTGCAGAAAATGAACGTTTTGAGGTGAAATGAGGTAATCAGTAGTGCACATGTCGGTAAAGCTTTGAGGATAAAATATAGGAAATCTGTAGGGAAGAGAATGATCATTTTGTGATCATTGTGAAGGGAATGTCATCATGTGGAAGTCCCTCCCGTTTACCTGGAGGAGGACTGCCCTGGGGAATGACTTCACTTGGGATTTGGCTCCTATAGGGCCTTACAGAACAAACCATCATGCTCTGTGATCCTTTGCTGGTCCTTGCACAAATCTCATCCCTCACCAGCTCCAGGAGCTTCCAATGTCACTCCTGCACCTGCTGAGGTTTGCCCGATCCAATGGGCTCTCAAGTGTTTGCTCTCCACCTCGTACAGAAATTTCGGTCTTTTTGGGTGACTCGCACCCCCCGCAACATCAAATTGAGTTCCCCAAAAACCACACCACAAACCCCATTTTTTTATCCTTTATTTCTCAATTTTCCACTTCCAGCTGCAACAATAATGGGTATGACAGAAATAGCAACAGCAAAGGGGGATAAATGGAATGTGACGGAAAATGTTTAATTTTGTCATTTGAGCAGGACGCAGGTGGCACTCATGATGTCCGGGAAGGAGCACGACCACAAGAACATCCAGGGACTGGTGGGTTCCAGACGGAGTCTGCAAGACTTCGGTCCATGGGAGTTACAGGGTAAGGAATTACTCACAGGCTGAAATGTGACCACCAGCGTGGTTCAAGCAGCCCTGCTCTGAGAGATTGGCAGGGCCACAGCGCCTTTCACTTGATCCCATTGCTGCAGGGCTCTTTGAGATCCTCCACCATCGATGGCTGCTGCTCATTCACCCAGTTCCCTTCCTTCACTGGCTTCCTCTCCTCCGCAGCTGTGTGAGGAGCCTGATCCTGGGGTGGTGGGCAGCGGGCAGCGGGCAGGATGGCATTGCTTGGGCCCGGCTGGGAACAGGCTGCCCGGGAGCAGAGCCGGAGCCCGAAGACGGCCTGGAAGCCATGGCGGAAGTTTTTGTTGCAGAAGCCGTAGATGATGGGGTTGACGCTGCTGTTGAAGAAGGCCAGCCAGTGGGCAAAGGGGTAAATGTAGATGTTGATGAGCCGCAGCTGGAGGGCGGAGAGGCTGGCGTAGTCCGAGAGCAGCATCAGGGTCCACAGGGGAAGCCAGGAGAGGCTGAACAGCATCGTCACCACGACGAGCATTTTGATGACTTTTTGCTTCCGCCTCCATGCGCCGCGCCGCCGCTCCTGGCCGCACTTGCCCGCCCCCGGCACGGCCCCATGGGCGAGGGAGATGCCGATCCTGGCGTACATGACGACGATGAGCGACAGGGGAGCCAGGTAGATGTTGGCGAAGAGAACCGTGGTGTAGATCCTCCTCATGCCCGGCTCGGGCCACTCCTCCCGGCACCAGAACACCGGGCGGGTGGCGTTGCCGGCGCCCAGCAGCACCTGGAAGTGCCTCTCCTCCTGCACCTGCAGCAGCACCGCCGAGGGACACATGATGGCCACGGCCAGCAGCCAGATGGCGGCGATGACGGCGGCAGCGGCGGGGACGGTCAGCTTCTGCTTGAACGGGTGCACGATGCTCCGGAACCTGGGCAGCAGAGACGCTGTTTAAGGAACCCTTCCTTACCCAGGCAAGGGTGCACACACATTTTAAATGGCCTGTTTTTCAAAGAGCAGAGGTGGAATCATCTCCTCATCCTCCCTGTCAGCTGCAGCCTGTGCTGCTCGGCTTAACCAAAGCAGGTATTAACACCTCTGCTATCCAGCTTCATGGCTGAGGAACAAACCAGTTCCAGGCAGGCTAGGATAGCCCAGTTCCACCATCTTTAAGAGATACCAGTGGAGGAACAAACCAGTTCCAGGCAGGCTAGGATAGCCCAGTTCCACCACCTTTAGGAGATACCAGTGGAGGAACAAACCAGTTCCAGGCAGGCTAGGATAGCCCAGTTCCACCATCTTTAGGAGATACCAGTGGAGGAACAAACCAGTTCCAGGCAGGCTAGGATAGCTCAGTTCCACCATCTTTAAGAGATACCAATGGAGGAACAAACCAGTTCCAGGCAGGCTAGGATAGCCCAGTTCCACCATCTTTAGGAGATACCAATGGAGGAACAAACCAGTTCCAGGCAGGCTAGGATGGCCCAGTTCCACCATCTTTAGGAGATAGCAGTGGAGGAGCAAATTGCTCTTTAGACCTGGCCATGTTTTATTTTGCTTAAGAGCGTTAGGAGCAAAATGCATCTGGTTTATTGTGGTGTTGGGAGGGTTAGTGAATGGGCTCGGGGCTGTCAGGGGGCCAGGGGAGATGAGAGTGATGGTTACAGACTCCACAGCATCTTACCTGTCCACGGCAATAGCCACCAGAGTGAAGACAGAGGCAGAAACAGAGATTCCCTGGACCATCCCGCTCATCTTGCACACCAGGCTCCCAAAGGGCCATCCTGGAAGGAAACAGGCAGTTGGAATTGCTGCCATCCCACTGCAGGACTCCGCTTAGAATCCTTTGCTCTCATCTTCCGTTTCCTGAGTAGAATGACGGACTCCTGCAGTGGTTTGGATTGGAAGGGAACTCCTAAAGATCCCGGAGTTCCAACCACGGCCAGGAGCACCACGCCGTGGGCAGGGACACCTTCCCCTCGGCCTCCCCTCCACTGGCAGGGACTCAGAGTGCCCACAGAGCCCCTCTGGCACGTGCCCCCGGCCCTCCCCGCCCCGCGGGCGCCCAGCCCACCTGCAGTGATGCTGTCCAGGAGGGTGGTGGGCATGCAGAAGACCCCCACCAGCAAGTCGCTGACGGCCAGGTTCAGGATGAACAGGTTGGTGACCGTGCGCATGTGCTTGCTCCACAGGATGATGAAGCAAACCCCCCCGTTGCCCAGCAGGCAGAGGAGGAAGATGAGGAGGTAGGAGGAGATGAAGACGGCAGCCACCGAAGGCTGGTGGAGGTAGAAGTCCACGTAGGAGACATTTCCTTCCCAGTAAAGGTACTTGTGTGTCCCGTTGTGGTTCAGCACCTGAGGCCAATCCAATGAGGAGTTTGGGTCCATTTGCTTCCTTGTGTTCTGACGTGCCCTAAGAGAGATTTGGGAAGAGGTCATTTTGGTCTGCCTGCAGTTGATCTGAGGGAATGTCATGACAATATATTATAGTATATTATAGTATATTTATTTATATTATATTATATCATATCATATCATGGTCAGCTGCTGTGGGTACACTCTCTGCTGAAATGAGTGTCAAGCTCCCCTACACTCTGGCAGCAGTGAGGTGGCCGAGCAACAATCACAAAGAAGTCATTCATGTCATCCCTGAGGAACAGGGGTTAAAGCTTTCTGAAGCTGCACAAACCTCCTGCCTGCCTGTATCCAAATCCAGTCCCATCTCATGAACGTGGGGTGGTTTTTTGATTTAATTCCCTGCTCAGGAGCTACAGAACTCCAGGTCTGCAGTCAAGAAGGACCACACCATGTCTGAAACACACTACAGGAGAGCTGGGTTCATTTCCAAGCAGGCAACTTGACTTGGGGGCAACGTTCCAAAATCCTTTTCCACATACATTTTTGTCTCCCAGATGAGGATGCCTAAAGAGGCAGGGGGTACAATGTTCCTAACAAAAGAGCAGCAAAACTGATTGGTGGCAGCAGGCGTGAAATTAAAGTGCGACTCCAGGTGCTTTTAAGATGCTTCAAATTCCTTCATAGAAATGGAATTTAAATTGAGGCACAAGTATCCAAATCCTGATGAGCTTGTAGGAACAGCAAAGCCTCTGCAAGTGCTTTACTTCCAGCAAGCAAGTGCAGTAAAAAAACCCCTGTTTATTCTGCTGTGCCTCAGGTTTGCAACAAGTGGAGCAGTGAAAACCCATCATGTTCTGGTCTCTCGTGCCTGTTTAGCAGCAGTGCTGTGTTTTAATGGGTCTCTATTCTACACACTTATTAAATGCCTGCACAGCCAGGTAGGGAGACAAAAACCTGGAATCCCTCACCAAAAACTGGCTGCTTGTAGGTTTGAATGAGTGTAGGAACAGTTGTACCTTCTGTGGGGCTGTCCCTATGGAGAAAGGCTTGTTTATCTTTGCTAGTTTTTATTCAACGTGCTTGCAGAAGTATTGGAAGTACTCTTACTGAAATGCCTGATGTGCCAAATGCTCAGAGTCAGCCTTGTGAGAAGTGCTGTAATGCCAGTTTTCCTGATCCCTCAAGGAAGCAGCACTGGTGCCCTTACACCCAAACCTGGGCTCAAGGTGGGGAGCAGAATGCAAATACAGATATTTGACAACACGAGTTCACACCGTTCCTTTAATCCCAGACCTGGAGTAAATCCCAGGAGATGCTGGCTCACCCCATTTAAAAGCCAGCATTCCTGCTGCTCCCTTAGACTTACTGCTGCTCCCTTTGCTGCTCTTCCCCACATTACTATTATTATTATTATTATTATTATTATTATTATTATTACCCAGTAAATTTCTTCTGTAATCTTTTGCTTCCCAGAGGAGTTGCTTCAGATGGACACTGTGGCCAGGGGAAGGTGGCTTTTGGCTCCCCTCCACAGTCCCAGTCCCCATGCCCAGCTGCCCCCAGCAGGTCAGGCAGAGGTGCCTTTCCTTCCTTACCTGCTGGAGTTTGGCTTTTCAAGGGGTCTCTGATGATCTGAGGCAGAAGTTCTTGGTCATCCCGTGACAGGATTGTCCCTTAGCACACTAAAAGCAGGAGGAATAATCGTTATTTTGGAGGCATATTTTGTGTTTTCTCTCTTTTTCTGACACCATGTTCTGACACCAGCAGCTTCTAATCTCTTCAGTAGTGATCTCTGGAATAGTTTTTGTTCATAACTGGTAAACAAGAAGTTGTAAACAGCCTTCAGGCAAAACTGGAGCTGTGTGTTATCCCAGTTGCACTAATGAAATTTTGACTGTGGCAGGCAAAGGGAAATGGCTGTAGAAACACTGCAAATCACAGGAAATGGAAAAGCTCCACAGATTTTTATTATCCTGAAGCTGGGGGGGGGGAGGAGGATTGGTTGGAAGGAGAAATTAAGCTGGTGCCTTGTGTTTTCACAGCATCCTTGCTGGCTAAAACAAGCAGTGATAAATAATTCACAGAGGCACAGAGGACAGAAACATAAATCATCTAAGAAAAGGGAAAAAATAATGCAATACCTAATCGTTATAAGATGACAAATAACAGTAATTTGCTTCCACGTGGTAACTTGATAAGAGCAAGGCCTCCCTTCTCCATTTAATATACCAGAGACAATCTGCAAAGGAATAAAAGTGGGAGGCTCCCTGAGTGAAAACCTGCCCCAACACACACATTGGGTTTCCAAACACATGAGGCTTGCTCCCTGCTGGAATCCCAGTCACAACCTCTATAGACAAATACTCACTGTAACATCTCACAGCCTGACCAGAACAATCTTGTACCTCTGGATATAAAAAGTCAGTTTTCCACTGTTAAAGTAGCAGTTCAAAATCATTACAAAGTGCTGCGACTACTTTTATGTTGGGCATGTGGAAGCAAACCCCCTGAGCAGCACCACTGCTTCACCCCTGTGCACAACCTGCTGGGTTTGTCATCTTGATTTTCATGTGTGAAATACCCTCACAGAATCCTCTGAGGCTGAAAAAAAAATAAGGAAGCTTTAGAGCCTGGAAGAACAGCAGGAGCATGCTGTTGTACCTAAGGAACATTTAATGTGGTAAGTGCTAAAAAATTTGTTCTTCCCTTGTCCTGAGCTCAGCAATGGCACAACAACTGAGATTACTGAAAAATAATCCCTGGTCTGCTGAAAAGTGAGAAAGTCCCAGGGGCAAAATACAGCCCCTGAAGGATGGCAAAAAGATCAGAACATTGGTCTGTGAGTGTCTGAGAATTAAGAGAAAGAGAAATTTATGGGTCATCCTCTGCCTGAGGGAACCAGGAAGAGCCACTGAGTAAAAAACCAAAATCCTGCACAGACCATGGGGATGTGGGCTCATCTTTGCTTCTCTTTCAGAGCAAGGAGGAGCTGCAGCCACACCAAACCCTCCCATTCCCAGTTCCTGGGGCTCAGGCACGGGACAGGGAGTGGTGCAGGAGGTGTTTGGGCTTGAGCTGCCACGTTCAGACTCTGGGGATATTTGTGAATTAAGATAACAGAACTTACTCTTCCAGTATTTAACTTTTTCATCCATCAGGATATCCATGATATTTTGTATGGCATACCTCAGAGCAGTTTGTCTCCAAACAAGCCCGAATATCCCAGTAGGTTTTTAGCTGGGAGAAAGGAGCTGTGGAAGAAAACACACCCTAAAAATAGCCAGTTGCAATCAAATAATTTTTCCTTACTGACATTTACTTTCATAAAGAAAAGCAAGTGCAGCTTGAGAAGCAAATTTCCCCTTTGGAAATGGGCAATCCCAGGGAGATGTGCCAGTCTTGGAGCTGCACACAGATCTCCTCTCAATGGGCTTAAACTGCTTATCCTCCCCTCAGAGTCATTTATCTGCATAGTCTGAGCTGGGCCCAAAAAAGTAGTTTGGCAAGGTATTTCTTTTTCAAAGATCTCAAACTTCAAATGATAAAGAACAAGGCTATCAGCAGGGTGACTGTAACAAACACAAGACTTAGTTGCAGATTACTCATCCACCTGAGCTGGGAACAGAAAACATTTTTTCACTCCAAAGCTAAATCACAAATGTAAATCAGGGGATGCAAATGGCAGGTGAGGCATTCACAACAAGTTTGTTATGGCTCTGTGTATATATATATATAAAATTATATATATATATATAATTTATATATGCATGCAGATATCTTTTCCACCCTGCTTCATTAGAGTGGAGGCTGCTTACCTATTCCTTGTCATTTTTTTTTTTTTTTACTTCATGCTCAGTCAACATTTAAACCTCTGAATATGTGAGGTTTTTTTCTATTTGATGTGTCACAGCCTATTTTAAATTTTAACTAAAATCTCAGCCAACTGTTCCCTGAAATCAGGTTAAAGTGAGATTTCCACACCCAGGCACACTTATGCCACCACTTTATTGAGAAGCCTGTGGAGCAATAAGATTTCAGCTGCCTTCCCTTGGAAGCAAGTCCCTCTTTTAAAAGCTTTCAGTAGGAAATGACTGAAGTTCTCCCGGGATCCAGTCTCCAAGTAGCAGGTTCCCATCCATCACTGGAAACTGGGCAGGGACCCCACCAAATATCTGGACTGGTGGCAGCTTTTTCCCTGGAGAGATGCTCTAGCAGCGTTTAGCACTGAGCGCTGGGGTTTGGTCTACAGGAAGAGCTAAATCAGTGATCCCTGCCGGGCTCTTGGCAGCACTGAATTCCCCACTAAGGAGAGAGGAGCCTCCTAAATTGCACCTCTCAATTCAGCCTCTGCTCATCGTGAGTCACTCCCTGACAGCCCTGTCATTTGGGGCACCCAAACTGAGGAGAGCACTTGGGGAACAGGTAGAAAGAGGTAAAAAAAACCCACACACACTCACACAAAAAAACCCAAAAAAACAAAAAACAAAAAAACCCCAAACAAACAAACAAAAAACCACATAACAAACAAACAAACAAACACAAAAAGAAACCAAAAAAAAACCAAAAAAAAAAAACCCAAAACCCTCACAACCACAAAAAAAACCACAAAAACAACAAAAAAAAACCCAACCAAACACCAAAAAAAAAAAAAAAAAAAAAAAAGAAAAAAACAAACTAACAAAAAAACCCCCAAACACCACCAACTGAAAAGTGGGACGATCATGAGATAGTCCCAGTGGAGGGTGGAATTAGCAAACAAAAGAAGTGTTTTAGGAGCCCATCAGCCAGGGCTGACTCACCAGGTAGGGGAGACAGCACTGTCAGCAGGCAGTTTATGTCCCCCACCCCCCAAATGGGGGGATCCTGTAATCACTGCAGAGGGAATGAGCAGAAGAAAACCAAAGCAATTCCAAGGCACAGAGCGCATCACAAGGGTTCCTTGCACCAGGTGATGTTTCTGCTTGGAGTGGAAAACGAGCAAGAGCCAGAGAATTGTTTGGTTTGCATCTCTTTTAGCAGGGAAGTGTCCTTGCCCTCTGTGACTCAGGCATGAGAGCAAACAGCCCATGACCTGGTCACACGGGCATGGTCACTCAGAGCTCGTTACAATGAACAGCATCTCTCCCCTCACCTAAATTCCTGGGCTGTGGAATACTGGATTATGCCCCACCAGAAATTAGGGAAAGCAGCCTGCCTGGCCCAAGGGCAGGACAGGTGAGCTCCCCGTGCAGCACGATGGGGTTGGATCCTTAACGATTCACCACAGCCCCAGTGCTGGATTTGCCCAGAGGTGACACCTTCAGCCTTAAATAACTGTGCAGGCTGCACAGGAGAAGAGCTGTCTGTGAAGGTGACAGCAGAGGTTTAAATGCAGTGTCACCTCTCCAGAAAAATAATGGCTGTGGAAGGGCTGAACTCTCCCTGTACCTTCCTACCTTCTGACTGTTCCCTTTCACATCATCATCCACACCCACACAGGGACTTGAAGCACTCATTGATTTTTCTTTTTCTTTTCTGTGACCTGCTCTAAGGGCTTGAATCCTTTTGGTGCTCTTGAATTCCCATTTACTGCTGCCTCGGTGACTTGATTTTAATTAACACCAAATTCTAAGCCTTACCTGGGTAACATGGATAGGTAGCTCTGACTGATGTCAGGAATTTGACACGCTGAGAGGTTACCTCGGAAACCTCTTGCTTTGACTCCAGCTGAAGCCGATTCTGTTCGGTAGATGACAGCAGCGACCCACAGCTGTCCAAACAGAAAGGACTGGAACTAAGTTTTCCTTGCTAGGATTTCTGTTTGGAAAAAACCAGCAGCACAGGTCTGTTCTTTTGGGATGAGGTGCCATCTTACAGGTACCCACCTGCCAGCCTCAGAAAATGCTCCTCCTTTGCTCAGAGTTACACTTTTCCAGCAAAACACCCCAAATTGAGCTCACTGCATTTTATACTTTGCAGCCCCTGTGGGGGTTCAGATTTAAAGGCTCACAGGAGGCACTTCAAGCTCCAGATAGTTTTCTCCTACTGGAGGTACCTGCTACTGACAGAGCAGCAAAATGAAATGCTGTGAACTTGTCTTAGTCACTGAGGGAAAAATGAACAGCCCCAGGCTGATCTTTTCCCAACCCTGGAGCTCTGCAGAGTGATCCAGCTCCCAAGCCCAGGCGGATTGGCCCTCCCAGCAGCAGCTGCAGCACAGGCGCTGCTGGGGGCTGTGTGTGCCCCTCAGCTCTGGAACCACAAAGCCAGGGGTACCCTGCTGCCACCCCCGTCCCCCTGCAGTGCCCGAACTGCTCCGTGTGCCAGCCTTGCTCCGGCAGCACGAGGAGGGTTGTTCCCAGCAGGCAGGTCCCTGGCATCAGCGGTGCCCCCGCTCAGCAGCTCAGGGCACCTCCGGGCAGCCGAACCGGCTCTCACGCACACAGACAGACCTGTTGCTGGCAAAGCTCCTGCAGTTTCCCCTCAGCTCCCAGCGGCGGCAGGAACAGCCCAGCCCCAGGCAGAGGCAGCCCCCAGCCCAATCCCCCCGGGTACCCCGCTTACAGGCGCCGGAGCTCCGCCGCAGCCGCTGGTTCCGCGCAGGCAGCAGCCAGGCTGCAGCCCCTGGCGAGGCGGAGAGGGCTTCCCGGAGCCCCCGCAGCTCCTGCCTCAGGCAGGGAGGAGGGACGGGAGGAAGGAGGGAGTGCAGAGCCCAGCCCAAAGCCAGGCGCCAAGCCTGAGGGCTGTCACCTGCTTGGAAGAGTTTCTCGGATATGTTGCACTGCAGAGCCTTGCTGTGTTTGAGGCATCCCTTTGCCTTGGGGAGCTCATTCCCAGGGCCAGGGACTCACCTCTGCAGATGCCACCCTCGACACCCCCCCCTCCCCATCCATTACAGTCCAGATCCCCCCCGGCGCTCTGAGTGCTCCCAGCACAGCGGCATCTCCCGGACTCTGCTCCTACCTGCTGAGCGCCAGCACTTAGATCCAGGAAATTCCAGCTTTTACATCAGGGACTTGGGGAAAAAAAACCAGTCTGTGTGGCCCAGGTGAAACCAGGTGGCTGAAATGGCAGGTTTTGCCTTACCTGCCTCTGCACAAGGTTTTTCTGGAAAGAAAAACGGCATCCCAAGGACAGATTATAGGAGAACAGGCTTCCAGTTAATGATTTGGTGGGTGTAGGAATTACTCTTTAATAATAATAAACTCTCTATTTTTTACACTCCTCTTTTTATTCCTGGAATAGTTTAAAAATTAATCCTTCAATAAATCATTTAAATTTGAGAGAACAAACAATTATCCCCATATGAATTTAACCAACAAAATGTTTTCCAGCATAACCCAGTGTGGAATGGCAACAGCTCTGTATGGAATCATCATGTGCTGTAAATGGAGGCTAGGAAGCTCCAGCCATGCACAAACAGTGTAGAAGGGGCAGTTCTGCCACATGTGATGCAGCAGATGGAATCCCAAAATCCTAGGATGCTGGGAGGTGGATGCATTAAAAAGCCACAGCTAAGAGAAACCTCTGACCAAGAGAGGATCCTGAGGGCCCTGCATCCAGGTAAGGGGATTTTGTCTGAAATTCCTACTCCAGCTCTCCCTGCACACACACACTACAGCAGTTCTCTGTCTCCCCATCACTTTCCCCTGTTCACATTCCCTCTGCCTGGAAGGCCAAACCGTGGCGAGTTCACTTTGGAATTCAAAGGGTTTCAGATGGAGAGGTGTTATTCACGTAAACAGCAAAATATCCACAATGCAGGGAACCGAGATTGGGAGGGAATCGCTTTCTGCTTCCCCCATAGCCCTTGGAACACCGACATCGCAGATTACTGCGGAATATCGTCTTTTTTTCGTTTTAAAAGCAACTCGGTGCGCGGCAGGGCTGATCCGTGTCCCAGGACACTCCCAACTCTTGGAAAGGCCGGCGGCGCCATCTGCTGCGAGCAGAAAGAAGGACACGAGGCAAAAGAAATGCGGGAAGAGATCACAGAATCATCATGGAACCCCAGAACGGTTTGGGTTGGGAGGGACCTCAAGGGTCACCCAGTCCCACCTGGGAGCCTGCTCAGGGCAGGCTGCAGGCCATCGGCCCCTGACTGCGGATGGATTCGGAGGTCTTCAGGGAATGCTGGTTGCTTTCCCTATGTTGGGCAATCCGGTCATTAAAAAGACTGATCGACCTCTCCCAACAGGGGAGCATGGAAGCAAGAGGTGCCAGAAAAAAAATGGAGTTTCTGGGAAATGAAATCCGCGAGTATCCAACTTAAAATCCCCCCGGGATGGTCACCGTTTTGACTTCCATGGACTGGTCCCATTGCCCAGACGTGTCCAGTTCTGCTGTAAATGTATTTGTGGCGTAGTTCCTTTTTTTTTTCCCTTGTAAAGAGCATCTAGGCGATAGGCATGGGGGTGGGGGGTAGAGGACAGGAAGTCGAGGCCCCTGCCCCTCCTCCCGCCGCCTGAAGGAGCGGCTCCTGGGGCACGAATGCTCTCGGTCCCACCCCGCAGCCCGGGGCCGCCTCGCTCCGCCCCTGGGTCCCGCCGTCACCACCAGGCCGGGTTCTGCCCTGAGCCCCGCAGTGCCGGTGTTTGGCTCTCCGATCAAAGCCTTAAAGTGCCCCGGTGAGCCTCCTTTCGCACTCCCAAGACAGGACTGGAGTCTGCTTCACAGCACTAAGGCTTGGCATCCATTTCTGAGCCAAAGAAAAGGCCTGATTGATTTATTACAGGGCCCTAAAACTGGCCAAATGAGCCTGGTGCCCCCAAACACAGGGCTCAGTCTCTGCTTCCAGGACATGAATGACCTGGCACAGGCACAACATGGGGTGCCCCGTTCTGATCCCTAAACCCCCACACACCTCGGGCCTCTTCTTTCTCAGCCAGCTCTGGAGCTTCCAGCTGCTGGAAATGGGGCTGGAAACAGGGAATTTGATCTCTGAACGCTCAGCCTGGACTCCTCCTTGGAGTCCCAAGTGTGATGTCAGGACAGGCTGGAGAGCCAGTGGTGTTGGGACAGGAGATAAAGAGGAGGATGGAGCCCACCCAGGATACCCCAGCACCCACGAACACTCCAAGGACCCCACTGTCCTGCCCCAGGGATTGCAGAGGAGGAGCCTGGCCACTGCCAGCCTTCTCCCAAACCACATCCACGGGCCATGCCAGCACCCTCCAGCCGGGCACGGCAGGAAACAGGCACCAGAGAGCAACAGGCAAAGACTCCCAGCATCAGCGCGTTTACTTCCCGCTCCGGGGCAAGCCACACCCCCGTTACAGACACACCCTCCAGGCACCCAGCCAGCAGTAAGGCACTTTGGACAACACGGAAAACATTGCTCCCAGCGGCGGCCGCCCTCCCCGGGGTGTCCGTGCCCGCAGCCTCAGCGCAGGGTCACCAGCTCCTCGGCAGAAGTGGGGTGGATGGCAACGGTGTTGTCCAGGTCGGCCTTGGTGGCCCCCATTTTGATGGCCACAGCAAAGCCCTGCAGAATTTCGTCGCAGCCCATCCCTTGCATGTGCAATCCCACCACCTTTGGAGAAGAAACGTGAGGCCAGGTGGGACCCAGAACCCAGGGTGAACTCTGGGGCTTGGTGCTGGGGGAGGTGGATCCCAGCCCAAGAGCTGACCACAAGGGGACAAGAGGACAGCCAGCCGTGGTCTCCGGGGTCCTCCACTCACCTTCTCCTCCTTGCCAGTGCACACCAGCTTCATGACACACTTCACCTTCCTCTGGGTGACAGCGTGGTACAAGGGAGTGAAGGATGTGTTGTAGATCTTCACGTTGTCCTTCCCATGCATGGCCACGGCCTCCTCTGCAGCAGAAACCATGGCACAGGGGTCAGAGGGATGCACAGGGGGCATTTAAGAAGAGGAGTCAACCCCTCCTCTCCTTTTGTCAAGGCTCACATGC
Source organism: Phylloscopus whistleri (assembly GCA_017589585.1). NCBI lineage: Eukaryota > Metazoa > Chordata > Aves > Passeriformes > Phylloscopidae > Phylloscopus > Phylloscopus whistleri. The sequence goes on from JADMLD010000092.1 coordinate 1,761,439, forward strand.
TGGAGATCCAAACATCTCGAGCACCAAAGCAGCAAGCTCTGAGCCAGTGAACCCAGCCCTTTCACCTCCTCCACACCCCCACCTTCAGTGAGCCCCACGGTGCCGATGGGCGGGTGGCTGAACACGACGGTGGGGATGTTGTCGTAGTCCAGCCGGGAGTCCTGCTTGCCCTCGAAGAGCCTGTGGGCCAGCTTCCTGCCAGCTGCAATGGCCACTGCGGGGAGGGACAGGCCCTGAGCCGCGGCAGGCTGTGGCACCGAGGGGCTGCGCAGGGAAGGGGCCACGGCTGCAGTACCTGGGGTGAGCAGGGCTCTCCCACAGACATCCCCGATGGCATAGATCCCTCTCCTGGTGGTGTTCTGGTACTCATCCACAACCACGTGGCCCTGGGGGTCCACCTGCACGCCCTGCCATGGGAAACAGCAGACACACACGCTCCAGGAGGGACGGGACAGCCTGTGGGGCACCTGTGCTGCTGGCCACAGCGTTCCCAGGTGGGGGCAGGTCATGGGAACACCATCCTGTGACGGGCTCTGGAGACCCAAGGGAACCCCAAGTACCCGTGGGCACCCTCCCCCAGCACGGGAGGGACACGCTGCCGCCTCACCACTCGGTCCAGGCACAGCTCCTGGGAGTTGGGCTGCCGCCCCACGGCCCACAGCAGGCAGTCCACGTCCCGGATCACCCCCTCCGCCGGCTTGCGGCCGGGCACCGCCGAGGTCACCGTCACCTCCAGCAGCCCACACGGAGTCTTAGTGACCCCCTTGACCTAAGGGGAACAAGAGAAGGTGCAAGCGGCACCCAAAATGGCAGCTTTGCCCCAGCCCCGCCTCAGCAGGTGGGATGGGACAAGCCGCAGGGCTGCTCTGTGCTTTCCCACCTGTGTGTGCTTCCAGACTTCCACCCCGGTGTTCTCCAGCTCCTGGGTGCAGTTTGAGCTGATCAGGGAGTCAAAGGTTCGCAGCACCTAGGCAAGGATGCCCCCCAGCCCTGTCAGACAAGGGTGTGCAGGCAAAGGCAGCACCTGGCAGCCCCTCCGCCGGCATCTCCCTGCTCCTAGAACCCAGGAGGTTTGGGGTTGCTTCTGGTTAACAAACTTCTCTGTTTGTTTCTCCATTATTTGCTTTTCTTTTCTTCCTCCTTTCAAGTTGTGACTTGAAATGAAGCTCAAGGGAATGGAAGCGGTGACACGTGTGGCTGCAGCAACGCTGGGCACCTGGGTGGGTGCTGCTAAAACCCACCATCCTCTGCATGGCCATTCCCGTGCCAGCTCACACCCTCCCTTACCAGGAACTGACAACCAGGAAACCCGGCGGGCTGGGCTGTGGCAGCCAGGCAGGAAGCACAGCCGGGGACAGGCGGTGGCACTACCTTGTCGTGGCGGATGAGCAGGGACGACTTGGAGCCCAGCGTGGAGAGGATCCCCGCGATCTCCACTGCGATGTAGCCGGCCCCGACAACGACGCTGCGCCTGCGGGGAAGCGACGATGCCGTGGGCATGCACCGGGAGCCGGCACCGGTGGCTGCGGGGGGTGGGTCCCACCGTACCTGGGCAGCTCCTCCAGGTCGAAGAAGCCATCACTGGTCATCCCCAGACTGGCACCTGCAAAGCAGAGACCCTTTGGCACCCTTCACCCGTCCCCTGTCCCCTCCCAAAGCCTGCTTTGCTTTGGCAGACCTCTCTCCAGCCCAGGCTCATCAGGCTCACCAGGAATTTCGCTGTCGGAAGGGACAGCGGGGCGGCCGCCCGTGGCTATGATGATGTGAGGAGCCGTGTACTTCTTCCCATCCACTTCGATGGTTGGCTCGGGGTCAGCGGTGAACTTGCCGTAGCCCCGGATTATGTCGATGTGAGCCTGGGGGGTAACAGTTATGGGGTTAACAGCAGGATGAGGGGCAGGAGACAGCTAATGGAGCTTCCACAGCTGGAGGACAGCCATTAAGGCTGGAAAAGTGGCCAAAAATCTGTCACTTCTGCCACTCGGATTGCAGGACAAACACATCCTGTGCTCACCTTCTTAACGTTGTTCTCGTAGATGTCGTTGAGGCGCCGCACGTACGCGTCACGCTTCTCCTTGATGGTCCTGGAACAGAGCAGGGAATGCCACCACTGCCAGCAGAGGAACCTCACAGAGCTCAGGAAGAACCAGGCATTCAGTGCCATGGCCCAGTTCACAAGGGGATGGTCGGTCAAAGGTCAGACTCGACGATTTCTTATCCAACTTTAATGATTCCGTGATTCTGTGAAAACCCCTCCCTCTGGCACTTGGCAGCCACGCCACAAAATAAAACCCTGTGACCCTTTCCCCACCAAAGCAAGACTTCCGTGCCTGCCTTCCCTGTGTTTGACTTTTCCAGAGTCTCTTCCCACAGCCAGCTTGGCACCCTGTTCTCCAAAACACAGCAGCAAAGCTGGCCCTGTAACCAGCTCTGCACACCCCACGGGAGCCTGGAAGCAGGCAGGGACCCCTTTGAAGTGGACAACGGGCTGCTCCCCATGGGACACTCACTGGTTTCCAACTGGCCCTTTCCATTCTTACCTCCAGTTGAACTTGACACCCGGCGTTTCGAAGCCGTAGTCAGCGTGATCGTGGATAAACTCTGCATGGACCGCCGTGTTCCACATCACCTGCCCACACAGACTGCAGCTTGGCTCGGGAAACCCCTGCCAGGCCTCCTGGCTCCTCACCTTTTCCCAGAGCACCTGAGTGCCCACAGCATCCCAATGGCTCTGCAATACCCTCTGAGGCCCTGCTTCTTCCCCACACCCTGTGCCAGCACCTCCCTGGGATTTACAGGCACCCACCCCCGAGCCGACCCATGCCGGTGGAGGTGCCACCGGAGCCGCTGGCAGAACAGCCTTACCTTCTTTGGCACGCACCCAACATTGACCTGGGGGGAATAAGAGCCACTCTCAGTGTCCAGGCCCAGTTTTCCAAAGGCAATGCTCCAGAGAGCATCCCACACCAGGCTGGCACTGCATTTCAGCTTCCTGCTCAGGGAAACAAAGGCAGGATTATGGGTTCCTGGGAAAAGCGGGGTGTAACCGCTTCGGGAGGCTCAAGGTCTTGCGGTTTGCCCGCTTTCCTTCACTTCCTTGAAAGAGATTATGGCAGGTGGAGCCTTCAAACACAGGGTTTTTTCCATTAATACTCTAAAATTCATTTACTAGAGAAAGGGGTTTCCCATCCCCTGGCTACACTGCTGGGAATATGGTAATTTTTCCAGAAGAATACCCTTAGGGAATAAAATTAGAGCTTGCCCCTGGCTTGTCTGAGGAACCAGTCTGTTTTCTGGCTTGTTACCAGCTCACCATGCTCCTAAGTTCTGCTTTACCGCCTTGCAAGTTGTGCTACACAGACCCAGGATCCTGTCACCTGCTTGGAAACGGCCGGGAAAAAGCAGATGGAGATGGGGGATTGGGATCCGTCCTGCTTCAGCCTGACAAGGCAGGTCCTTGCACAACGCTCGGACACCGGGAGGGCGATTCCTCCTCTCCCACTTCCCGCACCGCGACCCTTCCCCGGGGGGCTCCGCCACCATCCCCGGGTCGTCGGGGCCAGCGCGGGGGCACCGGCCCCGCGTCGCTCGTCCCCTGCCCCGTCCCTCCCCGCCCCGGCTGCGGGTCCAGCCGCAAGTGACTCACGCAGGTACCGCCGAGCTGCCGCGGCTCCACCAGCGCCACCCGGGCGCCGAGCTCGGCCGCCCGCCGGGCCCCCGCCAGGCCCCCGGAACCGCCACCCAGCACCAGCAGCTCGTAGGCAGCCGCCGCCATCGCTCCAGGCTCGGTCTGGCCCCGCCGCCCCGCCCCGGGACCGCCCCCGGACCGCCCCCGGCCCCGCCCGGCCCTGCACGACACCACCAGTTGGGGCTGACAACGGCGAGTTTATTGGTTCAGGTACAGCGAGGAGGATTGCAAGCACTTCCAGGACAAATATACAGAGGGGAAGGAGGGGAGTAACAAAAAGAGAAAAAAAAATAAACAAAATACCCCAAAACAAAAAACCAAAACAACCAACCAAAAAAAAAAAAAAGGAGGGGGGGCAGGATCAGCACAGAATGGGATAGAGCTAAAAAGGGAACACTTTTATCTGGGTTATGACAACGTACTCCCAAGCGTTGGAGGAATCACTTCCTTTCTCCAGTTAAGTTGAGCGGTCTTTCCAATAAAATAAAAAGTGGTGGGGGATGAAGTTAGTGTGCACCTCCCTGGAAAACAAACTCTAATTCATGCCAGTTAAACACTAGAACTAAAAATGTACAAAGAAGCGTCAGAGGAGATGAAGTGTTGTTAAAGAGTTACCTTTTCCTCTCTGAACAGTCCAGAAGGAAAACAATGACTACAAATACAGCAGGCAAACTGACTTTCGGGCTGATGGGCATGGGAGAGAGAGAGTGTCGTAAGGAATTCAGTCTCAAGTTGTGCTAAATGCTCTTCGTCCTCTGTATGGCACATTTTGGTCCATGATGGGGATTTGAGTTGAGACGAACCCTGATTTCTTACAGAAACGTGTAAATATTGTTGCTTTTTTTTTAAAATGCCAGGTGTACTTCCTTCTACAAAGGTTGGGAGAGGTTTATAGGAAGTAGTCTGGGGTACGACGGGTAACATGAGGCTCTCCACGACGAGGTGCTGGGTCAAACTGGAGGCTGCAGGGAAGAAAAAGGGGTCACTTACCCTCCTCCACAAGTCATTTTCCAGCGCCACGGTAAGTATCAGGCTTGCTCTCCTGCTGCTAGTGCTCTACTCACCCCAGCTGCTTCCACATAAAACATTCCAAGCCCCAAAACAAGAATTTCTGGGAGTTAAAACTCAGCAGAGTGACCCAGCAGCCTGGCACCACTTTCTCGTGGGAGCAGCTGACAGCACAATTCAGACCCTCTCCCCCATCTTACAGAGCTCAGTGCTACCCAGGATGAAAACAAATACATGAATCCACATGTTTTTACTGTCTCCATCAAGCTTAGGCAATAAAGAGATTGAAGTGCAAAAGCTCCAACTCTCCAGACAGCCAGGAAGAGAAGCTTTTAGGAGCTTAACTCATCGCTTCTTTCAAGGCAGAGCACACATTAATTCCAGAGTGGTCTGAGCTGGCTTTTCATGGAAGAACCCCTTGGGGAATGGTCAGAAGACGAGCCCATCCCAAGCCAGGATACTCACAAGGAATATTTTAAAGTGTCATCTAGTTCCATGATAGCAGCCTGGTTCCCACAGCGGTAGCAGTAATTGGGGGCACTGAAGATGGTAACCACATTCCGGTCGTGGCACCAGTTATAACCCTGCCGGGGAGAGAGAGAAAGAGAAAAGGTCTCTGTTAAACCTCAGCCCCTCCAAAGTTCCTCTTCAGGCCTGAAACCCTCTGAAGCACTTGTGAAACTGGAGGTTTCTTGATGTATTTCCAACTGACTTAGTTTTGTTTCAAAATACGTGCTTTACCACAAGCAGCAGCAGCAAGTAGCTGGCAAAAGCAGCTTCAGGCAGCCCACAGGAGATCATCCACTCCTCGCTTGTAAACTGTGGATTGTACCACTAAAAAGCCTTGGGATTTTTAGGGATGCCTTCAGCTTTCATCCACCACCAGTGACAATCTGCCTGCTGGATGCCAGTGACTTCTGACACACGGCTCTGCCGAAGGGATCTACCTGCACTAGACTTTAAAAGTGCATCTGCTCCACTGACCCAGCTGGCATTTTTCCAGCAGGACACCCAAGAATAGGCTGTCGACAGCTACAAATGGAATAATCCCCGTCACATCTGATGGCTGAGCACTGTGGGCCAGGCTGTTGGATGTAGAAGCAGTCAAAGCAAGAGCAAGCCACCACGTAAGAAGATTACTCCTGCCACAAATGGGGTGTGACACGGCCCCTCTGGCAATTTACTTGGAGGGGGAAATTTGCTTGGAAAGGGCAGAACATCCCCTTATTTAGGCTGCAGGTCAAAGCATGTCATTTCACGTTGTTGTTTTCACATGACTAATGCCTCTCCTTAGTACTGACCTGTAAGATTTAGGTGCCAACAAACCCATGGGTGGCAGGTGTCCCAGAGGAGACCCCCAGGGGCCCCTGTTTTGCCAGCCCTGCCTGGCAGAGTGCCTGCCCTACCTCCATGACCAGCTGGTGAGCGCGGGAGACCAGTGTGAGCCCATTGGCGTGGTTGAAGGTTTCGGAAATATCCTGCCCGAAGGTGTAGCCAGCACCACGTGGGGAAATGCCCCAGCCGCCACGGTCATCCGGATCCGACCACAGCAGATCACACATCGGACCCTGGGGAGAGATGGAGAGCTCTTTGGTAGATCCCTGGCACAATGCTTAAACATGTTTTACTGACAGCAGCAAGACTGCCAGCACTGCCACTCCTCCTCAGTGCAAGGCACGTGGTGAGTTCACTGAGCACACATCTGCGAGCCCCAAGCACTCCCAACACGACTTCCAGCTGCCCCGGGAGCTCCCAGCGTGGCTTTTCAGTCCAGACTGCAGGCCCCAGGAAGCTCCAACAAGGTGAAAAGCCACAGGAGGCTGGGCTGGCTGGCTGGGGAGGAAGGATGGTGACACAGCGTGGCTTCACACGGTGGTTGTCAGTTCACAACCACATCAGTGACGAGGCCGAAGATAGTAAACACCCTCCCCTGCCAAATCCTGCTCTTTGAGTCAGACTGAAAGCCCAAAAATCCCACAATTCTGGGGAAAACAACTGTGAAACCCCCACAGCTCTCCTTATGTAGGCTGCTGTAATCAAAGCACACTGACTTATGTGTGTTTTGCCCAAATGTTCATCTGCTCTAGCTCCTGGAAAGGCCATAATCCACATGTAACCACGTGCTCAAATGGACTGCAATTTGAAACATTTGCATTTTCCACCCGTTTCCACCAGCAGATATTTAAGTTTCTGACGCACTTCCTTTCCTATTACCTCGTGTGGAACTTCCTGCAGGCGGTCCAGAGCCCTGATATGATCCAGTGTATCTATGGATGGAGAGAGGCCACCGTGGAGGCAGAATATCTGTTCCAGAAAGAAAAGAGCAAGGCATTAAGCACATACTGTTAAGAGAAGAATGATCTCCAAACCAGCTGGGTTTAACGCTGGGTAGCACTCATTCACCACTCCAGCCACCTCGCCCTGGATCACAAGTTGAAGGAGCTTGTCTGGGACTCTTCCTGTGGATGTCAGAGAACACAGCCTGCAGAAATCTAAGGCAGGGAGGGTTTTCCTCATCCCAGACTGACCTGGCCGTCTACTAGAGCTGTGAGTGGAAGGTAATCAAACAGGTCTGTGAAGTACTTCCAGACGTTGGCGTTGCCGTACTTGCGCAGGCACTCGTCGTAGAAGCCGTAGACTTGTGTGATCTGCCGGCTCTCGTGGTTGCCCCTCAGTATCGTGATGCGCTCCGGGTACCGCACCTGGGGGCGGAGAGAACGCTCCCTCAGCACGGGCACGGAAAGGAGGAGGGATGGAATATCACAGAGGGCAGCCAAGCACGCTGCTCCCAGCACGTGCCCACTGACACAGATCCATTTACACCCACTACGCTCAAGCCAGCAGCAGCATCACCAGGAGGGGAAAGTTACTCCGGAGAAAATGGTTCCCAACTCCCAGGTTTGCCCCCAATCTCCCAAGCCGTACCTTCAACGCCACCAGGAGAGTCACCGTCTCCACTGAGTAATAGCCTCTGTCCACATAGTCTCCCATGAACAGGTAGTTTGTGTCTGGAGACTTCCCACCGATCCTGAAGAGCTCCATGAGGTCGTGGAACTGCCCGTGGACATCGCCGCAGACGGTGACGGGGCAGCGTACCTCTTGCACGTTTGATTCTTTTGTTAGGATTTCTTTAGCCTGGCAAGGAAAGCACATTTAGGACAAAAAGGTAGGAAGCTCCTCCAGAAGCAGGTGATGTTATTTTTAAGCTGCTTTCCCACTGGAACCCCAGTTTCACCCCCACTGCCCAAGGTGACCACTGGAAACACAGTTTGGTGGGTAAGCACAGACGAGGGTGTTTCCCAGCTCCCAGTGCATGGAGATGAGCAGGTTTGCTACAGCGAGGCCAGATTCCCTTGCCCAGGGCACATTTTGCCTGCCAGAATTCCAATCCTCTTCCAAGCACCACAGTTTAGCAACTTCTATGGGCAAGTCACATACAAGTGGAAAGCAAAGACAGAGGCAATTGGAACACACGGAGCCACAACCAGCTTCCCTGGCTGCACCCAGCTGGCAACAAAACCACCACAGATGGAGGGATGGCATCCCTGGATTTAGTCATCTCTTCTTCCACACCCAGCAGTTCCTCTGCTAATTACAACCATGCAATGCAGCCTATCTGCACCACCTTATTATCCTTATCAAATACCAGGTTTGTTGTGCTGCCTCCAGCTCCCTGACTGATGCTGATCAGCGCTCCAGGCACATCTGAGGCACAGGGAACACCCACAGGACGGCTCCATCTGATGGGCACAACAGGGCTGGAAGATCACCAACACTGAGCAGTCACCAGCAGGTGATGATCTGGGTATTCCCTGCCATATCTCTTAGCTCAGGATGAGCTAAGGCTCATCCAGTGCTGCCAGAAGGGACCTGCTTCCCAAGGATACCCTCTGTGGGCTTCCTGAGGATGCCTGCGTTCCCATTCCAATGTTTGCTGCCTTGCCTCTCGTAGGAAAAACACCTATTTGGAAGGAATCACTAAACCCCAAGCAGTTTGGACATTCTGGACTGCATCCAGCATGCTCTCTGCACATAACCCAACCTGAGGGATTCCTGAAGTCACGTCCTGCCCATGGACTTGACGACGTGGGCTCTGCCTTGCACTTCCAGCACGGCTGGGAACTGCTGAACACGTTGTATTCGAGCGCAGTAGTAGCACTCAAATTCTGCTCACACATCTTTAAAAGCATTTATAGCGCCTTCTGAGAGCTTCCACCCTCTGGGAGAGACAAATATAAACCCACAAAACAGCTGCTCCCTGTGTTCTGACTGTTGCACAAAGCAACAGGCAGGGGTTTGCTCCAAGCTGGAGCTCAGCAGGGCTCCTTTTGCACAGGAACGGCTCAAACACGCACACTTCAAATCCACCCTGGGAAGGGAGGCCAGCCCACCAAGTGAAATGTTGGTGCTAGCAGAGTCCAGAAGGTTCCCCTGATGAGGAAGGAGGAGCTGGCAGGTGACGAGGAGCAGGTCCTTACGCTGCCAACCAGCTGTTCCCCTGCAGCCCGTTTTAGCTCAGCCTGTGGACACCCATCCCTGCACGTGGACAGAGCCAGCCTGTCATTTTCACTCTGCAGAGCTGGCTTACATCAAGCTCAGGAGTCCCAGGCTGCCCTCACGTGATGATTTTCTAGTGCAGAACAAGACTTTCAAAATCTTCAGTACCAGTAAAAACACCCCAGAAAAGCAGTGACTAACCAGTGCATGTGTCTGCAGCGTGAACGCTGAAATCAAATGACTGAAAATAAAAAGCACTATTACAAAGCAAAAATAAAAACCTCTGATGCAAGCAGGCTGCCTGGCATCATCAGCACTTACTTAATCCAGGAGGCTAATAAATAACTATGACTTAGAAGTCAAAATTTAGCTACCTTTGTTGCAGAAAACAGTGACTAATGCTATCAGCTTCCTGTGCATCTGTCCCACTTGCGCTGGATGAAAACCATATCCAGGTCAGGATAAAAAGCAGCAGCTTTTAGGTGCTTTTATTAAATAAACCTCCCTTGTATCAAATAAACCAACCCAACAGTTGCCATGTCTGTGCTCCAAGAGCCTTCCGAGGGCAGCCTGTTTGCTGACTGTGAGCCCATCACCTCAACTCCTTGTGTGCTTCTGAAGAGCCTCAGAGAGAGGAGAAACTCCACTTCTTCTGGAAGGTTCATTCTCTCTCCTCAGTCTGACCCACTGAGGCTCATTCTCTGGGAATTGGAAGCCAGGCATGCAGCTTGGGACCAAAATTCATCTGAACCTTCATCCCACCAATTGCCACAGACCAAACTACTGCACCAACAGGTGGGCTGAGGATATTAAACCTCAGGGAGCTTGGCTGGAATGAGAACCCCCCAAGGGAGATGGAATCCAGAGGGATGGCAGGGATGGAGCTGTCTCACCCTTCAGGGAAAAGGCAGCAGGGGACACTCCAGAGCCTCTGCCAAGGTGCCCAGGTGCTCCCAGAGGTGCCTGAACCAGCACCACCAACAGAGAAATAAAACACTCCTGGCCACATCCCAACACAGCACTGGGACTCTCACACAACGGGACTGTGCCCCCTCTTACACCTCCACAGAACAAGGAGAGCAAAGAGAAGCTACAAGCAGAGGGATGGCCACGGGTGGCTGCTTGTTTAATTCAGGAGAATTGTTTAATTTCCTTGCCCTCCTTCAGAGCCCATGTCACCATCTTTGAGGAAAACCCTTCTGCCTGGATTAATGAGGACAGCTCTCAGCTCCCTCACCTGTACCCCAAACGTGCAAGCTCCAGCAGGGATCAGCACTAATCCTTCTACCAGCCTCTGAATTTCTGCAGGATTTGAGCTCATTTCCATTCTGAACACCAACAGGGTGGGAACAAGGTTAGCACGTTGAGAAATCACCTGCATGGAGCACACGGGGCTGGTCAGTGTCTGACCAAGGTGTCACTGGGCAGGGAAGGACAGACTGACACTTGCACAGGGGCAAACTGCAACAATTTTTAACTGTGCAGAATCACCAGGCAGCTTTCATCGTGTCCAGATGAAAACCAGAATAACCCACACAGATAACTCTGGGATTTTGCTGGTTTGTTTTTTTTAATTTGATTTTTTGTTTTAGTACTGAGTTCTTCCACAAACTGAAACCCGAGGCAAAAGGAATGACTGTGCTGGGCCTCTTTGAAATCAGCCCCCAAACCAGGAGTGCTAAGAAGTGTTCTGGAGGACAGGATTTCTCCAAACTCAATTTCAAGGAAACCAACTAAACCAGCTCTGTGGCAGGGCTGCACACCCAGAGGTTTTTGTGACACAACCACTCCCCAAAACTTAAACAAGCCAAGTCAGTGCAGGGCACAGTGTTTCCTCCATGCCCCAGTCCTCTCCATCAGTTTCCAGCAGCCTGGAAGGACGAGGTGCTGTGACAGGTGACACACCTACCTGTCACCTGCCTCCTGAGGGACAAACACCATCCCCACCTCCAGCTTCTCCTGTGTATTCAGCCACAGGCTGCTGGCATTGTCCTCCAGCTTCCCAAACAGCCACAGCTCCCCCAAACCTGACAGAGCTCTGGGGAAAGGGGCACAAAACAAAGGGACAGCCCCAGCATGGGATTAAAAAAGGGAAAGGGGGCAAGAATACAGCAGCTGTGTGGGGGTTAGGGAGATGCCAGGATCACTGCTGGAAGAATGTGCCAAGGAAAACCCTCCCTTGGTCACAGACTGGAGTGTGACAAAGAGCTGTTGGACTGCTCAGACAACACCCAGCACAAGCCTAAGGACCCTTCTCCCGACGGGGAAAAAAGGCTTTTGCCAGCCTCTGCCAAGGAAATCCCAGCAGGCGTTTGCCAAGGCCTGCCCAAACCACACTCCAAAATAGCCGACAGTGTCCTTTATCCGACCATTTCTCGTTCTATTTTGGTCCCCCCGGGCAAGCTGGGAGCCTGTTTGGGTCTCACCTCTGCCCCCTCGGCAGTCAGAGCGTTCCCTCGCTGACTCGGGGTGGATTTTTCAGCACCAGGAGGTCGGACACCTGACGGACCCCACCCCGCTCTCCCAGTGCCGGACACCCCAGAGGCAGCAACCTGCTCGCCCCATGTCCAATCTCACAGAAACCACGCCAGTCATCCCGTGCCGGATATCCCACGGGCACCATTCCTGCTCTCCCCAAACCCCCAGGCACCGCCCGCTCTCCCAGTGCCCGATATCCCCCGCGGCCGCAACCCCATCTCCCAACGCCGGACACACCACAGGCACCATCCCGCCCTCCCAACGTCCGCGCCCCGCACTCACCTTCTCGCACAGGCTGCGGACCTGGCTCTCGCTCAGCTGCCGGCACTCGTTCAGCTGCTCGATCCACTGGTCCAGCTCCTTGGCGAAGCCCTTCTCCTCCAGGGGGGGGGGGGCCGGGCGGGCCCCCCGAGGCCCGGGCCCGCCTGTGGGTGCCGGCGGCGGCGGCGGCCGGGGACGCGCGGCCCGCTCGGGTCTGCTCCGCTCCGCGTAATGGCGGCGCCCCCCACCTGCCGCGGCTGCTGCGCACTTCCGGCCACGCCCACAAACGCGCGCGGCGCGCGACGACGCTTCCGGCGCGCCGAGGCTGCCTCAGAGCCACGCCCCGCCCCGGGTTCCCGCCCCCAGGAGGCCCCGCCCCCTCCCCTCGAGGCCACGCCCCTCCCTCAGGCCCCGCCCCCCCGGCCCCGCTCCCTCAGGGCTGCGCGGGGCCATGGCGGCTGCGCCCCGGCTCGGAGCCGCCTGACACAACCAAGGGAGAATGAATAAAATGCTCCCTTCTCTCTAAGGAAAAAGGATGAAATCATAAGGTTTTGCACCCGCTCTGGGTGCCGAGTCGCAAGAGTTGACAGCAGGGCCCGGGAATGTAACAATCCCTGTCTGCCTTTCAGTAAATGCGCCTTATTAATTCCTTTCACCGTATTCCCGTGAAATATTGTGGAGCAATAGTCAAAACTGGAGCACGTGTATGATCGTGTGCCAAATATGACACACGATTAGTGAATATAAGCAGTAAAAACTAATACATTTCCTTACAATCTGGCACTCTATTATCTTGCCCTCAGCTTTAAACCGTGGCAGAGCCTGCACAAATTTCTACCGGTGCTCTTTATTTATCTCCTTTGGACTTGTTCTGCTGTCTCCTCTGTCCCCAAATGGAGTAGTAATATCGTGACAGTGATGTAACAACAGAAGCTATGACACTGCTACAGTCCGGAGTGCCCAGCCCAGGCAGCAAGGACTGGGATTTTAGGGGACCCCTGACAGGAAACTTTCCCGGGATTTTTAGCAGGATAAGATGGATCAAGTCCCTGTGGGGTGTTGTTTCATGTCAGATGGGAAGGCTGAGGTTGCTCAGGTGCTACTCAGGCTGTCCTACCAGGAACGCTGATGTCAGTCACAGGTTCTCCTAATCCCCGCTGGGTAAAACAGAGCAGCTTGTGGACTTCACCCTGAAGTGAGGGAAAAAAATTAAAGGATTCAAAATATCACATCCCTGACGTGAATTTTCTAACTAAAAATACAGCTGGCAAAGTAAAAGAGAGCCATTTATATAAAATACAACATTGTAGCTACTATTCTAGATTACAATTGCTCTGCATTCCAGTTCCCAGGAAAGACAGCTGCCAGGAACTGTTCACACTCCTCTGGATGTTTTACTTGCTGATTTGTTTTCCAGAAGACCATTTTTAACCATATTGCCCATGTTTGTGACACTGCAGCAGATAACAGCCATGGGATAAGGCAAATCCTGCCTCATGGCAGTGGACAATCAATCTTCCCACCCAGAGCTTCCCAAGGACAGCACGCACCCCGTGCCTTCAGGAGCATAGGGGAGAGCTGCACCCCCCATAAAAATCATCCCTGGCTTGTCCAAAACAACCCAAAAAAAGGCATCCTGAGCCTCAGGAGGTCAGCCTTGAAACAAATGCTGAGCAGCTTTTATTCCCTCTTTCAATTTTTGAAGGTTTCCTCGTGATTTAATTTGAGGAAGCGAGCTACTGGGCACATGGACATGATCATAAGTTTCTATTTACTGATTCCTCGCCATCATCAAAATGTTGAATAGGCAAAGCTGAAATGGAAAGATCTGAGCTGAGCTGTTTCTCTTGGCTCCTGGTCAGAAGGAAGGAGGTTTCTGAGGTATGGATCCGATGGCAGCTCCTCAGCAAAGCCTCACAGCCACAGCTGCACAGCCTGAGCCGGGACCGTCCTCGGAGCAGCAGTGGTTTGTTGGGAAGAGGGAGCTCTGGGGATGAGCTGTGGATTTTTCCTGCAGAGGAGTGGCAGGGACAGACAGAGCCTGCAGAATCTCCCAGCAGCAGTGGGGGACATCCATCAGGCTCCCTGGCAGGGAAAACTGACAAGCCTCACTGAGAGGGAATTAATGAAGGCAGGATTTTCCACCAGCTCCTCTAAAATCTCATCATTTCTGTGCTGGAACCTTCGAAAAAGGCAAAGTGGCATGAAAGGCCACTTCATTAAAAAATACATTAGTGTTGTCTACATAACATTAATCCCCCCCATGGGGTACCTTGCTTCCTTATTTTTTGTGATTTTTCCACTGAAACTTGGCTTTTTAGGGTGTGATACAAAACACAGGAGAGACAGAAGCAGAAAAAATTCCTCATGGCCACCGCTGCCTATGGAAGGTATTGCCTGGGCTTATCCACTGCTTCCCAAAGAGTGCTGGATTCCTGTATTATGGAGAGGGGGGAAAACCACCCCCACAGCAAATAAATAAAATAAATCAGTAAAGTTCTTCCTTCTGCCAGCAGCTGAGGGTACACAAACCCAGCAGGAGCTGCTCCAAGGGCACCTGACCCCCCCCATGAGGGTGCAGGGGAGCACCAGACTGCCCAGGGGCATGAGGATTTGGATCCCTAAAACACATTTTGGGGTGCAGACACAGCATTTTTGCAGTGCATGGGAGGCAGGTGCACCTGGCAGCACCCTCTGTGAAGCCTGGAGGCTTTCTCCCAGCGTTTCCCCACAGGATTCATCTCCCTCCTTCCCGTGGTGGCTTTGCACTGCTCATACTGGGAGGAGCAGCAGGAACGTACAAAATCCTGATAAACCGAGAAAAAAAGCCAGAGAGAGGTCAGAGGGGAGGAAGAGGCAAAGAGAGGGGGAATGCTGCCAGGGGGATGAAGGCTGCCAGGAAAAAGGGGGATGAAGCTCTGAAAATGGACTCTGTTGCTGTAACATGTGCACAGTGGTGGATTCCAAAAGAAAGGAGAGTGACCAAACCCTCGCAAGGATCCTCCTGAAATATTCCTCTCAGATACAGCTGCATCTTTTAGGCAACAAAAAATGTCCTCCTGCAGCAGCCCGGAACAGTTCTAATGCCCAAATCGCTGTTCTGGGGAGGGGGGGAGGAACCTCAAAAGCCGCAAGCCTTGCAACAGGTTTTGTTTGCAAAGGCAGGCGCATCTGAAATATTTGCTTATTCCCTTTTATTGAACCTGCTGGCTGATTAGATTACTTCCCTGGAAACGCATGTGCAAATGGGTTTTGCAGCCTTCCGAGGGCACTGCCTTCCGCCGCGCCGTCTCCGGTGACTGATGCCAACGTCTGGCTAATGCGATGCGCGGGGAGAGCCGGCGCTGGGACGCCGATGCCCGCAGCTCCGGGCCGCCGGCAGCCGTAAATCCCCTCCGCTCCCAAACGCCGTCGGAAATGCCTCACCCTGCAAAAATGTGTGAGCGACAATTCAATCGCTCAGGTTAAGAGGGCTGAGGCACAGCTGCTCCTCTGCCACACACTTACCCAGATAGATGATGGAAGGCTGGGGGGAAAAAGGGCATCAAATTGAAAGCCTTGGGGAGATGAATGGGAGATAAGGGAGAGAAAAACATTTACAGCCCAGAATGATTCCCCCTCCTGGAAAAATTTCCTTCTCGCCTCCCTGGGAAGTGCTCAAAGGAGATACGGTGCAGGCACCTTGGAGCAGGGATTAATCCGATGGCAGGAATCCCAGCAGACAGTTAAGACTACACAAGTAAGCAAATTTATTTGAAGACGGAACAAATATCGTGGCAAACAACAATATGCAAATTCAGTTGAGAACAGGGGTAAATATCAGACTTTTGTTTTCAAATCGATATAAAATATAGTTAGATTTCATTTTGTCCAAAAAGCAGCTCGCATCAGGGTGGGGGGTTGGAGGGGATAGCCCTGTTCACGCCATCCGAGGTGTGTGTCACCTGGAAAACCTCAGGCTCGGGAAGTGGCTCCTCTGCCAGCGGAGATGAGCAATGCTGGGAGGAGACAGAGGTGCCTTTGGGACTCTACATTTCTACCTTCATTCTCCTTAAAAGCCAATTTTTGCCACAAAGCAAGGGGCGGGTTCATCCCCCCCAAGACCCTCAGTGCCCACCCACCCATGTTTGGATGTGTGCGGTCATGAGGATCCCAGCTGCTTTTTAGGGCTGGGCATCTTTGAAGGTACCTGCACCTCCTCTTCCTCACTGGCTCCTGATGAATCAGCCTCCAGTGGCTGAGCCTGACAAGCCAGCCAGGGAGCAGCTCACCTCGGATGCCAGAGGAGTGAAACAGGACGAAATCCCCTGCCAGGGCCAAGGTGCTGGCGGGCTGCTTTCTAGAAAAACCATCCCAAAATAAAAGCAGACATAAAAAACATTAGATTGTCAATGAGGCTTTGAAACAAATTCAAGTTTATCCTTAATTTTTCTCGTATGTATGTGTGTGTGTGTGCGTGTGTGAGAGACTTGGTACAAAGAGACAAGAAAGACGTGGTGAACTTCACGCTGGGGACGGGCGTGTGGTCAGTTAGCGTCCGCAGAAGCACCATGGGATACGGAGGAGTTAGCACCAGAGAGTTTGGAGGACCTAACTGAGCACACGCCTCCCTCGGGGAAAACGTGGGAATGGGCAGTGGGGAGACATGGGACAGTCCATTAGAAACAATACAAGGCAATTCATGAGTTTTCATACAGTACAATACAGCCACTGATCAATTAACCCTTTCAGTACAGTACATGACAAGTAACACTTTGCACCCTGTTGGCACTAGCAAAGGAGGGTTTGGGCTGGAGGGGGGTGGCTTTCAGGGATTTTGGATTGCTTCGGCTGCTCTCCCACCCCAGCTCGGACAGCCCCACCCCAGCCTGGCTCCCGGGGGGATGCACTGGTGGAGCGCAATGCCACCAGTCCATCCGCCCACAGCGAGGGCTGCACCCAAATCACAAAATCCTAGAATCCCAGAAGGGCAGGGACCTCAAAGATCATCCAATCCCACCCTGCCCTGCCATGGGCAGGGGGACACCTTTCACCAGAACGAGTTGCAAAACGGTCCTGGTTTGGCCATGGGGATGGAAGAGCCGCCCCGCTCTGCCCTGTGCCAGCCACCCAACCGATGAGAAAAGCTCCAATTTAACCCCACCTGGCCAGTTCTGGTGCCAAAACCACGCAGAAAAGGGCTCAGAGGCTGCGTTCAGTCGGCCTCCAGCCAAACCTGCTTCTCCCCTCAGGCATAGTGAGAACAGGGTCCGTTGGAAAAGTGCTAAATTACAGTACATTGGCATTTCCATATGTCAACTATTGAACAGCAAAACAGATTGTTTGAAAACAGAATCAGTATCGTACAGTAAGCTCACACTTAATTCTTCACCGTTTCTACACTTGTAACACATGCATTTTTATTTCCATTAGTTTAATGCCAGTAGGACCAACATCCTCCAGAACAATGATCTAACATGAAACAAAACTTCCTAAGGAAAATATTAAGCCTAAGGAAATATTAGCTAAAATTTCCTTCCTAAGGAAATATTATCACATAAAGTTTCAGGAAAAAAAACCAAAAACCTGTTAATTAGCATCACAAGGTACTCAGATTTACATTTAGGAGTTTTCATGCCATGACTTTAAAACACCTTTTGGTTAATATCCTGGGGGTGGGGGAAAACAAACCCAAAAAAACCCAAACCAACCAAAAAAAAAAAAAAAAAAAAAAAAGAAGAAGAAGAAAAAGAAAAAGGAATGTTTTGGGAAATAATAGATTTCTCTTCTGTGTATACACACCCAGGGAGACAAGCATGAACACATGGGCCGGTGCAGGGGTGTGTGCACAATTTTGTTTCGATAAACTTGACTCATTTCAAGGGCATTTTCATGGGTCCAAAAAGACTTTCAAGGAAACGAACTCTGAACTACTGAAGCAAGTTAAAAAGTCTCTCTTGGAGGAACAGAAAAGGTTGGTAAAACATTGCCTGTGTGCTGTTACAATGCGCTTCCCACAAGCTATCTGAAAACCCAAACAACTAAAAATCCTTTGTTTCCACCTAAAAGGCCCTTCCAGAGCAAAGAGTGCTGTGCTAGGATTTGAACTCAGGCCTCAAGTGTGACAGGCAGGAGAAAACGCCTCATTCTACCTTCCCAAAGGATGAGATGCCATCTCCAAGGGACAAAAAGCTACATCTGAGGGGGAAAGTAAGACAAAAATATCTGTTCCACATCCCCCTTTCTCCCAAGCTTATTTCCAAGGACTCAATGAGACTGGTGGGCTTGCTGAGGGGGGAGGAATTTTCCAAATGGTTTTTTCCTTATCCTGGTGACAGTGAGCGGGATGTGGGCTCTGAGTCACCGAGGTACTTTCTGAAGAGGCTGCTCCCTCAGCCACTATAATTTTGGGGGCTCAGAGAGAGCAGCAGCATTGCCTGGTGCTATTTCTTTAAAGCTAAATTTGCAGGGATAATTTGGCAGGGGGGGTGGAGAAAATAAACCAACCCAGCCCAAAATGGGGATTCTGTTTCTGTTTTTACATCAGTGATAGAGGATGTAAAAGCATAATACTTGGGGTTGCTCAAGATTTGGGGGTTTTAACCATCCTGGGTTCCCACTGAATATCCAAGCCCCTGAAGGTCTACTGAAGAAGGAAGCCAAGAAAACCAGCCACTAAAACTGGAGTTGTTTGGGAAAACTCCTCCATCTGCTGCAACAGGGAAACCCAACACACCCATTTCTTTTTGCTGCTGAAGGTTATTTCCATGATGGCCCCTTGCTAGCAGCAGCGAAGGAGAAGACCTAATTCCCTTCTCTGCATTCGCACTAATCATGCTGTACTGGCAGGGTTTATCCATCAAGTGTCACCAGGGAGAAACTCCCATCACGGAGGATATTGCCAGAGAAGGGTTTGGATTGACTCTGGGCTCGTCAGGGATGATGAGCAGCAGTCCTGAGTGTGGATACCCCGGCGTGAAGGGAACACGGGGCTCTCACACCCTCCGTGATTTATTTGCTGCCGTGGAAAACCCACGGGGGCTTTTAAGAAGCAAAACCCCACCAGGTGGTTGGGAGTGGGTGGTTTGGGACATCAGAACCCAGACTACTCAGCATCCCAGGGACCACCATCCCATTTGGAATCCTAGAGATTTCTGACCGTGTTTCCTGCTAACTCTACCCTGCTGCTTTCTTGCTGGCAAGGGAGCTCTGATGCCTGGCCTTCCATACAGAAATACCACAGGAATTTAACAGGAATAGCACATCTCAACTGCCTCTGAGCACGAGAGCTGATCAACCCCTAACAACGCTTTCCAAATTCAACAGCACACCCCGGGGTTATTATGCTCCATCTTCTAAATCGCCTGTAAATCTTTTTTACTTAAAAACACCTTTTGCAGTTGAAGCCCACGACCAATCCCAACAGCACTTCCAGTGCAGGCACAATGATGGCTTTTATTGCAATGGCTTGAGCGCAGCCTTTGTTGGTACCAGGATCTCAGACTGGTTTGGACTGGGCTGTCCCATGGCACCGGACACAGGAGCATCTGCCCCGCGACTCTCGCTCCCAGGTGTCGAGGAGATGACCTGGCACCATCCCAATCCCTTTTGAGACTTCTCCTGTATCTTTGGTGTTTGGAAAAGCCACGCGCTCGGGTCTGGGGGTGACCTCGAAGTTTCCAACAGCCACGTCTGCCTGGAGGTCAGGGATTTAGGTGTTGGTTCTGTCCTGTGAAATAAGCTTGGACGGGTAAATTCCCTACTCTGGACATGTAATGGAAATCAGGCACCGGACAGTGGTCCAACACACCTCAGAATTTTCTTCTGATGGCCCCTACGTAATTAACACTGCGCCTAGGAGGGGAGATAGATGGGGAAAAGAAGAGAGTTCAAAACTCAGTGCTAACAGTACGTACAAAAGTGCAGTGCTCAGTTTAGTCCGAAGCAAAGTGACTACTAGTACTTAAAGTGCTAGTCCCAACATCGGTTTGGTTCAGTGTCCGAAACACAGGGGGGAAGGCGGGGAGGGTATAATCCCGGGGGGGAAATTAAAAACAGACAGCACTGCCACTGCACATGCCACACACCAAAAGTGCTTCAAACCACACCACTGCGGGGGGACGCGCAACGCCACGGCTCAGCTTGTGAACACACACGAGCAAACGACTGACACCTTTTAGGTTACTATAAAGAACAGCTCCATTAACTCCATCACTACGAACCCGCTCGGGAAGCAAGTGCTCACGGCGCACAGAAAACAAAAGACGACCCCACTCCAAAACCAAGAGCCTTTAGGAACACTGACGAGCCTTTGCAACTAGGATACTCAAAGTCTAGCGAAAGCAGCCTTGCCCAGTGTCTGCAACAAGCTTGGCCGATGCTTATCATGCACTTTGCAGAGGCGGACTGCCTCCTCTTACACGCTATCTTACAGCTTAGCCTATTTACCTACTTATTTGTGGTCTGCTTCGTTAATTGTAGCTTTCTGACCATGCATTAAGCTGGCTTGTTTCTCTTAACCACCCTACCAGTCAAAGGACAATGAATGCGAGGACGAGACGACGAAGGCGGTCTGGTAAACGCTGATGTCGCTTGACGGCCTGGCTTCATTTTCGTGAAGAGAAAAGCTCCAGAGAAGGACTTTGGATCAGCACGCCCCTGGAAGGAGGCTGGGAAAGGAGGATCCATCCCAACAGATGACAGGCACACCCTTTTCTCTCGGTAAACACACACTTCCCACCAAGTGCCCCGTCACCCAGCCCTACCTTGGCACCCGTGCTAGAAAAGCGAACGGCTCCGCTTGCTGGAAAAGAGGGTGCAGGAAATCTCCCTGCTAAGGACTGTGCTGGCCCCAGGCCTCACCCTGGCCTGGAAGTGTCTCCTTGTAAGCAGGGACACGCTCCAGCAGTGCCCTCCTGCCCCCTTACCTCGGGAGCTCAGCACTTGCAAAAATAGGCTGTTTTCTGCCAAAAGGAAAGTGCCAAACGAGAAAAGGGGAAAGCAGAACCTTCAGTTCTCACTATGTTTCAGCAGACACCCCCAAAAAAGGTCACAGAGCAGCAAAGTGGCTCCCAGGGCCCTGCATGCATTGCCACCAACTCTCCCAAGTGTTGTACAAGGCAACATCTGGCTGTGCAACAAACGGTGTGTCCAAGGTGCGTGTGGATATTTTTTATGCAGAAAGCTCTTTTTAAGTCAAAAGTATTGACTTGCTGCAGCTGACATGTTGGGGATGCTGCAGGTACAGCTGCAGACATGCTTCTCATCAGAGAGCAAGCACTAGGGAGATGGTTTTCCAGCAGCAGGGAACACTAATATCCCAGGAGTAAAAACAGAGCTACAAACTCAGGTCACTTATTTCCATTACTGTCAGAAAGAGCCGGATTTAACACGCAGAAAGCAAGGGGATGCGGATGTAGATCCACCTTTGCAGGCACACAGCTGGAAAGAAAGGAGCCTGGAAAAGATGTGGGAGCTGGAGAAGTGCAGTGTGATATGGGCAGTAGCCCATAGTAGCAGTGAGGAGGGCAATGAGGTGCACGGTGGGGAAACGCGACCACCTCAGTCCACCATCCAAGACAAGAAACTTCTGGAATGATATATCCAGCCTTGCTGCCAAAGCAGCGAGGCCTTGGGAATGTACACAAGCACGTGGATGTGGCCATGACCCTGCCACCCAGCAAGGAACAAGTCCATCATGGGGGGAAAAATTGGTAGCTTGCATGCATTGATAGCATGCCAGCTTGCACACCGTGGCTTTCCCTAAGTGATGCTGGAGTCTTGAGGGATTAAAAGCAATTGTTGAGCAATAGCCTGGGCAAAGAAGCATCTTCCAGGACTGCATCCAAGCCTGGTCCTGCTAGCCTGGCACATCTCACCATGTGCCACATGTAGGCACTGGGATCACATTTGGTTTAAGCAGCGCTGACCTCAGTGTTGAGACCAAACCCAAACACTGCAGGCATGGACAATCACCAGCCTGAAAACTCCCGTGCCAAAACGACTCCTTTTCCAGGTCTTTTTATAACATGTTCTTTCCTGTCTTCCGACTGAAAGGATTTTTGGCAGATGATCTGGAAGTGGATAATAAATCTAACGCTAGGACACGGCGTCCAATTGCACAGTAATTTCCTGCACGGCTCTCACCAGGAAGTTTACGCATCGCGCTGCATTTCTGCCACTTTAGTTTCTCCTACAGACACATGTGTGACCCTCCTTACAGTTCTGCCTCCACCTGGACTGGCAACCCTGTTAAATTTTTAAAAAGAAAAGCTTTTACAGGTTTTTGAGGAGAAAAAGCTGTCTGCTTGCCCGTGACCTCACCTTTAACCCGAGCTCCGGAATTAAAAGGCATTTATAAAACCCTGCTCCAACCTGCTGCGCTAGCTTTTTCACCCCAATATCCTCAGCAACTTTTCCAGTCTCCCAAAAAACCAAATGATTTGAAAGTTTATTAGCAGCAGTAATTTATTTTTGGAGGCGGAGGCTTTTGCTGCATTGAAGCCTGCAGATATCCCTGCACTGGTTTTCAGTGGTGAATCAAGTGATTCCCAGACACAGCCTATTTCCAAGGAAAACACCATCCCAGACTGCTGGGTAGCAGAGGCACTACAGTGCAAGCTGAAGATGCGGGGCCATTTTTAATTCTATGCTAATTATCGCAATAAAAACCAGATCCTGCAGCGGAAGGCCCATTTTGGGAAGAAATAATCATCCATCTTTCGTGGCTGTAGCCGTGCTGCTTGAGAAGGAGCTTATTTACAAAATGGCAATCTCCAGGAAAAAGCTGTTACCGTTGCCTGACAAAGCCATACATTCTGATACCTTCTGGGGGGCTCTGTCTGGGAAATTCCTCTTTGAAACCGAACGCTATAAACCTCAAATATGGAAAAACCCCATCCTGTCCAACAAAAAACAGCTGTAGGGCTAATGCAACCCACCGTGACACAGAAATGATGCCTGGAGATCCCTGCTTTGAAATCCCTGCTTTCGGTTTAGAGCAGGAAAATCATATGACCTCTAAATTATTTATATGTGAAAATATGCTTTTAATAAAAGCATCAATGGTGTGTAAACAAAAAGGAAATTCCTAAAGCAGACTTTCCATATTTTGTACGGTTACCTAAACGTGGATGAGAAACATCCTTTCTTCCCCCCTGGACAAAAACATCATCCATGGTGCCGGACGGCATGAAAACCCCTCTTTTTAGCATGCAGGAAACACAGAAAGCCAAATAAAGCCATGAACCTGCGGAGTGGTTGTGAAAGGGATGAAGAAAACCCAACCAAGCAGCAGGACTGCAATCTGTTCCCGCTCCCCCCACGTGGCACCGCGGTCCCCGAAGAGGCTCTCACACCAGATTGCGCTGCCAGACAACCTCACGGAGACGGGGACCTGCGCTTGGGCCCCGGCCAAGCCAGACCCCCAGCGCCTCCCTCCTTGACTGCCAAGACACAATCGCCCTCCAAGAGCTGCTTGCACCCGGGGAGGCCACCACCCTTCTCCGTCTCTCCTCGCTGGCCATCCATGAGGCCTGCATCCAGTGCTCCCAGGCACGTTCCCGGGCGGCGGCGGAGCAGCTCCGATACGTGGCCCCGCCGTCATGATGGAGCCTGAAGACGGGAACATTGGACCGCAGGGACAGCGCGTTGAAAGCAAAACATTTTATTACCATCGGTTAAGCTTCGTAATGCACGCTTATGAGTAACAGAGAGGTTGTATGGAGATCGCTTTGCTCCCTACCAACTGCAGCTTCTGGGATTAGACGCAGCAGCTGCTGAGCGGAGCGGAACGGGACCGGTGCAGAGAAAAGGAGAATAAAATATGTTTGAAACGGTGGGGGGTGGCTTGGCAGAAAACAGGCCCCTGGCTTGAAATTCAAAGAGAAAGGTGGCTGTTTTTTTCACTGCTGTACCGAAAGCCATGCTGTCCTGGACAACAGCTGGTGACCGAGCAGTGCTGTGGAAATGCAGCCCTCTAACTCAATACCCACCTCAGCCAGCACCACCTGGAGCGGGCGCCGCAGCTCCGGCACAAGGCGGGAATGCTGGAGCGGGACGCTTTTCCTCGGGGCCACCACACCTCTGCAGCCCATGGATCAAGCCCAGGGTGCTGCAAAACCAGGAGCTCCTGACTAGTCACACCCCCGCAGGTGTCCAGGGACGTTTTGGTGGCCGTGGCCCAGCAGAAGGGTGGATGACAAGGGGGATTTCTCTGGAATTCTGGCTGGCTGGCTTGCTCAGCGACAGCGGCCTGCAAGGCTCGCCTGGGGTTGACTCAGACGTGTGATTTTGCGCTTGTTTTCTGTCCTCTTCCATGAAATGCCAGCCCGAGATGGTTTCTAAAGAACACAAGTTTCTTACAGCAGAAATTGCCCCTTCAATCTAAGATCAAAAATCCAGTTATCTTTCCTAGAGGTCAGAGACCATAAAAAAGCTATTTTGGACCACCTGCTGAGGAGTCACTAACGCACTTTACCAGCACCAGCTTTTTTAGCCCAAATCAGTTTACCTTCCAGCCAATCTTCCACAAGCACCTTCAAATTGTATCAAACCCCATCCAGAGGAACACTCTGCTTTCCCCTTTCCCGATATTGCCGCTCTCATTTCACAATAGTTTCTGCATTCAAACAGAATTCAAAGGAGAGAATGCCTGCGCTGGTGAAAGAGGGCTCCAGCTATTGCTAGCACAAAGCTAACAATTTTTCTTCTAGCAAACAAACCGCTTGGCTAGAAAGGTGGGAAGCTCTTGGAAGACTGAGAGCCTGGAGGAGGCTGGTTTTTAGGCCGAGGCAAGTGAAAAATCCCCATATTGTGGCCTCTTGCTTGCTTTGTTTTGCACAGCATCTTCAGCCTCGCTGAGAGGGAGAGGCCGGCGTGGGTTTTGAACAAGGAGAGAGAGCACCTCAAGGGCTATTGCAACAGCTCGAGGGCTGCAATGGGGAGGAGGAGGAGGGTGAACTTCCCTCTGTGAAAAGCCTGAGGAGGGAGGTTTAGGGAGGTTATCCCAGCTTCAGAAGGTGCCTCCTAAGGCGTGAAAAGCAACAGGTTAAACTGCAGCTTGATGCTTCAGGCAGGAGTTAAGTGGGCACCACCCCTGCCTCTCGCTCTGATTGGGGGTTTTCTTGGAGTTTCTCACCTATCAGCACAAAACACACACTGCCAAACAGACAGTTTTAAGCTCTTTTAAAAGAAAACTCACTGTAAAATGCCTTCACCAAGGTAACCCACAGTAAAAAGCTGGCAGCATCCATGAAAATGTTCATCAGGCGACTACAGCACCTCCTTCCTCTTTTTTTCTTTCCTTTTTTAAAATAAGACAGCTAGAAGGAACTTATCAGTGGTTAGCTCAAAGGGTTCCCCCTGGCAGCGCTGAGGGATGGCTGTGCTGACATCAGCAATAAATGCTGCTATGGAGAGAGAGCTGGGATGCAGCAGGATTACGTGCACACTGCGTGCTGGCACACGCTGATCCCAGGACACACATGCCTGTAGGCTCTCCTGAGCGGATGCACCAGGCAAGAGGGGAAAGTCCCAGAGGCAGAAGAGGAAGGACGAAAGGGCTGGGCTCCTGTGGTATCCAGGACAAAGCTGCTGACACCTTCCCTCTGAGTTATAATGGGATACACAATACCTGTGGGTGGCAGTCCCTTGCCTAGCTCAGGTGTCTGCTGCCACTTTGACCCAGGTCCCATGGGCAGGCTCGGGCGGTCTCTGGTCCTGGTGGCTCCCTCTGCAGCAACTGGAGTCAGTACAGGACTGTAAGAGAGTAGACAGGAGCTTGGCAGAGGCCCAGCTCTTATCTCCACATCTTCATGCCAGCTTTGCTGTGGGCACGCTCATCCCACGTGCCTGAATTTACTAACCCACATCAAACCCCTGGGTCGATCCCTAAACTGATTTGGAAGCATTTGCTATTACACACGCAGAGAAAAGCGACTCTAATTACTCTGCACCCCATTTAAATGTCCCGGGGAGAATGAAATCCTGGCACGGCTCAAAGAAACCAAATTGAGGTTACAACGTAACAAAGGATCCAGGCACGCCATTCAGCTGCGGTGGGAAGGAAGAGCCTGAGCTCAGAGCAGCACTTGCAGCAGATGCAGCAGAGCTCATCCCTGGGGAAGCTGTCAGACATTGCCTACAAGCGAGATGGTGCGCGCCGGCTGCTCGGAGGAAGCAGCCAGTCTGCCACCAGCACGGGATCAAATCTGCCCCAGGTAACTGGTTCATGCAACCCCACTCCAGGTGGGAGCCATCCCTGAGGGAATGGCTGACTGCAGAGTTAAACAACTCCCACTGTGCTGCAGCTTCACCCCAAGGATCTGCCCCAGCCTAGAGGTATCATCCATGCAGCGCCCATGCAACAGCTGCAGGAGCATGCGAGAGCTGCGGGACAGCATCCCCGGAATGGTTAAGGCCAAAACACACCAAAACAGGCACGGAGCAAAATGACTGCCTGGGAGAAACATAACCAGCTCCACGTCTTTCTGTCCTACGTTGGTGGCAGCAGTTAGCAAATGCACGGCGAGGGGGGGAACCAAGGCACATTCAGGCTTTGCACAACGTTTCCACAGGGATTCATAAGGAAAGGAAAAGATGCTGAACTTCCAAGAAAAAAAGAGGTTTAGGGCCCTCCAGCCAGGTCATGCACAAGGCATGAACCTGGTGATCCAACGGGGAAAAGGAACAACACAAGCAGGATCAAGCCCTGCTGACAAAGTGAGAGGAGAGTGTCCCTATGCACTCAGCCATATAAACACCTACAGGGGTTTCTGCCTGTGCTGCTTTAGTGACCTCGATGGTTTGCAACCAGATGGAGGAAGAAAAAAAATGCCAGCTTAAAGGATATGCTCTGAGGTAAGAGGCACAGAAGTTCACTTCACCTTGTGAAACACGATGCCTAATCTCAGCTTACAGGTGAAACACTTCAGCCAAAAAGCTCCTTTCCCTAATTTTACCAGGATGGAGGAGATTATTAAAAATGCCTGAATTAAAAAACTTCATCACTTACTACAGGGATGTGCACATTAACTGAGTTGTTGAATCTAGGATAAATCCTGCTGCCAAGAACCAGATCAAACCCTTGCCCTCTGTTCTTGTCTGCCAGTAGCTTCTGCTTGCCCCTGCTGTGACATCTACCTGGGAAAAACTCTTTTAAAGAGTGCCACCAGCACAATGCTCCACTTTTCAAAGCCTTTGCCATGTTTATTGGAGTCTCAGGAGAGAGACTCCTTGGAGACAGCTCTGTTCCCTCACAAATTCCTGTTCTAGGCAGCCCGATAGAGATCTCAGGAGTGTTCAAACACCTAGAAGGAAAGAACAAGCAGCTGTTGTGAAGACAAGCCAGACAGAAAACACATCTGTGTTGACTGCACACTGAGCACTGCTCCCTCACCTCTCTCCCAAAGCTTAAGGTCTCCGGCCTTAGATTCCCCCTGCCAGCTTCCTGGGGAGAGAGAGACTCTCTTTTTACATCAGGTACTTCCCAACCAGGCAGCAGCACAGCAGCCTCCTCCATGCCCACAGCAGAAATGACAATTTGCAAAACAGCAACAGGTCCAGGGGGAACTTGCAGAGACAAACCAGCTCCTGCTCAACAGCAGTTGCCAAGGGCAGCGGTGGGAGCGACGCCAGCGCCAGGCTCAGCTCCCTGTGAGCCCTGGGGTTTGCTCTCGTGCTGCAAAGCCGCCGGGGTCCGCTGCTGCCAGCACACAACGGGCTCCAGATCACCCTTTAACATGGAACAGCAGGGATAATTCACTTATGTTAAAAATACCAGGGCTGCATGGGCACAGCCAGCCTCTTCCCTAGGAAGAGGAGGGAAGAAAGAGCTGCCTGACACATGTTGGTCATATGCCTCAATGCCCTGCTGGAAGGTGCTGGGATGAATGTACATGTGGAGTGGTGACGCTGTGGGACAGGAGGAGCTCCCCTCTGGTTAGACCTACACAAAACTCTCAGATCTCCTCGCACTAAAAGTGTTACTGAGGGAAAGTTCATGCCAATATTTCTCTGACTCTTCGTATGATGACAACACACAATCCTGGGAGATTTAGGAACATAAGGGAAAACCTGAATTTCCAAACGTGCTGGCACAGGGAGCTTATATTGTCACTTAGTGCTTTCCTTACATTTGTGTTTGAATAGACTCATCAGAAAGCAACAAGAACATGACCAGGGCTAAAAATTACCCTTGGTGGAAGGTTTTGTATTTCCTTTGGAAAGGATGCAGAAGAGACCTGACAACAGCCTTTAATTATGTGTAGGAACTGCAGCAGAGAAGAAACCAAACTGTTTTTATAACTCCTCTGGAGAGCATGGCCTGTGAAGGCAAAAAGCAATAGAATTAGATGGAAGCAAGGGACACATGGACTGGACAGCAGGAAAAGCATCTGAGAGGAAATGGGGTAGAATAGCTTAGGGCAGGAAGCTGGGAATATCCAGCATGGGAGATTTGAAAGAGCAGATTTTTTCCAGGTTGTTCAAGTTGGGAAAAATACAGATGCTTTTTGCTCTGTACCCAGCCCTGAAATGCACCATTAGAGGCACCCTTGCACTTGCAAATTCAAGTTTAGAGTCAGGTAGGTTCCAAACCTTCAAACACTACGTTTCATCCCAAATTTCTCCCTGTCTCACTTCTGGATATCATCAGTATTGATCAGCATCAGATCATGACAAGAACTCTCGCACGGTTTGAGGTAGGGAGGCATCATCCACCCTCTTTTAGTGGGGGAGAACACAGGCACAGGCAGGATAAAGCCAAAGTGATCCCATCTCCAGTATCAGGAGGCCCAGCTCCACACACTGACAGCTCTCCCAGAGTCCAGGCAATTACTCCAGCACTTCACTGGTTCAAAGCACAGCTTTCAGCAGCTGTTGACACCGACCCCTGCTGCACCTCAGCCCTCGGAGTGGCAGGCCTGGGAAAGCAAAGGCGGTACAAGTGGTGATCATCCGCAGCGTCTCGTTAGAAACGACGCAAACCCCTTTGCAAAGGCAGGCACGGAATTGCTCCTTGAAAGCCACTTTCTTTCCCCTCTGATCCCCTCCAGCCTTCACCAAGCCCTTTCCTGTGCAATGGAAAAGAGCAGCTGCCCCACCAATACACACAACACTCCATCCTGGAGCAGGAGGAAACTGATGTGGCACGCGGAGAAAGGCTCCGGTGAAAAGCACACGCAAGCATCCATAAACTGGGATGGCATCAGCAAACCTTACAGGCCACCAACACCTGTGTGCTCCCCACAGCTTCTGCAGGTATACCTGGGCAAGCCTCCCAGCTCAGCAAGAGCCAAGCCACGTGAACCTCAAAGAGCGAGCTGTAAAAGCAGCAACTCCTCCCAAGGGGCAGGTTTGGTTCCGGTGGGTTTGTTGGCAAGATTAGACACTTGCAGAGTGTGTTACTGATCCCAAAGAGGAAGGAGAACCAGCCCAAGAGAACCACCCTGGTCCCCGAGTAGAGCACTAGGATCCAGGCTCTGTGTCTCCTTCCCCAGCTCTGTGGGACTCCAGTGCTGAAGGTGCTGCCTATGCCTCCTACTACGGATAAAACCATCGTTAATGCTCTATGATTCCCTGGAGCACGCATCTTGTCCTCGCTTCCCTCCACCCCCTCCTGCCTTTTCGTTCCTCTGCCTCGGTGGGAAGCACTTCTCTCTGCTCTTACTCCCCCTCTCCCTCTGCATTGTGCCAACAACATGTGCTCCCAACAAGGACCAGATGGGAATACTTGTAAGAGCCTGGGGTTAACCCGTGTCTTTTATCCCACATACTCTCTGCTGTTTTGAAATGCAGATTCTATTGCACGCGCTTTGCAGTGTAAAGATTTAAGGTTAGTAGTAGAGTATGTTGATATTGCTGGTGAAACCCATCTTGCTCCTATTGCACGCTGAATGTCTCCGGTACAGGAAACAGAACAGATGACTGTTAGAGTTTTAATATCTCCAAGGGAAGGACCTACTGGAAACAGGGGGCAAAATGAGTATTTGCAATATGCCCGTGCATATTCATCTGTAATATTCCTCTCTCCCCTGCCTCTGCGTTCATTTGTGCCCACTCATGAACTCACAGATGTTGTGCCAGCGCGGTGCCGAGCGGGGCTGGGCACGCAGCCTCGGCTTTCTCCGGCTGCCAGCAGCCGCCGCCGAGGGCCATCTTTGCCTCCAATTAATCTCTGCGTGGCAAACGATCACGACCAGGAGCAGATGCAAACTCCTGCCTGCAGGATGGATTTCCCCCACTGCGGTCAAGAAATCCATCCGGCTGTCTGCGTGTCCGACCGACACCTCCAAGGCAGGAGCTGCTGTCCCTCCCTGTTTAATACTGGTTTGTTGGATGGGTCTAAACCCCCTGAAAGATGGAATACACCTTTTTAAGTTTGGACTCTGTGCAGAGCTAGCAATTTCCACGTGCCACTCCAAGCGTTTCTGTGCAGCCTAGCAATTAAGAAGACGAATTAGCGAGTGGTTAATGACGGTTTTACTGGGGGGGCAGCCAGGCCCCTCGAGGCCAGGCCGGTAGGAACACCACCACATTGCCCAGACATGAGAAGCCAGCAGGCACCTGCACCTTTCTAGAAGCACGAGAGAGCCCCGAGGGCTGCAGGTTCGGGTTCCGCGTGACGCCTCCCCGCGCACGGGGAAGGAGCGATCTAATTACATCCATCACGGAAATGCCAAAACGACATCCGCCTTATAAAGCCTCAATTTATGCTTTGACATTTCTGGAAAACCAATTTTTAATCCATGTCATCTATCAGGAGTTCTTGATATTTTACTTCACCTCGATGCTTTAGAATACTGTTGCCTTTATCGAGGTGCAGGTGCGGAACTGAACACAGGCTGACAAAATATGAGGAAGAAAAATTGATGTCAGCCCGTGAAAGCTTCTGCAGGTTTTGGAGAACCAGAACAGCAAAAGATCTGGCTTTAGCTTTTCCCAAATCCCCCAAATCCAGAAGCACCTTGTCCCCTAGCCGGGGCTTTTTCCCTGTGGCCATGACAGGATTCTGCAATTTTTAGGCAAGACCAGATCACCCCAAAGCAATACATTCTGGCAGAGGCTGTGACAGCCTCACTTGGGTGTAGCTTATGGTGTAGCCTTTAATTCCACTCCTTCTTGCATAAACTCTCGGTTTCAAACACAACCTTTACTTGAAAGGAATGGAGGGGCAGGAGGGGAAAGGTGAATTTTAGACATCACAAAACGTTAAGTCATTAAAAATAAAGGGCGACTTAATTTTGGAGTAAGCAGCATAGAAAATTAAGCAGAAAGTCTAATTTTCTTCAGGAATTCTTTCATAAGTCACATATATTTCGTGTATGTACAGCAAAAGTGGGAAAGCCATGGAACTGAAAATGCTTATGATGTAATTTTTGACCTGGTGCAAAATCTGCCCGATAAAAATACGCAATAATAAACTCCTTTCTACTATAAAAATTACTAGAATTGGAAAACAGGACTGCAAGTCACGCGAGCAGAAGGCTTCCTAACCACCACCAGCTCCCTTCCCTGGGAGTTTAGGTCACTTCAGTAGGCCATAGGGGAAAAAAAAAATGATGCAATTATCAGACTAGGACATCTGTAGCTGAAAAAAAAAAAGTGCTGACATTGATTTTGGTAATTGCTTGGGGGTTCTGTTTTGTATAAAGGACGGGATTTTAACACTTCTGCTCGGGAGTTTATGAACATGGCAGCACAGATTTGCAGAGCCAGGGGCTGTAAAATGGCATGGAGACATGACGTGGCCGGCAGCTGCCTCTTTACAGCTCTCACCTCGCCTCAGTGACACCTCCAAGGAAGAGCTGTGCCTTCTTTTAACTGCGCTTTCCCTCGCAGCCTCATGGAAAACCCATGGAATTCTTACAAGGGCCATGGCCAAGGGCTCGCACCCTGCTCTGGGTGGAACAACGCGTTTGTCCAGACCGGTGGTGGGAGCAGACGTCCCCTCCTCAGACTGCACTTCGGATAAATAAGATTATTTCGCTACGAGCTACTACAGGCTACAATATACTCACATAAATATATTAATGCCTATACGTGGATATGAACTGGTATATATCGGATACAGATAAGAAACACTTACAACGACGAGTAGATACCAATAACCGCTGCAGCTTCTCGCTGGGTCAAGCCCACCGTCCATCCAGGCTGCACGCAAGGGGCCCGCCAGGGAGGGTCTCGCCGTCCCCCCGCAGCGCCCGGCGGGTCGCCCTCTCCACACCAGTGCAAAACGCTTCCCAAGCCTTCCACAGCTCTGTACTTTACCAGGAAAGCCAGCTCCAGGGGCCGGACCCAACGCAACATCCCCCCAGCTGCAAGGCAGGGGAAGCCCCCGCGGGCTTATCCCATCCGGGATAAGCTTTTCAGGGAGCACCCCACCTTCTGTGCCAGCAGCGGGGAAAGCCAGGTGCGAGGCAGCTCCTGGGCTCGGCTTTGTCAAGGCTACAAGCGCAAAGCTCGGTTTTAAGCCTCGACAGCAACAGGGGGGACCCAGTTTGCAGAAGGGGCGAGGAGCCGCTGCGATGGCGGAGCTGGGGACGCTCAGCAGCTCTGCCCATTGCAAATTAAAAAACCAAATCACCATCCCACTCTTGGTGGTTCGAGAGGATCCTCGACACAGCGCCTGTCCTCCTCTAACGTACGAGCGGAGCTGGACCAAGCAGGACCAACAGGTCCCTAACAGACACGTGCATGCAGGAGACGGCTTCTCTCGGCATTAGACTACGTTACCAAAGCATCCCCTTACCGGAGCAGGAGCAGAAACGTGCTCCCGGTATTATTTACACAATATAAAGTGCATCAGGATTTAATAATTCAACTGACAGACTTTCTGCCGGGACCATACAATTTCGAAACAGAGGTGAGGGCTTGAATAGGAAATTCTCTCATGAGAAAAAGAGGTTCAGACCGGTGCTCTTCACCCTGTCCTCCTAAGGATTGTTTTTGGCCGTTCTTTCTAGTGCAAATAAGCTTGTGTTTTCTCAAGTTTAAGGGACATGGCAGTTTCGGGGCGTCAGGAACGAACATTTAAAACACATCAGGGATTCAGTGTTCCCGAGCATCTCGCCGGGCCCTCCTGGGCACCAGCAGCCCGCGTGGTCACTACTCTGGGAAGCTGAAGACGCGCTGCCAAAAACACAAAGGAACCCGTTTCCAAATCTCACCGTTCAAGTCTTGCATTGCCACGCTCCCAGTGCATCCCTCCTACCCTCCAACACGGCATCTGCTTCCCGTGGCGCGGAAAGCCCTTACCCTCCAACCCAACACCTGCCAACACCGGTGTTTTCCACTGCCAGGGAAACCCACAGCCGCTGGCCGACCCGTGAGCTACGGGCAACGAAGGTGAAGATCCTGATCCAGGTTTGGATACTAAGGTGCACCCCGTGCCAGGGGGGTAAATGCACTAGCGGGTCCTACGGGATACCTGCGTGCCACAACCCAGGCTGGCCCGGTGGCCAGCGGTCGTTGGTTTCCTGGGTGATATTTACAGCAAACTAACTGCATTGGAAGGCCAATTCATTAACAAAAGATAAAGGGGGTTTTTTTTAAGAAATGGGCAGCAATAAGGAAAGCAATTTTGCATCCTCTTTTCCTTTTGAAACGGTGAAGAAAACATCCCTTTCCAATCACGAGTAATTTCCTCACCAGAACTACAGGAACACAGGGAAGGCATGAGCACTTACAACACACGTGGCCACTCAGGCTAATTCCAACCGAGGAGCTTTTATGATCCCTCGAGGCAAAGGCGGGCAGGGATGGGAGACGCCGAGCTCGCAGGGGAGGAACGCCAACACAGAAAGGGGAAGGAGAGCGTAAAAAGTTTGTACATTCATAGCTCCGGTTTGTTGGACTAGAAGAGAATTTTTTACCTCAGGCACTGTGACGGGCAGCAGCAGTCAGCGATACGCTAACGTACGCATCGACGACTCATTCACTAAATTCTGGTTTCACACCATAACAGGATGTGGAGTTCTTTTAACGTGGGGTTTGGTGGGGTTGTTTTGTTTTTTTTTCAATTGACCTGTTAAAACCATTGGGACCAAAGCCGTAAGAGCGACGATGAACCAGGACCCCGCACAACTCCGGCTGGTTCACCACGGTCCGCTGGCTGTTCGAGTGATGGAGCGAAAACATCTCTTCCAGGTTTGGAAAGGGACCTGAAAGAGCAACCTATGGAGAAAGGGATGGGAGCTTTTGACACTAAGCCAAAGGCTTGGTTGCTGTAACTGCTATATGTGGTTTTAAAGGGGGAATCACCTAAAACAGTGAAATTAACTTTCTTACTTCTTGTCACAACTGTAACATTTTCCTAAAGGTTCTTTGGTGACTTTGGTGCAAGCTGTTATTTTTTTTTTCTTTTTTTTTCTTTTTTTTTTTCTTTTTTTAAAGTTAAAACAGATTGACTAGTTTTAGTACCCAAGCTAAAATCCAGATTATCCTCTTGGTTCCCAACCCTGTCTCCCCAACCTTTCTCATTACGACATTAACAGGCAACAGCGTTCGGATTGAGCGTGGCCATGCAGTGTGCAGGTGGCTCCAGACTCAGGGTGGTGAACAGTCTGGTTGGAGAAAAAAGATGTTTCTCAAAAGGCTGAAAAATAAAACAGGGCATGGTTGCATGGAAAAATAGCTGGTCCACGTGCACACTAGGCCACTCTGTAATGAAACAATTTGAGTGATTGCAAATATCTGATCAGACACGGTAATGCCTGCTTAAAACAATCTTAAAGGTGAGCAACACGCTACTAGAAGTACCTGGAGCTCAATCAAACTCCCGCTGGTTCAGGGGGAAGGAGCTGGCCGCCCAAAGGCTGGACAAGCCCCTTCTGGTATAAATATTCATGCTTTAAGAACCACAGAATCTTTCATCAACCTCCCGACCAGGTAATTGCACACATTCTCCCTCCAGGCAGAGAGTTAATATCACGAGACTTGAAATTTACATCACAAAGACTCCAGGATGACACCGAAACCTTGGGGCAGGCGATGATGGATGATGATGGGGACCGGAGCCGCTCAAGGACAGCTCCAGCTCCCACCTGGGGGGAAGGGGGCGATGGCAGGGCACGGATGTTGTCTCCCCAGCACCACCCACAATCGACACGACAGAAAACCCAAGGGGGCATCCACCAGAACTTCCAAACCATGCCACGGGTGAGCATGGAAGAGGTGCCTTTCTGCACGACTCCAGCGCTGCACCCGACACCCCAAAGGTCTTCCTGGTGGCAGGAGGAGGAAAACACTCAAACGCTTTCCCCGCACAGGTAACATCCTGAACCACATCAGTCTGGGAGAGGAGCCGGGAGCCTCGGTCGTGGCATTCTTTCCACCTCCCCACACCCCACCCCACAGTCGCCTGCTGGAATGGCTAATGCAAAAATACCTTCTGAAATTTTGGACAAAATGCATTAAAAATTAAAAAAAAAAAAAAAAAAAAGATCACCAGCCTCTAACGGGCAGAACACGGAGATGAGGAGTGGGTTACTACTCACTGCCATTAATTCAGAAGGCTGAGCACTCCGCTGTGCTGGGATACTCAGGTTATCTGGTACAGCACAAAACTTCAGAATGAATGACAGACCTTCTGCCCTTCACTGGCACGTGACCGAGGTCTGACCGGTTATCGAGGTTTTACTCATCACCAGACTATTGTTTCCAACTCAATGACCAGGGGATGCCAACTTTGAAACCCCTCTCCCTCCTCACACACAGACCAGAGATTCACGTGGAGCTGATTTTTGCCACAAATGCTCTACGGCAACGCTGCTCGGCCTTTGGACCGAGCAGGGGCAGAAGCCAGTCCTGAAAAACTTGAGATAAGCAGAAACTGATACATCATGGTAAGGTTCGGGGTGGGGATACTTTTGTATAGTGTTTAAGTGCAACACAAGCCTTTTCTAGACTATTTAAAGGTCAGGGTGCCGGATTTTGTTTGTGCTGATACTCGTACTTCCACAGTCTCCAACACTCGAAGCAGCTGACTCATACGGACTCGGGAGGTTGGTCCTTTCCTAAGACACACGGAGATGTTTTGGGCATAGTTTAACGTGACAACCAGACTCCTATAACATCATGTACTGGAGTTAGCAAGAACTACCAGAAAAGGACTTTACAAAAAAACCGGGGCAACTTGGAATTACTACAGGTCAGTCCCTCTCACCAATTTCTGCTTGCTTTGTTTGGTTAATCGTCCAATGCACTCTATTCCAGACCCTCTTGCTCTTCACCACTGTCCCCTCTGGCATCCATCCTTTTCTCTTTATGGCTGTTGTAAATCCTCCTCATCTCTTCTTCGTACTTGATAAAATTCTCCCCGAACCGTGTCCACGCTTTGTAGGGGACCGTGATGGTGTTACGGTAGGGCGGCCTCACCTCACTTACCTTCAGGAAGATGCCGTACCTGTTGGATCCCACGTCGAAGTAGAAGCGCTTGTTGTCCACCCGGAAGGAGGTGCCCTCGGGGAGCTCCGGGGGCTCGTCGCCCGCCCCCCGGCGATCCTCGATGTCCCCCTCGCCGTACTCCTCGATCAGCTGGACCAAAGCATCCCTGAACTCGATCATCCCTTGCGCCGGCAGGACGATCGTCTGCTCCTGTCCCAAGCCGTGGCCAAAGTACCCCATCATGCCGGGTCCCCTGCTCAGGGTCTGCCTAATCCGCAAGAAGCGCCCGCGCTGGTTCTCCTTCAGGTCCAGGTAGTACTTCCTGTTGTCCCTCTCGATGTACTCCGTCTTGAGGACGCTGTGAGGGGGCTCCTCGGAGCCCAGGGAGGCCGGGGGCGAGGGCGGCGGGTGCTGCGGCCGCCTCCGGGAGTGCTGCTCCTTGTCGTTGCTGTGCTCGTGCCGGTGGCCATGGCCGCCCTTCAGGCCCAGGTGGGCGTAGTGCTCGATGAAGTCCCCCAGGCAGTCCTTCAGCTCGGCGGCCACGGACAAGGAGAGGGTCAGCTTGCTCTTCCTGATGTTGTCCTGCCTGCCCCTTCCAATCCAGACCTCGGCGATCTTCAGGAAGCGGCCGCGGGAGCTCTGTTTCACATCCAGGTAAAAGCGCTTCTTCTGGATGTCCACCCTCTTGGAGGCCAGCTCCTGGATCTCCATGCAGCTCCCCTGGGAGGAGGCCGGGTAGTGGTACTGCTGTTGGGACTGGGAATAAATGTTCCTGTGCAGGCCAGAGCCTCCCAGGTTCCTTCCTCCTCCTCCTCCTCCTCCTCTCCCTCTTTCCATCTTTACCAATCAGCTGGAAATAATACACAACAGGGACACAGATGACAACATCAGCACCAGGGGCCTGCTCAGCTCCTCGGCAGCGGCTCCGCTCGGCGCTGCTCTCCCTACAAAGGCTCCTGCATCCCTCTCCGCTGCCACCGGCACGCAGCATCGCAGCCCGATGGATCCCGGGCGCTCTCCGTGCTC
Source organism: Phylloscopus whistleri (assembly GCA_017589585.1). NCBI lineage: Eukaryota > Metazoa > Chordata > Aves > Passeriformes > Phylloscopidae > Phylloscopus > Phylloscopus whistleri. The sequence continues at coordinate 1,798,760 of JADMLD010000092.1, forward strand.
CGGCTCCCGGACAAGGGAGCCCTGATTCCAGCGGCGCTCCCCGGCAACATTCCCTCGCCCTGCAGCCCCCGTGTCCTGCCTGCCTCTGTGGTATTACAGCCCCTCCGGCTGCCCCACGGGGGTGGGCTATGGTGCCCTGTTTCGGGGGGCACTCACCCTTCTCCCAGGGCTGCAGGGTCTGTCCCCGTGCGGCTGCGTTCCCTCTCCATCACCCGCTCTGTTCTTCCTCCCAGGGCACGGGGGGGAACACCGGGGTTTGTCCCCGGCCAGCACTGCCCTCCTGCCCCCCGGGACACCCACGGAGCCCCCTCCGCCGCTGCATCTCCCGCCCCAGTGCCCCCCAAGGCTTCAGCTCCTTCCCCCACAGCGCTGCCCCACTGCCTCCCCGGCCCCTCGCTGCCACAGTCCTGCCCCCTGCTGCCCTCGCTGCCCTCCAGTGCCCCCAGTACCGCCCTCCTGCCCTCCCCACTGCCCCAGTCCTGCCCCCCTGGCCCCCAAGTGCCCCAGTATTGCCTCTCCAGTGCTCCCCATCGCTACACCTCCTGCCCCAGTGCCCCCACAACTTCACCCCTTGCCCCCCAGCGCCCCAAAACTGCCCCCCAGCGCTCCCGGTGCTGCCCCCCAGAGCCCCCCGTTCCGCAGTATCGCCCCCCAGTATTCCCAGAACTGTCCCCCGGCGCTCCCAGTACTGCCCCCAGTGCCCCAAAAGTGCCCCCCAGCACAGAATCTCCCGCCCCATCACTGCCCCCCCGCTACCCCCGCGGCCCCTCCGCGCCCCCCAGCGCCGCGCTCCCCCACGCCCGCTCACTCACCCCGCAGCGCCCATCGCCGCCGCCGCTGCCCTTCAGCCGCCGCCGCCGCCGCCGCCGCCGCCACCGCCCGCAGCCGGCGGCCCCGCCGCCCCCCCCCCCCGCCGCGCAGAGCCACGGGCTGGCGCTCCCCCGCCGCCCGCTCCGCCCCGCCCCGGCCCTCCCCGGCCCGCCCCGGCCCCGCCCGGCCGAGATCGGCGGCGGCGGCGGCAGGCGCGGGGGGCGCCGGGGGGTGCACGGCCCTCACGGCCGCGGGACTACAGTACCCACAACGCCCCGCGGCCGCCCGCGGCGCTGCGCCTGCGCGTCACCTCGGGTAACCCGAGCGGAGGCGGAGGGGTGAGGGGCGCCGCCGGTGACGCGCAATGCGCGCGCGGCGCGGGTTCCGTCAGGGAGGCGCCGGGCGGCCGCGGCGGCGGGACCGGCCCGCTCCGAGCCCCGGGACAGCGCTCGGGGCTGCAGCGGGGACCGCGGGACCGCTGTGCTGGGAGCGCTGGGGGTCAGCAGGGCAGCGCTGGGGAAGACAGGAGGTACGCGAGAGTGGGCGCTCCGAGGGAGTCCTGGCGGCCTGGCCGGCGCTGAGGCTTCTCTGTCCTGTGGCAAATAAGGTGTGATACCCGTGCTGTGAGGGCTTGCCGGCGGCTCCCTGTCCCCCGCCGGTTATCCTGAGGGTTCCCGAGCTGGGTTGCCGGGTATTTTTGGGTGCTGAGCGATGCCGAGTTCCCGATGTTGGCGTAGCTCTGGGCAGGTGGGTGATGCTGTGGTGGGAGGTGGCGCGGGGTCGTGTGTGGGGACCCAAGGTGCTGTGGGACTTCCAGCTGGTTCTGGGGGCTGTGCCTGCTGCAGGGTTTGCCTTTGTTCCCAGCTTCTGTGCTGCTCTCTTCTGTTCCTGGCAGTCCCAGTTGAGCTACTGCTGTGTCTCTGTTTTAGTGTTAAAATCCTTTTTTGGAGCTGAAATGGAGGGGGCAGTTGCTTGAGCTGCTGCACACCAAGGGAAAAGTCTGCTTAGCCTTGAAAATTAATTAAAAAACGAAAAGCTTTTTGTAGAATTGTCCAGGTCTGATGATAGTGACAGCTCATCTCCATATGAGCTGCTGACCGCTCTGATTTCTTGTCCTTCTTTTTGGTGGATGCAGAAGTAACAGAGATGTGCCCACAATGGCTGTGCTAACTGCTGGCCTGAGGGACAGGTACCCGCAGTGGATGCTCACAGAGAGCCAGGAGGAAGCTGCTTTGGGGCACAGAAAGGTAAGTCATGGCTGGGGGAGGCATAATAACCCAGCTCAGGGTTAGTCCTGTGCTTCCAAGGGAGTTTTGGTGTTCCTGCTGCTCAGCCAGGAGTGTGGGCTCTGCAGCAGCCAGCAGGGGGGATTTCCTGTCCATTTAATTGGAGACCTGGAGCTGTGGCCTGGCAGGGGAGTTGGGAAGAAGGCCCTTCTGGTGTCCTTCACATGATAGACACTCCAGGATGTTGTGCAGCTCAGATGTGTCAGCTGAGTTATTTGTTTGTCAGTCCTTGGTGTCCCATAAGTGTTACTGTGTCCTTGGGGTTGGTTTTCTAATATCAAGATGCCCACGAGAAGGGGCCATCTCTGTCACAGCCAAAACAGCTCCAACAGTTAGAACATTGGTTAATGAGGGGGAACAGCAGAGGATTCAGTTCAGCAGCTTTTGTTCCAGTGAGTGGGGAGTAAATGATTAGCTGACTAGTAGGTGGTTAGTAGTTTGGGTGTTAAAAATTAACAGGTGAAACAACAATAACTTTTCCTTTTTGTTCCCTGGGTGCTCAGAGCTTGGCAGAGAAGCTGGGGCAGGGGCTGTGTGAGCCTGGCTGGGGTGGGTGTCCCTGCTGAGGACAGGTGTGACAGGTAACCAGCTCTCTCCCCAATTCTGCTTGCCAGAAGCCTGGTGCCCAGAGGAGTGTCCTGGAGGACGGGCTGCCCTTCCTGGAGTTCTGTGGCTCTGTGGTTTACAGCCACGAAGCCAGTGACTGTTCTCTGCTCTCAGAAGATATCAGGTAGCAGCAGCTCATATTCAGTTTTGTTTTTTATTTTCTTTCCTTTGAGTGCTCCTTTCTTTTTGGAAGGGGCTCTGCTCTTGGGAATGTTTCCTCATTTGGCCTTGTTCCCACTGCTGAACCTTTCAGTGTCCCAAAGCTTGATCTGTGAAGGCTCTAATGCAGATGGATTGCCTTTCACAGCATGGATAATTCCAGGAGCTTCAGTGACTTCATGGAGAAGTGCACATTCCTAGCTTGGGGCTATAAATTTACAGAAAGGACAGTAAACTCCTGGTGCAAATACATTATTATTTTTCCCCTTTTTTTTTATTTGTGCAGTGGGGCTCGTGTTGCTGGGGGGAAAAAATTCCATACAAAACTTCCAGTGCTGTGGGATAAATGAAGTAGTGTCTCTCAAGGGATCATGGGGTGAATCAAGGAATAAAAACTGTTCCATCATCTTCTGCCTCTGGCTGTCCTTGAGGCCTGTGTGGCCAAGTTTCAGTAGTGGGGGGCTAAAAGGCCCTGTTGTGCTGCTGAGAGGGAAGAGGTGGGAAATTTGGGAGTCCAGTTGGGCCAGGGAAGAAGGGAGTGGTGTGGGACAAGTGTTTGAAGGTGGTTTTGTTTCCCATTGTCCTGCTCTGGCTAGCTGGGTGGGAATTCAGTTCATAATTGCTGAGTGTCCTGTCCCTGTCCTTCTCTGCACCCCCAGCCTGCAGGCATTGATAGATAACCTGGTGCTGGGCTTTGCAAGCAGGGGTTTGCAGCATTTCAGGTGGCTCTGGGGGTCAGCACAGAGTGGTCTGTGCTGTGAGGGGGTTCCTGTGCCTTGCAATGGAGAGGATCCCTGCCAGGGCAGAGTTTGTGTGAGGTGAGGTGAGGCTGGCATCTCAAACACTGGTAGGACAGCAGGTAAATGTCAGGGGTGTTGTTGCTCTCTATTTTTTTTTTTTAATTCTAAAGATAGTTTATTTATACACACTCAAAGGATAAAATAGGAAGGAAAAAAAATAGAGAACAACAAGTGAAACTTCTAAAACACCTTTCCTTTCTAAGTTTTCACTTTTCATCACTCAGCATAAAAAGACATGACCTGCAACTTCAGCCAGTTTTACCATTTTAAGATAATCTTTCATCAGTTCTTCAGGAAAGGAGTCTTGCTTGGTTCCAATAGAGACCCTGCCTGCACGGACTTTAAAAGAACTTAATCCTACCCATGTCACAGTTTTCTCAACACTGAAAACATGGGCCCTGTACTCAACACACTGCAAGTTGGGCTGTCTTTTTAAAGGTGTTTCACTCCAGGGCAAAGCATTTTTCTCATCAAATCAATTTTACTCAGTCCATCACACAACACCTTTGCTTAAAAGAAATCTACACATGAAACAATCACCTCCCCAGCATGCATATTTTTCATAGTTTAAAGGAATAGCTCAGTTCAGTCTCTATGTCACCAGGAAAAGTCCAGCTAGGATTTTTGCCACTCCTCTTCCTTAAAGTCTTTTTCAGGGTGTCTGTTCCCTTCCAGGCAGAGTTTACCAGATGGGGCTGCTGTTGGGTTTGACATTGAGTGGCCACCATCATACCTGAAGGGGAAGGTGTCCAAAACAGCTGTAATCCAGATGTGTGTTGCTGAGGACAAGTGCTACTTGTTCCACGTCTCCTCCATGGCAGGTACTGTACTTCCCCTCTTCCTCAGGGCGTGAACTGCTCGCTGTTTCTTGTGGTTAACTCTGAACTTGAGCCTTGAGCAGTGGCTGAGGGCATGGGACAGTGAAAATCCATCCTTTTTCTCCCCTTTGCCACCTGTAATGAAGGGATTTATTCCTTGAGTCATGTCTGTACATTTAGACATGTGTGCTTGAAAACAGGGTGTGGGTTCTGGGCAGGGGAGAAGAGCCTTGGGGATTATTTTTCTGTCTGGGAGAGAATGCTTTATTCCAGTGTTAAAAATTTAAGGCCCTGCTCCTATAATGAGTTCCCTGTTTAGTGCCAAAATAAACAATGAACCTAAATAGAGCGGGCTGTGGGGTTTTTTTGTGGTTTTGTGGTGGTTTTTTTTGGTGGTTTGTTTTTGGTTTTTTGTTTGTGTTTTTTGTTGGTTTTGTTTTTGTGTGTTTGTTTTTGTGTTTGTTTTTTGGTTTTTTGTGGGGTTTTTTGGTTTTTTTTTTGTTGTTGTTGTTTGGTTTGTTTTGTTGTTTTGTTTTTTTTTTTTTTGGCTTTTTTTTTGGTTTTTTTTGGGGAAGGTTGGTTTTTGTTGTTTTTGTTTTTTTTTTTAATTTGGTTTCAACAAAAATCCTCAAAAAATGATGGCTTGTTGTGCTCTCTATTCCCAATACCTGCACTATCTGACATCAGCTTTGGGAAAGAATGCTGGGCACCTGGTGTGATGCAGCTGTGGGGAGGAGAGAAGGGGCTGTGCTCAGCAGAGGCTGAGTTCATTATGGATGTGAATAAAAGCTTCTAAATAGGGGAAAAGCAGGGATGTGAGGGAAGGAGATGGCAATTTTATAACCTTTGGTTTAGAATGTTCACTTGGAACTGTGCCTGTGAGAGGTTTCTGATTTCCCTGGGGGGGCTGGTGCTGAGGTATAACAGCGATAATTTTAATGGTTGGTGTTCAATCCTTTGTCATTTGGAGCAAATGGGGTGGAAAATTTAATTGCTGGAGGCTGTTCCATCAGGGAGGCTCGGCAGCACAAAGGAAAATGATGTGAGGAGAGGAAGCTGAGGGAAGGAGGGCCATAAAGAGCTGGAATGCTTTTGATTCTGGCAGGGGAGATGTTTGTGTGTTGCAGCAAGAGGTGGTGGTGTTTCCTTCTGGGTGCTTTTCCAAAATGCCTCTTCTTGGCAGTGCAGGGTGCACTTTGACCTGAGTGACTCGTGCAGGAACCAAGGCAAATTTCTGCTTGTTATGGCAATATCTGTGACCTGCAGAAGTGCTGGCCAGATCACCATGAAAAGCAGGAAGTCCTAGCAAGAAAACTTTCTCCTGCAGGAGGAATTGAGCATTCTGGGGCTGTACATTAATGACAAAACCACGTTTCTTTATTTATTGGGAAGATTGTTCGTAATTTTCCAATTTTTTTTTTAGTATTTTTTTTATTTCCTTACAGATTTCTCAAAATGTGACCTGTTTCTCAGATTGTAGCTTTTGCACAGTCCTCAACTTAGGCTTTTGGGTTTTTTTAGTCACTTTTCTAGGAGTGAGGTGGTAGAAATGGTCCTCCACTGGGGAGTGCCCATCCTTGAAAGTTTTAATGATGCTTCCCTTGGGTGAACATCCCTTGTACAGCAAGCCAGCTGTGTGTGTTGCAGGCTTTTATTTGGCTGAATTCTCTCTCCTTTGTGGAGGATTTTCCATGTTTTCCTGTGCCTCACGTGCTTTGGAAATGCTGTACTTTGCCTGCATCTCACAGCACCAGGCTGCTGCTGTTTTGGGGGGGTGTTCTGCCAGTTATTTTTTAATGCTTTGGGGTGGATCTGCAACTTCCCAGTGGCTGTAGCTGCAAATGTACCTGTGGCAGCCATCAAAGGGCAGAGATAATTGTGCAGAAATAAAATCAGTGATGCCAAGTGTTTGTTGAAGCACATGAATACCCACTGCAGGCCTGAGGAAAGGTGATGTTGGAAGTGAAACCCAAGGCAGATAAGCACTGTGTGCCTGTGTGTTTGCAGGTACCAGGTTTGCACTCGAGGCTAATTCAGGGTATCCAGCTGTGGGCTCCTGAAGGTATGGATTTAAATAAGATGCTCTGAATTTTAAATGGGAGCAAACACACAGGGGAGGGGAAGGCTGTTAGTGTTCAAGGATGAAGTGTCTGTGGCTGCTCTTCCTGTAGAAAATGAGATGAGCAGGCTGCCTGCTTTAATTCAGTCCTGTAAGCTTGGAAATGCTCTTTGATCCAGGATTGCTGTGCCATCACTTTGGGAGAAATCAAAATACAATGCTCAGTGTCTGTGAGCATCTTTGAGCACTGTGGGTTTTTGCTTGCTGACAGGACTGACATGTTTGGGCTTGGCACAGCATCTGGTTGGTGAATCCTGTTTTCCAAATGCTGTTGTTGGAGCAGCCCAGCCCTAGCTCTGAGTGTGTCTCCAGAGAATCTGTGCCTGCTGATGATTTCCCATGCTTGTGGTTTAAACTGTTGCCCAGAAATGTGAAATAGCAAAAAACTGTGAAGAAATTATGGGGAAAATAGTAAAATAATGTTTGGTTTCATGTAATGAAGACTGAATTTTGAGGATTAAAGTACCTTTTCCAGCGAGGGGGTGCTTTTTGGTTGTGTGGTTTAACAATCACCCAGAAAGACAAATAAGGTTTGGGGGTTTGGGTTTTTTTTGGTGTTTGTTTTTTTTTTTTTATTTGGTTGGTTTTTTGTTTGTTTGTTTGGGGGTTTTTGTGGGTTTTTTTGTGGTTTTTTTTTTTTTGTTGTTGTTGTTGTGTTTGTTTTTTGTTTTGTTTTGGGGTTTTTTGGGGTTTTTTTTGTGTGGTTTTTTGGGGTTTTTTTTGTGGGGGTTTTTTGTGGTTTTTTTTGTTTGTTTGTTTTGTTTGGGGTTTGTTTTTTTTGTTGTTTTGTTTTGTTTTTTGTTTTTCTTGGTTTGTTTTCAGATGCAGGATGATTTGTGTATTTCGAGTTATTTCCTTCCTGCTTGTCCATCACAACCAGTTGAAGTTTTCAGTCATTCCAGGGAGAAATCAAATAAACAGAAGAACTTTGGTGGCTTTTCCTTTAAAAGCACAGGGTTTTGCAGATGGCCTTTGTGCTTGGCTTTTGTCATTTCCATGAGACTTTCTGGCATCTCGCAGTATTTAGTTTCTCATGTTTGGGCTTAATCTATTTTAGGTTTCCCCAAGGGACTGAAAAGGCTGCTGGAAGATGAAACAATTAAAAAGGTTGGCGTAGGAATTGAGGGAGATCAATGGAAGCTGCTGAGTGACTTTGAAATCAAACTGAAGAGCTTTGTGGAGCTGACTGACGTGGCTAATGAGAAAGTAACACTTCAAACCTTTTTTGTTGTGGGAGGGAATCTTGTTATGGTGCTGTGCTGAAGGAGGCTTCCTTGTCTTAATTGGAGTTCCATTCCAATTTCTGTGGAAGGAAGCAGGGATCTATTGTAACTTATTTAGAAACTGTTTATAAACACCTCTCAGAGCCTGCAGAACTAGGTACTGTCTTTCAGTCAGCCAATTTTTAATCAACATCTGTCTGCTCTCAGGTCTGTTCACCTTTAGTATTTACAAGATAGTACATTTGAATTCAGCTGCAAGTGCTTTTCCTTTAACTCTCAGTGATGGCAATGGCCTGATTGTTCTGCTGGCAGTGGTGTCATTGTCCCAGCAGTGGCTGAGCCTTATAAACTCAGGAGTTTATAAACAAGAGGGCAGCCCTGCAGCTGTGCCTTGCTGGGTTGCTAGAGGGAGGCACCAAGGTCTTCCTTCAAGTCCTCCCTGCAGAGGTGTTTCTGCCACACTGCCTGGAGCTGTAGATTTCTGTAGCTGGATTTCAGTTCTGTTCCAGAGATTGTTTGATGCAGGGACACCTGTGCTGTCTTTTTAGGGAAGAATTTTCTAAATCATTCTTACTTCTAGCATGTCCCTTAAAGCTTTTCTTTCTGTGTGCACCAGGGATTTCCTTACCTGTGCTTGGTCTCTCCACACGTTTCTCCTTCCTTCTGGTTCCTTCTGCAGCACCAACATTTTGGAGCAGTGCTTTTCATGCCAGCCACTTCAGATTTTAGCTTCCTAGTGGATTGGAAATTTTACAAATTAACTGTTTTGCTCCAGCAGTAAGAGGAGCTGCTACTTCTCAAACTTTCCTCAGTCACCCCTTTGGTTTTTGTTTTTTTTTTAATCCCGTCATTCGACTGGGGATAATTTGTCGTGAAGATGAGCAATGTGATCTCTGATGGCAGCTTAAAAGTCTTCCACTGAAGAGAAAACAAACCAAAAATAAACTTGAAAGAGAAGAAAAGAACAGGGTTATGTATAATGGGACAATGGGAGGGGAAGGGCTGGGGGAGCCTAAAAAGAACAGTTGGGAGGGGTTTTTTTTAATACCAGACTCAAGGCAGTGAGCTGCTTGTGCTTCCCTGCTGCTGTTCAGCTCCACAGCTGGGCACGTTTTCCAAGCTGGGAGAGCAGCAGGCTCTGCCCATGAGGCCTGGATCCTTGGAATCTGAGACAAAGCTTCCCAGAGTGGCTCTGGAGACAGAAGTGTGCAGCCACTGTGGTTGACAAGGGGTTGCAGAGGCAATTGGAGGCAGCAGGGTGAGTTTTGGAGGCTTGGGATGAGCTGCTTCCCAGCACTTGGGTGATTAACGTGGGCTGGAGCTGTGCTCTTCTGCTTTGTGCTTGACTTCAGCCTGACAAAAGATGCCCAACACTCACAGGCAGGCTTTAATATTCCTCTCTTTTTGTTAGATAATTCCCTGCTGCTTGATACTGAGTTTTTCTAATTAGAAAGGCAAATAACAGGAAAATCCTGGAGGAGAGAGGGGGTGCTCTTTAGGTCTAGGGCTTTTATTTTATCAACCCAGAGGTGGTTTTGTACAAATACTTCATATTTTTGGTAGTGTGACAGCACTGAGAAGAGTTGCTGCTTTGAAAAACTAAGAATGCTTTGACTAACCCAGAGCTCTTTGCTTCTAACAAGGGACTGAGCAGACTTTGCTCCTTTTGGGGAGGTGCAGGTGCTTTCCTTTTTAAACAAACCCTCTGCTTTTGGGTTTTTTTTTCCCCCAGCTGAAGTGTAAGGAGGCGTGGAGCCTGAATGGCTTGGTGAAGCACCTTTTTGGCAGGCAGCTGCTGAAGGAGCAGTCTGTCCGCTGCAGCAACTGGGGGAAGTTTCCACTCAACGAGGAGCAGAAGCTCTATGCAGCCACAGATGCCTACGTAGGTACCACGGGGCATCACAACCTCTGGGAGTCAATAATCTCTGCTCATTTCTTTATCCTGTGTCTGCAGCTGTTCACTGCACCTTGCTGTCACTTTGGGGTGTGTTTCCTTCTGGTTTAGTCATCTTTCGTAGCTGCTAATGAACCCAAATCTCGTTAAATGTAGTTTATGAGGTGAAATTCAGAAGCAGCTTGCAAGAAAGACTGGTGGCTAGTACAGGAGAACCACAGTATGGGTTGTCAGGAAGAGTTCAGTTGCCTCTGAGTTTTGTGGCTCGTTCTCCAGGAGTCCCTGGGTTTTTTTGCAGTGTTTTGGATGAATTTTGGTTTATCTGCAGTTCTGTGAAGGGTTTTACCAATAGGCTACCAGGTGCCACCTGCTTCCTGGGAGAAAATCATGCTTTATGGCAGGGGAAAAAAAAAATCCCTTCAGTCTCTTATTTCCAGGCTTAGAGGAAGGGAAGTGGGACAGTGGTTTCTTTTCTGACTTCCAGTTTAGTTAAAAGTTCATCTGTGGAAAGTTTAGCACCTGTGAAGACCCAAAACAGTAAGGAGAGCACTTTAATTTGTTTTTTTGTGCCTGGTTCAGCTTTTCTAGCCATGTGTTTTCCAGGCAGTGCATCTTCCCCACTATGCTCACCTGGCCTGCCTTTTGGAGCCTCCCAGGAAAAACATGAGGGAGTAACTTGTTTCTTTTCCAACACGTGTGGCCTAATTAGCACATTGCTGGCTTTAGGCTGTGTTTTTCTGTTGGAGCTCATTATTCATACCAAGGGAAATACTAAACACACCGGATCCATCTTGGTGGGTCTGTAGCTCTTCTCCTGGAGCACGGCATGAAATCTGAATGAGGTGAGCAGGTGGTGGGAGCTTTCTCTGTGCTGAGATGACCCACTCTGGGATCTGTGTGAGAGTATCCATTCCAGAGGGAGGCCCAAGGCAGCACTTGGCCCTGAGTGCAGCATTCTGTAACATGTAACCTGGTCCTGATGGACAGTGGAGTCAGGGTAGTAATTCCTATGATGTCGGCTGTATTCCAGTTTGGAATTCTACTGGTCACACTGTATTGATGCCTGATTAACTCCTGATTAATATTTGTTGTTGTTGTTTTTTCTCCATGGAGTACTGAGTAGTAATTATTTCTCTTCTCTCCTAGGCTGGCTACATCGTTTATGAAAAACTGAAAAATATGAGTAAGGGTGACAGGAGATTCTGTAGCGTGAGGAGAGGTGAGTTGTCCATCCAGGCATAAGGAATTTATTCTGTGTACAACTGCATGTGCCATTTCCCAGCAGGTATTTTAATGGGATCAGGTTGGTTTGGCCTCTTGGTGATTACAGATAACTTGCAGAGGGAGCAGACAGTAAAAGGTCTTGGGGGCCCAGGGTGACCATACCCTCTGAGTGTTTTCCATAGGGTGTAGGAAGGTACTCTTAGGATGTTTGTTGGTGTTTGTCTCTGCTGTACACAGAGATGGGAACAATTCCTGCTGTCATTCCAGTTTGTTTATGGAAACACATCAGTGAGTTCATTCCAGTGCTGCTGATGCAGGGACAAATACCTCATTTAAGATCAAACAGGGCCACAAAACAAACCTTGTTAGGAAGTCATGTTTTTATTAAGGCATATAAATAGGGCCCAGATGTTTTAGAGCAGCTTAACATTATTTACTTCATCAGAGGAGATTTTTAAATCTTAGTTTTTGTTCTGTGTTTCATAAAGATGATATTACAGGTAGCTTAAGGCTGAAAAAGAGGTGGTGAGGGGTTTGTTCTCTTTTTGTTTTGGCTGAATTTTACTTTTCTGTCCAAAGCAGAAATGGCAGTGCTGTCCCCTTGATACAAGGTGCAGGATTTGGCCTTGGTTTTAGTCAGCATGTCTGTGTTAGCAGCTCTTTTCCAGGAGCTGGAGGGAAGCTGGGAGGGATCACTTTGTGTGTATCTGTTTTCCCTGAGCTTGTGTTATGGAAGAGATGCAGGGCTGAAATACTGGGAAGCTTGGCCTGATTCTCTGTGTTTGGTGTTTAAGCCCTGGAAAATGCTGTCTTATCAGCTGTAGATCTTGCAGGAATGCAGTCACAGGAATGTGAGTTCTTTACCTAGAGATGTTAGAGCCTGATTATTACAAAATAACCACTTGTTACACCTGTTACAGATGCCACTGCTGAGGGCGTGCAGGAGCGCTTGGCTTCACTGGCTGAAGAGATCACAGACCTGGCTTCCCACATCCCCCACTCTTCTGGACAACAGGAGAACTTCCAGAGGTCAGTTTTTTGCTGACTTGTCTCTCACCTCCACAGTCAGTGTTTTGCTTTTGAGCTCTGAGGTCCCACACAACAAAGTGCATGTGTTTGAACAGACATCTGTTTGTTGCTTTCCAAGAAAACGTTTTGTTTTGTTTTTTTTTAATATGTAGGAATATATGTTTTCACTGGTCTAATTGCAACGAATTTGACACTGATCTTGGCTGAATTTTGTTCTGGGCTGTAGTAACTGCCTCTGTAATTTTGTTTTATGTTCCTTGATTTTACCTCCCAGGGCTGCAGAAATACTAGCTGAGATATCAGAGAACATCAGTGCCTTAAAAACCACCTTGCTGTGCTCAGGTTCCCCTTCTGGACTGGAGAGGAGCTGTGGTGCAAATACAACACATTCTGAAGCCAAGTCAGCAAATGTCAAAGCACAAAAAGCAGAGTGTGCTGAGCAGCCTGAAGGTGACCTCAACATCTGCTCTGATGCTACTCTGGCTGTCCTCTGGGAGGAGGAAATGAGTGGAGAGGAGGCACAGAGAGGTAACACTGCTCTGGAAAATGGGGCTCCAGCAGCCAGACTTGCAGACAGAGAGGACAGAGATGAATTCATGTCCCTGGACATTACTGAGCAAGAGCTTCAGGTCTTGGAACGTCAGGCTGCCAAGGAATTGGAAAATGAAGTTGCACCTGAGGTAAGGAGAGCTTGTTAAGTTCTAATATGTCTTTCAGATATTTTGTTTTTAATGGACAGGCCTCAGAGCTGAATGTTGAGCTTGATTATCTTTGGTAAGAAGTTAAAGCAAATGGAGAAGTGGCTTAGGGGAGGTACAAAAGGTTGGGAGGTTGTGGGTAAGAGAAATTACTTTGCTTCTAAGGGAGCTGTGTTGATTTTGCAGGAGGCAAGCTCCACAGACAATGAGCAGAATGTGTCCTGTGTCATTGAGAGTGATGAAGAGCTGGAAATGGAGATGCTGAAAGTGAGTGCCTCAGGGTTTATTTTTCAATTTTTTTTCCTAATGATGCTGCTCTGGGATCACAGTGGAGTGGAGCAGAGTTAAGGGGAGGGAATATGAAGCAGAACAGTTCTGCTTAGAGAAGATGGACAGAATACACACATGGATACCTCAAGAATTCAATATGCTGGTGTTAGACTGGAGTATCATTTGCCTCCTGTGTCATCTTTACTACACCAGCTTGGACTTGAATTTAAGTTGTTGTAACCAGGTTAAAACTTGGTTCCCATATCATACTGCCTTATATAGGCATTTTATCTACCCTTCCATGCTCCAAAATAACTGTTTTCCTTCTGAATTTCTCAGTCTCTAAAAGATGTAGATGATTGTGAAGGAGCTTTACCCGAGGGGGAGTCCAGTAGAGCCCGGAAAACTCCCAGCACAGATTTGGATGTGGCACCAGATGGGGATGAAGATGAAGGCATTGAGGAAGAGGAGGAGGAATGTTTTGGTATGGCTTTTTAAAAATCTTAGTGCATGATGAAATAAAGTTTTGAACATCACTGTCTGTAGAAGCAGCCATGGAAGCATAATGACTTTTAGGGGTTGGTTTCTCAAACCAGGAAGATGAAGCTCACCTGGGTTTCTGAGGGCAGATTGGACCGTGTCAAGGTGAAAATACATAGGTGTGCTTGGCAAAAGAGTGTGAAGTTCCTCCATGATCAGCTGATGTCTGCTTCCTGGGAGGAAAACCAATGTGGGGGTGTAGGGGACCTGCTCAGAACCTCCCCTGTCTGCCTGTGCTCTTCTCCTGTTGCTGCTGTGTGGCAGAATTCTGAAGAAATTCTGCCTTGGGGGGGATTTTGACTTGCTTTGGGGTTGTCCCTTTGGAGAGAAATCCAATGGGGAAAAGCAGCTGAAATGTGAGGAGAAACACACTTGGACTTGTTTGGATGAACCTGTTCCAGTTGATGCAGTTATGCATTACAGTCCTCTTGCTTTATCTCATTAATCAAGCCATATGTTCTCCTCCTCACGCAGGGTCTCTAAGGAGCCTCTTTGCTTTTTTAATCCTTCATTCTAGCCTGAAGATATCTGGAGTTTGATATCTCTCTTTTCACTGGGATTGCCCAAATTCTAACCCCTGGGCATCACAAGCCATGAGCAGACTGTTGTTTGTGGAGACAGTGCTTTATCTTTTTAAAATGTAATCCCAAATGAGTGTTTTCTCCTCTCTCCCACTAAAGATCCACTGCTGCCAGAACCTGGGGAGAGCCACATCACGTGTCTGAAGACCTATTTTGGGCATTCTTCGTTTAAACCGTGAGTATTTCTGTTAAAATGAAATAGGGTATGGGGTTATACTCTGGGGTGTGGGTTCCTGCCCTTTCTTCAACCTGGATGATGTTTTCATTACTGCTTGCTTGAAAAAATGGCAGCAAACAAATCCAGGTCTTGTTTGCACTCTCTTGTGTTGGAGACAACTGCTGCACAAACTCTGTGAAAACTGCAGGTATTATTTGTGATCTCCTGTGAGTGTCTGCATCAAGTGCTGCTTGCCTGAGTGCTGTTAGAGATGCCCACTCTGGCACTGGTGGCCCTGCCTGCAGCACTTGGGGTGTCTGAGTGGCTGCAGCGTGCAGAGACAACCCTCTGGGGCAGCCTCAAGGGTCTCTTTAACCTTCAATCCCCCAGAATATGCAGTTTCATGCTATTTACTTGTTATCCGTGGTGGCAAAAATCAAGTGTTCCCCTTTGTTTAATTTGAAGGGTCCAGTGGAAAGTGATCAATTCTCTTTTGGAAGACAGAAGAGATAATCTTGTTGTCATGGCAACTGGTGAGTTTCCCTTGCATCCTAAGAAACAATAAAAAAGTCATTCCCTTTTTGGGTGAGAGCAGTAAAACAAACATGGCTTGGCTTTTTTGGGCTCACCAAGGTGTAAGAATTGTCTGTTCTAGCCACATGGAAAGCATGATGTCTCACTTGTGCTTTTTTCTTTTCCCCTCTCAGGCTATGGAAAAAGCTTGTGCTACCAGTTTCCTCCTGTTTACACTGGGCACACAGCAGTTGTCATCTGCCCTCTCATCTCCCTGATGGAGGACCAGGTGCTGCAGCTGACGTAAGTGACGTGGTGGCAGTGACAGGCTGCTGCTGGCTTCCCCATGGACCCACGTGGATCCTGCCTGTGGCATTTCCCATTTCCAGCTCAGTACAGCAGGCTGCTTGTGTGTCAGCTGCATGTGTTGCTCAAGGAGCACACACAGCCTGTGTCAGCAGGCTCAGATCCCTGCATTTGCCACGTAGGTGAAGCAGAGGCTGAGGTTGCAAAGGGTGGATGCTGGTGAGAGGTTTCTGAAGGCACTTCTGTCTGCATTCTGGAGGCCTTTTGTGTCCAGACCCAAGTGATGGGGGAGCTGTTTGAGGCTGTCAGACTCCTGTCAAAAGTTTGGTAGGGCTTCCTCTGGGTCTGAGGAGTGACATCTGAACTGAGTGTAGCTGGAAGCTGTAGGCAATCCAGATCAAAGCTTTCAAGAGGGACAGTGTAGTAGGTCTCCTAACACCTGGCCTCTTCCCTTCTTTAGAGATCTGAGGGGGGGGAGCTTGTGGGTCACAGCAAATCACTCTGACATGAGCGGTTTTAGGTGTTGTCAAGATAAATCTCTTTGATTTTTAATACCTGATAATGCTTTCTCCACATGTATTCACTTCCTATTGTAAGAGCTATTCACTTCTGACACTTTTTTTTTCACTGAAGCTGTGGGACTCATGCTGAGTTGTCTAGTTCATTCCTGCCTTGTCCAGCTTGGGAAGAACGAGTCTTTTGAAAGAGGGGGCAGGAAGATGTTTTGAAGTGAGGAACATTAATCTTGTGTGGCATTTTCTGCTGCACCTCGTGGCTGCTTGCAGATGAGTGGCTGGACAGCCTGAGCTCCTTGACTGTTCCTCAGCAGGGTGTCTGTGTGTCCAGCTGCTCCTTTGACTTCTCCACTGTTTTCCTCAGTGGAAGGGGTTTATTCACTCCCTCCTCAGTGGGTCATTCATTTTAAAGGAGACTGGATTTCTACAAACTGCAGCAGTTTGTCTGTCAGTCTGGCTGCAGTTTGGACTCAGCAAGGGCTCTGAGACAATGCAGCAAATCACCAGGTTAAGAGGTAAAATATGAATTGGTTGAGCTGGTAATTGTTATGTCACTAAAAACCAGCCACCTGATTTAAAAGGAACAGATACAGCATCAGTAGCTCACAGAAGACTGAACAAGGTCAAAAATTGTGGGCTAGCAAGGCTTACAGCCAAATGTGAGGAACTGCAGCAGTGAATAGTTAAAGGAAATACATTTAGCATATTCTTTTGGATGTTTTATTGGTGAACTTGTGCAAGGAAAATGGTCTTCCTTTCTCTGATTCATGCTAATCCTGCGTGTGTGAGACAGCTGGAGGGGAAGTGGAAGAGCATTTGGGTGGCAGGAAGAGCCATGCACCACTCTTGCTTTTTCAAAAAGTGTTTCACACAAAGATCCTTGAAGAAAGTAGTCTCTGACCTCACAGCTTGAACTTCCTTTAGAAATGCTGGCACAGGCTGGAAGCTCAAGCTTGGAGAGTGAGTCTGTTCATGACTGTGCTTTTTTTACTTCTGCAGGATGACAGGGATTCCAGCTTGTTTCCTTGGTTCAGCTCAGTCAAAACAGGTCAAGGATTCCATCATGGGGTGAGTTTTACCCCAGCTTTCTGCTACTCTGGGCTGTGACAGGGCTGCTGGAGGGGTAGGATGTCTCCCTGCCCCATCATCACTGAAGCTGCTGGTTCTGGCCCAGCTCTGGGACTTGGCACTGAGGATGTTGTTTGCATTCACCCAGGCTGAGTGTGTGGGAGGCTACAGCCACCCTCCTATGCCTTTTGGCTGGGGAGATGGAGCTCATTGACTCAGCTGTGTTCTGATTTATACCTGATTTTAGTCAGGTTTTAGACCTGTATCTGTCATCAACACAACAGTCCCTTCTTATTCTAAAGGCTGGCAAATCTGGTTTTCCTTTTCCTGTAATGCCTTGCTTTCCTGTGGTTATGGAATGTTTTCTATGGTCTTCACTTAATTCCTCTTGTTTCACATCAGAAACCTGTTGTTCTCATATTGTTTTTCAATGCAGTCGTGATTTTATTGAATTTAATTGTCTGGGGTCTTCTCTTCTGTGTCAGTGTATTGTATTTTATTTTATGGTCTTTCAGGGGTGAATACAGAGTCATATACATGACTCCAGAGTTCTGTTCAGGGAACTTAAAGTTACTTCAGGACCTCGACCAGACTGTTGGTAAGTTGGAGATAAGGCTGTGGGTGAGTTGCCAGGCAGCTTAAATTAATAATTATGTTTAAGCCTTTCTGGTAATTGAAGGTTTTTCACCCATTTCTTGGTGAGAGTAGTGACACCATTTATTCCCATTCATCACACAAGATCCTGTCACTGATGAAAAAATCCTCTATATGTGTCTGAGACAATCAGGCTTTGTGTTTATAATCCAGGGAATACAGCAGATGACATCTGTAATTCTTATTTGTGACTGTGTTTGAGAAGCAGTGAGTGGGGAAAAAGTTGGAACAAGCTTGCGATTTTAATCTGCCTGGGGGATGCTGGAGCTTGGATTGTGGTGAGGGGGAGACTGTAAAAGCTCTTGGGCATTTTTTATGAAAGAGGACTTAAAGTTGGTGCAGCAGAAAGCTTTCCAGGAGCAAAAACTGAAGCACTGCTGGTGACTTCTTAGGAAAGCTGGAGCCTCCTGTGCTGTGGTTTTGTGTCCCCCAGGTATCACCCTCATAGCTGTGGATGAAGCTCACTGCATCTCCGAGTGGGGCCACGACTTCAGGAACTCCTTCAGGAGTTTGGGCTCGTTAAAGAAGGCTCTGCCATCGGTGAGGTTTGGCTCTGTTTGTTGCTGATACAAGAAAAGGGGTTTGTGGGATGGTTTGGAAATACCAGCCTTCTGATGTTGTGCTCTGGGTGTACTGACCATGCTGGTTTGGAGTTGGAGCATCCCTGTCAGTGATGGGGCTTTGGTGGTTATTCTTAATGTTTAAATGAAGGATGTTCTGAACTTGGACTACCAGAAACTTAAGAAATTTAAATTGCTTTGGATCCCTATGCTGAGGAAGATCGTGTCCCTAAGCTTCTGGTTTAATATTGGAGGATTTTGTTTTACCTGACTGAGTGGCTTGTAGGAGTGTGCCACTGATCTCTAGACACTCCTCAAGCACTTATTGTGTAAGCTCAAACATTTGGACCTGAACTTAACATGCTTTTATTGGAAGTATCATCCTATATTCCCTAAATTTAGCTAATCATACCAGTGAATTACTGTGGACTCATGGAACACACGTTCAGAATTAAACTTTGTGTTTCAGCTGTTCTGTTCCTGTCTGCTCTCTCAAGAGCTTTGGTCTAAAATCCTCAAAAAGCTCAATATTAACTATGTTTTTCAAATGCCTGAACTTACCCAATGATAAACCCATTAAAGTGCCTGTTTAGGTTCTGTATCAGTAGACTTTTAAGGCTTTTGGTGTAAAAAAAATTACCAATGAGAGGTCCTGGATGTTACTCTGCATCTCTTTGCAGATCCCCATTATTGCCCTGACTGCAACTGCCAGCCCCTCGATTAGAGAGGACATAGTGAAGTGCCTGAACCTGAGCAATCCCCAGGTCACCTGCACCAGTTTTGACAGACCTAACCTGTACCTGGAAGTTGGACAGCAGAGTGGAGACATCTGTAGGGATTTGAAGCAGTTCCTAACTAGGAAAGGAAGGTAAGGATTTAAGCCTGGTTTTGTCCTTTTTTTACAGGCAGGTGGCTTTTTTTGTTCTGTATATTTACATGTTGTTGTTGTTATTACTTACAGCAGTTCTGTGTATGAGTTTGAGGGCCCCACTATCATCTACTGCCCCACAAGAAAGGCCACTGAGCAGGTGGTGTGTGCCCTGAACAGACTCAACGTGGCCTGTGGTACCTACCACGCTGGGATGGGGAACAAGCAGAGGAGAGACACTCACCACCGCTTCATGAGGGATGAAATTCAGGTGTGTAGGAGGCAAAATCCTCTTGCTCGTGTTTAGAATTGCAGAGGTTTTGGTAGAAGGAAATTTTGGAATATCAACCTGTGTTAGCCATTGCTGGTCTGTGCTGACAGGAATAAGATTCTTGGCTTATTTTTTTGACTTTCTGTAGTAATTTCCTTATAAATGCATGGTGCCCAAGGAAAGTGGTGGTAAGGTGGAACAAGATCACACCTTCCTGGGCAGCAGAGATATCCTGGGACTTCTGCTGTTCCATTTCGTGATCTGTTTCGTGCCTGTTGAGAACAGCTATGTGAAAACACTCATGAATGTGCCGTAGCAGATCATCCCCCTCATGGTTATAATCCCGTGGCTGTGCTCTGGCCAAACCCAGCACTGTGGGTCTGCAGCTGCTGCTGTGGCAGCAGACACTGTACACCCAGTGTGTGTGAACCAACCCTTTGGGCACGTGGCTGCTGTGTTGCAGTGCGTGGTGGCCACGGTGGCCTTTGGCATGGGCATCAACAAGGCCGACATCCGGCTGGTGATCCACTACGGCGCCCCCAAGGAGATGGAGTCCTACTACCAGGAGATGGGCAGGGCCGGGCGCGACGGGCTGCCCGCCGCCTGCCACGTCCTCTGGGCTGCTGCAGACCTGGCCTGCAACAGGTAAAGCTCTGCAAACGGCCCTCTGCTCCCTCCTCAGGGCCTTTTGACGTGGGTTTCTGTGGTTCAGTAGCCTGTAGGTTTCGAAGAAGCTGTCTGTGTCTCTGTTGAAGTTTTCCCCTCCCCTCAGCCCCACTTTGCCGGCCACTAGCTCAGATTTGGGGAGGGGATCTTCAGGATAGGGAAAGGAAATCCAAAAGAGGCTCCTTACCTCAAGATGTATTCCAAGGCTTTATTTCCAAGAAGGTATCCCAGGGGCAAAGAGGAGGGGCATGAGGGACCAGGGGTTTTAATCTCTCTCGGGGTTGGGGGGTGGGATTTACCTGGTGAAGGCCATTGGTCAGAGTCAAGGGGCAGGTAAGATCAGGCCAGGTTACAGTCTCTGGGGAGGGGTTTTTGAGGAGAGACCATTCCCTAAAAGGAATGCAACACTGTCTCTCTCCTGTTCCAGCCTCTTTGGTGTCACGTTTACAGGAATCTGAATAAATTGCTGTCCTGAGTGTGCCCCATGCTCTGAGGATCAAGGTGGTGGAGAAGCAGGCAGGCAGCTTGGGTCTTTAATGTGTTTATCCAATGATAAACCCATTAAAGTGCCTGTTTAGGTTCTGTATCAGTAGACTCTTAAGGCTTTTGGTGTAAAAAAATGACCAGTGAGAGGTCCTGGATGTTATTCTGCATCTCTTTGCAGATCCCCATTATTGCCCTGACTGCAACTGCCAGTCCCTCGATTAGAGAGGACATAGTGAAGTGCCTGAACCTGAGCAATCCCCAGGTCACATGGGGTCTGGTTGTAGTAGGGTATTTTTTCCAGCTCTTCCTGGTGAATCAGTGAGCATTGTCTGGCATGTTTCATTTTTGTGACAGTGGTCAGCGTTTAAGGCTCTGTGTTTTTTGCTTCTGTCTCAGACGTCTCCTGAATGAGATCTACAACGAGAAGTTCCGGCTGTACAAGCTGAAGATGTTGGCAAAGATGGAGAAGTACCTGGTGTCCAATAGCTGCAGGAGGAAGTGAGTGCTGGAGCCTATTTAGTGCTTTGTCACTGCAGGCAGCTTTGGTAAGAGCTGCTGGGACTGAGGCACAGCTGGGGGTTGTAACCAGAAGGCATCCAGGCTCACAACGTGTTCTACAAGCACAGAACATTCTATTCTGTATTAATAAGCAGTATCAAAAGTACAGCCTTCAGCACATTCATGTTTCCTTACTTGCTTTTTTTTAAAAAAAGACATTTTCTTTAGAGGAATCAAGGCTAAATAATTGGTTCCCCAGTGAATTAATTAATGATGCTGATTTCAACGCCATTTTCTGCAATAAATTTCATGTGTAAATTCTTGGTCTTTTATTGAATTCTTTTTCTTCCCTTGGGTAGAATCATCCTGTCTCATTTTGAAGACAGACAACTCCGAAAGGTTTCCTCTGGCATCATGGGCACGGAAGAATGCTGTGATAATTGCAGGTCCAGGTAAGCTTCCTTCCCTGAAGGCTGATCCTAGAGGTTATGTTCTCTCAGACTGACTTACAAGGCAAATTATCTAAAAGAATTGACTTTCCTGCATCTGATTGTGCAGCTGTTCAGCCTGAGGTTTATTTTTGAATGTCTCTCTAACCTTTTTATAGAGAGAGTGGAGCAAACTGTGGTAAGCTCTAAGTTAGGCTGTGGGAAAGCCTGGAAACAGAGCAGGATCACAGCTCCTAAGAGGGGTTTAGAGCAAGACTCAGTGAAAAACACTTTTATTCATCAGTTTAAGCCCTGTTAGGTAATTAATCCCCAAAGACAGCACTTGCAAATGGTGTGTGGTACCAGGTGTCTAAGGCTAAATTACCCCAGCGTCCAGGGAGCTGTTCTCCTGTGCTGACATGTGCTCTTTTAACCTTGCTAATAATCTCATGGATGTGCTGAGGGGGACTCAGGAGGCTGATAGCCACAGAGGTATGAGCAGAAACACCTTTTTCACTTACTTCTGTAGTTATAATAAAGCTTTCCCTGGAGTTCTAGTAAAGCATTCCTTGCTCTTGCTGTTAGCCTAATGCTTTCTGATCCCAGGCAAGATACTAGGCTGTGTTGCTTTCTGGAGAAGTGTTACCAGTTTAGCTACTGAATTTCTGTACGTTGAGCATTAGGACAGCTTTGCCTGGCCTCTACTACAACTAAGTAAAAAAGAACTTAAAAGATGGTAATTTCCTTCTTTGCAGTCACCTTGCTGTGCTAATAAAGAGCCAGGTAGTGAATTTGTGTTGCAGAACTGAAATCACTTGAAATAGATCACTTTCATTTTTCTCCTTAGAAGTGGTTTGTGGTTTTTTTAGTGGGTTCTTTCAGTCAGTAAGAAATACATTAACAAACCTTACATTAGGTTTAATGGGGTTGCTCTTTACTCCTGGTTTTTGTTTTTCCTTTATGTTCTTAAAGAAAGAGAAAAAAGCTTTTTCAAGTGCAGTTAAAGAAATGTTGTGCAATGCAAATATTTAAATACTGAATTCAAAAGATTGCTGAGACAATCTTCTTAGCAGCAGGTGTCATGAAGAACTTACTGTTGGGTTGGGCAGTTGTCTGAGAAGTTACATTGATGGAAAGATGAATGTGTTTTCAAGTTATATTGATACAAATGATTAAACGTGTTTAAATGCATAGAACTGGCATTAGAGACTAGGTGCAAGTCAATCAGTAGTGGTTATTTCATTTAGTTATTTCATGAATCACTGGGTTGACAGCATTTGGAGCAAGGGAGGGGGGAGCTGATCTGTTTGTGTTGAGCTTGGCTCCCTTTGTGCCTTTCAGCGGCTCCTGCCTCACGGCCCCCAGTGACTTTGAGGGCGGATTGCAGGACTTTGGGAAGCAAGCACACCAGCTGCTGTCTGCAGTCAGTGCCCTGGATGAGAAGTTTGGGACCAGAGTGCCAATTCTGCTCCTCCGAGGGTCTGTAAGTGACGGTGCAGCTCCCTGTGTGCCTTCTGAGGGGAGGGGCTGTGCCAGTGTCCCTCTTAGCTGATCTGTCCATCAATCATGGATCTGCATTCCTGGCACTGTGTGTGTACACACTTGGCTTGGAGTGCTGGATGCTTGTGTACAGAGGTAGGCTTGACTTTGGGAGGCTGCTTGCAACAAGCAAGTCCTCTGATTTTTTATGAAAATGCATCATTTTGATTATATTGGAAGGAACAGCCTTTTCAGAATGAAGGATAAACATCTTGGCTCAATCAGTTGTCTTATGTTTGAGTAAAGCAAAGGATGGCTTCCACTGCAGCTTTGTGTGGCTGTCTGACTTGAAATACTGAAGTAGGGTACCAGAGTGAATATAAATTAATTTCTAGACACCTTTAGTTTTTATTGTTTTGAAATACTCAGCAAGAAACTCACTGGAAATAGATTAGAATAAGAACAAAGTACTTTTCATGTTTACAAACTGAGGAGAAAAGGAATGACCTGTAATACTTGATAAAACTGGATGAATTATGTTCCTTGTTTAACATTTTAGTGAAGTTAAGCTGCTGATTGTCACACAAGTGTACCTAGGGAAAAATGAACTTGCCATGGCCTTGGCAGAAAGTAGGTTAGGAGTGGAACAGGTTAGAGGAGACTCCTGCCATTTTGGTTTACTGATTGTACTTGAAGCTTCCCTGTGCAGGGTGTGGACAAACCTGACAGATTCTTTCAAAACTTGCAGTGCTCTCAACGCTTGCCAGAGCGGTACCAGAGGCACCCTCTCTTTGGCTGTGGAAAAGAGTGGCCAGAGAACTGGTGGAAACTGCTCTGCCAGCAGCTGATCATGGAAGGGTTCCTCAAAGAGGCCTCAGCCCGGAACTGCAAGTTTGCAACCATCTGTATGCTCACCCAGAAGGTACTTCTGGTAGTGAAATGGCCCACTGCGGGCTCCTCCTGAGTAAGCCACAGCTAAGCTGTGTGGTTTATTTCTTTCAGGGTAGAAATTGGCTGTCAGAAGCTGCATCTGCCTCAAATGCAAGTCTTCTGTTACAGTCCAGTGAAGACCTTAATCTGCAGAGACCTTCTACCAGGTAATTGTAGCTGTTCTCTTGAATGCTTCTTTGCTAACATCAGATGTGTCTCTGAAACCTGCTCTTGAGAAGGCAGGCTTGAACAGGAGGAGGCTTTGAGATCCTCAGTGCTCTGGGGTTTTTTTCATGCAGAATGACGATTCTAATAATGAATCAATAACTTGATTTGCCAAATACATCCCTGTGCCAGCTTGGCAAAATGTTATTTTTTGAGGGGCAGTGTCACTGTACAATGGAATTAAAGTGTCATTAATTGCATTACAGCAGCAGGCGTTCTCCTTTGCTCTCCAGGCAGCGCTCCCCAGGCACAAAAGGAACACCACAGTCACCAGGCAAGCAGGTCTGTGCCAGTACCACCCTCCTGCAGTGTGATCCATCCTTGCTCATGTTCAAAATAACCCAAAAAACAACCCAACTTGCAAATGTATCACAAATTGATGTTTTATCAACTGCACACTCAGTGAAAAGATGGTAAATCAGCATTTGTCTTGTTCTTCTGGTTTTTTTATAGATGTCTCTCTATGAGATGTTCTCCTATCACAGAAATGGTAAAACTCCTCCAAGAAGCACTAACACACTTAACAGGTACAGTACTTGAAATTAAAACAGATTTGCCTAATTTTGACTGTGTTAATGGGGATACTGCTTGTCAGGTGATCGTTAAATGAGCATTTTTCTGTGAAATGGGTGTGGAAATGTTTATGTGCATTAAAAAAAAGTGCCTCAAACTTGCTGTACACTGCATTATATTTCAAAATACATTGTATTTGCAAGATTTCACAGTTAACATCAGGGAGCATGGAGGGCTCTGCCCCTTGCCACACCAATCTGCAGAAGACTGAGACCAACTCGAGGCTCCCTCAGGTCAATAGAAATCAAATGACCTCTTGCAAAAAGCAGACCAAGTAATTTCTTTTCCTGGCTCATGTGCTGCTTCAGATTAAATGCACCTTGTATTTCTGGGTGGATTCCTCCTTCAGGCCCCCATTCTGGTGCTGGCAGATGACAGGAAGAGAGGCTCTTATCACTTAGGTGAATGGTTGCTGCTGCAACCATGTCAAGACAGATTATTTTGGGGACAGTTAAAATCCAAACCAAGTTATTTTGCACTGTGCTTAGGAGAGGAGGCTCTTAGTCTGACTTGTGTGCTAACAGATATTGCAGTGTAATCATGGCAGTCCAGCCAGGGGTAAATGTCCCTGAGCCCACGGACTGGGAGCTGTGCTAATTCACTCACAGCACAGCAGCTGTGTCCCTGTCACTGATGGTTTCATGGTGAATCAGTGCTGTTTGCCAGGATTAATGTTCTCAGCCATGAGCAAAAATGGAAGGTGGGATGTCATAGGGGACGAGTGACTGTTAGAGCTTGTTTTTGTTCAAGATATGGGAATCCAGCATTGAGAGATCCTGCTGAGTTGGGTTGGGTTTTTTTCCCCCACCAGACTCCCACAGATATTATTTCATCTGCTTGAGCTTTGTGCAATAACAGCCTGTTTTTAGGTTACAGCACCAGATCAGAGAAATTGTGATGTTAAGGACACTGCTGGTTGTATCCCAACCAGCTCCAGTCCTGCCTGGGGGCGGAGCTGGCACGAGGTGCTCTTGGAGCTGGCAAAATAAGTTGTGCTGCTGCTCTCCCACAGCCTTGAACCAAGTGCCTGAATAAGCTGATCTAAAGCGAGGCTTGCTTCACACTTGGTTTTCTGTTAGTGTTTCAGGGCGCTCACCACTGAAATCTCCTTTGAAGCCCCAAGAACCAGGTGTTCCATCCCGAGAAAAAGAACTAGAGGTAAGCTTTTCTGGGCTGGGGAGGAGATCTCTGAACTGCAGTCAGCCTGCAAACCACAGATGTTCTGTGTTTGGGTGGCTGGCTTGGACAGCCCTTAAAATTACTGAGTTGTTTTGAATAGAAGTCCCAGAATAGGACTGGAATACACGAGGAGGGATTAATGGATTGCAGGGGTTTTGTGTATTATTAGAAAGATCAGGGAGGTGATAACTTTTGCTCTTGTAACAATTATACTTGTGAGTGATGTAGAGCTGAGAATTTGGCTCCTTCCTTCCCAGACTGCTCTGTATGGCAAACTGCTGACTGCTAGACAGAAGGTAGCTAATGAGAAGGAAATTCCTCCAGCTGTCTTGGCAACCAACAAGATCCTGGTGGAGATGGCCCGGATAAGGTAAAGCCAGCATGCAGGCATGTTGTACAAACTGGGGAGCTTGCAAGCCAAGTCACAAATCCCTTTCCTGCTTCTGCTGGGAGAGTGGAGGCATCTGAAGTGCCTCCCCAGCTACTAAAGGGCATTAGGCAGCAATATTTTGGGAGTGTCCTATGTTGTTGCATTCTTCATCTTAAACCAGGCCTACGAGCATTGAGAACCTGAAGAAAATTGATGGTGTTTCTGAAGCCAAGTCCACCATGTTGATGCCTCTCCTGGCTGAGATTAAGGACTTCTGCCAAGTAAATGGTTTGCAGGTATGATGAACTCAAGTGTCTTCTCCTTGCAGAGGCCTTAAGGATGGGATTTGTTCTGCAGCTATTGGACTCCACAGAGTTGCCTTTCTGTTTCACAAAAAAACCCCTTTGATCTAGCAATGGGGAACCAAAAGCATGCCTAGTTTTAAAGTTGTTTTCAGGGAGTCTGTGTTGAGAAAGTTTAGCTCAAATGGAGAAGTTTGAATGCCTGAATGCCACAGTTTGTTCTGATGCAATAGTTCCACATGGAGTGAGGAATACCTAAGACAATCTGTTGGCCTGGGCACTTGGTTCTGGCTGATTTTCTTTTCCAAGTTCCTTGGACGATGCCATGCTGGTTTTAGTAAGACAGGAACCATGTGAGTGTCCATCTGGATTCCCTCCTTGCTTTAGTTTCTCCTCCCTTCTTTACTTTTTTTAAGAACATAGAGTTGGGGTCAAAACCGACCTCCAGAGAGATGTTAGTATTACTTTGTCAGGAAACTTCAAATAATGGTAGGGTGATCCATTGGTTGTCACTGGAATACAATTCATTTAATTCTGCTTGATCTCACTTAGACCGACACATTCCCCACATCTGAATCCAAGGTTCAGAAAGAAGCATCTCCCTGGAAGTGTGCTAGAGCCCTTTCTGCCTCAGAGGAGGTGACATACATCCTGTTCCAAGAGAAAAATTACTCTCTGGTAAGCTCTTGACTGTGGAGGCTTCTGCTTTGCTGAAAACTGACAGCAGGGATGCTTGGTCTAGAGGAGAGAGATGTGCAAGTGTTCTTAAATCCTCTGCACAGTGCTGGATGGGTTGATTTAAAACTCTGAGGGCAGTACCTTTCCTGGGAAATGGCAGGTCCTCTTACTTACCTCTGAAGTAGTGGTGTGGCAAACTGAGTTGGGATACAGTGAGTTTGTAATTTCTCAGTAAGCAACTCAAGTTGCTTTGGCTTTTGCTTTGCCACTCCCAAGAGTATGGCTCAGGTGGTCCCCAAGTTACAAGTGTACCTAAGGGTGAATTAACAACAAATAGTTGCACAGTTATTAATGGGCAATTTGATGCTCTGTATCCACTAATCCTGGTGATATGCACAGTGTGTGTATTCCTTGTGGAGAAACGAGTAGAAACTTGAAATGTGCTTTTTTGGAGAGTACAAGATTCTAGTTGGAAGTCGGTCCTTGAGAAAAACAAGTTTGGGTCAGTCAAGTCTGAGATGCTTTGCTTGGAGGCAAATGTTTTAAGAGGAAATTCTCCTAACATGTGAAAGTGAGGGGGGGTTTGCTTTGGTGCTGTTATCCATGTTCTGCATGGATATTCTGTATTACGACCCTGAGAGGTCAGGTGCACCACAGCTCCTTGAGCTCAACCAAGTTTCCATGAAGTTCTGAGAGACAAACACACTTGACAAGCCTGAAAAGAAATGAGACAGCTACTAGGAATAACTCAGTGTCTGGGGGAGCTTTGCTGCGCTGCCGTATGCCGGTGCCTCTGGACTGTATTTTGGGAATGCCACCCCCACCACGTGAACCCCTTGTGCCTTTGCTTCCCCAGAGGGCCATCAGTGAGTGCAGATCTCTGCCCCTGGCCGTGGTGGGCACCCACCTGTGCCAGGCGCTGCGGGCTGGCTACGCCGTCAGCCTGGAGCGCGCGGGTTTGAGCCCCGCCGTGCAGCGGGTGATCAGGGACGTCATCCACAGCCCTCCTGTGAACTCTGGTAAGCTGTCACCCACCCTGCCTGCACCTCCTCCTGCCCTGGAGGGCTGGGGCACTGCCAGGGACACTGCTTTCCTTGCCAGGGTCAGCTGTAAGATAACTCTGTCACCATCCATGACAGTGGGGCAGACCTTTACAAATCCTTTGACTGGATTGCATGGAAGCGATTGAGACATCCCTCTTAAATCTGTGTTTACTTAAATGTTTTTGGGAAAAAAAAACATCAGCCTGACAAAGTGTTCCTGTAAATACTGCCATCCTCAGGAAACACACTGGGAATTTATCACAGGATCTTGCAGGTCAAACCCATGCATTTTTATCTTCTTACCTTTTCTATGCCTTAATCCATCCTGTGCTTTAACGAGGTGCAATGAATGTATTTTATGATATAAGAAAACTGCATTGGGGTAAATGCAGTATTTATAATTAATTATAGTATTAATTATTTATATTAACTATAGTATTAATTATAGTATTAATACTGTATATTTATTTTTCCAAGACACTACAAAAATATTTTTATTTATATAAATATTATATTTATTATAATATAATTATAATAAATATTGATATAATAAATATATTTATTATATCAATATTTATATTTATAATATTAATTATAGTATTAATACTGTATTTATATTTTTCCAAGACACTACCAAAATATTTATTTATATAAATATTATATTTATTATAATATAATTATAATAAATATTGATATAATATATTATATTTATTATATTAATATTATAATATTTATAATATTAATTATTGTATTAATACTGTGTTTATATTTTTTCCAAGACACTACCAAAATTCAAGAAATCAGAAAACTTACTCCTGCAAATATCGAGCTCTATCTGATCAAGATGATGATTGCGCTGTTGGAGAAAGAGGATAGAAATAAATCTCAGGATGGCTTAGGTATCAAAAGAAGGTTGGTGTGGCCTGAAGGGCAGCAGGGAAAAAGAGGAGCAGATCAAGCCAGCGGGGAAGGTGCCAGGAATAAAACACAGGTTAGTAAAAAAAGGTTATAAAACTGTAAAATCATGTTTTCTTTGTAGAACAGAGTAACAGAATGTTGTTGGTGTTTCCAGCAGTGCTTAGTGTCTCATCTTCCCAATCCATCTCTCCCTCAGTTTTGAGTAGAACTGCCTCCTCCTCCTCAGAGGAATGCTCAGAGCAGAAACTGAGGATTCTTTTGGGATAAGTATGGACCTAGGAAGAGGTCAGACCTGTGCAGCTTAGCTGTGATTTGTTAGACACATTACAAGTTCTTCCCAGTGTGAAAACTTGGGTGTGCTCATTCCTCCATAGCAACCAAATCTGGGTTGTGCCCTTGCATTGGTACCTAACAACCCACCTGACGTGGGAAAAGAGATTCTCCTGCTGTGCAGGAAGCAGGAACATTAAGAGGATGAAAAAGCCAGAGGCAATTGCAGCCAGGAATGTCTCAGTCCTTGGGTTCCTATATTGCTTGAAAGTTCTGAGCACAGCCTGATAACAAGTGTCTCCTGGAGGACAAATCCTGGGAAATAAGGAGCTCCATACTCCAAATCCTGCTGCCTGTGCTGGGATTTCATGTCTGAGCCTTACAGGGCCTTGGGCCGATTTCTTAAACACCGGCTCAAACAATTTTTCAAGCATTGCCATTTTGCCAGATTGATTTTCTTGCTTCCCTGAGTGCTGTTTTGTTTCTACAATGTCTGTGTCAGAGGCTTCTTTTTCCTGCAGTTGACCTCCTGACAGTCCAATTGCCTGAGCTCTGATCACCACTTTTCCTTTTCCCCTGCTACTGCTAACCTCCTGAAGCTAATAGTGGGAACAACATGCTATTAGTAATCAAATTAATATAATCCAAAGGAACAGATGCAAATCCAAAAGCTAATCCAAACAGTCTTTATTTGCTTCTCCTTCAGAAGATGCCCTGGTTCTAATAATTCTCTGTAGCAAGCAATTTTAAATCTCTTAGTGGATGTTCTTGGATTTGAATGGCCTGATGTTGGTGCTGTTTTTACAGGGTAATGGGATCAACCCAGCAGCCAAGGAGGGAGCAGAGAAAACCCATCTGCATGTGGTGCCTGTGGCTTTGGTAAACAGATGTTCTTTCTCCAACAAAGCACGTGGTAAACTCGCCATTAGTGAGGATTTTGGTAACACAGGGATGTGTAGCTGATGCAAAAATGCCAGCGTGACTGCTGCAACCTGTGACCAGCAGGATGATGTAAAAACCATCAGTTAATATCTCTGTGCTGGTTTTTAACTGACACTTCAGCTGTAAAAACACATTTGAAAATATAACACTTGTGAGTCACAGGTAAATATTTCAAGTTTTCAGAGCCCTAGGGATGGAGGAAGCGTTTTTCTCCACTAAAAGTAAAAAAAAGGCCCAAGTACAATTTCCACTTGCTGTGTGTTTGAAATGCACCAACTTCACTTGCACAAATTTTATTGTGGTGGAATGAGGAAGAAATAGGCAGTGTCCTCATTAAGCAGAGGTGTTGGAACTTTGTTGATGAGAGGCTGTGACCCAAGTAACACTGTGCTTCCTTTGTGTCCCACGGGAAGGCTGCAGGGAGCGTGGATACCAGTCAGGCAGGGAGCAGGGGGGCAGCAGGCCCCTCAAAACCCAACACCCCAGCCTCCTCCAACCAGCCTGCCCTCCATCCCAAGGAGGAGAAGCCCTTTGCCTGACTCTAAACCAAAGGTGAGACTGCAGGAGCACAGCCCAGACCTGGTGACTGGGGTGGGCATCTTCAACACCCAAATTCTCAGCTTCTGTCTGGCTTCCAGACTGTGTCTCAAACCTTGGCCTGGCTTGCCAGCTGCCATTTGTCTCATCGACATCCCTGAGGCTTTTATTATCCCTGCCACGTTGCTTTTATTGTCCTTGTTGTGTCCAAATATCCCACTTGGACAGCAGTAGACTGCTACAGGAAACTTCTCCCCCAGTACATTTCGTCAGCCATCTCGTGGCAGATGCTTCCAACATTTTGAGAGGACATTTGGTTCCTTTTTTTTTCCTTTTAAGTACATGGTTCTGTGAGGCCGTGACGATCACATTAAGGATTTTTGCACTGGTGTTGAACACAAGCTGTATGAGCAGACATTAAGAGTTTTTATTTAAAGGGGAGCTCATGTCTCTGACCAGCACCACTTGTTGAACCCCTTGCTTCAGTTTGAAGCTGGAGTGCAAATATTTCTCAGCCTTGATTCTCAGGGTTTTATTCTTAATCCCTTAGGCACTTGAATAAGGTGTTGGATTTAAGTGAGGCATAAGCCTTCCGTGAACAATTTGGACAGTTGATGGCTCCAGCTGAGTGTGAATTTGAGGGGTAGAGCCAGGCTGTCAATGTGCATTTCCTTCCACGTTTGTGTGTTTGTTTCCTTCCACGTTTGTGTGTTTCTTTCCTTCCACGTTTGTGTGTTTGTTTCCTCCCAGAACTCACATCCCCCTGCCAAGAGGAGGGTGCCAGAATGGTTTGGAACCTCGGCAGCAGGAGCTGGACCTGTCACCCAGACCAAGAAGTGCAAAACAGAGACCAGAAAAGGGATTTTCAGTTGAATGTGGAAATCAAGATGATTGGGTTTTTAATCTTTCCCACCACCACGAGCATTATCTGCACAGACTGTTGCTTCACAGGGGCTTTAATTGCCCCTGCTCTACTCCGCATTATTCCTGCTGCTGCCTCTTCTCTTCCTCAAGCAGGACGTTTGGGACTTTTTCACTGTGTGAAACGGGATGCTAATAAAAGGAGTTAAATAAATAAACGTTATCTGTGTGTGTGTGTGTGCGTGTGGCGGGGCCGGGGGCGGGCAGGCCCGGGCCGCGTTGCCATGGCGACGGGCGGGCCGTTTCCGGGGCGGGGCGCGCGGGGGCTGCCGGGAGCGGCATGGCTCGCTAGGCGGCGGCGGCGCGCGGGTGAGGGGGCGCGCGCGGGGGCCGCCGTGAGGGGCCGGGGGCCGGGAGCGGGGACCGGGAGCGGAGAGGGCGGCGTGGGAGCGGCTTCCCCGCTCCGTGCGCCGGTGTAAGGGCGGCCAGGCACCGGCAGCCGCCGGCCGCTGGTTTCCGGTCGCCCGCCCGCCGCGCTGCCACTTTGTTCCGTCCTGCCGGTGGCCGTGGGGTCCCCCGTTTACCGGGTAGCCGGCTTTCCTACCCTGCTATGACCGTGAAGGCTGGTCCGGCATTCCCGTTCACACTCCTTCAGGTTCCGGTAGTGCAGTGACACCTTTACTCTGTTATTTAAGTCCATATTCGGGAAAAGGAGGAGCAGACAAGAAATAAATTGCTCCCCAGGGGTGTGCTCGCAGCACCGATCCTGACAGAGATCACGGAGCGTTTGTACAACACTCCCAGGCCCAGAGTGGGATTCCTGGCGTGTCCCGTGTAGGGATAAGATTTAGAATCAGTGGTGGGACCCTATGGCTCCCATCGGACTTAGTATATTGCGTGATAAACAGATAGTTCCGCTCCTAACCAGTTTAGTGACGCCGACACCTTTTTCTCGCCTTTTCCCCGTGGCAGAATCATGGACCCCAGCTTGCTGAGGGAGCGGGAGCTGTTCAAAAAGCGAGCCCTCTCCACGCCGGCCGTAGAGAAACGCCCGGCGCTCTCCTCGGACTCCTCTGCTTCCAAGAAGAAGAAGGCCAAGGTAGAACAAGGGGGCTCCTCCAGCTCAAAACAAAACACAGGTGGGTGGAAGTCTCCTGTCCAGCAGCTGCTTGGTGTTTCCAGCTGTTTGTCTTTAAGCTGTAGTTTGTTAACGTGAATAACGCTGTATCTGTGAGTTTTGCTGGTGGCTGTTGTCATTCTTTCTTTAAATTACCACATCTGTTAAGAAAGCCACTGGCACAATGTGAAAAACCCATCCCCTACTGTGCATATGTGTTAAGCCTCATCCCATGGCTTGTTTGCTGTTGCTCTGTTGGAGGAATCACTGTTGCCAAAACGATTCGTGTGAAACTGTGCTTTGGTCTGTGGATTTCAGTGCTTGCTGAACAGGCAAATAGCAGGGGTATCATTAATTTTCTCTGCTTTTGGCATGTTGGATAGGGCCTGGAGCAGTCTGGCCTGGTGCAAGGTGTCCCCATGGCAGGGGGTTGGAACTGTCTGGCCAAACCATTCCACGATTCTGTGATTATTTCTGGCAAGAGAGCGCCTAAAACTCTTAGGTATCTGTAAGTAGAAGGGTTTGTACATATATGAGATGGATTTTGCAGGGTGCACCTTGTCTGGCTTGCATGCTGTAATTAGCAGCTGTCCTTGTTTTACCTGGGAGCTAAGCTTTGCTCAGGAGCACCAGGCATTCCAGAGGTTTGGAATGCTTTCAGTCCATGCTCATATTTTGAATAATACCACCCGTGGCTCTCTCCTGAACTCCCAAAGAAACAATGGAGCTAAAAACAACAGAGAAAAACGTCAGGGACTTTGGGAGGAGGGAAGCATCTTCTGTCCCAGGGGAAGAGTCGGGAATTTGGGTATGTGTCTGCAGCTTCTCAGGCACCAAATAAAGTATCAGCCAGACATTCTAAAATAAATCAAGGGAGGCCAGGTTTCCATCCCATCCCTTTTTCACGCTCTCCAAACAAAACAAAATTCTGCGTGGAATAGCCGAAGCTGCGTCACTGGGGTGAGCGGGGTTTGCAGGGAGGAAGGGATGGGGGAGTCAGGAAGAGGGCAGAGGGTACAAATGTGAGTCTGATCTGGGGGATTTGAGCAGATAAAGAAGGTTTCATTTTGTTTCTGTGGTTTTTGGTGGGCTGAGAGTTTCTCTAAGTGCTTTGGTGGCTGTCAGACAGTTTGCTTACACAAACAGGGACCCAGCGTGGCTCTGAGGAAATAAACTTGATCTTTTGTGCTGCTGGCTGCCTTCCAGGCAGCACCAGGAAGGTTCCAGGGTTTCTACAACACTTTTATGCTGCAGAGTCAAAATCCATTGCCTCAAAACCCGCTTTTTATTTCAGGATATGCCTGTCAGGATATGTGGGTGTCAGAGACGGGTCTGGGGAGGTGAAGTAAAAATCTAATCCTGGGAATCCTTGTCCCACCACCCCAAAGAAACAAAAACTACGGTGGTCAGTCCCAGTTTTGTTGTGCAGTGGCCCCAGAGGTGATAAATGGAGTCACAGTCTCTGTGTGTTGGCTCTGAGTGTCCCTGGCTGTGTAGTGCCCACGGGTCCTGCCTCACTCTGTGATGCTGTGACTCAGAGAACCTGTCCTTGTCACTTTTTGGGGGAGGAGGGATATCGAGACCATGCTAATCTTTAAATGACTGCACAGCTAAATCTGGCCTGTCTGTGGAGTCTGGCTCTAAGCTTCCCACTGCTCCTGCAGCAATTACTGCACAGACATTGCTATCATTATTTCAGCGAGTTATTTGAAAAAATTCACAACTAGTTTACTCAGTTCAGAGTAGGAACTGGGAAATAAACGAAATGGGTCAAATCTGTTTGTTTCATTTTATTAATCAGTAGTAAATTGTGGCTGTGGTCTTGGTCTTTGTCTTAAGACCTTTGTCTCAGGGGTCTCCACCAAGAGTAGTCAAGAGCTGAAATCTTCAGGGGCTGTCTTGTGGGAAAGAATCATCCTGAGTCTTCTCTGGTACTGTGCAAGGGGACACCTTTGCCTTCTGTTCCTTGTGCCCACACCTGTTCCCCTTTGTGAAATAAAAAGCTGGGATAAGTCCCATGTGCTTCTCGGGAAGGCATTGCCACAGCAGCAGAGGCTGGCGTGTTGCACACACTGCCCTCTTGTGTGCAGCCACGATGGGCATTTTGTGGCATTGCTGCAAGTGTCCACAGCATTTCCTTTTAGGAGAGAGACATTAATTGATTCAGTGCATCCCAGTGGCTGCTCTGGCCTCTTGAGCAGGACTTTCCAGTGACACCCATCCTGACATGTCATCCTTATCACCACTGACATTATCTTCACTGCACGTCTTGGTGTGAGTCCTGAATTACCTTGTTCTTGGGGCATGGGCTTCCATCAGCTGTGCTTTTGATTTTGAGCTTGAGGCATTCTCTGCCCAGGGGACTGGTCCTGGCCAAACTCCCCTGTAGGAGGAGTGTCTGAGATGAAAGGTTGTCAGGGTTTGTGGCTGCAGGAGGAGTTGGCTTCTCCGTGTGAAGCATGGCACTAGCTGTGCTAGTTCATGGTGCTCTGGGTGTCTTGTGGCTCCACCCCACCAACCAGGAGCAGCAATTAGCAAGTCTTCCACTGTGTCCAGATCTTCTGGAGCCTGGTCATGCTCAACCTGAGAGAGGGATTTGATATACATATAAAAAAAGAGATCATTATGGGTACTGCCCATAGCACAAAGGTGTTTTGGACATGGATGGACTGTGACATGGCTCTGGCCATTTAGGTGGGTTTTGTTTTCTTCGTGACAGGAATGTTTTCTGGGGTTAATACAGGTAAATAACTTGTCCCACTTGTAGCTTTGCTCTGGGACATCTCTGTGTGGGTTCAGGAGTGTGAAGGTCTTGCCAGGAGTTACTGTTGGGCACTGGTGTTACAGTTGTCATTTGTAACTGCAAAACTGGAATGGTTTTAAAAATAACAGGCACAAGACAGCTACAGGAGACTGGTGAGCCAGGACTGTGAGGGTTCTGTGGTCAGGAAGGGGTGAGTGTGAACTCTGGGGGGGTGTCAGCAGGCAGATGAAGGCAAGTGAGGTTCTCTTGTGCAAAGTGAGAACTGCTCTCTCTGGCACAGGGCTGATCCTGGTCTGGCCTCCTGCTGGTGCCTGAAAGCTGCAATGGGCTGGGTGACATCCCCTCTTCAATGTGGGAGGTCTGTGGCCCATCTCCCTGCCTTCTTGGCAAGAACTCCATCCGTTCCAGTTTGGCTCTGAAAGTTTGGGATAGGGATGACAGCTCCAGCATGTCCAACTCCCTGCAGTGTTGTGGTTGCCACTGAAGCAGCAGCCTTGGGGCAGGGAATTATCCCTGCTTATTTCCAGCAGGATTTTTGGAAAGGGTCAGATGTTCTGGAGGTAATGGGTTACATAGGTCTCAACACCCAGAAATTGTTGGCCAGTAAGGGGAGAAACAATTCCCTGGAACTGGAGAAGGGGGAAAAAAGGGTCAAACCACCCTTAGGAGGACTAGAAAAGACCATTTTAGGGACCCATTTCTTGTTGGCTTAGTTCTCCTCCCACCACCCTCTCCTCTAAAAGCAAGAAACCCATAATAAAAAGTGCTGCCAAAGGCTGGGATTCACCCAGTCCTCTCATGCCTGTAGGGTCTCTTGCTGTTCAACCCTTTTTTCTTACCCCTTGTCTGTCTGTCCTGTCCCTGTGTGGTTGACTCGGTGGGACAACACTGCTGTCTTTGCACTGAATCTGATCAGACAGTTGAACATTTTATAAGTGTTTCCTTCAGTTTTATGCACGTTAGGCAACATTTGTTCGGTCAGGTAGACAAAATTCTATGCTAGTCACTCAATATAAACAGCAACAGTTCATCTCAAAACAAAAACCTTTTTCCCTCCCGTAACACTGCAATGGATTGTCTTTCTGCTGAGCACTTGGAAAGCCTTTGCCAGTGATTCCAGCTGACATCCAGAGATCAAATTGCAAGTCCAAAAGAAAAAAAGCACATGACTTGCTCATTTGTAAGGTACAAGAGGCTTCATTGGGGTGTCAGACCAAGTTCTCCAAGTGCAGGTGCTGGGTGCTTCCTACACCACCTCCGTTTGGCGCTTCCTGAAGCTGTTCATCATCGCCCTGACGGGGTTGGGCTCGTTCTCCAAGTCCTTCACCGTCTTGTTCTTCACGCAGCAGCAGCAGTCCAGCAGCTCGTACAGGAAAGCCAGCACCACCAGAGAAACCACAGTGAAGATGAATATGATCAGGATAACAAAGCAGGCAGTGTTCCAGTTGTCGTGGAAAGGGTAGATCTTTTGCACTTGGAAGCCCAGATAGTGGGAAATGGATGTAGTAGTCTCATTCCAGTGAGTGCTGTTGAGGGTTGCCATTCTTGAAGAGCTGTCTGAGTATGCTCACTGGCACAGATTTGGGAGCTGAAACACAAAAACAAAGCTGTTGAGGACTCTGTCAATCAAGGACATGCTGTGATGTTTATCACAAAAACTACTTAAACTCAGACTAAGTGCTCAAAGTTTCTACTAACTTGGATTGTTGCATGCTCATATTTGCTCATCAAAATATCAAACTCCAGATGTATAAGTTTGTGATAGGACCTGAACATTTATTTTGGCAGTGTCTAGTTCATGCAGGCATCATGTGGTGTAAGCTGTTCAGGAATGAGAGAGCTTTGCTTCTTTATTTCAATTTTATGCACAAACAGCTTACAAACTAGATTTTCAAGGTGTGCAGTGGTTTCAACCACCTGTTCATCATCAGTCTCGAGGCTGCCACTTGCATTATTTCGGAATTGCCTGTTTGCACAGACTTGTTCACCTGCAAAACTCTCTTGGCTTCAGGAGGGCAGATTTCCCAGCCTGTTCATACCCCTGCTGAGTAGTTTGTGTTGGAGAAACCTGGCTGCCCAGATGGCCCTGAGAGTGTTTGGAAATCTTGTTTGTGGTGCCCTGTCCATTGGGCTGGATAGCAGGGAAAACCCAACCCTTTCTGAGGAGTTGTTATTCCTTACTTTCAGCTCTGCCTAAGCCTGGCCCCAGCGCTGTCTGGTGGCACCCAGCAGAGGAAGAGGCTGCTCTGTGGTGAGGGGGGGAGATGAAGCAAGAGGTTGGCTTCAGCAAATCTGTCTTTGCTCTACAGTCTAATGTAATAAAACTTGTCCAGGGAGCTACAGTAACTTCTGGTTGTCTGGTGTGGCTGTGGACGTCATAATAACCTTTGAATCTCTCAGGGAACTTAAAAGTGGGTGTGGGAGGAGGAGATCAAGTCAGATCTCCATATTTCCCTGAGGAAATAGCGAGGAGTTTTTAGGTGGAACATGGTGGTGATGGTGTCTACTAAAGCAGTCTGAGCACCTGTCCTTATTTCTGTGCAATTGTTAAAGAAAAGGATATAGTGAAAACCAGGGTCATGCTGCCAAACCAGCTTGTGATCTATGTCTTATTTTTGTTGTTCAAATATTATACATTTTGTTCTTTATCCTTCTGTCTTCAATGGATTTAAACTGAAACGAAAGAGCTTTGTTGTTGGGAAGGTCCCTGGCATTAGCCTGTCCCATACAGACATTTACTGGAGCAGTTGCACTAACTTACTGTTTCCTCTCTTAAATCTGTAACTGAGTACACAAATTAGTAATTGAATATACAAAGTATGACTGAGATGGATGGGATTAATTAAACTGTTGGTGGGTTTTCTTTTTTTTCCTTAAACAAAAGTTTAAAGAGCAAATCCAAGCTAAAAATACTCCTGGCTTGAGTCAGGTCCTGGCTTCAAGAGAATGGCTTGATTTGGTCACGCTCTGGGAAGGAAACTCAGCCAACCTGCTATGGGGCTAAAAGTCATGAGGGTTTTTGAAGGGTTGGCTTGAAGACTTATTTAAAATAATCCGTGAGAGAAAGAGAGAGGGGGGAGCTGAATGAAAGGATTTGGAGTCCCCTTTGAGGAGTAATTAAAATAAGCAGGATTTAATTGTGTATTTCAAATGGCAAGAGGATACCTTTGGGAAAGAAAGGAGTTCTGTTTTGAAGTTTGTAAACAGATTTCTAAGACTGAGGGTTTTGCTGGAATCAGTTACGTCTAAGTTTGCTCGCTCTGTAAACACCAGGCACAAAAATGGACTCTTCCTGTGATGCAAAATTTAGTAATTTTAGGGTTTGTTTTTTTTTCATTTATATTGCTCAAAGTGATCAAAATCTGGGGCCACTTGAGGAACCTGCCATGTCTGCGTTGCATAGCTTTGCCAGCACAGCTCTCTGCCAAGGCAGTGTCTCCGTTCCCAAGAGGAGAGGAGCATCCTGGGCACGGCACGGCCAGGCTGGAGCAGTGCAGTGCAGCAGCCATTCCCTTCCCACTCCACAGGCTCCATCAGGGCAGCCATTCCCTTCCCCCTCCAGAGCCAGCCCCTTCCCACCCCACAGCCACCAACAGGGCAGCGGTTTGCACAGTGGAGAGATGGTTGTCTTTGTGCCAGGAGCTGGAATTTAATGCTCCTTCAGGAGGAGGATGGTGATCTCCTTAGATTTGAAGGAGGTGAGGCACATAAAGATCAGCTACTCTGATAAAGATTTGCTGTAGTTATTAAAATATGAGGCTGAAGTAGCTGTTGCCGGCTGCTCAGAATTAAAACAGCCCTAAGGAGGTCAGTGTCCTTGAAAGCTGTCAAAAAAGGGGTGGTTTCCTGCAGTTTTACTTATTTTGTAACGGCACAGCTCAGATTCGTATCATCAGCCAGTCTGATTTGCAATTGTATGTATCCAAAATGCAGTCAGTTAAATATTTAATGAACTGGTTCATCTAAAATCTGCACTAGGTTTTAATTTAAAAGCATTAGCATCTTTGGGCACTGCAGAGGAGCAGCTTTATTTGAGATCATATTCACGGAGCAGAGGGAAATGACTGGCAGAAAACCCTTTTAACGCAGCACTGAGGAAGTGCTGTTTAAGAAAGCCCTGAGCAGACATCTCGGGGTAAAAGCATTTACAAATCTCAGGTGCATTCTGACCCCGCTGTTTGCCTTCTATCGATGGCTGCTCCAGTATTCCCAAAGATAACAGCTGGCAGCGGGATTCTCTCCCTGCCCAGTGTATATACCACATTTCCAGAGCAGGTTTCTCCTCCACACACACAGATCTCCTTTAGGCAGCCTAATTTACAGAATACCCCCTGGGAGGTAACATTTCTCACATTTCGGCCGGAGCTGTCTTTGTTTTAAGGAAAACCCCTTCGCTGTCGTTTCTGTGAAAACACATAGGATCAATCACAAGGAGCGTGAGGCTGCAGGAAACCAGCCACCTCCCCTGTAAGGACGAAATCCATTTTGTTTACTGAATCTTGGCTTGTTGTGTTAGCTTTGCTGTAAGATGGAGTGGTCATCAATTTTCCATTAGTGCACAGATGGTGAAAGTGCTTGTCTGATCGTGCAAGACAAGCTCCTCCGCCTTCAGCGGGATAAACCCGGCTCAGCCTAGAGAAAAATCATTCTGATTCCAAGAAGCTTTTACAGGTTCTCAGCTTACAGGCATATATTTTCTTTCAGTAATCAAGATAAACCTCAGAGAATGTTATAAAATGATCCACACCTACCTCTTGTGTGAAAGGATGCTGAGAGAGCGCCGTTCTGGTCCCTTTTTTTAGTGCAGCCTATGGCACAGCTAAGATGGAGCTTTCCTTCCATTGGCCAGAGCACGGTGCTGCTGACAACTTCCTTTGTGCTCATTTGCATCGAGCCCTCAACCCCAGGAGTAAATCATTCATAAATATGATGACTCTTGCTGTCTGGAATAAGAAGCAAACCCCTCCCTTTCTTGTTTTTGGGGATGGATGAACTCGTTAGGAGAGGCTGACCCCGCTCTGCTTTGTGCTGGAATCGGCCATCAAACCGTGACGTTTGAAGTGTTAATATCTGCAGATTTCCAGCCTCACCCTGTGATCAGATTCTCTTGTCATGAACTGTAGCAGGCTGCAACCAGGCAGATTAAACAGGATAATCTTCCTGATTCAATTGACAGAACAAAAACATGATAAGTCGTCTTTAACTGTTTGTTCTACCTCTGAATTTATTTTGGGCTTCAGACCTCTCATTACATCTGTGATTTTTCTGTTTATTTATAAAACGTCATAGACATTAAAATGATTCTTAAAATGGAACCCTGTAGGGAAAAATCCCTATGGGCTGCATCTTCAGGGGAGCTGGCTTTTGATTTTCCTCCTTTCACCGCCATAATTTAGTAACCAGAATAAAATATTCTGTAGCTGGAGTTACACTGATTCTTCTGTGTTAATTTTAGAATTGTTGTGCTGTGTAAAGCCTCTAAGACGACGTCATGTCAAATTTCACAATTCTGTTCTTTTCTCTGGCTTCACTGATTTTTGCACAGAAATAATAGGAGCTCTGTGTCTCTGAGGTAGCTGTTGTCCTGTCAGATGTGCTTAGAAATCACCAGAGGATTAAACAATCCCCACAGTGACAAAGAGAAGATGTTCTTTTTCTGGAGTAGCTGAAATTCCAAAAAACTGTTGCCATTAGGTTTGAGCAGTGTTGTGCTGGTAGTGAGGCCTGTGGCTTGTGATAGTGGTTTGTGGATATTTGTGTTTAATGTGCTCTGCTGAGAGCTGGTGTTTATGAAATGGTCATTAACAACCTTGCAAGGATTTTTCAAACAGAGTTATAGCAAACCTCATGATAAAGACAACCAGAGCTGACGACAGAGGAGGTTCTGAGTTGTTGATCCAGTTGTGCAACACACCAGGTTGAATTGGTGTGCATTTCTATGGGTCTGTTTCATAAATTCTCCACTAGAGCTACTTTCAACAATAATTTAAAAAAAAGAATCACAGCCTTCCTTTACCTGCTGTGTAACCATTGAGTGCCTTTTGGGAAGAAGGGAAGCTCTCTGCCCCTGTCTCAGCAGCAGGAAGGTATTGGTGGAGCAAATGCAGTGCATTATTTCAGGGTGGATTAATGTAGTGTAAATGATGATGGGATGTTAAGCCACCAAATTAAACGTGTTCCCTTGTGGCAATAACTCTGCAGTCACTTGCTGCTTTCTCAACTTTTTATTTGTGGTGTTCTGCTGAGAAATGTTCCAGAGCTGTGTCCTGTGAGTCTCTGGGTCTGGATCAAGGTGTGTGCAAGGACTCACCTGAGGGTGGCTGCTTCTGCCACTCCTGTTTCTGTCCAAAGCTGTCATTTCAAAAGCTGCTGGAAGTAGAGTGAGAACGTGATGGAGCTCAGAGCCAACAGGAAGATATCAAAGCATTGTTTGTTTTCTTTCCTTGTAGATCACAGCAATGGATCATTTAACTTGAAAGCTCTTTCAGGAGGCTCTGGCTACAAGTTTGGAGTCCTGGCAAAAATAGTGAATTATATGAAGGTATGGTGTTTTGGTGTAAAATAATACTGTTTTTAAATATTTTAATTATTTCTTGTCCTGCGGTAGCTGGAAAATGCTGAATGTTTCAACCTCTGAAATTCTTTTAGTGCAGAAGTGAGGATTTCAAGAAGCTGCTTGTTAAATTCAAAGTGCTGTCAGTAAATGAAATTGTCAGCATATTGTTCCATCACTGAAATCCTAATTATCCCAGGTCACTTTACAACCAAGATAATGGGGTTTATTTGCAGGAATTTCAAGATGCTGTCAGGTTTTGGGATTCCTGGGCTATTGGTCAAAATGAAGTGTAATTTGGTGCCCACTTTAGTTACTCTTTGGTGATTGAGGTGCTGAATAAAGTGAGTACAGAACTGTAATAGATGCTGTTTGCTTTTCCAGACCCGGCACCAGCGCGGTGATACACATCCATTAACCCTGGAAGAGATCCTGGATGAAACACAGCATTTAGATATTGGACTCAAGCAGAAACAATGGTTAATGAGCGAGGTAAAGAAAGCACATGCTCAGATTTTCATTAAAAAATTCTGATAAACAATTATACACATTTATTAAATTATTAAATATGTAATCAAGAAACCACTAAGTCAGACTGTAACATTCCTTGCTGCCAGCACTGATATTCTGGGGAGCTGAAATCTCTGCTCTGGCAGTGTTGGTTGTGAGGGAGGCTTGACTTTGCTGAACTCTGTCAAAAGGTAGCTCCAGGTGTCTTCCATAATGAACCAGAATATCAGAATGGAATGGAAGAGCTCCTCCCAAGAGGCTTATATAAAATTATTGCTGAGCTTTTGCCAGATGAGAAAAGGTAAACAAATACCCTGCAGCACCAAAATTGGGTCCCTTCTGTGTTAGAGGTGCTCTGTGTTGTGGTGAGTTATGCCTAGGCTGGTGGATCTGGGATCCAAGGGTTTAAAATCCATTTGAACTCAAACCTCCAGCCTGGCAGCTGTAATATGTGGCTCGTGTGCTCCAAAGCACACCAGAAAAAGAGCAGTAAGTGTCTGCACTGTTTCAAGGTTTGAAATTTCTGTCCCTGGTACAGGCTCTAGTCAACAATCCGAAAATAGAAGTCGTGGATGGGAAGTATGCTTTCAAACCCAAGTACAACTTGAAAGACAAAAAGGCTCTGCTCAGGCTCTTGGACAAGCATGACCAGCGAGGGCTGGGAGGAATCCTTCTGGAAGACATCGAGGAAGGGCTGCCCAATGCACAGAAAGCCATAAAGGTGAGGAGCACGTGTCTGCAGTTCAGCTGATTCACTTCTCAGAGGGAAGAGGGACACTAAGACAGAGTTTTCTCCTGAGTTGTTTCTGGTTTTTTGATAGCTCAGAAGCTATTTCAGCAGATCGAATATTGTGGCCTTTTTTGTATTTCATCCTTTACGTTCAGGTTTGCCCTGATGTCTCAGCACAGCTCTCAGAGCTCTTTCTCACAAAAGGCTCATGATCTCCCACATTCCAACTGTAGGCATTTAGTTCTGCTTTCCCACCCTGACCTCAGTCCTCTGATCTCATTTTTGAGTTATTAGTGTACTCATGTGTTCCATGGCCAGATACTTTGCTGCTTCTCCAAGCTTGTTGTTTTTTGTAGCACAAGGTCTGGCTCTGTTGGAGTTGGAGACCTTCAGCTTGGAAATGAGGTGATTTTGAGTTGTTCTTTTGCATTTGTTTTTGAGGCTTTAGGGGACCAGATCA
The DNA here is from genome assembly GCA_017589585.1 of Phylloscopus whistleri. NCBI lineage: Eukaryota > Metazoa > Chordata > Aves > Passeriformes > Phylloscopidae > Phylloscopus > Phylloscopus whistleri. Next base: position 1,842,248 of record JADMLD010000092.1, read on the forward strand.
TCTTTGTTAATCGCCCTGATAAGAAGAAAATTCTTTTCTACAATGACAAGAGCTGTCACTTTGCTGTGGACGAAGGTAGGTGTTGTTTTACATTGTTTTCCATGACAGTTGATCTGAATTCATCTTCAGCACCTCTCTGTATGAGCAGTCTTAAGGTAGAGCAGACTTTTAAGGTGATAATGAAATATTTGGTGTGTCCAGATGTGAGGGGAATGTTTATATTAACAAGAGGCTAGCGAGACCAGTGGTAATACCCTCTGCCTTATGATGGGTACACTGGAACATGGTACCAGGAATCCAAGAGTTGTCTTCAAGAGCAGTGGTACAGAAGAGAGTAAAAACCACCTCACTGTGAATAAAATGGCATCTAAAACTTGGCTGCTTTTTGGGAAGCCAAAAAAACCCAAAGGAATTATTTGTGGGTGCAAGATTTTTGTTGGGTTTTTTTCCCGGTTTATTAACCATGTGCCTTTTATTGGTGAATGCAGCAAGAAGCCATAAATGGAACAGAAGGAGGAAGCACAGAGGGATGAGATGTGAGCAAAATCCTTGAGAGGGGGTGGTTACAGCTGGGAGGAGAGCACAGATCTGGGGCAGTGCTGCTGCCCAGGGCAGGAGTGGATTTGGGGCTTCATAAGTTCAGTGTCTTTGCTGTGTCACAAACAGTGGTAAAAATCCTCTGGTGCCATTTTATGCACAGAAATTAATTATGGAAATCAGGGAGTGTTCCAGTAATGACATTAATGCCAACATCAGGTGTCTGTAAATGCAGAAAGGGGAAGGCAGTCTGTGTCAGAAGATCTTATTTTGACTGACTCAGTGACACTGAACACTTTCTTTTGTTAATGTATTGTTCTTGTAACATGACACATAAAGCCATTGCATCACACAGCATCACATTATGTATGGTAAAAAAAAGAGTTTTGATACATATTTGAACTGCTCTACTTACAGGACCACAGGAGGATGCATAAAGATCTTTATTTCTTTGCCTGTCTCCAAGGGAATCTTTATTTCTGAGAGAATTTAGCAATTGAAGTTATCTATCATTAACTGTTTGTTAAGTACTGAGAGTACACACTTTTGATTTCAGTAATAATAGCTTTGTTTCACGAAGGTGATTAGGTAGAGGTGACATCTACAGTATTTAAAAATATGAAAAGTATTTCAAAAGGTTGAAGTGAATTTCTTTTTAAACAGTAATTTCTGTCATTTCTTGGTAGTGGCAATAAAACTATATTCAAAATACAGAATGGATTCACTGGGGAATTTCTGATTTCCAAATGTTTAGGAGTTTACCATGAACCCTGTCATTCTTTTAAGGTAGAGCCTTTTTAGTCCATCAGCCCACAGGTTTTGGGGGTCTGAACATGGCCAAAACATTTAGAAATCAGTGCTCTTGCAGTAACTTTTGAGACAGAGCTTTTAAGTGTTAGCCACTGGTTGTATCGTGGTCGTGTTGCTAAATGAAGGTTTCTTCTTGTGCAATTTTTCCAGATAGCAGGAACCCAACCATACTGTAAGAGCTATCAGAGGGAAGTCTCTCCCCTGTTGCTATTAGCTTACAATAACTCCAGGATTAACTGTGAAATTTCATAACAGAGCCCATTTTGTTAAGATGCAGACAGAGGCATCAGGCAGCCAGGATAAATCCTGGGCTCTTCTTACATGTTGTAGCACACCCATGATTGCTTAGAGCAAGCAGTGCAAGCTACCAGAGGGAGGAAGAGGTTAAAAAACCCCTTTAAAACGCCTGGCCTCCTGCTGAAGGAAGGCTTTTAAGCCTTCGGTGTGTGTCCTGAAGGGATCCAGCGTGCAGTGTTTGTAGTTCAAGGTGGCTCTGCTTCCTTTTATCCGCAGGTGGCAGTAGCTTCCCACCGGAGCCAGAAATGATGTTTTGTTGTTGCTCCGTTCCTGCTGGTTTTGGTTTTCCTTTTGATGCTTTGTTCTGAGAGGGGGCAAGAATACGTTCTCTTTTGTGGCTGTTGTGGTCCCCCTGCATATTGCCACAGCGCTGGAAACACCCCTGAGTGGGTTCACTCACTCACTGCAGCTGGAGCAGGTCCTTTCTCCAGCCACGTTACCCTGTGACGAAGGAAACCCATCCTTCCCAAGCAGCTTTGCTTTAGGATCCTTTCCAGAGCAGCAGAAGGGTGTCTCTTATGGAGTCACTGGCAGAATTGTCTGTGCACAGGATGAGTTATGACACGTCTCTGCCTTAGCAATGCTGCTGCAGCTCATTATCTCCGGCAACGTTAAAATGAAGTTTTTAAAAGGCTGCAAAATAAGCCTTGAAGTGTTGGCAGACTCTTTGATCTAGCAGCCGATGACAGTTCAAAATATGTTTCTGGTGTAATGTTTATCCTCAGAAATAAGGTCTCTGTGCTCCTGGGTGCACAGTGCTGCCGTACGACATCGCGGTTCAGAACGTGTGTTGGCTGAGGGTGGCAGCCTTGAAAAGTCGGGTGTCCTCTCCCGCTGCTGCCTGAGCTCCGTCAGCAGAGAAAGAGGAGCTGCCAGGGCAATTTGGAGCTCGCTGCTTGGAGTAGTGGGAGGACCTGCTTTCTGGCAGTGCCTGCCTCTGCCCTTGATGGCTGAACAAGCTTTTTTCTCTCCCCCCTGTGAAAATAAATCCCAGTGTATCGCAGCAACGGAGCGGTGCCTATATATCGTGATCTCAAGGGTACTGGAGAAGGTTTTAGCAGTAAGGAACGGCTTTTGTTCTTCCTTTTATGTGATTAGCCGAGGAAGGTTCAGATTGCATGTGTTCCTTCTGGACTTCCTGGCTAATTAATCTACTGTCAGTGGTGTGGAGCTGAAAGTGTTTAGAAAAGCAGGGCCAGATTTCAGGTGCTTCAGCCAAGTCAAACGCTGCCTTTTTGTGCTGGGGCGAAGCGCTTTGCATGTGAACAAGGCTTTCACCCCTGTGCTGAATGCTGAAAGGCCAGTTTGATTGCCTAACTGCTAGAGATGGTATCTTTCCCAGCTGAATGCACTATAGGAAGTATTGCTTGCTGAAAAACTCGCATACTTAATTATTTTAAAATTCTTCCTAAGCCTTTGAAGGGCTTTAGAGAATGGCCAAAGCTTCTTAAATTTAACACTGTAAAACCTGCTTGGAATCAGTGCTGATTTACGGCTGTGGTGGTCCAGGAACAGCACAGATTTAGCATCAAGCACCTTTTGCTTCTGGTATAAATCCAGAGCTGTGTTCTCTGGGACTGTTAGGACTGTTGTTTCTTCCCTTCTACACTGTTTTTGTCCTTTGCTCAGCTTTTGGCTTGGCTCACTGGAGATTTTTAAGCTGTTTTTAATCTCTGGCAGATTTTATTACCTGTGTGATGTATCAGTTTATCTCCACAACCATCTCAACCTTTCTGCAAGAGCAGGTGAGGCGGTCAGAAGTGCTGGATAAGCCTCTCCAAAGTCACCAGGCAGTCATTTACCCATGACTTCATTCCCCAAATGTAAGCATTTATAGAAAGGAAGTGTGTTAGAGTATAATCACTCAGGGTATGTCAGTGCAAATTGTTTTCATCCATGAGGCACCTCGTGATGCTGTAGAATCAAGGTAACTGTGCATCCTTACCCCTTGGGTATTTCAGAGAGAGGAGGTGTCTGCAAAAGCTTTGTTATGCTGCCCTCTGCTTAGCTCTGTGTTGGTTCCTGCTGGTCAGAGCTCATTGTTTTGAGTCTGTGCACGCAAACTTCGTGTTGCTGGAGATGTCAGCAAACATCTAAACTGGCTTTTCAGCCAGCTGCTGGTCTCATTTTCTCCTCTCAGTACTCGAAAGGCCAGAATTTAGCTCTCTGGAGGAGCAAGGAAGCAGCCTGTGAGTAGTGTTGATTGTGTTCAGTTTCTGAGTTAAAATGTTTCAGTGATCAGTTTGCAAGATATTGTGTATAGGATTTGTTCAGGACACTTGCCTCAGTACGGGGATCACAGCTTTCTGCCTCCTCTCAGGAAGATCTGCATTGGAATCAGGACTTGAAAGCTCTGGGGAAAATGCAAATCTCCCTGAGGGTTCAAAGCACCTGCAGGGCTTTGACCAGAAACTCTTGGGAAATTTCTCCCCTGGGGATTTTTTCTGGGCTCTGTCTTGTCAAAGCAGCCTAAGCCCTGCAGAGATTGTCAGCTCGCCTGAGTGCAGCCTGCTGCGGTCAGGTGAAGCCTTGCTGTCCTTTTATCCTCCTGTAGCCATTTTGCTTTTATCTGGCTGATGTATAAAATAATTTAGTGGCTCTGAGAGAAGAGTCTCTCACCTTTTCTGTGCTGTGATGGTGTCAAGATCACCCAGCAGTGAACAGGGACACAGAGAAGGCAAACTGAATGTGCTCTGTAATCATAATGGCTGCAGGCACCACAGGAATGCATCCATCCCAACCTGTTCTCCATGGCTGGCTGGAGCAGGCCAGCATGTGGGGAGCTTCCTGCTCCAACCATCCCCTTGCACTCCTCACACCAGCACTGAGCTCCTTGTGCCCTGACCACAGAGGAAAGAGAGACCTTGTGAAAAATGGATCCGGTGTATTGAAGCCTTCCCTGGGAGCTGCCTTCTGCCAGTGTTGTCTGCTCTTCAGACACACAGCACAAAGGCCAGGGTGTCAGCATTTCCAATTCTTCTCAAGGAAACCAGGAAAAAATCTTTCCCTCTCTCAGGTCAAGGGTGTATTTTCTGAGGTGCAGAAGTACCACAGCTGCAAATGCAGAGGGTTGTTTCTTGAGAGCTATAGTTATTGCCAGCTTTTCCCACAGGTTCTCATATTTCAGAGCGTGTCACAATAATTCAGAGAGTGTATTCCCAAGGTCTAAACTTTCCCTGGCTGATAGGGGCATAGTCCTTGGGGACTTAAAAACCTGACAGGTAATGTGTAAGTGGTTCAGTGCCAGCCATCCAGCTGCTGTCTTTCTTCAGACCTTGCATTTAGGCCAGGGTTTGGTGTTACACCGAGTCAGTTTTGTGATGGGATGATGGATGGATCTCCCTTTCCTTTTAGATGATGCACTAAGTGCAGACAGCTCCCTGTGCTTCTCCACCTTTATCCTGTACTTTTAGTTCCAAACCAGCCCTTCAATATGGAGTGCTTCCATGTTGTTGTGACTCCCTCTTTCCTGGGTAGTGAAGTATTTTAAACCCCTATATGGAGCTCCAGCATGGGAAGAAGATTCTTTTGCAATTACTGCAATGAAAGCAGTAGTGCTGAAAGCAGCCTGATTTATGGAGGAGTTTTTAAATGGAGTTGCAGAATATGATACAGTGACTCTGGTGGGGCCAATTAGTGGATTAAATTATCTGTATGTAAAGTCCATTTTAGCTCTGCAGTTTTGGATCTTGGTGCCTGCTCCATTTGTATTTGTGGGCCAAGTTTAAAAGGTGGATGTGAAGCTGGAGTGATGTTATAACCATGGCACTACAAGAAATGCAGAGCACTGTAGTTAGATATTAACTGTGGTCTGCACTTCTGCGCATGCTGATCCCTGAAGAGCTGACCATTTATTTTCTAGTGTTTAATTTTTCACTTCTGTTCCCCAGAAGAATGTAGACCGGTTTAACCTTAAGCACCTATCCTCAGCTTTCCTTTTTTTTGTACCAGGGTGTATTTGTCCATATGTCCTGAACTCTAATGAGGAGACACATTTGTTTGCAGCAGAATTTCATAAATAAGAGGACAAACCTTCTCCACTTGCTGCAGCAGGATGAGGTGAAGGATGATCTGTGATAGCAGGCACCACCAGCTATGCTGAAAGCCTGAAATCCCCTCAAAATGGATGAGCAGATGGAGAAAGTCTTGGCTACAGTGTCAGTAGGGATGTGCACACCGATCCCTGGGTGCTGGATGGCTTCTGTGAGAAACAGGCTGTGAGCTACCTCCCTGTAACCAAAAGTAGTGTTTTGGCAGGTTTTGGTTCTCTTCAGAACCACTGCATTACCAAAAATGAAGACTGTCATTCTTCACTGGTGAAATTCCTTTCTTTGGTTTCCTGGAAAGCTGGGACAGTCTCTTACTGTTGGCAGCAGGAAGAAGAGAAACACCTGAGACTCGAAGCATGTATTTGCATAGAAAAACAAGGTGACTTAGGTAGGGAATTGTTCCAAGAGCAGGAGCCTGGTTGGTTTTGGTTGCAGAGTGCTCAGAGCCGGGGTACCTGTGGTAAACGGGCACCGGAGCGTCTCATCCCCTGCTGCAACAGGACAGATCCTTAAGCATGCAGAGGTTGTGGTTGTTTTGACAACTGTATACTAAATTTATCTGGAAATAAAGGGAAAAAATTAGTCTTGCTTTGCTATGTGTGCCTCGTGTTTTATTTATAGTTTGTTAGCCAGACCTGCTGACAGGATGTATCTTAACTCCTTGCCTGGGGAATGAAGGGAGGTAGGATCGTACCAGCCGCTGCCTGGAGAAGGCATTCCAGAGGCTCTGTGAAACTTTACGTGAGGCAGAAAGTGTGCAGGCAGATGGCAGCTGCTCTAATTAAGACTTACTGTCTCTGTCTGTTTTCCTGCTGCCGTGGTTTTTAAGGTGTCTCTCTTCTTTTTAACACCAGAGGAATTTTAGTACTTTGTTATCTGTAGAGCACAGTGCGGGTCGTATTGCAGTGATAAACGAGCTCAGAGCCACTGAAGTAAATCTTGAACCTTCAGTAAATGAGACGATGGGATGACACCGTCAGTGACACGAGTCAGTGGCAGCTGAAGACGTGTAAATGGTTGCCATTTATGGTTAGTGATTGCCCCTCATCAGGATCTATGAAACTCATTCACAGCCTACACAGCACTAGAGATTCCAGGCAGGCAGAGACTCCCATAGCAAATAAACATGAAAATCGCAGGTTGCCTCCCAGTGCTCCCTGCGCTCAAGTGCAGTTTAGCTTGAGGGTGTTTTGTTGTTGTTTTTTGTTGGTTGGAATTTCATCTTTTTGGGTTTGGGGTGTTTTTGGCAGTGCATCAGCATTTGGAGCGGGTGAAGGCTGTGCTGAGTGAGTGCCTGCTGGCAGTGACAGACTGACGTGCCAGAATGTTTCAGTGTTTGGAATCGAGTCTCTCTCCTTCCCTTCCTGTGGGGTCTTTGCCCAGGGTTTGCTGACTGGGATGTATAAAACCGGGTTTGTCATTCCAGAATTCCAGAAGCTGTGGAGGAGCATTCCCGTGGATTCTATGGATGAGGAGAAGATAGAGGAGTATCTGAAACGACAGGGTATTTCCTCCATGCAAGAAACCGGACCAAAGAAAATAGTAAGAGATACAAATTACAGACCTTCCTAGGAAATCCCCACCTCCTGATCCTGCAGTGTTAATTCCAAAACGTGTTTGTGAGCCTGTGCACAGCTTTGTGGAGCTTGGGGAAGTGTGACCAGTGTTAGAAACTGGAAAAACCAAGTGCTGCAGCCAGCAGTCAGAGATTTTTATGGCTCGTTAGAGCCAATTAATCCGAGCAGCATCAAAAGAGGGCAAACACCAGGAATCCCTTTGAGCTCCACGGTGGAAGATTCTGCTTGAAGCTGTACAATACATCAAGAGTAGTAGTATTTTGGGAGGGGTGGGGGGGTTGGTGTTTAACTTTTCTGCTAAACAGCTTTGAAATCCTGATGGGATTGTGGATAGAGCTGTATGGGCCATGTACCTGCTTCTGCAGCTGCATGGGATGGTTTGGAACCTGCACTTACAAATGCCAGCTTTACTACTGTTCCTGGGATACCTTGGCTTTGCTCTGTCCCCAGGGTCATATCCCTGCCTGGATTGGAATTGGATGCTGCTGCTTCTCCAGGAGCCAGCACTTCCCTTCCGTGCCCACCCCTGGTTCTGGCAGAGCTCATCTTTCACAGCAGTGGTGACCAGCACGGTGAGACGCGTCAGGTCAGATGTCACAGATCTTCTGACTCCGTTTGCTTCTTCTTGCAGGCTCCCATTCAGAGGAGGAAGAAACCTGCTTCTCAGAAGAAACGCCGGTTTAAGACTCACAATGACCACTTGGTTGGAGTATTAAAAGATTACTCTGATGTGGTTCCTGGCAAGCAGTGAGCGGTTGAATTCTGGAGCAAACGCGCCTTTCTAGACGGGCTTTCTGCTGCTGGGGCTCGGTGTCTGCTCACAGGAGGACTGACTGTATATAATAATGTGATGTGTTTCCCCCACCCCAGCAAGTGCCGAGGTGAAACAGGTCAGTTTAAGAGCAAGTATGAGCTACTAAATGTAGAGGTTAATTTAATTAGCTAATGGGAAACGTGTCTTTGAGTAAGAGGTTCTCACTAGTCGCCTGTTGGCATAGGGTGATAAATGGTGCTCAGCATGTAATGCAGGAATTCCTGCTCAGTGCTTAACTCTGCTTTTATATTGCTTAATGGGTGTTTACCTGGAATTACTTACAAGGGGCTTTCTAGTGGGATTGAATACAGCATTTGTTTTACCTGTTTCAGGAAAACCTTTTCCTAAAATCACTGCAGGCAAAGTTTCTTTCACAGTCAAATACACCCACGGTTTGTATGCTTCTTCCTTGCCATGGGACTGAGCTTTACTGAAAGGCGGTGATATCTGAGACTCAAACTCAGAAAACCCCCTCTCCCGAAATCCCAGTAGGCTGTGGGATGGGATGCAGCCAGAGCTTCCTAATGTTAATTAGGAGTTGCCCTTGGCGATGTCTCCTCACTGTTGTGGGTACAAGCCTGTTGCACCTTCTGCTCTGTGCACAGGAGGGAAATAAAATGACGGTGTAATACTGAAGTGGTTTTTTTTTTTTTTCTTTTAAGTAATAAATTTACAACGCAGGTTTCCAGTGTTGCTTTCTTAAAGAATGAGGGAATCGGCAACTTTTGTGCTTGTTGCATTTTCCTTTTCACGGAGGTGAAGGAATCTTTGCTGTATTTTTATCCCCTCAGTGACTTACTGTTCTAGGCTAACGCTGTCCTGTTTTTAGTGATGGCTGGGGAGAGGGGAGGAACCACCTTAAACGCAAGCTCCCTGTTAGAATGCCTGATGTTCTGTGCAGCACAGCCTTAGATGGAATGTGGCCAAACCGTGTCCTCTTGGTAACTTATTTTGATGTTCCGAACCAGAGCCGCTCAATGCTGATCCTGTTCCCGTGGCGCTGCAGGAGAGGAGCTGTTCCTCCGCTCTGCCAGGGTTAGGATCAAAGATAAAAGAGGTGCCTGCAGCTCCCCACCGATGGCAGATTGCTGCTGCCTGAGCACAGGCTGTTGTCTTGCCTGATGCAGCCGGGGTCGAGGCAGAGGCCGTCGGGCGTGGGCACGTGAGCAGATGAAGAATGAGGCTTTGTTGCTGTGGCACTGAACAAGTTCTGTCAGCTTGGGGAAATACGCTTCTGTAAGTGCAGCGTTTATCCTCCTGGTTTTAAAAGGCTGCTCTTCTGAGAGACAGACTGTGCTTCCAGCGTTGCACATGTCAGCCCTGTTTAAGGAGCTGCCAAATGCCATTAGGAGGTTTCCTCTATTATTTTTTATATATATGTATATTTCATGCTTTTTAAATATATATATATACACATATATAAAAGCATGCTGCTCCAGATGATTTTGGAACTCTTTTTCTTTCCTGTATCTTCCAGGTCAGCACAAACAATTCCTCTTGGCACTTTTTAGTTTTTCATTACAGTTCTACTTTAAGTACCTACAGCACACTTGCAGAACTGTTCACCTCTCTTCTGTCATCTTCACTCAAAGGAAAAAAAAAGGTTCCCTTCCATCTGCTGTCTCTTTGAGCAGTGATTTTTTGGTGGTGGTGCTTGGACAACAGCAGAGCTCTGAGTTGCCTTTCCTGCCTTTGGGGGAGTCTCGTGGAGTAACTTCCCAGTTACTTTACATCACACTGCCCTTATTCTATGAACCAAAGCTGGCTGTAAGGTAGGCTACCTGCTTTGTTTCTCTGCTCAAGTGATTAGGATAATAGAGTCTGAGTCTAAGGAAAACGCCTCCAGCTACTTAGAAAGATGAACAATATGTTAGGTCAAAAAACAGGAGAGCAGGAGAGGGAAAGTGACCGTGAGCTCTGTGTGTTGCACTGGCCTTGTCAGGCTCCAGTGTTCAAAGGAGCAAAAGGCTCCAGGTGGTGTCCAGTTGGAAAGAATTAGATGCTTTGCCTCACTGGTGTATGTCTTCTCCTCTGCAAAAGTAGCAGAAAGGGCATAAATAAGTTTTGCAGCTCGTTAGGCTAAAATCTAAAAAACAGCTGAAGGGGAGCAGACATGGGCCTGTTAGTGGTGTCATGGACTCTGGACAAGCAGTGGTGAAGAAAACAAGTTCAGACAACAAGGACAGAATCGTAGAATCCCAAACTGGTTTGGGTTGGAAGGAACCTTGAAGCCCATCCTGTTCCAACCCCCTGCCATGGGCAGGGATACCTTCCACTAGACCAGGTTGCTCCAAACCCACTCCAACCCAGCCTTGGACACTTCCAGGGATGGGGCAACCACAGCTCTGGGTAATCTGTGCCAGGGCCTCAGCACCCTCACAGGAAAGTCTTCCATATATCTCAGCTTTCAGTTTGTACCCGTTTGCCCTTGTCCTGTCACTACAGGCCCTGATGAAGAGTCTCTCTCTGGCTTCCTTGTAGGCCCCTCCAGATACTGGGAGGGGCTGTGAGGTCTCCATACAACCTCCTCTTCTCCAGGGTGAACAGACCCAATTTTCTAATTCTAATTTCTAAAATTTCTAATTTTCTAACTGGCCCATCAAAAAGAAGAGGAGCATGAACTCCTCTCTTTTGTGTAGACTTCAGGAGTTGGATTTTGTTTCCCAAAGATGCTCCCAGTGCTCCTTTTTTTTTCCGAGCTGTCTTAAAAATCTAATGGTGGAACTAGAAAACATCTCAGACTGTGTAAGCATGAGTCTGTTTGCTGAAACCATTTCAGTAGCATTCCAGTCCGCTTCAGTCTCTTCACAGCATTATATACTGATCAGGCTCTTTGCTGAAGTTCAGCTGTTAAAAATGTAAACCTCTTTCATATTCCTCCAGATGTTCTCTTGTGTTCTTTGTCTGGCAGAATGATTCTCCTGGTGACCAAAACCACGGTGCCCTCACCTTGCTTACCTTAGCAAAACCCTCCTTCCCTCAGACTGGCATTGCAAAGGGCTGCTGAGAGGCATCCTATTCTGTCCTGGCAGCCCTGGGCTGTTAGCCCATTTTTCTTCTCCTTCCCTGGAAACATCTGCCACAAAGCAGGAAGATGAGGGCACTTGGGCTGAGAACACAGAGTATTTCAGATGGAAGTGGTCTGTGGCAGGCACCTTGGCCTCACGCATTTCTGGAAGGTTCTCTGGCAAACCCATCTCAGTGCCATCTTTACCTGTCCCTGCCTCTTCCACTCTCCCTGAGGACTCCTGTCCAGCAAGGACATTGTTCCCTCAGCTCCAGAATTCGGTGGGTTCATCCTGACAAGGCTTTCCTTTTTTAAGGGACGAGTTGAATAGCCCAGGAGTGTCACACATCTAAACCTGGATCTCTGCTAACCAACTTCTCTCCCAAAAGTTGTTCCAACTGAAGAGCTATTCCACCTCCTCCTCCATTACGACGATCATTCTGGAAGGGGATGGAAAACAGCAGGATGGTGTATGGTTGAGTGAGAAAACTGACATAAGGCGATGTGTACGAGAGCTGATCTATAATTCATGGTGATCATTCCAGGCTTTTAGCGGGCGGAGGAGCGCGAGGCGAGGGAGCCCTGAGCAAGGGTAGGGAGGCCCTGCACGTGGCTGCAGCCAGCCAGGGCTGTCACTTCCGATGAGCACGGGCGGGCGGTGCCGGGCCACCGGGGAGAGCCGCGCTCCCGCTACCTGCTGCTGAGGAGGGGCTGCCTTTGCTGATGGCTAGCAGCAACCGTGGCGCTGACATCTCATTATTTCCAGCTTCCTTGCTCACTTTACGGTTGTTGCTAATGTACCCGCCCCGAATTCCTTTGTGTGTTCCTGCCTCGGGGGCCTCTGGCGGCTCCTGCTTCTGGGGGAGGGATGTGCAGTAGAGCCAGTGCTTAGTGTTGGCTGGTTTAGAGTGGAAAGGCTAACCACTGACAGCCGTTCAGGCAGAGGAGAGCTTGGATCTCAGCCTGCCTGGTGCTGGCTTCCTTCTGCTGGCAAAGTCAGGGGTATGGCAGATGAGGTGCTCTGGGATTTGATCTCCTCCAGGGGGAGAGCAGGTCTGCTCTGGCACTGTTCCTCAGGTCTGTCCTCTGGCTCTGCGGGTGCCTTCTGACCGTGTCGGTGTCGTCAGCCCTGCGCAGGCTCTCTGGACACATCCCTGCAAAGCAGAGAAGGAAGGCTGGCATCTCCCCAGAAGAGAGTGCTTGCTTGGACACAGCAGGGCTCCCTGGTGTTGCATAGCTGTAGCTGTTCTCTTCCCAAGTGAGGTGACTGCAGCCTGCGCCACTCCTGCAAGGGCCAGCAGAGCATGGGAAGCTGTTGGCTCTCTGCTCAGCACGAGGGAGCTCACACCTGGACATTGTGTCCAGTTTAGGCCTCCCCCTCTGTTCAATCTGGTCCTCTGTCCCCAGGGATGCTGGTTGGAGCTCCCAGGCTGGTCAGGGCTGGGGGCAGAGGGCCTGGGAGGAGTCGTGGGGAGCTGGTACTGCTCAGGGTGTTGAGCAGGTGGCTGAGGGTGTATCTAATCACAAGGTACAGCAATGTGAAGGGCAGTAAGGAGGATTGTGTGGTCAAACGCTTTTGGCAGCTATGGCTGGTGACATAATAGGGGAATGTGGGAAGTTTGGCTTGGATATTAGGAGGAAAACAGCTGGTGGGGAGATGTCTTCATCCATGGAGGGTTCAAGTATTGCCCAGACAGGACCAGGCTGCCCAGGTCTCTTGGTGGCAACAGTCCTGTTGTGAGAGAGAGGTTGGATCAGAGACCTCCTGCAGCCCCTTCTACCCACACACACCTGTGGGTCTGAGCCTTGGTCCCTTCAGTGCCTCCTGGCGTGCTGTAAGAGCAGTTTTTGTTTCCCCCAGCTTGCTTTCTGCTGCTTTGGCTTGCAGTGGTCTCTGTGTTACTCAACAGCCCAGGAAAAACAGTCATGACTCTGAAAACCCATCAGTGCTTCTGTGGCTGGGAGTCACGTGTCGAACTGCACCGGCCTCGTGGGTTGGACATTGTGCAGAGTACAAGCACAGCAGGGGAAAAGGATGGTTAAGGCAGGAGGTTGTCCTGCCATTAAGTTAATTTTTTGACTATATACCTGCACTTCTGGGCTTGCATCCAAGGCCTGAAGTACTTGAGCAGTTTCTTCCTGCCTCCATCAGTTTGGTTGTGTTCTCTATTCCCTCCTGAGCTGGTTATTAATTATGGAGACTGCAGAGATGAAGTCCAGACTCTGCTAATGGTTGACTTCCCAGCGTTTTAGAGGCAGCATTTCAAGGACCTGCTAATGGTATTTCTCAGCTTTGCTTTTTTAAGCCCCACTGTCATCTTGGTTTGTACCCTGAGTGAGGCAGGTAGCGGTGTTCGGGTGTTGGCTGGAGCGTGGCTCTGACATCTGCAGCACCCAGCTCATCCCCCTGGACTGGAATGTCCTCCTTTTCCTGCTGTCAGGGAGAACAGAGCAGCCTTGCCTGGCAGCTCTCAGGCAGTGCAGTGACCCTTGCAGGGTGACACCTCTCAATTTCTTTTCCCCTGTAGGAATCAGAGAACAAATCCATGCTGAGCCGGGCCCCGTCTTTGCTCTTAGCCACCAGCTTCCCTCACAGCCTGTGTGTCAGCCTTCAAAGCTGCCTGGCCAAGCCCTGGTGCTCTCACATCTCTCCTCTCCCAGCCTTGTGCTCTCCCCTCTCCCAGGAGCACGCTGTATTTGCTCCTCCTCCCTGCCCCATCCGGGCTGCGGGTGCTGCCGGCCTTGGCGCCGGCTCTGTCTGCCCTTTGCTCTCCCTGGCCCGGCTGGTGCATCGCCATTCCTGCGGCAGGATGCCCTGTCCCTTCTGCTGCTGCCTGGCCATCCGCCCCAAATCCTCGGAGAGATATGGCTCTCCTTCTCCCACCTTGTTCCCATTGCTCTGCCGTTCCCTCCTGTCCATCTGATGTGGGGAATTGGTGCTGTGTTTTTTCTCATAGACCCTGCCAGGCTGTTCCCTGCCTGTGCAGCTGCTTCCAGCCTGCTGCTGGTCAGCCAACCTCTGTGCAGGGATGCACAGGAAGGAGCTGCCTGCATTCCTCCCTCCCTGAGCTAGGTCTTACGCTAGGGGGATGGGAAAGAAAGATTTGGGAAAACGGAAACAATGAGAGTGCAAAATCTCGCGTTGGTTTTTCCAGCTCTGCCTGTTCGTATCCCCCAGGACTTATGGCTTGTATCGCATGGCAGCACTGGGCTGGGAGTCCCTGGTCCCGTTTTGCAATTCTCCAGTGTCAGCCAGCAGCTCGGGCCTTCCTGTAAGTGCCCCCGTGGTCAGAGGGAAGGAATGTTCCCCCGGCCGCAGGGGGAAAGGTCACCGCGGGCAAAGGGGACGCCGGGCGAGCAGCGTGCTGCTCCCGCCCCTTGCTGATGAGGGCAGTGCTCATCAGCACAGAGACAAAAACAGGCTGGCTTATGGGGGAAATTGGAAAAAAAAAATGGTTCAGGAGGTTAAATATTTTGGGCAAGGCCCCACTTCCTTTCGCAGGGCAGAGCAGGGAGCAGATGCAGTGCCCAGGCAGAGTCCAGGATGTGTGCACATTTCACGGCTCTCTTAGCTGGAGGATGTTTGCTGCTGAATCCGCTCCCAAAAACATCTGTGTGTCCCTTAAAGTGGTGCCTGGGACAGAGGTTTTGGCCAGTTGCTGCTGCTCGGAGCAGCTCTTGGGCTGAGCAGCATGTTGTGGCTCCCTTCCCTTCCTCCCCCGTGCCTGCCAACAAACCTCTCCTCTGGCTGCAACTCGGAAGGAAAGCTGTGAAAGCTGTGACTCGCGGTGGTGGCGGTGGCCGCAGTGGGATTAACATCCAGCATTAAGGGCTTAACTCATCCCTGCCAGCCAAGGGTTTCAAATAACTGCCGTGCCTCTTGCTTGCTTCCACCCTGGAGCTTGAAGCTTTTTCAGTCCTGTCCTTTGCAGCCTGTTTTCCAGGCTGCCTTTGCTAAACTGGAGCTTGCTCCTGGCACTTTGTATTTGAAGCCTGGCCTGTTGGCTGAAGCTCCTGGGGGTGCTGGTCACATTTGTCAGGGTGGGAGCAGAGGGAAGAAAGGAGGAGGAATTTCTAGGTTGGGCTTACAAACCCGAGTTTTCCAAAATTCCCAGCGTGTTAAAAAAAATACAGAGCTAATCTGGCCCTTCGTCTCTAGGTTACGTTTGCCTCAGCCGAGGCTGAGCTCATGGAAAATTGCATCCTAGCTCCTCCTGTGCTCCCTGCCAAGATTAGTAGGTTTAAAAACTAACCGATAACATCTTTGTAAACTTGGAGTCATTTCTTTAAAGCCTGCTGATCCTTCCAGCCTGGATTTTGGAGCTTTCCTGGAGATCCAAGAGAGCCAAACAGGACGATGGCATCTGGCCTGAAAAATCAACCAGGAGTCTGACAGTGCTTTCAGCTATTCCCAAGGGAGGAAAGAGGCTGATGTTGGCCAAGGCCCTGAGGGGTGTGTTGGGATCCTTCTCCCTGTTCCCAGCCAGGCACACAGCACACGGCGACGCTCTGCGCGTAACTTATAATAATCACCGGTTTTATTTTTAAAAAATTACAATAGAAAAGTACCTTTAAACATATTTCCAAAAGCAGAGTAGACAATGTGGAAGCTTCTCTCCTCTCCATGAGACAAAGTACAGGAAATAGTTTGCTAAAAGTGTTAGTCCGTCGCTGGGGAACGCTGGTATCGTTCCTTTCCGAGCCGCTCTGAGGTTTGTCTTGGATTTGATTTCTTCTCGCATCACTTTTATCGGGCCCATTTTTTTACAGAAGACCCCAACGGGACAGTTTCTGATGGTGAAAAACCCCATTTTTTCATCCCCCTGTCCCACCCTGACGGCCGGAATCTCAGCCGTCTTATTTTGGCCCACCCACAGGACAAGAGGAAGGAGAAAGGAAAAGGTGATGATGTTTAAGGAGGCCACGAACAGCTGGGATAAACGGGCTGAGCTCAGTGTTCCCTGCAGCTGGAATGGAGACGGGGGAAAGGCAATGGAAGGAGAAGTTCTGCACCTCCCTTTGCAAGAAACTGAAACCTGATAGAGGGTTTGGGTCAGTTTGCCCTCTTCTTTTTCCAAATTCCTCCTGGAGCAAGGAGAAGGAGAACTAGTATGTCAAGCAGTCTCTCTGCTGGTACTCTATCTCTGTAAAGGATGTTGGCAGCCTTCCCTTCTCGTCCTTGCACATGGAAACATGGGAATGCCACGCAGGGAGCAGCTGGACCAACGTAACATTGGCACTAAAACCACGGGCCAGGCCAGGCCAGCGCTTCAGCATAACGGGAAGCCCCTCAGGACTCGTGTCCAACCTCGAGGAAGCTGACAAACCAAGGATTTGTTGGTATGGTTTTTTCATACAGCAGTTTACGTTGCCCGTAACAGCTTGGAGCACTCATGGCAGCAGGAGGAGGAGGAGGCAAATTGTCACCTTGCTACATGTGTGGGCTGTCCGCCCATCCCTGATCCGAGCTGTTGTACCCCACGGGAGCTTCGCACAGCAGCTATGAACACAGCCCCAAGGCAACAAAAAAAACCAACAAACACGGGAAGAAAGTTCCTGATTGTCCTGCCTGCTCGTCATTTGGTGCAACTGGGAAGAGAACAGTAATACTGTAGTGTCTGCAGATGCCTTGCCAACACGGCCAGAGCACAATCCCTGTGCCAGAGGGAGCACAATTCCTACAAACTCGCATCACGTGTGTCGACATCCTCACACTGGTGAACATCATGCCTTCGACATGCAGCTGACGGGGCCGGGGGGTAATAAGACTCTTCTTTACACACCTCGAAAGTCAAGCACAAAACCTGTGGTCCGACCAGGTGTAAGATTGTCCTCTTGAGGAGCTTTGGTACAAAAATACTTGCTCTTGTTTTGGTTTTTTCTTTTTCTTTGTTTTTTTTTCCTTTTTTTCTTTTTTTTTTTTTTTGTAGTCTGCTTTCCTATGGTTCCATTTGAAAAGCCTTTTCAAACACTACAACAATGCCTGTCAAACCATGCTTTCGGGAGTAACACACTCTTCCTTACAAATATACAGTGTAAAAGAGGAAAATATTATTACTAGGTATGTTTTTTCTTTTTTCTTCGAGGAGAGCAGATGTGTGATAGAGGCTGTGGGAAAGTCTTGGAGGAATCCAAACTTGTGTGAGGTTTTTTTTTCAAGCCTGAAACAACAAAGAGAGGTGTTAAAAAAAAAAAGAGCAGCTGCGATGGAGGAAAAAGGGCTGTGGTTAATCTCTCTTCCTTCGTGGAAGGAAGGAAGCAAGGTAGGGGAGAGGGAGGCTTGTTTTGGAAATTTGTGTCAGGACCATGCTCCAGGGACAGTTGTTTAGCAGGGAAAGGGCAAGGTGGGAAATGCCTGCAGGGAGAGACTGTAGCATCCCAGGCATAAAGAAGCTCACTGATCCCACTTGGGTTTTTTTCTCCCATTGGCTGTAGTCCCCTGAGTTTGAACTGGGAAGCTGGGAGTTAAGTTTGAGCTGCGTTTTGCACTTAAGAGGAATTTGGTCTCTGTTGATCCAAGGCAGGAAGCAAGGACGGAGATGAGATTAGCGGGGGTAATTCAAAGCCGAGAGGCATTCCTTGGCTGTGGAAACTCTCACCCCAGATAACAGTGATAAAGGAGGGAATGGCAGAGCCATGGTTCTGCAGAGCAGTAGCTGGAGCCAGCCCCAGGGGCTATTCCCTCAGGGACGTGGTGTTGGCTTCCTCACTCTCTGCCCCCTCCCCAAAGCAGCCAAGCCCACAGGGTTGCATCCTTACCAGCACACTGAGGTCCTGTGGAGAGCACATCAACCCAGTAGCCACCTTGGAAGACTCCATTAATACCCACAAGACTGACTGTAGGCCACCATCACACACCTGAGACCTGTGGGAGGGCACAGCAGAGAGTGAGGGACGCTGGTACTGCGGCCTGAGGTCAGTTTGCTGTGTGGAGGGCTGATTTCACAGTGACCGCAGTCGGCACTTCCTGAGGGGACAGCTTGCAGCTTGGTTGGGCCAAAGATGAGCCTTGGTGATCTCAGACTTTTCCAACCTAACTGATTCTGGGATTAGCCCCGCCGTGCTGGGCTCCAGGCAGCAAATACAGACAGATGCAGGCAGGACAGCCAGGCCCTCAGCCAAACCCTCAGTGGGCTGTGCCCTTCCCAGCTGGAGGAGCCTGGAAGGGAAACAGGAGGTCCCTGACCCTCCATCCTCACCACCCACTGTGGCTCTTGGGCTGGTCTTTCAAGGGATTTGCTCCTCTCCCCTTCCCAAATACGTCCCTGCTTACATTTTATCTGGAAACATTGGCATGTTGCATATTTTGGAAGAACCATTGGTTCCCAAAACCTCGCTACTCCCTATTTTTATCTGCTGGGCCTAAAATAGTCAGTAAATTCTTTATGGATCCAAGTCTGGGGCCGGCTGCAGCCAGGGCTGGGCCTCCTGCCCTCCCAGCTGAGTGACCTCGTGGCCGCAGCACAGGGCTGCAGATGCCAGGCAGATGGGCAGAGCAGTCACATGCCAGCATGGGCAGCTGATGCCAGAGCTTTGGATCCACTGGCATTTCTCCACAGGTGGGTGTGGAAGCAGGAGGCAGTTCCCAGCTAGGATAGTCCAGGCAGGCTAGGATTGCAGGGCAGGCGCTGCTCAGTGTCCACCGAGGCTCTTTTCCCTCTTCCATTTGAGTCCCCTTTGTTTATTTATCCACAAAGACCGAAGTTATTTGCAGAGCATATCTTGCAAGGCTTTTTCCATCCCAAGAGGTCCCAGATGGAATGGGATCCGTCCCTCCCTCCTGCTGGGCGGCCTAGTGCTCAGTAAGGCTGTGCTCCTTGTTTTTGGCAGCCCCACCACCCCGGGCTGCCTGGATAGTTTTCCTTAGGGTTTAATGAGGTGATTGTGTCAGGGCTGCCTTTTCCATCACAACACCCCCTCTGGCTTGGTGCCTTTCCATCCTGCCCCAGGGCATGTGGGAAGGTGTCAGGGTGAATCGTGGCAGTGCATCCCCTTCTGGGGACAAGGAGGGCAACTGGACTTGGGGTGTCTGCTGAACAGTGGCCACTCACCCTGAGCTGCTGGAGACCCCAGGAGTGGCAGTGGGGGAAGCTGAGGGTCAAAGGTGGAAGTGGTGCCCAGGCAGCACAGAAGGATGGGAGCGGGACAGTGGCACTCACCCGGCATTCAGCAGAACTGACGGGACTTCCAGCCCTGAGAACCAGCCTCGGAGGGAGGGAGCCAGCGCATCTGCCAAGACAACGGGGACAAAAGGTGAGAGGGGGCTGGCTGCCCACCCTGGCAAGATCAGGCTGCATCCAGGCTCCCTTTTCCTGGCTTTTCCCAGGCACGGGGCAGAGGGAGGTTGGAACACCCGCAGTGCAGCCATCTCAGCTCCAATATCAACAGTAACACTGAGGCTGAGCACAGCCCCCAGCATCGCTGCTTCCAGCAGGATGGAGCTGGGGCAGCAGCACCATGGTCCCACTGAGCAGGAGTCAGCTGATCCTTCTTCACTCTTGCAAAGCCCACTTGAAAAGGGCAGATGCCAAAATTTGGCGTGCAGGCACTTGGTGCTCTGCCAGCTAACTCCAAGCCAGCCTCACCATCCATCCTGCAGTTCCTAGTCCCGCTGCTGGCTGCAGGATCCAGCGAAGCAGCTCCAGTTTGGATGGTGGCACCAGTCTCCAACACCCCCCCACCAAACCCCCAACACTGGCAGCTGCACAGGAGGATGGGAAGGTGCCACCCACACCCTCCCCCCCACGCTGATATTTCACATCAGGTAATATTGCTTCTGTCTAACATCAGGTCTCAGCCTGGGGTTTCCCAAGGGACCCTCAGAGCTTCTGTACGCCTGTTTCCTTGGCTGTGTGCTTCCCTGAGCAGGGCAGGTGCTGCCTGTTAGCAGTTATTTGACAAGGCAAGTACGTAGCTGCAATAATATTTACCAACGCTCTTCCTATGAACAGCAGGGCCCAAAAAGCTGGAGTTTCATCCAAAGGCTGCACATGGTTTGCACACTGAGCGCTCTTCCTCACCCTCCTGCTCAAACCAGCTCCTGGCTGCTCCAGCTCCCAGTGATGGTGGCTCTGGATAACCTGGCTCAATCCTGGCAGGCCAAGGCCAAAAGCCTTTTGGATGCAGTTTATCTGGCAAATCTATCTCCCTGTACTTGTTAGCCTCCTGTTCATCACTGAGCTGGAGCTGGCAGGAAGGAGCAAAAGCCAGGATGGGGATGATGTCCAGCATGGATGCTGAGGAGGTAGCTGCCCTTTGTCCCCCCTTGTGGCAGGGGTCCTTTTCCAGGATCCCCATGATGCTGCAAGGCTGGCACTGCAAAGAAATTCTCTTCCTCTGCCATTTCCACTTGTTCTCCTCTATCCCCCGCTCCTCTCCCAGGCGGATGGTTAATTTTTAACAGCCACATGCTGCCATCGGGGGCCACCGGCGGTGGCAGCCGGCAGAAAGCGCTGGTGACGAGGCAGCACCTCGTCAATAAAAGATGGATCCTCCATTTGCGCTTCGCTTCCCTCTCCCCCTCCCCGTGAGAGCTGCTTGGCTTCATGAACACCACATCCCAGCCGGGCTCCAGGGGCAGCCAGGGGTTCTGGAGCCCTCATCTCACGCTGGCAGCCGGATGGGTGGTGCGGTGCCAGGAGCAATGGATGGGGATGGTCCGGACCCTGAGAGCATCCCCAGCCCTCCCTCCTCCCTCACCACCTGCCCCACCACAGGTACCAGCCAAAGGAGGAAGGCAGAGAGAGGCGTCTGGGGAAAGACAGGACCCCTGCCAGCGTTCAGCTCCGTTTGGGAGCTTTCCCTAAACCTGAGGGAGCGGGGAGTGAGTGCCTGTCAGCGGGGCAGAGTTAGTGGTGCGGCAAGCACCGAAGGGAAAGGGGTCCGGGGCGGGCAGGAGGGTGAGCGGTGGAGGCGGACGGGTCGGAATTACCTGGGCGTGCAGCGAAGCGGGATAGGTGAAAGCAGGAGGAGGTAGAGCAGGTGCTAATTCCGCTGGGTACAGAGGGTACGGCCCCCACACTTCAGGGCTACTGGGGTAAAGTGCAGGCACTGTGAGCTCATCTGCAAGAGAAGAAGAGGGAGAGTTAACGGTGACCACAGGGCTGCGACCCTCGCTGCGTCCTTCCTTCTCCCCTTGAGGCAGGAGCAGGGTTGGCCCCAGGAAAGTGGGAGATGCCATCACTGAGAGCCGACTTGCAAAGCCAACACAGAATTTGCCCGCTGGGATAACACGGGGAGAGCAGTGCTACAGGGACTGAGGGCATCACTCAGGGAGCTAGGGCTGGGCTCGTTGTCTCCAGGGATTCAGCAGAGGAGAGTGTGCAGCTCGTGCCTGTGTGCAACAGCAAGGTGAGGAGCCGGCGTCTGCACGAGAACAGACGCAGAAGCAGAAACAGGCATGGAGAACTCATGGCAGGACATCGCCAAGGTCTCTCCTGAGACCTCATCCTGCTCCCGGGCACCATGCCAGGCTGGCAGTCACCTGTCCCAGGTCCTCTCCAGCACCAGCAGCCGCCTTTGGGAACCTCAAGACGTGCCACCACGCAGCAAGCAGGTACCAGTGCATCCAATGGGGGACCTGGTATTCCCCTTGGCCACCCCCTCCAGCCGCTGGTGCCTGCCAACCCCAGCCGGGCGTACTCACAGGGCTCGCGGGCGATGAACTGAGGTACGGCGGTGGGGAGAGGGGTGCTGGGGTTCGGGGTGCCCACCAGCTTGTTCTTGGCCATCTTGGTGTTGGCCTTGGCAAACTCCAGCCGCAGCGTCTGGGGGATCTCGGGGTCGAAGCGGATGCCCTGCGGGAAGGAAGCGGGGGAAGGAGGCGCGGCGGGTGGGCGAGCGCCGCCGCGTGCCGGCCCCGCAGCAAAAATAACTCCCCGTTATTGATGGGGTTTGTTTTCAACTTGCAGCCCTGAAATGAGCTAATTTGCCGGGCCCCGAGGCGGCTCGCATTCCTCCGGCATCTTGAGCATCGGCACCATATTTGGCAGTCGGCATCCTGCAAGGCCGAGCTCTTATCCAGGGGGATTAGCGGAGCCAAAAAAAAAAAAAGTTTTACATTGAAAATGAAGACAAGGAAAAAAACAAAACGCAGGGAGAGCTGGGGGGGAATTGGAGAACCAGCTCCACACAGTCCTGCCTGTGACTATTTTCAGGTAACTTTACAAGTTGCTAAAAGAAAGTGAGATTTGCTTTTTTTCTTTTGTAGATTTAGCTGAGATTTTTCCTGCTGAACAAACAGGAGAGGCTGGGAATGCTGTTTGTCACTTGCACCTAAAGCTTGAGTCCTGAGGGTTCAAGCCCTCCTGCATGGCCCTGAGAAAGGTGAGAGGGATGCAGCCCCCCAGGAGGGAGGATGCAGCTGAGAAACAGTGACGGGATTATCTGGAGGGATGAGGATGCCATGGGGCTGGCTGCCATGGGAGGTGCACATCCTTGGGATGGTGCAATTCAGAGAGTATCTAAGGACAGGGAAACAAGGGGAAAATGGAGTGGCTGGGCCAGGCACACTCACGTTCAGCGCGTTCTTCGCTGCCTCCGCCTCGGAGCGGCTGTCGAAGCTGACGAAGCCCACGGGCTGTGGAGGAAGGACAGGAGCCATCAGTCAGGTTCCTGGGGAGCAGAGAGGGGAGCCTCTCACCCCAGGGAACGGTGGTGCCAGGGAATGGTGGGATGGTTGCACGTTTTGGAGCAGCTCCTACCTGCTTGGAGGTGAGCTTGATGAGAGACCCTTCGTACCCCTGCAAGGAAAGGATTAAAAAGGGTGTTAGGTGGAGAGCCCACGATTAAATCATAACTGAATAATCTGACTGAATTAGACTTCAGTGGGTTCCCAGATCTCAGCAAGTGGTTTGGGGCCATGGCACTGGGGCAGAGGCCCCCCTTTCCCTTCCCAGTTTGGTACCTTAAAGGGCCTGAAGAGCAGGTAAAGTTCCCGGGGCTTGATGTCCAGAGGCAACCCACTGACAAAGAGTGTCCTCACCTGGAAAAGAAGAAAGGAGGTTCCTGGGGACCCTCTCTCATCCCTAACTTGGGGATACAGCACGCTTCCCACAGCCAGAGGGACAAGGCCAGCCTGAGGGGAACCTCCTGGCCAGACAAAAGCCTTAAGCCACACTTGAGTGATGCTGAATTTTTGGGAGGGGTGTCCCCCTCCTTCCTGTGGCCTCAGAGGAAGCTGCTAAGGCACCGTGGAAAGGTAACAGAGACCTGTCCTCAGCCCACCAGTCCTCCCCAGGATAAAAAGCTCACAAAATCCCAGCACCTTCCTACCCTGGTCTGGCAAACAGGATTTCTCCCGTCATCCCCGGCGGATCCCGGCCTCCACAGACAATGCCTATTGTGTCAGTTTAATTGCAACAGCTCATTAAGGACTGGGGGAAGCCAACTCTACCTCCTGGAGGAAAGGCCTTGGGTTGGAGGGGGCTGGATTTAAGCAGCTTGTCCCTGGTTTGTAGAAATCACCTTTTGAGGGGTTTTAACCCTTTTGGGGTGGATCTGATTTTTGTCACGGTGCAGCATCCTCAAAGCTGGGATGGTTGGCAGAAATCCTGCTCCCACCACCCCGAGGGGGGATGTGGGGGTCCTCAGGGATGGGCAAACCCTGTGCTGAGATGGTTTTGCTTTACAGCCAGCTTGTAACAGGGAGAGCAGTGTGGGGAACTGAACCTGCTGTTCCTCTCCTCATCCCCAAATTCTCATCCTAACAGTTTGGAGTGGAGAAGGGGAAAACCTTGATGTATTTTATTTAATTTTTTTAGCCAGGCACCCTGCCTGCCCCATTCCCTGGGAAAGAAACATGGGAAACAGCCAGAAACAGCCAGTCCAGGCCTATTCTTTTGCTGACATTTCTTCTTTCTCTTGCAGATAAGCTATCTCCCCCATCTCCCAGCCTGGGAGCAGCAAACATTCCTGCTTTGTGGAACAAAACCTCTGGCTGACCTGTATCTATTAAATAACAAAAGGTACTCAGCTGTTTGCACACAGCCCCTGTGTCAACAGCCCTGGTGATACCCATCCTGGGTACCAGCATTATCCCTGCGGGTACCTGCATCCAGGCTGGATGAGATCAGGGGAGAAGGGATGTCCTCAGCCCTTCCTGAGCTAGGGCTGCAGGCAGGCAGGATGGTCCTCTACTGGGACCATCCCCCAGAGTGCCTTAGGGGACCCCTGCCAGCTTTCTGCCTGTCTCCTGAGACCAGGGAATGATGGAGCATCCCACAGCCTTCAGTGCTGCCCTATCCCCCAGTGGAGACACTGCCTGAATTTCTCCTGGTGGGGAGGGATTCACCTGGAGGATCTCCCCTTGTGTCCATGAAATTCAACCTAAAGAAAGCAAACTTTTCCTTTCCTAGGGCAAAAAAATATTTGCTTTCAGACCGGTCCTCCCAAGCATGGAATCGGCTCTCCAGACTCATCCACCCACCAAACTTCCTAAACCCCCCAGGTGGGTTTACATCCCAAGCATCCCTGCACGGTGTCCTCTGCCTCCCCCATCCCTTGGAGCCATCCCTGGTTTCCTGCCTCTCCTCTCCTTGGGGAGCTTCGGGAAGCACCAGGGAGATTGGCCACAGCGCCGGTGGGAGGGGCTGGGGGGAGTGGGGTGCCAGTTTGCCACACCCCTGAAACCCAATCTGTGCATGCCCAAGCCTGCCAGAGCATTTATCCCCAACGCCACACACGGGAGAGAGACAGAGATGAAAGATCCCGAGGAAGCCTCCGAAATTCAGCCCCACGGAGGAAGGGCTTCTCTTCTCCTCTCTAATGACTTTGTTTTCTTTGCAAGTTCAAACGCGGGTCGGCCAAGTTTGAATCTGTAAAATTATACAGCAGCAGGAGAGGGAGAAGGGCTCCAAAGGATCCCCCAGCTGGATTCCAGCCCCAAAAGGGGTTTTGGGGCCCAGGGCAGGGAATGGATATGGGCTCCTGGGTGCTCCCCATCTGCACCCCACAAACGTACCCAGCCCCAGGGATGTTTGAGTAGATCCTACATAAGCAGCATCCTTTTGCTGGGTAGCAAGCAGGTGGGATTGGCAGAGCAAGGCAGCATCCTTGAGGATAATCCCAGCAGGCTGGACAGATATCCTTTTGCCAAGGGGAAGATTCTAGACAGAAATATTACTCCTGCCCTTAAATGGAAGGGGAGCTTTGGCCCGCAGGGAGCTGCTCCAGGTTTTTTTGTGCTGAGAGATCCCAGGGATTCAGTCCCCATCCTCTAGCAGAAACACTCCTAGGGCAAAATCCTTCCATGAATCAGGAAAAAAAAAACAAACTCAAAAAAAAAGCCTTATCAGAGAAAATACCAGGCAGCAAGCATGTATATGTTCTTCCACAGGGAAGAATTACTCCTTCTGGGAGGTGGATCAGGCATGGCTCCCAAGGATGTCACGGGATGAGGCCAGACTGACAGCTCTCAGCAAGGATTAAAGGGCGCTGGAGCATGGGATTCCCCCAGCCTTAAACCCCAGGGGTTTTTGTTTCATTTCAGTTTTGCTGTATGAACATCTTTCAGTTTCTTTTTAGTGGAGCATATCTCTGTCTCTCCTTCTTCCTAAAATTTGGGGTGAAACCAAAGATTTTTTTAAAGTTGCAAGTGCCAATGTTTGCTCCAGGAGGAGCTCAAAGGTGACCACCTTGACTTCCTTCCATGGGGTTGGCAGCTGTGGGACCATCCAAGTCCCTTTCCACACTCCTCCTGTGCTCCTGCTGCTGCACCCCACAGCTCCCAGATTTGCCAGGGCTGCTGGATCCTACCTGTCTTGCCTCACTCCTGGTATGTCCCTTCCTGGCTTTTGTTTTCCCTGCAGGAAGTCAGCTCTTCATCTCTGCTACTCTCCTCTTCCTTGGAAATCATTTCCATCCCACTTCTGGCCTGTCTCTCTCTCCTTTGCATCCCACCATCCCATTCTGTTGCTCCTGAGATCCTGTGTCAGTTTAAGGCATGCTGGAAAGGGTCTGTGGAGATTTGCTGCCATGGTCAGGGCTGAGGACATGCAAGGAGAGCCAGAGGTCTGGGCCAGGAGGTGACTGGGGTCTCCAGAGCATGGATCACGGGTTGACCCCAGCATGGAGAGGGCCGTGATGGAGCACCAGCAGCCCTCCTCCTCCTCTTCCTCACATGAAGCCACAAGCCAGGTTTGTCTCCTGAAGGTAAGGAGGCACCCGGGAGGCGTTTCCTTGGCTTGGACCCCCATCACACGGCAGTGCCCGGAGAGATGCCGGGTGCCCCCGTGGCAGTGCTCTGCCGGCAGGGTCCCGGTCCCGGTGCCCTGCCCTGCCCAAACCACCCCCGTAAACGCTAACAGGCCGTGGGGAGGCGGGAGGCGTCCGGGTGATTCATCCACGAGGCATTTAATCGCCTCCTTCAGCCCGGCTCCCGTCCCTCGGCCGTCCGTGCGCCCCTTCCTTCCAGCGGGGCTCGCTTTAATTCTCCACCAGCCGATTATCCGCTTGACTGCCCGCCGCCGGGGAGGCACCGGATCCCGGCGGGAGCGGGAGGGCGATGCCACGGGGCTGCCAGTGAGCCGTGGAACCGGGCGGGCAGGGCTTCCCCTCCCTTTCCCGGCAAAGCGGGGTGCGTTCCCGCCCCGCCGGGATTAGCCCTGGCATAAATAGTCTCTTGGCTAATGGAGCGTCTTCCTCGGCCGGGTTTAGATTCCCGGGGCTGTGTGTACGCATGCCTTCAGCCCGCAAAAGTCCCCGACATAAACAAGGCTGGGGGCCGAGGGATGCCGGCTCCTCTGCCCGGGGGATGCGGGAGGACCGGGATAAACCTCCGGCCTCGCCACCCGTAGCCGCTTCTGGGGAAAATCACGGTTCTCACGTCCGGGGGAAGGACGGGAGGAGAGGGACAGCCCTTGGGGAAAAGCGAGTCCAGAGCTGCCGGGGCTGGAACGAGGAAGCGGCAGAGGAAAAGGCAGGGAGCAGCCAAGGGAGCAGATGGGGGATTGCAACAGAGCGGAGGAGCGGCGGGATCAGGCGGGGGTCACACACGTCCCTGTCCCGCCTGGAGCTCGCTCCCAAACCCCTCCAGACCCCACGCTTCAGGGAGGAAAGGAAGCAGGAGCACGGGGGGATGCAACACAGAGGCCACGGGGGCAAGTTTCATCCACTCGCCGGGCACGTTCCCCCTAGAAACCATCCCTGGGGTCCCCTCCCCGTGGCACGGTTCCCCCGGGATGAGGGATCTGGCACGGGATAGGGACCAGGGCCACGAGCCGGGCTCTCCGCAGCCACTCCGCTACCAAATAAGGCCTCCGCCGAGCCTTTTACATGCCGTTCTCGCCCGGCCAAAGTGACGTGACCGCCTTCCCAAATTGTGCCGGCTCCTCCGTGGGGAAGCCCCTGGCCCGCAGCCCCCCTGCACGGGGGGACAGACGAGAGGGACGGGAGGCCACCCGGGCTGTCAGGAGGAGCGGGGATGAAGTGGGGGCTTTTCCCACCTGGCAGCAGCCTGCCTGACCTCCCTGGGATGGGGGCTGCTTCTCCCGCTTTTCTGAAGAACAGGAGGCTGGAGGACAAGCCCTGGGAGGGGGGAGGTGAGGCACAGTAGCTGGGCAACCCCCTTCCCTGCGCCTGAGCAAACAGACAGCGCCGGCTCCTCCAGCCTGGGCTGGAAAAAGTCCTGCAGGGAAAATACCTGCCTGGCACCGGAGGAGCGCGGCTTTGCTTGCAGGCATGAGTGGGCATCGCCCTCCTCCTGTGCCCGCGGCTCCCCGGGTGTCCCCGGCACCTCCCAGCCGTCCCCTCCGGGTGTTCCCCATGTCCGGCATCCCCGGGTCAGGGGGTTCCCGAGGATCAGCCAACCCCAGGCCCTCCGGATCCCACCGGAGCAGAGCCAGGGCTGCCCTTTGCCAGGCTTTTGGAAAAGGCAGCGGGCCTCCATGGATGTCACCCGCTGCCGTGCCCGACAGAGCCGCAGCACCATCTCCCACACACCCCGCAAGGCCACCAGGGGAAAAAAAACTCCCCGTTATTTAGGAAACTTTGGGAAGTTTGAAGCCACAGCCACCTCTGGAACAAGCAAATGAGGGCAGGCGACAGCGGGCAGTGGAGCTGCGGTGATTGATCCCAGCGCTGGCCACCAAGCAGGGACCCCAGCAGGGAGCTGCTGGAGCAGCCCAGCCGGGTGGAGGGTGAGGAGGAAGAGGAGATCTCAGGAATCTTCCCGCTCTCACCCTCGCAAAGTCCAAATTCCCGTCTCAAGGTCACGGGCAAAACCAGGAACTTTCCGGCTGGAATGAAGAAAACCAGCTCTCACCGTGGCGGGGTGTGGGGTTGGTCTCCCGTGGGGGTGGGAGCTTTTCGGACATTTTTGGGGTGAGACGCCGCATGGGAAAGAGATGCGCGGCCGCGGGCACCGGCAGCACCAGGCACCGGCAGCGGGACCGGGGGAGCCTGCTTCATCCCCCACTGCCCCCGGGGGGATCCGTGTCTCGAGTGGGGCTCCCCGCACCCGCAGGTTCCCTCCGGCGAGGCGGAGGGGCGTCAGCGGGGAGCCCCGGGGAAATGCGGGCGGTGAATGGGAGCGTCCCGGGGAGCGGGGATGCGCTCCCGCCGCTCCTCCCTGTCCCCCCCCGGCAGCAGCCCCGGCTACCGGGAATCGCGCAAGCCGACGGGACCCCCCCATCCCGCGTGGGTGCGTGGGCACCCGCGGAGCTCAGCTCCCGGGGGGCGCGGGTGGGGAGGGGGAAGCCGGACCCCCCTCCGCCCCAAATCCCCCGTGTGTGTGTGCGTCCCCCCGGTACCTCCTCCTCGGGCAGGCTGGTGTCGGCGGGGCCGCCCTCCCTGTCGGCGGGGACGGTGCTCATGGTGCGACCGGCCAGGCTCCTGGTCCCGCCGGCGGCAGCCGCGTCCGGGCGGGCGGCGCTGGGGGCTGGTCCCGGCGGCGGCGGGGGGGGCCGGGGCGGGGCGGGGAGGGAACGGGGCGGGGGCGCGGCCGAGCGGCGGGGATGGAGCGGGCCGCGGGGGGATGGAGGAGCGCGGGGGTGGGGGGTACGGGAGGCGTGATGCGGGGTTGGGAACGCGGGACACGGGGCTAGGGACATGGGACACAGCGACGGCAACGTGAGACACGAGGCTGGGGGCCACAGGGCGCGGAGTTGGGAGTACAGGACGGTACTGGAGAACACGGGGTTGGGGATACCGGATACAAGGCTGGGGACACGGGGGGATGGACACAGTCTCAGGGACACGGGACACGGGCTGGGCAGAGGGGACACAGTCCTTGGGACACGGGACATAGGCCGGGGACACAGGATGCCGGACGCCAGGCTGAGGACGTGGGGCACAGTCCCAGGGACATGAACGCATCAGGGCTGTGGGGCGGAGGAGGGGACAGCGCTGGTTAGACCCGATGCAGGGCTGGGGGCAGTGGAAGGAGCGCTGGGGGCTCATCACCCCAACCAGCCCCACCTGGGGGCTCAACCCCTCCCTGCCTGGCCCGGCCACTGCACTCAGGCTCCATGCTTAGGCTGGGCTTTTGCTGAGCCATTCTGGAGCTCGGTGTTGGGTCGCTCCAGCCCTGCACAGCCCCACGGAGGAGGCGCTGGTCCCGCAGGACGGCACTCGGCTCCGGAGCAGCGTGAGGGAGAGACCCTCGGGGTGGAGAGAGCAGCAGCTGCTGTGTCCAGACCAGGTGCTGCCTGCGCACAATGCTCGGGGGCCGGAGGTGACGCCGAGGACATCCTGCCCGTGCCACAGGGATCCTTCCCAAGCGGCGCTTAAGGTCACCTCTCGCCTTTCTGCGCCTCGCCGGCCGAAACAGACCCGGGGGCAGCCCCCCGCCTGTCCTGCCGGCTGCCCAGGGGACACAGCCTGGCCGCACACGGGTTTGCAGCCTCCCCGCAGCAGCGATTTACAGGGCAGAACCTGTCGGGCCGGGAGGGAGGTGGAAATAAAGCTGCGCCAGCTGGATTTGGGGGAGCGGGAAGGGTCTGGCTGCAAGGGCAGCTGACTCCCAGAGGGAATCTAGAGCAGAGACTGATCTAGTCACCCAAATCTGCTGGAGCCTCTGGCTTTTGGCAGATTTTCAGCAGATTTTCAGCAAGGGGAGAATTTAGAGATGTGTGTTATCTCCCGTTGTTTTTCCCCTCCATAGGCATCTCCACAAGAAGCTCTGGCTGGACAGCGGGCGGGACAATTTTCACAACCCTTATTTGGACTCAGCTTTGGGGAAGAGCTGCAGTTCCCCAGCAGCGCTGGAAGCCAGGTTGGAATCACAAACCAGAGAAAGGGGAGATTTGGATTTTTTTCTAGCCATGAAACTGCACTCGCGGAGAAAATCCAGTTTCCTCCAGCAGATACTCCTCCATTTCCTTGCCTTGAAACCCCCGGTCCCAACCCAAAGCCCCATGTCCCACAAAAATTAGGGTTCCTCTGTGGTAGTTGCTGATCCTCTCCCCTCTTTCTTACAGGAATTTCTGCTGCGTCGACGTCCATCCGTGCTGGGACACAACGCCGGACTGTGTCATATCGGGACAGAAGGGGAAGTTGTGAGCAACAGGGGACTCCGGGGGGCACGGCTGGGAAGCGCGGCGAGCACCGAGGCTCCAGCGGAACGAGCGGACAAGGTTCAGCTCCTCTCTGGGCGCTCTGGGAGGGAACCCGAGCGGGAGCAGCCTTCAGGGAAAGGGGCGGAGGGTGGCAGCGGGTCCGTGGAACCTTTCCCGCCCCATCCCGCGTGGGTCCGGGATGCGGGGCCGGGAATGCCGGGGACACATCGCCCTCTGCCGGCGCCACCGCGGAGGTGGCACCGGGGCTGTCCCCGCGGGGAGGTGGGTGGCACCACCGGGGCTGTCCCCGCACCGACAGCGCCGCTGTGGCCCAGGGACCCCACCCCGCGCAGTCAAAGGGCTGCCGTTCCCTCGGAGAGCAGAACAAGGGACATTTTATTCCCAGAACAAAGCGCGAACGACAGAGTTAACGCATGAGAGACAACAGACCCAAAGCAGGTCCGGGATTCCCGGTGGAAGATAAATAAATTGCATGAACAAGCAAGAAATCATTTGATGGAATGAAGGATGGGGAGAGCGGAGTGTGTAGTGCTTCCCAGGACCAAACACCCAGCCAGGTGCTGGAAACACGAGGTGGGTGCTCAGCTCTTGACGGGGGTGGACGAGGCCTTCGTGGTCTTCTTTAGGTGATGGTAGTTGGGCAGGATCTTCATCAGGAAATCCAGCTGCAGCGTCTGGGGCTGCAAAGGGAGGCAGGGGAGGTGAGGGGGCAGCCCGAGGGGGCCAGGCGGTGTCCCCGTGCCCCAGACGCACCTGTGGCCGCTCGGTCTGCACGCGGCGCAGGCAGTCGGCCCCGTAGATGACGGTGTTCTCCGGGATCACCTCGTAGGTGTTGACGTTGCAGCAGGCCCCGATGATGCAGCCGCTGGTCAGGATCACGTTCCTGCCCACGAACGCTGCCGGGGAGAGGGAGAGAGAGGGATCCCTGTCAGCCTGGTCCCCACAGCACTTAGAGCAGCAGAATCTCAGCGGGGCCAAAGCCCAGAATTACCTTTGGATTCGATGACGTTGTTGTCTCCCACCTTCATCGCCTGGGAATCTACATGTCTGCGTTAAGGAAAACTGTAAAATGCTTTGCTTTTTTTTTCAGCAGGTGAAAAACCCTGATGCCGTTTTCAAACCACCAGCCAGCCCTGGGCTGTTTGAACCCTGATGCTTCCCCCTGGAGGGATCCAGCAGCACAGTGTGCCGGGTGGTTTGTCAGTGCACAGCAAGGATACAGCACCCGACCTCAAAAACATTGTTGGTGCCGATGACCATGGGCTTGGGCTCCACATCCTCGCTCTCTGGGGTGATATTCTCTGGATACCTGCAAGCAGGAAGAACAGATGTCCATGCCTGAGATCAGGATGACAGTGTTCTGCGTGGCAGCTCAACTTTGTGGCAGACTGATGACACAGATATCCCACTCAATTGAGCTGGACTGTCAGAATTTAGAGCCTGCTTAGGATTAGGCTTCCTCTACTCTGTCAGCTTGAGAAGGATTCAGAAGGGGCACCTAGCAACCATCCAATATCTGGAGGGGTCCCACAAGGAAGCCAGAAAGGGACTCTTTGTCAGGAACTGAAGTGACAGAATAAGGACTAATGGGCACAGACTTACAGAGGGGAAAATTAGGTTAGATAAACGTAAGAAAATTTTTACTGTGATGGGGGTGAGCTACTGGAATAGGTTGCCCAGGGCAATACTGGCTGCCCCAACCCTGGAAGTGTTCTAGACCAGGTTGGACAGGGTTTGGAGCAACCTGGGATAGTAGAAGGTGTCCCTGCCTATAGCAGGGGGGTGGTATGAAAGGATCTTCAGGGTCCCTTCAAACACTTAACATTTGATATTTCTGTGATTCTGTGGTTTCTCCCCAGGCCACAGTGCCACGCATGTACACAAAAGCACGAAGTTTGGCCTTTTTTTTTTTTTAATAAATTGTACCTCCCCAGGGTTTTTAAGCCCCCCCTGGGTGTCGCACGGACCCGTTGATGATGAGCGCCTGCTCCTCGATCAGGTTCCCTTCTCCGATGACGATAGGCCCCGCCTCGGCGATGATGCGGGCCTTGGGATGGATCACGGTCCTGGGCCCTGCGGGGACAGCCAGCCCGGCGTCACCCCGCGCCCGCACCGGCGGGGGCAGCAGGGCCGGGCCGGGGGACAGGGCCCTCCCTTACCGATGGTCACGTCGCCGCGGATCTCGCTCTCCACGCACACCACGGCGCCCGGCGCGATCTTCACGCTGCGGGGAGCGACGGGGCGGTCACGGGGGGGATCCCGGGATGGTTGTGGGAAGGGATCGGGGGAAGAACCGGGAGGGCCCGAGGGGGGATCGGGACTCACCTCTTCTGCGCCTTCTCCGCCATGGCCGCGGCCGGCGGCGCCTGCGCGGGCGGAGCTCCGGGGCGGCACGGGCGGAGCTCCGGGGGCTCCGGGGCGGCGCGGGCGGAGCTCCGGGGTTGGGCGGGCGGAGCTCCGGGGGCTCCGGGGCTGGGCGGGCGGAGCTCCGGGGCTGGGCGGGCGGAGCTCCGGGGGCTCCGGGGCTGGGCGGGCGGAGCTCCGGGGGCTGCGGGACTGCGCGGGCGGAGCTCCGGGGGCTCCGGGGCTGGGCGGGCGGAGCTCCGAGGGCTCCGAGGTTGCGCGGGGCGGAGCTCCGGGGTTGGGCGGGCGGAGCTCCGGGGGCTCCGAGGCTGGGCGGGCGGAGCTCCGGGGGCTCCGAGGCTGGGCGGGCGGAGCTTCGGGACTGTGCGGGGCGGAGCCCTCGGGCCCGGTGGCGCCACCGCCCGGCCCACACCGCTCCTCCCGGAACCGGGAACACCGGGAGGGGCGGGCCCGGCCCCTCCCGCCCCAGGTGAGGAAAGGGGCGCGGAAAGGCGCTCGGCTGAGCCGGGCAGCTGGAAAGAGAGAGCGAGTCCCGTGGTTGAGGGCTCAGAGAGGGTCCTGCCTATTCGTGCTTGAGAACAGACAGCAAGTCCCGTGTTTGGGGGCACCAGGCTCATTTTGGCCAGTTTTAGGGTTCTAAATAAAATAAATCAGGCGCTTTTTTAATTTTTTTTTTTATTTCCCTCAGAAATGCAGATAAAGTCCTGCGGTTTTGGTGGGGGGCTCCAAGTCCTTTGTTTTTGTCACTTAAAACCAGCCCCACCCGGGCAGCCTTAGGGCTGGGAAACAGACTCCAGTCCTGTCTTGGGAGTGCGAAGGGAGGCTCACCGGGCAGTCTAAGGCTTTGATCGGAGAGCCAAACACCGGCACTGTGGGGCTCAGGGCAGAACCCGGACCGGTGAGGGGTGCCCGGCACCGGGGGCGGAGCGAGGCGGCCCCAGGGCGGGGCCACAGGCGCGCGGGGCTGCAGGGCGGCTGCGCGGGGCGGGGCCGAGGGCATTTGGACCCCGGAAGTGGCGGCCGCCGCCATTTGCTCCTTGGGGAGGCGGTGGGGTCGGCTGTGGCCGCTCCGGGCTCCCTCAGTGGGGTCCAGGTGAGGTTCTCTCTATCCCTCTTTTCTCCCCCTCCTACCCCTTACCCCTCTCCTCCCTAGTTCCCCATTCCCTGCTCTTCCTGCCCCTCTAGGCACCTCGACGCTCCACTCCTTCCTCTTTCCTCCTTCCTCCTTCTCCTCTCGTCTCCTCTCGTCTCCTCTCGTCTCCTCTTCTCTCTTCTCTCTCTCCTCTCCTCTCTCCTCTCCTCTCCTCTCCTCTCCTCTCCTCTCCTCTCCTCTCCTCTCCTCTCCTCTCCTCTCCTCTCCTCTCCTCTCCTCTCCTCTCCCCCAACCCGAGCCCCCTCTATTCCCCCTCTACCTGTCCTACCTACACCTCGCTCCCCCACACCCAGCCTCTCCCTACACCACTCCGCTACCCTCCAAACCCCGACTCCTTGCCGCTATTCTTCCTTCTTGTTCTCCCTCCATCCTCCCTGCCCATCCCGATCCTGCCTACCCTTGCCCTCTACCTCTGCTCCCCTATACTCCTTCTTACCCCCTGTCCCCCTTATCTTGCCCTATTTCCCCTATCCCTCCCTTATACCCCCCTCTCTCTCCCCTATGCTCCCTCTCTGTCCCTTTTCCCTCTCTCTCTGTTCCCCCGCAGCCGCGGGGCTCGGGGCGCCGGATAATAAAGCCCAGAGGGCCGGACCGGCGCCCCTCGCGGGAATCCCCACACGGGGCCGGAGCCGCTCTGCGGGTCCCCCCACACACAACACGGCCCCACACTGCCGGGCTGCCGGCTGTCCCCACATCACACGGGGGGCGGGGGGCGGGGGGGGCCCCTCCTCAGGAGGGGTCCGGGGTGGGTGGGGGGTTAGGGATGGGCCCCCTCACTAGGAGGGGGTCCTTGGGGGGGGGGGAGGGGTTAGGGGGGTTGGGGGGGGTTGGGGGGACCCGCTCATTAGGAGGGGGTCCCGGGGTGGGGGGGGGGTTAGGTAGGGCCCCCTCCGTGGGAGGGGGTCCTGGGGGGGGGGGCGGGAGGCGGGCCCCCCCCCGGAGGGGGGGGTCCGGGGTGGGAGGGGCTGGGGGGTCCGCCCCCCTTGGCCCCTCCCACCTCGGACCCTCCCCTCCGGAGGGGGTCCGGCCCAGCCCCCTCCCCAGGACCCCCTCCCACGGACAGGGGCCCGGGGGGGGGAGGGGGGGCGGGTGGGGGGGGGGGGGGGGGGTCAGGAGGGGGAGTGCGGTCGTTTGACACAGAAATGTAATCACGGTTCAGAGTGACGTGACCCCCTCTGCTCCCCCCCCCCCCCCCCGTGGGAGGGGGTCCTGGGGAGGGGGCTGGGCCGGACCCCCTCCGGAGGGGAGGGTCCGAGGTGGGAGGGGCTAAGGGGGGGCGGACCCCCCCAGCCCCTCCCACCCCGGACCCCCCCCCTCCGGGGGGGCCCGCCCCCCGCCCCCCCCCCAGGACCCCCTCCCACGGAGGGGGCCCTACCTAACCCCCCCCCCCCACCCCGGGACCCCCTCCTAGTGAGGGGGCCCATCCTAACCCCCCTAACCCCCCCCCCCCCCCAGGACCCCCTCCTAACGAGGGGGCCCCCCCAACCCCCCTAACCACCCCACCCCGGGACCCCCTCCTATCGAGGGGGCCCATCCCAAACCCCCCGCCCCCCGTGTGATGTGGGGACAGCCGGCAGCCCGGCAGTGTGGGGCCGTGTTGTGTGTGGGGGGACCCGCAGAGCGGCTCCGGCCCCGTGTGGGGATTCCCGCGAGGGGCGCCGGTCCGGCCCTCTGGGCTTTATTATCCGGCGCCCCGAGCCCCGCGGCTGCGGGGGAACAGAGAGAGAGGGAAAAGGGACAGAGAGGGAGCATAAGAAGGACAGAGGGACGATAAAGGGAACAAAGAGGGGAGAAGGGGGACAGAGGGGCGATAAGGAGCTGTGTAGGGGTGACAGGGAGAGGCGGGGCAGGGACGGCAGAGGGGGGAGAAAGGAGGAGTAGGGGAAGGCAGGGGAGGTTAGAAGGGGAACAGAAGGAACAGCCGGGTGGGGTAGTGGGCTGAGGAGGGAGCAGGAAGAAGGGAGAGAGAAGCAACAGAGGCGGGGGTCAGGCTGGAGGAGGGGGCAGGCAGGAGGGGCAGAGGGTGGTCGGGGTGCAGGGCAGGGCAGGGAGGGGAGGTGAGAAAGGGAGCGAGAGGTTTGGGGGGAGACGGGGGAGGACGGTAGAGGGGTGAAGGGAGAAAAGGGAGAGAAGCAGAAGCAGAAGCAGAGAGGAGATAGACAAGCAGAGAGGAGCGAGAGAAGCAGAGAGGAGAAAGAGAAGCAGAGAGGAGAAAGAAGCGCCTCACCTGGCCCCCGCCCGGGGAGCCCGCAGCAGCTGCTGCCGGCACCTCCCGGCGCTGGGGAGAAAATGGCGCCGGCGGCCGCTTCCGGGGTTTAAATGCCCTCGGCCCCGCCCCGCGCAGCCGCCCTGGCGCCCCGCGCACCTGCCCGGCCCCGCCCCGCGCTCCGTGGCCCTGCCCCGCTCACACCTGTGTCAGCCCCGCGCTGCGCACGCGCTCCGTGGCCCCGCCCTGCTCACACCTGTGCCGGCCCCGCCCCCCGCACCGCTCTCCCGGGGCCACGCGGGGGCGCAGCGCTCGCACCGCGCTCCGTGTCCGCCAGAGGGCGCCCTGCGGGGTCCCGGGCCCACACGCGGGTTCTGGGTCCGTACCGGGGAACCGCCGGGGTCCCGCACCCGGCAACGCCTGCGGCGATCCCGGGCCCGATCCTGCCTCGATCCTCGCGACCGGGGAGAGGCGGCCCCGACCAAGACCCCCCCCGCCACACCCCAGCTGCGCTCGGCCCCGCACCCCCGGCCCCAGTCGTGGCCCCGTCCCCACACCTGTGCCCCCCCCCCGCCCCCCCCGTGCCGCTGTCCCGGGACCCTCGCCCGGCGCTGTGCGAGCCCCGGCCCGGGGGCTGCTCCCGGCGGGGACCGCTCGGAGCCCGGGGCGCTGCGGCGGGGCTGCAACTGAGGTCTGGAGTGCGGGGCCGAGCGCTGCTGGGCTCTGCCGGGGCGGTGCGGGGCGGTGCCGCCTCTCCCCCGTCGGGAGGATCGAAGCAGGATCGGGATCGGGCCCGGGATCGCCGCGGGCGGGAGGAGCTGCTCCTGCCCGGGCTGAGGTTCCCTGGTGCAGACGCAGAACCGCGGCCCGGCCCGGGGGCTCTGACCGGCACCGTCTGCTCGGGGGGCGGCCCGGCCTCCCGCAGCCCCGAGCGCGGCTCCGGGCGCTGTCCCACACCCGCCCCGGCCAGGACACGCAAGCAGGACAGGAAGAGTTCATCCACGAGAAGAGCACATTTCATGAGTTCCCAATTATTTATTTTCACATTTGACACATAAACCGTCAAGAACAGGACGTTGTTCTCCCCTGCGATGGCAGGATTTGGTCCCAAGCTGCAGCTCACTGTCGGTGCAGACCACTGGGAGGAAAAGCTGGGTTCTTCCGTAAAAACCAGCTCTGCCTTCATCCCAGGGGATGTGTTCTGAGAGGGAACACCTGGTCTCAAGGGGAGTGCAGGGTGCATGGGGAGGCTGAGCAGATTTGGGGGGCAGGGGTCCCACTGCAGCAGTTGGATCCCCATCCCTCCCTATTTGCTTCCCTCTCCTCAATTCCCCAGGCAGGACCAGTGAAAAGCACTTCAGCTGGATCTTCTCCTCTTCCTAGGCTTCTCTTAGGACCCTAGAAGACGCCAACATGTTGAATTTTCATTTCTCTAGGGACAGAAAGGGAAAGCTGCACTGTGGGGAGACCCCACAGAGCTCTACCACACTCCCAGCAGAAATCTGGGATGGGGTGGCAAAGCCAGAGAGCCCAGCCCAGCAGTGGCAGGAATGAAACGCGATGTGCACCCCTGGGGCTGAGGTGCAGCCTGGAGCCAGCATTTCCCAGCAGCACAGGCATGCTTGCTGTGCTGAGATCCAAAAGAAAGGTGTCTCTCCTTCCTTGGGTTCAGATGCCAAGTCCACAGAGCTTTGCACTCACGGGGTGCACGGAATGCTTTTCTCTCCTTCTGTCATTCCTGCTGCTCCCAGCATCCCTCGCAGACCCTGAGGTTCCACGGCCACCCAGCCCTGTTTTTCCCAGTTAATGATTGAAGGTGTTTGGATCTCTGAGGCGCTGGCAGCCAGGCCAAGGATGCTTGCCCTCTGTGATTAATCATTCCCCCGCCCGCTGACAGGGCCTCCATAAAAACCCCGGGATGGGGCTCCCGGTGCTGCTGCCTGGCAGGAGGAGGGCAGCCAGCTCCACCATGAGGGCACCTTCCCTTCCCCTCCCCTCCCTGGCCCTGCTGCTGCTGCTCTTGGCCGCTGCACACGCCTTACACCGAGGTAAGGGTGGCCCCTGGGGTGGGGGGCACCGGGCTGGGGCCTCAGTTCCAGGGGTTTTTGGTGGCCTCCCCTCTCCCAGCCTGCGGCCAAACCGCTGGGCAGCACCAGAGGGGAAAGGGAAGGGGTGGGATGGTGGGTTTGGTGTCCAGGATGGAGCTTTGGGGTGATGCTGGAGGAGGTGGGAGAGTTCAGAGCTGCAGGGGTCGGCTCCTTCTCCTTCTAGAGGAAAATGGGATTTCCTGAGCCCCCTGACGAGCACCATTCCTCTGTAAAACTCATGGAAACGATGCTCTGCCACCCTTTGCTGCCTTCTCAGCTCCACAGGGCATCGCCCACCTGCCAAAAAGCACCTAAAACTTCCCTCTCCCACACGGCTTTATACAAGTGCACAGAAGTGGCACAAGCTGGGATCGATAGCCAGCGTTCCTGCCAGGAAAGGGACCTGCCTTTTCCATGGCTTCCTCTTTTCTGGCAACCCCCTGCCTTCAGCCTACCCTTCCCTTCCCACCAGAGCCATGTGACCCTCAGAGTGGTGGCCCAAAGCCCTGGGGTTTGTGGAGGTGACCCTGCCCCACACTAATCCCAGGAAACACCGGTATCAGTGTTTACCCTGCCAAAGTCTGACCCCACAGGGTCTGTAACACAAATCGATCCCGTTTTTCCAGGGCTGGCAGCATTGCTGGGAACGATTTCACTGCTGGCTGCTCCGTGGAGCTGGCCCCAGAGCTCCCAGCCCTGCCAGAAAAACCAACCCCACCTATTCCAGACTCAAAAACTCCCTATGATTTACCTGGAGCTCTCCCAGCTCCAGAGAGCTGCCCCTTTCCCTGGCTGCAGAGCTGGATACCAGGGATGCTTCTCCCAGACCAGCTGTGCCAACACCTCCCTAGGGAGCACCAAATCCTAGTCGGAAAAAGCAGTAATGAAGTGAAAAAATTAACCAACCTCGAGTGGGTGAAGCAGCGTGTTGTGTGGCGGCAGAGCATTCCTTGCTCCCTACTCACAATTCCTCCTTCTCCTGCACTTTCAGGGAGAGCTTATGTCCGGGAGAAAGTCTGCCAGGAGTACAGCATGCTGGGAAAGGAGAACTTCCGAATGCTGTAGGTACCTCCTGCTGCTGCTGCCCTCCCAGGACGCTCGACACCTGAGCCAAGAACAGGAAACAGTCATTAGAAACCTTGGGAAAAGGAAGATGGATTCAATCCATCAAAAAGGGGAGATGCAATTCAACCCCTGGGCTCTGGTTGCTTTCAGCAGGAGCAAAGTTTGATTTGTCATTGAATTCCTCAAAACCAATTAAGTGGCTAAATAATTGAGAATTCTATCAGAGCTGACACATAATCCCCCATAAGCTGTCCCAAACCTTTCCTGGCAGTTTTCCAGGGAATATGCTGTTATTTCTCACAGCACCACAGCCAGCACTGTTAACCCCCTTTGGGCAGAACGCTGCAGATACCTGAGCGAGGAGAAAGGCTCACCCGGCTCTCCCTGTCCTTGTCCCCAGGACCATCATCGCCAACAGCCGCAAATATTCCAACGGCACCTTCGAGGAGATCGGCCACCTGGTGCGGGACATCGTCTCCCTGGCCGAGAGCTGCTGCGCCGACGGGGCCGCCCCCTCCTGCTACGAGAACAGGGTGAGACTGACCAAAAACGGGTAACGAGCCCCAAAACGGGGCTGGGCTGGGGCAGCCATAACCTCCCGTGTCCCCCCTGCAGTCCACGGCGCTGTCGCAGAAATCCTGCGGGCCGGACTCGCCCTTCCCGGCGCACCCCGGCAGGGCGGAGTGCTGCTGGCGGGAGGGGCTGGAGCGCAAGCTGTGCCTGGCCGCCCTGCGGCACCCGCCCCGCCCGCCCCGATACCTCCAGCCCTCCGACAGGGAGCTCTGCCAGGCCTTCCGACAGGACCCCCGCGAGTTCGCCGATAGGTGAGCCAAGGGGGGGGGGTGGCACCGTGGTTCCCTCCCGCCCTGGGTACCCTCAGCACCTCCAAACCCCACCGGCGCTCCCCATCCCCTGATCCCTGATCTCCTTACCCCGTCTCTGCCGCAGGTTCCTTTATGAGTACTCCAGCAGCTACAGCCAGGCTCCCCTGCCTGTGCTCCTGGCCTCCACCAGGACCTTCCTCTCCATGGTCTCCACCTGCTGCATCTCCCCTGCGCCCACCGCCTGCTTCCTGAAGGAGGTGGGACCCTTGGGAGCGCTGGGCTGGCCCCATTCCTCGCCCCCCAGGGAGCCAGGCCGTGGCTCATGGCTGATAGCCACCGTGCTAATGGCCCTGGGGAGAGGAGAACATTTCCATTCTCTTTCCGTGGCAGAAACTGGAGAGGAAAACCCTCTCCCTGCTCACCCTGACGTCCAACCGGATCTGCTCGCGCTTCTCAGCCTACGGGAAGGACAAAGTCAGCTTCAGGTACCGGGGGGGATGAAATGGCCTCTGGGCTGGGAGGGCGCTCCTCTCTCCTGCTGCAGCTCCTGTGGGCAGGCAGCATTCACAAACACGAGCTGTAATTCTGCTGTGAGCCCCTGGTGAGATGCTCCACGCACAGCACAGAGCACAGCAGGCCCTGTGCTCCCCATCCCCTCCCTGCCACACCCCTGCTCGGAGCTGTGTCCCAGGAAAAGGGGGGTGCCCATCCCCTGAGCCCCACTCCCTGTGCTCCCCAGCTACCTGGCCTCGCTGGCTCAGAAGGTTCCCAGCGCTTCCTTTGAGGAGCTGCTCCCCCTGGCCCAGGACGCCGCCGAGCTCTCTGCCCAGTGCTGCGACTCGCTGGCCGAGGACTGCATGCAGAAGAAGGTGGGGGAGGCTGGAGCCCAGCCTGAGCCAGCTCCTGAGCCCCAGCAGGAGCTCAGGGAGCCCAGGGGCCCTGCTCATCCCCTGCTCATCCCCTGCTGCCCCTCTGCAGCTGCTGGAGCACACAGCCAAAGTCTGCACGGCGCTGTCGGCCCACGGCGGGCGCTTGGCCGGCTGCTGCACGGGGAAGAACCTGCTGGAAAACCATTTCTGCATCCTGGCCATGCCCCCAGCGCCCGCTCCCCAGCTGCCAGAGGCCTTGGAGCCCACCAGCAAGGAGCTGTGTGGCAAGGACGGGGCTGTCCATGCCACCAGGTGAGTGAGACCCACGGCAGCCATGGAACAAAACCACTGAAGTTGGAACAGACCCTGGAGGTGATCGAGTCCAAGCTGTTCCTGACCCTGCTACGTGCTTAGGTTATCATGGGGACAACCAGGGGGACATCCTCAATTCCCTCAGGGGAGTTGGTGCCACCAGGGGCTGCACAAAGATGTCCAAAGCAGCCCCCATCCCCGATGAGAACTGGCCTGACCCCTCGTTTCCCGCTCCAGGTCCCTGTTTGAGCTGGCCCGGAGGCAGCCCAGCCTCCCCGACGCCGTCCTGGCCAAGCTCTACGACTCCTCCGGGAAACTCCGTGGGGAATGCTGCTCCTCCAAGGACCCCTCCGCCTGCTTGGACAGCAAGGTGAGCGCTCTGGGGGCTGCCGGGGCTCATCCCGTTCATCCCAGCGCCACCCAAATCCCCTCAGGGGCTTTTCCCAGCCTGGCACCTCCCCCCCTCTGCCCGCAGCGCAAGCGGATGGAAGCGGAGCTGCTCCCCTTGCTGGAGAAGGCCAGCCAGCTCTGCGGGCAGTACAACAAGCTGCCTTTCCTCGAGTTCAAGAAGAGGTAAGCCTTGGCCTTCCCCCCCCACAAAAAAAACCAAAACCAAACCAAAAACAAACAAACAAACAAAAAAACACACACAAAAAAACCACAAAAAAACCCCACAAAAACCAACCAAACAAAAAAACCCCAAAAACCAAAAAAAAAACCCCAAACCAAAACCAAAACCAACCAAACCAAACCACCAAAAAAACCCCAAAACAAAACAATAAAAAACAAAAAAAAAAAACCCCAAACCAAAACCAAAAAAAAACCCAAACCAAACCAAACCACCAAAAAAAACCCAAACCAAAAAAAAACCCCCCAAAACAACAACAACAACAAAAAAAACCCAAAACCAAAAACAAACAAACAAACCAACCCAAAAACCCCCCAAAAAACCAACCAACCAACCAAAAAAACCCAAAAAAACCCCAAAACAAACAAACAAAGAAAAAGAAAACCACAAAAAAAAAAACCCCTCAAAAAAACCAAACAAAAAAACCCCAAACAAACAAAAAAACCCACCAAAAAAAAAAAAACAAAACAAAAAAAAACACAAAAACCACGGATCGCTGGATGCAGTCATAATTCCTCCAAAACCTTGAGGATGCAAAAAGGAGCCGCCCAGGCGTGTGTTCCCTCCCCTGTCCCCAAAACCAGCTCGGGAATGTTCCCGCTGTAACCTCGCTGCCCCCTCCGCAGGCTGCGGGACAGCCTGAGCCAGGCGCAGCCCGAGGCCAGCCCGGCGCACCTGGAGCTGCTCCTGGAGCAGCGAGCATCCTTCGCCTCCTCCTGCTGCCTCCCGGACGCGCCCCCGCTGCTCTGCGCAGCCCAGGTACCGCCGGCGCCCCCGCTGCCCGCTGTGGGGCCGCACCCGCACCGGGGCTGCCCCACGGCTCTTCCCTCCTTCCCCAGGTGAGCTCGGAGCTGGCAGAGCTGTGTAAGGACGAGTCCTGCCCGCTGGGATAGGCGATCCCGGTGCCGGCAGCACTCCCGGATGGAGCGGCAGGAGCACGCAGGAACGGGGGACACAGGAAGGGAGGGAGCACCAGGGGGCTGGGCTGGAGCACGTCCGGCAGAGGGGAGGGGTCACCCAGCCCACGGCCAGCCTTGTGTTCCAAAATATAGCCTTGCAGCCAAAATAAAGACGAGAAAAGCCCCCTCACTGCTGCTGGAAATGCGGTGGGGAGGGTGGGAGAGGGGCACAGCCGAGCCCGCACTGCTCCCAGCCCTGCTCCTGGCAGCTAGAGCTGTAAAAAACTAAGCAAATAGAGGGAAAACCTTCATCAAATGCCCTCAAAGACAGCAGTTGGGGTATCCAGCTAGCTGGAAGCAGCAGCTCCTCACCTGAGAGGGGGACCCTGGGCACCCCCGGCAGCCTCCCCACCTGCCCAGGTGAGCCCTCCCCAGCACGGGTGGGGGTTTGGGGGTGCTGCAGGCGAAGAAGCCCCAAGTTGGGATGGAGGAGGATGGCAAACACAGCCCAGAAAACAACAGGAAAAATCCCCCGAGCCCAAATGTGGCAGCTTTGTGTACAACAAACACAGCGAGGGGGGCAGATGAGGGCACCTGGGCATGCAGAGATGAACCAGGGCAATAAAACAGAGCCAAAAGCAAGAAGAGCTCCCTGTTCCACCCTGCTCATCCCTTTTCTGGGGAGCGTTGGCAGCCCATGGATCACTGCTGAGTTTCCCTGGAGTGTGAGGAACACGATGGATTTGGCTGGCATGGTCCCTGTCCATCTCCTGCCAGAGCCCCTCTTATTTTGGGGTACAGGACTAGCCAGAAAGCACAACTTGGTTTGAGTTTGCCAAGGCACTGGATCCACTCACCTCCCTCAAGTTACAGCCTGCCTTTGGCATTTCTTGTCCAAAATATTCATTTCCAATTTTGCTAATTAATTCTAGATCTGTCCAATTAATAACTTTGGTTTCACCTTGTTCTGTTGGGGTGAGTGACCCCCATCTCCTTCCTGCGCTCAGGTTTGCATCCTTCCCATTCTGGATGCACAGGGTAACAATTGCAGTGACCTCCTGGGATTCCAAGGAAAA
Source organism: Phylloscopus whistleri (assembly GCA_017589585.1). NCBI lineage: Eukaryota > Metazoa > Chordata > Aves > Passeriformes > Phylloscopidae > Phylloscopus > Phylloscopus whistleri. The sequence continues at coordinate 1,886,336 of JADMLD010000092.1, forward strand.
CTGATGGAGAGATGCCATTAAGCCAGCCAAGGGCATCTCTGCCAGGTGACACCATCACTGCTTGTGGGGGGAGAGCCACCCCAAAATGCTCAGCTGCTGCTCAAAACAGCACAAATCCTAATCCTCCTACTAAAGCCACCAGACTCCTTGGAAAGTTGAGGCTGCTCCTGGAATCCCCAGGGATTCCATCCAGTCCTTGCCAGCCTGGGCACAAACCAGTTGGCTTTCCCACTCTCTGTTTCACCAGCCATTTTTATTTGGTTTTTCTGTAATAATTTCATTTCCCAGCTCTCCTTCCTCCTGCCCTCAGCACTGTGACGTGCACGAGGTGGATTCACCTCCTGCCTTTTCATCCCACCACCTCTGTAACCCATTCCCAAAAATGTAAAGGAAGCAGCAAAGTTCCTGACTTAGCTGTGTGTGTGTGAGGGGTTTAAATCACCAGCACAACCCATCTGATCTGTCTGTCTGCTCCCCAGGAGCTCAGCAGGTTAAAGCAGGGATTCAGAGGCAATGCAGGAATTCCAGGGGGGCATCTAGGGATGCAGCACTTCATTTCAACAGGGAATGTGTGGGAAAAGCCCAGTGAGAATTACTCGAGGCGCTGAAAACCCAGCACCAGTTCCAATGTTTTCCTGGCCAGTGCTCCATGAGGTATCATAAAAAGGCTGAAAGTGTTATTTTTATCCACCTCTGAGCCCTGCAGGGCTGCTGATTTCCCAGTGCCTGCTCTCCCCAGCCCTTCTGGGCCAGCAGCATCCCAGCCATCAACTCCAACCACCCAAAAAAAAACCAGACAGGAAAAAGGCTCCTACCTCCTTTCCATTTTATTTGTCTCCCACACCGCGTACAGCACATTCCCAAAAGGAGCAGCCAGCATTTTCCTCTTGGATTCACTCACCACAGGCAGGCCCAGCAAAGCCTGGGGACAAACAGCTTTTTATATGGGGGGGAATCAGCTCACAGGTGCTGCTGGTGCTGCTCAGCTCACACCGGGGCTCCCAGCAGCTGCGTGGAATCTGGAATCCATCTCCCCATCCCAGTGAAGTAGGTGCCCAAAAAAATGTCCCTTGGCACCTCAGAGCTGTGCTCCTTTCCTTGCCTGGGCACTGGGGTGAGCCTTCCACAGCCCCCCGGCATGGCTTGGGTACCAACACTTCCCGAGGGAGCAGCACCAGCCCCGGTATCCCACTGGGATCACCGTCTCACCCACGGGGCTCCAGATCCCCGGGGTGGCCTCTGCTCTCACCACGGCACGGTTGGAGCTGGAAAAGAAGGTTTTTCGGTCACTGCAGGGCTTCACACCCCTCCAGAGCCACCCCCAAGCCCGTCCCGCAGGAAATGGCGCTGGCAGCTCCAGCTCCCGGGCATCCACCCGTGAGGAATGACCTCGGCCAGGAACCAGGGGCTGCACCTCAGCGCAAAGCGGCTTCCCCAGCGGCTGCTCCCGCACTCACCGCTTCCAGCGCATCCCGGGATGGAGGGGTCTGTCCTGCTCCGGCAGAGGAGCCCAGCCGGTGTCCGTGCCGGGAGAGCGGAGCCCGGGGGCGGGAGGGGTGACCGGGAGGCTCCGGCCCCAGCGGCTCCCAGTCTCCCCAGTACCGGCTGGCAAAGGCGGCAGGCAGAGCCCCCCGGGCCGGTCACCGGGCCACGGTCCCGCGGTGGGAATTGGAATCGGTCCCCATCTGCCGCGGTACAGCGTGGGAGACACCAGGGACAGCCGGCCCCATCCCGGGATGCTGCTGCTGCTGCCCCTCCAGAGAGTCCGTGCCCCAAACCCACTGTCAGAGTTACCGGGAGCCCGGCGGGTCCCGCACCGAGGGGAGGGAAAACCAACCATCACTCGTGGCTGGACCGCAGCCCCGGGCAGCGCCCGCCGGGCACCGGAGCCCGCAGCAAGGGGAGACGGGAGCCAGCGGCCCCTGTACGCCCAGTTCTGCCCCAGTTCACATCTGTTTTCCATCAGTTTTGCCCGGTTTCCCTCACCCGTTCCCACCCCAGGACACCGAGGCGCCCCCGGCTCTCTCCCGCCGGCCGTCGGGAACCGGGAGGGCGCGCAGGGACGCTGAGCTCGGCTCGGTCCCTACGGAGAGGTGCGGCAGCGGCAGCAATGGGAGCAGCTCCAGCACAGCCCTCAGGCCGCCCGGAACGGGACCCGAGCCCGGCAGAGCCCGTTGGAACCGGGACCGGGACCGGGAGCGGGACCGAGGCGGCCAAGCTGTGGCGCCCTCGCGTGGCCAGCGCGGGTATGGCCCTGCCCCGCAGCGCAGTGTCGCCGTCTGGCGGCCGCGGCGCGGCAGTGCAGCCCCCGGCGCTGGCGGCCCCCGCGCCCGCAAGGACGGACACTGGCGACACGCCGACACCTTTCCGTCACCCCTTTATTCAAGCCCGCCGCGCGTTTGAGCACGTTCCGTGGAGCCAGCCGCTGCTGCCGTCCGGGACCCGCCCGCAGGTACTGGCAGCTCCTGCGGAGAGAGAGAGGATCCCTTCGGCCTCGGCACCCACCCCCCCAGTGCGGGGCTCCGGTCACACCGGCTCGGCCGCCCCCCCGCTCCCCTGCACCTTCACGCGATGCCCGTTTCCCGCACATCTTCACTTCTGGAAGGTGAATCCTTGTTTAACGTTTCCATCTCTTCTGCCTTTCTCTTCCTACGCTGCCTCCGACAGTGGCTTGACAGGGAGGGAAAATCGTAAAAAAAAAAGAAACAAAAATAAAAGAGGCAGAAGGGGACACGGCAGTGATGCTCCTCCCTCTCCCTCGGCTTTCACCCTGCAGAAGATCCACGCGGGATCACACCTGGTTTCCAGCCCCAAAGGAATGTCGCAGGCACCCCCCAACACCTGCAGGACCGTGTGTCCGGGGCACCCCAATTCCACCTGCCCGGGAACTGGGCAGGATTTGCTCCCTCTTTCCTTTCCGTTCCCTTCCCGAGCCGTTCCCCCACGTACTGACTGCAGAGGCAGATGCCGACGATGAGGATGATGAGGGTGACGATGGCGGCGATCAGGGAGATGATGACGATCTGGCCCTGGTCCCCTCGCAGGTAGAACAGGTCCACCCTCTCGCAGCGAGCCCCGGTGTAGCCTCGCTCGCACCTGCCCCGCGGCGCAGGGGGAGGCACAGGGCGGTCCCAAAAGCTGCCGCGGTGCCCGTGCCCCCCCGGGTGCTGCTCTCCCGGGGAGGGCGAGCACGGCGTGTCCCCACCCGGGGGGTGACTTACACGCAAGCCGGCGCCTCCTCGGCCACGAGGAAGCGGCACCTCCCTTTGACACAGTAGTGCTGGAACTCCTCCGGGCACCGGGAGAAGTGGCTCTGCCGCCGCGGCTGCGTCCCGTTCCCTGCGGGTGACGAGGACAAGGAAGAGTTGCCCCAGAGGGGGGACAGTTCTGCCCCGAGGCAGCAGCGCCCCTGAGCTGGTGCATCCCCGCACCAGCAAGCAGCCAGTGCCCTGGGGATGCCGCACGGCTACGCTAGAAAAAAAACCACTCATCCACCATCCCGGCCCTCTCCCCACGCCCCCGGCTCCCCCGAGCACCCCCGCACATCCCCCTTACCTGCGCATCCCTTGGCCGTGCCGCAGCTCAGCCCCTGGGTGCCGTGCCCGGCCGTCACGTTGGTGTCGGCGCCCACGCCGCCCAAGAGCGCCAGGCCTGCAAGGCAGCGGGGCCGGCTCGGAGGGGCAGCCCCGGCACCCCCGCCCCGCCACGGCCGCGGGGAGGGCGCTGGCAGCGGGCTCTGCAGCTGTGTGCCCGCGGCCCCCCTCGGCCGGCACCGCATCAGCTTTTCCCCGGGGCCGGGAGGAGGGAAAGGCGCTCCCCGCCCGCTGCCTCCACCCTGGGAGCCGGCCCGGGGGGCTGCGGACCACACAGCCCGGCCAGCTGCTCCTCTGCCCAGGGAGGGATCCCCAGGGAGGTCCGGAGTCATGGAATCGCTGATGGGTTTGGGCTGGAAGGGACTGTAAAGTTCGTCCTGTTCCAACCCTGCTGCCACGGGCAGGGACACCTTCCACTGTCCCACGTTGCTCCAAGCCCCGTCCAACCTGGCCTTGGACGCTTCCAGGGATGGGGCAGCCACAGCTTCTCCGGGTAATCTGTGCCAGGGCCTCCCCGCCCTCACAGGGAAGATTTCCTTCCCAGTATCTAATCTAAACCTGCCCTTTGTCAGTAGGAAGCCGTTCCCCTTTGTCCTGTCACTCCGTGCCCTTGTGACAAATCCCTCTGCACTTCTCCCGGAACCTCTTTAGGCGCTCCGAGCTCTCCCCTGGGACAGGGACAGGGGCGGCCGAGCTCTCCGTGGCCCCGCTGTGAAACCGAGAGGCGGCCGGGGCGGGCCCGGCAGCGCGGCGGTAACCGGATCGCTGGCACTCCAGCACTGACTCAGCGCGGCCCCGCTCCCCGCCCGGCCCTCCCCGGGGATTCACCCGCCGCGGCGGCACCCGGGGAGCGGGGACAGGTCCTGCCTGACGGGGCAGGGTGCCGGGTGCGGAGGTGGCCGGCCGAGGCGGGGCTGTTCCCATCTCTGTGCGCTGCGAGGCTCCCCGGAGAGCGGAGAGTTTGCGCGGCCAAACCCTGGCAGCCTCATCCCCTGCTACCTGTTTGCTCATCCGGCCCTCTGGCACCTCGGGAAGGGCGGTGGGAGCCCCCGGAGTGCCCCCGACCCACGGCAGGGACACTCCCGGCACGCACGTCCCCTCCCGCCTATAAATAGCCAGCACGGCGCTGATGCCCTGCTCGGGGTGGCAGAGCTCCCAGAGAGCCCGGCGGGCAGCACAGGGAGCCCACCGCCCCAGGAGGGCCGGCAGCAGGCTGGGAGCGGCCCGGGATGAGCCACGGGGCGGCTGCCCACCCGGGATCCGGCTGTGGGCGGCGTGGGACGGGACAGGGAGGGAGGGGAGGGAGGGCTGACTTCACTGCCGGTGACCGAGTTCGCAGCTCGACATGGAAAGATCGCCACCACGCCGAGCTCCCCGCCCTTGTTGCAGCCAGCTGCGGAGTTCTGGCACCCTGCGGGCTGGCAGGGCCGCCCTGGTGGAGCTCCAGCCCCAGGGGGAGGGGGGCTGTGCCCACCCACGGCCGGACCGCGGAGCCCGGAGGCTGCAGGTGCGAACATCCGCACCTCTCCGATGCGCGGGGAGGCTGGCTCCACTATCGCGGGCTGCACCCTTCCCTGAGCAGCCGGAGATAACGCAGGGAAGTATCCCAAACACGGGATTGTTTCGCTGGTAACACCCCCGTGCTCTCCCAGGAAAGCCCGAACTGCAGGAGAGCAACCCCCACCCAGGACATTGCCGCGGTCTGAGGGGACACACCGGCCCTAAAACAGGTCGGCTGCCCTCGATTTCCTGCTGCCAGCACAGGTTTGGCAGGTTTTGCCAAGCGCTGTCACCAGCCCTGCCAAAGGGCCAAACCCAAACTGCTCCCTGCGGAGGGAAAAGCTCCCCCGACATCCCAGTGCCAGGGAGGCTGCCAGCTCCCCAGCCTGGCTGTGCTCATTCCAGCCGTGAGCAGACACCTGTCTGCAGCTCCCTGCTTCCCAAAAACTGAGGGACTAACACGGGAATGCTCCTGCAGTTCCTGAATAGGTGCTGCCCCCCTGCCCCCGGCATCCCAGGCACCCATCAGCAGTGTCCCATCAACACCTTGACCATCAGCAGGTGCTAAAAGCATCCCAGTCGTGCTCCAGCACATCCCGGCCCCCGTGCTGGCCCCAAGGGATTCACAGGCGGGGGGAGCACCGGATGGGAATGGTGGGGAGTTCCCGGGTGGGACCTGGGGGCACACGGGGGAGCCCAGGTACAGGTCTGGGCAAACACCAGGCTGGGGTGGGATTGTCCTGGGGGTGGGATTGTCCTGGGGGTGGGATTGTCCTGGGGGCACAAGGAGTCGCTGGGATGGGACTGGAGAAGCGCCAGGGTGAACACTGGGATGGGACAGGGCCAGCATCAGGATGGGCTGGGAGAGGGGGGAATACAAGGGAGGGCTCAGCAGAACGGGGCCGGGGGGGCAGCAGGATGGGATGGGGGGGAGCACCGGGATGGGACCGGGAGCAGGTGCAGGATCATCCGTCTGGGACCGGGAAGCAGCGGGAGCAGAGGGGGAGGACGGTGCCGGGACAGGGGGTGACAGCGGAGGTGACACCGTGCAGGGACGCGGAGCACCGGCCCGGGACAGGGAGGAACCCCCTTGCCAGCCCCTGGCTATCCCGGGGCCGGGCAGGTGGCGGGGCAGGGGGGACGCCGGTGCTTACCAGAGGCCAGGGCCAGGCAGAGCAGCAGGGTACCGGGGCCGCCGCCCGCCGCCGGGGCCGCCGCCGCCTCCATGCGCGCCGCCGCCGCCGCCTGCCCGGTGCCCGGTGCCCGGCAGCTGCGGCGGGGCGGGACGGGGGCGGCACCACCGCCCTCCTCCTCCTCCTCCTCCTCCTCCTCCTGCGCCTCCTCTCCTCCTCCCACCCCGGCGGAGCCATCCCCCGGCGGTGCCACCCCGGTGTCCCACCCACGCGTGTCCCACCTCGCACCCGCCACGCCAGGCAGATGCCTCACTCCCCCCGGATCCCTGGGGATTCGGGCAGCGAGGGGGGATCCCCCATCCCGCCGTTCCCAGCCGGGCTCCGGGGATCCCCGCTCCAGGGGGACGCAGGGAGTGCGCCCAAGCCCGGCCTCGCCTCCCCGCGGCGTTTATCCCCTGGCCAGCTTCTTGTGGAAATGTAGATTTATCCATAAAACCCTCCCGGGGGCCTTGGCGGGCAGTGACGGCAGCTCCAAGTTATCCTGCCAGGGGCACAGCCCTCTGCAGGCTGGATTTTTTGCCTCGGAGTGACATCTTGAGGAACAGAAGAAATCCACAGGGGTGAAGGTGTCCCCCAGGTGCTGGCCTGTCCCCTGCTGCCATCCGCGTTGCTCAGAGGGATGCCCGGCCCTGGGCTGGCGCTGTCCCGGCTCCCAGCAGAGCACAGGAGCTTCTCCCGGCCAGGAGGGGCAGGGAGGGGCTGCTCCCGGCCCTCCCAGGCGCGAATGAAGGTGGGAATGAAGCACTGGAAAGAAGGGGTGACCTCAAACCGCGAGCTGGCAGCGATGGATGCGAGCGCTGGCAGCCGCCCAGCCGGGCCATTTGGCCGCCGGCCAGCGGGTGAGCAAGCTCCCCCAGCCCCGGCCGGCCAAAAATTCCTGCTGCAAGAAAGCAAAGCAAAATGCCTGCACCGCTACCGCCCGCCCCTCCTTGCCAGCAGCCCCCCCAAAACAGGGAAAGTGTGAAAAATCCACAAGGATGGTGCAAAAGCGCTGCTGGGGGGCTGGGGTGAGACCAGCAAAGCTGGCAGCTGGGTGGGACACACAGGGACATCCAAGAGGAGCTGGCTTCATCCTGGTGGGGAGCAGGCAAAATAAAAATAAAAATAAAAATAAAAATAAAAATAAAAATAAAAATAAAAATAAAAATAAAAATTAAAAAAAAAAAACACAAAAAAACCCAAAAATAAAAACAAAATAAAAATATAAATAAAAATAAAAACAAAAATAAAAATATAAAATTAAAAATATAAAAATATAAAAATAAAACTAAAATAATAAAAATAAAACCAAAATAAAAATAAAAAATAAAAATACAAAAATAAATATATAAAAAATAAAATAATAAAAATGAAATCAAAATAAAAATCAAAATAAAAATACAAAAATAAAAATATAAATATAAAAATAAAACAATAAAAATAAAGCAAAAACAAAAATAAAAAAAACCCACAAAAATAAAAATAAAAAACAAACATAAAAATAAAAATAAGAATAAGAATAAAAACAAAAATGTCCTCGTGCCCACCAAAAGAAAAGTTTCCCTCCAGCATCCTTCGTGCCTGGATAAAACTGCTGGGGAAAAGCATTTTTAAAGGGCTGGAGCCTCAGTGCAGATGTCAGCGGAGGCAATGGTTTTCCCATCTCCAGCAGCAAACGGGAGAAGTGCTGGCCCAAGTTATCCCCAAAAAAGGCTCTCTCCGTGTCCCCTGCTCCGCTGACACCTCCCGGGCCGGGAGGAGCAGAGGGAGGTGACCAGCAGGTGGCAGCTGGAGCCCAGGGCTGGTGGCGCTCGGGGGCGCTCCGGGCTCCCCGGGGCCCGGGCACCCCAACCAGGGCTTGGCACCCACGGCCAGGGCGAGGGGCAGTGCCCGGCCCCGCCCTCCAAAAACTCCAAAACTCCTGCCCGCGGAGGCGTGCGGCACCATCACCATCACCAATAACAACAACAAGGGAGGGAGGTTATCTCGCTGTTCCCGAGCTCCCGCAGCAACAGCAGCACTGTTTTCCCTCCTCCCAGGCAGAGAGGAAAGGTTTCAAGGAGAGCTGAGACGCTGATAGCGCCCGACACCCGTCTGCCTCAGGAATGCCGCCTGCCTTGGATGCTGTGTCCTGCTGTTTTGGGCCCGGGGCCAGGCTCCATCCTGAGAAAAGGCCAAAAACACAATGGAAGAGAGGGCTGAGTAACCCCGGTTAAAGATAGCTCGGCCACAGCCCGGGCTCTGCAAACCCTGTTCCATAGCGAGCCTGCAAAAGCCTGCAGGGGATGAGTTCAGCCTGAAAATATTTCACCCGCAGCACAGCTCTTTCCAGAAGGAAAGAGGTGAAAAAAAAAATGGTCCTGGTACCTCCTGCTGTGGCACAGGTGTCTCCTGGCTGGCTCCTTTGGGCGCTGGGAGCTGCGTTTTGGGAGCTGTTTGTGCCGTGGAAAGGCAGGGCCCTGACTGCCCTTGGTTCACGTACCTGGGGTGTCCCCACCACGGGCACCAGATCCTCCCAGGGAGGTCCAGAATCGTGGAATCACAGGTTTTATTGGAAGGGACCTTCCAAAAGCTCTTCTTGTTCCAACCCTGCTGCCACGGGCAGGGACACCTTCCCCTATCCCAGGTTGCTCCAAGCCCCATCCAACCAGTCCTTGGACACTTCCAGGGATAGGGCAGCCACAGCTGCTCTGGGCAGCTGTGCCAGGACACCCCCATCACACTCAGGCAGGAGCTGAGGATGAGGAGGGACGAGCGGCAGGGACACAGAGCACCCCAAGCGGGTGTCACCGCCTGCCACAAGAGCTCCCCATGCCCGGCCCTCAGCGTGTGGCGCCCACCGGCAGCGTGTGGCACTCAGCATCCCGTCCCAGTGCCTCATCCCGGGACAGGCGGACCGGTCCCGCATCCCCGGCGGTGCCGGTGCCGGTGCCGGCAGGTGCCGCTGTGGGCCGGGCGCGGGCGGGCGGGCGGGCTGGGGGCGGTGGCGGGGGCCGGGCCGGGCCGGGCCGGGCGGTGTCGGGGCCGGGCGGTTCGTCCCTCCCGCCGCGGCTGCCAGCGCCGCCGGCACCATGGGCTGCTGCTGCCGCCTCCTCTTCCTCGGCCTCCTCCTCCTCCTGCCGGCAGGTAAGAGCCCGCCGCAGCGGGGTGGGCAGGGGGGGACACGGCGGGAGCGATGCGGTGGCCGCGTTCGGCGGGGACAGCCCGGCTCCTTCCCGGGCTCCGCAGAGCGAGCCCCGGCCACGGATCCCGCTGGGGTCGGGCAAGAGGGGTTTCACCCTTCCTCTCCTCACCCCTCGCCCCTCAGAGGCGCCCCCAGCAGAGCCCCCGACCGCCGTGAAGGAGGACAACTTGATGGGACCACCAGAGTCTCCTCATGGTCACCCCCCGCCCGGGCTGGACTCACCCCCACCCCGCACCCCCTTCCCTCGGCGGTCACCGCTTCCCAGGAGCTTTGATGGCTCTCCCCGGCCTTGAGCCAAGGCTCCCACGCCCCCAGCTCCAGGGATCTCCCCCCGCGGCGGCACCAGCCTCCCCACGCCACACACAAACACCCGATGTGACATCTTCCCCCGCTCAGACAGCGGAGGACACGGCTCTGCCCGCGGCTGCTGCGGCAGCGAGCGGGGGTCACCCCTCCGAGGGTGTCACCCTTCCACGGGTGTCACCCTTCCGCGGGTCACCCTTCCACGGGTCACCCCTCCCCGGGTCACCCCTCCCGGGCTGGGTTTTTAATAAACGCGAGGAGCTGCTTGCTAGGGGAACATGGAAAACACACTTGCGTAACCGGGGAGCAATCCATCGGCGGAGCTGTCGCTGTCACATCGCTGCCAGGGGCAGAGCAGCGCCGGGGGACGCGGCTGGGCAAGGGATGAGCTCGCTGGCACAGCCCGCAGCCGCCAGCACCGCGGCCCCGGAGCGGCTGCGGGACCCCCAAGCATCACCCCGGCACCTGGGAGATCTTCCCCGGATCAGTGGGAGGGAGAGCTGGTGGATAATTCTGCCTGTAAAGGGGGGGGATTTGCCAGCGAGCTCCTGGGCTGTGCTTTCCGGGCGTTTGGGAGGGATGGGGATGAGCGTTTTGCTCCACGGGGAGGCTGGGGATGCTCTCCGTTCTCCTTCACGGGGCCCAAATTTGCCCGCAAGGCAGCCGCTCTCTGCTGGGAGTCAACCTTTGGGGTTGGGAGGCGGGTTTTTCCCAGCGCCCGGGCCAAAAACCCGGAGCCGTTCCCACGAGCATCCCTCTCCAAAGCACCGACGGCAGCCAGGCTTGGCAGAGGAAACAGAAAAGATTTCCCTGGACTGTGGTCCCACGGCTCTCAGGCTGCTCCCAGACAGCCCTAGAGCATCTTTCAGATGCTTTCTGCAACGTTTTTGTAACATTTTTGCCTACAACATTATCGAAATAATTTTTAAAAAGAAGAAAAAAGTGTGTGTATATATATATGTATCTATATATTACACTTGGGAGGAAACACAAAGCACAATTTAAATACGCTTCGAGCTCATTCCTCTGGACTAAATGACAGCGAGGACGTCACTGGCCAGGAGTAAAATAAGTCTGGGCTTTGCCTGGCCACGTAATGAGACAACAGCGTCTCTCGCAGAAGGAAGTCCTTCTCCTGTTATTACTCCTTACTCGGGATGTAAATTGAAACCTGCTCGGCTTTCCTGACGCCGTGCCCAGCCCCCGAGCCCGCTCTGCCCTCCGGCAATTCCCCCTGTGCCCCAGCTGAGACATTTGTAAGTACCTTTTAGAAGCAGCTCCTGGCTTTTAGGGTTTTGAGTGCTTCTTCACGGAGACTCTGGGGTGGGAGCGCTGCTCTTTGGGCTCTCAGAGCCCCGTGGGCTGCTAAATCTTTAGGCAGGCTGCTCCCCCGTGAGCTGAAGGACAGGGGAGTAGGATAATTATCCCTTCTCCAGCCCAAAATGAGCAATCAGCCTCTCACACCAGAGGATGCTCTGAAATTCCTCTGCCGAGCCCAGGTGCTTCTCCCCCTGGGAGGGGCTGATGAGTGTTGGAAGCTGCACCTAGGAGCACTAATTAGCAGCCAGCCGGGGAAATTACAGAGCTGGGGAGTTGTCACCTGGGCAGAGCAGCTCCTTGCAAAACTCCTGGCTGGCTCCAGAGCCGTCTCCAAGATATGTGCCTGGGAAAAAGGCTCGGGACGTGTCCCAGGCAGGCAGGTCCCAGCCCAAGGAGACAGCAAAGAGCACCCTTCCCCATGGGATCCCTTATTCCCCTTCCCCAGGGAAATGATTTGCACAGCCTAACACCTGTTTGCATGTTTCAAGAATATAACTTGAGATGCTTCATGTATTTTTTATTATTTAAACAAGCAAAACATCATTTTAGAGAGAGCTGGTGCTGTCAGCTGCTGCTTTCCACCCCAGGTCCCCATCAGATACCTCTGGCTGTACAGGCTGACCGCTAGCCAGAGGGTGTTTTGTCACTCTCAGGAGGGAAAAAAACCACCTAAAAACTCCTCTTCACCTTCTTTTCTGCTATAATTTCATTGCAGCATCAGGATCAAGGCCTTCAGGAGCTGAATAATTAAGCTTTGGGGGGGGAAACACCACCTTTTCTTTTCTTTTCTTTGGGTGCAGCGTGGGTTTGTTGTGCCACCAGAAGTCCCCACCTCTGGGTTTGGGTGGTGGGGCAGGTGGTGCCTGGGCAGAGCCTGGACACCCAGCCCAGGCAGGGAAGGAGGGGCCGTGCAGCAGGCAGGGAGGGAGCCATGTGAGTTTTCAAGGCTATTTTCAGCCAGGACTGCAGGGTGCTGGAGCTTTCCTCCTGCTGCCTCCAGCGGCATTCCTCAGGCTCTGGGGAGAGTGCAGGAGGGAGCCAGGCCTCCACATGAACTCCTTCCTCCCAAAAACAGCCTGGAGAAGAGCAGCTGCTGCTCCCCAGCCAGAGGGGACCTCACTTGTACCCTCTCTGCCAGATCCCAAAGCCCCCCCACCCTTTATTTTTTTATTGCTCTTTCCCCTTTGCCTTGTGCAGCTCCCAGGGGTGCTGCTGCCACATCCAGGGAGCTGGATACCCGTGGGCTGCCTCAGCAGCAGCCCCATCCTCAGGGAGGGACAGCCCCAGGTGCTGGGACAGAGGCTGGGGGTGGCCAGGGACCCCCGGGGCTTTCTGCTGTGCAGAGGTTTCTCTGAGCTACAGAAAAGCTCCAGAGCAATTAGACCCAAAGCACTTAAGGACCATGCAGCAGAATAAAACTAATCATGCAGGAAGCCAGCTCGGCTTGCCAGGAAATCAGAGCAGCTGCAGATTTATTGGGTCTGATGGCCTTGGCTTCTTTGCACGGGCAGGGAACAGCTTTGCCTTTTACCTGTTGGTGCTTCTGGCCTCTGCTTTTCTCCCTGGATTTCTTCCTTCTCTCAGAACTGGTTTCATACCACCACCAGCAGAGCCTGGCACCGAAATAGAGGAGATAGAGCAGGAAAGAGTGGAGCAGCACATCAGCCAGGGATGCTGCTGCTGCTAGCACTGGGGGTCACCAGCACTCACATGCAGTTGCTGCACACCTCAAGCTAGAGATACCCTTAGGAGTCACCATTTCCCATCACTAATGCAGCTGGGTGCTCCCTCTGTGATGGCATGAAAGACTTGGGGAGTGTGAGACAGCTTACAGCCTGCAGAGCTGCTCCCAGACCCCCACATTTCTTAGGGATAACCAGGCAAGAGTCCAAAACAACAGCCCAGAAAAAGGAAGACAGACGTTAAAGGCCCAAACCAACCACCACACCTTCTGTGTTCCCTCCCCTGTGTCTGTACAGGGCTCAGTCACAACCCTGGGCACTGCAGATGAGGCCTCCAGCCAGCCAGAAGTGAACAGCCCCAAATCCCAAACTGCATGGTGACAGGGAAGGTGAGGCAGAGCAGTGCTGAACAGCTGGAAAAACTCGTTGAGCCCAAAGCAAAAACCAGTTTGGCTTAGTCCTAGCTACATTAAGGAGAGCTTTTGCCATCCACAGCCAGATGCTGCTGGTTTTATAGCAGAGAAATACAATGAAAATCATACCTGAGCATTAACGAGGGCATGGGGAGCTACCAAAACCCAGCACAAGTTGTGGGAATCCCCAGCCACAGAAACCAAAGCTGAGCCAACGAGGTCATGAGCAGGAAATCCTTCCTTACATTTAAATATAGATTGTTTTATTGCCCTGCATCACTTAACCTGGTTACAAACCAAGGCACCCTCAGGGGACTCGGGGCTGTTCTGCCATCAGTATTTGATGGGGAGCAGCTTAACACAGGACTGGCAAAAGGTCTTTTTTTTGCTCACTCGTGTAATTAAAGGCTGAGGTGAGTTTTGCTTTAAAGATTAGCCATGCTTGTGTATGGTCTCAGTTACTTGTGGGTTTTGGGTGTTTGTCCCACTAAACTGGCAGAGAGAGTGGTGACCCAAGCTGAGTGCAGAAGCACAGAGCGTGCTGTGTGCATCCAGCAGCTCCCCTTGGTTCTCTCCTGTGGCTGTATTTCTTTTTTCAGGGCAGGTGGTGAGCTCCCCTGTGTAAGCACAGCCAGGACCTGCTGCTGGCAGGCAGAACAAACGATATCCCTGCTAAACCTGAGTTATCCCTGCTGGAGGAGCATCCCTGGCTGCAGCTGGGCCTGGGTGCTGTGATTAATTTGGGCTGGGAGCAGGCCTGTGGGTCAGGCCCTGTGGCTCTCCTGTGGCTGTGTCAGAGCTCTGAAGTGCAGCTCTGAGTTAAAAGCTCCCTCTCCTCCGTACTGTTTGCTGCTGCTCCCATCTGATGCCACTCACTGGGCCTGGAGATGTTCTCTGGTGCCTTTTACGCTGCCTTTCAGCTGGCAGAGCAATTTAGGATTTGCTGCAGTGGCTTCTGGAGAGCCTGGGAAGTGCATCCTGGAGAGGCTGCCAGCCCAGGGCAAGCAGCTCTTCCCCAGGAGGAGCAGGAGCATGGCAGGAGCAGGACCTGCCCCTCTGTGTGGCTGGCAGCAGCCAGGAGAGCAGCACAGCAGTAGGAGACAGAGATAATTCATCAGGCTCCTTCCTCAGGCTGGCATGTGGTTGGGGTAAATATCCCCCAAGAGCAGGGTATTTGAATGACACGGCTTTGGGTTCTTCTTTCCTCGGCTGTTTTCTGTACTCCTAGTGACAAAAATCTAGGAAAAGGACTTTCCAAAGCTCCTGTGGGGCTCTGGAGTGTGACATTCCTGCTTTCCTGGGTGTTTACCTCATCCTGGCAGTCCCCTGCCTCGCTCTGTGCTGGATTCCAGCAGGGTGGTCAACTGCCTAAAGTGAATTAGATGAGCAAATTCCTCAGGGCTGAGCTATGCTCGGCATCCTCTGGGAGCTCACATCCCTCAGTGCCTCTGACAGCCCGTGCTGGAGGTGTTTTTAGCCTTCCAAGTCATGTGGTCCTGAGGGAAGTGTTGTAGCTGTCTCTTCTGTCCCTTGTTCCAGGGCCCAGCAGCAGCCCCTGCAGACCAGGGTTGGGGAAACAAAGAAAAGCTCTCCCTTGGCTTCTGTTTTCCTTTTGGTTTTTCCCTTTCAGATGCACTGGTAAGAGGACAGGACTTGCAGGCAAACTGGACACCACCCATCTGTGGGGCAGAGATATGGATGGGGGCACGTGGGGCACCACCAGAGGCTCCTTTTTGTCCCTTAACTCCATCCAGAAGCAGCCTGCATCTCCTCTGGGGTCGTGGCTGGGCTTTCCTGGGGTTGTCTCCTCTCCTGGCTCAGCAGTGGAGCTGATGGCTTGGAGGGGCCAGCACAGCACTGGCACAGCAGGGATTGCTGCTGGGGAGAGGCAGGGAAGGGCAGGGCTGAGCCCAGCAGTGCCTTCAGTCTCCTGGGAAGAGCCCCTGTGACTTGTGACCTCCTTGGCCAGGAGCACTCAGCCAGCAGCCAGAGATTGTTCCTGCTGCCTCCAGTTCTGGCTCCGCCTCCCGAGTTATGCCCCTCAGATATTATGGGAAAGTTCCTGACTCATCCAGGCTGCAGCAGTGCCAGCTTCCCGAGCTGTTCAGGCAGATCATGGGAGCTCTGCTGGCCCCAAGCACTTGGGGACATCAGGGTGGCCTGGCAGAGAGGTGGAAATCTGCCTGTGCCCCTGAGAGACTGGGGGCACCTGCACTTACAGAGGTGACAAACTTCTGAGGTGCTCCCAGCCCTCCAGGGAGGATCCTGCTGTGCTTGGTGGGCTTGTGGGGCTGCAGAGGTTGGCTGGTACCTGTTGGAGAAACCTGCAAGGTCCAGCTGTGCTGGGGCAAGGATTATTGAAAAGCAGATGGATTCTGAAGCTCGGTGTGAGGCATCCTTGGTCCAGGCCTCCCTGCTGCTGTGGTGGCCAGATGGTTTGTCCAGCAACCAGATTCCAGCTTGCCATTGCTCTCCTCCTCCCTGCCCTACGGTTTGTGTCCTCAGCCTGAGGAGGGTGAAAGCTCAGAGGCATCTCCAAGTGCTTGAACCCAGGAGAGAAGAGCAGCGTGGTCTCAGTTCCACCTCCAAGACCCCTTGGCTTGGGAAATGGGCTCCTTCCCTTGGGTACCCACAGAACCAAGAACAGAAATTTTGGCTGGATTAACGAGTCCCTGCTCAGCAGAGCCAGATCCCGTTGTTTCTCCACACAGGCACTGAATGTTCCTGTCCCCCCCAACTCAGGATTAGTTCATTGCAGCTGGGGTGAGTCCCTGCTCTTCCCAGTGCCGGGCCTGGGATGCTCTGAGGGTGTAAATAAATGAAGGCATGGAATAAAAGTGCCTCCTGATGTCATGCAGTGCTGGCACTCTCCTCCCTCATCCCCACCACTCCGAGGGGGCCAGTGCTGAGTTCAGCCCTAGGAAGGGGGGGAGAAGCCCCAGAAGTCAGCTGGTGGGGACAAGAGGGAGAAATGACTCATCTCCAGGCTAAGAAATGGAGACGAATGAATGCACAAGGAGATGGGGGGAGAGGAGAAAGAGGCGTCTTGTGTTATCATCCCAGCTGCACGGTGGCTGCTGTGGGGAGGAGCTTCTCCCCCTGCTGCTGGGAGGAGATGCTGGGAAGATGGAGGGGGTGACTGGGGATGGGGGTATCCATCCCAGACTGGGGGGACAATGGGGCTGATTTGTGCCAGGACAACTGGTCTGGTTTAAACCTCACCTCTAGGTACACAGCTGTATTTCCCCTCTATTCTAGATGGCTCTCACAGTTTTAAACCCCAAACTTGTTTCCAGCTTAATTGCCAAGCCCTTTGGTGCAGTCCCAAACACCAGCTTGCCCCCAAGGATTGCGATTAACATTTCTTGATTAAGATTAACCTTTCTTTGTCTCTCTCCTAGGGCTGGGCGATGACTCCCCAGAGTCCCCCCTCATCCCCATCCGCCCGCCCCTCCTCTGGGGCGGTGTCCCGGTGAAACCCGACTCCAGGGACGCAGATGTTCCCACGCCAGCTCCGGGCCACCCCTCGCCCTCCTTGCCCACGGGACCTTCCGGAGATGGGGCGTCCTCCAGGCCCCCGGAGGGGGACGGCCACAATGCCACCGCCCCCGTGGCAGCACTGTCCCCTGCCCCTGTCACCGAGAGCTCCGTGGCCACCACTGAGGGTCCCGCCGCAGCCTCCAGCCCGGTGCCACCCACCTCGGAGGCAGCCCCGGCTCTCCGGACAGCAAGCGCCGCCAGCCCGGCGACAAGCACGGCGGATTTGGCGGCAGCTCCCGGCCCCACAGACGCAGCTGCGCCCTCACCTCGCCCTTCCCTTCCCACCAGCGAGCCCTACTCACCTCCCGGCATGGCCTTGTCCCCCACACCCGTCCTCCTGAGCCCCGGCGCCACCCAGCCACCGCTGCTGCCCAAGGATGTCCCTTCCCTGGGGACGCTGGCCGTGGCATCGAGCCTGGCCATGGAGCCAACACCCCCCCCAGTGACTGTGATGGGCCCCACGGAAGGGGAGGCCACGGGCTCGGAGAAAACCACCGGGGTCACCGTGGAGGAGGTGCCGCGCGCCCTGAGCGCAGGTGAGCATCGCTGCTCAAACAGAGCTCAACAGGGTCACCCCAGGGTGCTCAGACAGGAGGGGCAGACCCCCAGAGTGGAAGGGAAGAGGTGGTCACCTTCCTGAGAGCATCCTTCTGTAAGAATTCCTGGAGGAGCCTGTGTCATCCGATCCACCGGCAGAGAGCGGGGCTGGTAGATAACCAATCTCGGTTGCCTGGAGATGTGAATAAAAATCCTCAGTTCTAAATTTGACTTGAAACACTTAAGGATGAGAGGAAACAAATGGCTGCGTGGTGGGTGCAGCCTGAGTTAGGAAGATGTAGGTTTTAGTTTTCTCTCCTGGAGACCTCAGGAAGCTGACATGAGCTTCTCCCTGTCCCCTTGTGCCAACACCGGGGGGTGTTGCTCCATGTGGCTGGAAAAGGGGGGATCCGGAGCATTTTCTAGCCTTGGCTCAGCCCTAAATGCTGCCTAGTGCTGGGAGGGGCATCAGAGAGTGAGTCCAGAGTGCAATGCAAAGCCCAGTGGGGTTTCATCCTACATCTACCAGCTCTGTGCTCATGGGAAGGGGATCACTGCAAAAACAGAGGGGGGCCCAGCATCCTCTTTGGGAAGCAGTGGGGGAATATTTCCCTCATCAGAGACAGGCTGGTGTGGGTGAACTGGGAGCAGCTGGGGTGTGGGAGGCGTGCCAGGGAGCTGGGACTCAGGGGGCTGACCCCTGCCCTGTCTGGTGTTCCACCCCCAGGGAGCATCGTGGCCATCACCGTGACGGTCATCGTGGTGGTGGTGCTGGTGTTCGGGGCAGCCGCCTACCTCAAGATCAGGTAAGGCCGCTTTGGGGGCACCTGTCTCACTGCTAGGAGTGCCACCCCCCTCCCTGCAGGCCCCTCTCACCATCACAAGTCCCAGGGAGATGCTGTCCCCAGGCGTGGCAGGGCAGTGTGCAGCCTCTGGTGCCAGCACGGCTCCGTTCCTTCCCGCTCCTGTGCTGGAAAGCGGAGTTTCGACCCCTCATTTGACAACAGCCTCGCTCAAATGCCAGAGATGCTGCTCAGCAGAGTCATAAGCAGTAATTATCCCTTGGGAAATCTGCTGCCGTGGGTCTCGCTGTCACCAGGACAATAAACAGCAGCAGAGCCCAGTGCTGAGCATCCCTAATGAGGCTTTGCTGACAGCTGAGACGAGCAAAGGTCTTGTTTCAATTCCCTGCCCTGCCCAGGCTCCATTCGTCGGGGGCAAAACTCAGCCTGGGCTCCTCTTCCCTTCTCCTGCTCCTCCCTCTTAAAATATCCCCCAGCTTGACCTAGGGAGCCCTTGCATTAATATTTCTCCACCCCACAGCAAAACAAGGAATAAATCCTCCAAGTAACCCGTTTGCTTCCCCTGGCAGGCACTCCTCCTACGGAAGGCTTTTGGACGACCACGACTACGGCTCCTGGGGCAACTACAACAACCCTCTCTACGACGATTCCTAGCAGGGATGAAGGAAAAAAACCCCACAAACCCTTAATTTATAAAGCGCTTCTGCAGCAGAGCAGCCGCTGTCGAGGAGATGCCGGAGGGCACGGAGCCCCTGCCTCAGGCAGGATCGCCACGGGGCTGGTGGATGGCAGGAGCTGGAGGGCGGGCGTGCAGTGCTGACAATAAACCTGAATTTTGGCCTTGGAGCAGGAAAGCGGGTCCTGGGGCAGGTCAGCCACTTGTGGTAGGCAAGGGAACCCGGATTCCCCAGGGGGAAGGGCTGGGGAGGTCAAGGGAGAGGATGGAGGTTCAGCCAGTGCTGTGGCATCCTTTGAAATGCTGCTGCTCTGTGATTTGGGGGGGAGTGGGGGGCTGCTGAGCCAGAGCCAGCAGTGTGCCGGGGTCTCCTGTGCTTTCACATGTCCCTTTCCCTAAAATCACTTCCCTGTGTCACCCTGCCCCTAAAAAATCCTTTGCCTTGTCTCACCAGGAACCACAAACACTTACGGGGCTGCTCAGTCCCTGCTCCCTTTCTTTTCCTGCAGGTGTTTACATGCAGAGGTTCCTGATTTAATTTTTTTTTTCCATTTAATTGTGGGGGGGTTTGGTCCCAAAAGCAGCCCAGGAGCCCACGGGAAGAGGCACCGCCCATCCATTTCACACACGTGGCTGCTTGCTCCACAGCTTTGTTCCCACTCCTTTAAAAACGTGGCTGCTGAAATACAGCGGAGTGTTCTTTCCATCCCCAATTCGTGTTCAGCTTTGAGTGCGGGGAGGCTGGGGGTGGCTGGTTCAGGAAGGGGATGCTCAGCTGCTTCTCCCTCCGGCTGAATTCCTGGCAGTGGAAAACAAAGCCCCTGACTGAACGGCGCCGCAGACTCACACCTTGAGGCTGGGGAACGGGCTCTGCTGCTCACCCTGCCCCCTCGGTGGGGCATCCCTGGGATCATCAAAGCTTGGGGCGTTCCCGTGATTGCTTCCTGCCAGAGATGCATCACCTCCGGGTTTCCAGAGTGCCACAACAGGCACCTGGAAAGGTCGGGAGCAGCGGGGGCAGCTCCGCTTCCCAAAAGGAAGTGCAATCACTGTGTGCTTTCCTTCTCCTCCTGAGCCTTTCTCAGCCTGGTCAAGGGTCCGTCCTTTCAACCCTGCTGTGTGTTCCTCAGCCTTGTTTCAGCTCAAACTTGGTGAAAACAAGAAAATAAAGCTGTGAATGGTCGTTGCACCTCCCAGCCACAGCCAGCCTGGAAAGCTGCTGGGGCTGGGAGCATACACAAGGCAGCACGGGCTCTGAAGGTGCTTAGGATGAGCAAAATTCCTTTTCACCTTTTGGGCACCCAAGGAGCAGCAAATTAGGCTACCTTGGCTAAGAAAAAAAAAACACAGACTGAGTTTAAAAACCACCACCCCTCTTCTCTGGAAATAAATCGGGTGCTCTGCTGCTGCTGCTAAACTGAGGGAATAAAGGGAGAGGAGAAGCCATCACCTTCACTTTAAGTTATGTAACCCCAAGGAAATAAATTCCTTTTTCATGCAGGAGGACAGAAATGGGGTGTCAGTTTTCCTGCTCAACCCGGGTCCTCAAAATGAGTTGCTCTCTCTTGCCAACAATGCAAGGAAGAAGCTGGAGATATTTTGGGGGATATTTTTGGGGATATCCCAGGGCGAAAACAGTTTCCTCACTTCTTTGGGATCAGACACCATCCCCAGGGCCTTTATTCCCAATGCAGCTGTCCTGGGACGTGGATGATACGGACATGGATGATGTATTTCCATCTGCAGGACTGTTTGCCAGGGCACAGGGCAGCCTAGGGAATAACAGAGGGGTTTGTGGAAGTAGAAAAAGCACCTTAGTTTGGGGGGCAATGCCCACAGAGAGCAGATGCCCCTGTTTTAGGCAAAGCCTTCCAACACCCCTCTCACATTCCCACCTCAGACCCTCTGGATTAAGGAGAGGTTTCTGTCCCACACGAGTATGGCAGGGGAAAAGGGGAAAAAGCAACCAGAACACACCCTGAAAAAGGCCTTTTCCCTTCTCTTTTAAAAAACAACGGCGTTAACCCTGCTATCAACTCGTTTCATTGCCAAAACCAGCAAATCCCCATTTTTCCCAAAGGCTCCCCTTATTTTGGCTCAATCCCACCTCCTCCCAGCTCCCTCAACCTATCCCCAACCAGCCCCCGTGGCTGTGTTTGATCTCAGAGATGTTTTATTTACAGAGGAATAAAGCAGCTGGCGGAACATCCCCATTCCCCCAACCCGCGGGCAGCCGGGGATGACGCGCTCCCGCTCCGGCTCCTCCCGCCTCGCCCTCCCCGCGGAGCCGCCCCTGGCTGCTTTATCACCGCTCCCAGACTCCCTCTGGCCTCCCTAATGATGCTCCTGTTGGGCTCGTTTGGGAATGTTCCCATTTATCAGCCCTGCTTCCCAGCGTCATCTCCTCGGGCTCCTGGTGGAGCTACCGGCGTGAGCAGCAATGGGCAGCTCCCGGCTGCAGCCTCCTGGCTGCTTCTTGGGCACAGGAATCAGCTTGGGTGTCATCACCCAGCTCCAGCTGGGACCCTGAAGGAGCAAATCCAAGGAAACTGGCCCGTTTCCAGCACAGAGGTGCCGGCACACCCCTGGGCTGAGCTCGGAGCTGCAGAGCCAGATGCTCGGCTGCCCCTCCGAGGTATAAATAGCACCACACGAGGAGCCTCTCCCTGGCTGCGCTCCTCCCAGCTGGATATTTAAAAGGAGATGGTTTCTCTGCAGCTGGGCAGGGGCCAGACATCAGCCCCAGCCGCGGGAAAGCCACGGGAGGGGGCAGCTGAACCAGAGGCTTAGTACAGAACATCCCCCACTTCCATCCCAAGTGACACTACTGGAGCAAGCCAAAACCACATCAGAGGCATCAAACCAGCCCAAAACGGGGGATGCCCATTCCCCACGGCTCTTGAGCCACCGTCCTGCACCTTCCCATGGGATGGAGGGCTCAGCTGAGGCCCCTGGCCCTGCACAGCTCCGTTGCTGCCCTGCCCAGTCCCTCTGCATGCCTGGAAGGCAGGCCCTGCCTCTATTAATAGCTCCCTGACCTTGTGTGCAGCCGCACTCCCTGCGCCTGCACGTTCTTCCCACAAAGCAGCAAAAAATCCCATCTGCTCCTGATTCTGGCCTAGGTGGGCGAGCAAGGCAGGAGTCTGGGTGGCAGGGAGAGTGGGAGCTTCCCAACAGCTCCCCTGGCCAGCGGGAAAGCTCAGGCTGAGGCAGCTGCTGCTTCCATCCCAGGATCATCTCCGAGCATCCTTCCCGCTCCCATCAGCTGCATCTCCATGGGCAAAGCTCCCTACAGCACCTCCCACCCCATAAAGCAGCTCCTTGCCTGTCTTTACCCCCTCCCTTGTCCTTTGTCCCCTGCAAATGCCATTCCTTTTCCTGCTGTGGGATTTATTCCCTGGCAAAGGGAGTCAAGGGCTCGGTGCCAAGACAAACACGCCAAACAACGGTTCAGCATTCCCTCAGCACTCGCATCCCCTCGCGCACTTTCCAGAGACAAACACCAAAAACAGGAGAGCAAAAGGTCAAAATCACCCAGATCCCACACCACGAATCGTTCTCCCTCCCAACACCAAAGCTCAGCAGGAACTGCTCCTCCAAAGCTCAGGTCAGCTAAGGGTTTTCTTTCAGCCTCCAAACAAGAATATTTCCAATTAATAACTGGAATAAAATTAGCTTCCCACTTAACAGCGAGGCTGCTTGGTCATGGACTTGACCAGCAGGGTCTTACCATTAGCAACACGCTCCACAGCTACTTGGCTGGAATCTTCTGGGATGCCATCTCCTGCAGGCTGCTGGGAGCCCCACTGGCACTACCTGGGAGCAGGTCTCCATCCAGGGAAGGAGGTGGAGTCACCAGGCACCAACCAAAGCAGCAGGGAGCCTTGCTAGCACCACAAAACCAAACCATGGAAAGACAGGAGCTTGTAAAAAACACGGCATTTACTTTGCTAACAGTGTCTAGGGCCTCACACCTCCCCACATCCAACCATTTTTCAGCACTGAATCATGGCTTAAACTCAGCTGGGAATTTCCAGGGAGTACGTGTGTGAAAGAAGAGCACATCACGCACGGTGTCATTTGTTTATTTTAATAGAGACCTTATTTTACATTTATTTATAGCAGTGAGAAAAGTGCTCCAGAAAAAGATACCCCAGCCAAGGCAAGCTACAATACCTATCATCCAAATCCTAAATATTCCATGCAGAAAGGGGCGCTGCTGGATTAAGAAAAGCTCACTTTACAACAGAACAAGTTAAAAATGAGGAGTTGTAATCCGAAGAGTAACTGACTCTTTTTTAAATCTAATTACTGTAAAGTACCTGCATATGAAATTCAGAAAAATCAAGAACTTTCTGCAATTTTTAAGACTGCAAAACACCTCAGGCAGGACGTTACACGAAGAAGGGTTGGGGTTGGGGTTTTAGCTTCTTTTAGAAGGCAGCCGTTTGTCCCCCCATTCTCTCCCCCCAGCCAAGTTCTACCAAATGCTAAAACCACAGAAAATTGGTCCCTGTGCCACTGGAGTGCTGCTATTTCAGTGAACATCTCAGGCTCAGCCTGACGTGAAGTGTGTGCTCCACTTCAGGTACTTAACCAGCAACCACGAGCTACGGACGTGTCCAAAACCCTACAGCAGCTGGGCCTTTGCCAGCCAGCAGTGCAAAACCAGGAAGAAATGGGGAAAAAAGCGACTGTGGCTGGCAAAGGAATCTGAGCGAAGGGACGGCAGCCAGCTCAGGACGGGTGTCCAGGGGAAAAAGGGGGGCTTTGTACCTGGATCTCCTGGTCCCAGCAGGCAGAGCAATTCCCGTTTGGAGGTGAAAGTGTGAGAGGGGCACCAAGGCTGCCAGTCCTGCCTGCTGTGCCTGTGCAGTGCTGGCTCTGGGGTCCCAGCACACACCTGATTCCCAGGGAACAGCACCACGTCCCTGCACACAGCCCTGTGGATGTTGGTGCCAGCCGAAAAGGCCTCTCAAAGCGACCCATTTTCCCGGGCAGCTGCACCTCCAGCTCCCTTCCCCTTCAGCTGCCCCAGCACTCCTCCTGCTGCTGCATCAGCTGCTCTTCCAACCTGCCTCCTCCCCGACGCAGCCAAGGACTCCTTGAACTTGGCAAACCGGAATGTTTACTGACGAGAGCTGCCTTGTTTGTAGCACAGTCTCTGCCCGGCCGGCCCCACGCCGCGCGGGGCCCGGTCACTGCTCCTCCAAGGGCAGCCGGCACCGCCCGTCCTGCGCCGTGTTGTACGACTGGCAGCTCTGGCACTTCATGCCCAGCAGGTGGAACTGCACCGTGGAGCGGGCGCTGCAGTCGTTGCACAGGATCTGCAGGCAGACAGGGGAGGGAGGGAGAGGCTGCAGCACCCAGCGGTGCGTGTGTGCAAACGGGAACGATGAGCGCCCGAAGCCTACGCGTGACTTTTCCTCATCGTTCCCCTCCCCTTGGTCTGGCTGCTGAGCCAGCACACGTCCCTAGTGCCCTCTGCTGCCAGGAACTCCGAGGCACAGCTCCACGGACTGATCTCTTACCTCCACCATCATGTTCTGGTACTCCTTGGGCATGGGCGTCTGT
Organism: Phylloscopus whistleri; assembly: GCA_017589585.1. Classification (NCBI taxonomy): domain Eukaryota; kingdom Metazoa; phylum Chordata; class Aves; order Passeriformes; family Phylloscopidae; genus Phylloscopus; species Phylloscopus whistleri. Next base: position 1,910,633 of record JADMLD010000092.1, read on the forward strand.
GCCACCTCGTTGTCCAGCTGGCGCCAGTACCTGCTCATGTCCAACGCCGAGTGCATGCACAGGGGACACCTGTAGCCTCTGGCAGAGAGAGGGGGAAATGCCTAAATCAGAGGGTGAAGTGAGGCCATGAAACGAGTCCATTCGTAGGGACAAGTTTCATATTGTACCAGGCAAACAAACAGCATGAAACAGCAAGAATTGTTTAATCTATTGCCCTTTTATCCCTTTAAGTTAACCCTTTAGGGAGCTGTCTTAAGTTAGTTGGTACAGAATTGGCATCATGATTTTTACCTCTTGAAGCAGTATGTTTGGACTAGGACAATATTGAGAGGAAAGAAGTTTGGAAATACTCACTCCTTCAGCATTTCGTCGTAACACGTTCTGAAAAGGAAACATAGGTCAGTAAGAAGAACGGAATTACTGACAGGTAACACATCTGGACTGCACAGAGAGAATACAGCCACTCAGGTATCCCCTAGGCAAAAATTAAAAACATCCCTAGGCCAAGAGACAGGACAGCTACACACTGTCAAAACTGACTGAGAAGGAAGACAACGCCCTTTGAAAATATTTCCTGGTGAAACAGAGTATCCCCACAATGCAGGTCCCTCAGAAACCAGCTGTAAGCAGCTGAATTACAAAAATCAGCTGACACAGACTGGATGCTGCTGAACCAACACCCAACACAATGCAGCAGAAATTTCCCCTTCTCAGGTGTCTGCTTTACCTGTGAAGAAGGTGACCACACGGCAGAACATGGGCTCCAACACGAGATGTGTGAATATCCTGTTTGGAGGCAAATGTAAGACAAAAGACCAAGAAAATTAGGCCAGACACAGTCAAAAATAGGGCCACACAGTTATCAGGAGGTGAAAAGAAGCTGCTCACCTCCAAACATATTGGACAGTCCTGCCTGGAGACGTTTTCAATACACTTTGCAAATGAAAACAAGAGAAGAAAAAGTTATTCTGCTGTATAGTTTTCTGTGTTCTCTTATATTGTAAAGTTAAAATAGGTAGTAAAGTAGGTAAAATTTCTTATGCCTTCAATTAGTGGGATCTCTGTTGGCTGTTAGGTGAATTTAGAGAAGGAGAACCACTGCTCTCCCTGCTCCTGTGGCCTCAGATGGGGCTGAGGCGCATCCAGCTTCACGCTCAAGGTGTTACTTTTTAAGATACAGAGGTAAGCAGCGTATCCTCACCTTGTGCTTTCCTTGGAGACTCAGGCTCAGGCACAAATTACACTTGGAGCAGTGGAAGAAATCCTCCTTGGGGCCAATCCTGCGGAGAGAGGTGTCAGGGCAGGGCCGCTGCCGGCGGAGCCGCGCCCGCCGCCCGCACGCACCTGCAGATGCCGCACTCCTGGCAGTGGTACTGCTTCTTGTCACGGTCAAACAGGTGGCAGATGTCGCAGTAGTACTCCCCAAAGAGGCTGTCACAGCCCTCACAGCGCTGCTGGGCCTGAGGGGACAGGAGCATCCTGAGTGCTGCAGACAGTTCCACGCTCCCAGAGGGGCAGGGAGCTCCTGGAGCAATGCCTGAGAGCTGGGGAGCTTTCAATACACTGGAGCATCTCTCTTATGAGCACAGGCTGAGGGAGCTGGGCCTGACCAGCCTTGATAAGGGATGGATGAGGGGATCTGTCAATGTCTGGAGAGATATGGAAGGTGCCAAGAGGTTGCAATCAGCCTCTGCTCCGTGGTGCCCAGGGACAGGCCAAAAGGCAAAGGGCAGAAGCTGAATCACAGGCAGCTCCACCTGAACAGGAGGAAAAACTTCCTTGCTGTGCTCTGAAACAGGCTGCCCAGAGAGGCTGTGGAGTCTCCCTCACTGGAGATATTCCAGAGCCGCCTGGACACAACCCCGTGCCATATGCTCTGTGATCACAGAATACCCTGAGCTGGAAAGGGTTCCCACAAGGTTCCTCATGTCCAACGCTTAGCCCCGCACAGGACAGCCCCAAGCATCCCACCGCGAGCCTGAGAGCACTGCCCAAATGCCTCTTTGCCCTCTGCCGGGACTGGGGCTGTGTCCACTTCCCCGGGGAGCCCGTTCCAGCGCCTCGCCACCCCCGGGTGAAGAACCTTTTCCTACTATCCAACCCAAACCTCCCCAGAGACATCACCCGGCCATAACCCCGATAATCCGGCTGGAGCAGGGGGGGTGGGACGGATGACGCAGCGCGGTCCCTCCCGACCTGAGCCCTCCTGCCACCTCCGCTCCCCGGGCCCACCTTCTGCAGGAGGCGGCAGCGGATGCACTGCACCTCGGACACCCGGAACCGGTCCAGCTGGTGCTCCTCGGCGCCGTCGTGGCACAGCCGGCACGGGTACAGCTTCCCGCAGCACGGGGCCTGGCAAGGGAAGGACACGGCATGGAGCGGGGCAGGGATCGGCCACCAGCACCGCCGGGGCACGGCCGCCCCCCGCTCACCCACCCGCAGCCGGCAGCCCCGCCGGTAGTGCTCGCATCCCTGCTCGGATCCCGGCTCCAGTCCCGGTTCGCATCCCTCCGAGCCCGCCGCCATGGCCATGGCCGCCGCCTGGCCCCGCTCCCCCCCTTTCCGCTTCCTCACAGCCGGTTCCGGAGGATCGGAGTTGTCAGAATAGCTTCCGCCCCCTCCCGCCTGCGACCTTCGTGCTCCCCTTCTCGCTGAAGCCTGCTTCGAGTCGGAGGGGAGCTCAGGAGATCAGCCAGCCCGAGCTCCCTGCCAAGGCAGGGCCACCCAGAGCAGGTGATACAGGACCGCGCCCAGGTGTGCTGGGAATGTCTCCAGAGAGGGAGACTCCACGAGCAATCACAGAATCACAGAGCATACCGAGTTGGAAGGGACCCATGAAGGATCATCCGGTCCAACTGCTGGCCCTGCACAGGACACCCCACCGATCCCACCAGGTGCCTGGGAGCCTTGTCCAAATGCCCCTTGAGCTCTGCCAGGCTCGGTGCTGTGACCACTGCCCAGGGAGCCTGTGCCAGTGCTCTGCCACTCCCATGGAAACAAGTTCTGGAGGAAGCAGAGGGGAGACCTCGCCACTGTGCAGCTTCCTGCCGAGGGGAAGTGGAGGGGCAGCACCGGTCTCAGCACCGTGGTGACACTGACAGGACCCCAGGGAACGGCTGGAGCTGTGCCAGGGTGGGTTAGGTCGGGTATTAGGAAAGTTCTTCACCCAGAGCGTGGTCGGGCACTGAACAGGCTCCCCAGGGCAGTGGTCACAGCACCAATCTTGTGTTTGGACAAAGCTCTAGGCACCTGGTGGGATCCTCTTGACACCCACCTTGGAGATACTTGCATGGACTGATGAGATTCCTGCTGTCTTCTGTTCCCTAGACTGAGCAGGCCCACCTCCTGAGAGAGATGATCCAGACCCCTCAACATCTTTGGCCTCTGCTGGATCCCCTCCAGTAGCTCCTTCACTATCTTGACCTGTGGAGCCCAGAAAGGAACACTCCAGATGTGGCCTCACTAGGGCCAAGTACAGGATCACCACTCTGGACCTGCTGGCCACACTCTTCCTCACACAAAACCTTCCCCTGAAACCTTTCCCCAACTTTCCCCCAAAACCCTCAACTCTTCCTCCCCAAACCTTCTTTTCCCCCCTGCATGTGCCCATGGCTACCTGACTGACTGCTGTGGCCAAGTGGAGCATCCACTATGGGGACTGTCAAGGCTGGAATTGAAAGATCTTTTTATTTACAAATGAAATGTACATGTCCAGACACAGCATGGAGACAAACCCCTAAACACAACGAGTTCAGACCATATTCTGTCATGATCCACCGATGGGAAAGGCTGTATTTTGTGGAAAAATAAGTTCCAAAGTTAATGACACCATGTGAGTTGGGAGAGGTGATGGAAAACAGCTGTGAGAAACACAGGGACAGCCCAAATCTGACCACAGACAAACTAAAGGCAAATAAGCAAGAACTGTTTCTGAACAGTTGAGTTTTACTGTCCCATTCTCCTAAGGGACCTAAAGGAATGATGACTTGAGTTACTGAGACATTCCATGTGTCTCCTGCATCACAGCTCAGTATTCCACAGGGATATTCCTTCCCTCACCATCAACAACAGCCAGACAACATTCCCAGGTAAACACCCCAAAGAAAACTGCCCAAACATGGGGTCAAAATGTGAAGGGAAAAGGAACCTAAAACAAAGTGACGAGTGCATCAGCAAGGGTTTCAAAGGAACAGCTGCAGATTTGCACATCTAAATATTCTATTTTTGCACAAACATTGTCTCCTGCTGTCAAGGCAAAGGTGCTTTTCAATCCAGATCAGGCAGCCACCAAAATAGGAGAATTTTGGCAGCTGCTTTCGTCACTATTCCTTGAAAAAGAAACCCCTCATGTGGGCAGCAGCTGGACAAAAGCAAGCCCAGCTTCCTTCCAAGTCCTCCAGAGCAGCTCCTGCCCTTGTCACACTCCAATGACCACTACTCTTCTCAGACAAGACCTGGCCCTAGGCCAGAAAGTCAACATTCCAGGGGCTTTTTGCATGCAAGAAATCCAGCAGCAATGGCAGTGCAAGCTCTGTCCTCAGCCTGGACCTGTGCCACTTGGGTGGCAGCCTGCTGCACCAACAGGAGTAAGGGATCCTCCTCTCCCCTGCAGAGACCTGGCAGCTTTAGCCCCTGGAAACTCAGACGGATTGTTCCCACTGTTCAGCCACCTGCATCAAGAGAAGAAAAGGAGAATGACTCTGGACAGACTAACGAAACACAGAGGTGCTCCCTGGTGAAAGAATTCCTCTGTTTTCATTTCTTACACATCCTTACCTTGCTGAAGCTGTGCACTTACACCTCTGTGTTTCACAGGTCAGAAAACTCGAGTTGTTTTTTCCCCTCCTCACATGCAGGCAGCGAGCTTCCCCTTTTTTTGTTGTTCTACCAGCTTGCTCAACCCCCCCAAGTTCATGAACTGCTTTGTTTCCAACCCCAATGCCCAGCACCTCAGCTCAGGAAAATGATTTACTGGGCACAGCAAGCTGTGTACTGCCCTCAGTAAGAAGTCTGTCATAGCTGCATGTCCTGACCAAGAACGTGAAGCATTAGAAGAATTTTCCTATTCCACTTCCCATCCCTAGTTAAGTGTTCACAAAGCCATCCATTTGGAAGCCACCAGAAGGCTACACAGCAAAAAACTGAAGCCCCCAGCAGGCCACCCAGCAGAAATGAAAGCCCACCTTTTACAGGCAGGTGTGACCATCTCCCCAGGGCTAGTGCTCCACCCTGGGGAAGCTGGCTTCTGATGCATCCGGCATCAAAGTCCCTGACAGCTGTAAATTGGGAAAGAAAGAGACAGGATCAATTTCCAAGTGTAGCATGAACAGAGAAGACAATCAGAAGCAGCCTTCTAAAGACACATGCAATACCAACAGCTAACCTAAAACAAATCTGTTCTTTGGCCAAATCAGGCTTCCAAAATGCTCCCTCAGTGTAAGACTTACGATCCCAAGGCTCCTTTAGGAGCCAAACTGGAATTCTGTGGGCCATGCTGTTGAGAAAGTCACAAACCAAACCAATACAGAGCAGCACAAACTACTTTATTGCCTTGGTACCTGCTGTGAAGCCAGACTTGGGTTATGACGGTCAACAGCAGCGAGGGAGGGGACTCGGGGCTCTGTAAACGTTCTGGTTTCCTTTTTCAGAAATCTGTGATGCCGAGCTGCAAAGCACAACCAAGGCATGCCATGTTAGGGGAGTGAGAGCTGACACACTGCTCCCTGACACTTGTTTGGTACCCAGGTTTTATTTAGAGGACCTCAGAGTTCCTACCTTCCGTTCCTCTCAGCTCGGGGAGAAGATTTAGTTCTGGCAAATGCACGTCTGCCTTGCAGAATTCCCATTTCTTCTTATTTGCCTGAAGGATAGGTTTTTCATTAGTAACCTGTGATCAAGGGCATAAGGCTCATGAAAATACAGAAAAAAATAAAGCTGTTTTCAAGAAACAGCAGTAACACAGCAGTGTTCTGATGTAGCTGGAATTTGTAGGAGAGTGAGACAAAAGGTTCTAATGTGTGTGTAGGAATTCAACCTGCTCAAGTGCTATTTATACACAAGCAATGGAAAAGCAACATGAAAATAAAAACAATCATCTAAGTGAGGCTGCTTTCAGAGAGATAAAATACAGCACTGGGAGAATGGCTGGGATTAGTTATCTGGAAAAAGGCAAATGCTCCTGGCTGGCACAGTAATAATCATGCCTAGGTAGTGAGAGCAGAGGAAAACTTTCCATTTCACTTGTTTTCCTTATCAATTTTTAATGCATTTATGACATAACTAAGTAAGGCCCTGACCACATTAAATCCACACCCTCAGTTCTGCCTCAGTAGCACAGCACACATGGTCTGTCTTTCCTGGCCAGGCAGGAGACCATGGATATATTCCAAATCTCACAGATATCCTGTGCTGGACTGCTCCCCTCATTTAAAATTCTTTTCTGACATAAAATATATTTTACCTAAGAACTATTAGCAAGGGATAATGAACAAAAAATCTGCAGAAAAAAGGGGTAACCAAACCAGTATTTCTGTTGGGGAGTTATGGTGAAAGATGGATCAGATGCAGCTCTTGAGAACACAACACACCTTTGAATTTATTTTTGTGTGGCCAAGGGGGTCAGACAGACAGACAGACAGACGACTCACCGGTGTCAAGCTGACATTGCAGCGGCCCACTGGAGAAGGCTTCCGTGCCTTTAGCAATGGGTTCAAGCATTTTTTAGTCTTTTCATCAAGTCTGAAATCAAAAATGCCCCAAAGTTGGTATTAGCTGGGCTAACAGAGCAAATAAAAAGCAACAAATGCAAGGTATCCCAAACCCCACCTCTCACATTCCCACATGGTCACCCTGCACCCTCCCTGGTCACCTGGACATCACAGGAATGATGGATACAAGCTTCCCTAGCTCTGCTCCCATACCTGTAATTAAGGTTCCCGGGCCCACAACCCATCCCAAACGTAGGAGAGAAGTTCTGGTTGATGGGAGGGATCAATGTGCCCAGGTTCTTGGCGTAGTCCAAGTTGCTGTTGGAATCTTTCAGGTTGGTCTGAGGGCTGAATTTAAATGGGTTGATGGCGCCGTCGTAGGGGAAGCCCAGCTTGGAGGTTTGATCTGCTCTCTCTGCATCAGCTTTACAGGGCTTGGTCTTGATCAGCTTTCCATCTTTGCCCCTTGGGCCCACAGCGGAAATCCTGTTTGGGAAGATAAACATCATCTTTCCTTACCATCATGTTCAAAAATGCAGTTTACAGCAGTGCATGCAGGAAAAAAACCCCACCACATCAGAAGCCTACACGTGGCATGATTCTGCAAGAATCTAATGGAGATGGAATTGGTTTTGTTAGAAAATCTCTGCCTTCCATCAAACAGGAGAAAACTTGTCAGGGTTCCAGCACGCTCTGTAAATAAGTCCCTTGAGACTGGAATCAGAAATGATGGAGGAAAACCAGCTGTATCCTGTGTCTCTTCTGAAGAAATGAAACAAAAACTCATCTCAATGTCACCTCAAAGTCACTCTGAATTGTCCTTGGTAGCCAGTTGAAAGGAAAATTTTTAATTTTGGAGGCAGGGCTTTAAAACAGGTTAACAGCAGCATAAATCATGACTTATGCTTCCCAAGTGATTCCCCCTCCAGCTCTGTATTGGCAGGAACTGCACCACTGTGTAGTTCAGCTGCAAGGGACTGGCCAAAGAGCCACTTGCTGCACACACCCGAGCTATTTCCTAGGAATTTAAACTGCTGCACCTATGTTACAAACAATGATTTTAAAACATGAGAGAGAAAAAAAAAAAAACCCACAAAAAAAAACCAAACCAAAAAACCCCCAAAAAACAAACAAACAAAAAACAAACAAAAACCCCACACAAACCAACAAAAAGCAACAAAACCCACCAAAACCAAAAAACAAACAAACAAAACCAAACAGACAAAACCACCCCAAAACCAAAACAACAAAGAACAAACAAACAAACAAACAAAACAGGTTTAGAAAACACAGATGGACCAACCTGGACGCTGATTGTTTTTCTTTCTTCTAAAACATCACCTTTGTCCCTTTTACAGATTTTAGGGTTCTTTTGGAGCTGAAAGTCTCTGGCATCTTTCAGGATCTTTTGTTTAAGCTCCTGAGTAAATCTATGTTCCACATAAGGAGAAAGGAGAAAAAAAGTAATAGTAGGGCTTCTGTTTATCTTAATATCATCATCAGTTGTTAAGCCTAGGCTCTGATAGCCTTTTAAGTAGTCAAACTGTGCCTTTTAACGAATGAGAGACCAAATGTCATGCATACATTAAACTAAGTAAGATCTTCAGCACACAATTTTCACCATACAGCAATAAAAGTGTTTGCATCCCAGTTTGGTGCAGATGCAGAGAGTGAATACAGTGTAAGACTGCACCACCCAATACGGTGTGCCACTTAGGAATTAATGTCACAGCAAGGTAAATGTGCCACTGCAACGTGTTCCTTTCCAAGAAGGTCAAGCCAAAACAAACTGAGACATTCAGCAGCTGTCAGCTCTGCAAACCCACTGAGCAGTCTTCAAGCACAACTGCTTCACTTCTTCCTAACCTGAGCCTGCAGGGAGCAGGAAAGGAGCTTTTACCTCTCAGCAAAGCCATCCTTGTTGAAGAAATCACCCCGCAGGAGCTTGGTGCAGGACGGTCTCTTGTCTGGGTCAATCTGCAAGCACTCCTGTCAAACCAACGTGAATGGGAGGAGGTAAACAGAGCAGGAATTAAACAAAGGCTTTCATCTGAGTGAAAGATCCCTGCAGGACATGCAGTGACCCCTTTGGCCCCCATTGCCCTGGACAGGAGCTCTGGTACCCTACAGCCCTCACCAACCTGCCAGCCCAAGCAGCTGCTCTCTGCATGGGGAGCTGAGAGAAAGGCATTTAACAGCCCTGTCCTCAGCTGCACGAGGGGAAGGACAGGGAAACAGAGAAACATTGACAGGAAACATTCACAGGAAACAATTCATTACCTTGGCCAAGTCCAGTGCAGCAGGAGGGAGCTTGGGATAGCGTTTCTCCAGGGATTCGAGCTCTTTCACCTCGGGCAGCTTCATGCCAGCAAAGAGGGGGTTTTCATAGAATAACTCCTGTTGTCTTGGAATTAAGTTACCTGGAGTCATGCAGACAAAGCAACCACATGGAAAAATACAGCACAGTGAAACATTTGAGGGGCGAAAATGCTGGGTCTGCAGTAAGGGCTACAGTCTGGGTTGTTATCTTCCCACCCATCAAAACAAATCTGAGCCCTTCACTCCTAAGCAAGCAGGAGGAGCTCTTCTTACCCAAGCACTTGGTGATATGGAAGAGCTGGTCAATGTCTGAGTCTCCAGGGAAAAGGGGCTCTCCTGTCAGCATTTCTGTTACCAGGGAGCCAACAGCCCACACGTCCACAGGCCTGGGGAGAAAAGCCACCACCACCCCAGCTCAGCACGGCCTCATCGCTCCCACGGCTGAGGCAGAGATGGAGCAGCCCCTCCGTGGTGCCCACAGCCCTTCCCAGGCTGGCAGGGCAGACCCACCTGCCGTATTTGCTGTCCCCCACCAGCAGCTCCGGGGCTCGGTACCAGCGGGTGGCCACGTACTCCGTGTACGCTTCCCCGGAACCCGCCAAGGGCCGGGCAAACCCGAAGTCGCAGAGTTTCACAACTCCTGACTGGGACACCAGGATGTTTTCTGGCTTAATATCCCGGTGGATTATCTGCACAGAGAAAAGCAAGTCAGGGCAAATTTCCCTTTTGTATGTAGCAAACTGACTGGCTCAGCAAAAAGCGTAACTTTCTCATATTCAAGTAGAAAATGACAGGCAAACACAGAACCTCTGATTTCTGACACATTTATTTTATGCATCTCTTTTCCTTTTCAGACAAAGCTCTATTTCTCTAAGGCTCAAATACACATAAATACAAAAATACATGCTTCTATTCTAATATGTATCTATTGGTTTTTAGCTGCAGTGTAACTTTCTCATATTCAAGTAGAAAATTACAGGCAAACACAGAACCTCTGATTTCTGCCACATTTATTTTATGCATCTCTTTTCCTTTTCAGACAAAGCTCTAGTTCTCTAAGCTCAAATATACATAAATACAAAAATACATGCTTCTATTCTAATATGTATCTATTGGTTTTTAGCTGCAGAGCTGACTTCTTGCACGTACTTACATTATGGCTGTGGCAAAAGGCAATTCCTCTGATAATCTGAAACAGGTATTTCCGAACCCTGTCGTAGTCCAGTCCACTGGGAGAGGCCTCAAGGTCATCGAGCACCGTGTGATCCATAAATTCAAACACCAGGTACCATCTCTTCTTCCTCTTACACACCTCCAGCAGGTTCACCAGATTCTCGTGCCTGAGTTGCTGTCATAAAACAGGGAATGTTTAGTGAGGGAAAACACTTGCTTAGGGCAAACTACAACAGGAAATTTAAAAAAAAAATAATTTTTTTGGCAGGTAATTGTTTTAACTGCAGCCCAGCTGGGACAGTACCAAAAAAATGCAGCTTGAAGAAAAAGCAGCTGTGTTTTCTAGTTATTTTGTTTGTCATCACGTTCCCAGCAGACCAAGAATCCACCTCCAGTTTGTTACACATTTATCACACTCCAACAGAAAAGGGCATGCTGCAGAGCACAGTTATTTATTAGCTGGAGCCTGGCAGGGAAACATCACCAGAGGCTGCCTGGAGGCAGCACCAGAGCCCAGGGCTGTGACCCAGGAAGATGCAAAAGGACTGCAGAACAGTGGGAATTGTAGGGGAAACTCTGCCAGCCACCCTGCATCTGTGTCTGCCCAGATTTCTTTGAACATCTGACAAGAGAAGAATTCTTAAAGGATAATCAATAAGAGAAAAAGCTCTTTTCCCAAGCATGATTTATTCCCCACACAGGGGACCTGAAGAGGTTTTGCTGTTTCCAGACACAATTAAATTTCTGCCCAAACTCGAGAGAAAAAATAAAAATTAAAACCAAAGATTCACAGGGAACAAGGGAAGGAACTACAAAGAGACTAAACCTCCAGGTATTTATTTCCCCTGTGAGAGGCCACCCTTCCTGAGCTGGACATGCAGAAGTTCCCCTTGCTAAGATTCCATTAACCCAGGAAAAGTAGTTAATTCCCAGCACACCTGGGTGGTGCTCAGTAACTCAGTGAGCCTGGCTAATGGAGCAGCTACAATCCAGGCTCATGCAGATCCACTTGAAAAGGGTTTGAAGGGATAATGCTTGGAGCTGCTGGCTGTGTCTCAGGCTCCAGCACACACATTTCTATTAACTCTAATTCTGTAGCTCTTGCAGGAATGGCAAATATCACCTTTTTTTTTTTTTTTTTTCTCCCTTCAGTGCACAGGAACTGTAAGCTGGCAGATTTAGGAAGAGACACTTGTGGCAGACAAGAGGACGGGACACAGGTTTGCCAGTATTCCCACCTCTGGGAACACCCCACATCACAGGAGCAGCCTGGATGCACTCTGAGTATAATTAGATTTTCCTTCTTATTTTCACCAAACACATCATCTGTGCCCCAGTGTTTAAAACTCCCACATGTGCCCATGCACAGGGACAAGCATTCCTGTGGGACACGGGAAGCTCCTCTGGACAACCTGTGCCAGTGCCTCACCACCCTCACGGGGAATCATTTATTCCAAATACCCGATCAAGCCCTACTCTCCCTCAGTTTGAATCCGTCCCCCCTTGTCCTTCCCCCCTTCACCACAACACTGACACCAGGCAAATCCCACACTCCAACAGCAAAGGACACAGCTCCCACCGCGGGAAATGGGGGAAACACGGAATCCCACAGGAGTTCCTCCTCCAGCCTCCTGCCTGCCGCCAAGGTGCCAAAAATAAAGGAAAATAAAGGAAAACTTCCCTAGAAACGTTTTCCCGTCTCGGGTGACAGCGGCAGCCCCCAGCCCGTTTAGTGCCACACACCCGGGTCCCCATCCACCCGCAGGCTTCAGAAGGTCAGCGTTTCTCCTCTTTTCAGCAAATTCCTTGCCGGCAGCAAAGGACAGACAGGCATGTTGGGACAGGGGGACAGCTGCCGGCAGGAGGCAACAGAGACCGCGGGCCATTCCTTCCCTGCGGAACCTCGCCAGGCTTTTCCAATCCGGGATTCACGGCAGGTGAACCCAGGGCAGCGCTCAGGCCAAGGGAAAAGCGGCTCTGCCAGGCTACGGCACCAAGGGTTCCATGAACCCGGCACGGCTCGGACTGGAGAGCCAAGCCGGTCCCAGGCCAGTCCCTCTTGGCCCGGGTCGTGTGGGTGACCGCGGGCTGGCAGCCGCCCTGCTGCGACACAACCCCAGCCAGGAGAATTTAAATTCGAAACCTTCGCGGTTTAAGCACAAAACTGCCGAGAAGGGGCCCCCGCCCGCCAGCCCCACCTTGAGCAGCTTGATCTCCCTCAGGGCGATCTTCCTCACCGCCGCGTCGTCGTCGCCCTCCAGGAACTTCTTGACGGCCACGATCTGCCCGCTCTCCCTGTTCCGGCACTTGGTCACCACTCCGTAGCTGCCTTCCCCCACCAGCCCCAGCACCTGGTACTTGTCCATGGCGGCGGCGGCGGGAGGGGCCCGGGCCCGGCGGCAGGCAGCGGGCCGGGATGCGGGGACAGCACCGGGATGGGGGCACCGCGCACGGCGGCCGTTCCCGAGCCACGGCGTCGTTACCGCGGCAACGGCCCGCCGGAAAGCGCGGCCGCGCCCCGCCTGTCGCGAAAGGCGCCTGGGAGCCTGCTCGGCTGAGGGAGAGTACGGCGGCCTAATAAAGTGTTTTAAGAATAATTTTAAAAAAACCTAATAAAGTGTTTCGAGAATAAAATGTTCTGAAGGCTGCGTTCTTGAAGCCGCTAGGGCAAGCAGAGCGTGCTAAGCAACTTTGCATCTTGTGCGGTGGGCTGAGTGACATGTTAAAATCCCAGCCTCAACCCATGTAATGACTGTTCCCTGTGCGGTTGGGAGGCTGCTGATGGATAAGTCGCGAAAAAAGGAGGAATAATTTGGTTTTAGATGTCTGTGCCGGTGGCCTTACTGTGCAGTTTATCTTACAAACCTAGCAGTGTCTGCAAGTGTTATTTGCAACTTAAGACCATGCATGAACCTGCTGCCTTTGAGAGGAAGGAGAGCTGAAGCATCCATGTGGGTTTGCTCATGGAGGCTTCATCCAACATATTCTTAATCCAGCATCTCCTTGTTCTCTCCATCCAGTGGTGGGTGCAGCAACCCACGATGGTCTTCTGCTAACGCTGACTTCTCATGTTCTGGGCAGGAGTGGCACAGGTGTAGCAAAACGCCACCAGGAACAAACTGCAGAAACAAAGGCATTCCACATGGATGCTCCCGACATTCCCGCCTCAGTTTGGTGGCCTCTCTTTCACAGCTGAGGGTGCTGTGGAAAAGAAAGGTGTTCAATTTCTCTGAAGGTATTTATGAACGCCTGTCAGGCTGGAACACTACAACATTCCTCTTTGGGAAGGGAGCAGTACACACCTTGCCCAAATGTCGGTTTCCTGGAAATCAGTGTGATGAGGAATCATCTATCCCAATAATATCTTCTGGAACCTTCACTGTGTTCCTCCTGAGTCACATCGATACGCATCACCCTCTGTAATTAATTCCTGGTGGCTTTCATGTCTCCCTCACCCTCATTCTCCCTCCCCACACGCAATCACAGTAATGCACCTTTCCAGGCTGACCTCACATTCCCAGGGAAAGAAAAACACGGGAGTGTGGTTGGCAGTGATTTATTATATTCCTCCTACCTTCTACAGCTCATCACCATTGTAGCAAGCAGCTCCTCTGGGTCCTGGCATCTGTCCTGCGCTGCTAATGGAGAGCTGATTTGGAATCCGATTAACTCTTCCACTGCTGAGATACTTTTGGATCTGTCAAAAAGAGAGGAGCAAAGCACGTCTTTGTAATGACACCATTAACATACCACGGGCAAAGGGGAATGGATTCGAACTGAAAGAGAGTATATTGCATATTCAATTGGGAGATTAGGGAAAAAATCCTCTCTGTGAAGGTGGAGAACCCCTGGCACGGGTTGCCCAGAGGCACAGGCTGCCCCATCCCTGGAAGTGTCCCAGACCAGGCTGAACGGGGCTTGGAGCAATCTGGGATAGGTTTCTAGGTGTCTCTGCCCATGGCAGGAGGGTGGAATGAGATGAGCTTCCAACCCAAACCATTCCGTGATTCCGTGTTTGCACGTGTCACTGTGGTGCTGTGATTTAAGAAGCCAGAGAGACCAAAGAACGCGGGGAACCTCGCTAAACCACACTGGGCCTGTGCTCCAGGAATTTCCAGGTATTTCTAGCACTGTTACTGCCTCGATGGCACTGACCCAGTCCGGGCTCGGTAACTGCGGGGACACCCCCTTTCCCCTCTCCCTGATAATAACAGGGACCTAGAACGGAATTCCTCTCCGTCAAACCGCGATTACTCGGCGATGCTTTTCCATCCTGCCCTATCTCCCTCCTTTCCAACGCGGGCTGCCCTGAGGCGATCCCGCCTCCCGCGGCCACGGGGGAAGCCGGTTTCGGGGCGGGATTCTGCCGGGCTGGGACGGTCCCGGCGAGGGGCGGGCTGATGTGGCCGATGATGCCGGTGCCAGGGGCGGTGCCGCCGCTCGTTCGGGGCGAGAGCATCGCCCGCCCCCTGCGCAGCCATGAGGCTGTGCCGGCCCTTTGTTCCCGGGGGTCCGCGGCCGCCCCTCCCCGCGGCCCGGGCGGCCTGAGCCCGCCGGGGGAGGCAGGAGGAGCTGCTCCCAGCAGGATGCGATGGGGAACTGCTGGGCGCAGTGGTGCTGCGGGCTGTTCTTCCGGAGGGATCCCGGCCGGATCCAGCGCGGCGGAGGGTGAGCTGGAGCCGCGGCTGCTCCTTTCCCCTCCCCGGGGCGGGGAGGTGCCGGGGCCGCCGGCTCCGCCTTCCCCGTGGGGCAGGAGGGGGTGACGGGGTGGGCAGGGATGCGGGGTCTGGGTGCGCCCGGTGTCCCGGTTCCTTCGGGAGCCCCGGCGTCCCGGGCGGATGGAGGCGCCGGGAACCCGGCGGGCTCCGTGTGGTTCGGGGCTAATGCACTTCCAGGGTCACCGGCCCCGCCGGTGTTTTTTTCCGGCAGGAGATGCTTAGAGAGGGTTTTTAGGTCAGTTGCCAAAAGCCGTGCAGGCGGCCGGGCTTGTGGGAAAGATGGAAAAACACCCGGTTTTTCTGCAATGTGATCTCGTCTTCTCTGTGAGTCAGAGGCTGGGACGCTGTTGGGATAAATCAGGAGCAGAATGGTTCAGACGAATCCTTATCTCTTGGAAACGTGTAACAACCTGTTTCGTTCTGCCACAACCAGAGCACGGAAAAAGCACTGAGCAAACAGGAAACGCTTGGGGTTTTTCCACATAGTGACCGGCACTGGATACCTACATATCGCTTGTTTTTGATGCATTAGGATAGAAATCGCTCTCAGCAGACATGCTGAGTATTTTGCATGATGCAAGCTCGTGGCCTCTTACTTCACATCGGCCCTGGCAGGCGAGTCCCACCTTCTCAAAGGCCTTCCAGACAAGCTGCTTCTCAGAGACCTGGGTGAAAAACCAGGGCAGAGCACCTAGAGGATACCTGCTTGTATTTTTAGCGCTCCACCCGAGGGGATGAGAACACCCCCAGTGCCTTGACAGCTGGCACTGAAGTATCAGGTTGAGAACACCGGGGCAGGACTTGAAAGGTTCTTCCCGCCCCTGTGTGTTTTGCTTAGTCTCCTTCCACAGGCCAATACCCTTTTTTTTTAGCAGGCAGGGTAGTGACAATCCCTGCATGTGCCAGTCCAGTATCAGGCTGTCCTTACCAGTGAAACCATTCTTACTGCCTGCTGTTGTGCTGTCTAGTTGTTCCAGGTGTTGCACAAGCTGCAGAGAAAGTCTTAGGCATATAAAATGTACAGAGAACTGCTGGCCTGTGTTTCAGATCAGATTTGTTTTCCAGGTGTGGTGGTGGTTTACAGAGCAGTGTCAGAGTGTTGAGGTTATTCTCCTTCCACTGAGCAGGGAATTGTATTAAAACCAAAACTGTAAATTGTGTCTTATTGTAAAGTTTGCAGGTTAGATCAATGTCACATTGTCCACATTTGGCTATTTCTGGAACACCATAATGTAAAAATCTAGCTTATCAACTTAATGATCATTTTAATCGCTCAGATCCACCCCCCTCCCCCAAGTCATTATTTTTAGATGCTCCAAGTTTTGTCTGTAAGAAATAAACTCCTAATTAAACAACTAAGTAGAGAGTTTTCATTAAGTCTTTTAATATCCTGCAAGGTTATAAGCTGCCTTTGCTTGGAATTGTGCTTAATATATATGTATGTATGGAGTATGTGTGTATATATATGTATGGACAGTTGGTCTCCTTAATAGCTTCAGGTCTTGGAAGATTAATCTGACTGCCTCTGTAGGTCCTGTGACCTGTCAGCTGAATGGTTTTCTCTAGGAGCTATCTGACCAAAAGGGTTCTCAAGTCTTAGAAAATAATGGAAAAGTAGAGCTTAAAGGAGCATTATACAAGGTGTAAACCTTTTCACAGGTTGCTGATACTTCACTTTAAGTTTTCTATAGGGGTCAAGGTGATGGGTCTTCTGTTTGTGTCCATAATGACCTCAAACCACTGCTCAGAAGTAGTCCTGGGGTTTATGGGCTCAAACTCTGACACAGAATGAGGTTTTCTGGGACTGAGTCCCTGTTCAGCCAGCAGCTGAAAGAGTAGCTCTTCCTAGAGCTGGCATTGCTGCTGGGCTGTTTGTGATGACACTTAGGGAGCTCGCACTGCTTTTAGTTCACTTTTCAGTTCTAGCAGCTAAGCTGACTGCAGCTCAAGTGTCTGGGAAGTTGGAAGTAATTTACCTAAAAGCTGGTGCTGCAAACTGGAATTACACGTTTGGTAACAGCCCCGGAACAATTTCCTGCTACAGTGTTGTTAGATGAGATTCTTAATGGTATTGGCTCCTCGACACCAAATTACAGGGAAAGGAAGCAGTGAAATTGCCCTAAGTGCTCGTGCCACATGTCCCAATTATCCTTGTCGTGTAGTGCATGATTCCAGGTGGCCTTTCCTCTCCGGTTTCACAACGGTGAATTCTCTGGAAAAAGGTTCGTTAGTGGCAGGAAAGGTTGTGCAACGAGGAACCAGTGGGTAGTGCAACAAGTTGCCAGGGGAGACAGAGTTCCCTAAAGTGGCTTCCAAAGAAAAATGAGATGGAGGAAATAAGATCTGGTTAAAATAATCCAGGCTTTGGCTGGTGTGTTGCTTTTATTATTGGCAGAGTAGGTGTCGGTTGCAAGTGCTGAACGATCTTTGGTGCAAGTATAGAAATCCCTGAGGCCTTGGGTTTATTCCTTGTACTTGCAACTGGAAACCCTGGTTTTTGAAACAGCTCGATGAAATGGATGTTGTACTCAAGAGTGTTTATGTTAGAATGTTCTTCTGGATGGCAGCCAGACCTCCTTGGCTAGGTAAAAATGTATCCAGGTAACTCAATACCGTGCTGGGTTTTGTAGAGGACAGGGCTAACTGCCCTCTGTGAAAGAATGAAAACAAAATAGGAAAGAGTTCTGAATAAAGAATCAAAGAAGAAACCAATTCCCTGCATAAAATTAGAGCATGTTTTTTTGTTGTTGTTGTAGTTCAAAAGTATTGCCTTGACCTCTTGTTGGATGTTTTCTCTGAGGCTCAGCCTTCTGGATGTGCCAAGCTGTTAAAATAAAATGTGTTCTTTGACACTGATGAGGTGCAAGATGCCAGGAAAGAGTTAAGTGCCATGGTGAGCAGCAGCGTTTTCAGAAATTGCCTGGAACACTGTGGTTTTTTTTCCAGGAAAAATGTATTAAAAGGATTACAGAACATGCTAATAGTCTGTAAATGTCAAGTCCAGCATCCTGACAAACGATTCCATCTCACAAGGGTTTTAGTTTTTTCCCCAGTTCTACAAAAGACGTTTACATGCCCTTGCCTCTCTCTGCTGTAGCAGCGACCAGAGCTCCAGTGAATAAGTCAATGTGTTAAATAAGCATGAAGATTTTGTTGTTATTTTATATTTAACACATTTTAAATTCTGGTTTAAATTCTCAGGCTCGTTTACCTTCTGCTGTCTATTGAAGAGTCTTCTCTGTAGTCTAACTGTAAACTTATTTTTCCAGATCCAAGTATTTTAGAACATGTTCAACAGGAGAACACTTCACTATAGAGGTGAGTACTTACATTTTTAGCGATTTAAGAAAAAGTGGGAAAAGCTGAATCCTAGCAATGCCTTGCAGTTTATGAACACTGAAATACTCTGGGATATTCCTGCCCAAACTGATGCTGCACTGGGTGGAGAGTGGTTCTTACTGCCCCTCAGAACATTAATGTATCTTGTAGAAGGAAGAGAAGTATCTGTGGTGCTCTGGTGCTCATCACCAGGGCATTCCACACACTGCTTGTTGCATCTCCTCTCTGCTCTGTTGGGGTTTTGCTGCTTGCATCAGTGCAGAGCATTTAGTTCTTGACTGCAGGATCACGAATCAGATTGTACAAAAACAATCTGATGGGGTTGTTGCACCTGTAATCTACTTTGTTCCCTACAGAGGTCCTTTCCTGTGACCCCAAATTCTAGGTTTCCAGGGCTTTAACACTTTCCCAGCCTCCACACATAACTCCTTGTTGCCAAGGGTAGTGTAAGGTTAACCAGGAATAACCTGGTCTACTTTCCCTGAGTGTTCCTGTGCTCTGCAAGTCCTAGACCAGCCAGGTTGCCCCCATTACTGAGGATAACATGAATTATTGTAGTTAATGCTCTGGCTGTCGAGAAAGGGATCAGATGTGTACAGCAGGGGAAATCTGTTTTGGTGCAGAACCTCCCGTTGTGAGAGAGTGTTCCTGGCTCAGAAGTGTGACAGGGAAAAGGAGGTATTGCTCTCCTCCCAAATCTTAGGTCAATAAGGAGTCTTGCTGTAGGTACTGACCTCTGTGTCTCTGTTTGATGCACTGGCTAGATTTAGGATTACTATACTGAAAACAGTACAGAGGATTTCTGTTTGCTTTTTTCTTTTTAATGTGACAGCTGAACCTCTGCTGGATGAGTTTGTGCAGCAAAGATTGCTTGTTTTTTTTTTTTAATTTGGGCTCTTCTCCTTTTAGGAGAATGTAGTATTTAAGACAAGAAACATTGGTAAGAAGAAAGGTCCAACTCTAAGAATAAAATTCCTCTGAAAGCAGGGTTATGGTCCCACTGTTAGAACTGGAGAAGTGTTTTTACAAGACACATAAAATATACAGTCATACTTGCTGTATGTTTTTAGTGACTGGTTATACTGAATTGTAAAGTTTTGGGTTTTTTTTAATTTCTTTTTCTCTGCAGTTTGAGAACCTGGTGGAAAGTGATGAGGTGAGTACCTGGGGCATCGTGTGAAACCTGCTCGTACAATCCTTAGAAATGGTTCCAGCATCCAAATCTTCCTCCTACTTTAAGCTGAGTTGTAGACTTAAATCACAGGGGTTTTTTTTTACTTTCAGTTTTCCTTGCACTAGGAATATGAATTTAAGACTTTGGATAAAGATCTAAGAGATTGGTTTTGGGGAGTATGGGAAATAACTCATTAAGGAAGGGGGCACTATGGACTTTGGGAAGACAGAAAAGAGGAGGTGTGGGGAAGAAGTGTGTTTGGGAAGACTTAAAAGAGAATTTGCTCCTGGTATCACTCTTGCATAAGACTCAGCAAGTGCCCTCAGTCTGAGAACAGAAATGGACCTGGGTTGTTTTGCTAAGGGAATTTTTTGGAAGTTCTCTGTCTTCACAAAATTCAGACTTTTCTTTTTTTATTTATTTTAACAGGGGGAAAGCCCAGGAAGCAGTCACAGGTAAGACTTTGAGACCGAGGACCTCTCCTTCCCTCTGCTGTCCCACTGTGGACATTGAACAAAATGGACTAAGGGAAAAACAAGGGACAGAAACATCTAAGGGGGGAAAAGTGAGATTTGGAGGGCAATGATGGTAGTGGTTCTTTTCCAGAAGCAGAGATGGTTTTGAAAATATGCTTCCCATAAAGACATAAATAATACATATTGTGAGAGCAAGGAGAGCAGTTTAATGTCCTGAAAAAACTGGAACTTTCAGGAGGAGCAGGCCACAGGCACAGCCTGTTGGATCTGCATCAAAGGACTTGCCAGGAAAGACCACACAGATACGTTAAAAGGGCAAATGAGGGTTGTCATGCATGAATAATAGATGGAGCTTTTTTGTCTTGCTCCCGTGCTTCCTCAGGCCTCTGACTGAGGAAGAAATTGCAGACCTGAAGGACAGACACTACGACTCCATTGCTGAAAAGCAGAGGGTTGTGGATCTGAAGCTTCAGTCAGAGGTAAGTGGTTACAGTGACAGGATAAAGAGTTTGTCTTCCAAAAATGTTAGGATCAGCCGTGGACAGCAGGAGATTCCACTCACGTGGAACAACTGGGTTCTGTTCATCAGTTAGTATTTTTTAGTCTACAAGATGCACAAATTCCTTCTTTTTAATAGCCTCTTAGCTGGAAAATGCAATCAATAGGCTGGGTCTCTGACCAGGATCTCTTAAATATGACCCTTTTTGTAGTGCAAGACCAAATGGGGAATAGTCTTGATTCAACTCTTCTTGTGCTGAATTTTCTCCACAACTTTCTTAAGGAAAAAGACAGATAGTCTGTTGCTCTGTTTTAGTGTTGCAGCAGTTAATGGAATATGATCTGGAATACCATGTAGACCTTGAATGAGCTTCAATCTAAAGTGCCAATGAGCTATGGAACTGAAAATCTTTAAATCTTTCACTGCGCAGTTGATAATAAAATAGAAAAAGCACTACAGCAGTTCACTAATCATAAATGCTTCTTCAGTAATTACCTAAATTTCTCGGGCTGTTTGGTTGTGGGGAGGGAGGCTGCTAAAATTCAGTTAATGCTTTAGCTGTGGTCTGCTTTTTGTTTTATTTTGATTTTTCTAGCTGCTTTTTTTTTTGTTGTTTTCTTGCCCTTACGGCTTTCTTAGTAGGAAGATAGATAGGTTCTGCTTTTGTTAACCATTACTGTTTTGTTCATATACAGTTAGCCTTACAAGAGGAGAAGTTAAGACTAGAAGAGGAGGCTTTATATGCTGCACAACGTGAAGCAGCCAGGGCAGCAAAGCAGAAAAAGCTCTTGGAGGTGAGGGGAAAAAGACCCCAATATATATATGAGAGCCTCTGTCCTGTTCCCATGTGTGCAGACTTCCCTGACATCCTTTCCATCTCAGGAGACCTGATGGAGGAGATGGCTTTGGCTTGTCAAGTAGAGAAAGAAGTGCAAGATTTGAAAGTACAGCTGGTTGGAGCAGCTGCAAATCACCATAATTGTCTGAAACAGCTTCTGTCGCCGAGTATAGATCTTGAATGAGTTATAATTTTGGTCTATAATTAGCTTAACACTCTTCTTATATAATATGTTAGAAGTTACTGATCTTAAATGATCTCTGATGGTTCTTTGGGTAGAAAACCCCCTGAAATTAAGCACACGTTGTGACATCATGTAGACTTGTAAAATGTACTTCATATATTTGTGCACTGTATTGTTCCTTCTCTTTGTGTTTTTGTATTGGCCCTGCCTTGGAGTTTTCATCTGATTTTTTTGTGTCGCTCCGTATAGCTCTCATTTCACATTTCTTTCCTCTCCCCTTGCCATTTGGGGTGGGAGGGTTAATTCTTTCTGACCTTTTTGCCTGCTTTTTTTTTTTTTTTCTTACCACTTTTGATCTATAGAAAGCCAGCAAAAGTAGATTTTATTTTTTTTTAATGGTGTTAACTGGTTTTTGTAGAAGTTCTGTGCAAGAAATGCTGTATTTCTTGTCTTTCAGTATTTTTAATATGCCCTTCTTTTAGTCAGGACCTAAGATAGCATGGATTATAGAGATTTTAATTTCCTCTTCATGTAAAATTAGTACCACTTATCTCCTGCTCAAACACCCTCCTCAAAACCCGTAAGGATTATAAAGATTTCAAGGAAGCATTTTTGTCCAGATATGCATCAAGCACTTAGCCCTTCTAGATAAACTGGGAGCTATTTTTGAATGCATCACTCATCTCTCTGCTGTTTGTGGGCACAAATGGGAAAATGGCTTTTTCCTTGGAAGTATGGCCTCTTTGAAAGCTCATTTGGCTTGCTGATGTTGCCCTACTAAATGTCAGGGTCTGTAACAGCAGGGAATTTTAATGTGTGTGTGTGTCCTGGAACTGGCAGTGCTGGATATTGGGATGTGACCTGGCAAAATGGGGAGATAATCTAAATTGGGCATTATGTGGGTATAGGAATCCTAAAAGAAAATCGTTGCATGTGTCAGTAATTGATTTTGACAGATTTGTTGACTGTGCTGTGCCAAATTTCTCTCTGTTCCTCTCTGCATTCTTAAGTCTTTTCACCTCTCACCACCACAGTGTGATATTTCTACTTCTGCTTTTTTTTTTTTCTCTCTACACTCCCCATTTACTCATTTCAGCCTGCAACTATTACTATTTAAATATCCAAGATGCAAAGTGTGCCAGAAAACAACTCCCCCCACCATCATCTTGGGACTGAAAAACACTTGATCCAGTGCAGTTACCTCCCCACACCCAAAGCAAAGAGCAATTCCCAGATGAAGTTGACATTAGCAGAGTTATTAATACTTCTGGCCCTGCAAGGCAGCAAAGCTGTTATTAATGTAGATGAAGCACTTAGTGCTGATGGAGACAGCCAGAGGAGATGGCAGTACTGCTTTGCACAGGGATGAAAGGATTTGTAGGAAATATTTGTCTTTTAAATGGCAGGGTGGCTGTTCCTGGGCAGGGAGCAAAAGAAATCAAGCATCACCCAAGGTGTTAGTTGTGCACTGAAAATACTTTTAAGAAGACAGGAGACAAGGCAGGTGCAGTCATGACTGAGGTGGTTGTCCACGTTTTCTAAAAGCTGATGGGTTTCTTGGGGGGGTGCACAAAATAGGATTAAGTGTTGAGAGCTCATCTTTGAGTGTTCAGCTTTCTCAACCATTCGCTTCTCTTGATAGCAACGTAGGCAGCACAGGATAACACAGAGAGCACAGGCTGTCAATAATGGAGACTTCCAGAGGTAAGAGAACAAATTTTAATTCATGATAACTGAGGGTCTTGGCTGTTTGTACTCCTGTTCCTCACCTGGAAAGCTAAGGGGGTATTTTGTATTCAATTCTGGTTATGGCTGGAGTTATTATCCTGCTGCCTACAGTGCCACTCCCAGCTATTAACAGATATTTACACCCAAAAAAAAATCCAGTGGTTTATTTTAAAAAGGTGTTTACATTTCAAATTTCAGCTATTCTTTATTTTTTTTTTATTATTTTATTTTTTAATTATTTTTATTATTCAAGACCCCGGTTTAAAAACCCAATAGAAACGCGCTATTTAAATGGTTTATAGAGTCTGCCTGTTTCTTCTTTAATATTCCTAATTCTATTTATTTATTCAATATTTTATGTATTTATTTATGGTTTAAATATCTTCATTCCTACCTTCTCTGTTCACTGGTGGTGGTGGGAAAAACAAGCTAAAAAATGGACAATATTTACAGTGGAATGGTGTTGGAGTTTAGAAAAAACTCATGCATGGAAGACAAGGGGGACAGGAGGAATTTTGCTGTGGAAGCACAGTTAGAATAGGAGCTGTGAAAACTGAGTAAGGACTGCAGGAACAGGGTTTGAATTCATTACTTAAAATTGAATTCAAAATTAAGGAGATTTTATCTAAAGTGATGAAGAGAGGGGAAGGGTTGTTTTGAGTCAATTAATTAAATTTTAACTGAAAATACTAATAAAAATTGAGCAGAAGCAAAGACTGGGAGAGGGAGGATGTGATGAATAGGAATAGAAAGGCATTTTGCAGATGATTTTATGAAGAATTAAGTTCAGGGTTTATGTTCTTTGTAGCACAGAGCTGGGGGCACATGGATTAACATATTTTTGATGGAACCCTTGGAGGTTTCTAAAGCTAAAAAATTGTGCATTGTTCTTGCAGCTCTGTGGCAGAGGAAGATCTCGATCCTTTCCTAAGGAATACAAAATTCCAGTATGAAGCTTTCCGAAGCAGTAGTAAGTTCTGCCTTTCCTTAACAACATCTTTAAATGTTAAGGGACTCTGAGGGGCACAGAGTGCTGCTGCTTTTTCTAGATAAACACAGATTATTCACAGTTTTCTGTTTTCACACACAAATATAAAATGTGTATACACGTATCTGTAACTTAAAAACCTGACCATTTTTTTATCTGGTAGATAAAAGATAGTGGGGAACATTTCTTGCAAAACCAGACCCCTGTACTGAGATGCAGGTGTGTGTTTACAGCTTTTTTTAATCATCCCTTGGCAAAGTAATTAGAATCATATTAATGCTTAATTTTTTCCTAATGAAGTGCAAGAGGGAACTTGGCTGCCTGTACTTAAAAATTCCACTGACAGTTTAGAGTAGAACAGTTTGATAAGCTTTTATCTGTAAGTTTTGGTGGCAGTACATGAAAACCACCAAGGTGGAGGAGGGATGGCTGTGTTTCAGGAAATACTGAGTTTAGTTTTTTGGGGAGGAGAGGGTTGATTTGGTTTTTTTTGTTTTTACAAGTCTTCATCAAGCTCTGCTTACAGCTTATTAAATCCCTTTTTAGTTCTAATTAGGCAGTATCTCAGTGATACTGACTATTAATAAGCTCCTGATTATTCTTTGGACTGACCAAGTGCCTTTTCCAGCTTTCCTGAGTTTTAAAGGGCTGCAAAGCTTAATTTAAAATTTTACTTTTGCACGTTGAATCTGAAATTCAAGTAAATTTACAAATTAAAAATACATTATGGGCTGGTTTTTTTTGTTTTTTAATAGGACTTTCATCTGATGCCACAGTGCTGACACCCAACACAGAGAGCAGCTGTGACTTGATGACCAAAACCAAATCAGTGAGTGGGAACGATGACAGCACCTCCTTGGATTTAGAGTGGGAAGATGAAGAAGGTATTTACCCTGCATTTCAGCTTCATCCTGAACTCAAAAGTTAAAGATGTTGACAGTTTAAGCTATGTTCCTTGGAAATCTGTAGTTTTCAAAAGGGAAGGTGATATAAAACTTACTTCTGATGGAATTTCTGACAAGTTTGTAATGCTTAAACTGTAAATTATTTTTACTGAGAAAATTCCTCCTTTTGATAAATATGGAGATAGCCCGAATGAATGAATTCTTTTTTTTTTTTGATACTCCAGTAAAAAAATGAATTCATTCCCTGCTTTTTGTGCAACTGACTTGTAAACTCTCCTGACAAAAGTAATGGTAAAGAAATGCTGCCCTCTCGTGAGCCAGGAGCAGAAGGAAGAGCTTATTCTTCCTTTTAAAACGTGGAAGTTGGTCAGGAGTCTGATTTAAATAATTTGGGAAAAACCCTTATTACTTGTGATGTGACATTCACTGAGAACTTCAATCTGCATTCCAAGGAGGATATCCCAGCTACCCTCATTGCTGCTGTTACAGGTGTTTTCAGGATTTCCTCATTGTTACCAATACTTTCCCTTTTACTTACTAAACCTGCAAAAGCTCTTAGTTGAAAGTCTATCCAAAATGCTGAAACCTTGACTACTGACAGGCTCACCAAAAATGAGCAAGGGTTTGTTTCTTTTTTGCCAACCCCTAGGCGATTTTTTTTTCCATAAGAATGCCTGTAATTACTGACAGAATCGGTAAAGCCTGAGATGTCTTTGGGCAGTTTCCAGAACCATATTTTGCCTTATTTTGTGCAGAATAAAATACCCCTTTCCAGAGAGACTGAAGAGCTTTCCTAGAGCACTGAATCCCGTGTCTGTCCAGATTTTACCTGTGTTTCTTCTGGCAGAAACACAGGATGAAAACTCACGTGTTTGTGTGTGTTCCGACGCCAGGCATGAACAGGATGATCCCGGTGAGGGAGCGCTCCAAGACGGAGGAGGACATCCTGCGGGCGGCGCTGAAGTTCCACAGCAGGAAGGCGGGGAGCCACCCGGCCTCGGCCTCCGACGACTCCAACGGGCTGGAGTGGGAGAACGACTTCGTCAGCGCCGAGATGGACGACAACGGCAACTCCGAGTACGCCGGCTTCGTCAACCCCGTGCTGGAACTGTCGGACTGCGAGCGCCAGGACAGATAGTGACCGCCAGGACAGATAGTGACCGCAGCCGCCCGGGCCCTGCCCGTGCCCCGGTGCTGCTGGAGACGGGAGTGGGATGTGGAAAGCCAGCCGGCTCTTTTGTCACCCGCTTCCCTTCTCCTTCCCCGCGGGCGGGAGTGACTCGCCGTCCGGATGGATTCAGAACTAAGTGCAATTTTACCGTCTACCTTCTCCACTTTTGTGAAAACCGGGATGATTCTCTTCTGTATATCTCTGGATATCTGGATTTAATATGAAATTATCTGCACTAATTGAAGCTTCATGGCTTGACTTATCTGTATTTAAACTTGCCTTTTTTTTTCTGGATGATGTTTCTATCGATTTTGTTTTAAAACTCATCGTTGGCCTAATATTTATCTCAGAAAGGGTCTTGTATAATTTATTTAATACTTGAAGATAGAGGAATAATTTTAAAGTATTTTTATTTCCAGTCTGTGCTTTTTGACTTGCTTCTTCGGCTGTTTAGAGGGTGCAAAAGTAAGAGCTGCAAAACAAATTTGACACGTGGCAAACTGCAGATTTTCCCCTGTCTAGCTTAAAGCCTTCCTAGTCTTGTGTTGTCCTTTTTCCCATTTACTTTATTTTTTTTTAATTACTTTATGCTAAGCACGGTTAACCTCAATGAACATAGTAAAACTCATCAGGTTAGGTAAGATATTGTCTTGTATAATATGCCAGACTTAGTAAGAGTGTGCTAGCTAGAAAAACAAAAATAAAATAGAATATAAATTCTCTATGTGTCAATAAAATGGGAATTTTAGCCAGTGGAGAACTGGGAGGACCAAAGCCTTGTTTTCCCAGCCCCCCTGAACAAACAACAGTCTGTTGCTACATGGTCCCTAAAATTCTTCAGTTGTGGAAAACCTATAATTCCACTGGATCAGAACAATTATGGAAAAGCAACATTCAGTGAGCAAACCGGGGGACAGATGATGGCTCTGCTGCTGGGGTGGGAAGAACAAGAACCTAAAGACTGAATTTCTCTATCTGCATTTTGAAAGGAAGGAAGAAAAATTCATGTTTTAACAGTGTGTTAAAGTGCTCTGCCTTTCCTGTGCCTCTAAAGTGGATGGTTAATCCTGCTAACATGGGCTGAAATCCAAGGAGGTGTTCAGTGACTGCACCACTGTCCTGTGCTGTGTGGTCTCCCCCGTATCCCAAGTAAATCTTACTTTTTAACAAAAGAGAAGCTGCAAAATACTTGCAGATCTCAAGCTTTCCCCAAAGGTTCCAAGTAAAGCCATTCTACTCTGCCATTATTTTGTGTAGCTGTCTGGTTTTTCCATGGGAAAAGGGTGACAGGGTTTAACTTTGTTTTGGAGTAAAAGGAACATGTTGTGATAAGAACCTCTGCTGTCATCATCAGAACTGAATTTGTTGGTGAAAGTTGTAGATCATCTGAAACTATTTGGAATATTTGGGTCACTACAGTGTGGATAAGGAACAAAACTGCTCCACACTGGGATTAAGGATGTACAAATAACCTGAGAGAACAGATAAATCCTGTTGGTAACATTCCATCTCTTCATTTCAGTTGTAGCTGTGTCACTGAAAATGTTTTAATGGCATTATTTATATTTGCAATACTTGTGATGAGCTTTAAAGACCTGTACACATCAAATGTATATTTTGGGTTTGGCCTAAGCTACTGCTGTGTGACTTCTCCTGGATATTTCTTTGTATAATACATTCCTATGGGAAGGAAGGCAACTTCCTCAACGTGTAAATAACATGTTTTTTACCTGCTGAAACTGTCACCTCCCCTGCTTTTCCTGGCCAGTGAACAGGAGGTGACTTTGTCCTGACCATGCCTTGAGGAAGCCAATTAGCTGACAGTCCTGCCCTTAGGATGAACAAGCACTTTGGAAAAAAAGGAGGCTGACTCCAGCTTTTTCTGTGATGGGCATGCTCTGTAGCCATGGTTAACGAGAACATTTGCAGTGCTCAGTGCACCAGGCTGAGTGACTTTGAAGTGATTCTCCATATTTGTGGATGTTTGAGAAACTGAGAGGTTCTGTAAACAGCTCATGTGAGACAATTCAAGGGTACTGTAAAATGCCTATCTGTACAAATTGAAAAGTCATTAAAATTTTCAGCAAGTCTTACATTCGGCAGTGTTGTATCTGTTGCTGGGTTTGTGGCAGCCATCTCAGAGCCCTGCTGAATCCCACAGCCCCTTTGGGGACCTGCTGCTTTGGAAGGGAAGCTCTAAACAAGCTGCAATAACAGAAGATCTGAGGAATTTGGAGCACGGAGCCCTTCTGCTGTTGGAAATGAGCAGCTGTATTCCTCCCACTTTGAAGGTAAAATAACCTTCCTTGTGCAAATTAACTTCTGCTGGTTGGATCAATGGAGTGATAGGAGACAATTCATTTTTTTAATGTGTACTTTACATGGTTGATTCTTCCCTCAGGTAAATAACAGCTGTGCCAGTGATTGTTTGCAAGCCACAGCCTAGTTCCAAGGAAAACATGGCAACAAAGTAATTTTGTCAAGGATGAGATGAATAGACAAATCCTACCTAAGCCTGTGTTTGAGTTTCATTGCCCCTCCCATGGCTTCCTCTCACTTGTGGTTGGTTTTCTGAATCTCAGCTGTTCCTCCCCTCAGTGATAATTATGGTTTTCTTGGAATGATTAATGCATCCTAATATTTAGGGGTGATAAAATGGGTAACTCCTATTTTTCCAGTGTATCTTTCAAGCAAACTAAAATATTTGACAGAATAAAAAAGCCAAATGCCAAGGAAAAGCTGAGCCCCTGGCAAAGAAAAACTCGACTGAAACAACCTGAGAAATACTTAAAAGACAAGAAAATTGTTAGAGGGATTTGGGTAGAGGAGTAGAGGTAGAAAACTTTCTAAAAGTATTTATGGAAATTCTTACCTTGGAGCAATGGCACTTTTGGAAAGCCCAGAATAGTCCCAGTAACAGTCTCTTACCTGGATGGTACTGAAAATAATTTTATTCTCCAAAAATTCTTTTAGATTGCAGCTGTATAACAGAGCAAATCCTTACTAGGGAATAAAATGCTTTTCTTACAAAATTAATGTGGATTTTTATAGACCATGATCATTGATGTTTGTCTAAATCACAAGCAGTTAAAGTAGTTAACTTGCAAAAAATATATATGTTAATTGAATAAGTAAAAATAAAAAACACAAACCTTGCTTTGAAGCTAATAAAAACATAAAACACAAAGTTGCAAAACCTGTGAAGTTACAGCCTAGGCTTGCAAATACTCTTTGGAATTTGGTGTCCAAAGCAAAGCACAAAGCATAATGCACAACAAGACATTTTGTCATCCCTTGCCTGGGACCAGAAGTCTGACCAAAGCTGCTGTGCATGCTCTGCGTTAATGCCTGTTAAATATCCCTTCAAGGCACGTGGCCACAGTTCTGGGACGGAACCTGCTGCCGTGGATTTGAGTGACCCCTGGTCTCCCACACCTTTCTGGGCATCAGAGAGCCCTTGGGCCTCAGTGAAGGCAGTGGCAGGAATCCACTTCTGTGGAACACTGTTCTGGAATGCCTGAAAACACCAATGTGCAGCAGTCAGTGAGCACCACCAAGAACACTGGACTGAGGTGAGAGCCGTCTACGTTGGAAGCTGAGCAGGCTTCAAAACCTGATTCCTGCTAGCACGGGTCATTTTCATCCATCTCTGTGGGGCTTTCACCTTGGGAAAGAAAAAGGGAAGGAGAAATGCCATTCTCGGGCACGGGCTCCAGGGATGGCAGGCACTTCTCCTGTAAGATGGGCGCCTCAGCCAGGTGCAAGTGAGTCTCAAAACAATCCACAGCCTCCCCTTCCTGCGTCTCCGCTAGGATCTGGTAGTCCCCAAAGCAGATGATGCACTTCCAGGGCAGGTCTATTTTGTTCAAGTAACCCAGTTCCGTCTGGTTGACGGTCAGCTTCGTTTTCTTGCTCAGGTTCTTTATCTCGAAGCCGTACTCGGCGGTGTGCAGCTTCCTGTAGAACTGCAGGGAGAACTGGATGCGGGAGACGCGCGCGTCCAGCAGGCTGTAGCGGCAGAGGCTGGAGTCGCGGCCGAACTTGGCCGTGTCGTCCGCCCGCAGCTGCTCCCGCTGGCAGAAGTTCAGGCTGCGGAACATCATCTTCTCCCCCTGCCCGGGGTGGTAGAAGGTCAGGTGGAGGCACGTCACCGTTTCCTGCGTTTCGGCGTCCTCGAAAGAGCTCATGGTGGGAAAGGGCCCTCAGGAGCGGGGAAGGGCAAAGTCACGGCACGGGATGGCTGCGGAACCGAACAGATTGGGGTTCAGTGTGGCATTGAGATGCTGCCTGTGCTGCTCTAGGCTGACAGTAAATGTAGCCATGGCTTGTGCCTGCCACGTTTTGATTTCAGAAAATTCGTTCCCAAGGACACTTGTGGTAAACAAATGCACGTTATTGTGAACTATCCTATTTTTCTACATTCTTTCCCAGAGGAGGGAATTTGCTTGATGGCCCCTTGGTGTGACCAGTGGGCCCAAGGATCCCACCTCTTAGGCGGGCTCACTGTAAAAAGGTATAAAAGACAGGTGCTTCGATAATAAAGCGAGATTTTGAATCTTCAGCCTTCTAAGAGTCTGTGTCCTGATTTCGTGCTCTACAGCAACAAGTAAATATGATGGAAGCATAGCAGTGGAGCTCAGGAGCCACCAGTGACCACTGCTGCCCACAAGCTCCTCAGGAGGATCTCACAGGCAGATTTATCCTTGCAAGAAACATGTCATGTAGCAGTGAGATTTACTTGATAGACTTAAAATGGAGTGAAACAGGACCGGCTGGGCTGGTGTGCTCTGCTCTCCGTGTGTCCTGTGACCAGAAGGCATTTTAAAATTTTAAAATCTTAAAAGGAGACTTTTACCAACTGTCTATCTGTAGGCAGTGGTAATTCAAGCATGCATAAAGCACTCCTTGGCTCTCGAGCCAAACTGACCTCTCACACATAAAAAGTGTTCAGAAGTGACTGCTGTGACAGCATAAAAACTGAATGCAAAAGCTGGACTATCCACGAGACCTAGAAGAGGAATTGTCACCACCTCTAGCTATTTCCTCATTGCCTGTTGGAAAATCCTGGCTCTCTGCTGCTGCAGAAGTGCTAAAAAAAAAAAGACTTTTCTTGGGTTTGGTAGTTTTGTGTTGTTTTTTAAAGTTCTTCACATGCAGCACAGAGACCACATACATAGGAAATAAATTCTCTTTTGAAGCCTAAGACTGCAGTGCATCCTAATAAAACCTGAGACAGCTCAGGAAAGGCTGTCATCTGGTTCTCTAAATGCAAGGCCAGTGTCTTCCCACACTAAAGCTGAGCCTTGAAAAGAAAAGTCTTGCTATTTGAAAGCAGAAACCAGCAAATGAGTTCCCAGTTACTCACCAGAGAAACATGTGAGCAGCCACTTACACTGGTATCACACAGTGCAATGTTTCTACATCCAGCCTGCAGTAAGTTCCCAACGTGTCTTGTGCAGATCTGGAGCTCACCAGCTCCATTCAGAGCTTTATGAGTGGGTGAATCATCACTGCTGATGTTATCCATTAAGTGATGACTGTTGTTTTGTGATGATGGAGTTGACTCGTGTTTTTGACACACTGCATACAAACACCAAGCACCAAGTATCAGTGCATCATTTTCTGTGTGAAACCCCAAAACTGCTTCCTTTGCACCTTTAACACAAAACCAGCCACAGTTCTGGCACAGTAGCTCAGCAACTTCAGCCTGGTTACTGAGGTAGGCAGCAACAGCACAGATGATGACTGAAACACGGAATTTCCAGCAGAGCTCACTTTAAAACAAGCCAGGAAATATCATCTGTGCTTTTGGCAGGAATACAGACAGACACCCTGATAGCAGGTTACTCCTCTGCCATCTGTGAGACAAGCTGTGGTGGCACCATTATCAATGCCTCCTCCTTGCAGATTCCCCAGCTCTGGGATGCTGGAAGCAGCTCTGGGAGCCAGGAGGAATTGTCCCCGTGTCTAGTTGTGCCCCTCCTCGCTTTGCACCAGCAAGGGGATATTACATGAGGTCATCTTTGGTGAAGGGGAAAACCCCTGAGCACTTTCACTTTGCTCGCAGTTCAGCCCACAGAGACACTTCTGTGCCTCCTGACTTCAGTTTCCATTGGGGAGTTTTACAAGTGGCCACATTAATTAAGAAAGAACAGCCACCCATTGCCTCGGCAGCGCCCACCGATGAACCTGGATCTCGGCAGCTCCCACAGACCCCGCTTCACATCCATGATCACCTCAGGCATCCCCGCACGGCTGCCCAGTCCTGCCTTAAGGGTTCGTCGAGGTTGAACACACTGAATATTCCTTCACGTAAATGCTAAAGGAGTTTCTACTTACGAGAGTGTATTGGCCAGGAGAAAGAAACTTTCTGTAGATTTCTCCCGCAGCTCTAAGGCAGCCACGGCCCGGCTGTCGTCCGTCCCCTCACTGGAGCCAAACCGACCGTGATCTCACCTCATCCTCTCCTACGGGAAAGCGAGTGTCACTGTCCCCGCTTCCAGAGGCAGGAGAACAAGACGGAGCCCGAAGTATATGGGCTCGGGCCCCGGCTCCCGCAGCAGGCTCGGTGCCACCTCCCCTCCCACCCCACAGCACGGCGAGCCCGGGATCTCCGGACCGAACCCGCCGCCTCCAGGGGAACTGCGTGGCGACATCCCGGAGTGCCCGCTCATCTATCCTGCCCCTTTCCTCCCCTTCACGTCCACCAGGCCCGGCCGCCTCCTCACCTGCCGGGAGCGGGGCTCTGGCGTCTACCGAGGGCTCCAGCGGCTCCTCTCTCCCGGTAATTCCTCCGGGAGCGGGCGGGAAGCGCTGAGGCGGGAGGCGCTGAGGCGAGAGGCGCTGAGGCGAGAGGCGCTGAGGCGAGAGGCGGGAAGCGCTGAGGGGGGCGGTGCTGGGCCGGGAGACGCTGAGGGCACCGCGGGGCCGGAAGTAGAACTTCCATAAAAATATAGGGAAAAGGAAAAAAAAAAAAGGAAAGGAAAAAAAAAGTTAAATTATTTATTACATAGAGTTATATGAATGACTCTGAAGGAACAGTCACAGGTCTGCCCGGGGTTTACGGGGCCATCTGAACCTGTGCTCAGAGCCGCCTCAGGGATCACAAGTTGGCGGTCTCAGCTGTCAGACAGAGTAATTTCGATTTTACCTCACAAATGAACGCTTTGAGGGCTAAAACGCTTTGGTAAGCGGCGCATTATGAGCACAGCAGTTGACCTGATCCTGTTCCTAAGTTGATTATTTTTAAATATTTGGTTGTTTGCTTTAAGCAACCGCAGTTCGCGTTCATTGGGAAATAACCTAATCTTTCCCTGGCCGATGGTCTAAACTGACCTGAAAACTTTTCCTTTTTTTTTTTTTTTTTTTTTTCTTCCTTTACAAATCTTGTGGCAGCCCTGGATTCCTCTTTATCCAGCAGCTTGGATTTTCATGTTCATCAGTATTACGCCCCAGCACAGAACAAGTGGCAAAGCAAACCTGTTCCTTTCCAATCCAGATCCCAAACGTTCCGTGTCCTCCCTTCCCTGTGCCTGGGACTGGAAAGTAAGTACTGAGGGCTAGATGGCTTTGGCACGGGTGGTGAAATGCTGTGTTGGCTCACAGAAGCTCTTTTTCGCTTGTGGGTTCTCTTTGTATCTTCAACAAACAAGTAAATGACTTGTGGGTTGATAAGTTCCTTTGTAGTTCTTGTGGAATAACTTTTGTTGGTGTGCAGTCTGATACAGCTGTTCCGTGGGCTCCTCTCCCTGACATCAGAAAAAAAGAAAAAGAAAAAGAAAAAAAAAGAAAATAAAGGGATTAAACGGTGTTTTACAAGAAGGTGTGTTGAAAAGCAGAGAAAGAAAACAGATTATTCCAACTTTCTCCCACAGATGAAAGCCTTTTTTACAGCAGGCAGGGCTGGGCCTGTGTGCTCACACACAAGAAAAATAAATCACTTTGCTGCCTTCTGGAAAAGCCAGAATTGCACAACCCTGCTATTTATTGCATCTGTTGGTAGTTATAATTCCTGTCAGCCTTTTGTTTCCGGAAAGAGCCCGAGTCCCAGGTCATGAGACAACTTTTCTGATAGGATTATTTTGATACTTGTATCTATTGAGGTATGTAAGGACCTTTCCTTTTTTTCCTAGGATTGTGTAACATCAAATTAGCTGCATATTCCTTTATTGTTTTATGATTAAAGTGTAGCTCTGTGGGATTTTGTACAGGGGAGGGCAGGAACTGGATTTACAGGTACTCTCTACAATAAGTTTCTTGTCAGCTGAGACGCTGCCAGCTTCAGGAAAACAACTCCAGGTTTGCCCTTTATGAGGAAAAAAAAATAAAAATATGCAGGCACTCTGTGCCTGTGGGGGTTTTGGCTGATCATCCTGCTAAAATGGTTCCGTGCTGTAGTAGAGGTCATTCCAGTGTTACAATAACTTCTTTTTTTTAATTGAGATTTCTTCAGTTGAAAGCGAAACTGCAAATAAATGTGGTGTTTGGGCTAATTTAGTATTTTTCAGGCTGGAAAATGGAGGTGGTTTTGACATGGCTGTGTTGGTGTGCTGTTTGTCTGACAGCTGATTGCTGTAACTCCAGAGCCTACACAGGCAACTCTGGGAAATGAAAAACACGAGGAATTTCTGTGTTGCTGTCAGTCATAATTGGGTCATAATTGGGTCATAATTGGAAACGGGAGTCAGTGAGGAGAAATGTGTTTCTTTCTCTTTCTGGGATGTTCATGGTAGTTCAGAAGACTTTTAGGAAGTACAGTCTCTTAATCATCTGTGTGACTGCTTATGAGATGGGAATGCTGTGATGACATTTCTTGGACGCTTGGGAAAAATGTCCTTTATAGTTCTGTCTCTGTTATGGCATAAAAGCCTTTCTGTGGGCATTTGAGACCAGCAGCAATGCCGACCAGTGAAAAACTTTGTCCTTGTCTGTGCTCTTTAAATTTAAAAGTATCCTCACCCTGCTGAATCATCAGGAAAGCTGGCCTGATTTCTGCCGTGCTGAGATTTCCACAGTTCTGTCCCTCCCTCCTAAGGTCGGATTTTACACCTGGCTGTCAAAACTGTCCCTGTGGTGCTCGGATTTGCCGGGGGGTTCAGGTGTAAAAGGAGCCGCTGGGGAGGAGGCGAGCGAGAGCCGGTTGATTTAGAGCCGTAAACCCCAGGCTGCTGGCAGCCCTTTTCCCATTCCAAACCACCCAAGCACTCGGAGCACGGGAGCGAGAGCCAGTAGATGGCAATGTGTGACCGGACACGGGAAGGCAACCTTCGTTTTTGGGGAATCCTTGTGTTCGGTGGTTATTAGCTGCTGTTTTTGGGGGCGGGGGGGTCTTTCCTGTTTCTTTATTTTTCGTTTCAAGTCGTAATTTTCATTTTGGTAGTGCAAGAGTTGCCGGGGTGCTTGTAAGTTAGTGGTGATAATGGCAGTGGTGGCTTCCGAGAGGTGGGAAATGCCTAATGGAGCGTGCGACAACCTGTAGGGAGGTTCTGCAATCAGTTGTTACCGTACAGCAGCCGAGTGCCTCGTGTTCACACAGAAAAGGAACGGGCCCTTCTCAAAGACAGGTGTCCAGGGATATCCCATTGTATTCCACTGGATGTCAGTGTGAGAGGGAGGAGAGATGCATGGGGAGGATGTGTGTTCACTGAAGTTTTAGCTCCCAGTGCCAGGAACAGCTCCACGCCATAAGCAGAGAGATCTTCCAAGGAAGGAAAGCAGTTCCCTCTGTTTATTTGCTTTCCTCCCTGTTTACTCAGGAAAAAGCACTCTTCCACTTCTCTTTTCTTCTCATCTGACCTGAATAAACTGATTAGAAAACTCACCTAGACTGCTGAGGAGAAGTGTTCCTTACAAAGATGGACTTTATGTCACTTTCCAGGTTCTCATTTTCATTCTGCATCATGATCTGCCCTTGGTCCTCCTTTAGAGCCTCTCTGGCTTCTCCCTTTCTCTTCCTTCTCAGTTTCTCTTCCATCTTCCTGTCCCTCCTGCTGTCTGTTCTATTCTTCCCTCTCACCATCCTCCTGATTGTTTTTCCTATTCCCTCTGCCGCTCCCTCCACCTTTTGTTTGTTTTTTTTTCTCTGGACCCTTTCTCCCTTTGCTACAAAGGAAAAAATAATTTGTGCAGCCATTTTGGTGGTGAGGAGGTTGAACACTGCCTTCACCAAGCCCCACATTTTCCTGTGGAGGCTGAATCCACTCTCCTTGTCTGGTTTGACACCACTCAGACAGAGAAAATTTCATGTGCACAGTGCAGGCTGAGCAGAGCCAACCTTTCCATTTCCCTTCACTGAACAAAGACAGTAATTTTGAACAATTAAAGACAATATAAGACAATATGTATTTTGCTGATACGTAGAAGGACTGGAGATTATGGTGATCTTTTTGTTGTTTGTAATTTTTTTCCCCTTTCAGTTTGAAGATTCCACATGGTGTGGCAATAAAAGCAGAGTTCCTTGATCTCAGTTGGTAGCATTCACAGGCACCCTGTGAGCTGTGAGCAATGCAGCCTTACAGGTACACACATGACCATTTCTCTCTTTTTCCTCCTCAGATAGATATGTCTGTGTCCCAAACTACTCAAGCACCTTCCTCCCTACTCAGGGGAGTGGGTGTCTGGTTCACCTTCACCTTTGGTTGTTCTGGAAGCCCTCCCTTGGAGCAGCTGCTGTTGAGGTTTAAGAAAAAAAAAAAAGGATTTTTATGACTTGTAGGCACATAAATTGGCACTGAGGGGTGATGAAGGAAGCAGGGTGTTTTTTCCTTGTTGGCAGCCCCTTGCCTGGGACTCTGCTCTGTCCCTGACAGAAACTCCTGGTGATGGAAACAGCAGGATTTCCCAGCCCAGGGAGCACTGGTTTATGGCTCTGTGCATGGCCTCCTCACAAGGGAACACTGTTCAATAGGCTTCAAAGTGATTCAGCCCTGGCATAACCGTGGCTGTGGCCACATGTAATATAGCCTGTAGCTCTTTAAAGAGGATTAGCCTCAGATCAGGGACAGCATTCATTGCTGGATTTCATGTGAAGTAGAGTATGCTAATGAAATGGAAATGTCCACAGCAAACATTGCATAATATTGGGAACCTCAAAACTGAGCATTGTGTCTTGATGTCTCTGCCAGGAGCTAAACTTGCATATTCTGGCTGTTATTTCGAGAAAAACTGAAGTTTGCAATATCACCACCAGCTCTGTAAGAAAGCAAGATCTAGTTTGCAGTTTTACAAGCAAAGTTAAAAAGACAGCAACAAGCACTCGGAGGTAACTTTTCAGACATTGTTGTGCTTTAATGATGTCACAGTTCTCCAACAGACACAAAACCCTTAAAATATCTTCATTTGGGTTTTCTGCGGCAGGCATAGGCTTTGTTTGATCCCGTGTTCTCTTCCCATCTGCCCATCCATAGCTCTGAACACCTTTTTTGGGTTTACAGGAGTTTCAGCATCAGAGGTGCAGTGTTTCTGACACGCTTCTCTGAGCCATTTCACCTTTTCAGGCACTTCCTGCCCGTACCTCTGCCTCCACCAGCAGCCCAGCACACTTTGCTTGGCTCTCCTCTTCCCCTTTCATGCCAGTCTTCAGAATGCTTGAGCTTTAATATTGCACAGAGGTAAAAAAATCTCCCAGACTTCAAGGTGAGCCATGATTCCAGATGATTTTATTCACAGATGTCATGGACATGTCTCAGAAAATCATTTCAGCAGGAGCTCTGGGGAGTCACCATCCACTTCTCAGCACCTCGCTTGCGCCGTTGCCTGTCAAGGAACCCCTTCTCCCTGGGATTTTAGGCTTCACAGGAGATTTCTGCCCCTGATCCCAAGCTGCCTCTGTGCCTGCCCTTGGAAGTGTTAGGAGCAGTTCCAGGTGATTCCCTCCTGGCACAAGGAATTCCTGTGAGCTCCCTCTCACCAGCCGGGGCCGCGTGTGCCTGTGGCCCGGGGTTTGGTGCCACCAACGCCAAACACAAACCACAGTGATGGACATTAAATACCCCGGTGGGCCCTTCTTCCTTTGTGCACTTGAAGTGCCTCATCCCGGTCTGCTGGGGCATAAAAGTGGGAAGAAAGCCTTTGGGAAGAGGGTCCTTCTGGCTGCACTTCCAAAACGTGTGCTTTCATTGCTTAGTCGTTTTTTCTTTCTGTGCAGCTCCATATTCTCAGGGTTTTGTTGCTCTGGGATTTATTTTCTATGTTTTGGGGTTTTTTTGTTTGTTTGGTGGTGGGCTTTTTTTTTTTTTTTTTTTTTTTTTTTTTTTTTGGATTTGGTTTTTTGGTTTTTGCTGTTTGGAAGGTTTTGGGGTTTTTTGCTGTAGACGTGGAGGGTGGTGATACATATTCATGAAAGAGAAGTCTTTCCAGCCCCTGCCTGCTCTGACAAAGACTTAGCTGTTTCACACAGCAAGCTGACTGGAATTGTGTGGGGCCTGCCTCACCAGATTAGAGCAAACAGCCAGCTTATTCCTCCAGTCATCAGGCCTCCCCTTCCTAACAATTTCCCCAATTGTCATTTTGACAAGGCTGTCATTAGGTGATGGCTTCTTTTGGCCATTTTCAGATAAAGATAATTTCCTTAACTTCCATTTTATTTGACAACAAGTAGTTTGGGAGAGAAAGGAAGTGCTTCAGTAGTTTATGGATTAAGGGTTTGTCACTTCAAAGGCATCTTTGATCTAAAAATATGTGCTGTACCAAATTCATTATGCCTTTTTTTCTTTTTCTTTTTTTTTTTTTTAGAACTTTTTAATTTATTGATCTGCCCCTCATTTATTCCTTTTTTTTTTTTTTAACATCCCCTAGTAGTCCTTGGGATAGCAATGGTGAGGGAAAAGCACCCAAGTGGCCTCTCTGAAAAGTCATGACCAGGGCAAAACAACAGGTGCTTTTGTTCCATGCTCTGCTTTTAGCCAGAGGTCCTGCCTGCTCCTGCCATGGCAGCTCCATTAAAAACCGGGAGACAGAGAAAAAGCTTCCCATTCTGTGTTGGTCTGGGTCACTCCTCTGGGATAAGGGGCCTAAAACCATGGCTCTGCTGTAGGTTGGAGGTGGGTTTTGCCTCCCTGATGCCCCTCTGACCTCACCTCCGTGTGGTGAGTGGTTGCTGTGTGGCTCTGGCTCTGTTCTGTGGCTCTGCTGCACCCAGAAATCCCAAACCTCATTCCAACAAACAAAACTAGAAACGTTTTTTGTTTGTTTGTTCGTTTTTCCCCCCCAGGATGTTTGCAGCTGAAATGCTCTTCCACGAAGCACTGAGCTTTGGAGCAGGCAGGTGCAGTGGCCACCAAATATGTTGCTCCCCACACCCCATCCACCCGAGGAGGGATGCTTGGAGAGGATTTGGGAATCCTTATGGGTCCTTCCAGCTCTGGCTGCTTCTGCAGGGAGCTGGGGGTTTGAATATGAATCAAGAGTGGGGCTTTTCCTGCCTTAGCTGTGTCAGGCACTGGGCTTCGCTTTCACCTCTCCTCTGCTTTTTAGGATGCCCAGATCTCCATCCCTGGCTGCAGCAGTGTAAATCCATGATGGGAGCCCATTATCCTGGCCCCACACAGGCTTCGGGCAGGGCTGGGATTTGTCCCGTATTAATATTAATTTCTCTTCTCCCTAATTACTGCAGCTCTCCCCGTGGTGTTACCTCTGCATTGTGGCAGCCAGCAAAGCACCTCCTTGCTGCTGGAGGCTGTTCTTGATCCCATTTCCAAACAGAAGCACTTCTGCTTCAGCCCAGGCTGGGGAAGCTGTGCAGGGGCTGGCTGCTTTTTTTTTTTTCTTTTTTTTTTTTTTCCCCTCCCCTTTTGCCTGCTAATTCGCTGAGACCACCAGAATTTGGAGGACACAGATGTCACTGATAGTTTGCCTAGGGAGCACATTCATGCCCATCTGTTGCAGTCTAGAAGGCTGTTCATATATCCACAAGGCCTTCATTTAATTCTTGTCAGAAAGTAATGTAAATCCAGTTTACCTCAGAGGTCACAGCCAAGATTTATGCCAATGAGCCCCCTGCAATTTACACACACTGTAGTTGTATAGGATGAAAAGAAACCCTTTCATGTTGGTGCATATTAACAAGAAAGCTTGCCTTAGGAGAGGCTTTTTGATTGAGATTCTTCCTTATTTTAATACAGCCAGTTGGGATAGCCAGCTTTACCAAAAGAAAACATCTAATCTTTAAGCCAGAGAGTAAACCAGCTAACTAACTGAGTAAAGCCCCTAGCAAATCTGTTTATTTTTTTAAAACCATCTTTTTGCAAAGCAAGGTAAATGCTCTAGGAAAACACAAGCATGTGTGCACCTGAAATACCCAGGGAAGCTGCATTTGCCTGCTGTGGAAAACGATATTAACTCGATCATTGAAACCTTGGCTAAGTTATCAAGAGCACGTTTTCTTTTCTCTTTTCTTTTTTTTTTTTTTTCTGTTTTAGTTTTTAATCCCTCAAGCTGCCAAACCCAAAAGCAAAGCTGAGCCTGTTGTTTTCTGACGGGAGGGGCGGGAAGGGCTCCGGACGGCTCGTGCACAAATCCACAGGAGGGAGAGCAGCCGAGGGTGCTGTGTGCTGTGCCTGCTCCCTCTTACCTGCTGCAGGTAAAAACACCAGCCCAAGTGTTCCATTGCTCTTCCAGGGGCAATCTCCTGCAGTTTTTTCAGTCTCCCTACAGGAGGCAAAGGGAGATGAAATGCCATAACGTGGAGTGAAGGTGAGACCGTAACTCCGACAGCCACAACCTCTTTGTCGTGATTTCACCCCTTGTCTTTATTTAGCAAGAGACTCTAACAGCCTAAAGAGCTTCCCTAAAAATGAGTGTGGCTTCCTTAACCTCAGGGAAGCCGTGAGTGGAAGGGCCACAGCACACCAGATCAGGCTGGAGGGAAAAGCTAGCAGTGCAAGTGGTGCAGGTACTTGGACTGAAAAGAAACACTCCCAAGTACTTTGGTTATTAAAGTTACTTGTAGGAGCAGGCAGAGAAGAGCAGGATACAAGGATGGATCAGGATGTGGCAACTTGATGACAGAAGGTTTTCAGAGCTGGGCACCTCATTTTCTTCAGGCTCAGTGTAGTTGGAGAGGGTTCCTTCATTTAGGCTGGCTCCGCTCAGAGGGATCCTTCTCCCTTTTCCTCCTTCCTCTTCTCTAGTTTGCCTGGTCCATGGATTTTCCCTTTCCAATGTTTGAGGCGTGAAAATCAGTGTCATTTGCACAGTGTCATAATGACCAGAGTGGTTTGGGATTAGGAGACAGGAGAGCAAGGCAGTGCACTGAAAACAGGGCTCACATCTAAGTTCCAGTGTAACACTTAAAATAATTAAAATGTTTATTTGAAAGTCAAAACAGCCTGGGTCATAAATAACTATCCGTTCCTGGATTGATTGTGTCGAGTCCCGACCGAGAGCTCTGGGAATAAGGTTTATTTGCTCCCTGTTGGGATTAATCCATAAATGTAGTCTCCACATGGAACTCATCAGGTCTTTGCTTCCTCTTCATTAGTCTCCCTGGAACTGGAGGGTACCCTGAATAAGGATGAAAATTAGGATAATATATTTTCAGAGAGAAAAGGTCTGGCGATCTCTAATTTGTGTTTCGGGACCACAATGCTGTGGAAAATTTCCCAAATGATGTTGTCCGAGAAACCAGCGCTTGTTATCCTTTGCTGCATTTGAAGTTTGAATGCAGCAATTACATCTTCTTTCCCTTAAAGCCTCCAGAGCTAATTGCACTCTTAAACCGGCTAGATTGACTCCCGGGCTCCCTTCCATCCATGGCAGAACTTAAAATTCCTTTCTCTTGACAGATCTTTTGGTCTTCTAGCCCAAGGGCTCTGAAATGTCACAGTATGGCCCATTCCTTATTAAAGAGATCATTTCTCTGTATCCCACCCAATTCTTCCCTCCATCCCTCTTGTTCTCAACCCCAACCCCAATTAGAGGGCAACCACAGAAATTTATTTTCTCAGCCCCCTGGGACCTTTGTCATATTTTTTTTCATCGTATTTGATGCAAGCAGTTATTTTAATCCAGGCTTCAATCAGAAATGGCTCAGATTTTTTTTTTTTTCTTCTCATCATTTCTGTTTTAAAGTGCCTTAACAATTACATCAAGCATTTAAAAGCTGGTTTTGCCCAAAACAGGAGTAAAGCAGCTTTCCTGTCACCAAGGAGTGCTTAAATCCTCAATCTGATGCAAAATTGTTTTTATTACGTGTTTTCAAAGAGCATTTTTAAGTGCATGCTTAGGAAGCATTTTTGCCCAGGCAGTTTTGCAGCATGTCAGGCTGCAGTTTTTACCACTTCAAAACCATCTCCCCTAAAGTGCCACTTGTTAGGATTTAAGGGAACTCTGAGAAAGCTGATTAGTAACCATTGAGAGGGTTCTAAAGGCCTCCAGAAGTTTTTGCTGTTCTGCTCTCGGGCTTTAGGCTCAGGTCCTGTGTTTCCCCAGGAAAGCTGCGTGCCTGGTTATTTCCCCCTCCCAGCTGTCACTCAACGCCACAGCTGTCACAAAAACACAACTTACAAAGTGGCATCTGTGTAAAGGATGCTGATGTGGTTTAAAGCTCCGTGGTGCATTTTAAGCTGATTTTGTGATGCGAGTCATTGTCCCCAGTGATGGGTCTCAAAAGGCTCTCTGCCTTCTGAGTGCTGATGTACAGTTTATTGCACTCTCCTCTGTGGTTCCAGCAGCACTTTGGTGTTGCTGCTGTGCTAAATCATTATTTTATTACTTGCTGCTTATTCAATTCCTTGGAAAAAATGTACTTGAAGAAAAATCCCTTGCTTGCTGACATTCATAGATCACTCTTAGGGACCTGGCAGTTTCCTGGTGGGTTAAATCCTCCCAATCCAAGGAAGCCAAGTGCTGTACTTCCACACTAATTTGAGCTTCCCTGCTAAGCCCCGGCAGCTCTTTGTGAGCGTGGCAGCTTGTGTGGCTCACAAAGCCACGGGGCCCTCCTGCCTGCAGTGAAGACCCAACCAGAGCTGGGCTTAAAATTCTGATTTGGGGCTCTGGGCTGTAACACAGAGAAGTGGAGCACGTCCATGAGCTCCCTTGGATGCCGAGTTATGTTTTGTGAAGGGAAATATCCCGGTGTTTGCTTGTTTTAGTGCATCTTCACAGCAAATTGTGCTTATGAGCATTTATTTACAGGCTGCCAGGTGGCAGCTGAGCACAGGCCTTCTCCAGCGTGCTTCTGCACACTCCTGAAGCAGTTCCCAGTTCCCAGGACTGCTGTCCACAGCGGATCCAAGGCAGGTGTACACGTGCTTGGTAGTCACTGGAGTGGGGTGCCCGGAAAATGAGATTTTTGAGAAATCAATTACACAAAGGCATGGACTGCGGGCCAGATGGCAGGGATGCTTCATCCCAACCTGGGAGGTACTCCTGGGACGGCTGCACGCTCCTTCCCACAGGCCTGGGTAATCAGATAAATCAATTAGCAGATGTCAGTGCAGTTAACAGAGCAAGCCACACTGGCATAGGTGTGTTCCTGTGACGACGCTTTTCTTTTCCCTGATGGATACCCAGCAACTGGATCAGCTTGTCTAGAGCTGGCAGGGTGGAGCAGGGGACTCTGCTTTCTGGTTGTTGTTCCTGGGTTCAGAGATCTGTCCCTGGCAGATGCTTAGGGAGAGAGGATCTCTGTGAACTAGGATGTGGACTTGGACCTTGCGCCATGAGCAAATCCCATTGTTGTGTCCTTTCCTAGATTCATCTTTGTCAGTGACAGGCAGTTCAGCCC
Source organism: Phylloscopus whistleri (assembly GCA_017589585.1). Classification (NCBI taxonomy): domain Eukaryota; kingdom Metazoa; phylum Chordata; class Aves; order Passeriformes; family Phylloscopidae; genus Phylloscopus; species Phylloscopus whistleri. The sequence continues at coordinate 1,954,580 of JADMLD010000092.1, forward strand.
CATCCACCAAGTCTGGGTGGAGTTCAGACCATGCTGTAGCTTTGTTCCCAGCCCTGTCCCTGTCCCCATCTCCTTTTGCTCCTGATGGGAGCCCCTCAATGGGCCCTGTGCCTGGTGCATCACAGGGATGTGATCCCAGCACCCAGCTGTGCTCAGCTGGCTCACACCCTGCAGAGTGTGGCCCTGGTGGCTCTTACTTGGGGCTGAAAAGATCAGCAACACTTCCCAGATTTTCCTTCCAATTTTATCCATGGCTCTGCCTCTGGCTGATCTTTTACTTTCTCCCCAGCTTCACTTATGTGCTTGTGCTCCTTCCTTTGGCCTCCCTTTTACAGCTACTTTTAAAATTTCTTCTTTCTGTGCCATTTGTCTGCAGAGTCAGTCAGAGCCCCACTGAGCAGCTCCTGCCTGCAGGCTCTTTGCTGCTGAATCCCATCTTTTGCCCTGCTCCACCTGCCCTTCCACGGCAGGCTCTCTGATCCCCTCTGCTCTCGCATGAGTGCATCTCTTCTGCCCTCTGCTTCTCAGTCTGGCAGCTTGCTCCTGCTCAGTGCCGTTGGGAGCACAGCCTCTCTGCCATCAGCTCCAGGATCCAGCCATGGCAGAAAGGGGAAAAACTGCCTGGAAAACGTAGCTCCTAAAATGTGAGTGGTTTCCAGTCAGCACAGAAAAAACTGTGCCTGTGCGTGTTGTCCTTTGCACTCCTCCTCCTCCTTCACTGCCACAGTGTTTCCCAAATTTTAGATATGTTTGCACTGAGGCTGTTCCTGACTGTCTTGCTTCAAAGTGCAGGAACAGTTTTTCTAAGTGAAGCCATCATCAAATTGGTGGGGAAAAAAACCCCAAACTCAAAGTATTTGTCTTGTGGCTAATTTTCAAAAGCTGCCTGAGCGTTCTGGCAGTTGCTGAGCCAGATAACCTGTCATGGAAAAAATGTTGGGGGTTTCCTGCATCACCACTGGCAAGGTGCTAAGCACCTGGAGGACTTGCAGTGGGATGTACCTGGGAACACTGAGTGGGCTGGCATCCCAGGGTAAAAGAGAGGGTCTCCGTGGTCTGGGAAATGCACACAGCGTGCTCCTCTCTGCCATTCACTCCTGGCTAACTGTGTGCGACAGCCCGAGCCCTCCCAGGTGCAAAGGGCTTCGGCACAGCCCCGACAGTCACTTCCCTGCCCGGGGTGTCAGGGCTCCATTGATGAGCCTGTCCTGCCTCCCTGGCACCTCAGAGATGTCCCCTCACACACTGTCACCAGGAGCCTGCAGCGATTTCACACACTCCTCTAATAAAGTCCTCCGAGGCTGTCACGTATTTTCCATGTATTTCCCCTATTATTTCCCCCTGCTTGAGCCTTTCAGATAATTGATGACGCTTTAGTTAATCATCTTCCCCCTCCTTTGTCTGCCAGGTACCTCAGCCTTGAAGGGATCCTTTTCATTTGGACCCCGTGTCTTCTCCCAAGTAATTGATCGCCGCGCACCCGGGGACGCGCAATTCACGGCCGAGTGGGATCAGCCCTCATGAATAACCAAAGCGCCGTGGCCGCGCTGCTGCAGGAGTGCCAGCGGGCTCTGGACACGCTCCCGGCGGCAGGGGCCGGCACGGGCGAGGGAGAGCAGCGGGAATACCGGCGGTGCCAAGGTGAGCTCTCCCCAGGAGAGGCGGCAGGGCTCCGCCGGCCCTCAGCCCTGCCCTATTTTTTTCCTTCTCCGGGCAGATGAGTGTCAAGAGATGCTTGGATTTCCAGGCCATGAATGGGATGCGGGCTGCAGGCAGGCAGGGAAAGAGGTCCACTTTGTTGCAGTGAATTGCTGTCAGTTCTAATTTTAGGCTTCAGTAAACATGAGGCTGTAAGGAACAGTTTAGTTTGGGAAGAACAATGCCCAAAAGTTTGCTGATGCACATAAATTTCAGTTATTAAAAAAAAAAAAAAAAAAAGGGAGAGAGAGAGAGAAAGGAAAAAAAAGGATGCAACTTCTGAATAAGGGCGCATATTTCCTCTCCTTTCATAGGAACTGGGGGAGGGCCCTCTCTGTTTGTCAGCTTCTCCTCATATATTAAAGAGCTCATTGCCCGAATCTTTATCTTGTAAAATGTGTCTGACCTCTATAAGTGGTGTCCAAGGGAAAAAAAAAAAAACACAAAACACACACACACAAAAAAAAAAAAACCCAAAAAAACTTTGGCAATATCCCTCTTGAAAAGAAAATCCACGCTGGCTAAAGGCCGGAATAAATAAGCAGGAAAGCAAGCAGCGTTTAGCCAGAGACGTAATAAAAGGATTCCTGGTTTGTTTTAGTGCTGGCGTTACCTGCTGGAAACCAGCAGCTATCTCGGTGTGGCCGTGAGAGGAGGATTTATTATTTCTTCATTCCGGCGGGATGAAGGTTTCCCCTCGCGTGACACATCTGCGGCAGTGCCCGTTTTCCAGCCCGGTGTTAATAATGTTTAGTTTTGCCTTGCTTGAGTGGCTCGGCCCTAACGTTAATGTGATCTTTAAAACCCTTTGTTTGTCCCCGGGCGCGGAGCCGTTGAGAATATGTTTTTCCGACCATCCTTGTTCTTGCTGGGAGGTCAGCTGCCTTTTTTTTTTCTGAAGCACCTAAGTCTGTTTGCGCTGGAGGGTGGCGTGTAGGTTTCTGTTATGGATCCTGGAAGATTTTTCTCTCCTCTCCTTTTGTTTCCAACAAAGGGTACTTTGTTTCCTCCTCGCAAATTCTTTTAAGTTTTATTACGGCTCGGCGCAATAGGCTCTTGAACTCCTAATCAGGTAGCTCTTTTTCCCCTCATCCTCCTCCCTCCTTTTCTCCTATTAAATGCCACAAAGTATGAGAAATAATCAGTTTAGTTCCAGATAAGGTGAATCAGTGCCCTTATAATCACTCGATTAGACACGGTGCTTCAGGTAAACTGCTTCAGGAAATGGGCGATCAGAGCCCCAAGTGCTGCTCGGGCTTTTCCGAGGGCCCGTGTTCCCATCAGCTGGAAGAAAAATACCCAGCAGCGGGGTGGTGACAGCGACATTAATAACTGCTGGGGCTCCCTGCCCGGGGAAGGCAGGGCGGCTCTCGGCTTCGGGGGGACCCTCCCAGCGCGGGGGCAGAGGGGTTTCCTCGCCCCCCTCTCCTCCCGGGGCTGCCTTTGTTCCCCCCCCACAGCTTTCTCAGACCTGCAGCGGGAAGGACTGAAAGCCAAATCCATAGAAATGGTGGGGAGAGGGGAGAGGAGGAGCACAGCCTTATCTCACTTTAGGGGGGCGTTTAGAAGGGGTGTTGGGTGGGTCTGGATTTCTTCTTTATTTATTTTTTTAGGCTGGAAATCATTCCAGCCCACTTCTGTGCCCATTCGGCCCTCGTTAATGAATGAGTTCATATTGCCAGTGGTGAGAACAGCTCTCTGTTACAGGGGTAAACTCCTGTCCTTGGAGCTGGATCTTCCCTAGGAAAAGACTTAGGAAGTTCAGTTGTCCCCCTTCTGTGTGGGAGATAAGTCCTTTTGTCCATAATTCAGCATTCCTCGTGATGAGATGAATATCCCGGTGGTGAGGTGGATATCTCTGCTCCTGCACTGGTTTTCCAGTGACAAGTGTGAGGGTGGGAGCAGGACCATCAGCTCCCCATCAGCTCTGACACTCGGGGCTGAGCCCCTCCAGGCACCACTTCAGGAGGATAGGGAAGCTGGGCTTTACGTTAAGCCAGGATGTGTAACGGGAAGATTTCCAAACCCCGTGTCTCCTTGGGACGGCAACAAGTGAGAAAATGCGGGCTGGAAAACGCACTAACCTTTTTGGAGAAGGGTCCTACATATCCAACTTCTCCTTTCTTCCCAAGAAAGCCATACCTGTGAATGTGCTGCAACATGAGCAGCTAATATCCTTTTTATGAAGTTCATTTTCTAGAGTCCCTGCGTACAGGATTGATTAAAAAATACGCAGCAATGCATTTATTGCATTGCCTCGTTAAAGCGGCCATGGTCTCTGCGCAGGGGTTTTTCGGGGGATTAACGGCCAGAAGGGGCCAGATCTGCAGCTGATCATCACCATTAACCCCATCTGGTCAATAATCTTTGTTAATCCACTTTTATTGGCCAGAGAGGCTGCCCAGACGAGTGGTGAGCACGGCACAGCACACCCACCTCACCCCTGTTGCAAGGAAAATGAAGTGTGGGCTGTGGCTGAAAGGAAGGGACAGATCCAAGCCCAAATCTCTGGCTGCGTGCTCCTAGCAGTTGCATCCTTAGTTGGGTCAGGTTGGAGATCCAACAGAAGCTGATGGAGTGGCTTAGGACCAGTATGGAGAGGGAGCAGGGCGGGGCAAACTGCTCAAGAGCTTGTGCTTAATGTTCATTATAACCCTTTAGATTTCTGTCTGATTGCTGTCTGTGGTCCAGGTTTATCTCCCAGTTTGGCTTTCCAGGATGGCTCTGCCACTGTCACCCGAGCAAGGGGGACAGATCTCCTGTGCCATTGACCTCGTTGTCCTCACACAGGAGGTTCCCTCCTGCCTGTTTAGGAGCAGCTCTTCACGCCCAGGCAGCCACCAGCCAGCGTGACTTGCTGCTAAAAGCCTTTTTAATGGCTGGGGGCTCCCATTTACCTGGAGGGCAGTGCAGCCGAGGGGAACGGATGGCAGGCCGGCTCCCCTTCCCTCCCCACCAGGCTGGTGACAAGGGCTGAGAGCCCTGGGAGCCACTGGGAGAAGGCCTTTCTGAGAGATATTGCTGTGGCTGAGCCTGCTGCACTATCCTCACCTGCTCTTTGACCCTTTCAGCTCTGCTTCCTGAGGAGCTGCGGAGCCTTCTGGAGGCGGCCAAGGAGATGAGGTGGCCCTTTGTGCCGGAGAGGTGGCAGTACAAACAGGACCTGGGCCCAGAGGACAAAACAAACCTGCAAGATATGATCAGCACCAGGCTCCCTGACTTGCTGGTATGAAATTCAACACACCCGTGGTGTAAAATGTCCTGCTGAGGTGCTCGGGGTGGGGTTCACAGGGCAGTTCTGGTTCTGTTTCCACTAAGGTAACGCTTCCCTCTTCCCTCAAGAACTGGCATTACAATAACATTAAAATGCCAAATGTTCACATAACTTTTTTTTTTAAAAACCCATGAATTTGACAAGAATGCTGTGCCTTGTTTAATTCTGCTCTGCAAGTAGGTCACGAGGATCACTCACAATAGTAGGGCTTGCACAATCATCACCTGCTCTTCTTTCAATAAAATTAAATGACAGGATCCCTTTGAGGACCTAAGCTGGCCAAAACCTAGGCAGGAAAGGCAAGGATTCAATGTGATTTCTCCTGTGAGTAAAGGATGGCTGTGCAAGGAGTTCCCGAATCCCAAAGGTCCTTGGGGATCCCATCCCTTAAGGTGATGAGTTGGAGCTTGAAGATTAGAAAGTGGCGAGGAATGTGGATTGCTTTTTGCTTTTCTGATTTCCTAGAGACATGTCAGACACGTGGCAAATAGAGGACACCTTTTTTTCCTTAGTAAATGTAATATCTGGGCTAAGGGCTATCCCTGGGCCAGGACGGGGACAGAGATGAGGTTTGTGAATTTTGTGGGGGGGGATTTGTTCCTGTGGTACACATCTGAAGCCAACACCATCCCATTCCTGCTCTTAACTCCAACGTGGCCAGGAGATCTCAGCTGCCCCAGAGAGTCCTGCCTCAGGTTTTCTTTGGGAAGGGCTTTGATTCCTCTGAACAGCACGGAGCAGGGAGAAGCTCAGCAAAGCCAACTGCGGGGCTGGGCAGTGGGAGCCCCAGCGTCCCCGCCTCGCAGGGCTCCCGAATTTCCCCAGGGAGGGCGGGGAGTGGCTGCTCTCGGGCAGTTATTTTCCTTCTCCCTTTGGTGTGTGTGGCCTCAGACAGAAATTTATGGCGGAGGTTGACCTCCTTTACAATCCCGGCGCAGCTCTCTCCCTTTGGAGCGTTTTGTGCGCTCCCTCCCGGGATAAACACCTGCAGCAAACGCCCCGAGAGACCTGGCTAGATGGGAGATTAATGTGGCTGTAATGGTGGGGCAGCCTTTGCAGCATTATGCCCTCTCCCCAGGTAGATGGATCTTTTCTGGGATGATACCAATTATTTATTGCTGAAACATCTGTTGATAACTGCAGCTGCCCCTTGTTAAACAAAGCCCATCGTGGGGTCAGAGACTATAGGGAGCTCCAATCCTCCTCCGTGCTAGTTTGGGGCTATTCACCCACACCCCCTGAAGTCCATTGGTTGCCGTTGTCTCCAATGTTTCCATCCTGCGGTGGAAAATACTTTGTAAACGTTGTGCTGCCTTTCCCCCATGTGCTTTGAAGTATTATTTCATCTTCATCGGTAATTTATATTCCAGCGCCATTGTACCATGGGAAAAAGGGAAAACCTTTTTTGTTTTCCATTTAATTGTGGATAGACTGACATTTTGACCTGTATTATTAGTATTAGTCAGGAAAAGGGATTTTTTTTTCCCCTTCATCCATTCCTTCTCCCCCCCACCTCTTTTTTATTTTAAATAAAATTTAAAGACAGCAAAGGCTGCCTCAGTTCTTTGAATAAAAAGCTGGGGGGGAAATGAGGCTGAAGAGAAGTGATTACAGTGTGATGAGGAAAGATAAAAGTCTAAGCAACTTTTTTTTCTTCCTTTTTTTTTTTTTCCTTTGGCATGAGGGACAGAAGGATAATTTAATTCCCTAAAGGACAAAAAAAAAAATAAGTCTTTATCGATTTATTTTTCAGAAAAAGAAAAAAAAAAAAAACAACCCACGAACCCTTTAAAATTTTTCCTCTCTGTTTATTTTAATTTGCCATGCTTAGAATAAGTTCATAAACCGTGATTCATTACATTTAAAAAGTGCTTTGAGCTGCTCCGGGAATGAAAGGCGCTTCATTACCATAACCCGCTGGTGGTGGTGCAGGAGGCAGCGCTGGCTACCGGGGCTCCCGGTGAGGATGCCTCGCTCTGGGAGGGGGCTGAAAAGCTCCATGAGACCGGCGCAGGGAGTAAGCGGATTAGGCTGCGGCTTCAAGGGTTTGCCTCGGTGTTGTGGCGCTTTAAAAAAAAAGTGGGATCCGCCTCGCCGGCAGCTCCGCGCTCCTCGGGCGCATCAGCAAGGCAGAGCTGCACCTGCAGCTCCTTTCAGTGCCCTCCTTCGTCTTTGCTGGGGGATGCTCAGTGCCCCTCTGCATCCCATAGAAGGTGCGCGGCTTGGTGTGAATTTTAGGGTTTTTTGTTTTCTTTTTCCTGCCGGGATTCGCCACCCGGAGGCCACCACAGTTCGATCGGCTCAACGCAGTGCTTTCCACGTTTTCCTCAGAGGTTTCAGCCAGCAAACCAAGCCCTTCCTGCAGCCCCCGTGTGGGAATCTGCACTAAGGCTCAAAGGGTGGTGGTAGCCAACATCTGGATCCAAAGCCAAAACTGGGAAACACCGGGATTCTTTTTATTTTAATTTTTTTTTAACGCAGCAAAGCAAAATCAGAATTGTCACAGCGTCCTTGCTGGCAGGGATAAAGGAGGGATTATTTTTCCTCTCGGAATACCACGTGCGCTGTGGGGTTGGGAATGGGGCTGCAGATCCCGAAGGGAGGCTGCCAGGGGTGCCCTTCCTGCCCATCTTTGCTTTCCCAAGGGATGGAATTAGCCTAATGCTCGGTGAGAGCAGCCAATAGAGGGCAACATGCCCATGTCCACGGAAGCTTTGATCCCAAAAAACCTGCTGTGGCTTTAGCTGAAGGACAACTCTATGCACACACATAGTTCTCTTTTGGGATGATTCATGCTACGTAATTTTTTTAAATTTTTTTTCCCCATTTGCAAACCCATGCTGTGGGCCTTTACTTCATTCTTATCATACCTATCAGTAATTCCTGCATTCAGCCACAGACCAGGATCTGCTGGAATGGGTACAATGGGAATACAAAAGGGAAAACCCTCAAGAGTGGGGCTGCTCTGGTCCCTCTCTGGGGAGCTGTGTAGGCTGGCTCCGTGCTCCCTGCTGTGGATGGGGCAGCAGGGATCCTGGCCTTGCCAGCAGGGAATCTCATGGGATTTAATGGGAATATTGAGTGGAAAATAAGGCCCTGCAGCCCTTGGCTGGGCCTTGGCTGTTTAGGTGCTGATGGATTGCCATTAGTGAACCCATTCCAAGGGACATTGCTGTAGGTGTGTGTGTGGCACTTAAAAGCCAGGAGCCTTTGGAACAGAACTAAAGCGGGGGCTGAGGATTTCCTTTTCTCCTCCTTCTAACTGTCGGTGTGGTAACAGGAGAGTTAAAGCCCTAAATGGTGGCCCTGGGATCTGGGCTGTGGAGGCTGACCTTTTGCTACCTGCCTGCTAACAGCTCTTCTTGGGTGATCCCAGTGGAACAGGGAGTGATGCCAGGGATGAATTCAAAAACCAGGAGGGAGAAGTGGCAGAGATTAGGTGCAGGCAGGAGAGCTTCAGCCATCCAGAGTGACTGCCCTGGTGCTGCAGAGCACTCTGTCTTCTGCTGCCTGTGTGGGAAAACTACAGCAGAATTTATGTGGAGCTTAAAAAAATTTTACAAAAAGGGAAGCTGGAAGCTGGGTTTGTATAGGGCTGTCTCTTCACTTTGCTCATGGGCAGGATTTACTCCTGTCAGAGGCAGCTTGCATTTACAATTTTAAATGTTGTATTCCTGAGATTGTCTTTTCTCAAGTGCATCGATGTTTTGAGACACAGGTTCAGGGAAGGGTTTCTTATATTTTTAGATGTTGATAACAGACTTGCTGTTGCTCTCTCAGAGGGGTTCTCTCACTGGTTTTGCTATATTTAAGTATTAAAACATCTCCTTTGAATGTGCCACAGTAGTTTATAAGTGGTCCAGGACAAGCCAGGGCCACAAAATGATTGTGGTACCTCTCTCTCTTTGGTACCAATCAAGAGCAGGAACCCTGCATGTGACCATGGTGCCCCAAATCCCTGCCACCCCGCTGGATACAAGGCCCCCAGGAACCCCCCTTCAAGCAGCTTCCTGGGCACTTTAAGAGTTCTCCTTCTGTCCTCATCACAAAATGCTGCTGTTCTTCTCTCTCTCGAGGAAATCAGGAGATATTCCCACTCTAGGACTTCCTCAGTTGCCGAAGCAGGATGAGGTTGGTTGTAAAAGCCGCCCCAGTCTGTGGCGTTTTGAACTGCTCCTCATGGACCAAACGCTGCTGCCTTTGAATTCCCGAGTCTCCGTCGCCTGCAGGATGAATAACTTGGGATAATTAACAGGTTCGGGGTGGGGGGAGAATTCTCCTCTGCTCTGAGCCGAGAGAGGGCAGCGCCCGGGAGCGGCTGGCTCCTCGGCCTGCAGCAGCTCACTGCGTGTCTGTCCCGTGTGTCAGTCTGTACCTCCAGACACGCTTTCCCCTGCCCATCACCGCGGCGGCGGGGGCTTAACTCCCCGCTGTCTGTGGAGTGGGCTCTGATTGCCAGCTGAAAGGCAGGGATTGATAGAGAAGTCCTGAGTGGTGACAGCGGCTTTGGTCTCGGGGAGAAACGAGCTTTGCTAAAGGGCGCGTGGGGTAAAGAGGGGGGAAAGGCTGCAGCGGCTCCGTGTTTAATCCGACAGGGGGAAAGAAAACCGGGGCAATTTGTTAGGGTTCAGTGGAGTGCTAACTAGGAGCAGCTCTTGGGAGGGGACTAAAGCACCTGGAAGTACGTGCGGGCCTCCTGCCTTGCGCGTGGAATTCGAAATGCTTTGCTGGCCGCTCTTTGTTTTGTGGCTTTTTAAAAACAAGATTTTAAACCTCGGCTGCAGTCACGAGTGAAACTAGGGCTGCACCAGTCTGAGACAAACACAGAAGTCCAGAGCATCCACAAAACTGTGGGGGACGCCGAAAATTAAATCTTTCTTTCCCCTGCTTTTAATCACGCTGTCTGTAGAGGCGTTTTTCCAAAGGGGATCCTCCTGAGCCCGCAGGCTATGGAGGAGGGCTTGCCTCTGGGATCTTGGCTTTATAAAGAGGGCCGAGAGAGTGGATTAAATCAATATTTCATTTATTTGGGCTTGTAATTCCTCTTACATCAGCTGCCACATAAAGATTTCCCTCTATTTCCTTCCCCTCCTCCTCATCCTCATTTACTATGCACCAATAATTTCCCTTTGACGCTTTCCTGCCCGTCCTAGTGCCAGATGGCCCCGGTTCTGAGCTTCTCCCCTCTCTCGGGAGCGGCCCCCATTGTCAATGCAAAAGGAGGCGTCGTGGCTTTGAACCCAAAGCTGGGACCCAAACTTGGGCCCCGGTGCGAGGAGGAGCCGAGCCGGCTAATGCCGGGAGCCCTGCGAAGCGCACACCCTCCCGCTCAGCGCCGTGAAGGCCAGGCCCCTTCACTCAGGGGCTGCTTTGCATTTTCCCCCCACAACGGTCCCTGTATAGAAATCCGGCGCAAATTTAATTCTCCCACCACCTGATTCCACTTCCCAGCCGCGAGGTTCCCTTTGTGTCATCAACTCAATTAGGCGGATCCATTTCACGTCGTGGGCACAGATGTGAAAACAAAGTGCGCGCCTACCTCGCTCTTTCCCTCTCTCTCTCTCTCTCTGTCTGGATGTGCCTAAAGGGATAGAGAAAGCGAGTAGATCTGTGTAGGCTGGCCAGTTTCTGGTTGTGATGGGGCAGGCTCAGACATCCCGAGAGCCAGAGGGATTTCCCTGGCTCTGGCCTGGATGACAGGGAGCTGCTGCCCCGCTCCATCCCGGGCTGGTGTTTCGGGAGGGCTCCCTGAGCAGGGCTTTGGGTGCGTGCCCAGCGCGCCGGTGCCCTCGCCGGAGGTGCTGAGGAATTTTCCAGCCACACGAGTTGGCAGGGAATGAAAGGAGCGGGGTATTCATTTCTTGGTGTCCCGCTCGGAACCGGGGAGGCGCGGGGGGGGACGTCGCTGCAAAGGCTGACACGGAACCGTGTGCCACACAGCGTGCGGCCCTGCCTCCCCCCAAAAAATACCCCTGCTTCTCCCCCGGGCTTGACTTTTCTACGTTTTGTGTCCATTTGGGTTTGGAGAGGGACACAAGAGGTTTCGGCATTGAGCGGGGAGTTAAATTATGCAGCTGCAAGACTGCCAAGCCCTTCAGAATAGGATGCTTCCTTTAGATTTTCCACAATGCTATTGAAGTGCTTATTTTCCTCCTGAAGAGACACAAACAGATGCAAACTTCTGTAAACACTTTAGAAATGAATTCAGTGAGTTTGGCCTCTCAGCAGTGCTCAATAGCTGACAGAAAAATGTCTAATTAGTGCAAGTGGAAATAATAGGGCCACTTGGATTCCTTCCATCCTCCTCCAAGTCTACTTTTCCTAGGAACTCAAAGGCCCTTTTGTTTGGTAGGTCACCCTCTCTCAGGCTTTTGTGCTCCGATCTATTAAAGGAAGAAGGGGACGAAAAAAAAAAATAGATTAGGCGATGCTCTGTGCTTAAATATATGGCCTGTTGATGAGCATTTGGAATGGCTGGTTCGCAGTGTCAGTTTACAGGTGCTTGGAGAGGGGGATTCCTCCATTGTTGGCCGGCACAAGCGGAGTTGTGCCTGCCGGGAGCTTCAGGAATCCTTTTCAAGTGCCATCCTCTTAGAAAATCCAACTCGGGCTGAGGAAAGGGGAAAAATAAAAAAAGAAAAAGGAAAAAAAAAAAAAAAGGAAATTGGTACAAATCCACCTCGCTGAAGTGCAAACAAGCTGGGAAATGCTTGTCATGGATAGGTGCTCTTCCCCAGACTGACATGGGCTTCTTCCTGCACACCCTCATCAGAGGGTGCTACTCGATGCTCTAGTGGGGATTTGGACAAAGATTTCTTGACAATCTCTGGGAAAGTCATCTCCTGGGTGTCAGCGTGTGGAGCACCTCCTCACCCCACCGGGCAGGAATAGCAGGCCCCGCCCAGCGTGGGCAGTGGTGGGCTTTTGGCAGATGTCCCCAGGTCCACGTGGACCTCTGCACCTGTGACGAAGCTGTGTCTCTCCTGTGGCTGTCCTTGCAGGCCTCCTGTCCTGGGAACAGCAAGGACCTCAGGAATTCTGACAGTCCCCCATGTGGGTGCAATGGCTCAGCTGCTGTGGGAATCCAGGAGAGTTCCTAGACACTCAGCAGTCATTAAGGATGGCCTGCAGGGGAAAAAACCACTGGATTCTCGGGCCGTTTGTGGTGTACAGAGGAGTGGATGGCCTGAGCTCCAAAGAGGACAATGGCCACAGTGACCATATCCAGCCTTCCCAATCTCCCACCCCGCACCCAGGCTTTTTCAACTAATTGCTGCTGGGCGTGACTTAAATTCATTAGCATACCACCAAATTCTGCAGCTCCAAATATCGGACTATTAAAAAAAAAGACCACTCCCCCCAAAAAATCAAGTATTATATCTACTGCTCAAACAAAATAAAAACAGCTGGGGAAAAAAAAAAAACCCAACAAACCTCCCCATCCTAAAAATGAACACGGAGTGAGGAATAGGGTTGCTGAAACAGAACATTTTCCAGTTCTCCGAGCCTCTCTGCAGGTGAGTTTCCTTCAGTACGCCTGCTTTTTTTCCAGGCTTATCTGAAGGCCTCCATCCTGGCCAGGGACTGCGCCACGGCCACGGCCGTGGTGTTCCTGATGGACCGCTTCCTGTACTGGATCGACGCCTCCAGCCGGCTGCTGCGCCTCGCCAAGGGGCTGCACCGGCTGCAGCCCGGCGCTCCCATCAGCCCGCAGCTGCTCATCCGCCAGGCTCGCCTCGCCCTCAACGCAGGTACCGCTCTGCAGCCCCACGGGCGGCTCCTGGACTCGGGAGAAGGACGCGAGGTCCCCTGGCTGGGAGTGACATGCCGGCGGTGCCATCTTCCCAAAGGCGCTTCCCGCTCCCAGCCCCCTGGAGCCCGCCCGGCTCCTCTCACTAGCACAAAGGGGCCGGTGTATAAAGGGTTTCGGAGCCAAAAGCAGGAGAGAAAATTGTGAAAGGGTGTGGAAAATACTAATTGGAGCTTTTGTTCCTTAACAAATCTTCCCCGCTGGTTTCAAACAGGGGTATCTGAATTGCTGTACTCCTGACCAAGGGCCTTGAAAAAAAAAGAAATTAGAATCCTGGCATTTTCTCTACACTGTCCCAGCTGCTTTTTATTTTTCAGCGAGGCCACTTGACTATGCAAACAATGCAGATTACAACTCCTTCAGGACTAAAAAAAATGAAATTCCATCATTCCTGTAACATGGGCAACACCTGATGGATTTTTCACACATCTTCCTGTGGCTGTGCTTTCCATGGTGGGATGTCCAGCCACTCCCCAGTCAGACCTAAACAGGTTTCCAAAGCCCACGTTTCCTTGGGACAGAATCCAGAAGCTTTGCTGCTGAAGGAAGGGAGGGAAGTAAGAGCTGGGAGTCCCAACAATCTTCCAGGATTGTGTAATGTGTAAAATAAAAGAAAGATACATTCACAATTTCATGTTACTGTGCAGCCATGTGTTACAGAAATTGGGGCATGTGCATTTCTGTCTATGGACAGCAGCAGTTCTGTGTGCAGGTGATACCCCATGAGTATTTTTACCCACAGCATGCCACAATGCATTTTTATGTTCATTTTCTATCCATTTTTTTTTCTTTAATTTTCATTCAGGTAAACTTTTAAAAGCTGAGTACATCCTAAGCAGCCTGATTAATGACAACGGAGCGACGGGTGTGTATAAATTTCTTTTCCAATTTCATACTTGCTATGTTGGTGCAATTTTTGATCCCAGTTTTAACAGTTACACCAGCCTCAAATAAGCCAAACCAACCCCAGTAATGACTCCTCACATCACACTTCTCTTTCCTTCACCATTCTCTCCTAAGATGTGGAAGCATCTTGAGTGGGAAAATAGTCTGAATGGAGAAGTTTAACCTGTGGAGCAATTTCAAGCAACTGAGTGATGGAGAAAGCTAAGACAACTCTATCCTCTGAAAAATCCAGATTGTTGGAGTAATGTTCATCCTCCACCTTCCCACTGCTTTTACAGACTAAATAGATACTTTATATGTTTGATTTTCCTTTCTTCAGGGTTTCTTTAGTGGGTATATTTCTTTAGTGGGTATAACCATGGAAATTGAGGCAGTTCAGGGCTCTTTTGGTTTCTTTTCCATGAGAAGCTGAGATTCTCATATGGAAAGGGCCTCCATGCAAGGAGGAGAATCCTGGCAGTTTGCTGGGACTCAGGTTACCCTTGGAGGCTTAGAATGGCAGGAATATTTTTCATTCTATGCCAAGTTTTCCCACTCTTCCTGCAGGAACCTGGCGATACGCGGAGGAGAGCGATCGGATTCTTGTTCAGGCAGTCTGCTTGCAAATCAGGGGGCAGATTCTGCAAAAGCTTGGTAAGGTTCTCTTCTAAAAGCTTCCACTCAAGATTTCCCCCTGGGTTTGTTTGTTTTTTTTCCCTTTAAAATGTTACACTGTCAGAAATTTGGCTTGTGGTGAACACCCTATACCCACAAAACAGGCACAGAGGACGAGTTGCACACCCATCTCTTTGCAGCAAGGGCCTGGAGCCATGTAAATGTATTGCATATAAATGATCCAAGTAAATATATTGCAGGAATTATCATTTTATTACTAATCTCACCTGAAGCCAAGGAACAAGCTGAAATCTTCCCCTTTTCCCTGTGCCACTCCGTGTTTGCTAACTTGTCCCAAATTCACAATTCCCAAAGGCAGGTGGTAGTTTATCACAGCAATGTCCTCTCTCGAGACAGGAAAATCCATGATTTTCAGCAGGATGGACTTCTGTATTCAGGGTTTGGCACTTGAGGCAGCAGCCCTCATTTTGTGCTTTTGGTTCGAGACACCAAATCTCCCATGACTGTGGAGCTGAAGTCTTTTATGAGCACAAAATGGGTGTTTATGCACAGCCAAAAGCTGAAGGAAACTCATAAATGGTCAGAGTCACTGAAGCAAAACATGCCAGGGTATGGTTTTATCCTGTTCTGAGGACCTGAGGTGCAAAATAAGCTGTGGAAAGCCATCCTTGGCAGTCACCTGCCCAGTGCCTGCTCTCTGCTTTGTTTCAGGGATGTGGTACGAGGCAGCAGAGTTGATCTGGGCTTCAATCGTGGGATACTTCCAACTTCCTCAGCCAGATAAAAAGGTAGCATTTCCTTCCCAGTCTGCCAATCCAGCAGTCCCTGCAGCTCAGCTTTTGTTTCCCTCAGCAGCAGTGTTTCGATTACACACCTCAGCCGGGGTTAACAGGCAGCACAAAGTCTGTATTCCGCGTTCTTTCCGCGTGCATGCACGGCCCTACCCACACTTTTTCCTCCCCTGCAGGGGGGTGAAAGCAATACTTCTCATTAAGCAGAACCCTCTGAAGTGAGCCATCCCCGAGGATGCCTCTGGTGCCTCTGACAAGGACAGACTAATTCCAGAGTGCAGGCACAGGTTTTAGCCGTTCCTTAGGATTAGAAGTGATGTTCTTTCCCCCAGCACGTCTGTTTGTGGAGCTGCTCTGTGCTGCCTGTGGTGGGTGATGGATTCCCCTGGCCCTGCAGGACCTGAACACCTCACAAAGCCACCTTAACACCTTAGTGAGGCTGGGCAGCACTAATCTTCCCACTGGAGGTGAAGCAGCAGTCGCCCCATGTGTCCGTAGCTAAACAGGAATGTGAGCCTAAGCCTGGCAAGTCCTCAGGTGATGCTGGGAGAGGGTTTGTAATTGGACCCCAGCATTAGATATCCCACAAACCCAGACCTTGTCACCTCTTGTCTGCCATGTCTTAAAGCTTGACCTCAAGCTCAGAACATTTCTGCGTTCTCCATTTCAGCAGCAGCACGGAATTCTGCACTGAATTTTGTGGAAGCACACCTGGTTTTCTTAATGATTTGGCCAGGCAGGCCCTCAGGTGGCATCAGGTCTTCCAGATGACACTTCCTGCAAGTGAAATTAATAAAACCGTACCAAGATGACATCTCTGAATTTCTTAGTCATGCTTCTCTTTGGATCTTGTTTGTGTGTTTGTTTTCTTGTTATTCTGGCATGTCCTATGCAGCAAGGCAGTAAAATTCAAAATACAGGGAAAAAAACACTAGGAAAATCTTTCATTTCTCTTTCAGGGAATTGCCACATCCTTGGGTATTATGGCAGACATCTTTTCTTCCATGAATGAGCAGGATTATGCACGCTTTAAAGCCAGTGCTGACATTGACCTGGTGAGGCTTTGGCTTGGGGTTTGTGTGTGTGGATTCTTCAGGTGGGCTCAAATTCACCCACACATTTCCTCTCCTGTGCTGAGAGGGCTGAAGAAGCTTCCATTGCTCCCAGTGAAAAAGTTCAGTAGCACCTGGGTGGGAGAATGCCTGGCTTCAGGAAAAAGAACATATTAAGAGTATTTTATAGAGTGTATGTATTTATAGAGTATTTATAGAGTCAAAAGCGACGTGTCCATGGTAAACCTTAGCAAAAAGGGTCCTGCAGAAATAGAAATAAATTACTGTTTAACATCTAATTGTCCCTGCCTACCAGGCCCCATATATTTGGAAACCAAGTCCTTGAGTTGAGGTTTTTCCTTATGTTTGGTTTTTCTTTCTTTTTTATTTCATCAGAGCCTCCTGCAGGAGTTCAGCCACCGCTTGCTGTCGGCAGCTGAGGCCTGCAAGCTGGCAGCTGCCTACAGCCAGTACACCCCCCTGTTTGTCCTCACGGCCGTGGTGAGTGTCACTCCTCCCTCTGGGAGTGGGATCTGTGCAGGGGAAGAGGCCAGGCTGCTAAGTTTGGCTCTGACGTGGTTTCCAAACAGTGTGTCCCGCCGGGTATCCTGTCTGTGCTGGGGGCTTGGTTGGTTACGTGGCTCCCAGCTGCAGTCAGGAAAGTGATCATGAGGATGTGCACAGAGTGAGGATTGGCTTTTGAGCCCTGGGAGTGCTGCTTCTCCCAGAGCTACAGCTGTATTTCAGAGGGAAAAAAAGAGAAGGTTTAGCTCCTCCAGGAAACATAGCAGCAGTTAGAGCTGAGCTTTGCCTCAAATCGTTTAAGGGAAAGAAGTGTGTTTTTAATTCCTTCATTCCTCTTTGATCTCCTCCCAGAACATCCGTGGGATGTGTCTGCTGTCCTACAGTCACTCCAGGGACTGTCCCCCGGAAAGGAGGGAGTTCTACTTGTCTGAAGCCAAAGAATCCTTTGAGATCGGGCTCCTGACCAAGGAGGAGCAGAGTGCCATAACCAGCAAGCAGGAGCTGCACAGTTTCATCAAAGCCGCCTTCTGCCTGGCCACCGTGCACCGATGGCTCTACGGGGACAGCCAGGAGCTCCGTGAGGTCACCCAGCTGTGCAGGGCAGCCCTGGGAAAGCTGTACTCCTACAGCACCTTGGTTCCTGAGGAGGGAGATAAAGGGATGCTTGCCAAAGAGATCATGTCTCTGATTGGGTCCGTGAAGCGGCGCCTGCGAGTGGGAAGGTTCCAGAATTCCGATGCCAGGTCTTACGTCCCAGACAGTTACAAAGGCTCGGTGCAAAAACCCGTCCTGCAAGGGGAAACCAGCTTTGAGAAAATCCTTGCCAAGCATTCCCAGCATCACCTGTCAGTGTGCCAAGTGTTTGAAAAAACTTGCAGGATGCGTCAAACCACAGCGGGAGAAATCCAGGTGGGAGCTTGCATCACAGCCTTGAGAACAGAGACCAGAACCATGGACACTGTGTGTACCACCGAAGACACAGCTCACCAGAGGAGAGGTGCTGTGAAAATCCTGAACTCACCAACAGCAGGAAGCAGCTCCGAGGGACTCAGTGTCCAAAGAAATAAAGAACTTGGCTCCAGTGTGATGAAAATTTCCTTCGAAGAAGAGATTGAGCCATTAGAAATCAAAATAAACAGGGAAAATGATGTTTTCAGCAGAGGGCGAAACAGGAGCCAGAGCACTGCTTCTGAGAACTCTTGGTGCAAGCTGTCTAAATCTGGTTCCTCTTCCAGCTGGGAGGAGCTAAGTTGTAACAGCAGCAGGAGGCTCTCAGGGACGGGCAGCAAGGGGAGAAGGGCTCAGGGGAGGAGCGGTGCTGCACCACAGAATCTGATGGAAACGGTCAGGATGTGCCCTTGTGCTCGTCACCTCCCAGAGCCCCCCATCCTGCTCCTCGGGAGTCCCTCCCTGGCTGTGGGGGGTCTCCTCAGCGTTCCTCAGAGGGGTGTGCACCTGGAGCAGGGAGCCTGGTGGAGAAGGAGCCTCTCTGTGGAGAGGAGCTGCAGGAGGGAAGACACCACGGAAGGAGCTCTTCAGAAAAGAAAGCAAAGGGCTTGAACAATGAGTTGCCTTCCCTCTCCATCTCTTACTCTGTTCCTACAGGGCAGGAGGAGGAGGAGGAGAAATCCTTTTCCTGTGAGGAGCTGAGCTGCAGGACCAAGGACAGCAGCAGGGAGGGAGGCGTTGGTCGCTTGGAGTGGGTACACCCAAGAGAGCCTGCAGATAGCACTGAGGATCACCCGTGGGACGCACAGCCTCCCCAAAACAGGGGCACTGCTGGGGCATCAGCAAACATCGGGGCAAAAACGGGCAGCGCCTCCTCCGTGTGTGACTGGGTGAGCAGATCTGCCAGGATGGGGAGCAGATCTCTGCAAGTGCCTCAGGTTGACACGCAGGCAGAAACAGTAGATGACACTGAATTTGAACCCACAGGGTTTGAGCTCATCAGTGTGGGAGACACAGTAAACAATCATCCTGCAGCACTGGCTCCAAAGCAGGAAGCAACTCCCAGTGTGCCAACAGCTTTGCCCTCCCGGGAAAAGACATCCACAACCAAGCACTTTGACTGTGCCACTACAGAAGAAGATGAAGAGGAGTCTCAGGATGTGGTCAGCAGCAAGAGACAATCCAGTGCCTCTCTGAGTTCGTGGGTCAAATCAGCACAGATGCCCACGAGCTCCCCTGAAGGTTCAGTCCCAAGGGGAAGTGGTTTTGCCTTCACACCTGGGAGAAGGAAGGAAGAGATCCTGAACGCTCGGTTTCTGAGGGATGATGATTACAAGCAGCTTCTGGCAGGGGTGGACCATAATTGGCTTGTCCAGAGACTGATGCCTACTGGGATTTTTAGGACCAAAGAGCTTCACAAAGCATACTGTGAGTTCTCACACAGCAATGTGTGCCTCCACAGAGGCCTGACTCGGGCTTTTTAACACAATATATTAGTCGGTATTCATTAAGATTTAATTTTTTATTGCTTTCTACCTCATTACTTTAGTTTAGAATCCACATGCCATCCCTGTAAACTGTTTAAGATAATGATCATTAAGTTACTCATAAATAACAGCCAGTCCTCAGCACAGGCTCAGGGCAGTCCTGGGGATTTCTCCCTTTTACCTGTGGTGTTTTCTTCGTTGTAGCTGCTCTTCTTCTGAAATACTCCAAGAAATCCGGGCTGTGGACAGGCCAGGAGACAGCTGTGTTCATTGGGGACTACCTGAACGTGGCCAAGGAAGGCAAGCAGAGAAGGGCCTTTTGGATACACTTCCTGCACCAAGAGGAAAGCCTGGGAAGGTATGGACCTAGCAGATTTCTGAAACAAAGTGTTTATCAGTGCTGCTTATTTGCAAATACGGATAAAAATTGTCTGGTAAGATTTGCTGTAGCAAGAATATTTTACCAAAGAAGAAGAACATTTTCTCCAAATGTGTTGGACATTTTGGCAATGTTTCCCACCACTCCATGGAACTCTGCCTTTTGGTTTCTAGGAGGAAAAGCTGCTTTACTGTTGTCTTCTAACAGCTAATTGCAAAGTTCAGATCATTGCTAGAAGTGGCTTATGAATTCTTATGGATGGAGAACACTGTTTTAATACCTCTGAGTCAGGCCTCCCTTCAGAGTTAAGAAGAGTTGAGTTTAAACATTCCAGTGTTATGAAACCCCCATCCCAGGGTTTGACTGATAATTTTTCACCTCTATGAGACAGAAAATAAAAGAATTCCGCCCGGTTATCAGCACAGCCATTTTAAATGCCTCACCCACAGGTGGATTTGCTTCTGAGGAGTTGTGCTTTGCAGGGATGTTTCTGTATCACAGCATCCAGGACAAACACCGCTCCAGACACTTCTCCTGTTGTTTAGGTATGTTGGGAAGGAATATAAAGAAGAAAAGGGCTCCTCCACCATTTCAGTGACGTGGAGCGACAGATGACCGCCCAGTACTACGTGACAGAGTTCAACAAGAGGCTCTACGAGCAGAAGGTCCCTACCCAAATCTTCTACATCCCCTCTGCAGTGCTCCTGGTAAGAAATGCCTTGTCAGCAATTCCAAGGAGAGGTGTCTGGGGTCAATTACAGCAGCAGTGAGGCTGTCTCCTTGCAGATACTGGAAGACAGAACGATAAAGGGGTGTGTGAGTGTGGAGCCCTACATCCTGGGGGAGTTTGTGAAGCTGTCCAACAACACCAAGGTGGTGAAGAATGAGTACAAAGCCACGGAGTACGGCCTGGCTTACGGCCACTTCTCCTACGAGTTCTCCGACAGAACGGACGTCGTCGTCGACCTTCAAGGTGTGTATGACAATGATGTTTATGCCTTTCACTTCTAGCCCACAGGTGTCTTTGGGGCATTCATTTCAATAAAATTCATCATGTGTCTCAGAGGGTTCTGCTTTTGCAGCCGTAGGTGGAAACTGGGGATCACTGAGTCGACATGAACAGAGCGAGGGCCATGCCAGGCAGAGAGTGCTGAGTGTGGTGTAGTACAAAGGCTGTGGTGTTTGATATCAGGATGTACCATTGCTTCCACAGGCTGGGTGACAGGTAATGGGAAAGGCCTCATCTACCTCACAGACCCCCAGATTCATTCCCTCAATGGCAAGGACGTCTCAGGCTCCAACTTCGGGAAGAGAGGAATTTACTACTTTTTTAATGATCAGCACGTGGAGTGCAACGAGATCTGTAGCTGCCTGTCTTTGACAAGGCCCTCGGTGGAGCTGCTGGCCTAGCCTGGCACAGGTCAGTCACAGAATGACCCTTGGGCTGGATGCTGTTTTACCCTGCACATCTTTGGGAGCAAAGAGCTGCCTTCATTGCCCATTCTCCTCTTCCCCCCACAAAGCCCTGAGGTCCCACTGCCCCCCAGCGCCGGGATCATTTCTTTGGGGAGATTTTCTCCATGGGAAAGGGAGCACAGCCTCAAAGTTCCACAAAAAGATGGGTCCCCAACAGACTTTGCTTTAACAAAACCATCCCCTTTTGTCTCTGCAGCCAGCAGAGATTTTTAGGCTTTTGTCCCCGCGTTTTCGCAGTGCTATTGTTTTCTAGGTGATGTTTGTGCCGTGCTGTTTGGAAAGATGCCCTATCCCTGGGCCAACTGATTAGAACTAGGTGTAAAGAGGGAGAAGGAAGAGAAAAAAAAGAAAAATTAAATCTCTTTATTATGGTGCATAAACCTTCAGTCTTGGGGAGCTGCGCAGCTGCGCGGGGAGAAAAATGCATTCAAAAATATAATGCCAGTGTGAATAATCCTTTCCCGAGAGCGCTGCTCGCAGACTGCTCCAGCTTTGTCAGGTGAACTTGAACCGGGCCATCAGATTTGCGGCCGTTCCCATTGCACACTGTCTGTCACCCCGGGGCATTCAGCATCTTGCTGTTGTTAAGAGCCAGCAAACAATCCATCATTGAGCTGGGCAGTCGCCGGCTCACACAACAGTGAAATCGGCATGTGACGGGACACTCGGCCCCAGTGTCTGGCAGATTAAAGTGATACATGAAAACTCACGTGTTACTGGGAAGATTAAGCCCGTTATCTTGTTGTGCAGCCAATAAAGGCCGGCCTTGTGCTCGGCAGTGGGGAAATGCTGGCTTTAACTCAGTGACAAACGCTCACATAGCTCCGTGCTCCGGCCGGGCTCGGCAGGGCAAACAAAGCTAGTTAGCGAGATCCCAGCAATTAATGGGCGGCAGAGATGCCGTGTTAAAGCCTCTCTGCAGAAGCTTTCCCTGCTCTATAGAGACAGTTAAAACCCAAACAAAACCTCTCGGACTGGCTCTGCACGACCAAGTGTCCTAAAGCAGGGCCAGCAGCCGGCCCCGCCGTGCCTGCCCCGACAGTTTTGGGACCCTGACCAGTCAGGCATTTTCCAGCTCCTTCATGCTCAAAGGAAGAAAAGTAAAATTTATTTAGACATGCTTCTGAATAAATCCATCCCTGCGATTTTTTAATACTTTGCTTCCTTCCTAATATTTCCACCTGGCGGCTTCTTTCTTTTGTTGGTTTTAGGAGATGTTTTGCCACCTCAGCTAGAGTTACAGCTGCTCACAGGTAGAAGTTAGGGTCCCTGTTAAAACAGACATGGGCTCATATTCTCCTGGTCTTACTCTTTACAGAATTTGGCACAATTTCAGATGTTTCAGGCACTCTGTCTTCATCCTGGGCTTGGATACTGGAAATCATGGATTTACAACCTCATTGCCTGAAGAACTGGGACGCACACGTGGCTCCAAACACACAGAGTTCGAATTATTGGTTCATGTTTGTGGTATAAATAGGGGATTATTGAGGAAATAAATAGTTCACTCTGAGATGGAGAATTTAATATTTTGGCTGTCAGTTTCATCTTAGAGCTACTGACAAAAAAATATTGCTGTTATTTCCTCTGCTTTCAGAATAAAGTAATTTGAACTGACTGAGACATCGGGAATACTTTTTCCTCTTTTAATTAGAGATTGGAAGTTTCTATTGGAGATCCTGTGGTTTGTATTAAGTAACTTGCTACCCAGATGGTTCTTGGGCTTGATTAATTGTAACACTCTCCAAATTCCAACCTAAGTACTCGGTATAACCACTGAGGGCCAGTCTCTGCAAAACGAGTGGAGCTGTGTCGTGCGGGACAGTGAAATATGAACTGTAGGGATGTCACACTTGAGGAAACATGAAATATTTTTTCCTCAACTGGCCTGCTTGTGACAGTGGTGACACTTTCCTGTCCTTCAGGGAGGGTATTTGCCTAAAGAGATTTTTCCTCCTTCCCTTTCTGCAGGTATCCAGGTGAAAGGCAGAGCCTTGTGGGCTGTGTGTATTGTGCTTGTGCATCCGAGTTAGTCAGTTTGATATCCAGGGAACAAGCTGGTGCAACCAAAGCCTGCTAACAGGTAGAATCATTTTCTCGCTCGTTTGCTAATGACTAATGTGGAGCACTTCAGGGAATTTTTCTCAGAAAAGATGCAGTAGGAAGGGAGCCCCTCAGTTACCCCAACAATAACACAGAGCCAAGCTCGCCTCCCTCCCTCTCCCTGCGAGCCGCAGCCTCCCGGGCCATTCCGGCTGGCAGGGAGCGGGCACGGGGTGACCCCTCCAGCTGTGAGGCAGCCCCTGCACGCAAGGCAGCACGGCCCCGCTGCCATAAACCCGGCATCAGCTGCCCCCAGCGCCCAGCTGCTGGTTCAGGCACAGCTCCTTCACCAGACACAGCTGTTCACGGGGAATAAGGGCAGAGCCTCACATCGGCCAGCGCTGAACCACAGCCCGTGCTGCCCGATCGCTTCTGCTTGGGAGAACACAGCAGCAGCAGCTTCCTCGGCATCTCCTTCCCACTACCCAGAGCCGGGATGTTCGCAGCAAGGCGTCGGTACCTGCTGCTGTCACCCGCTGCCTTAGGGAAGCCCCGGCGCACGGGTGCCTCCCCCGGCTCTGCGGGGAAGCCGGCGGCAGCGTGCTGCTCTCACCCCTCTCCCGCGAGTGACACACGCCACCCTGCTTTCTTCCGCTGGGATGAAATCATCTCCCCTCTCCCCGGGCTGAGCGGGAGCAGATGGGGCTGTTGGCCCCGCAGCCGCCCGCTGCCCCAGCTCCTGTGAGCCCCCCGCGCCGCCGGCCTGCCCGCTGCTCCCTCCTTACAGAACTTCATCCCCTTCCCTAATCCCAAACTTCTCTGCCGAGCTGTCCTTAAGGCAGAGCGCGTCTTCCGCCAAAAGACACCGGGTTATTAACAATTCGTTTAGCGCAGGAGCGGAGGGAGCCTCGGCAGCAGCGAGCCGGGTGCGCAGCTCCGCAGAGGGCAGCTCCGGCATCGCGGGGGCTCCCCGGGCGGCACAGGCAGCGGGGCGAGGGCAGGATCCCCCCGGCAGGCAGCAGGTGCCTTTCCTCCCTCGGTAACAGCCCCGCGCAGCCCAAACTGCCGTGCCGGCTACCGGGGCTGCCGTCCCCTCCGAGCAGGACATCACGTTAATAGAGGTTGATTTGCAAACGGCGTCGCCCCCAGTGCCCCCCTTTGCCTGACTCCCGCTTTTCTGCTCAATGGCACAGATGCTGCTTTGTGCGGGCCCGGGACCAGGCAGCTATTAGCAGCAAATCCAGCGAGGGAAATTAATGAAGGCGACTACTAATAAAAGACAGCTCAGGACAGCCCGACCAACTTGCTCCGAGCGGTAATTAACTTTTTTTAAAACTCATGAAGGTAAATATGCCGTCAGCTTTGGGCCGGTCTCTCTGCTTTTTAATAAAAGGAGGAGGAGGGGAGGCGAGGGAGAGGGGACGGCTGGCCGTGTGTCACAGCCGCCCCAGCGCCATCCCTGTTCCCTCCCGGCCACTGCAAAGTGACCCTCCAAGCTTTTTTTAATTTTTTTTTTCCTCCAGTCAGTTTTTAGAGGTTTGATTTTAAATCTGGCAGGAGTTCTGCCTCTCCTCAATCTGAATTCAGTACGAGAGGTCACGGGGATGAGCAGGCTGCTAGAATTTTGCTGGACCTGCACAGCTGTTGCAGAGTAGCAGGTAGATGGCAGGATGTCCTTATTTCCTTTTATCTTTACATTGTGGGCTTGTCAGAGCAGAAGAGTCCGTCTTGGACTTTAAAACACGAGATTTTGCCTTGTGGTAAGACAACAACCTGCATCAGGTTACAGAAAAGATGCCGCTGGGATTTCTGCTTCTGCCAGGGGATTGAATGTGTAATAGATAACTGAGATCCTTTTTGCCCTTGGGGAATGGGAACTGGGGCTCCGTGGGCCAAATCCCAATAATACAGGACCAGGGGGAAGCCCAAGCTGAGGCACCTGAGTAAGGCTTTAGGAAAACCGGGTTTAAAATGCTCCAGCCAGCTGAGAGCCGTGTCGGGAGGGCTCCTTAACGGTGGCACTAGGTGGACAGATTTATGCCTGCCGTGAAAGGCAGCGTGCAGCAGCCCTTGGGGTGCTGGTTTGGCTCCTCGTGGCCATTCTTATGCCAAGGAGGGCTGTAAACCCCCCTGGGGGCCTTCAGGCTGCCCCTCCGGCGCAGAGGAGCTTTTATGCCAAAATACAATACACAGAAGGATCATAAACACATGTTCTGGGGCAAGGGGCTGCCATGGAAACCACCCCCAGGTTCCTCACATCATCCAGGGAGGTGTTTGCCCGTTTTGCTTCTCCTGGTCCGCTTCCAGGTTGGCTGCAGTTGGCTCTGGGGACTCCCCATCACCTCCAAGAAGTCAGTCTTCTGAGAGAAAAGAGGGAAATATATGAAAAAAAGAAACGAAGGAGAGGAATAAACTCAAATCAAGGGGCAAGAAAGGGAAATAAACACTTCTGGCCACATTCAAACGAGAAATCAGCATGAGGGTGACTGGGTTAGGTGACAAATCCAGCCTGTCCAACTCAGGTTTTGCCAGCATGCCCTGCCACCCCCTCCCAGCCTTGCCCCCTCAGGCCCGTTTCCTCTGAGGGCATCTCCAGCCACGGGCAGCCTCCCCCAGGGAGCAGGGAAGGTTTGGCTGGCGTGGCTCCCACCCCAAACCTCTCTCTCCAACCACCCCCCTCCACCCTCGGACGCGCCGTGTGCTTTTTCCCACGGCGGCTCCCGTTGCCACAGCCCAGGCAGGACGGCAACAACGCTCCTGGGATGGAGGGAAATCCCTCCAGGGTGACGCACCTGGCAAGGAGCAGCGTCCCTCCCCGAGGACAGCTGCGGGGAGCATCCCGGTGCTGAGCCAGCCGGGATGTCCCTCCTGTCCCCGCGTGGCTCCAGCACCGCGAGCCGAGCGCATCCCGTCCATCCCGCCTTTTGAAGAGCCGAGGGCACCCACTCCAGTGCCTCTTAAAAGAGGGAGAGAAACCAGCAAGGACAATGAGGCCCGACCAGAAAAGACGGAGAGAGCGCTCGGCTTCTTTTTTTTTGGCATTCCTGGAGTTTAGTCATTAAAAGGGGGTCGTTAGAAGCGAGTGAGAGTGAAAAACCCGCTCCCCACGGGCTGCCCCACACACACCGCCAGCGCCGTCAAAGGCTCCCTCTTGTTTTGTTCCTCCCGGCCCGTGGCAGATTTGGGGGAACACAGCTTCATCTTGCTGGCCACATCAAAGCAGTGATTATGCAAATGCTCCCACTTTTTTTTTTTTTTTTTTTTTTTTTTTTAGGGAATTATTTATCACACAATAACCCCCCTGCCAGGGGGGGAAACAATAGATCAGGCTAGATAGCACTGCTCGCCCGAGGCTGCGGGGCCGGGGGGGACCCCCGCGCGGTTTATTGGCCTAACCTAATTTCACTAATTCTCTTTTCACACATTTTGGGCTTTTTTTTTCTTTTTTTTCTTCTTCTTCTCTCTTTTTCACCCCCTTCCTTTGGCGGACGTCGCTCCGAGGGCCGGGTTTCACGCTCCCAGGGTCCGCAGGGCACCGGGCGGGATCGGCGTGCTGAGCGTTTTATTTAATTAATACACTCAGGCGCCTCCGCTGGTTTTTAATGATTTCCAAGTGTTTGTACCCAGGAGTCACAAAGTGCTCCCGGGAGCACCGGGACGATGATTGAAGGGCCCGGGCAGCCTCCAGCACCCCCCTCCATGGTGACATCCCTGGCTGTGTGCTGTGCATGCTGAACCGAACCCCCTGGAATTCATCTGACCCTCACAGAGAGATTCTTCCTCTTTTAACCCATGCGTTTTTTTTTTTCCTCAGCAACGTCTATTTCCTCCTGCCTTCCCGGTGAAATCCGTCGGCCTGAAGTGTGCTGACTCTTCATCCATCCATCCTGCACTTGCTGTCAGCATCTCCTCTACAGAGAGCCAAAGGTAAATGATCAGTAAACTTACACTGAACTTCCCTCTCTCTCTTTCTCTCGCCCTCTCTCTGATGCCGTTTCCCAAAGAAAGCGTTGCCCCTTGCCATGGGGCTGCACTGCACCTTGGTTTCACCAGGGACAAGGAAAGGCCCAATCCCGTAATTCCCAGTCACTGGCACATAAAGCAGAAAGAGGAGCAACCCCAAAGTTACGAAAATTAGAGCTTTTTATTTATATTTTATCACAAGGACAATCCCTTTGCTCTTCAGCCGTAAATACATACTAGAATAAACTCTGTAAATTATACAAAAAATACATATTTTCCATGAAATCTGTCTTTATAATAAATAAATGTGAACACGTGTGTGGCTGATCGCTGTAATGTTCCGTGTCTGTTGAGGTTTTCAGTCTGTTGATTTATTTTTAATCTCCTGAAAGAAGGGGGGAGTTCCTTGTCCCCTAAAGGTCGAAATAAATAATGTATGAGGAGATCCTTCCCCATTCCCCCCCTCCCGATTTTTTTTTTCCCTTTTGATAGAGAGTTCAGCCTAAATTTCCACGGTTGCATTCAGCCCTCACAAAGCCTACAAATTATACAATGACTTCTAACCTGGACCCCTAACAAAACAATTTACTTTTTTTTTTTTTTCCCCTCGCTTTGCACCCCCCTCCCGCCTATAAATCATAAGGGACAGATGGCAAAGAGGGGAGCGGGGAAAGGGGGGGACACGCACACAAAAGCCCCGCGGTGACAGATCTGGGAAAACTGGACAAAGTGCACATCGGCGACAGAGAGAGAGAGAGAGAGAGAGAGAGACGGAAAGTTTGGTTTGGCAGGTGCCGTTCCCACAGCCCGCCCTGCCCTGGGAAGCGGGCAGATGCCGCCGCCGCCGCCCCAGGGGGAGCCCCGGGCCGGGCTAGAGACAGCGGCGGGGCAGCGGCGGCGGCGGCCCCGGGGCGAAGCGGCCCGGCCAGTGCTCGGGATCCGAGGCGCAGCCCGCGGGGCTGGCGGGCGATAAAGTGCAGGCGTACGGGGAGGCGGAGGGCGCGGGGCTGGCGGCGCCGCCGCTCCAGGAGGAGGCGGGCGAGGGGCTGCCCTCGGCGGGGACGGCCGCCGCTGCCGCCGCCCCGTCGGGGCCGAGCCGCGCCGCCCCGGCCAGCCGCAGGGTCTCGGTGAGCGCCCAGATGTAGTTGTGGGCGAAGCGGAGCGTCTCGATCTTGGTGAGCTTGGCGTCCTCGGGGAAGGTGGGCAGCACGTCGCGGAGGGCGTCCAGCGCCGCGTTCAGGTTGTGCATCCGGTTGCGCTCGCGGTTGTTGGCCTTGAGCCGCCGGCTCCGCTTGATGCGCTGCGCCGTCTCCGCCGTGCGCGCCGCCCGCGGGGCGCCCCGGGACCGCCCCGGCCGCCGCTTCCCCTCTGCCCGCCGCAGCCCGCGGCCGCCCGGAGCCTCGACGGGCCGAGCCGGCGGGGCGGCGCGCAGCTCCTCCTCCTCCTCCTCCTCCTCTTCCTCCTCCTCCTCGGCGCTGGACGGCAGCGAGGGCGAGGGGGCGGGCGAGCCCAGCCCCAGCAGCAGCAGCTCGTCCTCGGCGGGCGGCGCCAGGACCTCCGCCTTCACCAGCATCCTCGCGCGGCGGCTGGACGGGGCCGCACCGGGCAGCACCGGGAAGCAGCGGGCTCGCTCTCCTCGCCTCTCCGGGCGCTGTGACGGTTCGCCGGTTTGACGGAGCGGGGCGGGGGTCTCTCGGTGGGGGAGGGCAAAGCGCGGGGGACGGGGGCGGGGGGGCGGCGGGGGCGCGGCGCTGGCACGCGCCCCGGGGGCGGCGGGCGGGCGGGCGGGCGGGCGTGCGGCGGCGGGAGCGGCGCCCGGGGCCCGTCGGGCTGCGTGTCTGGCACACGACCCTCCTTAACACCCCTTATATACCCCGCGGGGAACAATCAAACCTACCCCCGGGGTCCCCCTCGCCCTGCCCGCCCCGCCCGCGACTCTTGTCGGGGGCGCCGCCGCCGCCACCGCCCCCCCCGCCCCCCCCCCCCCCCCCCCGCCCCCCCCGCCCCCCCCGCCGGGGCCCCATTGGCGCCTCGCGCTCGGCTGGAGCGTGCCGCTAATTTATTAATGAATGGGGACGGGGGAGGGGGGAGCGCGAGGCGCAGGCGGCCAATCGCCGCGCCCCGCGCGCCACGCGCGCGCCCGGGGCCGGCTCCCTTTCAGCCGCTTCGTTTACGGGCCCGGCAAAGGAAAGGGAGGGGAGAGAGGGAGGGATGGGGTGGGCTGGGGAGCTCCCCTTCCATCCCTTCTCATTCCCGGGCAGGGCTTCGCCTTCTGGGGGCACTTGGTGCTGTGGTAAGGGCGCGTAGTTCCATACACGGCTTGCTGGGGAGATGCTCCGGGCATGCGGCTGCCCCGATTGCAAACCCGAAGTGGGGGAAAGCCCTGCGCTCCGGGCAGCTCAGTGCTGTCAAATACAATTCACAGGCTGGAGGAGACTTTATAAAAAACCCCAAACACCAGCTTTTCCTTGAAAGGAAAACTTTCATTCCTTTCACCGCTCTTACCTTCCAGCAGTCGCCTCAATGGCAGAGCCTGGTGACGTGTGGAGTCAGCAAGCTGGCTTTGCTCCACAGACCCCTTGGGGACACCTTGCACTAGCCCAGGTTGCTCCAAGCCCTGTCCAGCCTGGCCTCAGACACTTCCAGGGATGGGGCATCCACAGCTTCTCTGGGCAACCTGTGCCAGCTGCCTTCCCTACCCTCACGTGGAAGAATTTCTTCCAATATCCCACCTAACCCTGCCCTCTGTCAGTGTGAAGCTGTCCCCTCTTGCCTTTCACTGTAACACTCTCCTCATCTCCTCGTGAAAAATGGGAGGCTCGCAGGTCCCCTTGGCATCCCAGGAGGGCGATGCAAAAGAACCTTCTTTCTTTTTCAGCACCTTAAGGGGCAAAGCAGAGCAGACTTGTGACAGGGCCAGCCCATCCCGCTGTCACCACCGTGCTTGTCGAGATTTCCGTGCTTCCACTGCTGATGCAAAGCTACGGAGAGGTGAGGCAGAGGTAGTGCTGCGGGTGTGTAACCCATTGTGGTGCCTTTCTGGGGTTCAGTCCAATTCCTGCTGCCAGCCCCTGCCATGCAGGGCTGAGCACAAGGTGACCAAGGACAGGTCGGCTATCAAATCCTCACAGCTCTCCATAGGCGCTTGTGTGGTCTGTGGGCAGAGCGAGGGCCGAGCTGCTCGGCCGAGAGTGGTGGGGAGAGGAGGTGGCGGGGGGAGAGGGATCAGGAATGCTGCTGCCACTGCCCACCGCCTGAACTGTCCTCCAAGGGTCAAACTGTTCAACTTCAGCCCCTTTGCCAGACTCAATCCTACTTTAAGGGAACAAAAGCCCAAAGTAGGCAACGATCAAGAAATGGGAGCACAATGATTTAAGCTTATCACACAGCCCAGAAATAAAGGACGCTGAGCTCGTGTGGGGGAGAGGGGGAGACCTTCAGAAGGGCTTTGTTTGCTGTAAGAAGATTGAACTCTGAGGCGACCCGATAGCCCTAAAAGTTTAGGGTCTGTGTTGCTGAGAGACCTTTGGGCACAGCCCATCCACACGTCGACCTCACAAGTTGAGAGCCGGCGTTAATGGCCAGCCTGCCTCAGGTGAACGGGGGCACGACATTCCCGGGAAATGTGGGGACAAAGCTGTGGGGACAGGGTGGCCTGACCCCTCCCAGCTCTGCCTTCCTCATACCCTGCAGCCTGCAGTGTCTTATGGGCTTGGGGTCCCAGGGTTCCCCAAAGCCTGTGGTGCCCTAGGTCCTGGCAGCACCTACAAACCCTGAGAGTGGAGTGGTTCTGCTCTTAAATGGGCTGTGAAAATATGTCCCCACACAGCAGAGTACTGGGCTGCTCTGCAGAGGGAAGAAATCAAAAGTGCTGGGGTGCGTATCCCCCAAGTCCTGATCTAGGTCCTTCCCAAACACCCTGTGCACGCTGCAGCAAGAAGTGCCACAGAGATGAGGACCTGCTCCCCCAACTCCCAAGCTGCATTAGCACATTTGGGGCTTGTTCTGGGATCAAGGCGAGGAGGGATCCCCCCCATAAGCGCTGTCCCGGCATCCTTCCCTGGCTCCCCCCACCCTGGCCCTCATCGGGGGCGATTGTTCCCGGCAGATTTGCATGGCAGGTGCAGGCCTGCGGAGCGATTTTGCAGTCCTGGCCCCCCCCTCCCCCGCCAAGAGGGTTTGCCTCCCCCCCCTTGTGAAAAAAGGCTGCCGGTGCCTTCCTTTCCCATGAAGAAGAGAAGAAGCTTGAGGATCGCGTGAACACGCTTCAGTTTTCTTATTCTTTTCTATAGATGTGGGGAAAAGAACAGCCGATTGTGTGAAAAACCCAGTGCCTGCAAAAAGGGACATTGGCCATCCAGGCGAAGGTGCGCGAGGGAGAGCACTAATCGCTGAACCAGGAGACAAATACGATTACCAGCTCCGAGCCTTGAGTCAGAAAGTCTCATAGACTTTAAGATGTTAATCCCCAACATAATCCTTCCTTTGGCGTGTAGGAATAGTGCAGCCACAAGAGTTGTTTTGTTATTTATATTGGCGTTTAATAAAACTCAGCCAGTGGTGAATGGGCTGCCCACTCTCCAATGGTAATTAATTCCCTATTTCAGTGACCCAATTGTGCTGGGATAGAGCAGTGGGACAGTCCCACTGCCCCAACCCGCCTTTGTGCAGCTACACGGCTCTCGTGCTTCAACAGCTATGGAAACTCATTCTTTTGATGTCATTCAATGAGTTTTCCTTGGGCATCTTCTAAACTTCAAGGACCCTTTTCTTTCTCGAACGCCTGAAAAGCAGGACTAGCTTGACCACCTCTGTAGAATTTAATGGTTTGGTGAAAGGGCCTTTTGGGGCAGGGGGGGTGTTGTGCAAGGAAAGAGAGAAAGAAAATTTGGCAGGCTGGCTATCAAACAGGGGGATATCCAAACTCGGGTGTGCCGAGTTCACTGGGCTCCTAATTTATACAGGTCTAAAAAGCCACTTTTCCTTACTCAAAATACTCAGGGGCTTCTCTCAGCCAAGGCATTTCTGGAACGGATTTGCCAGCGAGCAATAACTCGGTTTTATTGAGCTTAGTAAAGACACAAATGGTGTTTCAAGAAAGAATTTCCATCCAGAAAAGGGAAAACCACCTGGATATCTTTGCCTGGAAGGTGAAGAATACCAGATACATGGAATAGGTTATTGGTCTGAAGTGTGTCTGCAGGTTTATACTTTTTGGCTGTGTGGTGAGGTGGCTGAAGGCGAACACGAGAAGAACATAGAGTTATCCTGCAGAACCGCCCTGGTCCAGGCAGCCTCTTCTATGTCTTTATACACACTTCCAAAAAAAAAAACCAAAAAAACCACCCCCTTCGCAAGTCACAAACAATTCAGGATTCAACTAAGAAAACACAGAGTGAACCATATGGCCGGGGTGGCTCGAGTTGGCTGCATTTTCCCTCAGACAAAGAAGGGATTGAGAGTTGAAGGAAAGGAGAAAAAAACCCAACTTTCCGGCTGATGAAGCTGTTGTCTGGAGGCAATGATCCCAAATCTCAAGGCTTTATTCCAGGCTCCGACTGAGACGTGATATGTCATATGATTAGCATCTTTCATATTTACAAGAGTAGTGCGGGCTGCCAGTCTTTAGAGAAAGGCGAGAGAAAGAAGGGGCATATGCTGAAATGGATTTAGCATTTGAAAGAGAGAAAAGAGAGCGGATAAATACACTTAAACGAGGATTTAGTTTTACTCCCGTTGAGTTCTAATGGCTTGTTGATTGAGATTTTAGGGAGCTGGGACAGAGGTGTCAGCAGTAATTTAAAGGCGCTATTCAGCCCTCCCCCGGCGGAAGGAGCCGGCGCTGCCCCTCAAGGCGGAGCGGTGCTGCGGCCGCAGTGGCGGGCTGGCGGGAGGGGCGCAGCACCGCCGCGGCGGCTCCCTCCGCCGCGCGCGCGGCGCCATCTGGCGGCGGCGGAACCCACGGGAGACGGAGACACCCGGGATGGGGAAAACCGGGAAGCGGAGCGGGAATTCCCGGTGTTTCGGGCACCTGTCAGAAGCGGTGACACCACTGCAGCGCTGCTCACCAGCACCGGCCAGCCTGGCCTTGAACACTTACAGGTACGGGACAGCCGCAGCTCCTCTGGGCAACCTGCGCCAGTCCCTCACCACCCTCACGTGGAAGACTTTATCCCTAATATCCCAGCTAAACCCATCCTCTGGCATTTGAAGACATTCCCCCTTGTCCTGACAATCCACACCCTTGTGACAAGTCTCTCTCCAGGTCTCTTGGAGCCCTTGTAGGCCCTGGATGGTATTTAAGATTTTCCCAGGAGCTGCGGAAGGGGCCTTTTAATTGTTACAGCCAAGCTCCTTCCTGGATGTGACCTACCTGTAAATATGGAGGGTGACAGAATTGTTCTAAAAAACCGTAGTGTTTAATCTAAAGAACAGCAAAATACCACTAATATCATCAACTACACCGTAAGCATAAAAGGATTTCACTTCTCAAGCAGATGAAGTCACTCTTATTTATGGTTATCAACCAAATAAAGTAAGTCACTTTAATAATTTTTAGTCATATGACCACAAAGTCAAACAGAAATATCAGTGCAACGAGATCCAAACAAAAATACCCCACATTAAATAAATACCAGATTAAAAATTACCAGAGCTATTGCTATAGACAAGCAGTTAACATTTTGTTCATAAAATCAATGCTTATTTTATTTTTCCTTTTTCTTACTCTGTTCTTCTTCCTCCCAATTCTCCAAGTAAGACTTGAGAATGTCATTTAGCTGCTGCTCACACTGGCTTGCATGTTGTAAGCCATTTTCCCATCCTAAAACCAGCAATAAACAGGGTGATTACATCTCTCTCCACAGCATCCATCACAGAACCAGCCCCGGCAATGCCAACATCTATTTCCCCAAGAGTATGGACTGGCTGTGATACTTTGTGCTTGGAAAATGGCTCTTCAGAGTTCAGTCACTAACAAGATGCTTCCTGTGATGTCAGCCAAGCAGGTAAAGTCCCATTACTGGATTAAAAAAACCCCTTTGAGTATAAAAAGTTTGCAGGTAAAACCACAAATGTGCAACTTGCACGTTCTTGCATTTTCTTGCAATATATTAGATTTTCTATGCCATACTGAAAATTGGAGTGTATGTGTAATGAATATAGCAGGTGCTCCAGTGCACAGAGCATACCATAGGTTTTATATATTATTATATAATATATAAACACTATAAAGGTGTATTATACATGGTCTAATTAAAGAAAATGAGGTGCACGGTTTCAAAAACCCCAGCAAAGAAACTCTTACCTTTGCAGTGGTGAATTACTCTTCCCCACAGCCTGTTCCTGCTCAGACAGGGCAGGCTTCCCACAATCAGCAGGTGCCTCTTTGCCCTCGTCAGTGCCACGTTCATCCTCCTCTCCGAGTCTATGAACCCAAACTGCCTGGTCCTGACACAGGACAGGACAATGATTTCCCTCTCAGCGCCTTGGAACGCGTCCACCGTGGACACCTGGACAGGCTTGACTTCAAAAGCCTCGGAGTGAACCCCACTGAGCAAATTCTGGATCTGTGGGCAAAGAAACAGGGAAGGGGCATGAGTTTGGATACTCAGTGTATGAGTACCTTTAAGGAAACGGCTTTATTGATTTTTTATTGATTTTTATTGTTGATTTAGGATACAAACCTTGCACATTTGTGATTTATAAAGGGTAATCACACCAATAGCAGCTCCTTCTATTCCACTTGCAATCAGAGACTGGATGAGCTTGACTGTAAAATGAGCTTCTGCCATGTTATAAAAGCTGTTGTCTCTTTCAATCTGGGAAGAGGGGAAAAAGATTCCCAAATTAGATTTCACCAACAACATAAAAAGAAATGGAAGGGAGGAAAACCCACAATATTGACTTTTTGTATAAGTATATCTAAGAAGTGTTGAGAAACTTACTTGCTCCAGGCCATGAACGCTGTAAAAGCAGAGTGTTGGAAGCCATTCCAATAAAGGAGCCCTGTCCTCCTCAGAAACCCCATCCAGGAGGTTCCCGTGGTAGAACAGCTCGTTGGCAATGGCACTGAGGGCAGGGTGACAGCGGTACTGGGTCCGAAGGAGAATTGGGTTGTGTCCCTAAAGAGTGATAGAGAAATTAGGGCTGGGAAGAGTTGAGGTGGATGGAGCTCAGAGCAACCTGGCCCAGTGGTCCCTGTCTATGGTGGGAGGTTGGATTTGGTGACCCTTGAGGTCCCTTCCAACCCAAACCATTCTGTGGTTTTATGTTATTTTGCAATGCTGAAACCCTGATCATCTGCCACCTGAACCAGAATTGCCCATGTGACTTCAGGAGACCTACAATTCCCTCTCCACCATTTCCAAACATGTGTTTAGCAGCACCTACCATTAGGCAGAGGCGGTCAAAGAGAGTCTGCTCCAATCCCTGCTCATGAACACTCTCAGACCCCTGAACAGTTGGTGGCAGTTGCTTGGGGTCTCCAACAAGGACAAGCTTTTCACACTGAAACCTAAACAGGAATGTGGAAAAACCAAGAAAAGGAAGTGTTTTAAAAAGGATGTTAAAGCGTTCATAACCAAAACTTGTGCTGTGTTTCTGTATCACACTGCTCCCCATCAGCCTCCCTTCTCCACCCTGGTTTAATAACACCTCAGGACAGGTTAAAATCACTCTTCTTGCTCTCTGAGGCGAGACCTCAGGGCTCATGTGCTCAAAAAGGTGTGGAGTTAGGAGCTTGTGTCCCTGCTGAAGGCCCACAGGGAGGCTGTACCTGGCGATGGGAAGGAGAGAAGCAGGTTCAGTCATCTGACTGCACTCATCCAGCATCACCACGGGAAACCGGAGCGCGTTCAGGCAAGGGAAAGGGCAGGCAGCACACGTCACTCCGACCACTTTCACCTTTCATGAGCGAGGAGAAAACGGGCAGGCAAAAAGTTAAGGTCATTTCATAGTTAATCCCCGTGCAGCACAGAACTACAGCAGGAGAATACACCTAAATTTATTTTCAGAAACAGGACACTAAGCCATAGCTAATTAGGTGGAACCAAACCTAACATTTACTTTATATTTCAAAACCAGGAGCCTGACAGGTGTGAGAGGGGACTCCCAGTTTGCTGGGCCCTATGGATAAGACACAGCAGATCCCTGCTTTCCCATCCCATCTCTTTGACTGTACCTGTTGCAGAATAGTTTTATTGGTCCCCAGTTTATGCAGCTCAATGCTCTTCCTGACATACATTTTTTCAACTGGAGTCAAATCTTCTTTCATGAGAGCAAGCAGCTCTTTCAGCTGCTCATTTTCATTTCCAGAGCCTGCATGTAAACTTCAAAGGAGATTTTGTAACATACATTACAGTAACTGAAAACAGCAGTACTTGGAAAAATAACCATACTTTATACATAACAGCAATTCACAACAATGTATTAACCTACCCCATACTGCTTCAGATCCCTCCAACAGGTTTCTTACCTATGGGGAAGAATGGCTTTTGTGATTTTCCTGATACTTCCCACTCGTATAAAATCCTCAAATCCAAGGTCGAGCAGACTTTAAAGAAAAGAGATGATGAACATTACAGAAATGGAAAAAAGAAACATGGAAAGCTTTAAAAGTGGCTTCAAAAGACACATCAGAACACTGAGGAACACAAACTTGGGTGATTAATGAGATGAAGTACCTCAGTAATTCAAGAAAACCAAAATAAATTACCTCATCTTGATTTGCCTCAAAAATGCTTAATGCCTTGATGATTCCCCCCTCATAGTCTTCTATCTGTACCTTCCCTTCCTTTTTCCTCCCAGCCATGGGTTTATTTCATGCTAACTTCACGCTGAATTTTCACAAATCTGATTCTCTCTGCTCCTCCCTCCCCTACTGCCACATCCCAAAGACTCCTGAGCAGTATTACTTTGTCATGATGGATTTTAATAGTAAATTTGATGAGAGTAGAGCCTAAAGTAGCCTTCTGTAAATGTTTTATGTAGCTTTCACTCTTTCAACTGTGCAAAAGAGGTAAAATTAAGGCCCAAGGGTGGCACTTTTTAGGGAAAGATATCAATCTTTTTGACATGTTTTACAGGAAATAGCAACACAATCATCACTACAATGTAAGGGCATTATTAGTTTTGGAGGAAGAGTCCATAAAAGCCTCAGTAACCCACCCCAGCAGTATCCTGTCCACAGCAACGTTGGTGGAAGAAGCAATGAGAAGTTTCCATGGAGTTGCCCTTGGACCTTCTGTAGCTTCACTGCTTTCAAAGAGCTGCACGAGGAACAAGATCACCACAGACAGCAGGTAGCTCTTGCCAGCTCCAAAAACACCTGATATTTTGACAGGAAAAGCCCAAGTTACAAGTAAGAATTTCCTAGAAAGTTTGAATCAACTGCTTTAACTTCAGTTATGCTGTGATTCCTCTAAAAACATTGCATGGGCTTGCTTCAGCAGCTCCCAGTATCCAGGGACAATCTTGCACTTGCAAAAACAAAGCTAACACATGATAAAAAGTGGTTTTAACATGAAAAGAAAGAAGCAGAAGACACTAAATAACTCTGATTTTGTGTATAGATCTCTCTAGGCAAAACCTCCTATGCTTCAGTGAAATCCTGCAAAAGGCAGAATGAAAATTTAAGGGGCAAAAGCCCTATGCTGACAGAATGGATGTATTAGTGTCATGGTCCTTATCAGAGGGGCTGATTCTGGCATTTCATATTAATGGCATTTCAAATTAATCAACAGTTTTGCAAAGACACAATAGCAGCAAATGTCACAACTCTTGGCTGTGTACCACAGATGATTGTGATGGGGAGGCTCTGATGTTCTTCCCCTGGCCTGGGGTTTTCACAGGAGGTCATCATCTGAGCTACGTGAATCAGTGATGCTGCTTGGTCTGGGTTCAGGGAGAACCTTTGGATCATCTCTTCAGCCACTCCCATTGCCACTTCAGAGCTCACAGGGCCAGATGTCATTGAGCATTTCAGGCTCATGGCAGGTGGAGTAAATTTCCTTTTGTTGACTCTTTTTGTAGCATTTTCAGAATTAAAATTCCTAAGAAAACAAAAAATAGTCAGAAGTCATGGTTTGATATAATTTCTGTCTCCTGGTTCTGATACTCCTCCACTGACTGCTGCTGTTTTATAACCTGCTCACAGTAGCACAGAAGAGTAACTCACATTTTCAGGAGATATGGGGTTATTGGCAAGGTGGATGGATTGAAGTGCTCCTCCATGTTCCTTAAGGATGCCAGCTCACCACTGGCATTGCAGACCAGCAAGGCGTGAACACACACTGGAAAGGCCACAGGAAAACAAAACAAGAAAAAAAAATTAAATGAGCAGAAAATTCAAATCAGCTAAGTAAATGAATTATAAATTATAAAATGCCAAAAGAGTAATTAACTGATTTTATCTTCTTCATTTACAAAACAACCCCAAAGCTTTAACTCAATTCAGCAGTAAAACCAAGAAACTTTTGCAGAATCACAGACTTAATACGTGGCTTTTATATAAACATAAATTTTCCAGTGAGTTGTTTGAGGTTTCTGTACTTTGGACAGTAAAAACATATTCCTTTTACTTACACCATGACAGTCAACTTGCATTGTAGATCATAATATATAATTTACTACTTTCTCATTTCTTCCCATTTGGAAATTGCTGGCTACTTTGCAGGTTTAATTGCATTAATTACTGTATTCAAATTATATATTCAAACATACAAGGACAAAAAAACCACTGTGAATTAAATCATGTACAAGATATGAGAAATTCTAAACTCATCCTTCATTGCTGGCTGGATTTTTCCCTAGTTGTTTCCCCCAGTTCTGAGTGATTTGCTGTGGAACTCACTGTTTGATCTCCAGTTGGAGGGACTGTAGCCTTTCAGTGGTAGCAGTTCTATTTCATTGTTGGAGGATGGGCCAAAGAAAGCGCTGCTTGCAATGAAAGTATCGATGGGATCAAAGGTCAGAGTCTTTGAAACAACCCAGATGTCATCTGCCCAAAAAAATACAGAGTCCTCATCAGCTCCTCCTACTGCCACCTTTTAAACCTGATGTTCAGTGTGTGCTCACCTTTGCTGTAGAGAGAAGAATGCTCCTTTCTGCTTAGTTTCAGGTATAATTTGGGTTTGGAGTCCCCATCAAAGCTGGCAGGTGTATTCATAAATTTCTTGAACTTACTGTACCGCTGTGTTGGGATTTCAAAGGCTTTCCTGGGAAATTGTAATTAAAAAAAAAAAAAAGTTTGTAAACAGTTGGCACATTTTGGATTCGACACCAAAAATAAGGAACCTCCACAAACTGGACCAACTGGGTGTAAATCATCTTACATTAGAAAGTTTTAAATACATTTGTCTTGACTGCAAAATTCCCTCTTACTCCGCCACAATTAAATTGTTTGCTCTACAGTTAAAACAGCACAGAATAGCCTTTGAGATGACTTCTGGCATTAAAATTAGAATCTTGAAGAGAATAAATCCAATTCTCCCACTGAAGATTAAATAATTCAGTTGCAACAGTTGTAACATTAAGCAATTGATCAAGCTGCTAGTCAGCAGTTTTGATCCTTGCTAAAAAGAAATAGCATTGCTACAAATACTTTTCCGTCACTAATTTAGCTCTTGCATTTCTTTACAGAAAGAAATCTTTACATATAGAGAAAACGTGTTAAATCCTGCTGAAATCTCGAGCTACTGGAATATTTACAAGCCTTGAATTCACCCAGCACTGGAGAGAAGTGCACAGCATTTCAGGATACCTCACCA
The DNA here is from genome assembly GCA_017589585.1 of Phylloscopus whistleri. Taxonomy (NCBI): domain Eukaryota; kingdom Metazoa; phylum Chordata; class Aves; order Passeriformes; family Phylloscopidae; genus Phylloscopus; species Phylloscopus whistleri. Next base: position 1,994,314 of record JADMLD010000092.1, read on the forward strand.
AAAGCTGGCAATCCTCATAGACAGCAATCCTTTGACTCCTGAGGTATGTCCCAATGCTTTTTGTATCATGGAGCACTGCACTTGGTCTGGATTTTGTCTGTGTGGGGTTCACATCTTCAATCCACTTGAAAAAGGAACACTGCTCAGCCTTGGGGGCATCACAGGCATAGAACAAACGCCCCTGCAAGGGAAGGGAGGGGAAAAAAAAGTCCATGAGCACTAAAACAGGCAAGAAAAGAGAGAAAGCAATGGATACTTTCACCCCCAAAGTGTGAAAACACAGGGAGTAAACAGCACCTTGTTTTGACCTTCTTTTTTAACCATCACCAGCTTAGCAGGGCGCATGTGGTTGCAGAGTGGAGCAGAGCTTCCTTGGCTCTGGCTTTGCCCATCTTTCACTGCAGAGTAAAATGATATATCCACTCTGGAGAGGGCATTGTGCAGTCTCTGTGCCAGCTCAAACAGCATTATGTTCAATTGCTCTTGGTAGGGAAAGGAGAACAACAGCATCATCAGCCCAGCCTTAAAATGCTTACACAGGTACACAGCATTCAAACACATGTATTTCATTGGAAGATTTCCTATCCCAAATCAAAATATTTAATCTGAGGCCTGAAAGAAATTATGTGACCTGCAAAATCCACTTATTCCAGGGGAAAAAAAAAAAAAAAAAAGGCTTGGGAATCTTAACACTGGAAAAGGGTCCTGAGGTTACATAGTTGAACAGAACTGTATTGTCTTTTTGGTTTGTCTTTGCAATTTTGGGTACAGGCTGAATATATTTCAGTATATATATAAAAAATGAAATGCAGCCTGTTGTTTTAACAGGCAGTGTTTAAAATGACAGCATTTCAGAGAGCAGAGACTGACCTGTCAGAGCAGCTTTAAAAACCTGTTTGTAGTGAGTGTGAGACTGAAACACGGCTGGGATGGAAATCTTCCTTTTAGGGAGACTGGCATGTTTCACTTTATCCACAGGAGGAAAAGACAGCTCAGAAACTGTTATGTCCTAAAAAGGCCCAGGAAAAGAGACCATTAAAAACTGTAAGACCTTGAATGAGACAAAGTTTGCAGATTTGTAAAAATACATTTCCCTAGAGCTTGGGCTGCCAGTTAGGGTGCACCATGAGGTTAAAATCTGCCCCTTGCCAAACAGCCTGCATTTATAACAACACAGATAATACTTCCAAAGGCTACAGAGTAAATTATGGAGCTCAAAATCATGTTTTTCAGCACTAGGCATGGGGAAGGAGCACACCTCCCCCCCATTTTTAACACTATTTTTCCACAGAAATAAATCAATAAATCAATAAATTAAAAATTTGCACAGACCCTAAATTAATTAAGCCTTCATAAGCTTTTTAAGTCTAGTATATATGGATTTTACATATACATATATATATATGTATAAAACCACACACAATGTGTATACCAGTGTAATTATGAAATACATTAGTTATTTCCTCACCTCTACTTCACAAAAATACCGTACTGGACAGTTTTAAAGTACTAAAAAACTTCAAAGAAAAAGAGAAAGAGTTAACATTTTCTTTGACTGTCAAAACCATTTGACAACTTTAAAAACCTGACTTTTGTGGTTGGTTTGATGTTTTCCCCCAATTTACTGCATTTGTCTACTGGTCCCAAAGAGCTGTGCTAAATTTTTAGGTGCTTATTCAGTGCCATAACTTTACTTTTACACAACTAAAACTGCAGGAATTTATAACATTTTGAAGTCAAAGACAATGCCTTGAAGCAAAAATAGGTGTTCATTAAAACGAGCCTGATACCACAATTAAGAAAAACCCTTTGTGCACACAATTTCTTACCAATTACAGATGTCAAAACAGCCCAGCAGCTTTTCTTTCACTTTCCTGCCACGAACATTCAGATTAAAAATCTAAATCTGGCCACTGCGTGTGCCAAAGAATTACCTTACAAAGGATTAGTCACGGCACTTAAAAAATATATTTTTGTGTCACAATGTCAGTAGAAACGTTTCATCCAATCATACTGATAATATCTTGCAGGAAATGAGATAAATGCCATCCCTTTGGCCAGAGAAATGTGTTTGTGTCAGTGATAGCTGTGTTTGCTGGAGCAGGTACACACCTGGCCGTCTCCTGATCCGGCATGGCAGCTCAGGTGACTCAACACCTTTTGTGTGGCCGCAGCCAAAGGTGTCTGCCTTAAGTGCAGGGAAAGTGCCTTCCCCTCTGAAAGCAGACCTGGGGGGCTGCTCTTTGCAGCCCTGGGGCGTTCCCCAGGCGAGCTCCTGGCTGGCAGCAGCGGTGCAGAGCTGGGAGCGCTGGGATTCACGGCTCTGCCCTCTCCTGTGTCACCCCGCAGCATTCCGAGGATGCTCTCAGCACAGATGTCACCACTCTCTTCCCCATCAGCGCCGCTTTCAGGGATCAAATCACACTGAGCATTGCTTTGATACTTCAGCCACTTGCTTTGTCTGTGCTGGGCAGCCACATTAGGGAGCACCGGTGGCACAGATCCCCTTTGTCCATCTTCCAGGTACTCCCCAAACACAGAGGTTTCATAATTCCTGTCCTCGGGGCCAGGAGCACTCCTAGGAAATGCCACTGCCTCGCTGCACAAATTGTTTCCTGAAGAGCCCAAAGACTGCTGGGCCTGCTGGCTTTCAGTGGGGTAAAACTGTGTCAAGAATCTCGTCGGTGGCAGGAAGAGTGACAAATGGAGTTCGTGCTTTCATCGCGGGCTTGAATCGTGGCAGGCTGCATTCCTCTGGACAGCTGGATTTCTCCGGGCTGTGGGGCAAATACAGCTTACAAACAACTTGCAGCACCTTCAGATGCACAAAAAGGAAGAATTCTAAGTTCTTCCTTTCACATCCTTCTAACCGGGAAGCTCTCTGGATTGTTCATGTTCATCAATCCACTAAACAATGGATTTTGTGTGATTGTTTAAATTAGTTTTAATTCCTTGAAATCTCCATGTGTTCTTTCAGAACACATTATGTTTATAACATATTATTATTTATACAAGCCACTCTGCTTGTATAAAAGACCATTAGTTAAACATGGTTGTGTTTTGGAGGTCACTGGCAGCTGCCAACTAGAAAACACCCAGCTTAACATTTGCTGCCTTTTCCAAAAGATAACCCACAAACCTATGAATTAATATTAAGCAAAGCAGATAAATAAGCTCTTAGTAGCAACAAGCATCCTTTTCACTAAATTAATTATCAATAGTGACAGTTACAGATAGGTGTCAAAAGGGAGAGGGTCAGAGGAGAGCTGAATATAGAAGAAAACTAAAAGCAGGTAAAGAAAAACATAGGTATCATTTAGAAGCTGAGCTTACAGCCTTTTTGCCCCCAGACTAGAAGCTGATTTTTCTTTATAAAACTGAATCCCTCTACTAAAATCTCTTTCAGGACAATATAATTGGCAGAGTAACTCCCTATGATAGCCCAATTCATTGTGCTTCAAGAATCCACAGAGATTTTGCAGCTAAAACACTGTGAGATACAAGTATAAAACTGTAAATTCTTACTGAAAAAAAAATCTGGGAGTTCTGGTTCACTTGGTAAGATCCCATGTGTCAGGGGCTCCTGGATGTCTCCAAAAGTCTCCTCATTTCCCCAAGGTGGAGAAGTTGTGAAGTCTGGATCAAGTGGGGAAGTCGATTCTGATGAAATCTACAGGTGAAGAATTAACATGGCAGGTGAATGACTGGAAAAAGCCTTGAATACAGCTCTTCTGTCAGTATTCTCCCTCTCATCATTCTAAACAATTGAAACACCTCTCAGAATTGAGATAAAACAGCTTCCAAAATAAGGAATTGCCATGAACAGGCAGGAAATAAAGCCCAAAATATCTGCAAGAGACTGTCAATCCCCACCTTGCCAGGTTCCCAGGCAGTCCACTGTGCTTGTCTCAGATCAGAGGGTGAGCAGGACATTGTCCATGGTGGCACTTGAGGACACACACCCAATGCCAGTGCTAGGAAAGGAAGACACATGAAGCACTGAAGTCATGCAGAAATTCTGAGGCCAATCACTGCCCTTTTCCTTGCACTTTCACTTACAGGACTGATTTATTCCTGGCTCTTCAATAACATCAGGCTTCATTTGAAAATTCCCTTCTCTGATAACGTCAACATCATCCTTGTGAAGGCTCGTGGAACCTGGAGACTTGGTTTAAAAAAAAGGCCTAAGCAAAAACTTGATAGAAATTGAACTGTTCATCTTCTTTTTTACAAAGTGCAACCGATCAAAGGAGCAGAAGAAAACCAAGTCACACATTACGAAGTTCTATGACAAAGGTAAGAAAAAATAATTGATTTCAATATGATTGTAGCAGTTTAAAATGAATGTTTTCTATCCTAAATTGGCAGGATACTTTCTTGCACTAAGGTTAGTAAGGATTACTGAACAAAAAAATGTTTTACCTGTCTGAAGTCAAAAAGGTGATAATTCCTTGAAAAGAGGGGTGAGAAAAATGTCTCAGCTGCAAAGTCCTTGTTCTCTGGGTGCTGCTGCCATCCTAGCTGTGAGCATGGAGCTCTCAGTACGACCTCACTAGCTGCTGATCCTTTCACTTGGTACCCTTGGAAGGTAACAGGCTACACAATGCATTGGAATTATCACTATCAGGAAACAGAAACTGCTCTGCAACTATCTACAGTCAATACAGGTACTTTTACACATACAACAAAAATAATCTGTTGACACTGCAGAAGGGAAACAAAAAAAAAAAATCTGGGTTTTTTCCCTTATAATTTGAGTTTAAAACTTCCTGGAAAACTTCCTGCAGTGAACTGTGCTAAAAGTTACAAGAACTGGCTAAAATTTTTTTAGGACTTTGTGTAATACATTACAATTAGCAAACCATTTAACTGAAAATTAGGAAACACTGTTAATTTTACTTCAGTTCCACAGGAATGGTACCTTGGGTTGCCAGTCAGATGTCCTAGGGTCTCTCTGGGCTGCTGCTATTGGTACAATATATGCCTCTGTCTTCTGTAATACATTGTCCACGCAGTTGGGCTGCATAGGAAAGCAGGAAAACCTGATTAGTCTAACAATTTAACAACCATTTAAAGTGAAAATTCAGGCTAAGAAATGTATTTGTACACAGGAAGCCTTTTCAGTTACAGCCTTTTTATTTGGAAGCCAGGACCATCCATGACAGCGTAAGAAACTATGTTTGCTTTTCAAACAGAACAGGAAAAAGGGAAGGATTTCTAAAATCTTTCTTTGAGCTGTAAATGGATTGAAAAAGAAAAAAAGGCTGTTGATAGCACTGGATAAAAATTAATGTGAGTTCTCAAACACAAACAGTTTTCCCAGTGTATTTCAACCCAAATGCGAAAATTCCAAGGAAAGCCATGTATTTAAAAAGATAGTGAAAAATAAAGGTGGTAAAAGATGGGGTAGGGAAGGAGAAGTACCAGACATCTTAATGGGATATTAAACATTAGTAAATACTACAATTTTCATTAAGTTTCTTGTCATACATGAGGCCTCCTGAATATTGTCAAGATGACATCCTCTGTTTATTACTAGCTTCATAAACAATGCCACCAAGCAATTTGTAGCTCTGTAGTTCCATAAACCAAGAATTTTATTCCAGGAACCAGTGGAAAATTAATTTATCTTGTAGAGATAAATATATGTAGTCAAAAATTGGTTACCATAAGGCCAGGAGAATCAAAGTATGAACAGGAAGATCCCTGTAAACTTTCTGAGTAAGGCATTTCTGTAAACTCTTTTATAGCTACAAGAGATGGGAAAGCACAGTGAGTTACAGTCAGTAGTCTGGGTTTTTTTTTTTACATAAAAACATCTGAATATTTGCAAACCTTACCCATGCAACAAATTGCACAGTTAGGATTTAACTGAATGAGAACAAACAGAGACAGACTTGGAGCTCACAATGTTGCTTCAAACAGTAACAACAGCAAGAGGGAACCTACATAACACACCACTCTAAAAGTATTTCTAAAAAGGAGGAGAAATGAGAGAAATCAAACAGGTACAGAGATACAGAATCCAGTTTAAAATACAAGCTGACCTAACCTTCATCCTTCTCAGGGGGTTCAAGTGTCTCCTCAGAAGTGTCTGTTTCACAGAACATGCTGGCATTTTCCTCCAGCTTTTGCAAGCTCTCTAAGGCTGTGCTAGGCTGTGTCAAAGCTCTCAGAAGAGCAATATCATTCACCAAATCAGGGACTCCTGAGGAACTCTCAGCCACTGCTGTGCCTTGCAGGCAACCCACCCCTATTGCTTCCCCTTGGCAGGCTTCAGGAGAAGCTGTTATGCTCTCTGCATTTCCAACGCAGTTTCTCCTACTGCTGTTTCCTCTGGAGGTGAATAACCTGTTCCTAAAGGATCTGATCTTTGTGACAGAGCCAGCAGAGGGCTGCCTGGTGTAATGCCATCACTCTTAGCACCCCAGAAGTGCTCTGAGCCAACATCTGGGGATTGCACACATCCAAGCTGTGTAACTCCTGCCTCGGTCTTTTTGTCCATGGCAGAAATTATTCTGCTGGGAGAAATAGCTGGAAGACTTGCAGTTGCCTCAAACACCCTGGTTTCAGGGTGATGTTCATTAACACTGGTGTCACCAGGCAAGAGATCTGAGTGCTGGCTTTTTATCCAGGATGTGCCATTAAGGGTGAGTGCTGCACAGCCATCCAGATCCTCCTCTTTGTCTGTGGCTCCAAAGCTTGATTGACTCTCATTGATCTCTTTTATGTTGCACCCATCACCTGGAAGTTCCACTTCGGTTCTGGTCTGGTTTGCAGCATCTTCTGCAGTTCTCCTGGCATTGTTGTCACAAAGCTGGGGTGGTGTACCCTCCTCTCCATCAAAATCTGAACATTTCACTTCATTTCTGCTGTGTGTCTCTACTTCACAGCAAGGAGGAGGCTTCAAATGAGGCCTCAAGGCAGCATCTTGTGCTACATCTTCTCCCTGTAAGCAACCTGGGCTCCATGAAGGTGTGTCTCCCTCAGAGAATTCCTTCCCTTCTCTCTCACACACATCTTCATTGTCTATGTCATTAAAATCAAAAGTCTCCATTAGGTTAAAGTTTACCTCCATCAGCTCCCCATCAGGAGTACAGTCTGTGCCCTGCAAACTGAACTCCTCCTTCACAATTCCAGCGTCAGTCAATGTCACATCCCCAGAGAGCTCTGGGTCACTAGACACTCCCTCTGAATTTTGTCTTGCATGAAGCTCTCTCTGCATCTCCACAGAGAAATTCTCCCTAAGACTGTCAGTCCCTGAATGCTCCCTGTGTCCAAAAGGATTGTTTTCAAAGGCACTTGGACTTGCTGAACACGAAATGTCACCCCAGAGTGGGACAGACTGACTATCACTCGTTCTACTTACAGTGGACTCAGGTAGGAAGTAACTATTTGTGTTGCAGTGATCTTGCAAATCTTGACTTAAATTATTTACCTTTTCGTCTTGTCTCTGTCCTGTGACTCCTTCACAAGGCTGTTCAGCTGAATTTGGAAGTGACTGAGCATTCCAGTCCCTTCTATCATTTACAGTTCCCTGCATAAAAGGCAGGTGCTGCGGATCTGGAACGAGTCCTTTGGCAGGGTCACCTGAAAAACCAGGTTGGACGGGGCTTTTTTTGTCACATAAATCTGCATTTTCTGCTGCCTGAAACCTGGAAAGACAACCTGAGACTCCAGAAGTTTGTTCTCTGTGTCCTGGTGCTGGTTTAGACTTCAGAAGAGCAATTATCTGTGCGGTGCTCCTGATGTGGTGGGACACTGCCCCGGGACCAGTGTCCCCAGTAAGGAGAGGAGATTCTGGCTTCACAGCAAACTGATTGGAGTTGTGCTTCTCTGTCTGCTCACAGCTGTCACTAAAGGGAGCTGAGAGCAGTGAGGACACAGACATTTGTTCTCTGCCGTTGTCCCTCCATCCCTCCTCCTGACAGCCTGCAGAGGGATTTGTTTCTGCATCCTTCCTGCGAATCGTAGAAAATAAGGGAGAGCTGATATAAAACTTGGATGGAAAACTCCCTTGGCACTCCTTAGATAAAGACAAGGCTGTTGGTTTGTCCTCATCTTCCATGGCTGGTATTTTCTTCTCAACTTGGCGTGGCCCTTGGAACCCCTAGGAGAGAAATTTTCAATCAATCCACGTTAAATCCATGTTAAAAATGGGGCACACTCCATGAACAGTGTTTTGATCATATGGCCTGAATACTCTGATCAAATCCACATGAGGATTCCATGAGGTGCCTCAAAACAACCTCAAGCCCTTGTGATTTATTATTATGTTTACCATTCAGGAAAGTATGTGTCCCATGTGTTTTATAATGCATGTAAACACGAGACATAAAAACTTGGAACAAAAACACACCGTGACCTTCCTTTTCAGGCCGACAGGGAGGTGTCTTGTGGGTAGAAGACCAGGTTTTACACCATTTCTATCCATTGCTGGAGTTTCTGCTTTCTTTGGCTGGTCTTCAGAGGGCTTTTCACTCCCTTTGACTGCTTCAACTGTGATTAAATACCGCTCGCTCTCGAAATCATCTCCAGGAGTCACCTGGAGAAGAGAGAGCAGCAGTGTGTAGATAATAATACTATATAAGAAACAACATCACACAGATTTATTTTAAAAAAATATAGTCTTTTAAGTACTTAAATGTAGAAAATTCAGGTACTTACACCTACTATGTCACAGATAGCATATAGTACTTTTGTTTGTACATATATTCTAAGAAGCATTAGCACTTAGCTTCAATGATTGTTTCACACATCACTGTAATACACTGCTTTTACCACAAAGGAAGAAAAATCCCATGAAACCTTCTGGACAAACAGTAAGATCTATTAACAAATAGCAGCTGTTTTCCCTTTCCATTGTTTGCACTGTAGCAGAGTTTTATATCAACCACAAGAAAAATCACTGTTTTGGCTACCAAACGAGTGTTTGAAATGCTGCCTGAAAGACAAAGTACAATCAGATATAAAAATAACAACGCCAGACAAAATATACCTGAGATTTTATAAAAATACTCTCCAGACATTGTCCTTTGTCATCAAACAAGGTAGCCTGCAATATAAAAATAAGATTTTAAACAACCAGTTCTTTCACAAATCAACTAGACTGCTACTGGCAGTAGCAGATGATATTCAATCAAACAGTGTTAAATCTAAATTTTCACCTGATTTCTGCCAGTTCTAACCCTCAGAATTCCATCTTGCCATGTTTTTGATTTTTTCATCTTTTGGTGAGTGTACAACACCTGTTTTAAATATGTAAAATATTGAAAAGATAAGAAGTAAGAAAATGTTCAAATATTTCAGCAGCTACAGTCTTTAAACTTATTCTTACTTAATGGCACAGCGTTAAAAATCACTCACAGTAAATTCTTGAGAAGCCATTGCTTTGGCAACACAGTCATCCAACAGCTTATTTCACAAATACCCACATCTTCCCCCAGCTTGAGAGACAGGGAAATGGTCAGGATGCATCAGAGCTGTGAAGGAAAAGTGTGGAAAACAAATTACTTAATTTTTTCCCCTCAAAAGAAAAGATTTAGATGCAAGATAGTATCAAACCAGTGGGGTAGAGCTGCTGTGGGCATTTTAAAGAGAAACCTCAAAAAAAAAAATCTAACAGAATGCTGGTAAAAAAAAATAAATCTTGTTTTAATAGATGTTAGGATATTTTCCAGCTTTTAGACGAATTCATTCATTTAAATGAATGGATAGCAACTCGGAATACTCTTATTCAGAATTACTTGAATTAAAACCCCAAAAGATTAATTGCAGGCAAAAAAAAAAAAAAAAAAAAAAAAACCAACAAGAAAAACCAAAACCCAACCAATAAACCCGCACCAAAATACCAGAGAAGCCGTTACCAGAATGATTTTGTCACAGGTCGGGAGTCGGCCATGCATGTTTAGCTCATGCAAAAAAAATAACTGACTCTCCAAACCAGCACCCCGTGAAGCCAAACCTCTTTGCATATTTGAAGTTGGGCCGCGAGATATTTTAATATAAAATTTTAGATACTCTTTGGATTGGTGAGAAACAGTTTATAGGACCAAAAGTGGAAAGATTCGCGCTGTTTATTATGGTTGTCACTTCCTTGGGCGCTTCATAAGGTGAAAATCTTTGGACGCGGCTTTTAGGTCAGAGTTATTCCTCAAGTTCTTAGAGCAGCTGGATCACTGCGAACCCTTAGGGTGACTCCCGAGGGAATGAATGCCTCGGGCAGCGGGACGCGCCGGACCCGCCGCTGTCAAACCCGCTGCCTCCACACAGCGCTTTCCCAGCCCTCCGCCCACCGGCGTTCCCTTCAGCGCCAGCGCCGCCTCCCAGGGGGATGCCCCGAGGCACCGCGACACCAGCCCGCCTCCACTCCCGGAGGGGACGGGCGGACACCCCGGTCCTACCCAGCGGCTCCGGGATCGGGACCGGGACCGGGATGGGGATCACGGTGGCAGCCGCCGCCTGTCCGAACTTCCCGCCGCAGCGCCCCCCGTGACGTCACGACGCCGCGACGCCCCGCGAGGAGGAAGTCACGTGCGCCCAGTGCCGGGCGCGCCCCCGACGCCGCCGCCGCGCACGCGCGGGCGCAGCCGCGGGGCTTTTTTTTTTTTTTTTTTTTTTCTTGGAAAGCGGGGGAGCGGGCAGCGCGTCGCGCCGGGACTGAGGAGGACGGAGGGTGAGCCGGAGCCGCGGACGGGCCGGGCGGAGCCGAAGCGGTGTCGCCGCCGGCGGCGGCGGCAGCAGCAGGTCAGCGGCCGGGGAGGGGCTGTGGGTTTGCCGGTTGCAGCGGTGGCGGCGCAGACAGGGGGCGCTGTCGTCCCCTCAGCGGCTTTCCCGCCGCCCGCGCGCTCAGTTCCGCCCCCCCGCGCGCTCCCCTCACGGCCGGGGGCGGGGGGGGGGGTCGCGTCGGTCCCCTCAGGTCATCGCTCCCCGCCGGCATCACACTGTAACCCTGAGCCGTCCTTTGCTCGCCCCTGGGCATCCTCCTCTCCCCGTGCCCGCTGCTCCCGACGCGTGTGGCTCCTTCCTGAGGGCTGGTCACTGCCCCGGGGCGCTGAGGTGGCTTTGCCCGCAAGTGATGCGCAGGTGACTCTTCTGCCCGGTGTCATGTCTTGACGCCTCGTGTTACGGCCGGGGGATTCGTGCTGGGAGGGCTTTGGGCCCCTCAGACTTAGTCTGTGCTAATTTTTTTCAAGTGTTCTGTCTGTGAGGTCTGTGAATCACTGTAGCAGCAGCAGTGGTCAGTACCTGTGCAGTGGTAAGCGTATGGTGGTCAGGCTTCTCAGGATAAGTCAGGGCTAGAAAAAATCTATCTCACGTTGTGGTCTGGCCCTGATTTGAACAGTAAAGAAGGTGAGGTTCTGCCGCAGATTTTCAGTGGTTTTGGTCTAGTCCAGCAGCTACCAGGGCCGTAGAATGCTTGGTTTCTGTAACTACCTCCACTATGTTTCCAAGTACTTACTCTGTTTCCCTTCAGCAGCTCTGCTGCTGCTTGTTCAGTTCGCTAATCACCTGGTTGTTCCAATTGGGGAGAACCAGAAATAAGTTCTCAGGTCTTAAAATTCGGTTGTGTTTCTTGAGGGTGAGATACTGTGAGGTGAAGGGGTTGGGCTGCCTGCCCTTTTGGTGTCGTACAGGTGAATCCACCTAATCAGAGTCCAGTGCTGGCATATATTTTAATTATAACCACAGAATCGCTTATGTTGGAAAAGACCTCTGAGATCGAGCCCAACCTTTGACCGATCACCACCTTGTCAACCAGACCGTGGCACTGAGTCCCACGTCCAGTCTTGAACACAAATAAATCCACATTGCACCTGCTGAGGTGACAGAGGGAGGGGCACAACTAACACACAGGGATCTCCTTGTGTGTGAGAACAGCTTTCACACTCATCTCTGTCAAGTGCACACCAGTTTCATGATGCCTATCAAATGCCTTAAAACTGCCTTCAAAATAATGCATTGGTTTCACTGCGTGAAATGGGAGGGGAAGAGCAGAGGCTGCTGTGGTTTTAGGTTAAGAAATTTGTGCTGGCCCCCATGTATTAACTCCTGTCCTTTGTTACCTCGCTTTGCATAGAGAGAAGTTGCAGGGCAGGGCAGGAACTTCACCCTGCAGCTCTGCCTGTGTCTGTATCGGTGTAAAACTGTTCCAGGATGTGTCTTGTTGAGTAGTTTCAGGTTTGCTGAATACTTGCATTCATTCTGCAGTGCCTGCCTAGGGCTGCACCTGAGTCTACAAAAGCATTTTCATACTACATAAAGTATTTTGAATTCTTCTTTTTTCTCCCTCATCCGCTATTGCCCCATTTTAAGTTTTAAAATACCCGAGCAAACAAACATTTGGAGCAGTGCTTAAAAGAATAAAGTGTATTTTATAGCTGCACCTTGTTTCTTCCAGACCTTGTATTGCAGTTGCATTTTATTGTGTTTTCCAGATGTTGATAATAATAGAAACTGGGGTTGGATATGGGTTAGCACTGAAATCTTTAATTTTTATCGAGCCTACAGAAGTTTCTATAGATCAGTGTGGAGCTGTGCTGTTTTGATTTACATTATCTTTGCTTTCCTAAAGTTCCCTCCCCCTGTTTAATTGTCCCTCCTTTTCTGGTTTCACTCTGGCACACAGAGGCACTCCGATTTTATTGCTTTTAAGGAGACCTTTGCTTTATCAGTGTGAAGTTCTGACCCTGCTTTTGCTTTGCTCTGGTTTTAATTGTTTATCAGAGTAGTGTGGGTAGTGTGAGAGTTGACATGTGAAAAACACAGACTGCCTTACTCGCAGGCCTATGGAGACTGCTGATTGATTCCCTGGGTTTTTGTGTAGGTATTAATAGTTGATATTTGCTCTGGAGTACAAATTTCCTCAAAGCTTCATCTCTAAACACAAAGCGAGAGGGAAGCCTGGAATGCAGCTTGAAGCTAAATGCTCTAAATACTTCTCTAAATGCCCCTAAAACCGAGCTGTGCTGTCCGTGGGCCGAGCTCATATGTTGGTGTGGTCCCTTGGTGCTGTTCCTGCCCCTACAGATAGCCCATGGTGGCATTTTATGAAGTGCAGCCCTCAGCTGAGCAGCCTTTGTCCGCCGCTTAATGATATGAAAAACTTGCTGAGGGGCTTGAGTGGAGCTTGAACTGGCTGAGCAGTGTTACCTGGCTTATCTTTCCAAGGTAACTGCTGACCTTTCACTATCTTGAGTCCTCAGCTCACAGCGGGGGAGAAGCTGATCTCCGGCTGAGGAAGCCTGATTTGCACCATAATTTGGGGACCATTTCCATTTCTGCCATCCTGTTGTCGAGGTGGGCTTCCTCTCTGATGGCTGTGCTCTCCTTTCGCTCTCTGCTGCCTTGGCAGAGAGCTGAGAAGTCTTTCATATGGTGATTGCGACATTAATTACTTTAATTTTTGTGTTAATTTAATTTTCCTAGAGCTGTCTGCTTCTGGCAGCCTGGCTTTGTTTTGCTCGTGTGAAGTGAGGGACTGAAGTGGTGACTGGCAGTTCTCAGCTACAGCCAATTGAAGCGTGCACAAAAGAGATGAATTGATGCCTCCAAACGGTTTTATATTTATATTTATAAAACCTCAAAAGGTTTTATATTTTTCAAGATGAATTTGTATATTTAGTCACTTGGTTCAGTGTTTATTTTCTAGGGGCCTTGTCTGGATTTCTGAGGGACCTGGGTTTGCCATTAGAGACACGTTGTTGACTTACTGCTCTTGGGCAGGGCCTTGGTAGCTGGTGGAGCGAGTGGTTTGCATTTTTGACATAATCAAGACAATTTTTTAAATACGAACCTCACTTCTAGCAGATCTGCCATGATCAAGGTTGATACAAGGTTAGTTTCTGAAGTGTGTAGTGCTCCTGGGTTTTGTGTGTGATCTTTCTGTTTGTACTGTCAGTTAGGGGGAGTAGAAAAAAAATGATGTATCTTTTTTAAAATTCTCAGAGAAATGTGTTTATGAGGAGGGAAATCACCTGCTTTTATCTTCAGTTGTTGTAGACTCTTTCTGGCAAGTAACTTGCTTTTCTGGTAGCAGGGCAGAAAATGAAACAAGAACATTTACTCCTTGAAATAAGACCTTTGTGGTTTTAAGATTATATTTGTGTCTCATTTGACAGCATGACAGGAATGGAGACTGAAACAGCACGAGACAAAGCCATGGAAGAGGAAAGCACTGAGCAGAAAAAGGAAAGAGAGAAGAAGAAGAGGTCAAGAGTTAAGCAAGTGCTGGCAGATATAGCCAAGCAAGTGGATTTCTGGTTTGGTGATGTTAATCTCCACAAAGACAGATTTCTTCGAGAACAAATAGAGAAGTCCAGAGATGGGTGTAAGTTTATTTTCAGTGTACTTCAGCAAACACTTGGGTTTCACTTTGTTCTTCCCTCTATTGCTGGTAACAGTGACAGGTTGTTTTGAGGTGCATGTCTTCTCCTGGGAAAGGCAGGAATTCCATGCTGGAAATCAGCATCAGCAGCTCAGGAGGCAGAACTAGTACTATATTTTAAAATTTTTATTTGTTCTTTCTCTTCTCCTGAGAAAGACATCTGCCAGGGTAGAAATGGCTGTTTGGGAGACCTGATTTTCCTTTCTCATTTTGAGATAATTTTAAGAACAAGCCATGAAACAAGAGTCATTTTGCTCTCCAAACTGGACTTGGTTTGCAGGGTGGATAGGTGCAGAAATTAAAATGTCACTCGAATGTGTAGGCAAGCACAGGTATTTTGTAAATTTTCTCTCTACAAGAAATTACTTGTTTGCTTGTAGGGTAACTGTCAGTCTTTTCAGACAATTTTTATGTGGTTGTTTGGACTTTTCTAAAGGCTCCCTTAAATAATTAATAAAGTAATAAGTAAGTAAAATTTACCCTACATTTTCTAGAGATACTAGAAGTGTTTAAATTTTTATTAAAAAAAATTAATACATAATTTTCTGTCGAGGTTTTAGCAGCGTGTCTGATTGAAACTGAAGCTCAAGCAGGGGCTCCGTGTTGGCAGCACTGAGTTAAATACTCAATGAGTGCTTGAAGGAGAGGCATGTTTTCAATGCAAATTGTTTTTGTGCTGTGAAACTACCTCAGAAAGGGGGGGTTCTTCCTTTCTTTTCAAAGACAACAGTTATCGGTGGGGAGGTAAAAGAACAAAATTCCTTTGACAGAGGTTAGCACAAAAGAAAATTAAATTTAGGTGTACTTAAAACTTAAATTTTGGCGGTAAAAATTTTCTGTGAATCCCTGGTTGAATACTGCGCTTAGAACTTGCAGATTGTTTCACAAGAGAACAAGTGGATTAGAACACACCTGATTTCATAATCACACTTCTTTTCCCCCCCCAGATGTTGACATATCACTTCTTGTTTCTTTCAACAAAATGAAAAAATTGACTACTGACGGGAAGCTGATCGCTCGGGCAGTGAAAGGCTCTTCCATTGTAGAGGTATTTAACATCTCACCCTTCTGTATTTACCAGTGCTGGAAAAATACTGATGGGGTGCTGAAGTGTGCAGTAATCTCATGGAAAATGCGTTTTTCTCCCTCCTTTCAGTTGGACTTGGAAGGAACCAGGATCAGGAGACGCCAGCCCCTGGGCGAGAGCCCGAAGGACGTGGACAGTCGCACTGTCTATGTGGTAAGGCTGGACTTGTGTGTGCTGCTGCCTTGTTCCTTCCTAGCTATGGAAACTCCATAGTGCATCAGGGTTTTCCTTGGCTGCTGCCGATTGTGCAGCAAAGGTGAAAGGAATTGATGAAGCAAAGGCAGGTGAGCAAGAGCTCAGGGTGACTGTGGCAGGAAAGGGCTTCATTTGGTGCATGGATTTCTTGTGCCAGCTTGAATCATTTTAAATGCCGAGCAAAGTGCAGCTTGCCAGGCTGAAAAGGTGCAATTTCATTGCACTGAGCTACTGCTGTGTTCACTGGGATTTTTAATGCCATTAGAGGAGCACCAGTGGTATCAAGAAATATTTACCCATTACATTAATGTATTTAAAGCTTTCTAATAACAACTAAATTAGCTTCATCAAACAGGATCTAGCTGCATTCCCAAGTTTATCAGGGTACTTAAAACAGCATTATCTGTTTATGAGATCTGTTACTGCAAGTGCCTCTGGTTTGTACACAGGAACACCATTCTTTTGAAGGCAGACTAGACCTGAAAAATTTTAATTATCCTCCTAATGGCACACTGTCCTGTGGCTACCTCTGGAATGACTGCTTAATTTAAATGAAAATAGCTTGTGCTGATGGGATAAGTCTGCATCTCACCATGGTATTTCAGCCCTGTCAGAGTGAAAAAGCTGTCACATTGTGGAGCCAACTAAGTGGTAGATTGGGAAGACTTCTGATGGTTGAGCTTTTGCTTATTTAAACCATGGACAATTTCATTTACTAGATTTGAAGCCACTGTGGAATTTACTTTGTCTCTATTTGCTTTTTATGACCAGTACCATTTTTGCTATGTACCTGTAGCTGTTAGCAGCCAAGTTAGTATTTTCCAGACAGCACCGAGTTTTCTGTGATAAAAGATACACAGGAATCCTGGCCAAAATTCCAGCCCATCCAGATAAGGAGGAACTGAATTGCTTTGATGATTCCTTCCTTAACAAAAGCCTGGAAAAGATGGTTGGCTTTTGTTTTATTAAATACAATGTACCAGGCTTAGTATTTTCCTAAGGTGATTACAGGTATTGCTCAGAACTCTGAAATGCTTTGTCTATATCATTTTTCGATAAGATATTCTGAGTCATGAGATACATTGTCTATGCAGAGCTGAAGTGTGTGCATAATGGTTTGTAAATAGCTGGTATGTGGCACTGGGGAGAGTAGCACTAGTCCAAGTGTTGGTAAGTTAAATTTCTATGCAATAATCTGACTTTTTATATGCTTTAACATAGACTTCACTATTATAATATTAAAACTTGAAGTAACTCGCCTTTCAACTTAAAGCCAAACCATAACAAAATGTTTTTCTGAGGGTGGCAAAGTTTATGAAAAAGGAAAATCTGAATGTGATAAGTGTTTCCCTACAAGGAGAACCTTTTAGTGCAGTAACTTGTTGTGAAAAAAATGAAATAGTGCCAACACTGTTGCTGTTTAGGCATGAATCTGAGAGTGGAATTTTAAAGTGTTCCGTTGGGTCTAGTGAGAAATCGGTGTGACACGATTTCTGTTTGACTGGGGAGGGGAAATGCTGAGCTCAGACATGATGTCTGCAAGCTGCTCAAACGTGTTCCTATATTAAGGACTTTCTGTTAGTAAAAATCAGACAGTTTTGTCATCCAAGAAGCTGCCTAAAAGTTTCTGCTCATCTGATGAATTAAGCTCTAACTGCTAAACTTGAAAATATCGTCTACTGGTAAAAGTTTTATCAGTAGTGACACTCTACTGGCCCTCAGAAATTCTCTCTGTGATACCTGCCTGCATTACCACCAAAAATAAATACCTTGTGCTTTGCAAAGGGTAGTTTGGGACATGCCAGTCCAGGTATTTGCTCCAAGGTTTTAAATTTACCAAGAGATCTTGTGTTGCAAAGATCCAGCTGCAGGTGAGGCCTTGGTATCTGTCATGTGAGGAAAATAAGCATCTAAGTATGTAATGTGTTTGTTATAGGTATATGAATAATTAGAGATCTGTTCTCAGGTCAGTTTTTACTACCTGGATACTTTGCCTCTCAACATTTTGACATCAAACTTCAATTTTTATTTTTTTTTTCCTCCTTTAGGAGCTGCTTCCCAAAAACGTCAATCACAGTTGGATTGAGCGGGTGTTTGGGAAGTGTGGCAATGTCGTTTACGTCAGTATCCCCCGGTATAAAAGTACTGGGGATCCAAAGGGCTTTGCTTTTGTTGAATTTGAGACTAAAGAACAAGCAGAGAAAGCCATCGAGGTGAGTGCTGGTGCCTCTGCTGCTGACATTGCTCCTGGTGTCACGTTGTGATATGAGTGGTGTGCTCTTTCCTAGGACACCCACTGAATCTTAGAGAAATTTCAAAACATCACCATTTAAAAGCTTCATTTAACAGGAGTTAGTTCCTCTTTCCTGCTCCCAGACCTATAATCAGTGCCACAATTCTTTAAAGGTTTAATTCTATTAATAACCTGAAGACTTAGAAATATAATGGTGCTTTTTTGTTTTTTTCTTTTGGTAAGTAATTTAGTTGGCCACTCTTGGCGTCTTTTACAGAAAGAGTTCTCTGTGTAACAATAAGTGATGTTTGAATTTCATCAAGTAAGCGTGGTCATACCTAATTTTCTGTATTGACATGTGATTTGAAAGTTTTTATGCATTGAAATGTGATGAGGATTGCTGGTTTTAACTTCAATGCAGAGGCTTTAAAGAAAGTATGATTTTGTAGTGTTATCTTGTTCTCAATTTCCTTCTTGTAGTTTTTGAATAATCCACCAGAAGAAGCGCCACGGAAACCTGGGATTTTCCCCAAAACAGTAAAGAATAAACCAGTCCCTACACTGAATTCAAGTGAAAACACTGTAGTAGGTGAGTGTTACTGAATTATTGGGATCAAGGAAGTGTTATTAAGTTACTTGGGTCAGTTTTGTGCCTCAGCTTCTGAACAGAAAATTCTCACCTGATGTGTTACTGCAGTTAAATTTCATGTGTCTTAAAAGCTTTTGATAAAAACAATTCACATTACTGCATTTTGCCAGCATGGGCTTAAGTATGAAAAACCTACTGTAATTTACAAACCAGTATCATAGATTTGTGTTGCAACATCATCACTAAAACATTTTCCCTCTTCTCTGGTGGTGTAAATAAAATTTCCCAGACTTCAAACACCCTTCCATCTCTTTTCTAAGACTAAAGATAAATCACATTAATATTCCTCACAATTATCACCAGTTCTTTTGTTATACTAGCAACTGTTAAGTGGAAACAAAAAAATTGGAAATCAAACAGTTGATTTTCAAACCCTTGCTTTATACCCAGATTTTTTCTCATCTTAAAACAACCAGGAGAAACTTTGTGTGCATCTCTTGCATAGAATAACCCAATTTATCATATGTGCTGCTTTGATTGTTTAAGGAAATAATCTAATCTAGTGTTTAATCATGGGCAGTTTTAAATACTGTGTTTTTAATCCAGAAGAGAAGAAAAAGAAGAAAAAGAAGAAGTCCAAAATCAAGAAAGAGAGCAATGCACAGGCAGCTGCAGAGCCCAAGGAATCAAACAGTAACACTACAACAGAGCCAGAACCCAAGCCTAAAAGACACAGGACTCCATCAGAGTGTTCTGAGATGGAGGGAACTGAGACTCCCAAGCAACCCTCCAAAAGGGAGAAGAGGAAATGGGACAGGACAGAGAGCGCAGAGGTAACCTGGGAAAGCAGGCCAGGAAAGAGAAAAAGAACCACCTCAGGAGATGGTGAGACATCAGCTCCAAAAGTTAAGAAAACTGCTGAAAAAGATGAAGTTGAAACAGTAAAAGAAGAAACAACAGAGGCTCCAAAAGATTCCAATGGTAAAAAAATCTTGCCTGTTTTTATTATCGTGATTGCTATGCATGAATTATAAGGAATGGTAGGTAACCCTTAAGGATGAGCAGTGATGGGCTGGATATATTGGAAGCCTTTAGATCAGCTTGGGCATATGAGTGTTCCCTGCAGTTAAAATTAAACCTGGTAAGGAGGGACTCTAAGGAGAGGAGCTACACAGGCAGTGAGGAAGAACTTGCAACACCAAAGCAGGGAAATCTAATCAGAAGTCAGAATAGTTCAAAGAAGTTCATATCAAGAGAACCTGACTGAAGTAAAATATGAGTTAAACAGAGAGGCTGGGCAAATGGAGACAGCACAGGAATCTAGATAAATAAATTAAAATACAAAAGGGGAAAGGTAATGACCCGTTTGTTCCATGAGATAAGAAAAGCTGCATTGAAATGCGATTTAGTGTGAGAAGCCAAGTAAACTGAAGTAGTCAATGAAATAGACTAGAGAAGTAGTTAATGCAAAGAGTCAGTAAATATTGAACGTGGTTTTATTGTAGCATTTAACTATCCGTGTTTGAATTAAGTGTTTTCATTTGAACTGTTTTAATGTAGAAGTCTCTGCAGAGGAAGACAAAGACAAAAAAGACACATCCCTTTCCAAATCTAAAAGGAAACACAAGAAAAAACACAAAGAAAGACACAAAATGGGTGAAGAAGTAATTCCCCTCAGGGTGCTCTCCAAGTAAGTGACAAATAATCTGTTTTCTGTGATTTCACTGAATTGCTTGATTTTTTATTTCTCAATAGTAGTGGGAAATAGTTGGCTGGCTTTGTAAAGGGACCTCCTGAATGAGACCAATGCTACCAAAACCCCCTAAGTTTTTTCAGTTGCCACACCTACTGTAATTATAAAATAAATCCAAAAGGTTTTATTTACCAGTTTAATCTTGTGCTATGTCAGGCCTCCTAAGTTTTATTATATACCTCGGGGATATTGTAAACATTGTTGCTTTGTGGTACCACGTTTTTAATGTTAAGATGTTTGGATGTTCAGGATTTCCTGCAGCATGCAGTTTTTTGTCACTTGTTTTGTATACTTTATTGACATTTTATTGCTTAAAAATTGAAAATCACCATATTTCAAACCTTTGAAATTATTTATTCCTGAAGTCTTGGTATGTCTCACAGTCCATCACCATTGCTAAAGTGCAATTCCAATTTTTTATACAACAGAGTTGCATATTAGCAACAGTATTAGCCTGTAGCAAGGAGATTGAAATACCAGAGCTTGAGTCTTCATTGCTTGATGTGTAGGATTCTGCCAACCTTATAAGTTTTGGGGCTTTTAGGAGTCACCACAACTAAAACATGGAAGCACTTACTTTTTAGGCATCCAGCAAGTACCTCCATGTTAAAGTAGAGGGGGTCCTTGCCGCCTTGTGCTGTAGGAACAGATATTTCATCATTTGATACATTTCCAGGGGAAAGTGTTGAGGTTAAAAGGATTCACCACCACTAAAACATGGAAGCACTTACTGTTGTGAGCCAAAGCAAGCACATCCACATTGAAGTCGTGGGGGTCCTTCAGGAGGGAAACTAGCATGAAATTGAAAACAAAAACGCAGTAATGAAAAACATACATGCACATGCCCTTGAAGAAGCCTTTGAAGATTAGGATCCACCGCCACTGAAACATGGAAGCACTTACTTTTTTAGGCAGCAGGTACCTCCATGTTAAAGCAAAGGGAGACCTTTAAAATTAAAAATCGCTTCAAATGAACATTAGCCCCTTAGATTGTAGCTCTTGGAAAAGATCTGCTCACAGATCAACTTCTTTTTTTTCCCGGATCTGAAGGTCCAAAAATCTTGAACTGAAGTGCAGGCCAAAAAATAAATATAATCCCAGATGGCGTTTCAGGTTTGCGATCAGGATTCACCTCTACTAAAACATGGAAGCACTTACTTTTTCTAAATCACAGAAAGCACCTCCATGTTAAAGTAAAAGGGGTCCACATAGAAAAAAAAAAATAAGGTTCTCGACGCAGCTGGTCCTTTGCCATCGGCATCCCGATCAAACTGTAACAAACAAAAGTTTTGGTTGAAAGTTATTCAATTGTAGCAAAGGGGTAAAGTGTTTAGAGAGTGTAAGCATTGCAAAATACTTGCCTGACTCATTCCCCACGGTCTCCTCTTCCTTCGCGTAAAGTCAGAGTTACTCCTCGGGCCTGTATTTATACCAAACCTTGCTATGGGATGGTGTTGCCTTTTTATCTCCAAGAATCCTTACGTTGGTCTTTTGTTATTTTAATGCCTTTGCTCTGTTGAGAATGTAT
The DNA here is from genome assembly GCA_017589585.1 of Phylloscopus whistleri. NCBI lineage: Eukaryota > Metazoa > Chordata > Aves > Passeriformes > Phylloscopidae > Phylloscopus > Phylloscopus whistleri. The sequence goes on from JADMLD010000092.1 coordinate 2,016,085, forward strand.
GATCCTGGGTGAGTCTGGATGCTTTTTTTGAAGTATACAGTTGTCGCTGTTAACAGCTAAAACCATTACCACAAGATATCCTCCTCTTTAAAAATCCTCTATCAGCTTGTTTGATAGCACAGATTAGGGTAACAATGAGTCGTTCTCACAGTGGCACTGCGGGCATTGTGTTGCTGTGGAGCAAAGCTCTCGCTGTTTGCAGAAACATCTCCATGTTAAATGTATGTAAATATATAAACTGCTTCCATGGGGGGGTATTTTTTAACCAAAATGCATTTGAATAGTGAGGAATGTCCTTATCTCGGTAGGGTTTTGGCGAATTCAGCCCGTTGTTGATTTTCCATCAATGATTTTTTTCTAGAAAATGAATGACTGATTCTTAGTGTAGTGACACAGGAGTGGGTTCACTGAACTAATGCAGCCAATTGAGAGTTCACTGTCTCTGAATTAACTCTGAATTTGGGGCCTGTGCTCTGTGTAGTCCCAGTGGAAAACGCAGTTTACCAAACTCTTCTCTATGCCGTCTGAATATTTAAAGCAAATTTGAAAGCCATTCTGTTGGAATGATAGCTTGATGTTGTTGGAACTCTCTGAAGCAAAGTCATGGAAAATTGGGTTAGGGACAAAATTGAATTTGACCGAAGTGCAGGGAGATCTCCAGTGGCAGAATGGTCTGCACTGTTCACCAACTCCACCTAAAGCTGTTTGTAACCTGTTAGATTACATTAAGTTTCTAAACATCAGTTTCTTGTTTGCAACTGACGTCCTGTGCCTGTGTTGCTGCTTTCAGGACTGAGTGGATGGATTTGAAGCAAGAATATTTGGCCCTGCAGAAAGCCAGTATGGCCTCCCTGAAGAAAACGATGTCTCAAATCAAACCTGAGCCCGTGGGGGAGATGGAGACGGAATCTGGTGTGCAGAAATCTGAAAATGACAAAAGTAATCCTGGGTTTTGTCTTGTTTTCTTCGTGTTTCTTGTATGCAGACAGAAGTGGTGCAAGACCCTGGTCTTGCAGAAACGCTGCCACAAGGTTTTATTTTGTAAAATGCTGCTGTTTCCTCAAAATGTCAGATAGTAAAGTAATCCTCTCCCTGTATTTGGGTGGATTTGGGACTAAGGAGTTAATAATTAAATACTGAAGTGATTTCAGCATATTTCAGTAGCACTTCCCAGGCTTACGGATATATTTAAGCAATTTTAATTATAAAGCCTCAAAGAGGTAAATCAACCATCAGCTTTCTTTGGTGCTGCAGCTTGGACCCGACCTGCTTGGGTTTAACTGTACCAGAGGTATTAAAAAACAACAGCTTGAAATTGGGTCTGTGGATAAGAAGAGCTTTAAAATTTTATCTTCGTAGTTCAATTTTTACTTTTTTTTTTTCATGTTTAGAATTATTCTTTATTTGTGCTGAATACTCTGTGCTTCTCTTCACTAACTTCAGCACTGATGTTCCAGTGGCCCTCTGCATGTTTTTAACCACTCTAAAACTGCGGGGTTACTGTTGGTACATATAAGATGTCTTTACAGGAAGGACCTTATGGACTGTAAAAATTTCTCTAAGACTTTATCTTAAGATTTTATCTTATCTGTTTCTTTTACTAAAATTGATTTGAACCTATGGACAGTCTTGATCCGTCGTTTAATAAACCTCAATCTGCAGCAACAATATTTGATTGCTGTTTACATTGTTACTTCTGTGCTTTCATAATATCTTAATTTTTTCAACCTAATAAATGTAAAACCATTTTGTATTTCCCTCCTGCTCCTGTTTTTAACTTGATCAGCCACCAGTGAAGATTGTGCCCCTCCCGCCAAGGCCAACACAATGGGCCCTCAGTTTGTCAGCGGAGTAATTGTGAAGATCATTAGCACCGAGCCCCTGCCGGGCAGGAAGCAGATCAAGGTAATGCCTTTGTAACCTCAGGGTAGCTGTTAGCCTTTCCTCTTACCCTGCCCCCCAAATGTTTGAATATGGAATACCATTTCACCCAGTCTCACTGATTTTTTTTTTTTTTTTAATCTCTTTGGCCAGTAGCTGAGTACAAATTCTTCTTTAGTATCTGTTAATGGCAGATTTTTCAATGGCAAAAAAGGCTGAAGGAGGATGTTTCAAAGTAAAAGCAAGCCTTTAGTGTGCTTGGAGCAATGTCAAGTTTATAATGAAAATATTGAGGAGAATAAGCAATGCTCTAGTGCTTTCCAGTTTAAAAAAAAAGGAGCTGGAGACTGCTTCAGTGTGCTGCATTTGTCACTGTGCCAGTCATCCTGACAAGAGAGCTATAAAAGTATACCTGTGGGGGTTTGCAGAAGTTTATGGTGTTTTTATCATTAACGGGAATTTGGGGGCAGGAAAATGCTCTCTGCATAAGAAACCAATTTTCTTTATTTCAGAAGGAATTTTACAATGACAAAAACTCCATTTCAGGGAGAGTGACAGCAGCAGAACTTGTTGATTCAGTCTCTTTTTTCCTAATGCAAGTCCTCGTTTTTCTCCGTTTACAAAGTGGTTAGATACCTTCAGTTTTATGTGATGACGCAATCCAAAAGCGACAGACATTATTTCTTTTTAAGGAAAATACTAGTTTTAAGCTGCATCCTTTTGAAATGGAAATATTAAGAGTTTTCCAAAGGAAATAACAGGCTTTTTCCAGATCCTGAATTTTTCCGTTAATGTTACGCAGGAGTTTTTCTTTCCCAAATTGCACTTTAGGATGAGAAACAGCTGGAAAGAATTTGAACAACTTCACCTCAGGTTGGTTCACATACCCAGTCCACTCAGGACAATGAGAGAATGGTTTAAAATTCGAGTTCTGATACTGTTTATCAAACCTTTGTAACTAGGGAGGCCACTTAGAGTCACCCGGCTGCTTGCAAGTATGTGAGGCTTGGTGTGAACATGAACCAAAGCAACGTGAGAGACTCTCTGACTAAAAACCCTCATCTCACTGGTGGTGGGGTACAGCTTCATCAGCCTGATCTTTCTCCCTGTGTCTGAAGGCAGCTGTCTGAGTGCTGGAGGCACAGAGGGAGTGTGGTGCAAGTTGTGCCTGTGACCTCTGAGAGCCTCTTTGACTGCAGGATACACCTTACTGGGCTGTCTGTGTCACACCTTGATATGCTGTGGGCAACAGGAAAGCTTAGGATTTAAACAGCAGAAAACTTAAATTCTTTTGATATTTCTTTCCTTTTTGGTTTGTTTTTTTTTTTTTCCTGGCCATACTAGTTGCATCATTTTGTGGAAGGCAGAAGTGCAACCAGACCTGGCTTTGCTGTGTTACTGGGCTATCAGCTGCAGCAAACTGCCACTAAGCATTGCTTTCAGGCCTGTTTTTTTCCCTCAGACTTCCAGAACTGACCTGCATTTCTCGATGTGTGGAAGCAATTACGCATGCCACCCCATTTGGAAAGGTCTTTGCAGTGTAGTTTAACTATTATTTTGATGTTTTAATTTTACACTTCACTGCTTCCCTGTTTCGCCCTTAAGGTGCTCCTCAAAGCAACTAACTTTTGCCAGCTCCAGCAGACTCTTTGGTTTGTTTTATTTTTCCATGAAATGATGACTTTGGGATAGAATAAGGCTGTAAAGTAGCTTTTGTTGGCTCTCAGATGATCTTAACAGTGTTACCACTTAATTTTTGTTTTGTTTTAAGGCTGCCCTTGGTAGTGGAGGGTTAAAAGCAGTGTGTGATTCCTGAATAGAAGCATCTTACTTGAGCTTCCTGCTGTGAACAAAATTAGGACTAGGAATGTGTGGTCCTACCTAATTTCCCTAACAGCAGGAATTACAAGTGAGGTACTTCATCTGCAAGAGCATTTGTGACTCTTCTTCCTTCAGCTGTCAGTGAAGATTTTCAGGCAGAGGTCATTTCATAGAGTTGTTCTACTACTGCTCCTTTCTCAAGTAATCTGCCTTGCATGAGCTTGCTTTAATGCATTTAATGTGTAGAATCAAGTTTGGTGTTTTTCTGTTAGGCTGAGATCTCTCAACGTTGTAGTACACAGTTTTTACTTTCGAAAAAAATCAGATACAGTGTTGAAATAAACAGGTGATGCTCCATTAGTAAAATGATACCATAACATTTCCAGGAATTACTGCTTTAAATTGTTAATGGGAGGGCAGGATGAGAGATAGATGGGTAGATGTTGCAGGCTCATAAATCAGAGCTCAGTTATAACCTTCTTAGGAAAAAAATGTTAATTCAAAACTCTTTGACAAGAGATTGATCGATTAAATGACAAAGTTCAGTTACTGCCTCCTACTTCATGACCTTTTTGAAAATGTTAATGACCTCCAAATGGAATGGTCAAAAGTCACTCTTTTTAAGTTCTCTTTTTGAAGGCTGATTTATGGTGTGTGTTGTCCCATGCTCTGACAGGATGCTCTGGCAGTGCTGGCTGAGGTGGCTTATGTTGACATGCTGGAGGGAGACACCGAATGCCACGTCCGTTTTCAGACTCCTGAGGATGCACAGACTGTCATGAAATCATACAAAGAAATACAGATCAAAAACAACTGGAAATTTGAAGTTCTCACTGGTAAGACTTCTTTTTTTTTCGTGGAGGTACAGGAGAAGCCTTAATTACTGTGAAAGGGATTGTTCCTGGTGAATTTATGGATATATTTAGATATCTCAGGAGAAAAAGATTGCATGTTTTGTTGGTTCTTTTTTCTGAGAGTCTTCTCATTTTGCAACTACTGTGAAACTGATAAAACCAAAAGGGATTTTATAGCACCATTCAGAGCAAAATGATGATTTTTGCTTGCTATTACAAACTTAATTCTGTTCTTTTTAGATGGATTTGCTTCACTTTCAGTGGCAAAGGACTATAGAACTTCATTCACATTTCAGCTTTATGAATAGAACATTCTGATAATGCAAAAGAATTTTAAATGAAGACTTTCTTGAAAATACTGAGCATATGTGTGAAATGACATGGCAAGGACTTAACAGCATGGGTACACTTAAAGTGGGTTTAGCACTTAGCTACTAATGGATCTTTATTTTTCAGGAAGTTGAATAATTTAGGCCAGAATAAGAAGGGTTCCTTAGGGCTCTACTTTTCAACTTCTTTTTCTTTCTGAAATTACTGTGCTGTTCAAAATTTGTCTCTTGGATCAGACTGGATTCGTTTGCCAATTGTGGAGAAGCCTCTATGTGGGATTGAGGGATGGGAAAAAAGAGGAGGTCTGTCAAAATTGGTGTATTCATAAAACTTTTGTATTTGAGAGGTGCACCAAAAATTGTAAATATGGGGGAAAAAAAACAGGTTAAACAATCAATATGAAATTGCCTCATCTGTATCCAAATATTTTACCCTGGTCCTGCCTAAACCCTTGTTTAGGACCCATCTGTGGGTGCAGGGATGTAGATGCCAGTTAAGGATTGCAGGAGGAGAAGCTTTGATGGAAGCATTAACCTTCATGATCATATCAAAGTTAATTGAAGTTTGAGACTCAGTGAGTGCTGCTAATGTCATTTGGAGATAGATTTGTCTCCTGTGTGCTCTGTGTTCCAGAGATCCAGAAATAACCTCAAATTTTGTCTTCTGCAGCTGTGTGCTCTGTGTCTGTCTCTGGTTTTGTGTCCTTACATAAGAGTGTAGTAGGAGATTAGGAGTAAGCACTACATTGTAGGAGCATTCCATTCATAGTCTTAAGATTTATTTTTTTTCTAACTGGCTCATTGAAATGAGAATGGAAAAGCTTTCCAGGAATGCACAAGGGACTCACAGTAAAGATTTTTGTTTTTCTTGGTGGCAGAAGGTGAGAGACGAAAAGGAAAGAATCTTTAATGCTCCCTACAGCAGGGACTAAAGATTTCCCAGTAGTATTTTAGTCCTTTCAGGATCTGACTTTAAGTATCTTCAGCTTGGCATCTGGCAAGATGGTGAGCATCTGTGATCACGTTTAGATGTTAACTTTTGTAGGAATCTTTTCTGAGATCCTACAGAAACTTCCCTGTGGCTGAAGATGAACCCTGAGACCGTGCAAAATGATACCACAGAATTCCCACTGTGATAATTACATCACAAACCAGAAGGAATAGTGGCAAACTGCTGCCTCCCTGCAAAGCAGCTGCTGAGAAAAGCTGCAGAATTTTTTGCTTTTGTATTGCTGCCTATGTTCAAATATTCCTGAGAGCTCATGAATTCCCCAGGCAATGGTTTTGGTGAAACAAAATAGTCCCAGTTGTTCTAACAGTAATTACTTTTATTTCTTTTCCCTTCCTGTTTGGTAGTTGTTTAAATGTGTCAGAGGTTGAGTACATCAGCAAACCAAAGGGGCCTGCATGTGCTGTGGTGGAACTTCAGCTAAAACTCAGCTCTTTTTGCTGGTGACAGGTAGTGAGCAATTCTATATGGCTTCTGTGCATAGGAAATTTAAGACTCCTGGGGAAGCACTTGTTGGGTTTCCCTTACAGGTGCTTTCATCAGTGTTTACCTCTCATCCACTTCTCGTGGCTACATTTATTGACATTCCTCCATGTCACTTTTCCCAAGGTGACCATGAACAACGTTACTGGCAGAAGATTTTGGTGGACAGACAAGCTAAGCTGAACCAGCCTCGAGAGAAGAAGCGGGGTACTGAGAAGGTAACCTGCTTTTTCATGGCTTTTTCCTCTACAGCCACCGTTGAAAACCTGACACATGCTCCACGTGTTTTGATACTCTGTGTATTTAATTCTGGTAAATCACTTCCTACTGACTTGGCAGCAGGGTTTTACAGCCACAAAGTAGAGAGTGTGCCTGTCCTGCTCCAGTTGACAAGTTCAAGGCTTGTCATTACAGGGACAATTGGAGAAAGTTAAGTCCATGACTAAAGGCCTGAACTTAATTTGTAAGCTGGATTTCTTCTGAAGCCCTGTTTGGGTGAGCTCATTAATAAGTTAAGTAGTCTCGATGTGCTCTAGTGAAATCAAATGTAGTGCTACACTCTTAAATCTCTACTATGACCCAGAAAATAATTTTCTTGAGAATGACTCTCATTTCCCTCACGATTAACCCAGTTTTATCTGTGCTGTGGCAAATGCTGGTGTGTTCCCAGAGTGGTTGGGAGCCCGTGCCCCAGTGACTGCTCTGACCCAGCCCAATCTGGGTGTTGCTGCTGTGCAAGCATCCATAGCTGTACAGCTTCCAGTGCCAAACTGGGGAATTGCAGCCCTCTCCTCGCTGTGCCTGTCAGGCTGCAGCTCTGAGGCAGTGTTGCAATGAACTTGCAGGCTGCAGCCTCTACTCCAGCCCCAGCAGATCCTTCCAGGCATGAAGGGTTCCTCGGTTAAGCCAGTCAGATCCCTGACTTGACAGAGAGGAGCCAGAGAGTATTGCACAGACGTTTTATTGCCAGGTTTGCTTCACACACACTCCAGATAAGGTTTCTGAGTTGGCTTTAGCCTGAATTTTTTTTTTTTTTTTCCTGTGGCTTGCAAAACTTCAGAATCATCTGACCTTAATTATTTGTTGTTGACTTTGGAGACTCTTTGTTTCCTGGAAGCTAGCAAAAAAATATTGTCCCATATAAAATGGAAAATAAGTATTTCATTGACCTAAAGGAGCAGCAGTGGTACAGGTCAAACCCTTATCTTCTACAAGGAATATTTTACCTGTCTTTTATCCTGTTTGTGTGAATGTTCTTCCAGAGATCCTGCAGACACATATGCTGAGTTTTTTTAAACAAAGATGTGCATAAAGGTCTAATTTAATTTTCTTGAAAGCCTAAAAATGGCATTTTTTCAAGCCATTATTCTTTATTATAAGCACAAAGGGAGTTTGAAAACGACAGCTTTAGAACCCTTTTTTGATTGCCACCATTTTTTTTAATGTACTTTTTAAACCAAAGGTGCCAGTGAGACCTTTGACTTTAATTTCGACTGTAGGAGCCCTTGCTCTCCAGTTTCTCTTCTTCATCTTTTGAAGATTGGTATTTGTTGACCAAGCTGGAGTAAATTTGGCAGTGATGTACCTCATCTAGGCTTGCAAATGCATCCTTGTGCTGCCATTGTTAGGCAGAACCGAGACAGTTTGTAAACTGCTGCTCCTTCCCCCTGCCCATCACCTTGCCACACAGGGAGGTGTGAACTTCAAAGCCAGGGGATTCTATTTGAATGCTAATGCTGTTAAGCAAAACATCAAGACAAGAATGCCTGGCTGCAGTCAGTAAGTCTTTAACCCCTTCCTTACTTTTTGACAGGCTGTGTTCCTGAAATATAGACTGCCAATAAAAAAAAAAAAAAATCTGTTCATTAATATTTTCCCATTTGAAAATATTTCCTTAGTACTTCCAAGGTGATTTCTTTTGAAGGTCTCAAAGGTAGAAAGAAAAGTAATATAATAATTCATAATTAAGCATCTTCAGTAAAATGTTCCATTAGTGTGCCTTTCTTGTCAAGGTCTATTCTGTTAATAACGTTTTGAAATCCCTTACAAGATTCTATAGTGGGGCTTTTTGCCTGTCAGCTGCTTTATGCTTGGAATTAAGGCATCTTATACTTTATTTGAATCAGTGTTGAATGCATGGGCTGCATGCCATCACAGGCAGCACACAGCGTTGGAGTTTAGGCAGTTTGAGATTCCTCTTTTCCGTGTTTTCTAAAAAGTCCAGGCCTACTCAGCTTTCCTCAGGGTGAGGGTTAGGGATCACTGCAGCAGATGGCTGGTGCAGTGCCCCAAACCAAAGCAAGTGGTAGAGATTTTACTTCCTCTGGCATAGTTCCTGCGGTAAACCAGATGTCCAAAAGAGATAGGATATCCCAAGGTTCCTCAGAAAAGGCCTGGCCATCCTTTGGAGTGAAAAAGGTGTCCAGTCTCTTTCCCCAGTAAATTGTCACCAGCCTGCTCCCCTCTGCCACCCCTGCCCAATCCATCTTCCCTTTTGTCTGTCCAACTGCCTGGTAAAACCACCTCCCTGAAATACTGATACAGATGGAAAACTTCCAGCCAGAACTGCTTTTTTTAGGGCAGTGCCACTTTATTCAGACCTAAAGCAATTCATCAGTCTGCAGCCTTAAACTCCAGACCGATTGGAGTCTCCCCTTGCCAAAGCCAAGGCGTGAGTGCCTGCAAGCTTCCCCCTTGGATCCTCATCTCCTGGGGGGAGGTGCTGCTGAACCTTCTAAGCACCTTGGACCCCCTTCCACAGGGGGAAGGAGGAAGTTTAAGCGGGTGGGAGGGGTGGTAGAAGTGAAAGGCATTTGGCAAGGGAGTGAGAATTGAGTATTTGTGAAGGGCTGAATAATTTGCAGTGGAAAAGGAGCACGGTGGGAATGTCTGGGCACAGCCCACTCTCCTGATAGTGCCTGGGGCTCGGGGGCTGTGTCCTTGCAAGGCTGGGCAGCTCCCACTCCAGAACACCCTTCCCTGGTTCTGTGACCCTGCTGTCTATGGAATGGCTGGATCCCTGTTTGGATTCAGGAGTAGCAGTCTGCTCACACAAAGCTGCTGGTACTGGATTGATGAGCTAGAAATGGAAATCCTTGAGGCCTCTTGCAAATCCTGGGGCACTGGAATGGAAACACTCAGCAATAGGAACTGGTCAGCTCATATCTTAGAGCTTCCCTTCCCATATTTGTTATTCTCTATCCCATATGCTTAACGAGTAAACCACTGTCCACTTCCTCTTAGGGTTGAATTATTTTAAACTGGGTTTTTTAGGCACCAGAGGATAAAAGTTAGCCATCTTTTGGTCAGTTTTGTTGCTGGAAGCTGGTTGGGAAAGCCTCAAATCTTGCCTGCCACAGTGAGTGCAGCAGCACAGCGTGCCCCTCCATGCTGTGTGCAGGACTCTGGTCATATGCAGAAGTAATAAATAATTTGATTTGTGTGTGAAATTGTTCAAATCTGGTACACTGGACTGGCTGGGTGCAAGGAACCCTTCCCCATAACACCAGCTAATATGGTGGAGTAGTCCCCAGCAGAGAAGTTGCTGTGGATTTTTTTTTTCTGTTTGGGTTTTTTGTTGTTCTTTTGGGATTTTTTTGTTTTGTGGGGGGAGGTGATGATTTTGTTTTTTGGCCTGTGGGCCTTTTTTTTTCTTTTTTTTTTTTTCCTGGTGTTTTTGCATGTATTTTTGTGCTATGTGCATTTTCTTGTGGTTTCTCATGTTGGTTTATGGTTCCTGTATCTGTGGTTTTGTGTATATTGTGATGGGTTTTGTGGGTTCTATACATGTGTTTGACTGTTGGTTTCTGTGGGATTTGGGGGTTTATATGTGCTTTTAGTTGTCTTCATGTACTGGGGCTTTGGGGTTGCTTTGAGAGGCTTGGGAGAGGTTTGATAATTTTTTCATTTGGGTCTTTTTTGGCAGGTTGCATATTTTCAGGGGTTGATTTTGGTGTTTCTTAGTGGGTTTGGGTTTCTTCTGTTATTTTTAGACAGGCTGGTGGGTTTGGGGGGTGGGAGCTCTGGGTTCTGTATGTGCTTTTGAGTGTGTTCATGTGTTGGGTTCTGTGGGGGGTTTATGTGCCTTTAGGTGTGGTGTTGTGTTGGTTTCTGAGTTTTGGGGTTTTGTGTGTGTGTTTTTGTGATGTTATGGGGAATTTGTGGTTCCTTTATGTTCTTGTGTGGGTTTGAGAGGTTTTGTGGTTCCTGTGCGTGTTCTTGTGTAAGTTTGTTGTTTCAGTGTGAATGTTTTTGCCTGGGTTTGAGTTTTTTTTGTGGCATGTGGGCTTTGTGTGTGTTTTCAGTGTGTTTGTGTATTTGTTCATGTGTGGGGTTTATGAGGCTTTTTTATTTTGTGTGTGTGTTTTTGTGCGGTTTTTCTGTGCTTCTGTGGTTTTTCTTGAGTGGGTTCATGTGGAGTTTCTGTGGTGTGCTTGGGGATATGTGGGGATTTTTCCTATTTAAAATTCCACAGTATTCATAAAGCACTTTTTTCTTCTTTTTTGTGTGTTTTAACCTTGTTTTTCCTACATCAGTAACAAAATGAATCTAATAAAAGGATAGAGTTCTTTAACTTCCTGTATGAAACTGTATTTTAGGATTTTGAAATTGCGATTTCGATGTCTTCAACCATGTTGGGAGGAAGGAGGGATAGAATATATCCATGGCTGTAAGGTCAAATACTACCAATAGAGTTTTCCTCTAATTTTCCACACCGTTTTTCCTGCTTGCAGTTGATTGCCAAAGCTGAAAGGATGAGACTTGAGAAGACCCAACAGACAAGCAAACACATTCGATTCACTGATGACAACTAACCAGGGTTGATGGTCAGCTTGGAAGTGAACTGCAGGTATTCCAAACAAAACAACACAAACCAGCCCTCACAACCACCACTGCTTACAGCAACTAAACCCAGGCCCTTGGATCCATAACTCTGCAGGCTGCAAGTGTGAAGATTTGGTTCTGAATCCCATTTTTTAATAGGCTGAATGTTTACTGCTTCTGAGCCCTTAGGTAAAGCTCTTTGGAACATGTGTGTTATGAGATCTTCCTTTAGTTCACTTCCAGTTTGTTGGGATTTTTTTTTGTTTGTTTTGTTTTGTTTTTGTATGTTTTATACACTAGGTTATAAAATAAAATGCTTGAGCATTTCAGGTGTGTATCTCTAATTCTTCCATTTGCTTTTTATGAGACTGTAAATAATAAAAGTGGTAAATGCTCCATAAACCTCTCTAGGCCTCTTTTTAGTCCATTAAGCTGTTACAAAATAGAGGAGAATAATCTTCTGTTATTTTCAAGTGGGTAGGGCTGGCAGGAAATCTGCCATTGAGGAGTCTGGAAGGAAATTTGCATGTATAAATACACACTAAACTGAATTGAGACTTCTTTATTTTTTAGAAGAATCTTCAGCAGAAGAAATAAGACTATGTTTGGTACATCTCATTACCTGCTTGCAGATAAGTGTTCAAGTTGTATAGTTCACAAGTCAGGATGGTGATTTTAATGGCTTTAAGGTATTTAATGGGAGAGCAGCAATCTGAAAAAAAAGGAAAATGAAACATGAAACTGGAGTTCTCCACAAGGTTTCACTTCGATTTGACTGCAGTCTGCTGTTGGGCAGGATTGAATGGAGAGGGAATAGCAGTGATCAGACTGGAGATAGCAAGAATACAGAGGGGAAAAGTGCAAGATAAGGGATCAACTTTCAGGGCTGGAGGGGAAGAGCTTGCTGATGGTTCTTGGAAATGGTGTATGGAGGATTCCTCCCAGAGAGCTGCAGTTTAGTCCAATTGCAGCATTTTTAATTTATTGTTATCAAACCTTTGACTCCTCTCTTTTCCTAGGTGGGGGAGAGATGGGGTGACATGGCAGAGAGGAGTTTTCATACCCAGCTGTGACAAGAATTGATCAATTAATGTCTTCTAGGCATCCAGCCTTCAAGACAGGAGGGGTTTTTGTTTGGTTTTTTTTTTTTACTTTTTCCCTTTGTGACGTGAAGGGAAAAAATAAACCCCACAGCCTACCCTGGGTAAAATGCTTGGGATTTTGCTGCTGAAATTCATTTAAGTCAAAAATATATCTGTGTTATAAATAATTTAGTTCATAAATGATTCAGACTTTTTATGTTTGGTGGAGAGCAGAACAGAACTGCAAAAGTGTGAGTTTGGGAGTTTTGCTCGTTTATTAATAATTCCTAACTTGAACACATAGGAGTCACCCTTCTGTTTCTTCACATATTTATGCAGGTTAATTCCTTACACTTGAACATCAATTTTCTTTTTCTCCTTTCTGAACCAGTGCAGCAATTTGCTCCAGCAGCGAAGGCCAGTTGGTGTTCTTCCTGAAAGAGTTAATAACAGAATTCTTGCCACTTAATTCAGAAGTCAGGAATGGAGAGGATGGCCTAGATGTTTTTACAAAGGAAGCTTGGATTCTTGGAGTGCCAGAATGGTTTGTGTATTTTTTCTTTAAGTACACATGACAATTAGTGCTGCTGCCTTTCCTCATCCTGCTATGCAGTTTTACCAGCCCAAGGATTGCATCCCTAAAGCAACTTCTGTTTGACCTCTAGGAGCTTCCCACACTGACTTTTTACTTTCTTTTTCCCCAATGAATAGATTTTATTTAGAAATTCAGGATGACACTGTAGAATTGTAGGAATTCTTAACCTTGGAGTGCTCCTTTGTTGTTGATGATTTTTCTGTCTCCCCGGACTGAGTGTTTTGAAATAACATCATACATTACCATCCATCTGCCTGGAGCAGAACCCAGCATTGATTCTGCTCTTTGTGACCCAGCACGGGGCTGAATCTGAAATTATTTTTAGCACTCATATTTTTACCTCTGTTCCACGAGTTGCAGACTGTGGCTGGCAGCAGCAGGACTGGGTTTAGAGGGATACCTGATGCTTCAGGATTACTGGTTTTCAGTAGCCAGTGGCTCCCACTCAGCACAGTATCCCACTCACATATAGTGCTGCTACCCCACTGTCCCTTCTACCTGTCCCTGCAGTGTGGAAAAGCCTTTTAACACTTGATTTTGCACCTTTGGTTAATGTTTGTTTGACTGTCCTCATCCTGCCGTCACCTGGAGCAAACCTGTTCTGCCTGGTTTATTTTACACAACTAATGCTTGTGTTTTGGGAGGATTTTCCCCCTAAGATATGCACTGTACCCTAATTTAAGTCAGACTTCAAGGCATCCTTGAAAGCCAGCAGGTAAGTAAATTATCATTTTCTAGAGGGGCTCTAAATGACATTAGAAAATTACCTTCTGATGAATGACAAAGGCACTTGCCTGTCCAGGTCCCTGAAAACATAGGTCAGTGTCATAATTGCTTTCTTAACACTACCACGGTGTCTAATGATCCCAGGCAGGATTAAATCATGGGAATAATGCTGCACAGTGCTGGAAAAATAATCAGATCAGGTATGCTTGGGTGACTTTGAGATTGCCTGAGTGTGGCAGTAATGCAGTTATCTTACCTACAAGGGATGGCTCTGCTGTGCATGGTGTAAGGAAGCTGCCAGTTCCCAGGGGGCTTGGCAGCACACAAGTTTCCCTCAGTTTAGAGCAGAGCCAGCCCAGCTCTTGTATTCATCCCTGCCTTTGCCAGGGCTGGTGCTGACAGCATACTTGGCACTCGTGGCTGTCACCCGAGTCACACCAATGCCGGCAAAACCGGGAGAAAACCAAGCAGGAGAAGCTGGGAAAGCTTTGCTGGCCGTTGCCAAGGTGACTGGTTTTGTGCTGGACAAACACTGCTGTGCTTTTCTCGCCTTGTGGCATTTTGAGTGGAACCAAACAGGCTCCTGAAGAAGCAAAACAAGTGGGAGAGGGGTGAAGGGAAGGGACAAACCAGGCACTTGGGAGTCAGTGGTGGCTCTCAGAGGGGCTACCTGGGGGCTTTCTCCCCGGGCCCTGTGCAGCCCTTGGAGGCAGTTGGCTGCCAGGAATACTGTTTCCAAATGTTTCCTGGCAGTGTGCAATCCTGGTGGTTTGTGTGAAAGAAAGCGCTTGGAATGCAGCGAGGAGTCAGTCTGATGGGAAACGCCTTCCAGTATGGTGTGATTTAATTGAGGCTGTTTAACTACCTCTTTCACCATTCTGGGCTGGAGTGGGGACTTCAGCTCCATCATATTTGGGATTTTTACTCCTTTTCCAGACTTTTCATTCCCTCTGTGGTGGTACTGCCCTTGACTAAGGTAACAACTCCTCAAGTCCTGTGCTTTATCTGGTCCTTGCTCTGACGGCCTGGGAAGGTCGGGGGCGAGGGTGACAGCCCCAGGAGGTGTCCATGGGACAGGGAGGCTCCTGCCTGGGCTGGGCTGAGGGGCCTCCCGGCACCAGCAGAGGGCAAAGCTGCTCCAGCTGTCCTGGGCTGGAGGCACAAACAGTGCTGGGGACAGCTGGGCTATCCCGTAAGTGAAGCTCTCTACTTGTATTTTGGGCAAGAAGAATGGTCCATTTCTCCTACCCCCCGAATAATGTATGGTGCAGATATGGTTAAATACCTTTTTACCTCCGTGCCTTATGCAATTTTCTGCTTTGTTTTGGTTTGTTTTTCCCCCACCGTGGCTGGTGCTTCTCTTTCCTTTACTTGTTGCACGCTGAAACATTCTCTTAGAAAAAGTAGCTTTTTGTTACCTGGTGCTTTGTATAGTGTTGGTTGGGTGAGTATTTTGGGTATAGAGCTGCTCTCTCAGATCTTGCCCATCATCTCTGGTGCCTCAACAGGTAAATTCTTGGATGGTTCAACCTGGAAAGCCTTTTCCACATGTACAAATACAAACTTTACTTGACCTGTTGGTTCAGGTCTGTGTATGCACCAAAGTAATTTCTGATGTAAAAGTAGAAATTTCCACAGAACTGTGGAAAGAATACAGTGAGTCACTTGAAAAAATAAAGCAAGGTGGAATTAATTTCCTTTTTCTTACTGATTCGCACAGTCTTCCTTTTCCTTTGCTGTCTTCCTTTTATGCCTATGCCTTCTTTCTCTGCCACTGGCTGTCAGGATTAAAGGTGAACCCCTTTCCTCCAGCTCTCATCACCTCCTTACCCACCAGCATGTCTGAAACTCCCCAGCTCTGATCTGCATCCTTTTGCCACGCTCTTACTCTGATGGGAAAACCAAAACAACATGATTACAATCGAGGCAAAACACTGAAAATTGTTTGGGGGCAGCTGTGTAGCCTAACTGGGTTTTGGCTGCAGATATAGATGTATTTCTCTAGCCACCTCTTTCCCTCGGTACAACTATATATAGGCACAGCTGCAGTGGAGAGCCGGTCATCCGCAGCTTCCAGCAGGGAGACACACGCAGAGCCACTTTGCAGCTTTTAAGCCTGAATTTGGCACCACATCCCCTGTTCCAGGTGCCCTGATTACCACTCCTGTGCCATGTTTTATATCCCATTTGTTGTCCAAGTGTTTTACCATGAGCACGTAGCTTGTGGCTGGGTTGGAGTCTTGCCTTTAGGGAGACATGACAGTGTGTCCCACTCTTTTAAATGCCTACTGTCTTGCTTTGTTGGTTGGGAAGTTCACATTTATTTTGTCCTAAATTGTGTGTCTATAATTATACATATATATGTATCATTTTTATTTGGTGTGCAAAAGCAACAATTTTAAGGGAAATTCAAACAGATTGAGCTACTGGTAGCTGAGTGGTGCATACAGAAGAGAGAGCCCCTACTTGGGGAGTTTCCGGAGGAGTTTTTATTGGAAAGGGGTGGCTGTAGCTTTCACAATGTGGAGGTATGGCTGTGAGAGCTAATGCTAAGTGTGGTCATGTGTTATATGGAGAGGATAACTTATCCTTTGGATGTGAGGTGGCACTTTATGGTGGGGGGGAAATGGAGCTGTTTGTGTTGAAGCTGGTGGTGGGTGAGGCAGGGACAAGGGGAGTGTTTCTGTAACTGTTCTGCTGGCGTTCTGCGCTGGGAAGAGACAGCTTGCCCAGAAAATGTTCTCTCTCCACTCTCCCAGTGGGAAGGCTGCTGGATGACAGTGTGTCCTGCTGTGTGGGCAGATGTTCATCAACCTGTCTCACCACAGTGATTCTGATTCTGGCCTTCCCAAATCTCCATGGCTGCCTCATCCAGAGAGCTCTTGACCCACGTTCAAAGGGTTAATTTTAAAACCAGTATTTTTGTTGTCTCAGCACTGTCTGGCTTTAGCTGTGATGGGGATGAGAAGTGACAAGGTGCCACAGGGGAGCTCTTCTCTTGGGGTTTGCATCACGCCTGAAGCCTGACCGGAAACCGCCCGAGAGCAGCTGACCTGCCAGACCCCTCCAACAACACCAGTGTGGCCAAGCAACTCTGCTTCCCCATGAAATGTGCTTCCCAGTTTTCTGGCCTTCACCTCTCCTAGCTTGCCACAATGTTTCCTGAGAAGGACATAATGGTGGCTCTGTGCAGAAGCAGGACAGACCCTTCTGCAGGGGGCTGCACATGTGGCCATGGATCACCGAGAATCTGACTGATGTTCTTGGCCTCAGCAAGCTGACTCGTGGTGTGACTGCAGTGAGTGTCTCCTGGGAGCATCCCATGTCTGCTGTGGAAAAGGCAAGGAGCAATTACGGCACAGAGATGTTATTTTGCAGTGACATGGCTCTGCTGCAGATGCTCACAGAACAGCTCGCAGGGATCTCTCAGAATGTCAGATTTGTTGCTGTGACCAAATACAGATATTTCCAATTAATATGGCTATTAAATAATTCCATGTAATAGTAGCAATCTGAGAAGCATGCATGACAAAAATCTAGTGAGACCAAATACTTGCTTAAAGTTTTTTGGTCTGATTTTTTAAATGCAGCAATTCAAGAAGTTTTTTCATGCAGCACAAGAGCCTCTTCTGCTGTTTCAAAGGTTAGCACAGAAAGTCGATGCACAGAAATATAGATGCAGCTTCTAAAGTCTTATCTTCTGCATAATATCAAAATCAAAATGAGGAGCTTGACATTTGGACTGGACAAGACAAAAGACCAAAGCCAGTCTGTGGCTTTCAATAGCAAAGTACAAAGCCCAGCATAATGTGACACTAATCTATGCGATAGCACGGGCAGCTTGAGGCCCATCAGGTCCATCTGATGAGGTTCTGCCACCATCCCATCTGCTTTGTATTCATCTGTCACTGAGACTCGGAGCCACTGGAGAGGAAAAAGAACTGGCAATGTCATGCTGTGGTTTTTCAACATCGTTACAAGCAGTGTGGGAATTGCTAGGGTTTGTTTCCTGGTGCTTGTCAGGGGCATACAAATATTATGTAGGGGAAAACCCACTAGATCTATAAATACCACTCCCTCCTAGGAGTAAACACTGTTGTTATCCATCAGGATTTCTAGACCAAAAGCTACCGTTACATCGTGTTTCAGCTCTTGCTGAGCTAGAAGAGATGATGGATGTTGGGCTTGGTGTGTCAGCTTCCCCCTGCTACAGTCTGAATCCTGCTGTACAGTACAACCACTAGAGGCAAAGCGTACAGTGGGGACTCCCTCAGCTGCAATGTGCTGGTATCACTCCATGCACATCTCTTAAACCAAATCAGATGAAGATTTGGCTAGCAGCAGCTGTTCAAAGGAAGAGCAAGTCAGAGCAGCCATATACCCAGTGGGACTGAGGTTTCCTTGAACTCAGCACACACCTCCAGCAGTTGGCATTGGAAGACGGGGAGAAAAGAAAAAAAAAGGGAAAAACAGATGCTGAAAGTTCCCTGAAATAGCCCCTGAGCCTCTGGAGGGCAAAGTATGTCTTTTAACTCCTGCTTATTATCCCTTCTAGTAGGCTCTTTTCCAGTCCTTACTGAAGAGTAAATGCTTTTTCTGTGTATTCCCTGCGGGCTGCCCTACTTTACATCATCACCTTGGAGATGGAAAACACAGTACTCTGCGGAATCTGCTTGTCACGATTCCTAATTTTCTTGATCAGAGGCGAGGAAGCAAAGCCCAGAGCCCGCTGCAATCCCTGGGCAGCCCCAGCTCAGCGCTGCGGGATGGGGGCTGCAGCTCCGGGAGCTGCACGCACCAGGCACAGAGAAGTATTTCGGACATTCCTCGCAGGTCCTGGCATGGGTCGCCGCTCCGACCCTCTCTGTGGCGCCTTTGTTCTCCGGCAGTTTCCATGGTGCTCCCGCTTTGTGTGCAGACCTGTCTGCAGGCAGCACTCTTCTCCATCACGCCGCACCGGCTGATTTCCCGAGGCGGCGCATCGCACTGCGTGCCCGTGCTGCAGAGCTGCCAGGCATCAGCCACACAGACATCCTGCAGCCTGGCTCGCTGGCAAACCTTTGGGAAGTATGGAGTGATGGGTTTTAACAGAATTGGGTGGTTATAGATGAGGATTCAGCTCAGCTTTTTGCTTGTCACGTTTAGCAAAATCAGAGGAGGGCCCTTACCCCAAAGGGGTTGTTGCTGTAAAATGAAAAAGCAATAGAGGCATGGCAAGAAGGAGCAGCCATGCTGCTTGCTGCAGCACTCAAATTTTATCTTCATCTGGCACGGGCGCGACAGCTGATGATCTGTAGATGTAACACACAGCATCGCTCCCCTCAGACAGCGACTGGCCTGGTGAGAGTGAGGTCGAGCTCCTTTATCTGTTATCTCGCTGTTAATTCTCTGCTAATTGTTCTGATACCGGAGCACTGACCTCCCTGAACGGTATCAGCAAGAAGAACTCCTGGTCCTTATGTCAGGTGCAGAGTCAGGAGGCTGAGTAACCTGGACCCTGGTATTTATGCCCAGGGATAGGATCCCTCGGGAAACCCCGAGCTTTGAGCCTGCTCACAGGATCGCAGTAGAGTGCTTAGAGCCTGATACTAGAGATATTTCAGCGAGAAAACCAGTTCCGTGAATCTTGCAGGCTGTTCATCCAAAAGGAACTGGAGTGTAAAATCACTGCCCAAGTGGAAAAGTAGGCGAAAGGGCAAAGCTGTGCCAAGGGGGGATTCTAACTCCAGGCACAGGGGAGAGTACTTTAAGTGGTGGGTACACGGCTGGAGGGAAGTTAGCAGGCTGTGTACAGGAATTCAATTTAACCCAGCACCTGCAGATGTCAATGAGAAATGGAACAATATTAGAGTTAATATCAAAATATAGAAACAATTTCCTCAAGGACAAAAGGGTGGCTTGGAAAGAGATGTCCTTATCACAAAAACTCAGATCTTGGAGCAGAAAAATTGTTTTCTTAAGGTGAATCTTGTACTGTGTGTTGGGATAGAACAGGGTGCTCCCCAAAGCTGGACATGGACATGGACATGAACAGTTCCTAAGTCTTGGCAGAGATTTTCAAGGATGCCTAGGAAATTATAATGCCCAATTAAGTAGGAATTGGTCATCCAAGTCCCTTAGGCAGTCCTGAAAATTGCAGCCACTCTGCACTGCAACAAATTTTCAGTCAGATTTTTTCCTTCTGCTTCCCTTTGCACTCCTCTCCCAGTGCCATCGACAGCTCCCGCTGGCACAGAGCCATGGCTGAAACCAAAGCTAAGGAGCCTGGCTTGGAAACGTGGCATTCAAGCAGCCTTGGTGGGGACAGGAGATGGGATCATCTGTCCCTGCTGAGGCCGTTCAGAACTGGAGCTGTTTGGTTTTTTCCCTACCAGGTATCTCCCTCTCACTTTTGGCCCATTTTTGTACCTCTGATGCGAGAACACCAAGCCCGATCAGCAGTGGAAAAGGGGATTTTGTGGGGCATGGTGGCAGCCACAGGGAGCCTCTCTCGACTGGATTAACTTCCGAGGAACCCCTGGGAATTTTATTATGTCCTTGATCTCTTCCCCAGCAGCTCCATTCTTGGACTGGGTTGTACTTGAGTACACAGGTAAGGAAAGTCCTTTACCTGGCAAAAGTTTGGGAGATAAGGAGCAAAAAAGCCTGATTATTTTGGAAGTAGGTGGCAAAATAGATCTGGAAGGAACCAGAAGGGAAACCCATTTCTGAGTGTGAGCAGGAACAGTATTCCAAGCTTCCCTTGGAGACATCCTCCAAAACAGTCTTCAAATACAGGGCATGGGGTCATGGCCAGAATATTGCTTTCCTCTCACCAGGGACTTGGTTTTCCACTAACTCCCTCTGCTCCACCCTTCCTGATAACCAAATCTCCATCCCATCATCTATTAGCAGTTGTTCTTTCTTCTCGGTCTTCCTTGTCATGCAGATCCATCCAGTCTATCTGTGGTCCCTGGAGTTCCTGAGCTGCCTTGCCAGCATGAAGCATGCTGGAGGTGTGCTGGTACTTCCCAGGAATAAACCTGTTGGTTGTGCACAAGGCATTGTATGGCAGGATCTGAGGAGGAGATGTGCCCTCGTGTGACAGAGGTGACTTGGACACACGTTCCTTCTGGACGTACCAGGAGATGGAGAGTGATAACAGAAGTAAGGCAAGCAGGTGAAACCTTTCTTTGATGTGGTTTTGGAGAAGTGTCCTCTGCACCTGCAGTGTTCCACAAGTGAGGAATAACGGTGCTTTCCCTTCACACAGCCGGTGGCTCCTTGTTCAGCAAAAGGCATGCCAGGTGTTACAAAAGGCTGCCAAGGCGTCAGCAGGGAATGGATGTAGGGACAGGGAGCTGGAGGTGGGGCTTAAAGGGATTGGCTAAATCCCGACGCAAACGCAACTAAGTAGTTGTTAAATTAATTAGCAGGTTGGAGTAAATTTAGCATCTCCCTAATGCGCTGGAAATCATGGCGACTTTGGAACCTGTGCTTCCCAGGGCTAGTTTTAGCTGATGGCACTGGGATGCAGGAATGCTGGTGTGATGATGGGCTGGGACAGGGCATCCGTACGACTTTTGCAGAGGAATAAATGTTGATTAGCAGCTTTCCAACACCTCGTGCTAAAGAACAAACTATTTTTGGAAAGGAACTTGAGTGAAGCAGCAAATTCATTCTCTGCTGAATAAGGGGATCGTTTGTTTTAATAGCAGATTGCTCTGCTAAGGAGACAGGGATTTTGGTGAGCATTTGTGACACGGTGCCACATTTAAATGTGAGCGAGTGAAAGTTTCTTTGGGCAGAAAGGTTGGCAGAGGTATAGTGAGCGCCCATGGTTGAAATTTGGGGATAAATTAGTGTCATCAGTCATTGGAACCACTTGCCTAGGGATGGAATGAATTTATCTTAACTCTGTTATTTTAAATCCCTTTCCTGATGTGTATATTGTAGCTTCACCATCTGTTTGGGGTTTGTTTTCGAGGGAAATTGTATTCCCAGAAATTCTTATTGTATGTGGGAGATCAGGCTCTCTGATTATAGGGTTCCCCCTGGCCTTAAAAGATATGAATGTAGGCAGCAGGGAAGAGTTCTCCCTCATTCATTATCCTCCCAGATAATGTCCAAAAGGCACTCGTGGATTTAAAACCCCGTGAGCAGAGGGTGGGATATAGCTGAGGATATCCGCGTTTCTCTACAACCCCGAGCCGCGGCTTTATCCCTGTGTTTTGACACTTGCAGCCGAAGGCGGAAGGTGCAACACTGCGCTGTCATTTAAAACAAAAGCCCCCGCGGGTTCGGCACGCGTGGGGCGTGTGTGGAGCGGTGGCGGGCAGATGTGCAGGAGCTGTGTCTGCGTGCGCGGGGGTGTGATCGCGGGTGGGGTGTACCGGGGGGGTGTGTGTGTGTGTCGGGGGGCGGGCGGGGGGGGGGGGACGACGAGGCGGGTCCTCCGCCCGCGCCGCCCGCCGGCAGCCGCCGATGTGTCCGTGAGCTCATCCACCGGGAGCGCGGCCGCTGCCTCCCGCACCCCCCGCACCCCCACCCACCCACCGGCCCGCGCTGCGGCGGCCGCCCCGCGAAGGTCACCCGCGGGTCCCCGGCATGGTGGCGGCCGCGGGGGGCTGAGAGGAGGCGGGCGGCGGCGGGAAGGAGCCGAAGATGGCTTCGCCCGCGCCCCCCGCGCCGGGAGGCGGCCCCTCGCCCCCCGCCGGCCCGCCTCGCCTTCGCCAGGTGGGTGCTCCCCGGCGCGGGCAGGGGCGGGGGGCGGCCCGCGGCAATCGCCCCGAGCGGAGCGGGGAGGGGGGGGACGGAGCCCGCAGGATGCGGAGGGGTGTGGAGGGCAGGATTGCCAGCGGCCCGCAAGTGCAGTGGCAGTTTAGAGGTGGGCAGGTGGATGGTGGAGCGAGGGATGGTTTCTATTCAGTATAAAGCCCACTTCCATAACAAAACCTCGAATCCCATTCTTATGCCGAAAGCATTGCAGGCAGCACCTGCGCAGGTGTGCCCGCGCCGTCACACGCGGAGGGGAGCGCAGGCACGCGTGTGTAACTTCACAGTGGTGCAGCGCGGTGCGTGCCGTGCTGCATCACCGCCGTAGCAGCGCGGGTCCAAAGGCATGAATAAAATCTTAATTAACGTAATGCAGCAGTTTCCGAGAGGCTGCTCCCGCTCCTGCTGCATGCAACGCTTTTCCGCTCGCATCTCTCCCCGCGCAAGGCGGGAGCTCTGCTCTTGGCTGCGGCTGCTGCATTAATTTACATTTGGAATTGGGAAGTTGGTCGCAGGAGTTGTTTGACGTTCTTGACCCGGCAGGGTCGGTGAGGCCGAGCTGCTGCTCGGGTATCTGCGGGGTTCGTTCCATGAGCCCTTGGTGCCTCCTCAAAATGGGAGAGGCAGAAATGGAGGGACGCGGTGCCGTGTGTTCGGTTTGCATGTTCCTGCTAAGGCTGTAATGTTACGGCGGTTATTAATAAAGAAAATGAGGTTAATAAAGGAAAAGCTGTTGTAAAGGAGGATTCCCAGTGAGTAATCAGATTAGTGTAGTATGTATGTACTCAAACATAAATCCAAATATAAATCCTATCCTATTCTTTTTTTTTTTTTTTTTTCCTCCCATTTTTACTGGTGGTAATATTGGTGAGGAAGTCTCAGGAGCGTGGTGTTTGGAGGTCAGACATCTGAGAGTTTGGGGGAATACTTAAACTTGTCAGTCCCCTTACAAGGCGGAAGTCTGGGCTGGGCAGCTCCAGCAAAAAGGCCTTTGTGTGTGTTTGCTGATGACTCTGGCTGCAAATGGCACAAGAACAGCTGCCCCTTCGACCCAAGTATTTTGGCACTTCCTGTTCTGTTCCCCACTGGAAACCAGAAGAAAAAGTGATTTTAGTCCTGAAGTTTGCTTTTAGGAGGGTGAATGACCAGCAAGAATCTCTCCAGTTTATTGCAACCTGTAGTAGGTGTGATCAGCAAGATAGGTGAGAAGTGCTGAGGATGGAAAAGAATTTCCAGCTAGGGGAGGAAAGAGTTGGGGATGAGGACCCCAAGCTCTGGGGATCCTCACTGAAACTAGATTCTCTTTGCCTCTAACTTAGTCGGTGTGCTTACTGAGACCAGGTTAGCAGTATCCTTCCAAGCAGTGACCAAGACACCTCCTTTTCTATGATCCTCCTTGTTTCAGACCTTCGGTTTGCTCCTCAGCAGCTGGGAAACACAAGGTTACCAATGGTTTATTGCTGCACATCCAGCAGCAAACCCAGACTGCTCGTTCTCCGGAGCGTTCTGAATTGACTTCTCCACGGGGTTATTCATTTTACATGAGAAAGAAATGAGTATACTGAATTAGTAGGCAGAAATTACTCATTAAAATTGTGACTACTATGGTTGTTTTACTGTCTTCGTCTGCATTTTGTCCACTTTATGTTTAGAATTATTTTTAATTGCATTTAGAAAGGAATGACTCATCGGTCATGTTTCTCTGAATTATGGCTGGGGTAGAGTCTGGTGTTTATTTATTTATTTGTTTAAATTTTTGCTGCCCTTCAATAAGACATCATACACACAGCTTATGGGGTGACCTTCACAGGAGTGGGAAACGGTGAATAAATTCCCAAAGCCACTTCAGACCAAGGTAAGAACACAGCACTTGCAGAAGTCAATTTGTTTTCCTATAAATCACTACCAGCCTTCCACTTTACCAAGCATTTCTTGCATCCTTAGGAGGGGAGAAGAGCACCAAACGAAAGGGAAATGAATATGTCTGTCTGAAACTGTTGTACTGACTTTTGTTATCACATTGCACTTGTTGTGATAATGCTGAATGAAAGTTGATATTGGCAAGATGCTGAATTCCCGTTACATGGGTCCCTTTGGGAGATCCTTGAGGTTAGTCCTGGCTTGCAGCCTGAGAGCAAGACTCACTGAAGAAGCTGTTTGAAGTGAATTGGTATTTGTGGAGTTTTTACTATGTCTTTCAGTTTGTCTAAGAGATCTTTAAATCTGTCCTTTATTTGAAATACATATTGAGGGCACTCCGAGGATAATGTTTACATCTGTGAACCTGTTTGAGCAAGAACTGCATATTACCTGAAACACCTGTGTTTTTATGTTTAAATTGGGCTTAAGGCACTGCAGTCAAGATACCAGTGACATTTGTTATATAAAAGCTTGATCAAGGATGTACCAAAGAAAAGACCAAACTGTTGTAAATTACACGATGGAAACCCTTGTATTTGGAATAGGATGGAGGTTGTTTTTCTTAGCAGTAGTCAAGAGAATTATTTCCACTGTTTTTCCTTTTAGTATTCAATGCTGCACTTGTCAAAAAGAAATTTAAACACTTCTCACAATAAAAAATATTTACTTGAATATTTTTGCAGACCAAGTAGTGTCTTGCATGGGAACATGGTAACACTCGGGTACTGCTCTCCTGTTGCACCTCTGAGCATGCAGGAATAAATCAGTGATCCTAATCCATTATCTGATGTGGAAAGAAAGTGTGCAGGAGTGTCTTCCACAGCCATTTAACTGATCTCAGGTGAAGTTCCTTATCATCAGCCAATGGACAGCACTCACACGGTAATTGTCCTGCTGCCATGCTTTATTGATTCCCCCTTAAATCTCTTTATTCCATCTAATTTTCTTTTGGTAAGACACCTGTCTGTAAAATGATGCCTGGATGTCCTATTTTCCCTATTCCAGCTCTTTTTTTTTTTCTTTCCTTTATTTTTTCCTCTCCCTGAAATATGGTTGGATGTATTTGTAAATCCAAAAGGATGTGAATATTTTGGGGATTCCAGACTTGGAGTTTGGACTAAGAACTAAAACTGGAGAGAGAATGCCATGGTGTCCAGATGAAGAGTGCTGTTGTTGACGTGGGAAGATGCAGAACAGAGCTCCTGGCATTCTGCTTCTCCAGGGATATTTGTGTGGCAAAACGGTCCTATATTATGAATCCATCCAATTCATCTCAAATCCTACAGTTTTCCAGCCTGTCAGCTTGTATGAACTCTTAATAGATGTGTGTTGGTCAGTGTGAAGTCTGCTCCTAGAGCTTGACAAAAATCTCTTCCTCAATTGGTATGGGACTGCAGGAACCAGTTTTCTTATTTTTATTTTCTTTTCTCAAGGATTTTCTCTGTAACTCTGCTGAATTTTGCTTCTTTTATACTCTCTTTGATACTTGTTCTTCCCTGAGAGCTTGTATCCCACTGCACTCTTAGAGGTTGTTCATACCACAATGACTATTCATATGCTGCTGTTGTGCTTTGCTCTTGCCTTTTCTAATCCACTGCCCAGGTTTTTCCCTACTGCGGGATGTACTTTGTCCCCTACTAACATTTGGCAAGACTTGAGGATATTTTAAGCTTCTCTTTCATGGGTGATTTAGGCCAATGCCTCTCCCAGCCTTTCTTTGCTTTGGACAGCATGTTGTTCACCTCCACATCTTTGCTGGTGCTGATTCTAGTTCCATCATTTCAAAAATTTGTTTGAAATCCACATTTTCAAGGTTTCTTTGAACTTTAATTTGATTTAAGCTTATTTTTTATTTCACTTCTGCCACCGTAAAGGATTAGTAGTGATTTGTTGGGAACTAGAATGGCCTGAAAAATCAGCCTAGTGAAGCACTCGCTTAGGTGGCATGGCACAGGGTAAGGCCAACATCCATCAAACTGAAGGTTTCTATTCCACTGAGCTCTGTCTGCCATATCAAAGGGAAAAGGGTGCTAGAAAATGTCTTCCCACTGAAGTGAAATGATGAAATATAAAACATAATGAACCTGCTGCATAATAGATGTAGCCTAATGTAGGAAAAAGTAATTACAGTTAGGGTATAAATGACTAAGTGTGTTGAGATAACGTATACAAATTACTGTGCCACAGTGGTATTTGGGTTGCAAAACCAAGCACCAAGTAGTTATAAACTAATAGAATTAAGGCATGTGAAGATTTACTGCTTTCATGAAAACCCCTTTTGTTTTAGCTAACAGTCCCAACCTACAGTGTAAGGGAAGAATAAAAAGTTTTCAATTCACCTTCCAATTAGGTCTTTTGTGGATTTGCTGAAAAAGTGTGGAAAAGCGAAATAGAAAAGGGAGAAAGAAAAGCAGCTTCCAGGTGGGCATTAAACTGGTTTGCATGCTAAGTTGGTAAATAGTTTCAGCTGTTCTGATGTTTGTGCAATATCCGAGTAGCCAGGCCAGGTGGGAAGGGAAACAGACAAGGCCCTGCAATTACCGTTACTCACTCCGAAGTTTTCTCCGGAGGAGAAATGGATGGGTTGGTGTGTCTGGACGGGACCGTGTGAACGACACCAGCTGGTGCTAGTTGGGCAGGGGCTCATTGCCCAAGGGATTAGCAACACCTGGGGCTGGAAGGCTCCAGAAGCAAGTGCCGCCTCAGTAGGGCTGCAGGGCTTCTCCTGGGACACAGGTAGGGGCTTGTTCAGTTCTTTAATGTTTATTTTTGATTTTTTTTTTTATTAGAAATGCTTAGGAAACAGGTTGAAGTGGGGATTGTAATTCATTGCTGATCTGTGTGTCAGTTCTACTTTATTTCTGCTTGAGAGATGCTGTGATGGGGAGTTTGTTTGCAGGCGGTCTGTTTTATATGGATTATAACCTGGGGGAAGAGGAGAGGGTTTGATTGTTGGGTTGTTTGGTTTTTTTCCTTTCTGTTATTTTGTGTGCGTGGTTTTCTATTTTTTTAAAGTATTTTTAATTTATTTGGGGTTTTCCTTTCTCTCCATTTTTTCTTACTTTTGTTGTTCCCGTATTTTCTTCTTCTTTTTCTTTGTTTCTTTTTCCCCGGTGTTTTTTCCTCCCTTACAAGATTTATACTTGATCAGGTTATTAAAGGCTGACTTTTGGCTGTTGATATTCAGATTTTTTACCTTATAGACCAAAACTTTATGGTTTCTTAGAACAAGTCCCAGTTGGGGATGCCTCTTCCCTCACGGTCTTCCCGCCTTTTTTTGTGGGGCACAGGGAGTGTCCGCCATTTTGTGTGGTGCGGGGAGGGTCCGCCATTTTGTGTGAGGTGTGAGGGGGGGCTGTCCGCCATTTTGTGTGAGGTGTGAGGGGGGGGTGTCCGCCATTTTGTGTGGGCCAGAGGGGCTGTCCACCATTTTGTGTGGGGCGGGGAGGCTTCCCGCCATTTTTTTGTGTGAGGTGGGGAGGCTTCCTGCCATTTTTTTGTGTGAGGTGGGGAGGCTTCCTGCCA
This sequence comes from Phylloscopus whistleri, assembly GCA_017589585.1. Taxonomy (NCBI): domain Eukaryota; kingdom Metazoa; phylum Chordata; class Aves; order Passeriformes; family Phylloscopidae; genus Phylloscopus; species Phylloscopus whistleri. The sequence goes on from JADMLD010000092.1 coordinate 2,043,888, forward strand.
TTTTTTTGTGTGGGGAGGGGGCTTCCTGCCATTTTTTTTGTGTGGGGAGGGGGCTTCCTGCCATTTTTTTGTGTGGGGAGGGGGCTTCCTGCCATTTTTTTGTGTGGGGAGGGGGCTTCCTGCCACTTTTTGTGCGGAGTGGGGCCCTGTCTGCCATGAGGTTGGGGTGGAGGGGGGTGCCCACCATGTCATGTCGGGTGAGAGCTGCTTGCCATGTCGTGTGGGGAGGGAGCTGCCCGCCATGTAGTGGGAACTGTAGTGAGGCTGCAGCTGCTGCTTCTGATTGGGGTGCACTGGGATGGGAGAGGAAACAAATAGCACAAACTGCTTGGATAAAAAGGAGTGACTGCCCACCTCATGCCCTAGAGGATTTGCTCATTAAGCTGTTAAATACTGAAGGAGTTGTGTTTCTTCTGAGTAAGCAGTAAACGTGAAAACATACAAAAATGCCCACACTGTCCAAAACCCTCAAAACATCTTATGAACTTTTCCATGCTGATCACTACATATGTCTGCTGGAAACACAGCTTGTTGCTCTTAGTGTCTGTAGCTTTGTTGCCTGTTGAGGTGAGACCTTTGTGAAGTTACTGGAGGGCTTTTTGCCACCCTGCTGTACAATGAACATATACTGTGTGCGTATGTAACTCTTATTATGAAGTACTTATTGTGAAGTTGTCTTTGTAGAGGACATTAGGCTTTATTTTGGGGTGACCTGCTGTGTGAGGTCACCTCACACAGAAACTATGAGAGGTGTTCTCTCTCTGTAAACACTGACTGGGAAATGGGTTGTAGAATCCTCCAGGTTAAGTGTTAATAAAGAATTGATTAACGGAGTGGGGAAAACACAATATGTTCTGTTCTGATGGCTGTCCTTTCTTTCCCTTTTATCCTTCTTTCTGAAGTGCCTGATTGTCCTTACTGGGATGGTGACTCAGCTGGGAACACAGAAACAACTGTGGTGTCCAGCAGGATGCAGACCTCAAGATGTAACTGTATTCAAAGAATAAAAGTATTTAGGGAAAGGGGAGGAGGTGTGAGCTAGATATTGCTGTTCATTACCCACTGGAGATTTATGGATTTAGGTGAGAGAAGCAGATTATATCCCACATCCATTGTTGATGCACAGGTAGCTGGAGCTTTGCTAGTGTGCATCTGACTGAAGCAGTGTGATAAAATTTCTGCCTAAGAGCTTCAGAGCCAGAAACTGCCCCCTGCTCACTACAAGTGTCAGAAGTAATCCTGGACAGAAGTAAACCTGGAAAATGGGTCGTAGCGACCCATTTGTTGTCTCTGCTTATGCATTTTGATTATTTACTTTATTGTATTTTTTTGGTTTGGTTTGGTGGTTTTGTCTGGGAGCGTTTTGATTTATCTGACAAACTTGACTGATCCCAAAGAGCAGTAGGAGCACAGTAGATCATGGGGCAGTTCAGACTTCCTATATTAAAGGAATCTTTGTTAGTGCAACAAGGATTCATTCAGCAACATCTCCCTGCACAACGTGTTGGGTGTTTGCCATGTTAATGCTTTGAGTTTAGTTTTTCTGGTGCAGATAAAGGTACAGCTCCAGGAGATTAAACTGCTGACCTGTCTCTCCCAGGGGTTCTCTTTGAGTGGTGCTTTGGACCACTTATAGCCAAGGCAAGTTCCCATAACTTGGGTGTTGCCTTTAACATTAAAGCTGTGCTTGCTGAAAACTGAGAAGCTTTACAAAGTGCATTCCTCACTTTATTTATTAAGACGGTCTGGGTGTTTGAACGTGGTGTTTCTGGGGTAACAAATAGGCTGTGCCATGAGCAGCATGTGGGATGTGTGTGAGGCACAGGTTCAGGTGAGGAAATGGTGCACAGCCTAGAGTCCTGTCAATCTTCCAAAAGTTGCGAGAGGTCTTGGCATAAGTTGTGAGTCCTGCCAGAGAACTTGAATCTCATGGGATGCTTACAGGCATCTGATGGAGGGGAGTGTATTTCAGGCATTCAGACTGGCTGAGTTCGAGTGAGTGACACAGTGCTGTAAATACCCTTGTCGTTTATGTTAGGTCAGAGGGTGAAGTGTTGTTTTATGAGCTTACCTCTGAAAAGATGGAGGGTGTCCAGACCTCATTCATCTTCTGCAGTGTCTCTAAATGTTGTGGTTCCTGTTTTTCTTAAGGGGAAAAAAAAAAAAAAAGAAAAAGTAATTCTAGACTATTTATGTACCTATATATGTGTATTCAGAAAATAGCAAACTGAGGGCAGTTTGCATTTTACAGCTCCTCCGTACCATCACAAATAGCTTGTAGCTAAAATCTTTGGGTTAAAAACAGCACAAACACCCCCTCTCCCCGAATGCACTCCCACATATGCAACTCCAAGAGGAAAAAATAAACTTGGCGATTAATTGTGGAGTGCTTGGTATGTGATCTGAGCTAGCAACCGGCTCTTGGATCCCACGAGCAGAACCCTTCTGAAGTGTCCTTTGTAGGCTCTGTGAGTGTACTCAGAGACGTTTTTGTTTGTAGTTTTATCTTTCTAAAATCTGGCTTTCCCCCCTGCTCTGGGTGTGGGACGGCTGCCAGTACTTGGTGACCCGTGACCCCCAGCTGCTGCTGCGCTCAGGAATGCGCGCCGGGCTCCAGCGGCACCGGGTGATGGAGGCTGCCCTTCCTCTGATCCGTGCCCGGCGTGGGTGGCGGGAGCTGGCAGGGGGAGAGGCAGGGCTTGGGCAGGAGTGGAGCGCCCGTGGCGGCGCAGGAGCTTTCTGGGAACTGCAACTTGGTGGGGCTGGATGCGAATAGCCTGGCCGGGGTTCAAGACGGTTTTAGTTCCTGCCGGGAGCAGCAGCTGGTCGGTGCACGGAAGCCAAAGCCCGTGGGTTCGCCCGGCGTAGCACTGGCGGCGTCACATGCTGCATGCACAGCTCTTGTAACACTGGTAACATTGGGAGTTTTTAGATCCAGAGCGTGTCACTAATAATTTAGTCTTAGATTGCCTATAAATAGCTTCTTGTATCTGAACCTGCCCTTTAATGAGGCTATTTTGGTCGCAGCTGGAGGCTTGCACTGGAAATGCTCTACCTGGGATCCCTGCTTGGTTCTTTGTTGTCTTGGTGTGCGTTCTCTGCTCTCTCTTGGCTGCCGCGTATTTGACAAGGAGGATGTTCCAAACAATTTTAAGCTGCTTTGGTATGGATGCTGTTGGGATATACCTGAAAACCAGAAAGTAGGGCTGATACTCCTGAATCCGGTTTGAATTTTTCTAACTGTGGTTCTTTATCAGGGACCAAGAGCACACATGATTTGTCAGATGACAATAATTGGTGAAAAGATGCCATTGCAGTCCTATTTTTACCCCCCATGCCAAGCAAGTGTCAGCACAACCGTCTTCAGGCTTTACTGAGAGCAAGAACAGGCTGTTCCCAAGGGTCACAGAGTGCTGAAAGCAATGGATAATACACTTTCTACCTGCTGGGTCCAAGCCTTGCATAAGCAATGTGCGGATTTGAGGCTGAAAGTTTCACAATGGCCTGTTTTGAGTTGCCAGATTTCTTGTGTATTTGTTTGCAAACAGTCAGCATGGCTTGGGAAGGACTTTGGAGCAGGAGCCCAGATAACTGCTATTTGAGCACTCATTCCCAGTACAGGAATAGTAAGCTGTTATGTGTGTCACTTCACCATTAGAGGGGGAATTTCATATTCAGCAAACCTTTGCTTTGTATTCATCACCCCAATGGATCACTTGCTAAAAAAAGCAAAAGCCCCGAACAAGAAACTTGATTTTTAGTAATGCTTTTATGGGAATTATGAAATTGTAAGGATGCAACTGGAGAAAATTATTTATTGAATCTAAAAAAGAGGGTGAGAAGAACAGGCAATCTTAAGTTTCTGTGACACTAAAATGACAAAGAGAGGGTCCTTATGGTTCTCAAAATGATAGATGGGTAAGTCAGAGCAAGTAGGGAGCCAGAAGATTTGGGTATAAATATTTAGAAGTAAAATTACCTCTGCAAAGCTCCTTTTGGCTCCAGTGGCTGCCAGTTCTTCTGTTTGTTCAGCTCAAAGAAGAGTTATATTTAGTAAAGCAACTGTGTATGAAATCTATATCAAAGCATTTTGTGTGACAGGTTTTGGAGGTGGTGGTGAGATTTGGTACAAGGTGCAGGCATTGCAGAAAATCAGTTGGTGCACTGTTTTTATAATATGAAATTACTTAATAGATGACATACTCAGCATGGGCTCATGAGTGATAACCTCTTATCCCCCTGACTAAGACTGCTCCTGGCAGGTGGTTTAGTTGCTTCTGGTCTTGGCACTCATGTTGGAATTAAGCTGTTGCTGCTCCCTTGATGAAACTCTTCATCACTTGACAAACCCGGGCTCTCCTTTGCAATGGTATTTTTAAAAACACCAGATTGCTGATGATTCCATGCAGAGGTGAGGGGAAACCTTGGCATCTCCAAGGGTGCTGCTGGGGGTGGAAGAAAGCTCTGGTTATCTGTAATGTGACCTGACACAGCCTTTGCTGCAACTAAACATAGTTTGGTATTCTCTGCACCTGTCAGCTTGCTTCTTGCTGTGCCCCTTTTGGAGGGGTGCACACAGACCTAGACCTTTACCTGGAGCTGCCTCCCACGCAGCTGAAGGGCACTTGGTCACCTTTTTCTGTTCTGAGAAGGGAAAGTTATTTAAACTTCTCAGAGGATCTGTCCTTTGAGGCATTTGGAAGCTGAGCAAAGCCACTCTCTCCTACTGCTGTCCCATGGAGCTTTAATTTGAGCGGTGTCTGTGGGAGCTTTGGCACTGAGCTTTATGGGGTGTACAAGTGCAGCGTGCTTCTCTCTTCCCTGTGACAGTTTCCCCTCAAAGTATGGCTGTGTTGCATCTGTGATTTCTCTTTTCATCAAGGTTTTGCAGATTAGAGATTCCTTTCAGAGAAAATTGCTGAGCAACATCATCTTTTTTTTTTTAATGAGTAATAGAGTGTCATGATGACTGTGATCCTAATTATGATCTATCAATCTGAAATCCTAGGAATGCCATGTTTTGTAAAAACCAGCTCCTAGTGAACCCTCCAGCTTCCTCCAACACTGTTGCTATGACAAACCAATCCCTGAGCAATCATCTGCCCAGTCCTGCTGCTACTCAACAGAGGTTTTGAGGGAGTTGGTCACTTTAGTTTCAGCTACAGCTTGAAATCCCTTATTTAGTCTGTGCTGCTTCTGCAGAAGTAACAAAATCCATGTTCACTCAAGGGCAGCCAACTTCAGGTCTGTGAAAAGAACAGGTTTTTTAATACATTTTACTTCAGTTCTACTTCTGGAATGCACTGCCAATGATTGCTTAGAATGAGTGAGTTAATGTTGCAACTCACATCTTGATATAAATTGAATGTGTGTAAGAGGTTCGAGAGGTAATACTGTATTGATACCCATTTTGTCTTGATTTTTACTTCAGATGGATTTTAAATGGGGTTTCTAAGGCTTGTACATGCAACCTGAGGAATTAATCTCTAAGTGCACAGTGGCTCATTGTTGCACAATATGTACTATCTTTATTGAACTATTATTATTAAACTATTTCCAAGAGAAATTATTTTGTATTTGGCACAGTTGCTCACCTGTAGAATGTCCAGTGTTGTAAAAAAGGTTATCTCAATTCTTATTCCAAGGAGAGCACTGCTTTCTGTTGAAAGATAATTGAAGGTTTGCATGATGCCCTTTTGCTGTGCCAGTATGTTTTTAAAGATCTACTAGGCAGCATATTTATTATAGACTTTATATAGAAATTGCAGTGACCCCTCTAGACTTATTTTTCTAGTGAGATAGTTAGAGTAGCACATTATGACACACTCTTCTGGAAGAAAATAAAATAGGGAAAAACTAGCTTAAGGTACATTCCAAAGAAACATTTTCATATTGTAGGAAGCTGAAAGGATTAGAGCAGGACAAGTAAGTATTGAGAAATCAAAGACAGTAAAAATTGCTTACTATGGATGGGTGGTTTCTAGAATGTTTGTTAAATTCTTGATATCTGTAATTGGCATCTTGACTGTACTCATCAGAAAATAACTGTGACCTAAATGCAGTTACCAATATAAATGTGTGTTCTTTGATATAGGAGTGAAAAATTAAGTCTTCTACTTTAGAGATGACACAAATATGTATTTTTGGTCCCTGTTTGTAGGCAGATGGAATTATGTATGGCAGCACACTTACCATGGTAACATAGATTGTGACAGCTGAGCATTGACTTTTTTATACTTAAGATCCAGTGGAAGCCATGGAATAACTATAAAAGGTAACACTTCTCTTCCATTTTTAATTATGTTAATGATGATGTGTTTCACTCAGAGTCCATTTAATGTATAATTTATATAATTTATGCAATATGAGTATCAAATTTAGATGAACATAAACAAACATACAGAAATCAGTACACATTGGGAGAAATCCTTATCCTCTAGCATATACTTACTGGACAAGGATTTGCACTTGGCATTTTGTGTTGGTTTTCTATCCCCCCTGGGGTTGGAAAACCTGTGCAAATGAAATTGTATCTCCTGCTTGTAACTAAATATCTCTTTTAAGGATCCTGGCAAAAGTGGAAAGCAGTGTTGCATCTAGATGTATTGATTACATTAGACTGAAAAGTTACTCTGCTGTGAAGCTGGAAAACTCCTGTGAAAATTTTACACTGGTGGCCACAAACAGTTGGAATCAAGGCATCAGAAAGATGGGAATCTTCTGTTCTCTAAGTCTAAATGAAAAGTTGCAGGTAAAGTTACTTGTGTCTTGATTTAGGCAGCTTTTTATTTGGCTGTATCACCCACAATAGGAGATACAACAAAAGTCAGTTTTTAAAGGGCAGATCAGCATCTATGTCAGTTAAAAAAAAAATAAATTAAGAGGTGTGTCTCAGGTTTTTGAGATGAGTTGTCATCAATCATGATTCCCTGTCATGAACACTCATGTCTCGCCTTCTTGAGGAAGGAACATCCAGTAATCCTGTTTTACCTGACAAGTGCTCCCCTCAGCTGGCATCGAGCTCCTGCTGCAAAGAAAAGAGTGTCAGACCAGCTCTGAAACGTGGTGTGGAGCTGCAGCTACACCATCTGTGACCCCAAATGTAAGTGCCACAGAGTCACCTTGTTTTGGTTTACTTGATTTTCAAGTGCAGGGATTAAAGACCACTTGGTGTTTTTCTGGGGAAACCCCCCCTACAATTATTAAAACAAACACACCAATCACCAGCCGTGGTGTTGCCATCAGAGCAATTTGACTGCATTGTCAGACACAAACACTATTGCTGGTGTGTGTTAGTTGACACGACAAATATTTCAGTTCTGACTCCAAATTTACATTGCTGGGATTGCTCATGAGGAATTTGGACACCAGTAGACATGGGAAATGCTGCTGTTTACCCAGATGCATGAACTTTAGAAGAAAAGTCATATAACTAGCCAAATATTTGAGCAGCATACGCATTTCAGATATCCTGTGCACCAATGTGTTTGTGTATCACACTGTGCCTCTGTGCCTTCCTCAGGTTTTTAAATGCCCTTGCAAAGGAGGGACTGTAGCTAAACATCTGCACTGGGTGAGGAGCCCTCTAGGCACAGGCACAAGATTGCCTGGTTTGTGTAGTTGGACAGTCCCTGAAGAGATAACCCAGTAGGAAAAAAATCCACTGTGTTCAGCCACTGAGCTGCAGAATGATTACATTTGGCCCTAAGTGCTTTTTAATTCAATTGGGTTTGTATTTCCTAAGCTTTTTTATATGTTGGGTGTTGGAAGGCTTTGTTTACTGTAAGTTTGCCAGAGCCAGCAAAGGCTGGACATGTTAATAGACCTGCTATGGCAAGAACTCTCAGATAATGAGATCTTGAAATTAGCAATATGTTCTTCATTGTTGGTACTTTTTCCATCTTGTGAGAAGATGAATTTATACCTGTTGGAGACCAGATCTTGATTTCACACGTCTCTGCAAAAGCTTGTCAGGCAGCCTGCTGTTTGCTCCCACATGAGGAAAGGTGCTAGAGCTGAGGTAAGGCTCTAGCTTTTGCTTTCAAACATCTGCACCCAGGCATGACAGTTTGTATCCTCACCTCTGGAATTGCCCTGCTGGATTATCAACCGCTTGCAGGCACAGTTGTGTTGGAAGTGTGGTTAACTTCAAGGTGCTGCTGGCGAGACGGAATGGTAGGATTTAAAAAATGAGCTTTTCATCCTGGTATCATATGTATTCATGCATGAATAACTGAGATACTGGAGTAGCTTTAAGCTAATAATTTATAGCTGTGTAAGAAAAATAAATATGCAGCTTCCAAAATGTCAGCAGCACCGTTTCCATCAATTGCCCTCTTGGAGGCATTGCTGATTCTACAGCTTTTGTGTATTTTCTGCACATAGCTGTGCTATTTGCTGTATATTGCTTGATGATTGCAAAACCTCAGCATTCAATTACTCTTAAAAAACAGAATTAGGCAGTGACTGAGAATTTGGGCAGCAAGTCCCAAGCAATATTATTTTAAATGACTGGTCTCCCCCACGAAGGGAGAAATAAACAGGATGCTTGGCTGGAAGGGCCTTAAACCCAAACCTGACTGTGTCAGCTCTTCAGCCTCATGTTTTGAGTGACTGTGGTTGCCTGTTTGTTCTATTTTACTACATATGTTGGAGCAGTGTTAGTAGTTGTTATGTAAATGTGTCCAGAGGGTAAGTTCTGTTTAACCAAAGATATTTCCAGTAATAGTGTTGTTTTCTTGGGAGTGCCTGCCTGGCTGTTTCTACAGAATGGTTTACCAGATAGATCAACAGTTTTTGAAAGATGCACTTGAACTGTAGGCCAGGCCTCCATACACGTGTCCCTTCTTTCAGCCAGAATGTCAGCAGAGAGCCTGATCAAAGCATTTTCCTCTGGACATGTTTAAAATTGTGAAAGATGAGACATAAAACTTCTGATAGCCAATTATTATCATCTAGCAAGAATTGTTGAGAGAATGGTGCATATCTGTGACTGTTGGCCTTGGTCTGATGGGAATTTATGGGAATAAGAACATCTTATTATGGGAAGCTGTTTACTTGGAGCTTTCTCTTTATTAGTCACCTAAGAACTCATTTCAGATGGACATTTCCCATACACATTTTCTGAAGATGCGACTCATGTTGCAACTTTAATGTTGTTCAAATAATTCAGGCATCTCCTAGAGCAATTCTGATGGCTGCAAAGCTGCATTTCTTTCTCTAATTTCCTTCTAATGCTTTAGCAATGTGGGTTGGAAGGTGTTTTTGTCAGGGCACAGCCTTGAGTCATGCCAGGCCAAGATGCTGAGAGATTCAGACAGTCTGGTTTGCCAAAGAGGCTGTTCTTTAAAACTGATACTAAAACAAACCTGGCTTTTGTGAGCATCAGCACTGGAAAGTCAGATTGAAAGGTTAGGGTTTGAAAAAAAACGACACCTTTGATGTGACAGCTGGTTAACTTGTTCACCAGCATCAGGCAGAAATCTAGGACTTAGAGGGCTCTGAAAACCGTTCTGGTGGTATCTGTCATGTATCTTCTTTCAAGTCCAAAACCTGTGAAATTCTTTGTTAAAAAGTAACTGGTAAACTTTTCTCTAAAATAAATGTTTTCTGGCAGCTTTTTTGAACAAGCCGTTTGTTAAGAGATAAATTACAAGCATTGAGGGAGGCCATATTCTTCACAGAGGGGGCCCTCTGTAAAAACTGCATTTAACTTAGAGCAAAAGCAAAAGAGGGTAATTTTTGTACAAGGAATTTTACAGGAATTGAGTGATACACGAGAGAGAGAGGAGAGGGTAAACAAAACTGACAGTGGGAAAGAATCAAAGGAAAAACAATGGAAGGCATCAAAGCAGTTAGAAATGAAAGCAGAACACTTTCAGACTGTCTTTGTCAGACGGTCCACAAATTACAAATGTCCACAAAGCTTTGTCTGACTGTCCACAAATTACGGCCCAAAGTATCTTTCTTATACATGAAAGTGTAAACATTTTACATATGCTCTTCTTTCACTAAATCAGTATCTAAAGGGGGTACATTTTTTAATGAGCAAATATCTGAGAACCAGAGTGGCTGATTTGAGTCACAAAACCCAATTCCTTTAATTATTTTTTTCATTGGTTCAGTGAAAATGAAATTGGGCTTTTGTGGGTGTTGCACAGTGGGTTTTTTTTGAGATTTTTGAGATGAGTTTCAGAATGAAAATGTCAGAGAGGAGAAGGAATCAGCTGCCATTGGCTGGTCATCCTTTTACTGCTGTGGATATCTTAGCAGCAGCAGAGCATGGGCTGTTTTGGCTGAGATTGCCAGGTTAGCACCTCTGCAGTGTATCTGATTCCCAGGGAGGTCTTTGGGTATCAAATGACACAGTAGATAGGAATTCAACCGTGTTGTTTCTTCTCAGGCATTATTTCAGATTAGAACTACTTAAGATCTGATTTTCTCAGTCTAAAATCTGTACTTTCAATACATACTTGGAGCATTAACTTTGCAAACTTCGGAGGGGGGAGAAAAGAAGCATAGCTATTGAATTTAGTGGGAAATCTTGTCCTAAGACTGTCCTACTAGGCAAATGGAGATTGTTCATGAGCAAGTGAGAATGGTGAGGAAGTCATAGACAGCCGGGCCTCAATGTAAATAGCACGTGTTTCCAATCTTTGCTGTTGCTTAATATAGATTCTCTGTCTGGGAATACAGAAGTTAAAAAGTCAGACGTGTGAAATGTTTGCTGGTTTTCCCAGGGCTATGCAGAGTTGGCTCTGGGTGACTGCTTGCCCTTCCTGCCAGACTCCTCCGTGGATGGGCTTTGAACTCATCCCTGTTTTCAGCCTGTAAATGCTCGCTCTCAGCGCTGTACTTGGCACGCCTTTAGGGGACACTTGAGGCATTTGTCCCTGCAGCCACGCACTCTCTGTGCTTCCACTGCCTCGCTCAGCGCCCTTGAACAATTAGAGCCCAATGGTGAGTGCAGTGGAGAGGGGAAATATTCGAGATTTATTGTGGAGTCTGAGTTTCTGTTTTCCCAAAACAGCAGCTTTCTTCCAGTGGTATTCAGCAAGTGGCCTTTCTCACAGGACCTGTGCCAGAAGATGGCATTGCTGTACGCAGAGCACTCATCTCCATTGCAACAAGTCATTAGGAGGAGTGGAAAAACTGCAGCCTCCCAGTCCATTAGACTGAGTCAGGCTGTCAGGAAACAAATTTACCTTCATATTGCACGTCAAGGACAGTTCCATTAAAATATATAGTGTGCTGAAGTTGTTTTAGTTTTTAATTGTTGCTGTTTAACAAGAAGCTTTTGTTTAAAAGTCCAGATTTATCTGTAGGCTGAGGGGGTGTATCTCAATACCCAGGACTCTTTTTATTTTCAAGTGGAAGATGGAGACACTATAAAAATCCTCCCTGTTCACACTGCCTCCTGCCAGCATCTTCCTCTTTGACTTCAGGCTCTGCTCATTTTCCTCCACACACTGTCTCCCAGCCATCCCTCAGGTGTAGTGGGAAAAGTATTTTCAATAAATTTGGGTTGAGAATGGCCTGTGTGCAAGAGTAAGCAACTATTGGCACACTCTGCAGTGAGTTTAACCCCAGAAGATAGAAGGCATCCCTTGGGGTAGGTGAAAGCCTGAGGAAAAGTTGTATTCAATTAGGAAAAATGTGATTTTTCCAAGTTTGTGCTTTATAGGAAATTTTGTTTTCTCAGTGAGTGAACACTGTAGCTCTGATTTCCACAGGCTGTAGGATGAATTGATGTGATAAGACTACAGTTTCTCTTGGGGGAAAACTCAGAATCTAAGTTTTGCTGGATTCTGTAGAGTAGATCCAGTCAGTGGATCTGTGCTTGTGAAAGGATTACAGTGTGGTCACCTCTGGGAATGCTGAAGGAAGCTGCCTGTTATGGTTCCAGCTCCCCAGGGAATTGTGAAGTTTGTTGGAAAGCTGCTTGTTCCTGTCGTGAGCTTTGGAAAAAGCCTTGGGTTGGCTCATGCTGGTGGCTGAACTGCAAGAGACACCTCCTTCACTTGTGGCCCTAACGCTGAACAGAGATGCACAGAAATTCAATTAGGAAGACATAATGCTGGAAATGAACAAATACCAGAGTGCTTCCTTTTGCCTACTCTGTAAATGAAGTTAAATTCCCTTTACCAGTAAGGCTTTGAGGGGAAGGAAAGGGAAAGCAAACAACAGTGAAGAAAAATGGAAAGAGTGTAGAACAATTGTTTGAAGTCACCCTTTGAAGCAAAAAAAGTATTCCTCAGCATCTTCACTTGCTAATTTGGCCATGTGAGGTTCCTGATGAGTTCCATTCAAAACTCCTACTTTTTGAAGCAGAAGTGAAGGACAATAAGCACCCTCCTTTTGCTTTGCTTTTCCTATTCCTTGGTCAAAGTGATTCTGTGGGATTTGGTTTGGGCTTAGTGGTGGATAGCTCTGGTGGACATCCAAATCTGTGGGTAGATATTTGTCTTGCCCTCTCTGCAGGTAGAACCTCCCCTGGAAGGAATATGGATCTGCTTCCATAAAATTTCTGCTCCATCCCTTCAGGAGCAGGTCCTTCTGGGAGGGATCTCCAGGCCCACTGATGTCCTTACCTTCATGAAGTAACTCTCATGGAGATTACAGCTTGAAAACCCCCAAGTTCACCATGTTGCCTTTGAGACACACGAGGCTCTGGTCTCCAGTAGCCCAAAGCTGTTCTGTAGCCCTGGGCTAATTGCATTTGGCAACTGCTGCTCTGGGCCTTGCTCTGCCTGGAAGGTGACAAACCACCTTACCTTAGTGGTTTAGGAGACAGTGCACCAAGGGCTTTGCTCACAGCTGGCCTTTGTGAACTTAGTTCTGAAGGGATTGATGCTGATTTTTCTTTAGTAGCCTGTTGCTGTGCAGAGAACTTGTTAAATGGTGAAACTCTTGAAACATTCTTAGCAGGAGAAAACTCCTTGTTTTGCTGGTTGATGATAGGTTGTTTTGGTCAATCCTTTTTGTTAATTATGTTGTTATTTAAGAAAGGTAGTTTAACTCCATGTTGGACAAGACATTCTGAAGCTCAGTGGATATGGATGCATCTTTGGGTCATAACCTGTCTGTTTAGCTTTTTATTTCTGTATTTTTAATTTGAGCTGAGTCACAAGTGATCAGCCTCTGGCTTGAGCTCAGTGGCGTGTTCCATTCTGCCCGTGGCAAGGCAAGGAGACTACTCAAATGTCAGAAAATGAAACAAGGAAGAACAGCTTTAATTAGTGAAATGACCTGCTCCCTCTAAGAGCTGCTTTGACACCCAATTCACTAAGCAGCACTGAAATATTGCTGCTTTCCTCATGCTTCCCAAAGCTCCAGTGCGTGTGTACATATGTGTATTTACTTATTAAAAACCCCTCCTCTATGGCTGGGCCTGCTCCAGAGTTTCTTTTGCGCTTGGAATTTGCTCCTGTGTAATTCCAGAAGGGGTTGGATTTGAGGTATTGAAGTGGGTGCAGTATTATGCTGAACTCTTTATGCAGTCGGAGCTAAAAGCATTATCGATTGCATTTGCTATGAATGAAACAACTTAGATGTGTCTGGAAAATGAGAGAAGGAGGAATGGGGAAAAACAAATGAATGTTTCATACCACATGTTCCAATGCAGCCATTTCCTAGCTTTATTCCTGACTTCCTTTGTGTTGCACTTGGTGTGTGTTTTGTGCTGCAGGAATCAGTGTCCAGCCTCATCAGGCTGTGCACACAGCTTGCTTTGGTCTCAGAGTGATGTTGTAGGTCACATCAGTCATTTTATGTCAGTGATGTGGAAGCATAATGTAATTAATTTGAGGGGGGGAGGGAATGTACTGGAAGAGATCTGTTAAGATAGCTATGCTGGATTTTACTTTTTTGAACTTCGTTTACAGTTTTAATGGGAGTACTGAGAACTGTTAAATCTTTCTCAGTGTTGGTTCCAGACAGCACTGACGAGAGCTAATGTGTACAGCTTCAAGAGTAGCTTCTTTCTATTTTTGCATTTCTTCATATTTCCTGTTCCCTTTAACCCTGATCTCCTGATTCTTGCAGCACATCAAAGACCATCTTGTATTTCTTCTTGATGTGGGTTAATATTTTCTTACTAAAATTATCAAACTTTATGTGACTAAAACAGTTCAGGCTTCAGTATTCATGTGTTTGCGCTGCAAGATTTTGTATGCCTGATTGTTGAGCTTTTTTTTTTTTTTGCAAAGTGCACAGCTATGGAAAATACCTGGTGCCCTTCATTGTAAATTCCCCTTATTGCACTGAGGAAGCCCTAATATTGTAAAACATCAAACTTAGCCCATTCTGTGCCAAAGTGATGATAGAATAGACGGAGAATGAGATGTTAGCTGTCATTTTGAACCGCTGATATTGTTAGCTATCATATTTTCTGAGTGCCTCTGTGTTCTGTGCTTCGCACAGCCCGTGAGGTTGAACATGTCAGACCACATGAGTCAGCATGCGGGGCAAAGCTGTGTGGAGCTGCTGAAGCAGGGCTCGGAGTTGTGCTGCATTTCACAGGAGGTGCTGAAATGCTGTTTGCTCTCTGCCAGCCCTATGCCATGACACGCCTTTCCTTCTGCCCCTAGTTCTCTCTTCCTCTCCTTTTCCAGGGTTTTGCCTTTGGATGTTCCTTGGAGTACTGGCTTAGACTTAAATTCTCACTCCAGCTTTGCATCTCAAACGGGTTGTTCAGCCTGGAGGAGAGAATGCTCTGGGGAGACCTTCCAGTACCTAAAGAGCTCCAAGAGTGCTGGAGAGAGAGTTGTCACAAGGGCATGGAGGGACCAGGCAGAGGGCAGAGTTATATCGGATATTAGGAAAAAATTCCTGGCTGTGAGGGTGATGAGGCCCTGGTTGGGGCCAGAGGCAGGACCAGGTTGCCCAGAGAAGATGTGGCTGCCCCATGCCTGGAAGGGTCCAAGGCCAAGTTGGTCAGGGCTTGGGGAAGCGTGGTCTAGTGGCAGGCGTCCTTGCCCATGGCAGGGGTGTTGGAAGGAGATGATCTACAAGATCCTTTCCAACCCGAGTCATTCGGTGATTCCATGATTATTTTAGCATGTCTGTAGTCTCAGAAATATATGACAGTGCAGCAGTAAAGCAAAATTAGATGTCTTTAGACAAAACTAGCACTGTTTGCTGGCCTATTTGCGGCTCAGCAAAGCTGTTTGGAAGCAGCTGCTTAGCTGAGTTTCCCCTTTTCCCTGCTCCCCGCGCAGCTCCTGTGCTTGGCTTATCCATAACTCGCCAGCCCCTGTCCCAGATGTTCCCTCTGCCCATCGCTGGGGGAAGAGGGGAGTGGGGGAACGAAACACAGCGGCGTGTGTTCATAATCTGTCAGGGGCTGTGGCTCCCCTATCCGAGCCTGAAGGGTGCCCACGCCGGTTCCTCCCCCGCTGCGGGCGCGGGTTCCAGCGGGGAAGCGGCGGAGGGGCGGCGCGGGGCCGAGGCCGCCTCCACGGGTGTCACGGCGGGCCCGGCAGCCTCCGCCCCGCCGCTGCCCGCGAGTGGGCGGGTGTCCCGCCTGTCGCCACCGCCCGGCGGGGGCAGCAGCGGGCTCCGTGCCGTCCTGCCTGCTCGCGTTCCAGATCTGGCGTGAGCGAGCTTGGGACATACCGGGAGAGGAGGGAGGGGAGAGGGAGGGCTCCCTGCTCGGCGCTGTCACAGGCGGGGGGCGGCCGGCAACGCCCGCGGCTTGCGGCAGCACCGGCGCTGTGACGGCCGGCTTGCGGGAACCCGGCGCTGAGGAAGGAATACACCCGTCAGTAAGTTACCCGGGGTCCCTGTCCATCCAAGAGCCCGCGCAAGGGTGTCGTGATTCGTGGCTGTGGCTTGGGTGGTGGGGTTTTGTGGTTCTTCGTGTTCCCATCGGTATTTGTCAATGGCAACAGCAGAGCTTGTCCTGTGCATGGAACTATTAAAACGTAAATATCAGGCAGGGATAATCGAAATTTATTTTTTCCAGCAGAAGCAGGAAGTCTGCCTTCTGCCAAAGTAAGACGTCAGGCAGATGAGGGGATCGGGTAGGCAGCCCCCGTTCTTCTTGCTGGGTGCAGAGAGAATTTTCTGTGCCATCCCTCAGCCGTGTAACGCTGGTAGGCACAGGTGCTCTTGCCGCGTCTGTGGAAGAGCTGCATGGAAGGGGGGCTTGCCTCAGCTGTGCAAACTCTGCCTTTCTGCGGTCCTCGGGTGAGCAAGATCATCATGCCAAGTGAGAAAAGGCAGAGGGAGATTGGTCAATTTTTTCTGTATCCTCTGCGAAGAGCTGTCTAGAAAAATTTTCCCTTGGATGTGATGGGAGGGGGTTGCTAGAGGAGATTGTCAGGGTTTCTGAGTCTTTTCTTGAATCAATGAGGGCTCAGGGGAAGCAAGATGTCCTCAGTTCCTGAGGTTTTCTCCCTTCCCTTTCTTTCTCCTCAAGAAGCCTGACTGTCAGACATGCATGTTAAATCCTTGCTTCCTATTTAATTTTTCCTCATGGTACAATCAAGCAACACTAGTTAGCATTTCTGATACTAAACAGCTGAATGTAGAGGCTGTTTGTGTCTGCTGCTCCACCAAATGATTTCCAGGCTCCATTGGCAGCGGTGCACAGATTCTGACTGTGCAGGAGCCAAGGATGGAGCCTTGACTAAGGCCCCTGGGCGTGTCACCTCTTCAAAAGACAGATTGATTTAACCTTTGGTTTTGCTCCCAGCTTCCTGTCTTTTTGTACAGGTGAGGAAAAAAGGAGATACCGGAGATGCTAATTCATCTTTCTCATTTTAGTCTTAGTTATTTGGCTGTATTTTTGTGAGGGTGTTGAAGAGAGAAAATCCATTCTAAGAACATGCTTAAGCAGCCATGAGTCACTGTACATAGATGGGGTCTTGTCTGTGAAATTTCCCTGTTGCTGTTTGCTTTTCTCATTTTTCTGCAAAACGGGCTTGAGCTTTGTGGAGGTGTTACTGGAGAGTAGGATGTTGTAGCTGTTGGAAAGTGTTTGTGAATCTGTTGCACTTTTCACCCAGAAACCTTTACTTTTTTTTGGTAGCAGAAGATGGAAGAGTGGGCTGGTGTGGAAGAAGCAAGGAAACACTTTTAATAAGTTCTTTTGCCATTCTGTTTGACTTTGGTGCGTTGTGTATAGATGCAATTTCCCGTGTCTGTGCTTACAAAAGGGCAGAGCCGCACAGAGGTTGGCACTCGATGGTGGTTATTGCTTGAGTTAAAGGCTGAGCCAGTACTAGCCAGGTGAGCACTGGTATTCCCAGGCTTCATCTGGTGGCCACTGTGATTGATAAAAAGCGCTCTGCTGACCTGGATAGATTTTTGGATCAGCTCCCTAGCTGCCCATCTGGATACTTAGGGACTCTGGATTTCAGCAGGTTGTCTAGGTACCCATTCCTGAACTTGTTTCTAAAGGTTTAAAAATAAAATTCAAGTCTTACCTTTCTCTTATTTTGCTAAAGCCCAGTAAGAAGCCAAGTATGGTTTAGGGTTTTGCCAGATTATTTTGTTTGCTTGCATCAGTCTGCCTACCCTGGCAAATTGTGGGCATCTCAGTGGTCCGGATACAATCCTTGACTTGTCTTTTCATTCTGTGCACTAAGCTACACTGATCTGGTCAATAAATTATCACTTCCAATGCAACTTGGGTGTTCTGAGAGTAATTAGACCCCTCCTGGCCCTGCTACATTTGTACCTCTGAGGAAGTAAGAAAAGCCTCTTGTTACTGGGTGATGTCCTCTCCCACTGAGTGATTTACTCTGGTACCTATGTGGCCCTGTGGACTCTGTAATGAATGGGTTTAAAGAGCTGAAAGAGCAGAATTTCTGGTGATTGTCCTGTCGTGCTCTCCAGCAGCTTAAATCAAGGGTGGCTTCGCTGTAATTTGTAGTCATGCGGATCCAAGGCTGGAGTCACGTTAATCCATTTCGGAAGCAGTGGGAGGGGAGCCAGGTTCCAACGCTTTCTGAATCGCTTTTTGGGGAAGGTTCTGAATGTAAATCATGACAAGTCCATGACTGGAAAAGAAAAATGTGACTGTCAGACCGTGGTGCTTTGGAGGAATAAATACCATTTCAAGTTTAGTAAATTTGGTGTTCATGGGTAGCGTTAGTCTTGTACTGCTCTGCGGGTTCTGTATTTGGGTCTCTTTAATTGATATCGCCTGGGCATAGAGCGCAGGCAGATATCTCGTATAGTAAACAAAGCAGCAGATTTAAGTTAATGCTAATGTGTTTGCAGGCTGAGCCAAAAGCTTTTCAGGGTTATTATAACGTGCTGGGCATACAGCCCATCGATCTAAGTGTCTGGAGGAGACAAAAGTTATGGATTGACTCATTGTACAAATCAGCTCATCTGAAAGTCAGATTCTGCTATTTGTTGCCATCAGTAATTTAGTCGTATTAAGTACGGCTGAGGACGGGTGGCAGTGTGGCCAGAATATTGAGATGGGATTTCAGAGATCCCAGGAGAGCCATTCCCTGCTTTGCCACGACAGATTTCCTGTGTGACCTGGGGCAAGTCATTGAATGTTTCGGTAATGTAGGGTTGGTGGTACCTCCTTCTTTCTCACAGGGTGTGTAAAGATTATTGGGTTATAGATCCATTTGTGAGGGGCTCATATAAATCCAAATACAATATCAAACAGCACATCTGAACAGTGCGTGCCTTGCACATAACTGAACAATACCTGGATTTGTAAGCCTGTCTGTGTAGGTGCTTCATACTATAATATGCCTGCATGTCTGTGTTTTAATTTTGGCAATAAATCCTGACCATTGATGTGGGGCAACTATGAGAAAAGCCTTTCTTCATTGTCAGTTTTTACCTAGTATTCTGAGACTGTTCCAGTTGTTAAATGCAACACTGAAGTTCGTTGTGTATTCATAATAACAAGATAAAGCAGATGAGGACTTAAATATGTAATTCCTACGTGCTGGGGATAATGGCACGGAAACCTCTCCTCCGGCAACTGCTCCCATTGTAATCCAAAATTATTTGCGTATTTAACTTTGGAAGATTTAACTCCTGAAAGTGATTCAGTCCCATTCATTGGGAGTGCTCAGCCAAGTGTAAAACGTGTGGGTGTCTTGAATTATGTAAACTCTGATACTTCAAATCAACACATGTATATAAAGTTACATTTTAAGTTTCACAACCTCAGCCCATCCTTGGAATAAA
Source organism: Phylloscopus whistleri (assembly GCA_017589585.1). Classification (NCBI taxonomy): domain Eukaryota; kingdom Metazoa; phylum Chordata; class Aves; order Passeriformes; family Phylloscopidae; genus Phylloscopus; species Phylloscopus whistleri. The sequence continues at coordinate 2,063,055 of JADMLD010000092.1, forward strand.
CCAACAAGATAGTGGGGATCTTTGGGACATCTGTCTTCTTGGAAGCCAAATATTTGTATTCCATAGAACAACTTCATCAGGGCTTGTTAACTACGCAGAACAGAAGTTCTTAAACTCTGGTGCAGCAGCTTTAGTTGTGTTAGGCATCCTAAATGGGTGGTGATGTACAGCAATTGGTCAGAGGCTGTTAAAGGTATTTTTTTCCTATTATGTAACATCTAATTATAAATTAGGGTTTTACAATCATAAATAGCGCATACTGGTCATGTAAAGATCATTCTGTTGTTGTTTCTCTATCCATTGCTTTTCAGCATGTATTCTCACTTAGTCACAAAGCTCAGCCTTGTTGGCTGTGGGCTGCTGCAGAGGGAAACCTCCTGCTTGCAGTGGGCGTCTTGAGCAGGACATGGGATGGATTTGGTCTGACTGCCAGGCCCCCAAAAGGGCAATCCCAGCGCAGGGAGTGTGCAGTGTCAGGGTTCCCCCAGCTTCCTCAGCAGCACTGGCTGGGTGTGAACTGTGTCTCCCTTCAGACAAGTCTGCTGTCACCATTGTCCAGAATTACAGGACTTTTTGGTAGGTCCTACTTGAAAGAGGATCACAAACCTGTATTTGGTGCTTCATGTTTTTGCTTGGCTAGTTATGCTTTCAGCAAAACACCTGTTCCACCTCCGGACACATCCTTTGCCATCACCCCCCGGCATCTCTTCTGCATCCCCTCTTCAACCTTGGCAGTGAAACTGGGTGCTGAATCCTGTCACTTGACCACCTTGCTGTGCTGTTTCATTGGCTTTCATCTGGGCCCACAGCAAATAAGTTATATAAGTATCTATTTGTATTTAAGAAATTTACACGTACGTGTGCACATACATCAGTAAAATAGAAAATTGACTCACCACCTCTTAGCTCATTCTAAAAACTCCTTTTGAAAAATAAGGGAGTGAGAACTTTTTGAAACAAGCAACATTTATCATTATTTAAAAAAATTAAATTAATTCTAAGTGTTTTCCACAGTATTCTAGAGTCTTGAAAACTGTTTGTCAAGATGACTATTTTGAATGTAAACCCATTTTTCACATGCTAAGCAAAAGATAATGATCTCTTGGGTTTATTTTGACCTACTGTGCACTGATTCACTACTCACTGTTAACAATAGTTGAACTATATTGGGCTTTTTATTTTGTGGCTCAGCACAGGTTTGAGGCTGTAGCAGTCCTCCAGTTGTGTTCCAGTTCCTGAGCTCATTGATGGCAGCGTATATTTTTAGTGCATAAAAACCTAGGTATTTCCCCATCTGCTATTTGAAGCTGTGGAGAGAAAACCTAATGCTGTTCCTTTGTTTTTCTGGGAAAGAATGTAGGGCAGTGGTAAGATTTTAACACATGCAGATAACGTAGAATAAATCAGCTGTGGCTTTACAGTTATTTACCTAGAGGGAAATGACAAAATTAGCTGTAAAGGAATCTTACATGTTGTACCTTGTACAGAAAGTGCAGTTATGAGCATGGTTTTGGTGTTAAACAGGAAGAACCTACTTATAAGAGCCTCAATTTCTGTTTATTTCTTGAAGAGAAAGTTGATGACTGCTAGAAATTAGTATTTATCCATTTTTAAGAAGATTAATTGGTTCAGGAGTTTGTTTGTAAGCAGAGAAATTAATGCTATGCTTTGAGCTGAAGCAAACATGGCATTATGGGCTCTTTTTATTTCTCAGTCATTTAAAATAGTGACGGTGACTTAAAACCTTAATTGCGTGTAGTGAGAGCTCTGATTGGCACATCAGTGCTCAGAGCAGCCGGGCTCGTTTCATACCACGCTTTACTTTGTGGATCTCGTCTGACGTTCAGAAAGACAAAGCCGTGCAGCCGGTTCCCCGTGCCGAGCCCAGCAGCTGCTGCTGCCTCTTGCCCGCCTCTGTGGAGCTCTCCAGCTGTGCTGGATATTCCAGGTGCTTCCTCGCTGTCACCGTGGGAGTGAAGTGTGCAGGGTGAAGCTGCTGATGCCGCGCTGCAGGGACCAGGGTAGGATGCATACCTGGAAAGGAAGGTGGCGCTTAGGCTGCATTCAGGGGTGCTCCTCGGATTTCATCAACGTGCTGCTTTTGTTCGGAGTGACAGCAGAAATCTTTACAAATACAATTAAAGCCATTAATCCAAGTACTTCTCAGTGAGACTTGTTTCAGCGAGGCACCTTCATGGGCTCCCTCCTTGCCTCTTCTCTTGCCGTGGGTGCTCACCGCTCCCAGGTGTCACACACTCACTGGCTTCCTACGGTTGGCACATCAGGTTCTTGACTATATATTGTTTAGGAAGATAAAGCATTCCAGCTCTGTCTTTTCTTACATAAAATAGGTTTTGAACGATTGATTGAAAGGCAATAGTTGGAGTGCACACACGGATGAAACAAAATTATTATGTACCATAGAAGAAATTATTGGTTTAATTTTGAAAAAAGAGGGTTTTTTTCTGGGAGATGAGCAGTGTTCAGCTGTCAGTATTCCGTAATAATATTGGGTAGTTGTGTACAAGCACTTAATATGTTTCTATTTCTGATCTTTGAAATGACTCACTAAAAACACAGAGCTGCAGGTACTGGAATTCCTATGACACAGTGTATGCCACTACAGGAGATGGCTCTGTTTGTCCCAAGGGATATGAACACATCCAGTCTTTTCTACTGTGATTTCTATACAGCACTGTAACTGTGAGGGAGAGTGTCATGAGCAATCCCTCTTAAATTACCTGCAAGCCTCCTGCTGTCAGCCCAGCCCAAGCATGTTGAGTACAGAAGGCTCAGGGGTGTCCAGCACAGAACTGTGTGCAAGCCAGGAATGGCTTTCAGGGTCTTTCTGCTGTTCCTTGCCTCCTTTTGTTATCCCAAAAGAATGGTCATTGAGTAGCAAATAAAATTATTTTTGAACACATTGAATTTTAAAGATTTTACCTGTTGTTTGTGGGCAGTTTTTGCACTACCAATTAACACAAGCAATTATATTGGCTGTAAAAGTGTTATTGGAGGATAAAACAGTGAAGAGGTGATGTGCACTTGTGGCCTCTCTGTCTGATGGAAGAGGAAGATGTGCAAAACAGGGTGGTGACTCTTCCAGTTACTTCAGCGACTGCACCAACCATCTGCTCTGATGGTGGTCAGAGCACTTTCCACTAAATGCAGTTTCTTGATAATTGGCCATTTTCAACAGCTGGCTGGATTTAAAAGGAAGTTTTTGAAGTCCAGGATGAAAGGTGAGGAAAAATGTCTTAGTCATGATTCTTTTGACCTCCATCTATTTTATGGAAGCAAAGTTTGATTATATCTGTGCACGGTTGCTGTCTAAAGGGTTATAGTATCTGGCCAGTCTCCTGTTTGTTGTCCTGTGGGTGGAAGCCTCTGGTCTTGCTGTCCTGTACCTTGAGCCTTAGTTGCTGCAGCATCACCAGAAGGAAGGATGGCTGCAGGTTTTTACAGACTGCATGACCTGTATCCATCAGATTGGGTTGTTTTTTTTGTAATCATGTAGTTAAGTAGTTTGACCAGTTGTCCGAAGCCAATTCTGCTTTGCTTATATTTGAAGGCAAAAATACATTTGGACAGGTTGATTATTAAATCCTATGGAAAAAAGATGGTATAGAAACATGTTAAAACTGACTTGAAGAATTACTTACGTGTAAAGCGGCTGGATAATGGGTGGCATGAATTCTTTGACTGCTTGTAGGATGGCCAGCAGAGAGAGGGAAGGGGTGGCAAACCTGTTCTGTGAGAATTTTCAAGGTTTCCAAATTTGGGTTTATTTTATTTTAACTTCTTGCTGATAACTCAGCACTAAAGTGTGTGCTTGGGAGTGTATTTGTGCTTATCCCTTAAGGAGTTTAAATACATTGTCTCTACTTATTTCTTAAGATGGATTTAGATATATTTGTGTTTACATGAATATAAAAGATAAATATCAATATAAAAATTATATAGGAAAACAAACCTTAGCAAATTATTCTGGAATCACCTCTCTCTTACTCAAACAGAAGTATTCAAGCCCACAACTCTCATGTGTCCTACTTTTTGGAAATCACAGCGTAATTCTGTGTACAGTGTGCAGCCTGTGAGATGTAGCCAAACATTAGTTTGTATGGTGCATACAGTGAATATTTATTAAAAAAAAAATTCTATTAGAAAATGTAATGGTGTTGTGGTGACCTTCCATTCTGAGGAAATGAAGGAGAGAAAAGCTGAATATAATAGGGAATGATACAGTGGTATCAGTCCATCTCCCGAGATGCTCCCTGGGCTGAGTGACAGGCAGTAATTGATGTGCTCTCGTTGCTTTGTCACCTCAGCTTATCTTCATTCTAATTATTGCCACCTGCCTGCTCTGACTGAGCATTTGGTGTGGGTGTTGGGATGGCTCCTGAACACTGTGCAGGCTTCGTGTCATGAAAGACCCTGTCATGGCTGAGAGGATATGCAGAATTTTAAGTTACTGTGAAATATCTGACCTCTGCAGTGTAAGTCAATATATGGATGTGCTGCAAACTATTTAGGGCATAATTATTGAAAATGTGTTTTTGATCATAATAGTGTGGTCACTTTGGAGGAGAATGCTAAAATGAAACCTTAAAAAGCTTGGAAAATATTACACTTCAGGTCTTCTGGAATAAGAGCAAAGATCTAATTGAAAATAATTTAAAATTATTTCTGCTAAAAATTAGAATTACTTCTCTAAAACTGAGTCTAGTATTCTGATTGAATTGCTGCCTGGATATTGATGTAATTAGTGTCCAACGCAAGCAGTACCAAATAGAAGGTGAGTGTGAGATTGTAACATTTTTTGTTTCTTTGTTTTTGCTAGTTGATTTTAGTTAACAACCAAAACACTGTAACAAACACAGTATTTAGAGTTTACATGTGATAAACAGAATTTGCTTTTGTTAGTTGAATTACTGGCAAATAACAGTAATTTCTTACATTTTCACAGCATCATCTGCTGTTAATTTACATCCTGATATCTCATGTCCATGTTAATTTAATGCTAATGAGCACATTGGCAACGATGGCTGTGGCACAGCATATTCAAGAGCTTTATTTTAACCACAGTGTTCATTGTCTGAAAAGAATCATAGTTTTTCTGTGCTTACTGCCACCCCTCTATTTGGGTGCTTGTCATTTGCCTTTTTACCCATTTTATGAATACAAAATAGAAGAAGATCCTTAAATACAGGAAAAACTTTACCCTTTCCTGAGAACAAAGAAAGGCAAGCTGTCAGTGTTCTGCATTAGCTAAAAGATTTTAGCTCCTGTTTTCATATTTCTTCAGGCACAATTAGCATAGGAGCCACTGAAGTCTGGAATCCCTACCACCTGATGCAAAGGTTCTGCTACTGACTGACAAAGTTCTTTGAAGGGCCAATATGTTTGCAAGGCATTTTGCACATTAATACCTTGGTTTCTATATATGCTAAGATGCTGTTACAGCTTTAACTTATTTTTACAGGCTTTTTTTTTTTTTTAATATAACTTCTGTTTTAAAGTCTCTGGCTCTCTGTACACCTGGCTATTGAAATGATAAATATTTACAATCTTCTGTGGCAATAGGAAAAGTTGTTTTAAGTTAAGTATTAGGACAGGTGGATTTTTTCAATATACAGGGCTGTTTGTGTGTAAACAACCAACACTGACAGCACTGATTGTTTTTACATCAGGGAAAGCACTTGCACCAGCCTTGCCTTAAATGTCTTAGCTGTTTATGGCCCCAGCTTTTCCTTAAGTCTGACCCACCACAGTGCTCTCACTCTGGTGCATCTCCAGCAACTTTAAAGGGCCTCTTAGAAAACAAAAAAGGCAGAAAAATGGTAAGTTGAAAGGGAAGACAGGGGAGACGCAGAAATGAGGCAATTGGTTTAAAATAGGTTGATGGTCCTATGTTTGTAGAGTTTTTTGGGGTTTTTTTGGGTTTGTTTTTTCTTTTTTGGTCAGTTTTAGTTCACAAAATACTCACTTGTGCTATAAGTCTTGTCTTCGTTGTACATCACAGGTAATATGTTTTCAGTTAATTACTCCCAACCTACTACCCTTAACTGGGAGAATCTTTCATAGACCAATGAAATATTCAAAATTGCTCAAAAGATTCAGGCATGCAGTTATTACTCATGTAAATGGGAGCTGTGTGGGCTCACTAATCACTTAAGTAGCTTTGAAAAAAACTTGTCCTTGAGGTTTTTATTTCTCTGCAATAGTGTTTATAGTCTGCTTTGAACAAGATAAAAAATTCCTTTTCATTGTACTGAGAGCATATCTGAGAGTGTAGAATTGCCGTTTTGTATTAACAGAAATGTTATGAAAAAGTTCTCTATTCTTTAAAATCAGCATGAAATATTCATCTAAACTGTCAATAAATATTTAAATGTGATGTGAAATTTTCATGCATTTTAAAGAGGAAAATTAATTAAAACATCGTAAGGACTAAAACACTGTAGTGAATAGAAGAGCTGTATTAACATCTGTTAAATTCAGACCAGGTACTTGGTTTAATTTAGTGAAAAAAAAGCAGGAAAATAGGGGGACTTCTTATTAACCCCTTAATTTCTGTAACCTAGGATTGGGGCATTGGTTTAAGATGTGGAAGACCCTGAGCTGCTGGTCTCCTAGGATAGAATGGAAACTCTTTTTGGTCATTCTGTCAGGCCTCTCTTCTTGGATTAAGGCTTTCTATTTTGGTACCTTGTGTCCTTAGCAGGACACACAAACACTTGTGATCTTTGCATGTGTTGGATAAGATTATTTTGTATGCTGTGTGCTTTTAGTGATTGCTGAAATCAATCAGGTTTGCTGGATCAGAATGAAGGAGATGCTCAGGACTTTGGAACAAGATTTCGGAGTATCAGGAAAAAGAATTTGTTCTTTTCAAATGAAAATTAATATTGTGTTTAAGAAAACAAGGAATTTAAAGAAAGATGACTGATAAGGCAGACATACAATCATTCTTGAGGTTTTTTTAGGCTGGAGAGAGATGAGATTTGATTATTTGGGTGGGTTTTTGTGCCAATACAGATCAGAAATTAAATTTCTGAAACACTATTGAAAGCAGCTGTATTTCAAAGTCCTAGTTATTTCCACAGTGCTGAAAAAATATGTAAAGAGAACTGAAGAATAAATATTGGGAAAATGGGGACTATGTTGTAGAGGAATATCCTCCATTCTAATTTTTTTAAAGCTGCTCTGAAATTGTGTTTTCAGTTGTATTTTTGTCTGCAGTGTTATTGTTAGTTTAAGAGGAGATTCTTTTAGATTTATTCTACATGGGTACTTGAAAGATTTTGCAAGTGTGAAGTAAATGATGTGTTTTTGGGAGGGAGGAGTGGAAAATAAAACAATTCATGCAAATGAGTTTGGAGGTGTGCATGCCTCGGTCACGTTGGTTGGTGCTCCTGGTGACTTAGGTGGAACTTCTCCTGGTTTCTCTTTGTCAAGGGAAATAAAACAGAGGCTTTATCGCTTTTTGGGTTTCTTTGGCACAGTGCTGTTCGATACTACCTGGCCTCCCTTTGCTCCTTGCTTACCATCTTTGCTTTTCGGTCTCCCCTTGCGTCGCTTTCCTCTGAGATTCCCCAGGGTCTGGCCCTTGGATTTTGGCTTCCATTCTGAAGAGGCTTCTGAAATTCTACAAAACCTGACCTGACTGCAAATATTTGTGTTAGGGACAGGAGGGAAATAAAATGATTCCTATACACAAAGGAGAGGTGTGGTTGCAGTAGTTATTACCTTACTGAGGGTAGTTCTGCTCTCATTGATTCTCCCATCCCATATCTCAGTTCACGTCTTGCCTGGAAGGTGTTTAGAGGGGAGCCTGCTGCATTTTGGGGTATTGATGCCAATTTACTCATAACATCTGGAAGAAATTAATCTTTCAGCTTCAGTTTTTCTCTCCACTAGGCTGGTCACTATTGTGTTCTAGAAAAATAACACACTTTCAGAAACTTAAAAGGCCATTAATAATGTAGGATCTTGATAAAATTTTATTGAGTTGAAAGAGGCTTGCTTAGAGAATTGCTTAGTACTGTAGCAGAAGTGAAGTCTACTGTTCAAATACTGGTTCAGGCAACCAAGCCATGAAAACTAACCTCAGTTAAAATGGTTCATATTAACATTCTGCATGTCATGTAAAAAATTGCAGTGCTGAATTTTATTGACCAGTTATTAGTTCTGTCTTAATATTCAGATAAAACAACATTTTAACTTAGAGAACATCAGTGCAAGCCAACAGAGAAACTATGTCTAAATCTTTGTTATAAAATATTTGATTGTTGTTGTTGCAAGGGTAAAAGTAAATTAAATGGGAAGTTTGTCAGGTTTTCAGTCTGAAGGCATTGAAATAAATCAGTAAGATGATTACCATCATTTGGTGAGTATCCTAAGTGAGTGTGGTGGTTGGTATGCTCTGCTCGTTATTGCAGAATGCTGCTTGCAGTATTGTAGAGTGCAAAGAGTACAGCCAGGAACGGTGGGGCAGGAGCTGCCTCTGCTGACAGGACAATGTTTGCTGAGCAGTGCTGAGAGGTTTCACCTGCTGTGGCAGGAGATACTCCAGTGGGGACGCTGCAGTGGCAGCAGGGTCACACCCTCAGGCCTGTGCTGCTGATCTTCTGGCTCACCTGCTGCACAGCTGAAATCAGGGGGATGTGGCACTGCACAGCCTGAAGCACAGCAGGTGTTTTCCTTGGATGCAGATGAAGCATACCATGGATGTCGTGTCACAGGAAAATACAGGCATCTCATTTCTGCATTTTTGAATTAAGTTTAAAAAATATCAGCTCTTAAGTGATTTTCGGTCTATCCAGGATGCAGTACATGACAAGGCATTTCTGAGGCAGTTCTAATATCTTAAAATTCAGTATCTCCAGTTTGAAATCAAGAATAAACATGTAAGAGTTGCTGAACCTGTTGCATTATAAATGTGAGCACTGTTTTGGTGGGCCTGGGTTCAGAAGCAGGACAGTCTGCAGGTGCAGTGAGATTGCAGACACCTGAATGCTGTATCAAGGCTTTATAACAGATTTTTAGGTACGTGTTTTCTGCAAGCCACTTTTGAGGAGTTGCTTTGGGTTTTGTGTTCTGCTTTGAAGATGTGTCCTGTAAAAAATGTGTGCTAGGCAAGGCAGATATCAACTGAAATGAGTTAAGTCTTTAAAAATCTGCACATTTACCAGCTCTTGTTTCTCCCTTATCTCTGGATTAAGGACTAAATAAGTCTAGGTGGAAATTAGTGCCTGTGGGTTTTAAGTCTTAGCTGACATTTATAGCTACTGTCCTGCTTGCAGCCTCATTTGGGAAGTTGAAGGTTGCCTTCAAGTGGATCAAAACACGCCGCCCCTCTGCTGACTCAGCAGAACTTGAGGGCCTGCTGCACGTCTCAAAAGGCCCCGTTGTGTCCCAGTGGCTCTCTAATTAGCGGAAAAAAGCAAATGGGAAATTCCTTTAGCACAGTTGGGGTGAATGTTGAAACACTTCATGCAAGGCTGAACTCCAATTCATTCATGTACTGCAGGCAGCTTTCAACATAGCAATGCCAAGACCCGGGCTGTGCCATGCCAGAGAACCCTCCATACCAGCACACTCTACATCAAATGCAGGCGCCTCTTCCTCTGACCTTTGGCAGCTGCTTAGTCATCAGACCTTGGGCAGATTAAAACTGTCCCTTTAAAATAATGCAAGGGAATATCAAGGCAACATTAGCAGTGCTCACTCTCTTGGGAAATGAGAGTATTTTTTTTTCCTGCTCTCTCTCTGGTGCAGATGGGAAGCACCAGCATCCTCTTTGCCAGGCACGACTGCATGATGAGACCGTACTAGGGTGATGTAAATCGGCAAAGCTCCTAAGGTGGAGCTGCTGGTTTTTCATTCTCTGTTGGGGGCATTCAATGCTGCAAGCCTCTGATCTGAATCTTACATATATGGCTTCATTCTTTTTCTTCTGAGCTTAAGTCACCTGTGTAAATCTTCTGGAAAAGCTTGATCATCCAAAAGGGTACAAAGAGTATAAAATATCTCGGCTGGCTACAGTAAAACAATGAAAACTTTCTTTTAATGGTTTGTATGGGGTTTTTGTTTAGCGTGGTCTCTGACATCAGCTAGGAGAGGTACGTGCTTTGTTATGACTTGTAAGGAGTTTGAAGTCCTAAGACTGTTTTGGAGGATTGTCACTGTCATTCATTATAAATAATTTTTTGCAGGTGGATTGCTGAATGTGACCAGATATTAGATGATGCTCATTATTCTGGAAATGGAATTATGTAGGGATAGCACAGAAGGTACCATCCTCTGTATTAGTGACATTTGAAAGAGGGACATGGGGATTCACTTTATGTTGTAAAAATTGCTACAACAGTGCTCTTGGCTGGCAGGAGCATCCTGCTGGTCACTTAAGAACAGTTATTTTTTGGCTTAACTGCACTGAAAATATTCTCTTGGGTTCGTTTTCTTCTTCTCCTCTTGAGATTCCCCTTGTGCATTCACAGATGCACTGCTGCTCCCTGCACAGACTCCCAGAGAGATAAATCCAGCTTTTGTCCTGTGGAATTCTTTCAGCCTGGCACTGACAATTCTAGTGGCCTCATCTGATTAAATCTACTTCACTGCCACGAAACATGACAAATGCTTTTGGTTCAAGTTGAACGGTAAAGCTTTTGCACACAGGAAAAACAGTTGTCAGCTGTCACTGTTGTGGGACCAAACACACTTGTGCTACAACAAGCAGACAAAAAAGCCTCTGAGCTGCACAGCAGATCAAATGGGAAACCCACTCAGGGTACATCCAGTTCTATTAAGACACGAGTGTGTTTTTATCAAGACTTGTTTAACAACACAGGGGAGAACATCTGTTAGCAATTGGTAATATGGGAAAATACTCTTTTGCTCTCAAGAAAGCTTAGACATTGCAAAATTGTAGGATACTGTATCATTTGCAAGATGGGAAATTTTGAAATTTTACTATGTTTTACTTACGAATGTAGCTTTTGACTTAATTTGTTGAAAAAGTTATTAAGTATCTTCAGAAGGAAAGCTGTTTTGAGGAGCTTTGGAGAAAGCTGTTTGGCTACAGGGTGGTGGCTCTGCTTCAGAAATTAAGCTATGAGAACAAACTGAGGTTGAAAATGCCACCTGGGTGTTTGGCTATGGAGTTTCTTGTGAGCTCTGAGTTTTTGTTCTACCACTCCCCCAGCTGTACTAAAGAAAGAAATACAGAAAGTTTGGGAGAGATTGGGGTATTTCTGAGTGTAGCTTTTAAAAATGTTATTCTTTGTTCTCTTTGAATAGATGAAAAAAGGAGCATAATATACTGGCTCTTTGTTTTTCTTAAATGACTGTGCGGGAATACACGGCTTTTGAATTGGAGCTTGTTTTGGACTCTTTAATCTGGAATATTATAGATTGGCCTCAAAACTATGCCCAGTTTATGCTTAATCCCAAACCCAATGGGCGTCTTATCCTTCATGCAGAAAGTACCGTGCCTAGTGCAGTGTGTATTGGCATTTCCATTTGGGGTTGTTCTTCTCTTTGTCACTGGATCAGTTTTTAATTAAATACAAGTAAAGTCCAACTGCTAATATAAGCCTCTGTTTTAAAACCAAGCAGAAAGGACTTTTTCTGTGTGTTTTCCATTGCATTCCCGATTCAGACATTTCATGTCTGGAAGATGGAGGGGGAGCCAGCACCGTCTTTGAATTGTGGCCATCAGTCTGCAGTTTGCTTCCCAGTCGAGGCCTGGGATTGCAGTGCTGACCACTGTGGGCATGTCTGCCTTGCCATTTCCAGGCAGCCCTGCCCACTGGCCTCCCTTGTGCAGGCTGGCTGTGAGCCAGTGCTGACCCACAGGCATAATGTGCAAGCTAATGCAATAAGTGCTGCTGAGAGCATGGGGGGGAACCTGATGATGCCAGCGGGGCTGGTGCAGCGCGGAGCTCGCTCCTGCCACGCCTGCGTCAGAGCCTGGGAGGGAGGCAGGACGCTGCGCCTTGGGATGTGGCAGCCTGGCTGATGGGGGGAGATCACTGCTTCTTCTGCAAGGCCAAAGCAAATAAAAATTGTTATCAGTGCTTCTGTGCTATGGCACTCACCCTTTACATCTCCCCAGACCGTAAGGGAACTCTCCTGGGGATGGATTTTCATGCTGAACAGGGAAATGTTCATCTAAAGGTTGTAAGTGGCTTAATCCTCAGACTGTTGTGTGGAGTCATTCTCAGGGATATATTTTTATAATGTGCTAATGGCTCAGTGACTGGCGAGAGGAATGAAATGCTTAGGCCTGTCAGCTAAAGGGCACTACCAGTCCTCTTTGGTCCTTAATATAGTAAGCACATCTTAACGGCTGGCATCCCTTCTCAGCTTTGTGACTTTCCATTCGGTTTGTTTTGTGTTACAGCTGTTCAGGAGTTGTTAGAACTACCAGTTTTGGGGGAATCATGTAACTGAAATACAATAGTCATTTCTGCTATCACCCCTTTGCTTTGTGAGGTGCCATCCCTCCCTGCTCCCCCAAAATCTCTGGTCATAGGGCAGGCAGAAATTTGCAAGTGTAGCAAGACTCAGTAATGAAGACAAATATTTTTTCCCCAGCCACATTTACAATCTGCTCTCCTTTATAAAAATGAGATCAGCATCTTAATTTTAATCAAGTAAAAGACTGTAAGCTAAAGCCTCTTGAACACGTAGCATGAAAAATAGGAAGGACGCCAAGGAGTTATGAGTGCTGAGATAATTTCATCTTGCAAGTTGGGGCTCCAGCCGTGTGTCCTTCCGCTTAGCTTCCAAACCATCTACTGACGTCCGAAGCAGTTTGGCACCTGGTGCATGTCACAGTAAGCTGTGCTGTCACCCTGGGGCTCCGAGTCCCTTGTGATACTGGGAGCACGGTCAGCAGAGGACACTGTCCTGAGAGAGACAGTAAGAAATCTTCCTGGGTCACGGAGCAAGGAAGCTCTGAGGTGTCTCAGAAAATGTGTCAAAATTCGTAAGTGAAACTACTTTATCAATAACTGGGAATTGAATTAGCAGTCATTCCTGTTAGGAGTTGTTTCAAATGCTCTCAGTGGAAGCAGAGGTGTATGTTTACAGAGGACAATTATCTAATTACTGGCCATTAATGAGTATCTGTAGTCTCTGAACCTACTCAGAGAAGTGAGGAATGTCAGATCGATTGATTGTTCCCTTAGTTCTTTATCTCTCCTTTCTCTCTTCAGTATCACAGGCCAAACTCTGCACTCTGTATTATAGGGTTCCTGGATCCTCCCTGTGTGGGATTTGTGTTCTGACCTGACAGCTCGGGTGCTGCAGCTGGCCTCGTGCCAGCTGCTGCTTCCCCCTCAGCCTGCAAGCTGGCACGTGGCATCAGGACTGCAGCAGGGTAGGAAGGCAGGTGCAGTTTTTCAGTACTACACATTTTTACTGTCCCATCTTCCGTGACTGGGTAGCTTTGTGAAGATCTTCCTTTGGCTGAATTTCCATTATTTATTAGCAATCTCCCCTTCCCTAAAGGATTAAATAGATTACTTTGCTGCTACGCCTAGATTGACTTCAGAGGTAGCTTGGATCCAGATATTAGTCTTGCACTTTAGTGCTTTTAAGAAGATTGCTGTAATGACAGTAAATGAAGCCAAATACAAAATACTGCATTATAGCATTATGTAGGTAGTGTGTATATGTGTAAAAAAGTATATTGAGTTGCCACCTCACCCTCAGGATTTAACTGGAATTTGCAAGACCATGAATTTGGTGTTAACATAGAACAGCTGCAAGAGTACAGTGGATTTAAACTGTTCAAAACCTATTAAAATCCTTTTAGTGGTCCTTAGGCTTTGGAGGAAGAGAAAATAAGTTACTGTTTTGACAGAGTTGCCAGTCTCACAAATAGCACTGATGGCTTCAAAGAGTTTGCAGAAGTGGGCTCTGAAATGTTCAAGCTCCAGTTGGACATGAGCAATTTTTGGGTGGAGTTTTTAAACTGATAATCTTGAGATGGACTTTGAGCTTAGAAAGCCTGTCACAGTAAAGGGGTCAGTGCTGTCAATGCCTTAATGGTTGGGCACACTGTGGTTGGCACTGTCCCTGCTGGTGTTGCATCTGTGCCCCAGCCCTCGCTGCCGTCCGGGGACTGTGCACAAAGGCAGCTTTGTTCCCTTCCCTTGACCCCAGGGAATCGGTGCACGGCCAGCATGGCCAGACTGTTTGCTGCAGAACATCAGAAGCTCACTTTGGAGCTCTTGAGGAGGAGGATGCAGGACAGCTGGTTTGAAAGTGCTTGAGCAGAAAAATACATTTGTCGCAACACGACATGAATGAACGGCACTCACACGCTGAGATGTCCATGGCACAAAAGAGCAAGTTTATTTACAGACTTCAGTATTGATAGAATTCCAACAGTCACCATGGATTGAAGGATGAAATTTGTCCTCTCCAACCAGACTGGTGAAACCAACAGTCCATCAATTCTTTTCTCCTGCAGAAAGAAGTGCAAAACAATCATTATTTACATAAAAAAAATGTGTGAGAAACTCTATTACAAAAAGTAAACATCAGAAAGCTTGAAAGAACTTTAGAAAACCAGGGTGACATACATTAATTTTCTTTAACATTTTAGACGATGTATAGTGGTCTCAGGATACAAATTGAGATTTGTATTCCATGTTTACTGCTCTGTAGGGTTTACTTTTTATGGATTTGAACCACTGCAAGTGCTCTTAAATCTGAGCTGTGCTCAGTTAAGTATCCCTGGCTATGGCTTTGTTTGGAAATATGAAGCAAAGGTTCTGTCAGCTAATGCACCTTTACTCCTATGCATCTGATGCCTATAAGAAAAGTCACCCATACAATCCCACCAAGATTCATCCATTCAGTCTCTAAATAAAATAACACTGTCTTCTTGTAGGCTGTTGCTTTGGCTTTCAGCTTGCTCTGTGTTAATGGCTTTTTGAAGTGACTTTTTAAAAGCAAGCCACAGTGTTGGCTTCTTGCATGAGGCACTCTAAGCAGATGCAAGGACCTGGCATGGAGATCAAAGAACACAGTTAGCTGGTGGATGTAGGGTGAGCCATAGCACTTGGCAGGCATCAGTGTAAGACAGAAGAACTTTACCAGCCTCTGCTGATTCTTGGAACGAGCATTGCAAAGGTAAGGCAGCTTCTTCTAATCTGGGGGACACGGATCCTGAAGGAAGGAGATTTGTCAGCGTTTTGCAGAGCAGATGGCTGTATATTGATTTGCATGGAACTATTTTAATTCCAAGTCCTCTGCAGCAGCAGGAAAAATATGATTTCAGTCTCATAGCTATATTTATGTCTGCAATTGGTAGTTAATGCAATTCTGGTCAGACTTTGCAGGATCATTTCTTTTGTTAGGCAGACAGGAGACAGCTTCATCCATTAGCTTTAATCCTATTTCACGGGAGGCTCGATGTTTAAATGTTAGACAGATTTGCTCCCTGATTGACAGTAACTATTGTATCTTTGTCGTCCTCTAAAACTGGATGAAGGTGTGGCTTAGGGTCTCATGGATAAAGGTGGTGGTTTGGCACCTGCTAGTGGGTATTTCTGGAAGGAATTGTTTGGGATGCCAAATGAAGTCTGAATAGCTTTCACTTCATGGTTCCTGACTCAGTACAGCCTGAGATGCCTTGGGTTGCAATGGTGCAAAATGAAGGCTGTTATGTGGAAGACAAGGAATGGGATTAATTATCTGCCAATGAGTCACTTCATTTGAAGTCTGTCTGGTCATTGTTTTCATTGATAAAAGAGAAATGCACATGTCAGTTGGGCTGAAGGCTGTTGATCCCATTTAGACTGGCAAAAGACAGCAGAAGGATGTGCTGTTGGATGTGCCTGTGCAGAAGGATGTTCCTGCTGGTTGATCTTAAGGAACACCAAGGGACACTTGTCTTCATTTTGGCTTTTGTGGTAATAAGCCCTGGGCAAATGGATCAGTGTAACACTTGCCAAACGGCAAAGAAAAAAGGTGTTTTTCCTCAGAAATAAGGTAGTACCTGAAGTTTAATATGTATTTCTTGTGGGGGACCCTCCCAACTTCTTGAATTTTAAAGCAGACGCTGAAATAAAGTCAGTCAAGTTTTGATTATAACTCAGAGTTCCCTGTGGAATGGGTATGTGGGTAATCATTACAAACTACTGTAGGAAAACTAGCCATGAAAGTGCCTGTGATCAACAGAAACAATTTGTTAACCTTGAAAATTATGCTTCCCCTTAAAAGGGAAAGGGAGGAGAATGAACCAAACCTGACAACTAGCATGATTCATCAGAAAATTCTAGTCAGATAGCAATTATACCTTGAGTTGTCATTTTAAGGACAAAAATTGATAGTAGTACACGTTACAAACCCAGCTTAGTACCTCCTGTAGCTAAAGCACAATGGTGTTATGTATTCTGAAACGGGTTCATATCCTGGAGAGGCCTGAACTGTAGCTGGCACTTACATTGCCCTTAAAAAAGGCAAAACATGTGCATGCATGGGGACTGGAAGACCCAAATGTGCTGCTTTGAAAGAGGAGAATAATAAGATCTGCCAGTTTAAAAAAAAAAAAAAGGGTTCATTCAGAGGCATCACAGAGTAGGCTGACAGGAGGTGGAAGCAGAACTTGTGCAGGAGATGCCTGGATTTGGCAGGGATTTAAAATTCAGTCTAAAATAAAGTTAGTTGCATGCAGGCAGAGTGAGTGTTGAGCCTGTACACTCTGTTCAGTGTGAGCACATTATGGGAATAAGTGATACTTCCATCTGAAATTTGTCAGAACGCTTGGGCAAGCTGAATGCTGGAAAATAAGGGGTTTAAAGAAATTCAGACAAGTTCTTTACTGAATATGAAAGGTATTCAGTTGTTAAGGGTTTCACCTGTGTTTTTTATCATTTTCACCTTGTGTTGGTTATGAAAACATCTAAAAAACTGGCATATGGCAAAAGTGGTGGTATGGATGAAATGTGATTTTCTTCTCTTAGTGTATAGTTTTGGTGGCTAAGGATCATTTAAGTCTATGTTACCATTTATAAGATGTATTGTAAACCATTAAAATTATCTTGTGTATAGAAAGGCAACAATGACAAATGCAGTTCAGTCACAGAGGAGTGCTGGATGATGTGTAGGTGGGAGAAACAGGAGCTGAGATTCACTTGAGATTGGCAGATCCTGACACGTGTGGTTGTAGCCCAGCCTCCTGCCTGGCTTATGGGGAAGGGCAGTGCCATCACCTAGATTTGGGTGTGGATGCTCGAGCCTGCCTGGTCCTGCTGGGCACCTCTGGGCTGCTGCCAGCCTGAGCCAGAGGTTTTTCCACCTGGTTGCTCAGCTCGTAGACAAGAGCTTGGGGGTGCACAGGAGGGGACAGAACCTCTAGCAAGTTCTGAACTCATACCTGCCTGTTTTTCAGATTTGGAAAGATTTTACAGAAAACAGATGTAGTGTATAATGGTGTAAACTCCGTGTTTCTGGGGAAGAGAATGGGGAGCCTGTTGTGCACATGCTGCCCTTGCTGTTCCTAACTGGAAGATGCAGTTCTGTTATGATTTTGGGTATAGCACAGTGAGGGTGTGCTGTCTGGTCTGCCCAAGATGTGTTTTGCCAGTAGCTGTTAAGAAGTTGCACAAATATCTGTGTGAAGACTACATTGTGTTCTTTTGCTGAATGTTTTTTATTTCCATTACTGTGACTGCAATTATAACTTTTACAAGAGTAGATACACAGAATATGAAAATCAAGTTATTGAGGGCATCGAGTAGCTTTTATTTAGAAATCATGTACTATGGAGGAAGAAAGCAATAATAAGGAAAAAGATCTTAAATTCAATTACTGAATGCTTAGCTGAGGTGAAGTAGGAACATGTCATCTAAACTGATAAAACAACCAAACCCCATTATTCTAATTGTCTTGCCTAAGTTATAACAAGCACTGAAAACTTACTGGGGAGCAGTGGAGAGCAAGGTATGTATTCATGACATAACTGAAAGCATGGAAAATTAATGTATGTTTCCTATTTTTTTTTTTAGGTAAGTAACCGAAGGGGACATGAAGAATTGACATTTAAATGGCCAGCATGTTGCAAAAGGTACTTTGATTTAGATTCAATAAGAAATATGCAAATAATTAATTTGAGTACATATTTAATGAGTATTTTCCTCATTTTTATTTCTTTTGCTGTATTGCGACTGTCTTGTCAGAGAAATTGAAGAACCTGGGTCTAGCTAGTTGACTAAAATGGTTTTACTTGCTATATAAGTAGTAATAATAATAATATGAGGGTGGTGATAAATGAAATATTTAAGTGTCATTCTTGAAATCTCTTTTTGCACTGGTGATCACTGGAAAATCTGTTTTACATGCTGATTATGAAGTGATAGATACCTGATTTCTAAGACATGATATCACTAAGTCACTCTGAGGAAGCTCAACCCAGATTTGATCCCTAAACAGCTCCTTCCTTGGCAGCCAGATGGATATGGAGGTATGTGAGGCTTTATCTTGCATTGGGAAATAACGTCTGTAAATATGCTGTCAACAAAATGCTGGAGCTTCTGCTGGTGACACCCACACAGAAGCATCAAAGCAAACCCAGCTGTATTTCACTTGCAATAGCTCTCCTGCTGATTATTTTTTCACATCACTGATAATCGAATATAATTTTGTAGAACGTTTGTTGTCATGTTGCTGTCTGTGAAATCCCTCAGGAGAGTGTAGGTTGATGGGAGGGAGATGGTTACAGAGAGCAATTCCTGTTAATACCAATTAGGGATGGTAATGCCAAGCTGTTTGGAAGAATCCTCACAAAGGCTGGTTAAAGGAAGAGGATTCTGGCTTACAAAAATGTCAGTGTTTCCTAATTATTTCCATTAGAGTGAAAGTTAGACTTCTTAATCTTTTTTGACAAAAGGTGCAAAGAGGGAGATAGACCTATTGATTAGGAAATGTCTGGGGACAGATGCAAGTTCTGATTTCAGTGAGGCAGAACTGAGATTTATTCCTGAATTTCCTGCTTCTGAAAAGATTATGGAGTCTAATGGATTGTTATCTGTTCTGCTTCCATCAATTTTGAGTTAAAAACCCTGGGCTATACTGGACACAAAAATATTTTCTGACAAGGTTTTTGGCTGAAAAATTCTGGTTTTGCCTTTTATAGGCTTTCCACTATTGGCTGCATATAACTACTTTATCTTTCTCTGCTGTTTTTCCTGCTTTTCCTTTGTCTGCACTGGGATTTTGCTGACAAAGAAATGTCATGGAGAAACAAAGCCTCACCTGATGCTGATTTAGTGAACTGAGTTTGGGAATATTTCAGTTTAAGATCAAATCTGTCCAACTGAAACTTTGGTTGCACTTAATTATTCTGCTTTGCATTTTAAATAACAAGTATTTTGAAAGATGGGGTATAAATGTGTTGCAGCCAAGCAAGAAAGCAAGGCAGTTTGTTTCTTTCCTGAAGCTTGCTGCAGTTTTACTGTCTCACAGGTCTCTGTGAACAGAAGCACAAACATACCAATGTGTACAAGTTCTGCCTTTTATCAGTGAATAAGTGCCTTTGTGGGAACGAAAAGGTCTTTTCTATTCCCCAGAGAATTCCACAGCATCATTTTAGCCTTTGAAAAGAGAAAGTTCTT
This sequence comes from Phylloscopus whistleri, assembly GCA_017589585.1. Classification (NCBI taxonomy): domain Eukaryota; kingdom Metazoa; phylum Chordata; class Aves; order Passeriformes; family Phylloscopidae; genus Phylloscopus; species Phylloscopus whistleri. The sequence goes on from JADMLD010000092.1 coordinate 2,082,689, forward strand.
GGCTAACATTAAAACGAAATGCTGCCACTTGTGGCCACTCCAGAGTGGGTTTTTTTGTTGTTGTTGTTGTTTTGTGGTGGTTTTTTTTTTGTTTTTTTTTTTTTTTTTTTTTTTTTTTTTTTTTTTTTGTTTTTTTTTTTTTTTTTTTTGAGAAGCTAGACATTTAAAAAATCCTTCCATTATGAAGGGAAGGCAAAGCTTGTGGAAGTTTGGGAATGAAGGAGAAACCCACAGTGCAATACAGTCATTGCTCTCTGCACATGGAGTTCTGAGCACCAGTAATCCCTGCTTACTTGGAACTGATAAAATTTATATAAAATCACCATTAATTACTGGTGCACTAGTTTTACATAGCAAGCAACAATATTAGATCTGTTCAGTAAGCAATGCTTACTGAATGCCTCATGTATTTGCTAAGTGTAAAACGAATTCAAGTTGGTCCTGGATACATTTATTTCCCATGGGCTGCACTAGGATACATTGTGGGGAAACAGATATAATGATATCAAAAGATGAAATCAGAGTGATTTGTTTCAGGCAATTTAGTTTATTACATTTGACATCTTATCAGATCTCTGAAACATAACTGGAAGGTTTCTCTTGGAAACATGTCGTGTCCTGTCTGTCTTAATGACCATCAGAGTGGGTTGTTATTCCTTTGCTGTAATTATGGACCTTCTATCAGAAGCCAGCAGAGACTCTGCTGCTGAGGAATACAAAATTCCTTAATTTTTTAATGGGAATAATAATACTATGCCTTGGTAAGTTTTCAGAGCAATCTCAGTAAACCAGGCATTGCTCTGTGAGCTACATCATCACCATCTGGAGCAATATTCATTCTTGAAGTATAGATTCACTTTTTTATTTCTTTATTTTAGTTAGTTTTTTACATTTCTGTCTGTTGAACCATATGTGTGGGTCTGAGCTGTCAATAAAGGACTTTACCATCTCAGTGTCATGTTGTCAGTTAATTCAGGTAAATACCAATCAACTTACTAAGGTTAGAGATTCACAAAGGTAGGTCAAAATCCTCTAAGCTCTCAGATTCTCTGGGAATTTTGCCTTGCCTTTTAACATCACCAGTTTCTAGCCTGCATGCTCATGGAGGTACCAGTGGAAACATGGACTGCGTTCACATGGATTTCTCCAGAGGTAAGTGTTCTCTTTTTTCCAATATACTAAGGGTTTGGTGATCAAACCTCTGTGTGTGTGTCTGTTTTTATATCCGTGATGAAAATGTGTTTAGTTGCCTTTGGTGGGTAACAGGGTGGCCAGTGTTGTGCTATGCTGCAGGGAAATGCTGCTGTGTTTTTTATTCTTTAAGCTTTTGATAAAAGACACGTATGCATTTCTGGCACCTGGTCTCCCCAGCTTTCTGGGAGCTGGGCAGCAGGACAGGCATCATCCATTCTTTCCTTTTTTGTCTCTGGCTCAGCTGTTAACAGCCACATTTTTTCTTGCTGGTGATCCTCAACTGGGGCAATTGCACAGCACCTGATAAAATGCTGAGAGAAGCAGTAATTTTTCCTTGGAAAACTGAGGTGACTGGTGGGATGTTGAACAACCAGCTTCACAAGAGGACTTGCCAGGAGTCTCTTAATATCATTCCCATGTCTTTTTAGTACTGGAGAACCAAAGAACTCTCCGAATAGTAACTGACTGGCAAGATCTGAGATCTGCTGACTGGGAGATATTTATTGTGTCTTATGATTTAGATTGAGTGTTTGCTGTGTCTTTTTGGTTTTTGAAACATCTGACAAGTTCTGTAGCTTGCCAATGTACTGCTCGTATTGATGCCAGTAAGCATTTAGAAGGTGATTTGATCTTTGTAAGGGCTGGTACTCATCATCACCAAGTAGTGGTGACTTGTAGGTAAGGCAGTTGTTCAAAGACAGGAAACTTGTTTTTCCAGATCTTGAACAGTTGATCTGCTTACCAAATATTCTTGAGCCTGAGTTGTTGTTTAACCCAAGCTGATTCTGAGTTCTTGGCTGTTTGACTGTGTCCCACACTCTGGTAGTGGCATTTTCCTTGAGATAACTTTATTGTCATAGTAATGAAAGAGGCTGTAAGTGGAGGACGTGTGTGCTTGTATGAAGATTTTTTTTCCAGTGAGCAATGGAAGTTTTAGAACGGTCAGAAGGCTCTTATGTCTGCACCTTTATAATATTTTCCTGCTTTAAAAAAATGGATGCAGGACTTCAGGATCTTTTCATCCTGAAGTACATTACAAGTGAAACTGAATCTTTGAGATCAGTGTCAGAAATACTTGTATGTGCAAACATACCTTTTAATTCTCTCTAGATATATAATCATTTTAAGTTGTGTCTCTTGTCTGCCTGTTTGGATTTTTTAAGGAACAGATATCTACATCTGGAAAAAAAACCCCCAGGATTGCATTTCACATTAACTGGTGTTTTTGTTGGCAGCCTAAGGGGACATGAAAATTTAAATGGGCATAATGAATAAATTACCCTTTGACTTTAGACTGTTCTTTCAAAACAAGGGTGGAATGGTGTGTGGTACATTTGCACTGCTTTTTGCCTCTTCGTAAGGGGCTCATTTTCTTCATGATGAATTTAATCTACTACAAAAAGCAAGGAAAAGCTTTATTTTTATGGTAACCATGATGAACACGAAGAAGTCATGGTTATTTTCTTTTTGTCTTCTTGAGGTCTATGAGTACGAAATGGGAGAAATTCCAGAGTCTCTATGAAGACTTAAAAGTGTTTCAGGTTTGCTATTGATTTTCACATGGAATGCGTTCAGATGCTGGGACAATTAGCAGCTGAGCTAAATCCAACTGAGGACAGACTCTGCTCCACCAGAAACTGAAGCTAATGGGCCATAAAGGCAGGGAGGATAATTCCAGTGTCCAGCACTACTCTGCAGCCAGACTGCCATCAGAGGGAGTGGGAGGCGGGATGCGCTGGCCAAGGGCTGAATGCTGCACGGTGACTCAGAATTTGCTGCTCTGAGAGATTGTGTAGCCATGCTTGAAAACTGCTTCCACTTTAGTGGCTGGGAAGGAAATGAGTGTGGAAAGCAGCTCTTGCTTGAAGCAGTCACGGTTTAAGAAGCAGATTGTATGTGGCCCGTTGGTGGCTCCTTCTCTTCTGATTTGGATTTTTTCCTTCTCTTTTTCCCTGGGCATAAAAATAGAAGGAAGAAGCTACTTCAAATAGGCTCAAGTCTCCCAAGGTGACTTTGCTTTGTTTAAAAAAGAGCCCAAAGTCTAAATCCTGAGGAAATGTCTCACACGGTCCTGAGCTTTTCCACAGCTTATTTTCCAGACAAAAAGTAAAACCTGACATGTGAAGCATTGACTGCAAAGAGCAACAGGTTGGCTGCCAAATTTTTTAGTCTGTGTTAGCCTTTCTGCCAAAAATCTTATTTGTTTTATTTTACCACAAGCATGACAGACAAAAGAACATTGTTTTTCCAGTGAGAGAATGGGTAGTTTTTGTCAGTCAGACAAACTTGTTACATTCTGTTTATAAGCATTTGTTCAGAAAACACTTCATTCTAATGCAGCTTTTGCTGTTTCTTAATTGTACCAAAAGAGATGAAAACATAGGCCTGGCCACTTTGCAGAGCTGCTTTTAAAGATGTTCTCCTGGTTTTAATGTTTCATACAACCTCAGATAAGACGTAAATGCAGAATATTGTTGCTTTTGCTTTTCTCCATCCGTGTTCCAGTGCTATTTCTGGCACAGGTAGAGGTTGAAGATGGGCCAAGGTACACATCCTTGCCAGGGTTTCAAACACCACTGAAGATTTGGGAGTGTTGAGTGTCATCCTTTTGAGCTTGTGCCTGCTTCTAAGTGTGTTTGTGTACAGCAGAATTTTCACTCCTAAGTCTTTAAGTGCCTCTTAAATATGTATGCCTAATCTTGTGTCAGTCTGAGTGTTTCATGCATGCTCTGCTCTCTCTGAATATTAGTTTCATTGGCTCTATTTCAAGAGTCAATGGGAAATCCATTGAAGTGAGATTTGTGTTCAATACAAGTGGTAACGGTAGAAAGTTTTCCACAGACACTGTTGAGGGCAAACTAGGTCAGTCTCATCACTCTTTTTTCTGTAATGGATAGGCTTGGGTTTTTTCCTTCCTAAAGTACCGTGGTATGTAGTTAATACATCTGTTCTCATAAATCATTTGCTTCCCTAGGCTATTCTACAGTGTCATGAAATAATAATTAAAAAAAAATGAGAATACCCCAATTTTTTTCATCTATTGGAAGTGAACAAGCTGAAGTAACAAGATCTTCCCCCCATATATACCTTAGGTTAAGAATGCAAAGCTTGTAATGAACTTTTAATGTCCAGGTAAGCCATCTGTGTACTCCCCCACAAAATCTGTTGTCCAGGTTTTTCTGGGAAGGAGGAAAAGGGCTGGTGTGTATTGTATGTATTTAAAAAACACCATAAACCTGGTCTGTAATTTTTGCAGCCACCCATGTCTGTAACATCTCTGGTGCAAAGACTGCGTGGCTGCAGAGGTGGGAACACAAAGGTAGAGGAAGTGATTTTGATTTCTTTTCTGTACTCAAGCCTTTCAGCTGAAGAAGCTGGTGAAAGTTGGGCTGCTTTGCTGCTTGCTCTTGTTTTGATCAGACTGTAGCATCACAGCAGTTTGTCTCATGAATTTGTAGCCATGAGAACAAATTATGATCTGTAATGGTAATTATACTGACTAAAATGGTCATAAAATGATAGGGAGGAAGCTGCATGTATCAAAGCTGTGCAATCAGTATTCTCCCCAAACATTTCTAATGAAAAGAAAATACCAGTGTGTGTGTGAGTGTATAAGTATATATGCATGTGAGTGGGTGTAGAGTGTGTAAGTGTATGTTAAATAAAACAAAGTCCATATTCATGATTGGAGATTAGTGAGCATTAATGAACATAAAAATTCTCTGAGGTGAGTCAGCTGATGTAGCTGAACTAAAAGCTCAAGGCTCTTGGATAAAACCCTGCCAGGGTAGGCAGTAGACACTTTCTGCTACATTTAGCTCTTTTCCTTAGACATAAACAGCCATTTCTTAGAGAGGAATTTGGTACAGACTCTTAAAGAGTCTGTTTGCAGTTCGTTGTAGAAAAGATTTTTAAGCAAATGCAATAATAGTGGATTGAAATCAGAACTGCTAAGGATGGCCTTTGGAATACTGTAAAGCTGAGATTGATTATGGAGTTGCAGAGAGCCTTCAGCTGCACCTTCTGACTGGAGGAATTGCTTGGGGTGAATGTGAGGCAACGTGCACTGGAAGCAACTGCTGGGATCCACATTTAGTAACTGTTCAAGGAAAGCAGTTCGTGGTTTCTGGACTGATCCATTAGTCTTCCAAAATTTAAAATGGAGTAGCAGCTGGAAAACCTGAGTTTTGTTTAAGAATTGAAAAAATACTGAAGCAGAAGACTGATGTAGGATCCTCTATAAATAATATTCAAGGTCGGACATGTGTTCTAAAATGTATCAGAAACAGAACAACAGAGACTTGCCAAGGAAGGCCTGTACTGTCCAGCAAGGGAGGGGGCATTCAGATCCAAACCACATTTATTATCTATAAAAGCTACACTTCAAGATGAAACCTGAGGGTCTGTTTCTCAGTGTTTTCTCCTCAATAATATCTGCAGCCTGGTTCTTGGGGAGGAACAGGAACAGGGCAAGCATATCTGATGCTTCCCCATAATAATCTCCTGGCCTCCAGCTGTTTTTGGCTCAGGATTTCCTGAGCTGGATTTTGTCTCTGTGATTGAATAACCCTCAGTGGTTTTTTCTTTCACAAAACTGTCCTTCCTTGAGCTCAAGTAACCCCTTCCCCCAGGGAAATTTCTGCCACCACCTCTGTTCTGGCCACTGGGCTGGGATGGACAGAGTCTGCTCTCCTAGAGTATGGGATGTGTTCTTAAGTTCAGGGAGAGCAAATACAAGGTCTAAAGAGGAAAGTAATCATATTACAGAATATGAATAGTTATTGCTACAGTTCAAATATTATTTTGAATATAGGCATATGGTCAAGAACAAACCCAAAACACTTTAAAAAGAGAATACCATGTACCAGAGACAGGAATCCTTATCCAAATGACGAGGCATTTGTGTCTTGGCAGTGCTTGACTGTTTGTCTTGTCAGTTCTCTTGCTCTCCTAAGTATGGCTTTATTTATAAAATATTAGCTTTCCAAAGGAAGCCATCAGGAAATGAATAACTGTAGTCACAGCTGGGTTTAAAAAGGGAAGATAAAATAGGAAACTCCATCCATTTTGTGTGCTGAGTGATGCAGGAGTTTTGTGAAAAAGCTGCTATTGATTTCATAACACAAGAAATTAATGTACTTCATTTTCTTATTTTTGGCATTACATGTTGTTCCTGCCTTTCATTTCCAACACTGATAATGATATTTTTTCCTATTTTTTTGATACCTTCCTGGTCTTAAAGTAACTTTTTTAAAGAGCAGAAACTTAGAAAATTCACTAAAAATGGGCCTTGTTTGGCCTTATTGCATGAGGTCAGTTCCCTTTGGGTAGGTTCCTGCTGAGGTAGGGCTGCTCAGCAATGTATCCCACATTATTTCCCTCCTCACAATACACCCAGGAGCACCAGGACACATCTGGGCTTTAAGATGCTGTAACATTCAATGTAAACTGTGGTTGTAGAGGTTTGTGGCTTTTTCAGATTTGGATGCATTTTCTTGGGGATAGCATGAAGCCTATGCATGAAGCCTTATCCCTGATATGGCAGTCAGATTTTTAAGGCTGTGCTCCAAAGCATGAATATTCTACAGGTTTTCAGTGAAAGGGTGATGAGAATTTTCTTAAAATAAGCTGTTCTGCACACACAGGGGTTTTTTTATAGGCTTAGACTGTCAGCCTGAGATAGATGCCAAGCACTGGGAGGGTTTTAAATCTGGTATAATAAGAAGCAACATGCCTGATACCATAAATCACTGGACAGTCTGGAACTGTTGCTCTCTGCACCACAGCAGTACCAGCTGTTGGTGTAAGAATTTACTCTGGTTTGTCTAGTCCCTAGTCAGGGACTTTTAAGAAAATATTTTGCTGTTCTTTAAACAACTTCTACTTTAATTGCAAGTGGGTGGAATTATGAAAATGCAGAGAGCCGAATTGATGTTTAAGTAGTTCGGCACATCGTAGTGCTATTTTATATTGCTATTAAAATAAATACTGCCAAAAGGCATCTGTATAATAACAGGAATTAAATTTGAGTCGTAAGTGACAGTACCTTTGCATAAAATACAAGTCCAGATATTTATTTAAGCACCACAGTGACTCTTCCATTACTTACTATTCCTTTAAAACTCAAAAGATGTTTGGAATATTCTCTCAAATCTGAGCTGCTCTCTGCAAACATATATATCAGTATATGGGTTGTTTTGTTACATCATTGGAATAAAATCAACGTGAAAATTATGTTTTTCCAAGGTTGGGGCGGTGTGTGGTTGATGATTGTTAAGCTTATTTTTGAGTGTGTGACTGTTTTTGTGACCCGTCTGTCACTTCTAACTTACTAAGAGGTATGGACACAAAGAATTAAGAAAAAACAATGTTTAGGAGTTATTAATTTTATTTTTTTTAAAACAAAGTATCCTTCGTACCTTTCTTTAAACAAAATTAAGAAGCTTAATTATTTTGTGCTGTTTAATGTATTTTATACCTGCCAACCACCAAAGAACAAACTGTATGTCACTCATCATTTCCCTCAACTAAAGTCCCATATTAATGTAGTTACAGCACGTAAGCAGCAGTTAAAGCCCAAAGCATGCCCAGGCCCCAGTTTCCAGGGGAAGCAAAGTTATTTATATGGGACTGAAGGGCAGCATTTCTCCCACAAAGGCCACTGTTCTGGAATGAAGGTTAAATGGGAATGATGGTCCCCTGCCAGCCTGCTGCAGAGTGGGGACCATGTAATGTTGTCACTAAGCCAGGCGACAAGCCAGGGCAAGAAGTAGCACTGAAATAATTTTCTTTATCTGTGATCCAGCCAGGAAGCTGTAGCTGGGACAGCAGTGAAGCACAGTTATTTAAAAAACACTGATAATTAAGACATTTTAAGTGTTGGTTGCTCTGTTATGTAGCTTACCCTTTAACACGGTTTTAAAAGAATATCCAATATGTAGTTAACAGTTTGTTTCCTGTGTTACACTTGAGTTGCCTCTTTTTGCTCAGCAATAAAAAAGTGATTAGTATTTAAACAAAGCAGAATCATTCAGAAAGTGTCTACTAAAAATTTTATTAATTGCTGCTGAGGGGATCATTGTGCCATGATTTATTTTTTTTATTCCTTAATCTCAGTGGAGAAAGGGTGTTTATCAGACAATTTCTATGCTAAAAACCCGGAAATTATAGCTGTACAGAGAGATTTCTTTACTCTTTTGGCAGAACATGTGAGTACCTTACTATGGCTTTTCTGTATATTTGTTTTCCCTCTGCTGCTTGTTCTGTGTCTTACCGTGGCACTTAAATGGTCAGTTGATAAACTTTTTCTTTAAAGATTGCTCTCAGGTGCATGAGGCAGCTGCACACAATGCACTGGAGTGTAAATCATTTGAAATCCCAATATTGTTTTCTTTGCCACTGTGTATAACTTTTGATGACGTATTTAAGGCTGGAAGGCTTTTTAGGATGTCAGATATCTTGACTATTGATTGCCATTTGCTTCATCTTGTTGGCATTTTTAAACCTGATCTTTTGCAGCGATAGAGAAAATGATGTGTCTAGCAAAGGGTTTGCTCCTGGGATCCTTTTAGTGGTGGGTGAGCAGCGACCAAATCCGTGGCTGTATTTAGAGCTCGGTATTTGCCCAGCTCCCCAGGCACAGTACTGGGTGAGATACAGTCACAGCCCCTTGGAGCTGCAGCCAGGAATGGTTACTGAGCACGTTTTAATCACTGTACAGGCATGGAGGAAGACTCGTGTCTGCCTGCTGCGTATTGGCTTCCAGCTCAGGTGATTGATGGGGCACAGGGAACCTGCCAGTCCTGCCCTTGGGTGCTGAATTGAGCCACGGAGACTTGCCCTCATGTTTTGCCTCTGGGTTCTCCTCTGTTCATTGTTGAGGTGGAAAGTTCAACCTCTGCCCCTTTTTCATCAGGCTGCTTTCACATGTCCTGCTCTTGAGTGATGCTGGCTGATGTGGAGCACCCGTGGTGTATGTGTGAGAGGGAATACATAAATGTGTAACTTAGGTGCACACTCCTGGGGTTTCAGCTCTAGGTACCTATAACGTTAGCTCTTAAACCCAAATAGTTTCTGGTCAGCATGATTCTGTGGGCTTTAATTTTGTGTGGTTTATTGGGGCAGATGGGGGCCATGTCAAAACCTGAAGGGCTGGTGTCCAGCTCTGGGCAGTGTCTTGGGCAGGTAGTGCTGCCTGCTGGGCTCCAGCAGGGGAAGGCAAGGCAGGAAAAAAAATCTGTTATACTGCCATGTTCGTGTTAAGAAACGTCTTCATTTCAAGAGATTTGAAACCAGAAAACCTATGCAGAGCTTCAAAATAATAATAATGCCATGTCAAACTTGAGAAAAACTGCTTTCTGTGGTGCATGAAGATCAGTCTTTGCTTGTCATGTTAAATGTGACAGCTTGGGAATATTGCACATGAGACACCAGTGAAATTTTTTCCCCCTCATTGTTTTATCCTGTTTTATTTGTCCCCATAAGAAATGTGGGGGAGTAAGTCTGATCCTGTTTGCCTTCACATCTCTCGTAAAGGGATGTGTGTGCCTGCTTCGCCTCCCTTCGGCCGAAAGAGGGAGGTCTTTGCCTTCCTCAATCCCTCTTACATGTTTATAATGGAAAAAAGCATTTTAGAGAGTCCTTGTGTATTTGGGAAGTCTCTACAAACCTATATGAAATGACACTTTCTGATTGAAGCTTAAAGGCTTAACTGCAAACTTCAGATGAGCCAGATTTCTCTTTGGTTACCTGGTTAACAGTGAAGTGTTGCACTGAAGTATTCGTAATCTTGGAAAGAATAAGAGGACATTTTCCATATGCTTTCCACCAGTGCTTAAGAGATGATTTTTTAGAAATGAAGGGGAATGTTGTTGTATAAAATGTAATGACACTTTTCCACTCTAGCTTTAAGGTAAGTGCTTATAATTTAGCTTTTCAGCTGGAGGAGGTTCATAGGTATATAATAACTTTTTTATTGACAAACTACACAAGCCCCCTGCTTCTTGTAATTTTCCAATAGATGCAGGCAGCACACTGAAGTGCATACAGAAGTCTTGTGATTATGTCAGCTACCTGAGGAGAAAAGTACACTTTTTACATTTGCTTTTACCCAGGGGTAATGCAGCCATAAGAAATCACACCTGTATCATGTTGAGTTTTCAGTGGAGGTCTAAAGATACACAGGGTATGTGCTGTGGTGAGAGCGAGTATCTAATTGAGAATGAAGTGTACATGGATTTAGATCTGGTGCTCTGTTGCCACCTTCTGCTCATCCATCTTCCCACTGCACTCGCGGTGCAGTTCCGTATTGCGCCTGGGAACTTGCATTAGGGATGACATTTGATTTATTGACATATTAGGGAAACTGTGCCAGTTCCTCTTCTGGATTCCTGAATGCAAAGCCCTGTTTAGATAAGACAAGGCAAATATCTTCTGTAGCAAAATGAATGATAGTTTTCATCATTTTGAAAACGTAAGCCTTTTCTCTGGCATGGGGCAACTCAGTCTGATTTCCATTACCTTAAAAGCTCACAAATCACAACCTGAAGCATCGATATTTGCTTATTGCATTGTGAATTGCAGAATCTGAGAGTAATTTTAGCCTTTGGACTCTTTAATAGGGAATAGAAGCAATTGTAGAAGTAGAATTGATTACTTAAAGTGCATTGATTTGTTCTGAAGATTTCTACTTGGTGGTCTCTGGGAAGCGTTCCCCTGAATGTTTACCCGTTTGGCATTTATGACTTGTTCTATGGCCTAAACACTGACTTTACCTCCTGCTGTTCCATTAGGAGCTCAGGAAGGAAGAAATAGAAAATATCAGCTCCCTTGCGGTGCCACTAGTAAAACTCTGTCCTTTTTAAAATGCTGGGAATAATATGCTGTTTAAATTATAGCTGAAAGGCATATTCATTCTCTTGTAAAATTCAGGATAGAGAGGGAACAGAGGAAACTTGGTAATGTTCCAAATAGGTAATTTTAGCCAGGAGATTGGATAGGAGAGAATCAGCCTTGAAACTTGACAGATTGAGATCCACAGGAGGAAGCAGGTGTATCATTATACACTTGTTTCTTACCCTCTTACTTAGAAGCTACAAATAGCAGGTTCCTTTTGTCTGCTCAACACCTGAAGTTTGTGAGAATAAAGAACTCAAAGTCAGAGTTGTGGGAGAAATAAGTCCAACCAGCTATCAGGAGGTATGTGATATAGGGGAGAATGGCAGGTCCCCAAATTAAGGCTAATGTAAAACAACTTGGGGGATAACAAAATGTCATTTCAATTTTTGTCAAAATCTGTATTTTAGTACCATTTAAAAAAAGAATTCTGTTGTTTTTCAGTGCAGTATTACTAAAATAGTATTTAAAAATTCATCTGGGCTTGCAACTATTTTTTCAGTGAGTGATTGTTTCAGAGTGTAATGATAGCTTGACATTTAGTCAAGCTTTGACATTTTCTGTTAGAGCATGTTAAACCTTCCTTCGTGGAGGTGCATTTCAATAGACCAGAGCAGGACAGTCAGAGGGTCACCTTTGCTTCTGATGTAACGTCTGACTTTTAGGCAAGAAAATATCAGGATCGAACTTGGTCTCTGTCTGGAGCTACAGGATGTGTCAAATGCTTCCCTGGACTGAAACTCCAAAATGCCCTGGTACTTTTTGGTGTTAGTGTAACACTAAGCTCTAACTGAGGGGGTGCAATGCAACAGAAACAGGACTGTTTATTAATCATTGTCTGCTCGATGCATTGTGGTGAATTTCTGTGGGCACATTCATGTCAAATTGTTTCATCCAAGTTGTCAGAAAACTTGATTGAGGCCTCCTGTCTTTGATTGTCTGCTTGGGCACTTCCACAAGGCATTTCTGAGTGATTCTGGAAAGCTTCCTTCTGATTTTCTGGGCAGAACAAATAGGAATTTCAAGTTACGGAATCTTTTTGCATCGTATGAAGAAAGCCAAACCTATATAAAAGGAAATTCTACAAACTCTTTTGGGAAGAAATTTTTGTCTGGGAAGTAGAGGAGGTAGGAGAAGTACTGATGAGCTTTTGATGCTCTGACTCTGGGAACCTAAGTGCCAGCTGATGTATAGAAAATTTGCATGTAACTTGTCTGTCTCAACGTGTGGGGCATTCTTTTGTATTGAATTTGCTGTACAGATGCACAGAACAGGATTCTGCTGTCTTGCTCCCATAAGGAGCTGGTGGGGATGTTTTTTTTCTCCTCTTTGTCTTGTAAGAAGCTGGATCCCAGCTGCATTTTTGTGCATAGAAAATCAAAGGTCTGATGAGGGCATGGTCTGTTTTTGCCAAAGAATTGTCTGTGACCTGCGGAACAAGATGGTTGCCCTTTAGTGAGAACTGGAGTGAGGAACCGGCTGCCCAGTGTCCTGGTATTTAACCCTGAGGAGTCAGGATCTAAAACAAATAGGCATGTGGTTGGGTGACAGCTGCTAAGCCTCTTCAGGAAGGCAGTGAAGGAAAAGGCAGACAAGTAGATGCTTTAGCAAGTTCAGGGACTGAGCTTCCCTGGAACTTTAGACTGAGCATCTTAATCCAGTTGTTTCTCAGATTCCCAGGGTTAAAACTGAAGAAGGATGTTCAAACTGCCTGCCAAGATGAAATTAATCACTGTTGATGTTCAGATAGATTTAAACTGCATGGAAAGTCTGCCTGCAGCTCTGTGTGTAGCTCTGCCTTCCCTCTGGTTTCCTTCAGGGCACTCTCTGCCCCAAGCATTGTGGCAGCAGCAGTCACATGTGTTACTTCCTGTGCTGTTTTACACTGGATGATGTTCTTGCACTGTGGCTTGGAAAAGATTTTTTTTTTTTCTTAGTTTGGCTGATAATGTTAACTTCTAGTCTGTCCAACAGAACAGAAATGTCCTCAGGATACTGGTCAGGGATAGCATCCTGTTAGGTTGAATCAAGGTCCTCGTGAAGTGAGGGACAGAGCTCTTGTGTATCGGCTGCAGAATGAAACATCTGCTTGGAGTTTTTTGATGAGCCAGTGCTAAAACCGAGCAAATTTTCAATATTTGTCCAGGTTTATTAGTGAGCATTGAGGTAACATTTCCCTTCAGTGTAAATGGTGGAATGTCTCTTGCTGCCAGTAGGAAATAGTGCCTGAAATCTTTAAAGGTCCGCACGTGTCTGATGTAGGAAGTTCTGGCAGCAGATGTGTTTGAACTGCAGCTCGTGTCCTCTCATGGGTGCACTGGGTTCCTCATCAAGTTGTGGCAGTAAAGTAAAATTTACCTTCTGTAAAGTCAAGAGGTAAACGGCTGTTACTGCCAAGGCTGTATCCTTGGATCTCCTCCTGTGCTTGACTCTTCTGGAGCTATTGGCAAGGGCAGGAAGCAACAGACTCCTTTGGTCATCTTTTGGCAAAACAAGCTGTGACAAGTGGATAGATACATTAGAGCTGTGTTTGACTTAGGAGCATGGAACAGGGAATTGAGTTAATCAAGGAAAAGACAGTAGCACCACAAATGGAGGAGGGAAAATGTATAGGAATGGGGTGAGGAAGAGTGAGGCAAGATAGGAGAAAAGAAAGAAAGGAGGATCGAGTAGGGAAAGGTTGATGAATGTTTGTCCCGCTGGCCAGTGCATTATGGTGGTTGTTGAGGGTCCCTGGGGATAACTATGTACCATATCCTTAATAAAAGGCAAAGAGTGTAATTTATACTTTGGGATAATTTAAGATTTCCTGTGGTATCTAGGTATTGGAATCTTTTCCCAAGCTTTATAGTGTTTCCTCAAGTGAGGGTCAGTGCATCCTGGTTAAGCATGTGTCTTTGTTGCAGTGATAAACAGTATACTTCCAACTTAACCTGTATCTTTGGGAAATGTGCATTATGGATAAAGAAAGAAAGAAGGTCAGCAGGAAAGTGACCACAGCAACTCAGCTGCCATCAGCTGTTCAAGCACAAACCTATTCCCTAATGTTTTAGTGCAAGCACTCTTTTCATTCTGTGTGAGGGAAGGTCAAGGCAACAGCTCCCTAGTTTCACAGATGTGGCTCCTGGGTTGATTGGCAGGGTGGAAAATCATGTTGCATGCTCTTCTGAACAGGTAGAGAAATCCATTAGGAGACCCTGTGCATAATGGGGCTGTATACAAGTGCTCATCTTTTTCTAGTGTCCCAGTGGTCATTCCATGGCTATAGCTTTGAGTTTGGCATACTTTCCAGAGGTTCAGATACCACAACTAATGGCCAGTATTAGCTTCTGTTTGAAGTAAGTCCGTGTTTGCTATTGTGTAGATCCTGTGTCTCTTCAGCCACAGGGGTGGTATGTTCTAGCACAGCATTCCAAACCCTAGATGGATTCCCAGCTGTCAAAAGCACTGATAATGAGTGTACAGGATCTGCTGAGGGCAGGGGAAGAGAGAAGCTGCATAATTTCATTACCCTTTTTCCTCACAGAGAGCAGCACATGCTTTATAACCTCCTCTCCTCATCGATACTAATGCCTGTGGAATCCCTTTGCTGCATTAAACCCCAGTCAGTCGAGGAATGCCCCTTTGAGGCTCCATTAGCTCAATTAAGAGCCTGGCATTAAGCTATACACAGTTTCAGGGGTCATAATCCCAACATATCTCTGCTTTTCAATTTCTGTTCCATTCTAGTCTTTAATTGAAAAGGAAATGTTTTATCCTTAACTGTATTATTGCTCTTCCTATCCTGTCCAAACCCACGGCTGTTCTATCTTAGCAGTGTCAGCTTCTGGAAATGAAAAATGCTGGACTTTTCAATGCAGTAACTGAATTTATAATGATTTTGGAGTTGTTCCTTACATGATAACTTCAGTTGTGTAAGCCAGGAACATTGTTTTCTGGGAAGCTGTTGGCTTCCCCTTCCTTTCTGTCTGCACCATCACTCAAGTAGTCAGAAGGAACCTGGTGAGATGATTGCTTTTATTGTCCTGTGGAGCTTTTCCCACAAAATATACAGGGTCTGGTCCCGCTCTGTTTCAGTTGGTAGTAAATCTGTGATAACCCAAGAGCCAGTGAAGTTGCCTGCATTTATGTGACCAGTGACACTGTGTCAAACAACTTTGTGGTACGAAGTGATGCTATCCAAGAAGCTTTCCTTTGATTTTTAAATTATGAATAGGCAGTACTGTTGGATTTGAATGGAAATCTCCATGAATTTATTTAATTGAAGATACCGGAGGCTTACAGAAGTGCAGAACATTTTATATATGTTAATTTGTAATTAATTCATTATTAATGAAATACTTACATTAACAAACCACATCTTTATAATTTTTTAATAGGGACTGTGTTGTTGGAGGCTTATAAATTTCTGAGTAAACCTTGTGATCAGGGGCTTGCTTCCTTGCTTTCATATCTTTATTGAAGTAATTTTCCTCTAATAAAGATTTTTTTTTCTCCCCCCCTCCTTGGTAATGTCTCAAGTCCTTCTGGGTAAACAAAGATCTGCTTATTTGGGTTATTTGAGGGCAATGAAGCCTCATTTTTCTTGTGTCTGGTTGGGAGCAGGAGATGACTGGGTCGTTTTTCAAGAGTCTTTTTGTGTGTATAAATCCTGACCTTTTATGTTGCTGTCAGCCATTTGATAGAAGGATTAATTTACTCGTAGTATTTTGCACTATTAAGGTTCTTGACACATTTTAGAAATATTATCTTGGTGTTGTTGAGAGCTGCCTGCCAGCCAGTCCAGTTAGCAGGTCTGTATAGAATTAGCATATTGGGTAAAAATACAGGAACTTTAATGTGCTAGAATTGGTTTCACCACAGCAGTAATCCCAGCCTTTTTCTCTATATACCCACACACATCTAAAATTTGAGTATGTATATTTTTTCCCATTTTCTCAATAATGTATGGCATGACATGACTGCAAATTATGGATCAGTGGATCATTTTGTTTACATTCAGAAGTGTTTCACTGGTCATGTTTTACACGGGCAAGTTTTGCACACAGCAAAGAGCAATGTCCTAAACCCAGATATTATTTGCTCTCTGGATGCACAGAGCAGACCATCTGAAGAGACATATTTTTCAGGATGCTAGAATTTATTGGTCTTATTTACTGTTTTGTCAGGCTAGACATAGAGCTCTGAAAATTATTTGAACATGAGGCCACAGAAATTATTTTTTTGCCTTAATTATACTTTTGAAAATGTACCTCAAATATATGAGAATGTTTCAGTGGTGATCAATATTTGCCAAGAAGAAAAACAGATACTCTTCTTTTCTGTGGCAGCTGAGCTGAAGTCAGTGCTGACGTTCTTGTTTACAGCATGTCATCCTAGATACAGACTATTCAGAAGATTCCTTGTTTCCTTTCAAGTCATTTGAAGTGTTAATTGTCGTATACTCCTGATTTTCTTGTCTTGAGGTAATGGACTCTAATCCTGATATGAGGCAATGGCAAGTACAACCCTCAGATGCTAATGAAGCCACATACTGTCATTACTGCTTGGAAAATTATCTGCCGAGTTGTCACTGACCAGAAAAGTCTGATGTATCTGTTGTTTTGAAGAGGGGCTATTTTTGCTATGTTCTTCTTTTTTTTTCTTTTTGCTTTAGATTTGTGTTTTCCAGCCCCTCTCAGTTTGGATGCGAGACGTGCACTGTGGGAGGAGGTAATGAGAGGAGACAATGGCATCTGCGTTCCTTGCTAATTTTAACCTCCAGCTATCCTTCCTCTCAGGATGCTCCCTGCACACAGAAGAGCTCGTGGGCGAATAGGGAGAAAATTATTCTCCCCAAGTAAACTAATTACATGCCAGACAGAAGTGATTCTTCCAAAATGACTGATCTCCCTCCAAAATCATTCCAGAAGCTTTTTTCCAGCTTCCAAGGGGGAGTAGGAGTCTCACAGGTAGTAGCTGTGTTAGTGGAAGCTCTGGCAGAATCCAAATAAGTAGGAAATGCCTGAGCCTTTAGTGGGTGTGTGCTGTGTCAGCCATGAAGTTCATTACTTGAGATTGCATGTTTTGTGGTACTCATTCCACATACAAAATTCCTAAATTAAATGTACATTCTGGGACAAGCAGATAAAAGCAGGAATCGATGCTAGGACTCTGATACCTCTGTTTGCAAGTGCCCTGGGTATGTGATTATAGCTGAGGAAGACAATTTCCAGTAACAATTTGCTTGATGAATGAGCCTCCTGTCTTGATTGCAGATTGTCTGCAAACAGATTGCAATTTTAAGAAACTTGTTTGTTATTTATCGTAATTTTGTGCATAATAATTCCCCCCTCCTCCCATGGAAACGCTGTTGATAGTGAGATTTACTTTGTGGTCCTGAGAGGATGCTGAGAGCAAACTCCTCCCTTAAAATGTCAAGAGTCCGTGATAAACAGCAAATGTGGGAACGCAGTTGGAGCAGAATCGTATAGAAGTCATGGGGATGTTTACATATAATTTTTCTCGTTATTTGCTCAGCTGTAACAGTGAGGGAAAATCGACACCGTCTAATAGCTGTTCCAATAGGCTGTGTAAAACGAGCCTGACGGGCTCCGGGGAGCTCCGGCAGCCGGATCCCCACCTCTCGGATCACCTCCCCCGTTCACGTTAATTGACAAGCCCTGCTCGCTGCAGAGACCGAGCAGAGCGCGGCTCTGCACTCTGAGCCTGTGTTTGCAGGCTTTGGTTCTTGTCAGAACTCACTGGGGAAATGCTGCTCAAACAGCACACAAAGCTTTATGATGCCACTTCTTCTGCGCCTGCTGTTACGTTCCTAAAAATGAGCTGTGCTTCATGGATATTGCTGTGGTGTCTTTCTTTCTTAGCCATTTCTCCACAGGCATTGTGATTCTATCCCACTACTTAGCTGCTTTCCAGCCAGAACGGAACCAGTGTCTGTTCTCTTCGGTTTGTTTCGTGGGGCTGGGAGAAAATGCCTGTGATTAGGGTAAACTGGACAGCCTGGAAGGTTTCTGTTTACTGGGACAGCAGATAGCTCTGGTACAAGCTTCCAGCTTTGACTTGGCAAAGCTGTTACAGAAATGAACAGGCCCTTCAGTTCTTGTCTGATCTTACTGCTAGGGCTGCTGACAAAGGCTGTGTTTGTACACGTATTTCTTATGACAGTTCCTTGTCTTGGAGGAATTAGGAAGAGATCACCAGCTTGTCATGGGCTAATGACCGTGTCCCTACAGTGCTGAACGAGCTCTGATCTAGCTATCCTTGTTTGGGTAATCCTTTGGGCAACTAGCAATTTAGTGAGCCTTTGTGCCTCTTAGTTACATTTGATTAAAAAATCGTATTCATATATTAGAGTTGATTCTGTCCAAACGTAGACTAGGAAATGCTTTTGTTTTAGTTCTTTCCTTCACAGTTTGGTTTGCCACAATAGACAACATGAAGTGTAGACTGGAAACAGGCCAGGAGACCCATCTGCTAAAAAAGAGGGATCTTTCTAATTACAATCCAGTCAGTAGAGCCTGGGGATAATGACATACCTTTCCTCCTATGAATATTTTCATGAACTTTGCCCATCTGGAGAGATTCCCTCAGTGCCCTGCTAAATTGGGTTGTTTGTGTGGACACAAAGAAAAACAACAGAAGATGAGTGCGTGTTCCAGTATTACTGTAAACTCTGTATCTTCTCACTAATTAAGTAGTAAAAGGATTCTGCCCCAGTTTATGAACAAAACATTGAAACACTGCTGAAAGTCAGGGCATTTTTGTGTTGTATGCAAGTATATATTTTAATGCTCTGCAAATTGGATGTGAGATGAAATGTCTTGCTTTGGTTGCTGTTTTAAAGTTTTTGGTAACTGTGTATAGAATCAAAAAGAGCATTAAAACATTCTGTCTGTAGTGGCTGCTGTTGTGTCCATCCACCTTTTATACATTTTCAGTGTGCCTGGCTCAGTATGATCCCTTTGTTGTTCTTTAGTTTTGACTTCTAGCTTCAAGCAGTTTCGTGGTTAAAACCAAGATGCATTGAAGCAGTGGAGTCTTGGCATGTGTGTTGGGAAACGGGTGCAAATGGAGATAGTTATTAAAAATAAACAAAAATGGCTAATGCAGTCACATATCCAGGTCACATCCGGACAAATTCACAACAGTGCCTTTTATTTTTGTTCATGACAATAAAAATATCTGTGAAGAGACATGTTGCACAAATTTAGTAAAAAACATACATAAAGAAAAACCCATCTGAGGTAACCTTGCAAACCTACCTTCTGTGACCTCTCTTTGTCGAAATTCTGACTGCCCTGATTCCCAGTGCTCATAAATATTTCATTACATCAGCAGCACAAAAGAAATTCCCTTGTAGCATTTCACAGAGAAACCAAGTTTCTTATTAATTTTGTATAAATAATATTTCTCCTGATGCTGAACTTAAACACAGTAACTCCTGAGCATTGTTGTTTGGATTGGCTTTGTTGATTTCCTTTATTTGTAAGTGGACTAAGGGGTCTGTTGACTCCAGTGGTTCCTCCATGTATTCCTGTGTTATTAGAGCAATTCTCTTTTTATTGCTTTGCCATTTCACTTGCAGCTGATGACTCGGGGATCAGCTAGAACTTAACCTGAAGTTTAAAAATAATAATTAAAAAAAAAAAAAGGAGGGGGTAAACAACCTCAGCTGTAGCAGAGTGCTAATGGATCAGATCCTCTCAATATAGAATCCAAATAGCTAATCAGCCCCGCAGCTTGTGTCCTCTTGACACGTGCTGTGTTCCAGGGCTCTTTTATGTTCGTATCTGGTCCTGCAAGATTGCTTATGAACAGGGCTCTGTCAGGTCTCTGCTTTGTCACTCATGTGGAGAATAATTATACCATTAGAGGAGGAATAAAATAAGCAAGTGATTAAAAACCTATTTCAGAGACCTACCCTGAACTTTTTATCGCTTGAATGTTTGATAGAAAAATTGAAAGAGTTTCTATTTCAGTTTGGTCTGATTCTGTTTTCATCTTTGATCTCTGTGTGAGATAATGCTGTCACTTTATGACCTTTTAACTAATATTTGCTTTGGTATTTTATGATATGGGTTTCCCCTTATGTTTTTGTTTCATTTCATCATCACACTGCAAATTACTGTGGAAAAGAAGCTACTCAGTAGGAGGGGTTCTAAACTATTTTTTAACTATTTGGTATTTTGAGGAAGTAGCATTTATTTCAAACTTTTAAGCTGAATTAAAAAAAACTTCTATTATATTCAGTAGGATGCTTCCACTCAGAGAAATTATTAAAAATGCTTTTTAAGCTATGTAAGTGATGAATGGTAAGGTGTGTAAGTCAAATAACTGCCTGGGGTAATAAAATTAGCAGAAGGGTTCACCAATGTGAAGCTTCTGACCTTAGAGGCTTAGGTGGTTTTAGACAATCATATTCAACAGCTTTCACTCAAGCAAGTAATTCCGTTGGAACTTTTTTTTTTACAAACAATATTCTTTGTTAGTAAGATGTGCTACATCAGACTCGCATGTTACAGGAACCACAACCATTTATAGATTATAAAGGAACTTAAGGAAATCGATTATTCTGACATTGGTGTTGCTTGGTTCCTTTGATGTCCTTTTTACAAAAATTTTTTTCTAGACCCTTTCTCTTGTCAAAACAGCAGTGGCAAACCCTTTGGAGTATGAAGCAGGTCTTTCTTTTAATCCTATAGCAGCAGCCTGCCATCAGGGCTCTTGTAAGGGCATGGAGGAGCTGTTAAAGACCTCTCCAGGTTTTGTTTGTGTGGAAAACAAAGGAGTAGAAATAACTTTGAGTGACTAATTCATTGTGTATGTGCACCATTCTGCATCCCCAACCGTTTGGTGAGCAGACTTGAAGCAAACTTTAAATGTGGGGATTGAATTCTGTGTTATCACTTTAGCAGAGTTAGTGGTGTGTGTTTGTTTTTTTTTTTTAAACTGGTGTATCCAGTAAGTATACGTATTGAAATGGAAATACAGACCAAACAATGGTGTATTTGGGAGCTTAGAACATTGACTTACCTCTTCCTGCCCACCTTGTGAGCTTTTCAGGTGAAGAAGAAAACAATACCATGCTTTTAAATATCAGTAGAAAAAAATCAGTTATGTGAAACGGTCTGTCCACCCTGGGAAAAATTCGTTTAGCATACAGCATTTAGCTTTGCTCAATTTCACTGGATTTTAATGATACACTTTACACTCTAGACTGAGCTGTGCTGTGAGCTGACTGGAGAAAAGCAAATACCAGGTCAGGGAGCTCATAATTTGTTTTAATTTGGAACAGTAGCAAAGGCCAATATGTGAAAATTGAGCCCAAGTATGACAGCTGAGAGAAACAGATGTGCTAAAAGCAACATGGAATAACTAGACTGAAGAATATCAACTCTGACTACAACACAACATGCTCTGCTGAACATTATTTGTATTCATGATGACATAATGTTTTAGTACGTGCTCCAATATGAGTGTATAAAAGAGATATAAAATTGCTTTTTGGTATTCGGTCATTACACTTCTGTTAGATAAATGAAGAATTTGAGAAGACAATTTAATAAATGTGCCTTTCACTTAGATCTCCCAATCTCAGTGTATGATAAAGCATTTTGCTGTCGTGCTTGAGTCTGGTTTTTGAAGTTATTTAAGCTCCTGACTGCCATTCATTTCACTTGTCAATACAGTTTGTGCACTGGCACATATCCAGTAAGTAGAGAGACAAGGCATTGAATTACAACCCAGCAGTTTCTAACGATTTTGGAGCTGAGAGCACCTACCCTGAGGGACTTATAACAATCCACCACCTAAAGATTGGGTCTGAAAGGTGGAGTAGGCCCAGTATTAAGACTGTCTATGAGTAATACAGGTATCCTTGAATTCCCATTGAGGCATACTGTTTGGTTCACATGGTTCAGTATTGTTAGTATTAATTAAAAATTTTTAAAAATCGTATTCTGAGGAGAGATATCTGTGCATTAACTCTGCAAGGCTGTGTGTACTGTTTGCCTGAACCCAGAAATGTAAAACATTTATAAAAACAGGGGGAAGAAAAGTAATACAGTCCTAGTTCAGTATAAGATCATTGCCTTGAGAAAGCTTAACCTGCTAAGTTTTTTTCGTCATAGATTTGGGAGATTTGAATCCAGACTTCCAACCTTAACCTAGTTGAATAACCATCTTCTTACACGTAGTTCATCTTGTTTATGCATGGAAGAACAATGCTTTATAAGTTTTGCTCCTCAGATTTTATCAGAGCTGCAGAGGAGGGGCTGGGTTCATCTCTCTGGCTCACTCTAACACATTCAGCCTCGGGAGAGCACAGGGGTGCAGCTATTGGGAGGACTTGGATCATTTACCCACTACCCACCATAGCCTTTTCTCTGCTCTAAATCCTTTTTCCCTTCTTTGTTGATGCTCCCACTCAGCAGCATTAGATAGTATGTAGTGGCATGGTATAAAAAGCTCCTCGTTTTTTTGAATTTCAAATGTTATTAATCTCCTTACATTTTCTATGCTGTATCTTTTTATTTTGTGTGTTGCTATTTTATTGGTTTATTGTCACTACAAACAATCCTGCTGTTGTTCTCTTTTTATTGTCTCTGCAAAATTAACGTGGGCTTGCCTGACTTCTGACAAGCCTTTGAATTTTGGTATTAGCTGTGCATTATTAATATCTCCTAGGCTTTTGTTGTTCTGGATTTTTTTTTTAACATGACCTTACTTTATAGTCATGTTCATCACTTTAATGTTTTTTCCTTGTAAGAGTTCTTAGGGTTGTGAACTTCTTGAAGTAAGGATAGCAGAAGAGAAGTGTCTCTTCTTGCTTGCAGAATAGTTACATGATTGTTTTCATATAAATATACTTTATATATAATTCTGAAATAGTACTCACAAATTCATAAGCTTCCAATAATGTAATCACTATAAAAATTGTAAAGATGTGGTTTGTTAATATAAGTGTTTAATTCACAATGAAAGAATTAATTACAAATTAATATAGAAAATGTTCTGTGTCTCTCACTTTCATGTCAGTAGCCAAAGAAACAGCAGAATGAGATTTATTGAGTTTGAGGAGTAAGTGATTGGAATTTGTGTGTATTTACTCCATATCTTAGTGCTGGTTTTAGCATGAATAAAAATTAACTTGCACACAGTCTCTCTCCTTAGGGAGGAAAGAGCCATGGCAAATCTTGGAGTGTTCTGCAGTGTTGCCACTTTGGACAACACTTTAATATTTAGAAGTGGAATTAATTTTATCTGGTTACTTATTTTGGCAGAATTTAGAATCAAAAGGCTTGTGGATGTGGCACTTGGGCACATGATTTAGCAGTGGCATTGGCAGTACTTAGTGAAAGTTTGGTATTAAAGGTCTTGTCCATCCTAAATGATTCTAGGATTCTATAATCAGAAGGTAAATCAATAGCTATTGATTATGGTATGTACCATTGATGGACAACGATCCCAAGAACAAAGAGGTGCTCTCTGTTTACAGGGGGGATCGATCAGGAGGGGTCTGAGCTCATGCTTCTCTTTTCTGAGCATCTTGTCTTTGGACTTGGATGGAAATTCCAAAGTTCGGTTAACTTGAGCTCACACCAGACTAGAACGGCTAAAATAATGTTGCCTCATAGACATTATTTCAAGTAAAAAGCTTGGCAGGAAGATTGTTTATCAATTTAATAGACTAATTAGAAACAAGTACACTAGATCCTTGACCTGTTTCTGTGGAGCAATGCAAATTTAAGTTATATACCACCGAACATACTGGCAAACTTTAACTTGGCTGTTAAAGTTTTAGCTAGAAATTGTTAAAGTACAGCCAGATCAGCCTTCAGGTTATTTATGTGTAACTAAAGGAGCCAGCCCTGACAGCTGACATGGCTCAGGATTACTTCAGTCTGCAGTGAGGGGAGTACTGGAGAATTCCTTCTTTTTTCTCAGGAGTTACTCTGTGTTTCTGTGATAACAGAATTTTATCCTGTCTTTAAACAGCGTTTCCTTCCCTGAGTTCCGTGCAGCAACTCAGTGGAAAGAATACATCAAAAATAAAAGGAATAACATTAATGTGAATCTCTCATCTTAAAAACACCAGGAGTTCCCCATTAGTATGTACATCTCACTCCAAGGGAAATGAACATTTACTGAAGAAATCTTTTGACCCAGTCAAATCTCATGTGAACCAAACCTGAATATACTATATCACCTACTCAGCTGTATTTTCAATGAGCCTTTTCAATGTCTCAAGAGAAATTGGAATGGGAAGAGGAAGCTGGGGGAAGGGAGAACAGGGCCAAACACTTTTGATGAATTTCCTTTTTTTTTCTGCAGGGTTCCTTAGAAGAGCTCCATCTTAGGGCAGGGTGGGAAGGGAGTTCTGCCTTGTGGCAGAGATGTGGTCCCGTTAATCACAAATAATTCCTACAAATAAAATATTTTCACCTTTATTAACTTATTGTATTGAGTTATTAGGGTTAATGAGCCCTGGAAAGGCAACTGGTAAGCAGACGGAGATTTGGTGAGACTCTGGCTTGCCTGTTTAGCGTAGGTCCAGGAGGGAAAGAAGTTGGAAGTTCTGGGACAGGAGGTCCCAGATCCTCCCTCCTTCCTCACTGTCATAGGGGGTGCAGCAGTGGGGCCTTTCCTGACCTGGATGGCTGTGTTGGCTCTGCTGTCTCTGTTTCTGAACTAACCCTGCCACAGGTGCTGGCATCTCAGCTGGTCATGCCTGCAGGGCATCGAGCTAAAGGAGGCATCAATGGTAAAATAACACCAGCATTCATTGGCCTGGTGACAGATTTTATTCATTTTCTACTTAAGTTCCAAGCAGAGCAGCAGGCAGTTTCCTAGACACAGTAATATGACATTTATATGATTCCCGTGACCACATGATTAGCTGTATAATTTATTGCCAAATTTTCCTAAATACAGTACTGCCAGTAGCAACCAATTAAAATAACCAGAAACAGTGGCCTGGTATGAGGAAACAACAAATCCAGCAAGAGGATTGAGTTGTTGTTAGAGTTTGAGGCCATCTGAGTTATAGCTTGTTGACGTTAATAGTAGAACTGGTGAATATTCTCATTATGAAGTATTTTATGGAATAGCAGTTATCTGGCTTTTGCTTCCCTGTTGGGATTTTCCACATAAAGAAAACTAAAGACAATCCACTTTTGTTCCTTTAATGTATTTTCTTAATAGTTGGAAGATTTTAAAAGATTGCAGAAGCGCTGAGTTGTCGTTTGAATGTTTCCACATGGTTTGGTGTCCTGAGAATTCATTGCATAGCTTCTCTCTTCAGGGTTAGCCTTTCAACTTCTTCTTTTGCTTTGTAAACATCTAATTGTTCCACACAATTATTTTTATTGTCTGATGTTCTTTGTCCTTCTAACAAGTGTTCCTATTTCTTACCTCTTTGCTTCCCTCCTCCTCCTGTCATGGCCTCAATGCTTTGGTTTCTCCTTGGATCCAGCCTGCTGCATTCCCACTTTTGTGCCATGGCTGTGAACCTCCCCAGTGCCCAGGCCAGCACTGCATCTCTGTTATCAAGGAGATTTTAGAGTAACTCAGCTAAATATGATTAAAATCTTGGTCTCTCTCAGCTATGTAGGGCATATCCCAAAAGGGTTTTCATAAAAATCTTCTTGTATTTGTATATTTATTTATTTACTTTGGATTAGAGCTCAAGGCTTATCGGCTTCTGAAAAACTGACATCTTGAAAATTAAAGTGCACAGAAAAATTAAACAAAACAAACATGTAAAAGCCTGTGGGTAACCCGATCTTCTCCTTTAGTTCTCTGAGAAGTATAGTCTGAAAATAAGTGTTCATCAGGTGCTACAGGACAGGATTTTCATTTGATTCTCTTTTTTTTTAACTCAAGCAGCTCTAGACTAACATCACCATCCCCTGCTGCCTCCCAAAAATCCAGTAAGTGGGTCATTTACTGTCTTTTTGCAAACATGGAATGTCCAGGGAATAAATCTCAGGCTTCTGTCCAGTTTAAAATATTTATTCCAAGTTATAAGCCTATGGAGAGATTCTTACGAGTTATATACCTCTTATTTTATTACAGCTTAAAGTTTCTGATGGTAGGGATAAGACTTAACAACCTAAGTCTGTTTCTTTGCTGACTAGTAACAGATGGAGCTACATTTGCAAGTGTGTCTCTTCCAAGGCAAAAGCATGAAGTTGTGCAGGTTTGCAGGATCACACTCTGAACATGGTCCTAGAGTTAGGCACTGATTTTCACCTGTGAAGTGACATGCAGGGCGATGGACTGAGATGATCTTTAAGGCCCTTCCAGCCCCAAACATTCTGGGATTCTGTGATGTTATGTAGGTGCTCCACTGTGGAGTGTGTGGTGGTTGTGTGATGGGTCACCTTCTCACCCCAGCACACAGATGTGTGCAGTAGCTCTCTTGCCATATTGCTTCAGCTGCTGGTGACCTTTGCTGTTAGCATATTTCCCACCGGATTTTCTTTTCCTAACACTGTTTATATTTGTGGTGCACATATTCAATGTTAAGTTGCAGAAGGAGCTGGGCTTACTGGATTCCTGTTCAAAAAATTGCCAAATAACCTTTGATAGGAATAGCCTTGCCTCACTGCATCACACATGAATTGCTCAAGGTTTGAGAATCTTCCCTTCCTAGTTCTTCTCTTTTGCATGAATAAAAAAATGCTTTAAAAACCCTACAGTGCTGGGCCTGATTTTGCCATCCCATTTTGCCATGGGTGGAGTTGGGAGAGAGGAGAGCTGCCCAGGAGAGGGACAGTGGCTTGGGCGTTCTGGGCCAGCAGTGGGTAAGGAGGGAGCAGGCACACATGGACTGGGTGAGGAGCAATAACAGCTCTGACACTGGACAAAGACACTTTGTTAGGGAAAAATACCCCACAAAAAACAACAGATTAAAAGAAAGAACAGGGCCAAAAATAGAGTGAAAGAATGGCAATTGGATGAGGCATCCCCTAATTATTATTGGATCTTATGGAAAAAAGACTCTGTTCTGTAGTATTGTGATAAACAACATTGATACATACAAAGGGCAGATTTAAACTGTGTAATTCTGGCTTTCTTACTGCATGAGTTTATGGAATTGCAGTCATGATGTTCTTTTAGCACCATTTCTTTCAGTGTGACATGAGCAAATTTGTTAATGCACCATATGCTACTGATGGAGAGCTTCTAACATTTTCTCACCTTGAGAAACAGAGCTTTATAAGGAGATTATTGAAAGTAAAGAGGATAAATTGTATTGGGTGGGTCGTGGTATCATCAGCCTTCTTTTTATTTATTAAAAGTACTTTAAAAAGGTTAAGAAAGGGAAATTTGCTCTCTTCAAGGTGGAATCTTTAAAACATTTCTTTTCACCTATTCAGAATGAAAATGACCAGAATAAATTATGTAAGGGTTCCTCACATGGGGGGCCTGGCTCAGCACCATCAAAGTGACATAACTGTGAAAAGCTGTCAATTGGCATTTCTTTGGTCTTAAGGAAAAAAAAAAAAAAAATAAAAAAAAAAAGCTTGTGTATATAAATTGGATACTGCAATACATGCAGCCTTAGCTTTGATTCCAGAATACATTAAGCCCAATGGCTAATATGATATGCGCTGTGGAATCTGTTTGATGGCTGGATCAAATTGCAAATACAATAAATAGGTAACTGACCTGAAGCACTCATATTTCTAACATTTCCTTTTGTCATCTGTGCTTAATTCTGGGACAGAAAACAGCACAAGTAAGTGTCCAGTGTATGCTCAGAGCACCTGCAACTGCAGAACTCTGCTGTTTGTTCTGTGCTGTGGGAGGAGATCTGCAGCCAGGGCTTGCAGGCGACTGCTGAGAAGAAATCTGTGTCAGCTGTGATTTTCCTTTTCTAGACTAGAAAGCAAAATAATCAGCTATATATAGCACACTTGAAAGAGACCGCAGAATCTGTCCAAGTAAATACAACATTGTTGGGCACTTTGCAATGCTGTATCTTGAATCTTCCCAGGAGCCCTCTGAAGAGAAATGTGCAGGAAATGGAGAAGTAAAGCATTAACTGATATTTATCAAATTGTCTGTGTGTTAGCTAAGCATCTGTTGGAATTCTGCTTATCTTGAACTTGGTAAAAAGTACCAAAAGTGAAATGTCCAGGCCAATCTTCATTTTATTGGGGTATATTGAGGGTGAGCCAGTGTGGTTCCAGAAACTTGTTCTTGGTATGGGGTCTGGATCAGGGTGTTTGCTAAGCCGCTGTTGTCCTCTTGCAGTCTTTCTCACAAATTATAGATTTCATGTGTCAAACTCGGGGTGCTTCATTATTACAGCAGGGAGCATTCAGAGGATTCTGTTCCGGAAGGGAGCCAAAATTTTATCAGGAGCTTTCTAGTCTAGGAACGCTGAATAACCTCATTTACTGACAGTCTTTTATTCCACATTTGTGGTGTGAATGTGTTCATAATCTTAGTGGAAACTTGTAATTTGCCATAGTGATAGAAAAAATGTAATCTGACACTGAGAACATATCTGAAAATTGCCATTCTTTGGCTTTTGGAAATACAGTCAAAAAAGACCTTCCTAAATTCTGTTTCTTTGTGGTTTGGTGCTCTTACTTCAGAATGTGCCATTACATAGTGTTTTCTGTTTGTTTGCTTGCTGTTTTTAAACCTTCCCTTTGGAGAGACCTCCCTGAAGGTCTGCCTCCACAGAATCACTTAGGTTGGAGAAGACCTTTAGGATCAGAGCCCAACCATTAATACATGCATTAAAACTTGCAAAATACTTTCTCTTATTTCTTGGGCATGTGGTTAATGTTTCGTCATGGATTATTTGTTTTGAGCAGGTTTTTTATTTTTTGTTACAGATCATGTTTAGTAGTGAGTAGCAGTCCAGAACAGAGCAGTTGGGCCATCAGGCTTTGTGGTGCAGCTGCCAGTCACATCAAATTCATTGCTCTTGGCACTATTGAGTGCTTCTAGTGGTAGCACATCCGGGCTTGGTACTGGCTATCAGGCTCAAACCTGTGTTTAATTAGCAGTTGCTCTATCCATTCCACTTCCCCCTCCACTTCCACTCGAGTAGTAGTTTCTATTGTTCCTTTTTGCACTCCCAGATGAAGTCCATAAAGCTTTACCTGCATGAGGATCCGTAAGTCCTACATGGAATCAGGCTGTATTTTGGGTTTGGTGGAGGGAAGCCCAGCCATAGGCAGCAGTGGCAGCACACAGCCTCTGACAGGAAGTGAGGGTGGTTGCCAAACACAGTGTGTGTAGTTGGAGTAACACAGGTGTTGTGGTTTGCCAGTTCCTGATTTATCTTCAGCTGGCTCAGAAGCCTGTTGGAGTACAATGTGCCTAGGTTTGTGCAATAGAGGCAGTTGTTAATAGTGTAGTAATCAACTGCTCCATTGCTGTGTGGTGTAAAACCTCAGGGGATGTTGTATATGCATCTTCTTGTGGTTTCAAGCACACAGCTTCAGATTGACTTTGTCAAATACTCTTTCAGCCCAGAGGAATGACAGTGAACTAGGTAGGTGTGTGAAATAATAAGGTGGGTTTTTGTGATCTTGGAACATCACAGACCCTCACTGCTCTCCTCTTTGTGTCCCCAGCATCTGAAAGTGTTGGCAGAATAGGTCCAGCATGCCTCCCTCCCCTGCTCAGTGTCCCGAAGCCAAGGGTGCTTTCCTTGTCCTCTCATTTGCAGAGCGTGTTGTACTGGTGTCTCAGGTACACATCAGGTGTACCTGTGGAGAAGGCACTCCAGCGTGTGAGCTCGTGCTGCTCTAGCATTGTGCTGGTGGTCAGTGGGGTTTTGGAAATGAGGTTACGCAGCTCAGCCTTGGAGGAAAGCAGGGAGTGCTGGGGGTGGAGACTTAGGAGCGGTTGCTAAGAATATCGGATCAGCCCAGATCGCTATGGCAACGCTGTTGCCAGGATGAAAAACTTTCCCGCAATCAATCTGAATTCATAAGTACCAGTGTCTACCTGTGACGCACTGGGAAGTC
This sequence comes from Phylloscopus whistleri, assembly GCA_017589585.1. Lineage (NCBI taxonomy): Eukaryota > Metazoa > Chordata > Aves > Passeriformes > Phylloscopidae > Phylloscopus > Phylloscopus whistleri. The sequence goes on from JADMLD010000092.1 coordinate 2,112,778, forward strand.
AACCTCAATTTTCTGATCCAAAGGGCTTCTTTTGTTAAATCCTTAAGGATTCATATTCTCTATGTGCTAAGTAGTCTGCTACAGGGGGGAAGGAAAGCATCTGTGTGAAGTCAGGGAGTGCTTGAAGGGGCCAGGTCAGAGACACATTTGCAGAGACAAGCATATGAATAATCAGGTTGCATTTGTGTTACCCCTTGGCTGGATGTTTAGGTTTTTCATTCCAGGTGATAAGATGAACTAAGTCCCTCTTGGTTTTGGGCCAAGGCTTTGGGCCAGCTGCAGATTCCTTTGGGTCTCTTTTATGTTCAGTCTCCTTTACCAGTTTAACACTTAGAGATTTGGATTGTGAGCACTGGTGGGGCATGACAGTAAGCACACAAACTGTAAGAAATCCTGTTGCTTTACTGTTCACCTCAGATAACTATTCTCACTGCAATTTAATTTCACAGACAAAATACATGAAGAATGTCTAAATATGTGTCTGTGAAAGTTAAGGTTGGTTTTTTTTTTTTTCATATTATCTGACTCTGTAGCTAAAGTTAATTATAGCTGATATGTATTAGTGAGTGTCCTGTAGTTACCTAACTGTTACCTAACTGGCCAAGTATTTCACATCTTGTGATCGATGCACTCTGCTATGTTGTGCCAGTGATGTTCTCTCATTGTTTACTGGTACATGTTCTCAAAACAGAGGATGCAGATGCATCTCTGACTTACCCTTTTCAGACACAGTTTTTCTTTCTGTGGCTCTTTTGCCTGCTGGGGATGGCCACCTTTCCAAAACGCATCTGTCAGATCTGTCAAGATCTGGTCAGTCAAGTCTGTGTGGTGCTGGAGTTCTGAGTTGAACAGCAGAGACCTGTGAACAACCCAGTGCTTTGTGGTGCTATCCCTGTGATGGGCCCTTTCTGTTCCAGCTCTCTGGCTTTGCTCTGAGCCAGGCTGTTGTGTCACCCAAAAGAACTGACACTTGTTTAGTCTAGAGAAGTGGCTCAGGATTTATGGTGGGTCCTATGGAAAGCTCTCTAGCAAATTACAGTTGAGTGCATTGCAACCTTTGGTCAGGAATGGCTTGCAGGCAGTTTTGATGAATGCACAGGTCAAGACAAAGACTGACTGTAAGCAAGCAGCTCATGGTAGCAGAGCCTTTCATGAAGTTAGCTTATTTACAGGTGGCAGATAGAAACTGCTGCCCAGGCTTGGGGAGAGATTAGTGTGATTCCCTCTTGGGTTTCAGGATAACCACAACTGAAAGCACGGCATTTAGCCTGAAATTTAAAACTATTGCTATTAGTTCTCTAAAGGCCCTGTGGTGTTTGAGGTATAAAAAATAGCTTTTAGCCCAAGTGGATTTTCTTTGCCTGGTGGCAGGGAAAGTAGGCGAAGTAGTGACTTTGCCTTGGCTTGGTGCTGTTGGGTTCACTTAGCTCTTTCAAGCAGCCTGTGCTGTAGAAATAGTAAAGCAGAGGTGGAAGGGCTCATGGGAGGAATCACATTTAGAGCCTTCTGTTGAAAATCACTAGCACAACTTATTTGTTCCTAATAAAACACAAATTTTCCTTAATTTGGAGCTTCCCTTGGTCTTCGGTACAGGATTTCCCTGCTGAAGGTTGAATGTGTGCTCACGTTCTCAAAGCTGTATTGCTTTGGCTTCCATGGGTTTCTCAAAAAGGAATGAATCACAGGCCCATGTATGGAAACATCTTTGGGGAAAAAAAAATTTGTGTTTTTTTTTTTTTTTTTTTGTTGTTGTTGTTTGTTTTTTTTTTTTTTTAATTTAAATGCAAGGAGAAAAAGAATACAAGGCTGGTGCAACTGCCTTGTCCCTTATTAATTTTATTCGTATGCAAAAATAATTTCTGTCATCACATTCAAGGCAGCTGTTGGACACAACCCTGATGATGAAATTTTCTTCTTATATGTGTGATGAAAGGCCAGTGTTAAAATATTTTCTCTGCAATATGTAAAGCTTGTGGTGTTCTTCCCTTGGAAGCCTTGGGGCTAATGGGGGGATGGAAGAAAAAAAAGATGTACAGTGACTGATTTGGTGGAGAGATGCCCAGGTTCATTGTAACAAATACTGTAGGAGAAGGGAGGATTTCTGCGGTGGTTTTGTTTCTTCATTAGATAAGTCATTATTAGAAGGCACCCTAATGATAAATTAATAGAGAGTGTAGATTAAACACTCCCAGGAATTCTTAGTTAACAGTCATTTGACCAGCCCTGCAGAAAGCTTGTTTTCACTAAAATCCTGAAATTGAAGAAGCAATGATGTAAGCCCTTCAAAGGCTAGAGAATAAAAGGGGATTTTTTCCACCCTTTAATGAAAAGAAGCTTTTGTTAGGGAAGGCAGAGCTCAGAGTGCCCTACAGTGTCCGGGAGCGGGAACATGCCATTCCTTCCTCTTACTGCTGCCCCACCACCAGGGCTGGGTTTCAGTAGGTCACACTCGTGTGGAAAGGGCTCGATTTTCCTTAAAAAAGTGCATGTGAAATTGGTGTGGATGCTAACAGGAATTGTGCATTTCATCTGGGCAAACAGGGTAGGTCAGGGGCTCTGCTGGGAGCTGTGGATGATGCTCTGTGCAGGGCGAGTGGGCAGGACCTGTTTGGCCACTGCCTTGCTCCTCTCAGAGTTTCCATGTCAAACACAAAGCTTTGCTGGGTCACACGTGCTCTTTGTGCTGTAGTTTTTTCTCTTAAGGGTTTGTTAGGGAAGTGAAGGCACACAAAGCAAGCATCCAGCATTCTAGAAGTGAGGAAACCAAAAGCGCTGGTGCAGTTATTATAATAATTAAGAATGGGGCTGTATGTACTAGGCACTGTATGGATTTAGAACAACAAGCAGTCCTTTTCCTGAAGAATTTGCTGCCTAAACGGATGATTCATACACGGGGCAACAGAAGGCCTAGAACAAACAAATTGCAGGAGGGTTGGTAAACACTCACAGTGTGTTATTATTAATAAACATACACACACACACATATTCACCCCCACACATATATACATATGTATATTTGGGTGCAGTTTAGCTAAAAGAGGAGCTGTGAACAGAAAACACAAGAGAATGGAAGGAGGGAAAGAAGGGAAGAATTTGTAGGGGAAAAAATAGGACAGAAAAAATTGTATGTAGGACAGGAGGAGCTGAATAAAAGTCGAAACACTTAAAATTACAAACCGAGGGAGGAATTGCAGCAGACAACTATACAACTGTATAGAAACAGGATACTATATGGTGGGAAGGAAATACCAAGGCAGTTATCAATCTTCTTGAGAGAATTAAAATTTCTCCTGGGTTCCTGCAGAAGCCCCTAGACCTGCCTCTATGAACCCTTCTCTGAAAGAATTTGTTTGGCTTGAATTTCCCAAACTTTTCTGGAGTCCGTGTTTTCAAAATGTATGGTACTGATGGAAATGTGCTGGAGAACAACACCAGTTCTAGACTGGCCCTTGTGAGTCTCTGCATGTCAGTGTGAGCCATGGCTGTCCACAGCCTCAGCACACCTCGGGCGTTCCTCTGCCTTCAGTGGAGAGGCCCTGCTGCAAGTGAATTTTCTTTCAGGAGTTCCTCCTTTTCCCAAATGTTGAAATCCCTGGATCCATTCTTCCTTATAACTTTGATCTTATGATCAACTTGACCCTTGCAGCTGTGGGCAGGGAGACAGATCTGGTTTATGTTCTGGAGCACCATTGATTGGAGAGATCAACAACAGAAAGCAGCTCTGGAGGGAAGAGATCCTGTTAGAATCTAGAGCTGGCTATGGGACAACTGATCTGTCAGTGTTTTCTGTGTGAGTTCATTCCAGGCCTCTAATAAAAGCAGTTATCCTCTTGTGTTAAACACCAGTCCTTGACTTCGTTTTAAACAAGTCATATAACGTATGAAATCACAGACAGCAATATAAAAATGCAGAGTTTGCCTTCATCTATGATTGATTCAACAGACTACACTAAGCTGTAGGGATTGCTGAAAGTGAGGGAATAAAAACCTTCACCAAGGCATTGTTTAGTTTTGTTGAACTTTTTATACACTTGTTAAAGTGAGCACTTTTACTCCTGTATTAGAAGCCCTATGTGAGATTGGGTTTGGCTTGTTGATGGTAATGTGCAGCTGGAGTAATGCAGCTGTATGTGTTAAGACCCAAGCCGGTTTTATGTTTTAAAAGTGAAATAAGCCCAATTCTATACTGAGAAATAGTGTCTCCCAGTTGCTTTTCAGCATTTTTCACCATAGCCTTTATTCCATTCAGAGATGCTACCTAGGTTTCATGCCAATGTCAGCAGTGCAAATATTTCCATTAAAACTGAAAACCAGAAAGAGTTACAAAATTGACTGCTATTTTTCAAATGTTATCAAAACACAAAGTGTTTTTCTAACATTACAAATACTGCAGGGAAGGAACAAAAACTCATCATCAAGTGAGAAATTAATGAAAGCTTTTCTGCTGGAACAAAGTCTGCATATTTGACCTTAACCTTTTTAATTTCTTCATATTTCAGATAGAATTCTCTTCCTCTGTATTTAGAATCTGAAAACAGTTGTGGGCATACACATCTGAATAATGTTTGTCTTCTCTGGTAGGAAGCAAATCTGTCTTTTGACAACTGATGAGGTTTATTTGCTGTGTACATGTTTTTGTGGAATTGAAAGTCCTTTTCTTGTACCAGATTTTGATTCTCATCCTGTGCAGTAAAAATCAAGAATGTGTTTGTGGAAACAAAGAGTGAAAAAGCCGAGTGAGATAAGATGCACATCTGCTGCAGGAAGGAATGAATCTGGCATAGATGAATAAACTGGTTCTGACTCTGCTAGAATCAAGAAACCAGTCAGTAAAAAGATGCCTGGAGTGAGCGCTGTGACTGTGGGCCAAGCCTGGTGCTCCCTGGTGGCTTTTGTGCTCCCCCATGACTACGGATCCTTTTCATCCCTTGCACGGTGGTTTCCAGGTTGTTTTGACTATTGTGCTTTCAAGTCTGCTTTAGACCCTTCAAATGCGAACTTATGAAATTCATAGTAGGTTTCAAAGTATGGCAGGGAAAAATAGTGCTGAATTTTCTCTCTGTGAAAGGCTTATCAGAAAGGAAATGAAAACCTATGGTTGCTGCTCTGTGCATTGATTTCCGAAATGACTGCAAACCAGACCGGTTCTCCTGTAGCTAACTGTTCCCAGCTGTTGTTTCACATTCCAAATTTTATGAGTATTTTTGCTGGCAACAGGAAATATTTTCAGGTCTTTGCAGGATAAGGCATCCATTTATTTTACATAAAATGTTTTGTTTGTCTTTTCTGGTTATTCTGCATGTGGAAATCTTGCCTGTGTTTCCAGAATGAAAATTCGCAATTGCAGTTACAGAGAGTTAAAAATAACCAGTTTCCTAAGTGTTCTATTAGCTCTGATGTTTTAAATCAGATTGGGTTTCAAAATTGTCTGTGGTATTGTAGCTGGTTTTCTGGGAGAGAAATGCTAAAGCCACTCTATACTCCATCTGTGCTCATTAAGAATCCTGACTTCAGTGCAGCAGGGAAAGAAGCCATTATTAATATATCCCTGTTGTAAAAATGCAGCTAAACAGATACTAAATGTATACTGCCTATTTCAGTGAGAGCTACTCTGTAATATTGTAATCCAAATTTATTTGCTACCTGTTGTGTCCTCCTTTTGTTGGACTCAAACATTTCAGGCTTTTCCCCAGATAAATGCATATGTTAACTGCTGATCTACAAACAGTATGTTTATAAGTTTATAGATAAAAGATCTTTCTTCAGAGTTTTCTGGAGTCACTCTGAAGTTGGGTTCTATTAATTTAATTCACCAACTTCATGGTGTCTTGTCAATTATGGATGAGGGTAGAGCTGTCTTTGGGTTTATTTTCTTTCCTCTCTATTTTGTTTGTCTCTTTGCACCAGTAGAAAAATTCCTGTTGTGCATGGACTGACCCCAGAACCTTCCACTCTTGTGTCTCAAAGTCAAGTTGTACTTGTGGCTGCAGCAGAACTGTCCCTGTGCCATGAGGCTCTTCAGGTGGCCTTGTTCCTTTCCAGATTTTATTTCTAGTGTCTTTCCAAGTTGGACTTATCACTCCGCTGTAATAGCACCAGAAATGTGGCAAGACATTTACTGTCCAAAGTCTTGTTTAAAGAAAAGTTGGCAATACTTCACAAGATATAGATGTTTTAGAGGTTTTTTTAATTGACAAAGACATGGACCATTTACCAAAATATTTTTAGTGATAAATAGTATATTTTACCCAAAAATGTGGATTTTTTTTCTTCATTTGAAAGCTATTTAAAATGCAGTAATTTAGCAAATGGTTTGGAAGCAAAGAAAAAATTTGGAATATGATGAACAAAAGTAGGAGAGGGGAGGTACCTTCCCTTCTCTTAAACTAATATAGGTGTCACCAGAAAAAATGATTTGGTGGGAAAATGAGCTCTTTTTGGATGAAGGGTGGGCTCAGCAAACCAAAGGTGTGTTTGGAAGAATGCTCAGATAACGTTATTTTCCCCAAGTCTGTTTTGCTGCTGCTACTGCTGTGGAGTAAAAGGGTTTTCCTCACACAAGCTATAACTTCTGGAAAGCTTTTCAATCCTACTGTCTGAGAACCAGCTCAGGTTTGTACTCTGTTCCTCTGTTTCCCAGAGCAGGTGTCTCAAACCACAGCAATTGTGGACTTTTTCTGTATGGGCAAATTTATCTTACATCATGTACACATCTTCTAGATGACCTTCAGCTTCCAGAGCTTTGCAGATGATCGTTTCTCCAGCTCTGCATTTGTATTCTTTTTAAAATTATTATTATTTTTTAATCTGAAGTGAGGTCCTGGTGTGCAGCAGAGGTGTCTCTCTTCCCTCTCATCCCCTTCCTGTTTTACACAAGAAGGAGAAGATTTCTCCCTGTAGCTGAAATGATCAGATAGAGTAAGTTGGGTCATCTCAAGTAATTTTGAGGGCAGCAGTGACACCAACACAGCTCTTGGGGAGAGCATTTATTGAGGAAGGTGATGTGAGAATCATCCTTGGTAGCTGTGACTGGTGGCTCCAGACACTGCTGTCTCCCAAAGCCAGGGGGTCCCACACCACCCCCAGGCCTGACACTGGAGTGAACAGTGGTCCAGAGACTGGCCTTGCTCTTCACTGCCTGAGTTATTGAGACAGGGAATTAAAAATAAAGGCATTCATGGCTTTGTATGCTTTGGCTTAGGGTCCTGTAAACAGCAAAGTGATTCTAAGATCCAATGTAGCAGGGCTGATCGCATTATGGTGTGTGAAGGAACGACCTGTTGGAAAGCAGAAGAGTAGACAGTGTAGCCATTCCCTTGAAAATTTGGGAGTTTTGATTTTGTTAGAATGATTCATCCTGTTTCTCACCGTGGGTGTGTTAATTGCCCCATGGTAAGAGCAGTGTCACCTTCTTGAGGTGAATCTGAGAGAGTCAGGCTGGTACGTGCAGTAATGTTTGTTGGAGGAGGTGTCAGCTATAAAACATGGTCTCTTCAACTGTGTTTCCAAAATGGAGCTCACTATTGGGCAGCATGTTCTGATTTTAAGCTACTGGTTTTTTTTAGGACTCATCGTTGGCTTGATTATTGAATATAATTTACTTGTAAATTGTTATATCTTGAGTAAGTTCTGCCTGTGCAGTGCAACTTGGAAACCAAGAGCAACACCTGTTTCGTACTGTTTAAGAATTCTGACCTAAAAACATTTATGGTTTAAAGATGATTCAATCAAGGTAAAAAAGTACAGAGAAATGATGTGCCATTGTTTTACACTGTAATTTGCAGGACAGATAGACTTACAGGCTGCTGTGGGAGGTTATCTTATAATTACCTCCTCCAGCATGCATTTTAAGATCATCATGATACAGAAAAGCACTTAAATGTGATTAAACGCTTCACCAAATTAAAAGATCACTGACTGTGGTGCTTGGCTGGGGACAGAGCAAAAGGGTCATCTGAAACTCAATTTCTCCTGTGTCATTTGCCAGAGTAGCTCAGAGCAGCCTCAGGACTGGGAGGGATCTCTTGTTGACCTTGGATGACCAAGGCACATCCACAGAAAATCCCAGCACGGCCTGGGCTGGAGCTTGTCTTCAGTCCGGCACTGAGGATCTAAACAGCTCTGTGCACCGAGTGTCTTATCTGAACACAAAGAGAACATCTTGTAACTCCTATTTTTTTTTTCCTAATATTGTGAAAGTGGCTATTTTAAAAATATTTTTTACAGACTACAATACCTGTGGGGGAAAAGAAAAAGGAAGTGCTTCCGAATTTTTAAATGTGTGTTTCATTAAGTACATATTGGTACAGTTCCAAAGAGAATATTTTCTAACAAGATGGATTTTCAGTAGAAGAATGTCAGCTTGATGAGCTGAAGTGTTCTTTTACAGTAAGGGAAGAACAAATTCTTTGTTAAACGTTACTCCAGTTTTTGTTGCTAAATATATAGACATGCAGTTTTTCTCTGGAAGTTGGAGGAAGTGTTTTTTCACTCAAGGCAAGAAACTGACCCAGATATTTGACTATGACACTTCAAAATGGAACGTTGTGGCAGGAAAAAATGGGGTGCAGGGAGATGCCAGTGTAGCGAGGCATTGAATTTGAAGCTTTTTAGGGGGTAGGTATCATTCAAGGTCGTAGTACTTTGTGATTTTTCCTTGGGCCTGATGAAACAGGACTGTGGAACAGCTTGAAGGAATCCATCCTGTAATAGTAATAATAATAATAATTGAAAATAAAACCTTGTGAAGAGGAGTAGAATCTTCTAAGAGATCGTGACTTAGCAGAAGGTCCCCGCTGCTGCGCAGGGCTCTGTGTTGTAAGTGGTCACTGCATGAATCATTTCCTTTTCTTGTGGGTGGACTCAAACTGCTGCTGTGTCCTGTGCTCATCCTCCTCTCTGGCCTTCACAAAATCAGTTTGTAGTGAGATGCACTTGGTTGTGTCCCCGATGGGGTTGGTGTATGGAGCAGTTGGGCACGACAGCTTCAGAGCCACTCCTGGAGTGTCAGAGATTGGCTCTGGTGATGCTTGCTAACAGCCAAAGGAGCTGGTGTCAGTGGTGGATTAAGTTAGATGAGCTTGTGATTCGTCTTGCCTGTGGAATATGTATTTTCAGTTAATTAACCTTTTCTTTTGCTTCTGGAGTAATTTTTGCAAGCCCTTTCCTGTTTTGAACAACTTTCTAATGATGGATTTGACATTTGATACCTAAGAGACGAGATCACTGAAATGGCAGGGGCTGTCAAATCAGGAAATCTCACTCTCTGATCCTATCTCATATTTGAGTCCTTACTCATTGTATTTATATACATATACACACTTCAAGACTACACTGGAAGGAGTTAATGGAGAGTGCAGAGTTAGGAGAGGCTTTTGCCTCTGTTTGACCCAGTCATGTCTCAACATCACCACACAGGCTTCAATTACACATGCCCCTAATACTTTTTCCACCAGCTCCTGCTGCATTCGATGAACAAACTAATGATACACATTTAATGAACAGCTATTCCACAGCTTGTTTCCCACTCATTGCTCAATTTGTGGCCCCAGGCCTTATTTAGAACATGTTGTTTAAACATCCCTTTGAAGACAGAATTATTAGTCCTTCAGGGTTCATCTATCGTGCTCATCAAAGTCCTATCCAGTGTGTGGAAAATAATTAATTCATTTTCATTATGTTTCTGCTAAATGAAGAGACACAATTATTCCTGTTCAAGTAGATGGAATGCTAAAAGACAGGGAGACAAATGACACTCAAAAGTTTTGAGTCTTTGGACGCTTAATTGAGCAAAAGAGTTGTTTTGGTTTTTTTCCAAGTTAGTGTATTTATCTCACTGATCCCAGGCCGAAACTGTCATTTTGACTGTGATGATGCTTGAGAGTTTTTAACCCTTGGAGGGAAAGATCACAAGGTGGATGAGGAGCATCGAGAAAATGAGAAACTTTCTGTGAACAGCTTGTTTTTAAGCACCTGTCTTGTAAGAAGCATGAGGAAGGGACAGATGGAGCAGCATGGGTGCTGTTATCTGCTGTGCTGATGGGTTGCTCTGGCTGTTAAAACAATGTCCCCTTCGTTGTCTACACTATGTATTCCAATATCTCTGAGTCTGTCTGCAAATCAGACACCAGATGCCTTTGCTCTGAATCTCCTGTGCATCTCTAGGTGTGGCAATCTCGGCCCTGAGAGCCAGGTAGCTCTGGTGAAGTAACAGATCCAAAATTATCTTATTAGAGTACGTAGAGCATCAATGCAGGTAGAACTAAAGTTACATGGGTACATTTGCTAGTTAGTTTTCCTTACTTCTGGAACAGCAGACAACCATCTGATCTTCCTGACCTTTTCCTCCCTGCTTTTGGAAAATATTCGTTTTAGGAAGCACTGAGTCTTGTGTCCATCTCCCCTTTTTCAACCTCCAGGGTAATTTCTCTGCCCATCCTGTGCCACCAGTACCATTCCCAGATTCAGTCCTGGTGGTTCTTCTTGCCAGCAGTGGTGGCAATCCTGTTACCCTTTTGTGGTTTTTGATCCAAAACATGTGGATGTAAAACCTTTAATAGCTATGCTCTTTCAGATGAGCATTTCAAATTCCTCTTGAGGCAGTATTAAAAACCTTAAATTCAAGAGATGGAAATTTGATCAGAATATTTTACAGGAAAAGGAAAACAGTACCTAGTGAGAGAAAGTTCTGTACAGCAATCACATCTAGCAGCCACACCTATAGTAATGGCAACATTAGAGTCCCATTTGAGTACCCGGGGAAAAAAAAATCCTAATTTTGTTACATTCTGCTGAAAATGTAACACATTTCTCTTATGGTTTGTGTATGCTAAGTAATACAAATACTGTATTTTATCAACCCATGACACGAAGCTGTATTCTAGTTTTCCTTTCTGTTATAACAAATTTCAGATTTAGTTTCTGGTAGTCTTTTCTTTGCCAGATGAACATAAGAAAAAAAAAAACCAATTCCTTTACTCCAAAATAAAACATAAATTAACAGTTATCAGAAGAAAAATAATTGAAGGCATAAGAGAAGAATGCTTTGAGCTAGAAGTCTCCATGGCAAGTGTCTGGTTACTATAGCAATCGCCATGGAGCATGTGACCAGCATGATAATTGCAGGGGCCTTAAGAGCTGTTTCTCTTGCTGAAGTTTGATGTCTTCTCACCAGAGGTGTTATGTGAGGTCACATCCCCACAATCCTGACTCCCAGATGGATGGATAATGCAAAGGATCAATTTGCAGCTCCCACTGGGCAGAAAATGGCGCGTTCAGTTCATGGATTTTAATTTGTTTGATCTACAGCACACCACAACTGAGGGCAGGAATTCCTTCTCCCCGGTCCAGCATGCTGTAAACCTGCATTTTGACTGTTGGTTTGTGTAGCACTGATTGCTGTGTATGTGTTTTGTGGAGCACTTTGAGGTAGGCAGGCTACCCTACCTCTGCAGAACTCGGCTGATAATTTTAATGCAGAAGTACAGTAGAATCCCAGCAACACAGAGGTGTTAATATTGAGGAACAAAGAAGCTTAATATTGCATTAAAATAACCCATTGTTTTAAAGTTAATGTTTTTCTTTTCACACTTACTCCCTGTGTCTAGTGCGTGTAGTGGCTTGGCTTCAATAATGAGAAAAAAATAGAGGACACTCTTTCTAGAAAGAAAAAAAATGTCAGATGTGCATTCTGCATTACTGAATTTTTTATTGGATGCTTGGATAGGTAGCCTCTGATTCCTTCCAGCATATGGCACTGCTGACTTGACTTTCAGCAGTGTTTAAAGGCTGTTGAGAATCCCTCTAAAACATGTTAAATATTGATAGTTCCTTGCCACTTTCATGGAATGATGCTTTTCTAGAGGACAGAAGCAACAAGGAATGGAGCCAGGTGATTAAATATATATATTTTAAACACATATACAAGTTGTTAACAGTATCAAACTCAGATGTTAAATTTTCATGATTTGGAAATATTTACTTTTGCAAGAAGAACCTTTTCTGTAATCCACACTTTGAGTATGACTGCACATTGTCAACCGTGTCATATGTGACTGATGATGACAGGGTACTACTACCTATTGTTCTTTACACAAGGATGCAGAGACATCCCCTTTGTTTTGAGGTTGCTACCAGCAACAGATACTCCTCCGAGGAAATGAGTCACCCAAGTGTATTTGCCACAGAAATATTTGCTCTCCTTGTGCTGTGTGGAAATCAGTGACGTGAGGTGTTTGTGCTGTGCAGGTGTTGGGGGTCCATTCCCAGAGACCCTCTCCAACCTGGCACAGCAAGAGGGGCTTAGCTCCTCCTGCTGTCCAAGACACAGGTGCTGAACTGAAGAGTTCTGAGGAGCTGTTTTCCTCAGAAATGGAGCTGGGAATCCTCATTTATTTTATTCTTACTGTTTTTCCTTTTCAAACATGATTTGTTAAAACAATGGAAGGACATATCAGATGTATTTCCTGGAAGCTGGCTGCCTATTTTTTGGCTATCCTGTTGTCCTGAGATGATTAAATGCCAAGTCAGTCATGACTGTATAACAGAAATCCAGATTAAAGTAAGGTTATTTTGTTTTTGTGTTTTAGATTCAAACTCTGTAGCATTCCAGTACTACTTAAAACAGTTTTTCTACAAGGATAAGGGGGAATGGCTTCAAACTGACAGAGTGCAGGGTTAGTTTGTGTGTTAGTAAGAAATTGTTCCCTCTGAGGGTGGTGAGGCTGAGGCTCTGGCTCAGGAAGTTGCCCAAAGAAGCTGTGGTTGCCCCATCCTTAGAAATGTCCAAGGCCCGATTGGATGGGGCTTGGAGCAACCTGATCAAGTGGAAGATGTCTCTGCTCAGGGGACAGGGGATTGGAACAAGATGATCTGCAAAAATTCTGTGATGTTAAATGGAAAGCTATGAAATGGTTGGAGGAATTTCTTTATTAGTAATTTATGTTTATCCTTTATATATTGAGGAGGATATAAATAGGGAGCACTTACATAACAGTGTGTGAGAATGCTTATTTGGGTGGTAAGTGTTATTTTACTTAATCATCAGAAAAATGATTTTTCAGATTTTTAAATATAATTAAATAGATGCATAGTTTATCTCTCTGCTATTACAGCTCAGTTTGATGGCTCAGTAGCAAACCATAGGCAGCTTTTTCACCCTCCTGTGCTTTGCTCTGTTGTTGCTCTCTTATCAGGGTGGGCCAGATGGAAGCTGAGGTTCAGCTCAAGGTAACCAGCAGCAACTCCTGCAGTGGTGGGTTGATAAAATCCCACATGATTATCTGTGGTGCACTGCTGGGTGGACACAGAGCACTTAGCACACATGGTATTTAGAGGGGGTTTTATTATAAGCATTGAGGCAACTGAGAGAATATAAGTGTCACTGTTTTAACAATGACAGTATTTGCAATTACTCAGCTGGAATAGCTGAGTATTTTAATGCTTTTAACAACTGCTGTTATGTGACAAATGCAGAGGGTTGGCTTTTAGGACAGGCCAAGTGGAGATGGGTCTCTGGAGATCACAGTCCAGTCCTTGTCTTGGATCAGGGTCAGCCAGAGCATATTCCTCAAGACCAAGGCTCCTAAAGTGTTGAGTATCTCTGAGGATTAAGAATTCATAGTTTAGCTAGGTATGTTTCTTTACTTTTAAAGTGTTTCTTTACTTGCATTTCAATTTGTGCCTCTTGCTGGGTACCACTGAGAAGAGCCTGTCTTGGTATTTACTCTCTCCCATTTGTATTTGACACTCTGATAAGATACCCCTGGTCTTCAGTTTCCAAAATGTGGATGTGGGAGTGTTCTGACTTGCTGACAGCATGGTTTAAATTTTTTTTTTTAATATATAGATAGTACAGATGCAGAATATAAAATAAAGTCAGGATGTAGAAAGATGTGGTTCAGCTAGAATATAAAGTTCTAATTTTCCTTGTTTAAAGTCTGACTGTCACAACAAACACCTTAATGGATCTGCCACTGTTAAATTCGGGAATAGAGCTGGTCTGGTAGGATTAAGTTTTTAATTGCAGAAGCCACCTAGAATGCCGATATAAGGAATGACTCTGGGAAATCCTGTGTCAGACTGACAGTGTAGACATGCCTGAGGTAGTGATAAAGCTGCTATCTTGCACAGCAGCAGTGACCCAGCTGCACCATCACAGTGCTTGGTGCAGGCTGGAGCCATCTGCCAGCAGCTGTAACAGGGACACTCTCCTTTGCCTTGGGTTTACATGACAATTAAGAATGAATTTGGGAGCGAGGGTCCTGGGTCTGGAAAACACTCAAGCAAACCTTGGCAAGGAAGCCCCTCTGGCTGACCACACTTAGCAAGTTCAAGGGATTCTGTAATACTGCTGCCCTGAATGCTGATGTACTGCTGGAAGCTTCTGGCAGTGCTTCAGAGAGAGTGACCAGCACACTGCTGAAGGACTTTCAGGGAGCTGCTTCACACTTCAGCATCATTTCTTTTCAGCTTCATAAAGTAAACTTAAGCTGGGGTGAAATCCCCTTGATCAAAGCTGTCTGAGGGGAGGTAATTGTATGTTGTTAACCTGACAGGCTGTTACATGAGGCTGGGGTTCAGATGTGGGGTGGGTGGAGGCGAGCTAGGCAGCTGGACTAAGGTGTAATGAATACAGCCTGGAAGCAACATCACCAATGGGATATATCTGTGGGAAGTCTCCACACAGTCACCCACCTGCTCACCTAAACCCTCATTCATGGGACTGTCCTATCATTAGTCACTGGCCATTTCTCCTGGTTTTCTGGGTTCATAGATATGGCTTGGAGATCTGATATTCCCTGTATAAACTGCTGAGGCTGATCAGGTATGTGTTTGCAGCCTTGTTTCAAGCGAGTTAAAAATTACTTTCTATGTAATTCCCTGTGTTGGACATTTATGTCTACATACTTTTTCCAGCTAATTAATTTTGTGAAGGAAATGTAATACACATATTATTTTTTTTCCTAACTGCTTTAAATGAGTATGAATGCCTTCAGCATTTCTGAATATTTAGGACTTCCTTGGCTGTTTGTGCATTTCTGAGGCAGCTTGTGTGGTTCTTGGGGCTGATTTTGTGCTGTTTTTACACCTGTCGCCAGTTGACACCGGCTGTGTTTCCCAGGTGTTGAATTAGGTTGGTTTGGTTTCATGCTGGATTTCTGGGATCATGGGAAATGAAGAGCACTGATGTGTTGTTACTGAGCTAGTGTTTGTTTTCTTTGACTACACATAACGCTGCACTGCCAAAGACAAATGCCCAGGGTTTGGAGAGAGGAGCTAGGAGCAGTTCAGGGTAATGAGGTTGTCGTCCTTCAGCAAACTTGTACCTGTGAATTGGGGTGGTTTTGTAGCTGGAATACTTGTCACAACAGGCTTTTCCAGTATTTTGTTTGTGGGTGCTGTCACATTGTAACCTTGATTTGCCCGGGAGTTGTGTGACAGTGCAACTCCCATGCACTGATAGAAAAAAGGGAAAGGTCAAGTGAGAAATGTGGATGGAATTGGAAATCCTCAAACCGTGTCTTTCTCTCTCACTCCTACCTCACACCTTCCAGCCTGCACTTAGCACTGGCTGCCTCCCTGGAGTGCTGCCCTTTTGCTACTCACAGTGACTCTCAGAGAATTCTTCCTTTCACCAGGCATCAAGCCTTCCATCATTTAAGTCTCTCAGGAAAATCTGCTCATTTCCTGGCCATCATGGAAGTCTCAGCAATCCTGTTTCCTTGATGTTTTTCAGCTTAAAGACTGATAGTAAATATAGAATTAAAAATATAATAAAAAGGCCTGTCTCTAGGGACAGAGGGACAAGTGATGGGTTTGGCAGAGTGAGATAGTTTATATTTCATCTCCTTTACATCACTGCAGTATCACGTGATCTCTGGGTTTTCAGAACCATCAAGCACAATTGTTAGTTACAGGAACCATCATGTGTGATCAAAGTTTACCTCATCTTTACTCTGAGAAATATCAGTGATTTAATTTTTTTTAATAGTGCAGGAAACATTGTAAGAAGAAAACACACAGTACATAATCCCCACATACCTCAACAATGTCCTTAACCCAAGAATCACTTATTGCAAATAAACAAACGTCAGACAAAGACTGTAAATGGCTTAGTTTGGTATGAAAAAGGGCTGGGCAGGGGGATGAATTTGTGCAAAATTTGACTAAAATGAGAAATGGGAGATGACTTTTCTCTTTAAAACCAGCATCTGCGTTTGTAAATTAAAAGAATAGCTGCATCTCCACAGGTTCCCCAAATGAATTCCATGGATGTCTGACGCTGATAACAAATGACTGTTGTGTGTCTTCCCCAAAATCCTTGCTGTGACTGTGATTGCAGCTCTAATTATGGCATAACAGATGCAGTGTTGTATAGCACCCGCCTCCTTCAAGATCTGTAGCTCCCCTTACTTCTACATGAGTTTTCTCATTTTAGTCTAGAATTTACTACTGCTTGCAGTAACAAAGAAGTTGCTCTTGAAGTAAGGAAAAGAAAAAAAGGTTTTGAGATTGTTACACTGGTCACATTGTTGTTGTGCTGCAGATGTTCGTTGTGTTCGCAGACAGCGCGATTGTGGGACAGTGAATTCATGCCTCACTGGGTCCTTTCCACTTTCTCCAGCCTCTCCTCTGCTGAGTAAGCAGTTAAAGGGAGTTTTTTTCTTTTGTTCCCAGCTTTCGCTGCTGTTTGAGAAGGAGGGAAAGTTACTTGGCTGGTTTTTTTTTTTTTTTTTTTTTTGTTTTTTTTTTTCAGTTGGAAGTGGAACAGTGTAATTCTTTTTTCTTTTTTAAGTATTCATCAGAAGAAGTAGAAGAATACATTTACATGTGAATGTTGCTGTGTTGTTCTTCCCACCCAAGGAGGAGGTGATTTATTTTAGTAGTACAAACTAACGCCTTTCCTGTGCCAATCATGCTGCCATTTTCTGCTTTGATAGTGACAGTGAATCATCTCTTGGATGTTACAGTTGTGGCCCAATACCTCGCTCACGTGAATGGTTTTGGGGACAAGGAAGATGTGTGAGCAGCACCTCCTGCCGCAGGGCTGCCCCGTCCCTGGAAGTGCCCAAGGCCAGGCTGAACGGGGCAGGTTGCTTGGAGCAACCTAACCTAGGGGAGGCTGTCCCTGCCCATGGCAGGGGGCTGGAATTGGGAGATGAGCCTTTTCCAACCCCAACCGCTCGGTGATTCCAACAGCATTTCCCCCCCGGAGCATCACCCCCTGCCCGGGTGCGCCGTCCCCGCCCGTCCCCGCCCCGCCGCCGCCACCACGGCAACGCCGCCGCTGTCGCTGTGCCCGCCCCCGGCCCTGCCCTGGCGGTGCCACCCTCGGCTGGGGCTGGGCGCGGAGCCTGCATGGCACGGCACGGCGCCGGCAGTGCCGCTCGCTAGGATGAACGAGGAGGCGGCCCAGAAGAGCGACGGAGGCGAGAAGTGCAACGGCGGCAGCCAGCGGAGGAAGAGACCCAAGAAGGTGGGACCGGGAGCGGCAGCGGAGCCGGGCGGGGAGCGGTGCTTGGGGTGGCGGAGCGCGGGGGGACGCTCCTGCCCCTGCCTCCGCGAGCAAGGGGTCTCTCCCCATCTGTTCCTATGCGGAATCGATAGCGTTGCGATAACCGAGCCGGATGGCTGAGCCGAGGCGGTTTTCTGGGGTTTTTTTTGTTCTGTTGAAGTTGGTGTCATTCGGCAGTGGATGCTGCTCAGCGCAGGTTTCCCTCGGCTGCCCTTAAGAGAGCGGGTGGTTTGTTTTGACAGAAGATGGTATTGGCTCATGTGCTGCCACACATTCCTTCTCCTTCCAGCTACAGAGATGGAGTTCTATAAACCTTTGGTTTGCTTTTCCGGAGATGTTCCTTAAGGTTATATTGTAAACAGTCATAGAGAGATCGATTGCTGGCTATTGTACCATCGGCGGTAATTCGGTGATGCTAATGACGGATAACTAGGTAAAACCGTGAATTTGTCCAGCCACACCCAGTTCCCAGGGCACTTTCTCTGTGTGTCCAATCTCTGTCACAAATGGTTGATTTTCAAGGTATAGCCTGCCGTGCCCGCTGCTTCAACACACCCCCCCGCCCCCTGCTTGAGGTAATGTCTTTTTGATGGCTTTATGGCTTTAATTACAGGCAGCTATTTATTTCTGTTTGGGCTTTCTCTCCCCTTTAGGAGGAGGGATGCCTGTGGTGCTGCATAATTATGACATAAACGGGTTTACACTTACTCTCCCCTCCCCTTCTTTTATGTCAATTGCTATAACCTGAGTTACCCCACTGAAACGTCGGGGGACTGCTTCCAGGATGAAGAAGAATTATTTAATCTATATACAGCATGCAATTATTAATTCTTCAGTTCCTCATTTTGCGTAGAATTGGCATTTTAACCAACATTGTACAGGAGCAAGATGAATTGTTACGGATTGTAATGACACGCAGGCATGTTCAGGGATTTCTGCATGGGATAGGACATGGTGAGGAAAAGCCTTTTTGCAATAGGTGACACTGTTAGGCCCTTTTTTATCAGAGAGAGAAGATTCTGTACCCATAACCACAAGAGAATGAGAGAATCCAGTCTAAACGAGAATTGGAACAAAAAACACCCTCACCCCACCCCATTGTGCTTGGAATATTGCCTGGATCTCCACACAGTGGGGGATTTTATATAGCATCTTGGCCTTTTATTTAAGCAGAACCTAGTAGGAAAGAAGATATCTGCTTCATCTCACCTCTGAATTTGAAAGGTTTATTTGTAGGGGTATGGAAATCCATATAAGGAAGGAAAAATCAGAAGATTAAGTGCATAGCCAACATTTTAAGCTATCTGGAAACAATATCATACTAGGAGAGAGGTTTTGAAGGTCTAAGGAGTCAAAGTGGGTGTTAGCATTGCTTCTTTTTTAATCTCTGTATTTGTGCTTTCTTTTTTTTTTTCCCATTATTTTCCAAGTAAAGTAGCCCACAGCCTTTCAAGGTTGCTATAACTGCCAAATGAATGCTTGGAAAGCATCTCTTATATTGAGTTTACATATTCAGAGTCTTCCAACAGCTGATTCATCTTCATCTTTCAAAAGCACAATAAATGCTTGGGTATCCTTTTTCACAACTATCCATCTTTTACAATTAGAAAATATTAATGGGGAATTTTCAGTTGACAAATATTAAGTGAAAATATTGTTAATCCCTGAGTTTGGATGCACTAGATGTTGGTGGCTCAGGTCTGGTTTTAGATAAGCTCTCAACAGTCTTCACCCTTAATGACTTCATGAGGAAATACAGCTCCTGCCTCTGGTATTTCTTTTAAAAGTCTACAAATTATTTTCTGAAAACCTCAAAATTGGTAACTTTCTTGATGAGGGAGATAGACTCTGGAATAACCAAGAGTCCAAGAATTCCAGGTTGAATTCCTCTGTGTTTTGACGAGGTAGGCACAATTTATTTTGGGAAGAGAGACAAAAATGCCACGTGCAAGAGCTCCAAAATCCCAAGTAATGTAGCCTGTTTTCAGGTCCTGAACTACTTTTGCTGAACAAAGCTGCATTGCGCCAGCCCATATGCCCTCTATCTGTTCTGCGGAAGTTGATCCCTTTTGTGTGGATAATTAAATATTAATTGAGCTTGATGAGTTTGATCTATGTATTGGAGAGATGGAGAGCGCCTCTTCTCGGATACAGTGTTCAGCTGGATCTTCTGTATTCCAGGAGGGTGTCCTAGACAGGAAGCCAAGCAGGACTACCTCTCATTCTCAGCAATACTCTTTTTTTTGTTTTGTTTTTTTTAAATGTGTGTACACTTTAAAATACAAAGGCTTCAGTTTTGTCTAATAAAGGATGGGAAAATTGGAGTTTTCATAGAATGAGGAAAACTGTTACCTACACAAAGCCAAATTTAGTTTTCTTGGTGATGATGGTTGTGGCTTTTTGTGTTCTTGTGAGTCAGTGGGCTGCCTTAATAGGTTTGTTAATCCGATGGTAGGGTTGTGTTCAGTTTTCCTGTGGTTTTTTGTTCCTGTGGTAACTGGGATAGGATCAAATTTGTCTTCCTGGGAAGGAAATCCATGTTCACTCAGTTCTAGCATTAGAGAGCACAGATGCAGTCGTGAACTCGTTCTGCTGTTGGTGTAACTTCATGGAGATTGGTGTTGAAGAGTAAAGCAGTGATTGATCTGGAATTTGTAATCTATTAGTTGTTTTCCTTCTGTCTTTTGCCAAGTCTATTGCAAAGGGCTCAAGTACTAAATTCCTAGAATTCCCTTCAAGGATTTTTTTTCATTCTAGAGTGTTTCAGATGAAAACCAACTACTATTGGTCATCATGTGGAAAGTGAAGCATTTTCCTATACTGAAAGCACTGATGGCAGAGGGACTTCTAGGACCCACCAGTTCTTCCTAAACTTACAGGTTCTTAATAAACCACACTGTTGATGGATCAATGCTGAAATAATCCATTTTGGCTTATTACAGAATTCCAGTCTTGCTATTTGTATTCTTTAAGAAAAATTAAAATCTGGGAATCAGACGCATGGTGGAAGACTTGGAGGAAGTTGTAATGTTGATTTAAAGGAACAGAAATGATACTTCCTTTTCTAACCTGAGAATAATCGATTTTAAATAAAATTGGCTGCAGTATGTGAAGTACTTCCAGTGGAAGCTGTATGCTTGCTAATGGAATCATCATAGTGTACAAGCTAATCCTTTTAATTAATTTCAATTACTTAAGACTTTTTATTCCATGCATAAGGTAATTGATACCCATTTTGGAATACAAGTGTCATGTTGGTCACTTATGTTCAAGAACAAGAATCCCAATGTACACAAAACATGTGGAGAGGGATTGCCAGGCGAGTGAGCCTGTCCTACGCAGAATCCAGAGGAGCTTGGCTTTCATGTGCTCAAGCAGAGGCAACCTGAGGGGAAAAGGAAATGAGGCTCCTCTGCAGCCTTCTAATAGGTTTAATCAGATAAAAAGCCAAGAGAAACTTAATTATGTATGAGATATGATTTCTCTAACGTATCACTGGACTGGATTCAACTCCTTTGAGGAGGTTCCTCTTGCTCCCTTGTTTCTGTGCTTTCCTCTGCATCATTTACAGTGTCATAATAATATTACACAGCACTTTAATTGGTGGTAGGTGTGGCTATTTAAATATTTTGAAATGCTTGTTTACCTGGTTATTTCACTCTTGCAACTACCCAATTTAGTGGAAAGTTGAATGCCATCAAAGGAAGGGTTTGAACCAGTGACCATCTCTCCTCAAATTGGTGTGAGGACTGGTAGGACAGCAGTTCCAGTCCTCTGGCAATTCCCTGAATTGCCCTCATTCCACGTTTGCAAAGTCCCACTGTGCCTTCTCTAGTTGCTGCTCTTTGCCCCACTGTGCTGTTATACCTGGTGACAGACAAATAGTTGTGGCCACACTGCTCTTGGCTGTGCTGTTTGGTGACCCAACCAGAATGAAACCAGAGTGTGCTACCTGAGAGAGATCATGTCCTCTAGCTTTAGAAGAAAGAAGGTTTTCCTTCAGTCAATAAGCAGTAAATTGAACAGGCAGAAAATGGCTAATGAGAAAAACCACAGGCTTTTCTTTCTTTCAGCAGTAGGTATCTAAAAGACTTTACCACAAAGGAAAAGTGGTAGTTTCAACTTAACCCAACTCGCTGGTGTTCAATATTGCTAATTTTGTTGGTAACACAGCTGCTGTAAGGTCTTATTCTTCTTTCAGCTGAACCTGGTGGGAGAGAACTGGAACTGCTTTGCTTTCAGAGGAGCTATAATCCAATTTACATGAAAGTAAACAGGCAGCTATATGGTTCTAGAATTTGCTCTGTAAAGAAGAGAATACATAGAGAAAAAAATAAACTTGTTTTTAAATCATGGACAGGTTTGTTAAGAGTGTTAAGGGTCAACCCAGTTATATTCCTAAATGTCTGCTCTGTGCTTTAACGTGGTTTGCACTATCGTTAATCTGATGCAACTCCTCTGCTATTCTTGCGTTATTGAAATCAGGATTTGCTTGTTCCCTTTGCCTTTTATTCCTGTCACGAGTCTTCCAGCACATTTTGTGCCAGGTGTAAAACTAACATTTTAGCTTTCAATGCTTTGCTGTATTTAGCTGTAGTTGCTATGTGTGATGGTATCAACCTAAAAATGATGTGTATTTCTCCCACTGTGAGAGAGAACGTCTCACCTCTGTGTCCCCGGTTGCATCAGCAAGCACTCCAACAGCTCCATGGTGAGTGGCACTCTGGAGAAATCATTTCCATTTACTTAGAGCAACAAGACAGGGAAAATAATGATGTGTGCTAGAGCTGAGCATCTGAACTAGAGCCTTTTGTGGTTTTGTGGTTGTCTTTTTAGCGTCATAAAGTGTGTAAGACAGAGAGTGCACATGGTCTGGGCCCTGTGGCTGAGCCTGGATTTTCTAGCTCTCTGTGTTCCAGTGTAACAGGGTCACTTCAGCCATCCCTGTGCTCTGTTGTATCGATGCAATGAGCAAGTCTTAGGTCTAACACAACTACTGGGAAGGTTACATTTGTTAATTGTGGCCTTTAAAAGTAATATATATGTATTGTTTTAAAAATGTTCTTGTTTTTATAATCGAGTAATAGGAATCTGCGAAGGGATGGAGTTGTAGTGTATTAGCAGATTTATGCCAGTGCTGCATTTCATAGATTAATACTGTGAAGATGAGGGAGAATGATCTGGATCAGTGGTGACTGCTACAGGGGTGGTGGGGCTGGTTGAGCCTGCATCCGCCTGCCACGAATTCCAGGCTCCCGATTTATCATTTACAGTTCTTGCTCATTTTCACCAATGTTTGGCAAACATCAGCTGAGTCAGAGATGCCAAGTCCCTTCTTCCCTAGCCAGCTTCCCTTACTCCCTGCAGGGTGCCTGGGGCCGTCAAGTATGGCACATATTGTATCACACCCAGGCATCTCACAGCCTTGTCACGAATTCCTGCGGTAACAGAGGCTGAGCTGGGCTTAAAGCTGCATGTCCTGCCTCTCTGGGGGCACTGGGGCTGTGCTGGGGGCAGCCACATGCTCCCTCTGCCTCCCTGCCCTCATGGCATCCACCTCTCTTACCTGCCTGTCCCTATCAGAGCTGCCGTGGTTTTTGTGGCTCTGTGTCCCTGTCTGCACTGGGCATGCTGTGTTGATGCTTTTGATGACATCTCTGGCTAGGGATGTTTTTTCACTCTACAAATTGAGACTGACATATGCAGCACGTAGATATTTAGGTTGGACACTGGGAGCCCTGGAGCTCTGAAATGCAAGGAAGAGAGGGAGGCCAAAAAAATACTGAGATGGCCAGAGGCTTTTCCATTCTCATTTATTTTCAGGAATTAATTATTTCAAAATCTTTCCCAGCTGATTAAGTAGGCTTCTTTTGTCTTGGTGACAGAAATTGCTGAGCTAAAAGTTTGAACTTCCTGTCATTATGCCTCCACTGTGTAGGAATAATCCAGTATTTCTGTTTTCAGTAGAAATTTGCAGTACTGTTATTCATTCAGTGGGATCCTAGTAGCTTTTCATTTTCTCATTTATTTCCACTTCATTTCATTGTTCTCTGGCATCAAATATAGGAGGGAAAAATATTTAAAAAGTAGATGGAGATGGGTCAGTGTTTAAGGCTCCCTCAAAGGAATTTCTAAAATTGCGTGAGAGACAGTGAATTACTTCAGGTCAATTTTGATTAAAAAATCATAGTTGAAAGGACATGTAACTGATGGTCAAATTCATCTTTCTCTGTTTTAAATAAGAATTTGGAGGATGGAAAATGTAGTATTTTCCTTTACCTTTTACACAAAGTACATCTTTACCTTTTATACAAAAAGGTGGTGCATCCTTTTGGGCATTGCAAGTCAATTTGGGAATTGATTTGTCTTCTCCAAGCCTTCTGGAAATAAAAATGTTCCTTGGGCATTCAGCAATTTAGGGAGAGCAAAGGTAGACACCAACCCACGTTATCTCACCTCTTCTGTGGTTCTTTCCAGCTGGCTGCACTTGGGTTACAAGCAGGTACACAATTTGTAACCTACTTCTGTTTTCTCTGTGTTTAGTTCACACACACACCAATTTAGCCCATGAATGAAGTGCTTCCTGGGGAATAGGATCAGCTCTGAAGGAAAGGATGGAGTAAATGGCAGTAATTGCAGTTGGAAGTGATTTTCTAGGTTAAACAGCATATAGGTTTCTGCTACAAGCTGAGAGGTTCAGAAGGGGTTGGTTGCTTTTATTTGTTTTATTCAGGCTTGGCTGCTGTGCATTTGTATTGCACTGTGGTACTGGATCTCAGCAAGCAGAGGGTATGGATTTCAACTGGCACCTGGAATGCACAGATTCCTGCAACAGTACATCTTCATGATCAATTAAATCTGCTAATTGCTCCATTTCCTAGGGTTCCTTTACAAGGCAGGGTTTGAAGTGTGTCAGCATAGTGGAGGCAGCAAAGAACATTAGTGATAGTTTTGAAGTACACAAATGAAAGTGGGATCTGGTGTTTGTAAACAATTTACACCCTTCTATAGGATAACAGTTCTAAACCTTGTCTCTTCCTGTATTAAAAATTGTGCTGCTTTGCTGTGATCAAAAGGCTCTGCTGGTCCTCCTTTTTAAATCACTTTAAATGTCGAATACATCTGGCAGCTCTCAGTATCCGAGAGCAGATGTCAATGTATAAATGTCAAGAAACAGTGGCAGTTATTCATGGAAGGAGCCATTAGAAACCTCGTCTGGCTGTGCTGGTGGGGACACTGGGATGATCTAATCAGAAAATTAATGAATGGGCATAAACACCAGGAGAAGGCGGCCCTGGGATGTGTGTGTGGTGTGGTGCTGTGTCCCAGCCTGTTTGTGTTTTTTTCCAGTGGGCTCCAGTCTGTGCTGGATGTCAGCGTGGATCTGGTACAGGCAGCGGGCCCTGCCAGCTGCCATCAGCCAGGGAGCTGGGCTCGTGTTGCTGTGCACCTCTGACAGAGCAGAGCGGGGTGAATATCAGAAACAGAAGCTCTGGAATGGGCACAGATTTTCCAATCAGTCTGTGATTCATACTCATTAGCTTTGAAACGCTGAAGAAAGGCGCTTTATGAGCTGGCATTTCCATTTGTGCTTTAACTGCTTTACCCAGGCCGAAGGCAGAACCATGACTGCAGCACTCATGAAAACAAGGGGGAAGAGAAGATTGGAACATGTTCTGTGCCTTGTCTGAAGGTCACTGCCCTGGTTAGAGATCACAGCCTCCCACTCACCCCTTGGATCTGCTGTTAGCCTCTTATTTAGTGTGAAGTACAAGTTAAATGGGTCAAGTGTAGAGTAGAGTTATTTTCTTTGCTAGCAGTTGCCTACAGAGTTGGGGAAGAAAAGTGTGAATATTCCTTCCTGTACCTTGAAAGGTACAAGCCCTGGCTTTTGTTGTTGCATTCATTTTTAATTAATCTCTTGTAATAGTGCAGGACCTGTTTCTCAATGAAACCACAGGCCTTGCAGAGCTCACAGCCACTGCAGTTGTGTTTGGAGGTGTAAGTGTGTGAGGGCTTGTGGTTAATTATATGAGATGCTGTGTATCTGTACACGCCTCTCTCCCCCCTGCTCGTCAGCAGAACTGCTTTTTTCACAGCCACATCCCCAACAGAAGCAGCAGGCGATGGCTTTCAGTTGGAAAACAGCTGCCAGGAACTCATTATGCACTAATGTACACTTTAAGATTCAAGATTGCTCCTTTGCAGAAGGAGCTTACGAGTGTGGCCCATTCAAAATGTGGCTGACAGCAGTTAGGATAGTGATGTACAGCATGCCTTTCCTAGAAATCATTGCAAAGAGCAGGTATTACCTCTGAACAGAAATAATACAGTTTGGATTGCACTTCTGTGTGTGGTATCCCAGTTTCTTTCACTGACTGAGGAAACAAGTCCAGCTGGAAATCTCTTCTGTGCGTTGTAGTTTCACCTCAATGGAAACCAGATGCATTTAAAAAAACCTTTCAAACCAAATGATTACTGAATGTAAGTATTAAATACTGTTAAAGACATTCACCTTTTTGATATAATCAAAGTGATGAAGATATGGTTACAAACTGCTTTAGTATGAGTTGGGGTGAGGGAAGTTTCATGTGTTGGATGTTGATGTGGAGCCCATAGTTAGGGGATGATTCACATGGGAGGGCACATTTGAACTGGGGCCTTCATTTCTTTTCTCCCACCCATCCTCTTGGGAGGATTAATGTGGTGATGAATTTATTTTTCCCAAAGGAGGGAACAAACAGCTAAGCTTTTACTGAAGCTTTCTGAGAAAATGGATGTAGTTGGTCTCCCCAAAAGAGAAGCCCTAGTTAATAGAGAAGGAAACCAAACGCCTCAGAGTCCAGTTGAAAAAGCCTCCAAAGTCTTCCTTGTCTCCAAAAGCTGTAATGCAGCTGTGGCATCTGTAATTGTGTTTAGAAGTAAGTTCTGAAAGTGATTGGGTTATGAGTTTGGGTTTCTCTGTTCCAAGCCTGAGGCCACAGCTGGACAAATGATGTGAGACAATGCTGCCACCAGTTGAATGAGCTTCCTGGGAAGCAGAGTAAGAAATTCATTTGGGTTTGATCTCCCCTCTTCCGCCCTGTATAGGATGCAGGGTGGGAAGGGATGGAAATGAGCAGCTGGGAGCATAGAGAAGGTGAGGCTGATTTTTTTTTATGAGGGTTTCAGTGCTTGACTAGATCATCAGGGAGATATTTTTCACTCCTATGTACTTACAAAACTCCTTTATTGGTGCAGCTTGAAAAGCAGGTAATTATTTAAATCTTTTTTCTGTCTAAAATGTGATTTGCAGGAACATGAAATGAGAGTGTGATTTACATTGCTGTAATGCTTTGGTTCGACCAGCTGAGATTGGGCTGCCATTCTGATGGTGGTGATATTGATACCAACTCATTTTCCCAAGCAGGGTTTGTCATTATTGCAGCAAACGTGCTTTAGGGGAGAAAATTGGTATCACTGCAGGAGGTGCTTTGCAGGGTTTGCCTGGGGCAGCCTCAGGTGCAAGTGCCAAAACAAGGCTGAGGATCCAGTGTTCCTCAGCTCTTCTGCATCCCTCCGGCTGCTGGGGACCCTCTCCAGGGGCCATTATTCCTCACACCGTCTTCTTTTTAAAACCCTGCCTCTTCTCTCTGCTCTCCCTGCCCTTTCCTTTTCACCCAAAGACCTTCTGAGCCCAAAGTCTTTTCTCAGAGATTACTCAAAGTAACTCAAAGGACTCATTTCAGTTTGGTTGTGCCATGGAAAGCAGACCCTTACCTTAGCTGTGTTCTGATAAAACCCACAGCTCATTTTTAGGGCCTGAGTCAAAGCTTGCTGAGCTTGATGGAAGGATTCTATTAACTTCAGTAATTTTGACTGCTTTTTAATGGCTTTGAAATTCATACCATCAGGAACAAGTTGGATATTTTCCTGTTTACCCTTGAGGTTTATGGCTACATGATTAGCTGAATTAGACTGGTTTTCAATATACTTAGATTGATAAATTTTGGGGCCAGGTGTTTAATCTTTCTCTGGAAAATTTTTCCTTGTTACCTAATAGAATTACTGGCTGTTCTTATTGCAGTAGTAATGACAGCCATTAGTCTATATTGGTGGTTGCAGAAAACATGTAATACTATCAGTCCCAGCGTGTGCCATAAAATCCAGCAGATACCTGTGGAAATGTGCAGTTACTTCTCTTCCTGAAGCATTTCAATTCACCTTTAAATTCTAAAGGCAGTTCTCAGCTCTGACCTACTGTATCTCAGCCATAAGTCTATCACATACTGCCTTGAGGTGGTGCAAAGTATAGGTGGATTATTCCAGCTGGCATTACAACAGTTTCTTCTGGAGAGAATGATTTTCACTGATTT
This sequence comes from Phylloscopus whistleri, assembly GCA_017589585.1. Classification (NCBI taxonomy): domain Eukaryota; kingdom Metazoa; phylum Chordata; class Aves; order Passeriformes; family Phylloscopidae; genus Phylloscopus; species Phylloscopus whistleri. The sequence continues at coordinate 2,140,648 of JADMLD010000092.1, forward strand.
TTTTAAAAATTATTTTTTCTAACCTTCAGAGTTCTGTTTCTCTGGTTTCCTACAAGCCTCCCAGTACTGCTGGAAATCAGAGTTTTGGTGTACAGGCAGTACAGCCTTGAGGATGATCTCAGACGTCCATGCAGTGCTCCAAGGACAGCAGGGAGGGTACATAAATTGTGAGAGCGTTGGGAACAGCAGCACTTGTGACAGATTTCTGTCAGTGCAGGAGTAATGTCAAGGGGTTAGGATGATGTCATTGGATGCATGTGCTAACAGAGAATATATTCAAGTGTTACTTAGTGTGACATGGTTTTGGTGCCCAGAATTTCAGTCTCCTGTTGGTTGTGGTTGAGAGCACTGAGGAGGGCAATGCAGGCAGTTATTAATGTGAAATGAGAGGATGAGCTCCAGAGCTGCACGTGCACAGCGAGCTGCTGATACAGGAGAACTACAAACAAAATTCCAGGTGTGGAATACCCTTACAAATAACAGCAGGGACTATTAGGGGCTTATTCTGTTTTAATGACTTTTTGTCTTACAAAATATTTCAGGAGAGAGGTGAAAGAAATGTAATTTCGTTACATTGATCTCGTTCAACCTCTTTTAAAGTTGATCTGAATCTTTAGGTTTGGCCTTAAAGGTTCAAATGGCTGCTGAAGCCCTTTGTCCACTCCAGCCACTGTCACTTCATGCAGTGCTCAGTGGGTTTTTTTTCTTAGGTTGTTAAATGCCTTCCGTGTATCTGGCAGCTCAGATAAAGAACTATTTATTCTAAATCAAGAAATGTTTCTGTAGCCTCTGGGAACTTATTAACTGCAGGGGTTTCACAGCTGGATTGCTGGCACGTAATATAGTTGCAGTGAAATAAAATGGAGACTCACAGAAAATTATGGAAAGGTTTTAGGGACTGTAAGTGGAAAGCCAAATTCTTTTTTGAAAAAAGAATTGTGTTTTGATTCTAAAAAATACCAGGGTTTTATCATCATCACTCTGTTCTATAGACATAATTTTGAAAATACTAGTTTATCACCCCTTTCCTTCATTTCTTCTCTTGATATTTTTACGGAATATGCTCCATCCTCTGTCTCACTGGCCTCGGCTGCCAGCCAAGCATTTTGTTCAGAGTTTATTCAAGCTTTTGTCCTCATGCCACTGGCGTTGTCACCCCTATGCAGGTGCTGGGCTCCCTGAGAGGGGGTGTGACAGCAGGCAGTGGCAGTCTGGGCATGGCTGAGATTAATGAGAGCAGCTTCCCTACCACCTTCCGGGTCTTTAGCAGAAGAGGTGCATTCCCACTCATGTCTTCTTGAAAAAAGATCTCATTTTGGTTTAGAATACAAAGAAATGAACCCTCAATAATTCATGTAGTACATTTTCTGAAAACTTTCAATCTGGGAGCTCCAGACTCTTGTTTTCTCCTGGCACTGGTGACAGGAATTTCAGCTCCTCCACAAAGAGCGTTGTATTTTCAATTGTGATTAATTAAGCCAGGTGGTGTTTTATTTGAGGAGATGCCAAAGAGGGCAAATAGCATTGGAATTAATGTAGACTGCTGCTTTAAAAAAGTGGAAAGCTATCAGGCAGCATGGTGTTTTAGTTCTTTTGGTATTTAATGAGTAGATAGTTTGAAATGTATCTAATTCTCTCTCAGGTTCCCTTTTTTTTTGGTATTTCCATATCGGAGCTCTCAAGGTGTTATTGTTCAGAGTAACTTGGGCATGACACTTGAGCTTCATGTCATCTACTCTGTGTTTGCATTTGTGTATTAACTTGAAACCCTATACATATTTATTTCTTGTAGTTTACATTTTAAAAAAGTAATTAGTATTTAAAAGCCTGCGAGAGTGTTTTCAGAAGGGTTTGTATCAGATTAGCTGCATTTATTTAAACATTCCTGGGCAGTATGAGTTTGTGTGTATGTCACCTCAGAAATGTGTAGTTGAAGGTGCTGAGAATGTTCAGGGTAACCTGCTAATCACAGCCAGTTTAAAAGGCTATCATGTCACTGAGACTTTGTTAAATCCTAGGCTGCAAGCTTATAATTCCCTTTGGTAAAAGACATTTCAGTGCTTTTACTGTGCCATTTTAACATGAGTAGTGCTGCTTTTGAAGTGAATCTTGGAGATAAACTCTGTTCTTCTTTAATGACTTTCAGAGTGAAGGGTTAACATGCCTGTTTAGGTGGTTATTTGCAGACAAGAAGTGGAAGTGTTGACTTTAGGTAGCTGTAATGGAAGTTACAAATGAGGAAGGCTGAGAAATGTTGAGACATAATGAACAGCTCTTCTAAAAAAGGTGTTTAGTGGGGATGGTGTGTGTGTGCTTTTTTCCTTTAGATGCGTGTGTGCATCTCACAGGGGCATTTCAGCTTGAAATCAGCATTTCTCTCTGTGCAGTTCTTTAATGAACTATCAGCTTTGTGGTTTACTGAGATAAATGTTAGTAATTTTAATAACATGCACAGAATTAGCAGGAAATAATTTTATATAATTTGATCCAAACATTATTTTACTCTCATGTTTCAGACTAGGAAGACTTACTTTCTCATTAGGCTATCTAAAGCACAACTCGTTGCGAATTAATGAACCTCTGCTGCTGACTTTGATCTTTAAGGTCCCTTCCAACCAAAACCATTCTATGATTCTATGACTTTGTTACACCCTTTGTGTGTCAAAAAAGGAGTGGGAGTACGTTAACAAAGAGATGGTAAATTTTTATGCTGGATGACAAAGACCACTTTAAATGGTACCAAAATTCACCTGACAAATTCATAGTTGTTGTATGAAAGGCAACAGTCCTCATTTTTACTGAAATAAAGTAGGAAAAAAAAGGACAGGACTGTTAAAATTAATTTTGTTCTTTGTCTTATCTATGATAGTTTTTGGTTTGTATGTTAATTTTCTTGAAACAAGTGTCCAAATCAAAGGCAGATCTTCATAACTAAGATGTACGTTGGAATTAGCGTTATCTGCAGCAAGCTTGGAAGTTTTTCCTCTGATTATTTTCTTCTGAAGGCTTTTTTTGCACAACCAGGCAATGCTTTTGAAGAGACAAATGGAGTAAGGAGATATCTCTGTTCTGTATTTGTGTTGGAAATAACAAGTAATGCAATTAGTAGATGACTGCATGAACAGTAGCAATTAGAGCTGAGGAACGTATCAAGTGTGTGAGTGTAGAGCCGTATTTCTGTATCATCTGTACTGGCAGAAAACCAGAAAATCTTCACTCACGTGGGTAGAATTGTTGACTGATATGTTTTAAACTTTTTTACCTAATATAACCTAGTTCTGATTTTTGAAATTTAAACCAGGTTTTGGGCAGTGTGATGAGTAGGGAAAATCTGAGTCCGTCCCTTCCTCTTCTCACTGAAGGTGCTCCCCATGTGTGCTTTGCTTTCCAACTGCTGAAATTTCTACAAATCCAGTATCTCATCTCCAGCACTCACAGTTCAGAGATGCATAGCAAAAAATAGGAAATAGCCTTTTTTTTTTTTTGTAATTTTATTATCTCCATCTATTCCATACCAGTTTGCTTATGCAGGTCCATTTGAAAGACCTTATTAAAATAAAACCACCCCAGAAACTGTAATTCATTTGACATGATTAGGTTCTTAACAAATTGACTTTGTCTGCTCCTTCTGATCATTATTCCCTTTATGTCAGGGCTGCCTCATTGCCATGGCAGTCCTCTGTGTAGGTTTGTGAAGGTTATCCAATTTTCCCTGCGATCCAGTCAGCAGGGAGCCATTTCCAGTCCCCGTTCTGCTGAGCCACGCAGGTGTCACCGGGGCAGCTTTGCAGCTGCCAGGGGGGCTCGGTGGACACGCAGCCAGAGCAGGGCCTGTCACTGTGTACTTGGGATCTCAGAGGGCAGAAATATTCCTAGCTAGGGCAGCAGGGCCTTGCTCAAAATCCTTACAGCTTGACTGTTTTAATAGGTTTTTTTTTTTAAGTGTTTTTCTGGGTGTCAAAATTTTGGTGGACCAGTCAGGAACTCTCATTTCTCTGCTGTCTTCTGCATAGAATCATGGAATCATTTAGGGTGGAAAAGCCTCTAATATAATTGAGTCCAACTGTTCCCCCAGCACTGTCAAACCTACCACTAAGCCGTATTCCCAAGTGCCACATCTGTACATCTTTTAAACCTCTCCAGGAATGGTGACTCCACCACTGCCCTGGGCAGCCTGTTCCAGATCTTGACTTTTCCTTTTTTTCTCCCTCCCCATTTCCTTTGTTCCATAACTTTGGTAGAAATCACAAAATGCAACCTTTGATGTATTTTGTTGCTTTTGAATTGGAATTGTTTTCCACAGCTTGGTTAGCAACCTATTTGACTGCTACTTATACCTTCTGAATATAAGAAAACAAAGGAAAACAAAGGAAATCAATATTAGTTACAGCCACTGTACTGAGGACAGCCAGTTTTTCAATATAGAATCTTTGTCCCTAAGCCTATTGTCATATCACCAGTTCCAGTCTCTTGAGATTTTGCCACCTCAGTAACGCTGTAGGGGATTATAGTAATTAGCCCAGTCTTTCAGAGAAAGCTATTGAGCCTCCTGGAACAGCTTTTGGATCAGTGATGTTACCACCCTGGGGTGGAAAAAAATTGCTAAGGTGCTCTATTGTAAGTGATCAGATGGCTCTGATAGAGGATTGAAATGATATGGAAAGAAACTGCCCTAATTAGCACATTCCTCCTCCTGCAGGACCATTTCCAAGGACAGGTCCTCACCAAGCTCTAATCAGCATGATTCCTTTGGCTTGTCCACCAGATACATATCAGGTGACAACAGAGGGCTGACCTTTGGTGCAGTGTGATTTTAAAATAAAGCAAAAATACGTCACACCAGTGACAGCCGCTCAGGCTGTAACGTTTGCAAATGAGTTCCTACTCTGTAGCTACCTAAAAATGTATCTTCACCTTGGAATTTAATTTGGAATGTTACATAGATGTGTGTCCATCTTATATATATATGTTTTTGTAAATATGTAAATTGTGTGATAAATACAAAAAAGTAGCTGTATTTTGCACCTTACATCTCATGGTATCTCAGCATGTTTAATGGAGCCAGAGGCAGCATGGTCCACGATGTGAGTTTCTGGCATGGTACTTCAGTGGAAAAGTGTGGGAACAGTTTTTAACCTTTTTTTATCGAGATGTCCTGAGGCAAATTAAGGCAAAACTTCAAAACAGGTAATCCAGAGCAGCCTGCAGGTGAACTGACTCCCAGGTTGTGTGGCTGCTTACACCCCTGTGCAGACTTCTCTCCTGAGTGCTGTGTGGTGCTTAGCATCCAAAAATAGTTTTAGCTTGGGGATTTTTTTTCCTCATCCCTAGGTTCCTCATTAATTTTGAGTCCTGAGTGACAGTGATTGTTGTTGTTTAAAATGAGAGTTTCCTCTGTAGAAATATTTCAGCAGGGTGGAAGTTATTTCTTGTGCTTTTTTCCCTTTTTCTTTTTTCTGTTCTCCCCGTCTATAATAAGCAAAGCAACTTTTACAGTGGAAAGTAGATATTTTTATGATCTGCTAAGATGCCTCATTAAGAGTGTTGTACTGACAAGCCATTATGCACCTGAAAAAGTTTCACTTAGAAATATTTTGTAACCACAGACAGATGTTTCCACTGCCAGTTATCGAAAAACTACCGAGTTTCTGTGGGAAGTTATTTGATCTGATTCCACACAGGGTGCAAATCCCCATCCTAAGCACCCACAATTTGCCTTTCCTCAGGCACCAAAAGCCTCACACTCGGATTGCTGTTCTGGCTTAGCTGGAAATGTCAGACTGGAGGCAGGGGTAGGAAACCAATTACTTTGGGTTCTATTCTGTGAAGTGTTTGTTTCTGTCTGTGTTTGGAAGGCTTGTCAGTTTATTGTGCTGCTGGAGCCTTGGATAGGCAGCAAGAGGTTGTTTACTGTAATGAATTACTTGCTGTTTTTATAAATATTTACCCTTCATATTGAGGAAGCAGTATGTTTAATTTTTGCTAGATGGAATAAATGATTTGAGCACAATTCAGACTAAAAGCAGGCAAGGTCTTAAGGTATCTGACTTTCCATTAAATTACGTTCATTGCAGGGGAGTTGGACCAGGTGACCTTTAAAGTCCCTTCCAACCCAAACTGTTCCATGATTCTGTGATTTTTGTAGGAGTTTCTGGAGCTGTTGACTCCCGAGGGAAGAACCCAGGACCCAGGAGTGAACTGTGTCCCTAGACAGGGACATGTATTTTGAGCATCATATGGTCTCTTCTCCACCTCCATGGGATTGGTAGCTCAGTATCCTGATGCTGGCAGCTACAAAATATTCCTGTAAATTAGAGGGTTTTATTTGTTAACCAGATAAATTAACCAAAGTGATGGCACACCTGTTGCTAGAGATAGAATAGAAAATCAGTGTGGAATACTATTATTTAAAGAGAGCAAAAGCCACGTTTGTGTTTCAAAAGTAGCTCTGGGTGGTTCCTTCAAAAAGTGTAAGAAGAGTCAGAAGATGTGTGCATTTAGTTTTTAATTTTACTTTTCAGTATTATTATAGTATTATAATACTATTTCAATTTAATTCTGAGAATTAAAAAAATAAATTAATTATTGGCTTAAAAACAAAACTAAACTGACTTGTGTCCAGTCACAACACAGAAATGCACAGAAATCCTGCAGAGACTGAGCACTGACACTGTTAGTAGAGCCTGACTGCTGGGCCATGCAGCCTGTCACAGTTAGAAAAAATTGTAATCGTGGTAAAAATGATTGATTTAATTTCATTTGCAGAATGTAAGCCTTGCTCTTTCTGAACTAAGAGAAGAACTAAGCCATGATACCCTAACACTGAGGTCATTGCAGTGTGTGGAGGTGTCCTGCCATTAATGGTTAAAGTAAATAGGCTTAGGTAATGTGTGTGTGTGGTAGGAAACATTTACCATAAGCCAGCTATTCTGGGCAGATTGTTTATTCCAGGTGAGTGATATGGCTCTGCACAGCCCGTTCTTGATCTGGCTGCTTTGGGATTGGCTTTAATTGAGCTCTCTGAGCTCCCATGTCACTAATTAACTGTGAAATAGAGTTTTCTCCTCACTTTTTGCTGTGAGACAAAACTGTCTTTCTTCCACATGCTCTCCCAGTTTACAATCTCACCAAGATTTCCCCACACTTTGTGGTTTTCACTTGGCAAAATATTAGCTTCTTCTTCTTCCTTTACGAACACAATTCCTGCTACCATCAGTGAAAATTATAGGGAGATTCTCCAAAGCCTTCTAGGTCAATGGAAGCCTTTCTTTGACTTAGTTGGATTTTAATTTGTAAGCATGTAAAAGAGATAAGAAATCCCTAATTATAATTTACTAATGCGTTTTAAGACTCTTGTTACCAGAGGCTTCTGTAGAAATAGAGTTTAATAAAGCTGGTAAGGCTGCAAGAACTCATTTTCTTCTGCACTGAGCCCTGGGTCAATTAGAAATAAGCCTACTTATCTATTGTACTTTACAACAGCCCTGTACCCCAACTGTCTTGTTCTTTAGAGTCTTTCAAGGTGCCACTCTTTGATGGATCTTCATCCACCCCAGCATTTGCAGAATTGGGTGTTTGTGTCTTGAGGTGGGTCCATGACAGGCCAAGCAAGCCCCCTGCTAAGAACAGGGAAGGCAACATCCTTCAGAAATGTCTGCATCTCTCCACTGCTTTTTAAACTCTGATCAGTGATTAATTTAGCATGGGCTTTAAGTCAGTGTGAATACAGTTGTCTGTGTGAGTATAGACAGACAGAAAGTGCCTTCTACAAATAAAGAAGTAAAACCATTTACCCAGTATTAAAGACAACAGAACCCAGACTACAGCAGGAATCTAAATCAGAATATATTATCTGGGGAGGCTTTCCAGGAATTGCACACCTTTTGTTGGGGGGGTGGGGGGAATGACAAAAAGTTGTGTTGTTACTCACTATCAGTGTAAAAATTTGTTTTGTGGTGTTTCAATAGTGCAGTTGCATGGTAGCTCAGGCTACTGGTGGGCAAGTGGGCAAAGCAAAGGGAGAGGAGAAATGTAGCCAGTTTATTACACTGTGTAGATGTTACAGTAGGTACTGTAGTGCCTTGGAATGTGTGGAGGGAGGGGAAACCCACTTACTTTCCCCACTTAGGAGAGAGGGGAAAAAAGGGGTGGTGGGAAGTGGAGGTTTCTACTAAGAAAGTTAATTTGCATTATGGTAGGTGTGTGGAACTTGGGTTTTCTATTTTTATCTGTGTGCATTAATACAGTAACATATTTGCTGTCAGAGGTTTCTTACTTTTGTAGGCATATTTATCTGCTGAGGTTACCAGAGTGTTTGGCAAAACCACTGAGAATGTGGCATTCTGTACGTTTTTACAGAATTTCAATATGTTTTGCCTGAAGGAAAATAGAAAATCAGATGAGCCAGAAATACCCTGCGAGCGTCTGCTCCCTCTCCAGCATCGGGACCGCAGTCCCTCCCCGCCCTGTTTGTTCCTTATACTACACCAGTGTTTGCTGCGAGAGGCAGGTTTGCAAAATCTGTAGGTGCGTGGCACACCGATGTGGGAAAGCGTTTGTTGTGCGGGTCCTTGGGGTTTGGGGATCCTGCGAACCTCCTTGGCTTATCCCGTGTCAATCCCCGCGTTCTGCCCGGCTGCTGCAGGCTCTGTTGCTATGGGGACCGGGGCTCTCCGCAGCAGCGATCCGCCCCAGCGATGCCGTGCCATCGCGGGCAGGGGATGCGCACGGAGGGAGCCCCGCCACGATCTCTGCTGGCCCGGCCCTGCCCTCCGCCCGCAGGCTCCTGCCTTTTGTTGGGGCCTGGCTGCGCTGCGGGTCCCCGGGTGCCCTCACCGGGACCCGCCTTTCTTGTGCTGCTGCCGGGAAAGAGGGAAGGTCTTAGAATTCAGGAAGGATGAGCTTAAGCGGGCTTGCAGCCGAGCTTTCCGATCGTCTGCAGAACACCAAGTGCTGCCTGGAGACATCTGTCGAAAAGCCCATGGGGAGTGGAGGGGTGGAGCAGGGACACCCTGGGTGGAATAGGGCTGGGAGAGAAGAGCTGTGGGGAAATACTGCTCTGTGGCAGGGTAAAGCACTGAGGAAGAGGGATGATGAGACTGCTGCCAAAAGGCATAAGGAGATGTCAATAGGTGACCCTTGAGTCCAGGAGCTGATTTGGAAGGCGGATGTCAAGCTGGCATTATGTACAGTTCTTGCTGGTGGGAGGTTATTCCCTTTCTGTGTGGTTTTTTAACTGTCTTTTCTGAGGCACGTTCTGTATTTCACCAGTTCCTGGGTGCAGCCTGGTGCAGGTACAAACGGTGACACTTCTGATGCTGGCTGGTGACACGGTAGCCTGACACCTGGTGTGTCAGTAAAATAGCGTTTCTGAGCATCCAGACATTCCCAGGAGTAAGTCTGAGGACAGCTATGCATAAAGATGAAGTGCCAGAAATAAGGGGTGTGTTCTCTGATGCAGACCTCTGGTGGTGACGCTGTGCTCTATTTTTCCGTGATAAATGTGACTTTTACAGGGCACAGCTAGTCCTGAGTTACACGTGGGTTTAATAATCAGAGAAGGGCAGCGTTCTTGTTTAGGCTGTTTTGGAAATGAGATGTCTAAGACCTGGGACCATGAGGAACAGAGCAGAGCTGGACATTTAGGCAGCTGAGCACTACCCTGGAGTTGTGGGTTCTGACTTTGTTCTCCTCAGAGGTCCTTTGTGATGCTGCTCACATGGAAAAACTTGACTTTTCGAGGACAGCCAGCAGTTATGTGTTACCTCCAATCACAGCTTGGCTTGTGATTCATGGTCTACCTGTACAAATTCTGAGCATCCATTATGGCAAATGAAGCCCATAGAAATGTCACTTTTGCAGTACAAATGCTACGTGCCATGAATATGTCCTGGAAAATAAGGTTCAAAGTGTTTCTGGTTGGTGCAGAGAAAATTAGAGGGTGCATTTCGCCTTGTAAATTGAAGATTAAGTGCCTTTCCTGTCCCAAAGCTGTGCTTGAAAATAAATACATTAGTAGTTATTACAGATATATATATATATAACAGGGAGAACTACAGAAAGACCTATAAGGGAATTAATAATTTAATCTTCAGGAATCAGGTTTATTGTGCAGAAAGGCATTCTGCCACCCATTGAGTATCAAGGAGAAAATAAGTGCTCAAAGCTGTTTTTTAAGTGTGTGCTGCCTGGACCTGCTCACTGAAGGGGGCAGAGGTCTCACAAATATATAGTGGGTCATCCTTAATTATGGACTATCTCACAGGACATGTGTGTAATGGGGCTGAATAAAGATTATGGTCTTAATTAGGAATTTTTTAGGTTTTAGGTGCTTGTCTTTGCAACCTAAATGTTCCTACACTGTGCACTGTTTTGTACACATTGCATGATGTGATGCTAAAATTGTGTTTTCTCTTAGTGCATGTATTAGTCCGTATGAAATTGTTATTAATAACAAGCTGTTCTGGCAATGCCCTTTACAGTGAAGAGGTGCAAGTGGACTTTGGATCTGATATTCGCTAGGATTTTTTGTGGTGCAGTTGACTCCCTGCACTTGCTGAAAGGCTCCCAAGAAAGAAAAGCAAAGAGCAACTTGAGGGGTCTCATCAAGGAGCCTCATGGCTCCTCGTGGCATCATTTTGCACAGTGAGCTCTTAGTGTGTTCAGCTCCCAGATCACAGGGGTTAATTTCCTATTTGAGCCTGCCTGTACTTATGGGCTGATCAGAGAAGAGAAATGGCTGTAGGTATGCCTCTTTGTGCTCCTCAAAAGGACAAGGATTTCATGTTGTTTCCTATCTGATGCCATCTTCTTGCACAGCCCCCTCACTCTTCTCCTAGGCTACCAGCTGCATCTTCCCCCACACGTCTCACCTTGAGTGCATTTCTAGGAGTTGCAAGGTTAAGTGCATATCTCGCAGTTTAAGATGTTGTAGGAGGTGAGACCACACATAGAATCCTGCCAACCATATTTTTGTTGCAGAAATTCCTTTTCCCAGCATAGGAGCAGGTTGGAACAGCATCAGTAAATGAATCTGGGAGAAGAAATGAAAGGACAAAATAGCAATAATCAGGTTTCTCGTACCCTCCTGTAGAGACGGGCAGCTGAAGTGACGGTTCCTGCACACACATGCAGTTTGATGCATGATTAATTCAGAAATAGTTCTCTTACACATGACTGCACAGCAGCAGCTAATCTGTGATCATGCAGAGCAAAAGCCAGCAGGAAACTTTGCAAAGGTTACTTCTCTATCCTCGCTGGGTACAGTTTTCTCTCTGTCTCTGGGGCATGATAAGGTTGTGGAAAACACTGTTCTCCAAGGCACCTGTGTTTATGGCAAAAAAGGACTTGTTTTTCATTTGTAAGTGAGAGACTTATCCTTCCTGAGTGTTGAAAGGGATCACTAAATCCCAAAGGCATTTCTGCTGATGGTCGGTGAGAAATCCTGTGATGTTCTCTCCCATGGGGAAACTCTCTGAATACTGTGTGCAGTTGCACCATAGATTGTATGATGTAACCTCCTCGATGCATTGAACCATGACAGAGCTGCAAATTTGGAGAAATGAGAAAGGTATCATGGTGCAGAAAGCAGGAGGCACTGTGCTCTGTCCTGGGTAGTGCAGAGAGCAGTGGAAGCAGAGTGGTTCATCCTAAATGCAATGCCGGGGTCATATGGTCTGTTCATGTCTGTGAGCACCTGTTACACTGCAGTTAACACTTCAGGGTCAGTGGAAGGGATGGCTGTGCCCAGCAGCATTGCTGAGTTGTGCTGCTGTTCCTGGTTGTTGCAAGTGTGAAGTGTTTAGAAAGGAGAAGCACCGGGGGAGCCCTGGGTGGCTGCTGCCAGGCAGAGGGAGCTCCAGGCAGTAGGTGGGAAGAACAGAACTACCCCACTGCCACGGGGTCAGGGCACTGCCTGCAGTTTTTTCTTAAAATTAGTGTGTTAAAATACCCTGGGTGTCATCATAGAATCATGAATAGTTTTGGTTTGGAAGGGATTTTTAAAGGCCTGTTGGTTCAAACCCCCTGACACAAGCAAGGACATTGTCAACTACATCAGGTTCATCATCAAGTCTTCTCCTTAGTTTTACAGCAGGCTTTCTGTAAGGAAGAACTCAGGATGGTTTGCTGTTTCGTTTTCCTGACCCTGCTTTGCTCCAAAGTTCCCGCTTTGAACTGGCAGCACCTGTCTGCCATGGTTGTGGTAAGAGGAGAACGGAATCACTGTGTGTAGCAGTGTTTCAGGGCAGCAGATTTGCCATTTCACTGCTCTGGAGCAGACAACGTGGAGGGGACCTCCAAGAGAAGTTTAAAATTAGTGGGAATGTAGTTTATTTTTTATTTCAAGCAGTAAAAACCAGTTTCCCGGTGGACAGCTTTTTCTTCCTCTCAACTGGATTAAAGCATTAAACAGTATTGACTGTGTCAAAGCCTGAGAACACAGTTCAAGGCAGAGTGAAATGTTGGCAGCCGGAGATCAGGTGCCAACTTGCTTTTCCTTGGAGCCGGCAGAGCCGAGGCGGCTGGGGACGGACAGGGCTGGGCTGCCACCTTGTGGTGCTCGGCACCAGCGTTGCCAATACACTCCGGGAAAAATTGTTTATTAGCAGGAAAAAAAAGAAAACAAACCCCAAGTATTAAGCAAACCTTTCTTTCCCCTCCCCAGGCTTGGCTTTGTGCCTTCACTCCTGGCTCTTCTGCACTCCTGCAGCAGTGCAGGGCTGCTGTGCTCTTACAGTGTGTCGTGGTTCCTCTCTGCCACGCCTTCCCTCTCTTCAGATGTTGAGTTAAAAGTTGATTCTTTTTAAGAAAGCCCTCTGCTGTGTCCTCAAGGAAGAGAGGGAATGCCTAAAGGAGGGGAAGGGACTTGTAAATCCTGTCTGCTGGCTGGTTGCAGTTACAGAGAGGTGAATCCTAGGGACAGTGTTGTTCTATTTAGGATTTTGAAAAGTTTGCATATGTTTCCCTTCAGTATGGAAAAGATGATGTCTCAGGGTATCTCTGCATTGTGGAATGGTGGACAATGCAGTGACCTTCAAGCCAGCACCAACAAAGACCAGCTAAGCATGAGAGCACAAGGCTACAAATTAACCAGCTGAAAGATGGGGCAAAGTGCTGAGGTGCCTTCCTGTTTTTACCCCTGAGCAGTGTGCTCTGCCATGTGGATGTGTTGGCTGACTCCGTACTCTGACAGCCTGCTTCATTGCATGGTGTCAAATCTCTGTCAAAGGCTGGTGCTTGTGGCTTTACTTGGAGGTTTTGGATTTAGAGAGGTTTCTCAAGTCCCAAATGAATATATTAGTGCCTGACTAGTCTGTTCCTTCTTTTTTGGGAGCTGTTCTATTTTACATAAAGAAGTGTTTTAATTGGGCCATTAATTCATTGAGGTGATAGGACACCTGGGATTTTAAATCTAGGTTTCTCACATCCCTAGGTGATGTGTTAAATGTTAGCTAGTGTTTGCCTTCGTTATCTCTCACTGGAAAGTCCAGCTTTTGCCTTTTCCATGCAGGCCATTTGACTCCTATGGTGAAACTCATCGTGTGTAATTGTGCCATCAGTTTTTCTTGAAAGGAATTCTCAGTCTGGCAGCTCTGTGAGCCAGGAGGGAGGATTACCTCTGTTACACACTCTGCTCACAGGTGCTCCAGGAGCATGAAGAGGGCAGAGTGGAATTAAAATGCTGCTGTAATCCAGTGCTGCCTGTTGTGGAGAGAGAAGCTTGTTTTGCACTTTGCAGAGCTTCAGGGTGATAAACTGAGGGAAAGCCTGGGATGAAGTATGTCTTTGCTCCAGACTGAGACATTTACAGTTCTTTTTATCCATCTTTGTAACATTAAGTCTCTACTTGCTGCCTTTATACCTTTCCAATGCAGAGCTCAGCCTTAACCCTTGTGAATGAATCATCTGCCCTTTTGCCACATATGTACAAATGGTATGTCCAGCTCAGATTTGAACCTCTGGCCCTCTGGCAGCTTAGATTTGTGCAGAAATATTTCCAGTCCATGCCACCTCAGTTCATAACCGGTTTAACCCCCATCAGCTAGATGTCTGATTTCCAAGTGAGAGTATCCCTTTTGTGACTTTCAGAGTAAGGACAAGGAAATGGGTAAATTGCCGTAGCCTCTATTCATCACTTTTAATGCTGTTGTCTTGGTGAAATGTTAAATCACTAAGTGTTGTAGGGATAGTGAAGTGATGAGCACAGCTGAGTTCCAGCAAGGCTCCCAGTTACATCAGGCCTGTCAGATTACAGTGTGCTTTTGCAAGGAGGTGTTTCTGGTAATGTTCTCTGCAGTGCATTTTCATGTCTCTGTAATAGTAAGAGGTTGTTTGGGAAAGTGGTTCAGACAGTTCCCTTTTTGTAAGGTCTTTATTCCCAAGGCTCCTAAGAAGTAACAAAGTGTTTTTCAGAAGTTTTTCTTGTTAGAAAGATACTACTTTTCAAAGTGAAGGTGATTAATCTCGACAGAGCACTGCCTCTGTTCTGTGGGTTGGGAGCCATTCCTGTTAGTTGTTTGAAAAGACCTATTCTTCATCTTCCACAGGAATTAATGGAAATTGATGCACTTTGGGAACAGATTCATGATAATATGTGCTTTGTGTCAGATGTATCTCCTGATTCTGGGGAATGCTTTGTTTCACATAACTGAAGGTGTACTGATACAAACAAGCTCTTTTACCTGTTGAGTTCACAATGAAAGAAAATGCTGTGCATCAAATATATTTTTGTATGTTTCTTTGAGGAGTTTTTCAATATATGAGCCCATAAACACGAGCCTGGAAGCCAAAACATAAAAATTATAGTATTATTTTTAGGAAGGACAAGGAAAAAGCTGGGATTTAAAAGTGAGATTTGCATTAACTTTTTAAGTCATAGAAGGACAACAGATACATCCTGCGTGATTTCTGAGGAATGTGTGTATTTAGCTGACTCAAAAATGACTTTTAAAATTGATACTATTTAGAAAAGTTATTTGTAATAGGTTATGAAATGCTTTTAAAAGGTCACCTGGCAGGTCCTTACTGAAGGGTGTAAGTGGTTGATCCAAGACCAACAGAAGCTCAGGAGGGAGGCAGGGCCCTCCACTGGTCAGAGGCCCGTAGCCTCTTGCTGGGTTTCGTGTTGAGATCTGGCTTTCTGGCTTTTATCTGTCATGGAGAGAAAAATACATCTTTGTTACTGCTGCCTTGGGTGTTTGGATCTTCTCAGGTGCTTCCTCTAGTAATTCCACTGTAGTCTGGATCTTTGGACTTCACAAAGATACCAAGGATTTCACAGTGTTTGTGCTACAGGGAGCATCTTGTTCTGTCTTACCCTAAACCAGGGCTTTATTTCAGCCATCCCAGATCTTTGTTCTTGGGCTGCTTTCACACTGAAATAGCTGTCACAGGCCATGTCAGAAGCGTGGCCACCAGGTCAAGGCATCCCCTCTGCTCCCCTCTTGTGAGAGCCCAGCTGGAGCCTCCAGGCCTGAGAGGCCCAGCACAGGAGAGACATGGACCTGTTGGGGCAGGCACATGGAGATGCTCAGTGATGGAGCAGTGCTGCTCTGGAGCCAGGCTGGGAGAGTTGGGGGTGTTCAGCCCAAAGGGACTACAGGAGAGCTGGAGAGGGGCTTTGGAGAGGGGCATGTAGGGCTAGGATAACTGAGAAAAGGGTTTTGTCCTTTTGGGCTACATACCTGGGAGAAATCCTTCTCTGTGAGAGGGTGAGGCCCTGGCACAGGTTGCTCAGAGAAGCTGTGACTGCCCCATCCTGGAAGTGTCCAAGACCAGGTTGGACCGGGCTAGTGGAAGGGACTGGGGTAGTGGAGGGTGTCCTTGCCCTTGGCAGGGGGTGGGACTGGGTGAGCTTAAAGTGCCTTCAGCACAAATCGTTCTGTGCCTGTATGAAATGTGAATCCAAGGCTGCTTTAGCGTGGCTTGACCAGGAGAGGGGGATCGCTTGCCATCCATCCCCGGGCACTCCTGGAGGGAAGCGCAGCACGGACTGCGCTGCGCTTGCCTCCATGTTTCCAGCAGAAACAGGAAGCACATCTGCCTTTCTTAGATTTTGAAACTTGACTTTTCAGTGGCTGCAGAGGGGAACCAGGACGTGTCCCTAGCGGCTCCCGACCCCTCGGCTTTGCGATCCCGACGTTTCCCTCCGCCCCCCGGTGCATTCCCCGCCCCAGGCGCTCTCCAGGGTGCTGGGCTCTCTCCAGGGTGCTGCGCCAGAGGCACCGGAACACCTCTGCCGAGGGTGCCCAAAGCGCTCGGCCTTGGCATTCACTCTGTAGCAAATTCCGTACGTTCTTTTACTGTCTTTTCCAAAGAAATGTCTGCTAAAGGCACCATTTAGCTCTTTCTATGAAATTCAGTATTCTGTAGGCAATAATGCTGTGTCTGTATTGGTTTGGTCACACACTGGGACCACTGGAGTTATTTGGTGGAGGAAAAGACCCCAAAAGTAAAGGAATCTCACCCTCTTTCCTTGGTGAGTCAAAGGTGAAAAACTTCTAGCTTCAAAAAAAAAAAAAAAAAAGTTTTATATGTAACTGTGTTTACTATGGTTGTTAATTTGGGGTGTATTTTAAATAGTGTCTGAGAGCTTTTGAGAATCCTTAGTGCAAAATGTTACCCTCTGGTTTTATAAACAAGTAGCAGACAGGTCTTCTCTTGTTAGAAACAGTGGGAAAATCCATATGTGTACATATTAAATAATAATTTTGTAAGTAAGAATCAGTCAGGTCTTTGATTTAGTTGCTATGGGCAGGTGACCTTTGAATTAGAGGGAGGTAGAGCCCATTCAAACATGAACCCATGTCACTTGGTCCAACACTGAAGTGCAGGCACGCTTCTACACGTAACAGCAAACAACCTTGAGCTGATTATGTGAAGCAGCAAGGTTCCAACTGAAAGGATTTAAAGTGGGTACCACTGGCTTAAGGCTTCCAGTGGCAAACAAGTCAGTTTTCCTGTTATAAGTGCTTGCTACCCTGGCATAATTATTTTTCATATCATTATAATTGGTAAAATTATTTACATCACCCTCTTGGCTTTGAAAGAACAGAATTCTGTTTCCAGGTCAACAGATGTTTCTGTTAACCTGTTAATACTACATACAGCGCTGTAGTTCAGCCACATTATTCTAACTGGATAATTTCTGAATGGACTGAAGTACTACATAAGGTAGGTCGGGGGGTTAGAATGGAGAGCCCTCCTTTTCACTCCTCAGGCTGGTCATTGGCCATATTCCCCTTGTTTTTGGGAAAACAAGAAATAGAGATTTTAAATTACAAGTGCTAGGATTGATCCTTGTCAGGGACACAAGTGAAATATATGCAGGTATCTTTCAGTGTGTATCTTGTGACTTTTCCCCAGGTAATTATCCCTAAGCTTGAAATATGTCCTGTATCAGGATACAGGATTAGAGAAAGAGCACTCCCTCAGGCTGTGGCACCAGGTGGTAATGGGGGAGCAGCAGGATGGAAGCAGACCCCAGCAAGCTCCCCTGACCTTCGTGGTGTTGTGAGTGGAGCAGGCACCAGGCTGGGAAGCTGCACCTGCAGAGGGTGGGGCCCTGCCCCTTTGCAGCAGATCCAGCAGTGTAACTGCAGGGGTGAGGGAATGCGAGAACTGAGCTTGGGGAAACAGTGTGCACTTTGGGAATCACACCTGGCAGGTCTGAAGCACCTTCATGGTGGTGCCTTGGATCCTTCTTTGTGTTAACAGCAGCTTCTACCTTCACAAGACCAGAACCAAACACAGTAACCAAAGGTGAAAGCAGGTAGGGCAGGAAGGAAGACGAGAATGAACATTGCAATGTTGAATTAAATTAGCAAGGTCCTGTTCCCAAACCCATTGCAATCAATAAAATGTCTGCTGTTGCCCTTAGTGAGCTATTGCAAGAGGCCCTGTTTGACTTAGTTAAAATAGAATGTGACATCAATATTTTCAATCAATATGAAAACAAATACAAGTGGAGCAATATTTGGAGTTAATGCAACTTAACCATCGTTGGAAAACCACAGGATAGGCACACTCTAGAAATACCTATCTAGTTTATTTAGGATTCTGATGAAACAAATATGTTTCTTGAATTGCCAACTTGGATGCAGCTGGGATACCTCTACCTCTTAATTAGGGTATTTCTCTAAACCAGAGGCATCAGTCTCTGAAGGGCCTTTCTCCATCCTTTTCTTGGTGTTTGGGAAGTTGGTGTGTGCAAAGCATTTCTTTGCCATGGTACAGCTTGGGCAGCAACAAAGGCTGACAGGATTTTCATGTTTCTATAATGGCAATTATCTTACCTTGACTCCTTGCTGGTCTGTAAGCACTCTCCTGTGACAGTGGTACTTTGGATAAGTAGTTGAGCTGCAGAACTTGGCCTTCATGTGTTGTGGGTGCTGGAAATTCAGAAAGGTTCAGAGAGAGGCTGCACAAGTTTGTGGAAAAGAGCTGGTGAGGATGGCTGCATAACTGGAAATGCCTGGCAGGGATGCCCAGCAGTCTGAAACAACCAGAAGCTGCTGGAATATTTGAAATTATCATCCATGTTTGTCCTTTTCTACCCTTTGCTAGATACCCAGTTTTTGATCACTGTTGGACCAGACTTTGGTCTCATCCCACAGTGACTGTTCTTATTTTACTAGGAACATATTATCTCATTTTCTTTGTAATAAAGGAAAAATAACTTTATAAGAGCAGATTACTATTTTCAGTAACTCTCTGAAGATGAAGGTAGCTAAACAGTATCTCTTTTTTTCCCTGGGTTAATTAATTAATTACATTTAATGCTTTTCAGTGTTGAGCTGAACTCCTCTAAGACAGAAACCTGCTCTGTGTGTGTGTGTGTGGGATTGGTATTTGAAATATTACTGTATCATCTGTGATATATTCTTGGTGATGACTATTAAAGGTGACAGTACTGTGATTGATACTCTGGTGGTCTAACAGAAAAGAAGGGAAAGATGTTAAAACTGGTCTGATTTAGGTCCATTTCTACCTCAACTTGCCTCTTTTCATTTCTTTGTTATTACTTGCTTTTCAATTTATAAAATAGATATACTCAAAGTACAGAAAAAGGCAGGACATAGTTTTATATTTCATCTTCTCAGTTCTTGTTCAGTGACACTAATTTCCAGCACAGAACTTTGGTGAACGTTGTCTTTGTATATTCAGTAAAATAAGAATGAGAGAATATAGAGCTTTTTTTTTTTTAATCTTAATATATTTTCCCTCAGGAAATATAAAATGAAACCTATACAGCATGGATATATGAGTGCTCACTTACTTCCAGAGTTATTATACCTTTCAATGACATACCTATAGAGTAACTGGTATGTGATTAGTAACTAAGGGTGTGGGTTAAACAATGAGTGATACAGGAGGCAATTTAGAACTGTAGCCTGTGCTTCATAGTTAGCTTTGTGCTTTTACTTCTGCAGAGATTGCTTTGCTGCTTTTCTAGAATACATAGTCCTGTAGGTATTGAAATTGCTGGATATGCTAATACACACAATCCCTCTGAATACTCTCAAGTAGTTGAATTAAGTACATTGTTACTCTGCTCTGGCATTTCCAAGTGGTTTTTTGCTTATTAAAACCACTCCATCTGCATCCCTCAAGAGGAGGTGTTGGGAGAAGAGCTTCCTGAGCAGAAGGAAAAGGCTGCCCACCTTGGCCATTTCACCTGGCTGGAATAGCAGCAGAGGGGAGGTCTTCATCCGTGCTTGTGGGTGGAGGTGAGCTAATTCAGTGAGCCAGGGCTCTCTGGTTTCCAGGCCACTCATGGCTGTGCACACACCTCCAAGCCTGGCCTAACCTGTCCTGCCTCTCAGCAAGGAGCAGAAGTTTAAATCAGTGCACAGTTCGTAGGGACAGGGATGATGGTTGTTGCAGGTTTTGCAAAACACCTCGTGGATGCACCTGTGCATTATCATGTACAAGTTAGGCAGGGAGTCTGATTCCTATATGGAATTCTAACCTGCCTTGTCCAGAAGGGTTGTCCAGTTGTCCAGTTGTCCAGTTTTCATCCTGCCCAACTATTCCTTAGGACAGCCCTTTCCCATTTTTAGTTGTTTGAAATTGGTTTTGATTTCCAGGCAGTTTCCTGAAGGTACTAGAGCTTAGAACTGGAAACAGTAGTCTATGTTCTGGCTATGAAGCATGAAAGGCTTTTCCCACTTCATCAGTGCCTCCCCTTTGTTTTGTATCTTTTGGAACAAATTTGAGTCACACTTCCTCAGCATGGTTTCTAGGCTTGGTTTTAACTTTGTTTTTGTGCTTCCCACAAAAGCAATTTGATTTATATGGAGAGAAGCTCATTTTTGTGAGCTGGACCCCTGATAGTGGATATGCTTCAGGGAAGATAATCCCTTGTTTACATCCTCTCTACTTGTACTCAATTACTGTTGGGTTTCACCCACTAGGTTTTTATAGACTGCAAATGGTGATTTTCTCAGCAAATCAAGTCTGTCTGCCTGAAAGCTGGCAGGTAAAGCCTGGTTGGTGCTGGTCATAGCTGTGGCCATTGCAGCACTGCAGTGCTGGCACTGAGTGTCTCAGCTGGTGGGGCAGGTCAGAGAACATAACCTGGAGACTGTGAAATCAGCAGATCAGGTCAGAAAGCTGATGCTTAATGCCAATTTGTGAACAGGCAAACAGGAGCTGGAACCCCAATTAAGCATCCCCATCTTGGTATCTCATAGTGAGAGTTCATCACTTAGAGTCTGTTCACAGGTCCCAGAGAGCTCTGTACAGGTTGAAGCCTTATAAGCTTTATTACCCCAAGTGGGAATTTGTTGAATCTCACAGGTTCTGTATTTCTGCATTCTAGGCTGAGGATGACACATGCATTTAAAAGAAAACCCACCCTTTTTCTGGAACTGTGTTCTTCTGTTATTGTGCATCTGCCCACTCTCCCACTCCCCTCCCACACACCGTTTGTGACAGCATCACTGTATATTCTGCTTTTCTGATGTAGCACCTCCACAATACGTTTTCTAAGTTTAGGGGAAAATTGCTCAGTCTCCATTTTTACTTGAAAATGTAGTCTTCAGGATGTCTGCAGTAGGATTTGTTTTTGTTAGGGTCTGTATATGCACTGCCTGTTTCTACTATTTTTTGGGAAAATCTGTCTTAAAAAAGAACGTTTCTTTCCTGCAGGGACATAAGCTGTGTCAAATAGTGATACATACTTTATGTTCTTCTCCTCAGACAAGATATGTTCTTTCCACAATAATCTGCTGACTCTATCTACTTCCTCCCCACCCCACCAAAAAAAAAAAAAATAGAAGAAAAAAAAAAAGAAATATTTTTATGTCTCTTTGAGGTTAGAGAAAAAAATGTTTGTGGAACATAGTAGTGAGCTCATAGTGCTGGCCTGATGTTCTTCTGTACCAGTAATCCTATAAGGAATATTTGCTATTTCATTTGATATTACTGTGTACCAGTTGTTCGGTCCCAGGGTCTGATGTTTTTCTCTCGTGTAGCCTGGGTTAGAAAGTACATCAACAAACCTTGGTTAACTTTTAAGCGAGTTTTCTGAAAGAATAATTATTTGATACTGAGGTGATGAGCCTGCATGTATCAATCATCAGAAGGCAACAAATTGTTTAATAATAATGACTGCCATAAACCCTCCTGTGCATCAAACCCTACTGTGGGCACCAGGTCACAGGATTTAAGCCTTTAGTGGCTTAGACACCTTGAACCATCATCTAGGGAAATCCTAAGACTGGGATTTTTAAGTGGGGTTACTTGTGATTTGGTCTTATTGTCAAACTTCTTAAGATCCCATTAAAAGGTTGGAAAGGTATCAGGAAAGTTCAGTTTTAGACTACCAGCTGTTAATTTCTGGTTTGCAAGTGATGGCACCTGTGAGGTTCATACAATGTGAAGAAGGCATGCCAGAGTCCTCTCAGGGATTCCAATTTCCCCCTTTATTTTATTCCCATGGCTGCCTCCACCTGTCTCACTGTTCTGGTGGTTGTTGCTGCAGCCACTTGTGTTTTAGCCATTAGCTTTGTGTAGCCTAGTTTTCCACAAATGGGAACAACTGGGAGAAAGTCAGCCTGTGCAAAGAGAGGAGCCAGAAAAAGCTTGGCTGGCACTCCCTGCCCTGCTGCTTCCCATGTCCCCTCCTTCCACTAGGGAAATGTGGTTTTGATTGAATGAACAGATCACTGGCTCAAATACAAAATAGATTCTAAAGATGTTTTTATAGTGCTTTGTAGTTTTCATATATAATCCATGATAAAAATTTGTTCCATGATATTCTCAAAGTGGGACCTTCTAGTAACAACAGAAGTCGTCAATGGGGATCATTTCCATGGTGACAATAAATGTTCCTGCTTCCCATGAACTGGTGACTTCCAAGTTCTGTGGGTACCACGGCAATGTGAGGGGGGAATTCAGGCTGGTCTGTGAGTTGCTGTCACATGAAGAGCTCTCAGGACGTCGGTCACTCACGTGGTGGGGCAGCGTTACAGAGAAATTCATGGTGCTTGGCTCTAGGGACTGTTCAGTACAGCTCCCTCAAGTCAGGGCATGTATTGCAGGGGGAAACTTGGCTCAGGGAATTGTTTCTTTGGTTTGGTGGGATTTAGTGCTGGTGTTGGTGAGCTGCCACGTCCCTGTGACTCTGGGGTGGTGACTAAGCCAGGGATGCAGATGGCTCTGCCGCACACATCCTGCCTTTCCCTCAGCATCTGCCTGAAGAGGCTGGAGCAGTGGTGTTGGAGGGAGCTGAAATGGGATCAGTTGTTCTGCTAGCAACTAGTGCAAAGTCTCTTTTGATCTACCAGTGTCCTGTTTTGATGAATAAAAGCTTGATGCTAATAGTGGTAAGAGTTACCCAGAGAGGTGGGAGTAGGACTTTGATGTGCTGGTTTAGCAGGGGGATAAGCAATGAGGCAATGACAGACCCATCTGTCTCAGATATCAATGCCAGTAATTAGTGTTCCAAACCCAAATGATATTTGGGGGACTGGGGGTGACTAAGTAGCAAAATAACGTCACTGTCTCTTTTGGTCGCTGTTGGATCACGGGTACAAGCACTGTCCATCTTCATGGCAGGTCTTTGGAAGTTGTTTTAGGGAGTGCCTGAGAGCAGCTCTTGGTGTTGAAAAATGACAAAGCAGCACCCCTGGTGGTTTTATTCTGACTTTGGTGGGGTTGAGCTGAGCGGAGCAGGCTGAGCCCAGATTACGCTGCGTGCTCTGTGCTGTCCCTCCTCGCTGCTGCTGAATGCAGCTCTCCTGATGCAGCCTCACGTGGCTGCAGAGGCACAATGAGGACTTGAGCATTGCCAGCCCTTTCCAGGCGTCTCTCCTGCTGCCTGCAGGTGAGCGGGCTGAGCCTGGGCTCTCCCAGCCCCGCACATTTTCCTCCCGGCTTCCCACGGGCCGCCTCGGCAGCGAAGGAAGATCGTGAGGAGGGAGGAGAGGAGCAGGAAGGCGTGTGCCGGGCTCCGGCACAGCCGGTCGCAGCAGCAGCAAGTCAGTAAGTCAGACTGCACCATTTTCTTCTCACCCTGTGTAAAGGCGGTGTGAGAAGCTGACGGGAGCTGCCCCCTCCCCCTCTCGCTGGGGATGCTGAAGTGGAGCCCTCCTCCCAGCCAGAAGACGCAGCCTCTCTGGAGGAATCCCTGAAGAGCTTCCCAATTTGGTGATGTGTGTTTAAAGGCCGATTTTTCTTTTCCTTTTTTTTTTTTTTCCTCCCCTCCCTGTTTTTTTTTTTTTTTTTCCTCCTTCCCAGCTGAGTCTGAAGCCCGCCTTCCCTTGCAGCCACAGCCAAGCTGAAGGGCTTCCAGCCTGCTAGGAGGTATTTTCTGCCTGCTCCCCGCTCGCCTGTGTGTGGCTGCGGGCACTTTGGCACACTGCGTGTGTGGACGCGGCTCCCCCGCTCCCGAGCTATGGGTGCTGCAGGGGCTGGGGCAGAGCCCTGACCTTTCCTGGGGTGCCGGAGGAGGAAGAGTGGATTACGCCGTGAACTTCTGGCTCGCAGCCAGTGCCCTTGCGGAAAAAATAAATCACCTGGATATCCGCGTGTGGTGGGAACAGCTTCCTCGGAGCTGGTGTTTTCCTCGCCAAAATGGCTCACGCAGCCGCTTCCATTAAAAAAGTTCGAGAGTCTGAAATCGAAGAGAGGGAGAGAAACCTTGAGAAGGAAAGGAAAAGACAGCGGAAAATCTCTAGGGCTGATCGGAAACGCAAGGTATGAGGGGGAAACCAGCCCCCTTCTCCCTTTCCCCCCACCCTTCCTCTCTCTGTGCAGCACTTCACAGGTGTTCTCTGCCGTGTGCAATGCTCTCCCCTTCATTTTCCAAATCTTTTCCATCACGTTTCCCTTTTGTATCCCTTCCCATCCCCTCTGAGCCCTGCTGTGGGCTTAGCCCATCTGCAGTGAGATGAGAGTCCTGCCAACCATGGCAGCCCACAGGCACACAGGGATCATGCACACAGAGATGGCACACTGGTATTGCCACTTGCCCTTCATCCCAGAAGGCCTGGAGCTCCCTGCCATCATTCCCAACCAGGTGTTCCAAGCCTCTGGCTGAGAAGTTGTCAAGGGAGGGAGGTGGCTGTGCTTGTGCTTTGCAGCGTGAAGGTGCATTTCTCTGTTTCACAACAGCATTTCTCCCCCATTTCCCACTTTTAGTTCCACTTCCCACCTCCCCAGCAGTGCTCAGTGCTGTGTGTAGGACCTGCCTGGGGGTGCTGGGAGCATCAGCTGAACTGTGTTGCAGTTTTTGGGTGTCTTAAAAGGTATTCTGGGCTTGCCACTGTGATTCAGTGTATTTACACTGCACACTGCAGGTGTATTTGTCTAGGTAGGGCCTGGCACACAAGTCTGCAATCTGTCGGGTTTGTCTCTGTTACTGATGGCAATTTCTAGCTCTCTTAAGGCGTATCTCCTTTAGATGGTTCTGATTTTGGGGAGGTTTCTCATAATTTATAATTAACTGTTGTTTTCCTTCTGTGTTAGAGGAAATGACAACTCTCATTGTCTTGGGATGAAAAAATAGAGAAGAATAAAAAAATCAATAGAGGTGATTTTTTTCCCGGATCACTGTATAGTTTCCAAAGACACAAAAAATACAATAGTGGAGAAGATACTAAAATGCAGGTTCTGTTAATCTTAGCTTTAGGACTGTGATACATTGGGAGTGCCTGTGTTAATGCCTTCTCATCGCCGTTCCTTTCCTCCCATGTCTGGATTCTCTAGCTTGTGATGTGCATTAACTCATTCCATGACGCTGTCTTTTTATCCATTCTTTATGAATTTCTCTGGAAGGGAAAGTATAAAGAGGCAATTCCCCCCCTGCCACCCCCCCCCACCTTTTCTGCTACACTGCATGTAAACACAGATCTCTGTAAAAAGAAAAGCCTAGAATTCAGTCCTGTGATGTTTGAATTTACAGATCCTTTTGGCAGATCTCTAGAATTCAGAAGCCATCTGCTCCCTTGGCATACCTGGGCTGTTTTAAATTTGTTTTGCATTCAGTCTTAGGGCTTTTTATATTCTGAACTGCATGGCTTAAATGCTTAAATAAAATGACAGAGGCCGTTTGATGCCTTTGGGACCTCTGGGTGTGATGTCCATGACTTTTCAAACGCTCGCTTTGCAGAGTTCATTAAGTCACATCCAAATTGTCTTTATCAAAACCAGGAATGTCATTTCTAATGTATGCAGTGCCTGGATGCTGGGCAGCGCTGCTTGGGGCAGATTGTGATTACTCTCCTAATCCCTTAAATGGGACAATGCAGCATAAGGTAGTTTTTGTGATTATATTTTTGATTGTGGAATCCGGCTTTTTAAAAAAATGTACTTAATGTGTGGATGTCCTTGCTGGAAGGGCTTTTTTTTTTCTATCTGCCCAGCACCCATCTCAGTTACTTCATTATAGAGCGTGTTGTTTTTCCTGATTTTCACAAATCCTATTTCCTCAACATGTTTGCTTCAAATGCCTGTTGGACTACTTTAATTAAAGCTGGATAGAATTAATACTGCCCCTTCTGCTATCTCTTTTCCCAGAGTGCTGCACATCCCTGTCTGCAAGCAGGCAGGCTCAGGCCGCATTTGTGTTAGTAATCATGTGTGGTGATGCAGGCTCCTAATCAGATTTTTGTATCCAGGGATCACCAGTGGGCTTTGCTTAGGAAATACAGAGAACACTTCAGTGGTGTGTGCCTTTCTTCCTTTTTAACATTCAGCCCCTGCTCCTGGCTCCCTTCTACTGCGGCTGTACCTTGCTGTTACATAAACAAGTGCCTGGCTGCACCCTAAACTTGCCTTCAGTCAGATGGTTGGGGGTGAGTCAGGCTGGGCTTTTCTGTCCTGCTCCTGCTGCAGGAGACACACAGCAGCACAGGAATGAGTTGTTTATGTCTGTATCTGTGCATGCTGGTGCTGTGCAGAAGGCAGGGTGTAGAGCAGATCACGATATGTGTGTATGTATGCACACCCATCATATACCCAGAACAACCCAAATAGAGACTATATAGTACATATAGTGTTTTTATTTAGTCATCCGTTCAAGTGAGATACGTATCTGTGGGATATTTATGTATCTGTCACTTTAATTCCTGAAGAGCAATAAGTGGTTTTACTGTGAAATGGGATTATCTCCTAGTAGGGGCCTCCCAGTTTTTGTTGACTTTCTTGGAAAATGGAGGCTAGGAACAAATTAGGTGCGTGGGTCTGTGAGAGGCAAAATGCAAATGAATATGTTTTTGATTGCTCTCAGCACTTCAAGTGTTTCTGCACAGGGGAATCTGGTTCTGGCTTTACGATTTCTTTGGAAGGCCTTGCACTGCAGTGAGTGGATTTTCCCTACAACAGAGGCCCATTTTGTTTGTGGAAGGATCCTTGGAGTGGGGGAACATGTCAGGTGTCGTGGGCTGTCTTTCCCAACCCTCATTTGGATACGTGCCAGGCACCAGTACGTGCCGAGCGCATGGAGCGCTCGCTTGGCCTTGTGATAGAAACTTTTCCCGTGTCCCTGGAACATCCTGATTATGCAAAAGAGGATAAATGAAGGGCCAAGGCCTTAGCTCTTGCACTCTGGCAGGATGCTGGGCATCTCTTAGTACCGTCCTACCCTTCTCCAAGCTCCCAGGGATGCTGCAGGGTGTGGGCTCACAGCGCCTCTGCCTCTGGAATGTTTTGCCGTGTGACCATCACCTGTCTGGGCAGCAGCACCACAAACTGTGGCTGCAGCCTCTGCGCTGCCGGGCTGGGACCAGAATGTTCCGAGATGTCGTCACGGCTGCTGCCTGACGTAGCCCCGGGCCCAAACGGACCCCTGGGCAGCAGCAGAGCTGTCAGCAGGCCCAGCAGCAGAGCTGCTCACATTATCTCTGGGCTGTCCTTAGCGGTTCTTTAAAGACGGACAGAATTATTCCACACTCAAAAGCTGGAAAAAGTGTTTGCACACTGAAGACCTGCATTTTTTTTGAGATTGACTCAGCTATTTTAGAAACCAGTTGACAAGAGGGCAGGTCTGCTTATCTTGCATCCAAGTTGGAAATTTTCCCTTTTATGCAGGCGTAACCTTTTCTTGCAAGGTGGATAAAAGGGTGCTGGGGCAAACACGTGTATGTAAACAGCCCCCCAACCTTCTGAATAGTTGTGTGGATCCCCAAACATATCAAGAGCATTAAAAACCAGGTACTAACACAGGAGGCAAGCAGCTTCAAATATACAGATTTTATTGCAATTTAGGCACGACTAATTCAATTTTACGTAAATTCAGGGTACATAAGGCCCAGCTCCGCTTGCTTCTCAGTGTCTTTGGAGAGAGCTGCCTGTGGCTCACCCTTTGCAGAGTGAGGCGAGGGAACCGGGGTGATTCCGTGACGGTCACTCACTGAGTCAGCAGCAGAGCTGGAATTACAGCCTGGGAATCCAGCTGCCTAGCCCCTGGCTCTGTGTAACACACGCTTGCTTCTCCTTGTCTAAAGTACTTCTCAAAGCAGACACAGCTTCCCATTTCTGCATGTGACAAGTGTTGAAAAGATTTTTGAAAACCCTGCATGAAATCCCAAAGAAAAAACACGTTATAAAAATGGATTCTGCTGCCAAATGAGACTGATTTTTGAATGTTACAGATGTGGTGAGCTGACGGCTGTTGCCATTTTGCCATCAGTCATGAGGACAGGGTTTGACATCTGGTCTCTACTAGATGTAGTTGGGTCTTTATTTAGTATTTTAAAAAGGTTTTATAAACTTTTTGTAGGCCACATTCATGAGTTCAGCATTCTTAGCATAAAATGTTCCACAGCATCTGGAATATTCATCACTGTTCGCTAAAAGAGGTTGGGAACCAGTAGCATCAGGTGAATTTTGTCCTTCCCTTGAAACCCTAAGCACTGCTGGAGCTCACACAGAACTACTGCTGAACAGTATCTGTGGAAAGACAAGGATGGAGGGATTCTGCTGTCAGCAGAATTCCAGCCTCTGTGGGGAAGAGTCAACATGCAGTAAGTGGCTTCCGTTATGGAGCTGCAGGAGACAGGGAATGAGGTTTCTTTGTTTTACCTCAACAGCAGACCTTGTTTCACGTTACCATCTTCTTTTTCACAAAAGAAGAAAATGAAAGGCTTCTCATGTTATAGAAAATGTTGTCATGTTTGTCTTAGATCCAGGTCCATTTGAATTTCAAGCACATCTTTGGCAGGGAGGGTGGGTGTTTGTCATTGGGTACGTTGGCTCTGCACCGAGGCTGGCAGCCCCAAAGTTCATCCCTTTGGAAAGGGCCAGAGTTTGGTGAGGAAGGAGGATAAAGGAGTGCTTGGTGTGCTGGAAAAAGCATCCTGAGGAGGAGGAGGATATGCAGTGATCCAGTTCTTTGTTCTTGGTCACTCCCGTGTTGGTTCATGGATGCCAACCACTATCTCACCTGGTGTGAACCTGCTGTGGGATCCCTGTGGAGTTCGTATCAGGATAAGGAGGGAAAGAGTCTCTCACTGCCTGACCTCTGTATACTGAAGCTTTCAAGGTTCATTGCAGCTTTAACCTGCTGTTCTTTCCTGAGCACTGAATATGTCTTCTCTGCTCAGTGTTGTGTTTGTTGCCTTGGCAAACGTCTCTGTGATTCATTAGAATTTCTAGATGTTTCAAATGCCTCTCCAGCCATGAAAAAAACCTTTTTGGTGTTTTGTAATGGAGTGTTTGCGTAGGAGGTGCCTATTCCTGATGCCCTTTGAACATTTTCCTTCTTGTCTCAAGCTTATATTTTCCTTATGGAGCTATTTATGGGCATGAAAATAATACCCCACTAGTTTGCTTCCTTGTGAAATGGAGTTTCTTTAGATGACACTGCATTTCAGAATAGATTGGGACTTGCTGCTTCATTTTCTCCATGTCCTGTTTGAGGGGTGTGATGTGCATGGGCACAAATACACAGTGTTCTGAAATGAAGCAAGATTGATGATCTCCAATTCGCTTGCTTCTGATGGGAAAGGAGCAATTTTCAAGTTTGAATTTGCTCACCTTTATACTGTTGTTTAATCATTCCTTGATTTATATGTGGTATTTCAGTTAATTTCCTTGGTTATTTTTGAAACAGAAGATTTATTGGATCTTAATAAATCATATGTAGACAGTATTTCAAAACACACGTCATTT
Source organism: Phylloscopus whistleri (assembly GCA_017589585.1). Classification (NCBI taxonomy): domain Eukaryota; kingdom Metazoa; phylum Chordata; class Aves; order Passeriformes; family Phylloscopidae; genus Phylloscopus; species Phylloscopus whistleri. The sequence continues at coordinate 2,170,264 of JADMLD010000092.1, forward strand.
GTCTCAATGTGGTTTTGGTGTTGTGTGTTACAGTGCCTCTTCACAAGTTTAAGTTGAAATAATCCATATCTGGAATACTGGAGAAAAGATTAACAGGGTCTGTCAGCTCTATTTTGTGAGACACTGGACACAGGAGGAGCAAAATATGTTCCTGGAATGCTAAATCCCTTTGCATTGTAAAGCTTGCTGGGTGCAATCCAATGTCATGGCAGACACTTTGGATTTTATGGCCTCATTAACTCATTAATTGTTTTCCATGAAGTTATGAAAGTGTCCCAAATGCCCAAGTTTCCATCTCTCACTTTTTCATAAGTAAGAACTTCTGCTGAGCTTTTAAAAGAGCAACCTAGAGAGAGGAGAAATGTCAGCACCTGCCTACGGTGACCGTCCACCTATCCTGTCTCTGCCAATTTAACTTAGTAGGAATGATTTTAAAAACTTCAGAGAGCATTTGCACTTTGTAGGAAATCATCCCTGATGAACTTTTCTGGCTTTGGGGGTGGTTTTGTTTACCTCCTTGTGAAATATTTTGTGTCCTTAAAATTCCTGACTTTTCCTGCACCACTGGAGGAATTATTACGTGATGTTTGGGCAGCTTTGTGTTAAGCAATTAAAAAAATGTTTAATGAGGATGTCAGATGTTAAACTGTGAAGTGTCAAGCTTTTTGAAATCTGGCTTCTGTAATTTAGTCCCTCAGGCTTTTCCACGGAACTCCTGGGGAAAGTTTGGCACCTGAAGTGAGAGCGGCATATGAGCTCTGAGTTGATGGTTTAATGGTGAAAGCTGGAGCCATGCCCTGGTGGATGTATTTGCCAATCCATAGTGCATCCAGAGGCTGGGAGCAGGGAGGATGGCCCTGAGCAGGCTGACAGCAGTGCTGCCGTGCCCTGAGATGGTGCAGCACAGTACAGCTGGCAGTCAGATGGGTTGTCACACTTTATTGACTTGACTCTGCTCATGAAACATCTTCTGAGATGCTTTTTGAGAATATAGGTGCTACTTCAGGTTTTGTAAAAAAGAATTCCTGTTCTCTGCATCATTCTCAAGCAGGTCCTTTTGTGCCCTCGTGGTGCTGGTAGTTTTGTTTGAATGTCTGATGAGATCTTCCATACTTAGCTACATCTTGATGCATGTGCCTGTTAGCAACCTGTCCTTTTAGCCCTAGACAGCTAAAATAATTTTTTTTTCCTGTTCAGTCCATGGGGTTGTCCAGGTAGGATTAGGTATTCCCCACTGTTAGGCATTTATGTATAGTATTGGAGCATATAATAGGAATTACTGAAATCTGACAAATGTAATTAAGTGAATTTCAGGTGGTTCACCGAGTTGGTGCTGTTCAAGGGTTTTCTCTTGGTAATTGTTTATGGAAGTTCCACATATTGCAAATAAATTTAGTGTGTTGCTTATAGTTTTCCAGAGTTTGCTTTGAAACCATGTTAACGCTCATTCCTATCCTTAGACCTTCCACATACGGATCAGTATGAATTAATTTCCAGCTGCCCTTTTACAAGTGACTGAAAACAAAGGCTGCAATTAAAAAAATGTCTGTAATTACCTTGTATTTGTTGATGCTGATGAAGGATTTAGCATGTTAACCTCCCCAAAATCTAGCAGGTTCATTAGCTCCTTAGGGCTTTGGAAAAGAGACATTTTAGGGAAGTGAGCCAAAGTAGGTTTCAGAGTACATGTTTCTGTTTAAGGTCAGCTTTTTGTCCTCCAGCAAAATCCTTTTCTGATGAAGATAGGATAAGAATGAACAGAAGGAGAAAGGGGAGGGAAGTAACACAAGATTTAAAAAGTTACTGTTTGCCTGTGCTCTGAAACAGCCCAGTGAGACTGATTGTCTGGGTCAGTAAAAACAGTGTTTCACATTTAGCAAATATTAATGTGATGCTGTCCTTGTACGTGACCTGAGGAGGGGTGTGATTTCTTTTGGCCTGATAATTTAGATCTGCCTTCTCTTTATTCCTGTATGTAAAATAAGGCTGCATTGACAAGTGGTGTTCACCCAAAATGAGTATAGCTCTTATTTCCCCAGGCTAGTAGAAAGTGATTTCAGCCCATAGAACCGTAATTACAAGCCTTTCTAAGCTGTTTTAGGTTGAATAATTTAAGCTGATTTTTAATTATTTACTCCTTCTGGCCTGTGCTATGCCAGGATGTCTAACAGAGACGTGTCACTGCTGTAAACCAGTGAGGCTGACAGTGCAACAGGAGACCCTGAGCAGACAAGAGCCACTTTGTGCCTCACTGCTCAGGCCATGATTTACTGGGGACTACCTGGGCCCACTTGAGCCTTCTTGTTCCCCTGCTTCATTTCTTTTTAAAGGCGCCCGTGCAGCTGGGAGGGAAGAAATCACGTGCATTGTGTTGATTATAGTCTCACTGCTGGAGCAGGAGGAGGCAGTAACTAAGATTTCCCAAAAGGCCCCCAAATGCCAATGGAGAATAGTTAAGCTCAGCAAATCTTTTCTGTTTTTGCTGATGAACATGGTGCTGGACATCAGAGCTGCCTGAAGGAAAGGAATTGTTGCTGCAATCCACATTTCTAGGCCAGGGAGACTCAGTTCCACTTAGTTAAGTCAGGTAACAGTGCAGGTTATCTCTGTTTTAGCCTCTCCAGAGCATGTTCATGGACTTAATATTAGCTCTGTTTAGTTACTGTTGGGAGTCATGGAATCAAAATGGTTTGGGTTGGAAGGGTCCTTAGAGCCCATCTCATTCCACCCCTGCCATGAGCAGGGACACTCCAGTGGATCAGGGTGCTCAGGGCCCCATCCAACCTGGCCTTGGACACTTCCAGGGATGGGGCAGCCACAGCTTCTCTGGGCACCCTGTGCCAGGGCCTCCCCACCCTCACAGGGAAGGATTTCTCCCAGATATTCTGTCTTGCCCTGCCCTCATTCAGTGTGAAGCTGCTGCCCCTTGTTATTAAAATAACGCTCCTGCATTATATACATTAAAACCTCAAAACTTTATGTAACAGCAAAAGAAAAAGCAGTCATTTTCCAAATGATACCTATTTCTCTTTATCTTGTTCATGGAAAAGCTTATGAATAGACACCTTTTGAAAGTGTTTTGGTACAGTGATATGACTTAGCAGGATGAATTGAGTGAAATCTAAAATGCTGATGTGAGCCTTAAACTGCTGTGGCAAGCTACTGTGTGCAGAGCGGGGTGGCTTTCATGAGCAGGGATTCGTTTTGCAAAATTTGACATTTGCTGGAGACAGAAAGTGATAGGGATAAATTTATATTATATATATTTTGACTGGTCAGTGCAACTGCTGTATCACAGCAAAATTTTCCTGAGGAAATGCACGGAGACTCCATAGCAACTAGATGAGATCTGTGCTATATTCTCCACGCTGTTGCTGTGTTTTCTTGGGAGAATCCAGCCACCCCCACTGCCCCCACAGCCACGGCGTCTGTGCCGTGCAGCCTAACTGTGCTTGGCAAATGGCAGCTGCAGCCACTGGCCACTGACTGCATCAGGGGTATTTTTAGGATCAGGAAAAATCCCTCAAGTTGTGTTTTTTTCCCTTTTATTTTCTTGGCAAGGACAGCACAAAGACTGCAGTGTTGTCTGAAGGGTAGATACACTCAGCCACTCCTTTGGTAATAATTTATTTACTAACCTCTCCTTTCCTGGGATGCAGGTATTAGCACTAGAGCTGTGTGCAGCCTCAAGTGATGCAGGGTATTAGCCTGGTGACTGATGAGGCCCCGGAAAAGGTTTCCCAAAGAAGTGAAATCAGAAATAATTAATAGCTGTGCCCAGAGCCAGCTCTGCATTGCAGCACGAGTTCTCCCAAGCTTAAGGAAGTACGTGCTTGGCTGTCTTCCGCGGGTTTCTAAGGAAGCCTAGCGCTGAAGCTGTTCGGTTTAGGGTTTGATGATGCTCCCCGTGCCTGCGGGATGGCACTGCCGGTGGCAATGCAGTGCCGGTGCCGGCCGGAGTGCAGCTGGGGTGCGGCTCCTTGCAGAGCCAGCACGGGGCTCCTGCAAACCTCCCAGTTCCACGGGGGGTTTGTGCCTGCAGAGCTCTGACACCAACCTGTGTTTGCTCTGAGCAGCGCTTGGAAATGCATTAAAACAGAGCAGTGAAGGAAATTGTCTGAGGGCAGCTTAGGAGGAACCGAAGTCCTGCTGCAGCTGATGAATATGCAGGTGGTTGGAAAGGTTAATTAACAGCAGTTCTCTCTTTATTGCAGTTGAGCCGTTTCGTACATCATCTGGCTGGATTTAGCAGAACACATTCCATTATTTTGGGCAATAAACCATCATTATGTTGTAGTCTCTGCATAGTTGTAGTAACGATCATTGGGCCAGAAGCGTGAAACACAGGAAGGAACATTTCATCCTTTTTAAATCAACTTCAATATGCAAACTTAATGATACAAAAGCAGAAGGCTTGAGAGGAAGCAGCCTCCTTCTGGAAGAGGTGTTTGAGATGGACAAGGATAATTTAGAGATAGGGAACTGTAATTAAAGGTTATAAATGAACGCTTGGTTTTATAACACTATATATTATAATCTTAACTCTTAATGTAATGACTTAACCCTGAACGATTTGCCAATGATTTCAAGAGATTTAGATTTTTTCTGGATGGTTTCAATTAGGCGATAATTCACCGCCTATTACGTAACCATCTTAGTGCTTTCTATTTTCCAATGTAATTTTTAAATGTGTGTGCACTTTCTGTGATATAGCTCTGTGATTGAAGGACAGATTATTTGTGGTGGAAAATAATGTCACGCAAAAGTATCTTGAGGTCCAGAATGTTCTTTACTGTAATTCCTGTGTTCTGTGACCCCTCCTGTTCAAATCACCCTGTTGTTGGCACAAGGAGAACCTTGCCCTTCTGACACTATTTATAAATTTAATCCCCATCCAAAAATAATGATTAAAATAAATAGAGAGGCAGAAAGCTCTGGAAAATCACAAATGGAATTGGAGAGAAATTTGCAGAGGCAGAGGGATAAAATTGAAGGTGGTTTTTCCCAACACCTGGAACTCCTAGAGATGCCCGTATGCCTTTTGCAGAACAAGATGCTTCCTTGCAAAGCACCTAGTGCACTTCTAGCCCATCTGAACATAAGTTCTAAATATTCTTCTCTGGTTTTGCTTTTGACAGTGATTTGCAGCAGTTGAGATTCTTCCAATCAATGATCCTTTCAGTTCTGGAGGGACTATCTGCAATGTGTTTTGCTGCCTATTTTATCCTGTAATCTCCCATTACTTCTTAATATATGGAACTAAAAGTAACGTTTTGAGATTACTACTACAGAAGCTTGGTGGAACTTTAATCCCCTCAGAGTTTGTGGAGGTGGGAGAGCCCTGTTGTCAGTAAAAACAGGGTCAGAGAATGAACAGAAGTCTTCTCTTTCCACGTGCTGCTTCAGGGCATCAGTGTCTTTATCTTGGATACTTGTGAAAGTGTTAAAAAATTAAAAATAGGTGCTTTCCTGCTGTGCAAAGACAGTGCAGCATCAGGTGGTGGTTGCTGATTAGGCAAGAAAGAGTCAAAGCTTTGCCATGTAGGAATTGTCACACATTGGAGCAGACTGCCCAGGGCACTGGTGGAGTCACCATGCCAGGAGGGATTTGAAAGATGTGTGCATGTGGCACTTGGGAACGTGGGTTAGTGGTGGCTTGGCTGTGCTGGGGGAACACTTGGATCTTGTCCATCCTAAATGATTCCATAATTCTGTGGCTGATCAATGAGGCTGTGGGTTGTAGAGAATCTGGCTGACAGAACTGCCACGGGGTTTATTTTCTTTGATTTTCGTCCTTGACATTCCTTTAGTGCTGGAGGCATTTGGAGCAGTGAGTGAGAGAGGACCTCCTGGCCCAGGATAAGCTGATCCTACTGTGATCCAAAGGCAAAGATCAGGCTCACTTCAGTGGGTGCTAGAGCAGCCTCATGGAGAATGGATAAGAATAGACAAATATTCATTTAATCAGACAGCTGCTTCCCCTGTGGTGTTGATATCTCCCCATAAATGAGTCATCTCTGCAGTAATAAAGAATTTCATTTGTCACTGTGAATGCAGCAGGACTTTTGGAACTCTCACACAGGACCTGAGGTCTTGCCCTTCAATATCCATTTGGCCTGGGAGCTGGTAGCCTCTTCAAGTATTTTATTACACAAAATTCCTTTATTTTAGAGTATCATTGCTTAATAGTTGTGCTTGTACTTGGGGGTTTGGCTATGGTTTAGCTTACAAATACCCTTTTTTTCTTCTCTGTTATTTTTACTCACTCTGCATGTAAATTGCAAATTCAAATGGGAATTGTAGACAACCTGATGAAGTCCTGACATGTGGGGCTTTGTCAGTGGCTGTCTTCATGACCTCAGGCTGAAATATTTGCATGTACTCTTTCATTTCTTCCCGTGTTGAATTGCATTATCGTGTGACTGATTTATAGGCATTTGTATCTCAAATACAGAACATACTTTGCTGCGGTTCTGAAAGATGATCTGGATTGAGTTCTGAAGCTACAAGTCTTGTAGGAAAGAATAAGTTTAGTGATGCATACCACAAAATTGGGAGTTGTTTCCAATGAGATGGACATCTTGTTTCCTTTTTCCTGTTTTTTCAAGTTATTTATTTCCTGTAATACAGATTAAGGAGCAGTTTAGCAATTTTTTTCTGTTAATGAGCACTTAAATAAGGAAGTCCATGGGACTTCCCAGCTCAGGCTGGTTGTAGGAGGAAGTGCTACTCTCAGAAAGGAAGGGTAACAGAAGGCAGGTCCAGATAAATTGAAATCTATTTCTGACCTTGCCTATTGCCTAATAGGAAATATATGAATTTTCCATTCCATGTAGTTGAAATTTTATGTATTTCTGTCCCAGTTGGTGCTGGGGAGATGCTGTCAGAGAGGAAAGATGGAAATCCAGTATTGAGAGAAGGTGTCGGAGAAGGGACTGGTTTGTGGAGATTGTGACCTATTTTCTATCTTGTCACTGCTTTGGGGCCAAATTTTGGTGTTGGGCCATGAAGGCCAAATAAATGAGCTGTAACAGTGACAGAGCCAGGCTGGCAAGAAGTAATGCTGGTGGGGAAAAGGTGCTCCCAGCTGGAAGAGGGCTGCATGTCGTGAGGGATGTAATTCCCTGTTGCTTGTTTGAGTTCTTGGGACTTTGCTAAGGGTGGGGTGGGGAGTGGTCATAGCCAGGGGTTCCTGGGATGCTGTAGGGTGTAGAGGAGAATTCATTAGCATCATGCTTTTGGTAATGATCAAATGTTACAGTTATAACGTAGCATAAAATTTCAAATGAATGCTATATAGCTATACATAATTCATTTGCTATATGCTACATAGCTATATAGCTATAATGAATCCTTTTCTTGCCATGAAAAAAAATTTGAAAGAATACAACAGGCTTTATGCAAGATTATTTAGTAAATTTTTCTTTTCCTTGCTGGCAGTAAATCTGTGGGTTTATGTATGTTTGGGATTTTTGCTGGTTTGTATATTTTAACTGAGGTCCTTTAATGGACCTTACTAGCGCCTCATTTTGGTTCTTATGTAATTATGCTTTTCTTAAAATTGCATTACTGGGTTTTGAGAGGAACCAGGTTTTTGTGTGGATCTGTTCATGCTGCATGTTCCTTTCCATGGCTTATGGCTTCCAGGCAAGCCAGATGTGTATTGTTCATTAGCTATCTGTGTCTTCAGAGATAGCAGACAGAGAAGGGGCTAAGTCCTGTTTGCAGTACGGTTTAAATTTGGGCTTGTGTTGCGTCCTGAAGGCAGTTTTTGTGTAAATCCCATCTGCTGGGTGCTACTGAGAACTGCAATAAGCTGTGAAGCTCCTCCTCTTTGAGTTCAGAAGTTTGTAGGGTTTTTTGTTTTGTTTTTTTTTGTTGTTTGTTTGTTTGTTTGGGGTTTTTTTGTGAAAGGTGTTGTCCTGTTCCATGCTCCCCTGAATTTTCTAATGTCTTCTCTTCAAAACTAATGTTTATTTGATTCTCTCTTTCTTATGTGTTTATTTCTCTTAAGAATGCAAAGTTCTTAAAACCTTGGTTATTTTGCCTTATGTTTAACAGCCACAGGATGTGCACCATTAATGTGCATCTCAAAATGTCACGAGTTAGGAATGGCAACTGAAGTAAGTTTTACAAGATTCTTAGGATTTCTCCGGAAATAAACTTCTCAGTTTTGTCATTGTGCCTTCCTTGGCTCTCTTTAATTTATAGACACTGCTGATTTTAACAATCCTGAGAGATTACAGTGCCCAAGCACTTCCTTTGTCAGTTGGTCATCACCTCCCAATTTCTAATTCATACATTATTCAGAATTACAGCAGAATTTGATGCAGACTTGGTTACAGATGATGTGCTTTTCCCAATGACTTTTGCTGTTTCTATTAACTATATGGAGGTGATCTGTTTTTTTCCTGGGGTGACAGGCCTTAAGTAGCTGCTGAATGATGTGGAGGTGTGTTTTCAATCACAAGATCTCAAATTGGCTATTTAGAACTGCGTGCATGGCTGCGATAATGAAGTTTAGTCACTTACTCAGCAGACTTATTTGTTTTTCACGCTATTCTGGCCCTCATCTGGATGATTTATGTAACTATAAGGCACAAATTGCTTGCTTACAGAAACAAAAATTCTTGACTGTACTCTGTTAGAACCCTTTTGATCATAGGGAATTGCTTTTGGAAGATTGTCATCTTTTCTTTATTGTCTGCTGCAACTCCGTCAGTGCGGGGAAAGGCAAAATATTAAACAGGAGTGATCCAAACCCAAGCTTTCAAGTACTGTTTGTTGACATGTGATGAATAGAGCACATAATTTTTCCTTTCATGACTCACTCCTTCTTTAAAAATTGGGAAGATAAACGCTTTGGAGCTTGCTCCAAAGGGGATGTGTGTTCATCTGCACCAGAGCCTTGTTAAAAGCAGAGACTCGGAGTCAGTAGCACTGGATTCTCTTTTGTTTTTCCAAGGAGCTGTCAGTGTGAATAGTTGAGCATGTAAAACATGGCTATAATATTGAAGAATAGAAACATTGCAGTTCTGTGGCTGGAGCTCAGCTAAATGGGGGTGCACTTGGTATGGCCAGGTTGTTTTAAGCATTGATACAGGTATATTCAGTGTGTGTGCACTTGTACCTAGGTCAGTGTGCATGAACTCATGTTGGTGTGGGAATTGTGGGCGTTAGGGTTAGTTTATTTTCAGTGCCACTCATATTCTCTTTATGTTTCTAGTTTAACCATCAAGAGCAAATCATTAAAGTGAATAGCTTAATATTCAAGATATAAAGATTTTCTAATGACAATTAAGAGTTACTCTTGTTTCCAACAGATGTGTTTAATGGGACCCCAAGATGACAGACAGGCACAAGGTGCAAAATAAAATAGAAACCAAGTAGATGAACTCTGGGGTTTCACTTAAGAACCTGTGATGAATCACTTTGTATCATTTACCATCAATGGTGCATTATTACAGCAGCCATTAGTACAAAGGGAGAGGAAAAGCTAAAATCAGGGGCACAATGCTAAGCAAAAGTATGCAATACCTTGAGGATTCCTGAGAATATGCTCCTAAGCAAAGGCAAAATTATGCATTTAACATAGTAACTTCATTCCTCATTGAATTAATTATATTAAACTACAGTAAAGCAAAAGATGCAACATGTGGCCAACTTTATACGTTGTATTCCTGTGTATATGAGGCAAACTGTCTTTTATATGGTATATATGAAATATATAGTCCCCCCCACAAACTGATTTTATATCAAAATAGGCAATATTTGGTTTTGAAAATAGTGGCAAATTCATAAGAAATTCAACAGAAGTGAGAACTTCAGAAGCCTCTGCATTTCAGCAACAAGACCTTAGGAGACTTGGGTTTTTGGAATCAGCAGTGAGATCCTGCTAATGTATTCAGAAGGGAAAACTGGATGATTTTCTTGGAGAAGAGAATTGAAGCCTTACTTGATATTCCAAATTCAGAATGTGATAGCTTCACAATATATTCTACAAGATGGTTTAAGGCAGAATTAGTATCCGGGCTGTGGTAAGGAAGAAAAATCAGAGCTAATAAAGAGCCAGAGATTTAGGTTAGATTGAGACTGATACAAATAGGCACCAATTAGAGCTTAGTGCCACAGGAGGGTATAAAAACCATGAAGTTCTGAAAAAATGCCTTAGTTCTGTTGAAATGGGAAAAAAAAAAAAAAAAAGGCAGCTATTTTGCGCATGAGAAGTGATAATTTACTTTATAACTGTGTTGGCATGAGTGGGCCAGAACTGCATCTTAATCCTTTACCCTCAGGGTATTATTGAATATATCTCCTTGCATTGATTTTTGGTTTTGTGATTAGTCAACAATCCCTGTAATATTTCCTTTGTGTTTCTCACTGCTTCCTATTAACACATGCTTTCCATTGCCCATGAGGTGGAACCAAGGCTGAGAGAGAAAAGAAATATCAACTGCAATTTTTATGAGAAAAATAGGTGATACACAAACTGCTGTTCCTGTGAGGGCATCTCTATGAAATCTGGGGTTGTTTTCACCTTCTTTTGCCGCACCTGTCATCCAAAAGCTCTTGTATCTGCAAAGTAAGGATGTGTTTTATCTGTGGAATGCTGGAGGCTCAGGTGCTTTTTTTGTATATATTTTCTACTTTCCTATCCACAAAAGAATTTTTTCAGGATCTGTAGGAACCAGTGCCAGCAGGATTTGTAGCTGCAGTGATTAAACCTCAGGTTGTCTCTTTCCTTTTTTTTCATAGTGGCTAAAATATATATGGTGCCACTTGGATTAAGAGCTGTCCAGAGAGGATCATTAGGCTTAATGTGTCAAATGATTCACCATCAAAAGCAGAGCAATTCCTCTTTAAAATGGCTCAGAATAGGTTTTTGCAGTTGATTGGACTCAAAATATTTAAGCTGAAGGGGATTTTTTTGCTAGTTTATCTGGAGCAGACAATGCCCCCTTTGTAAAGGCTGCTTAGGCTTTGGGAATTGCTTATTGTGGTCTCTGTGACCAGAGGAAGAGAAGGCTGAATTTTTGGGAAATAGTGATCTCATCAGTGTCATTGTTGTAAAGCATAAAGGGGGACATAAATGATACAAAGTCATGACTCATCAGAGTTTATAGTCTACATGAGCTCAAGATCTGACACAAAATAATTGCTTGAAGCAAGTGAGCTGAGTTGTACTTGACCTTCCCATAGAAAAATCCCCAGGAGCGAAAAACTTTGCATTTTGGAAAAATTTCAAAGTTTGGGGGGTCTCCTAGAAGTGTATAGGTCCCAGTGCTGTCTGTTTTATATCTCTGTTTTTTTAATTACTATGTTTAACCATAAAAGTGTCATGGGAAATGGCTCTTTGGGGAGAGATTTAACAATAATAGAAGTGGGGTTTTATGTTGCTAACAATTGTTATTTATCTTGATACTTGGAACTCTTTTTCTCTTTGCTTTTCCCTTTTTTAATTTTTATTTTTCTTTTTTTTCTCCTCCCCGCCCCGGCCTGCACTAAATGCTATTGCAGTGCCTCCTGAATTGTTATTTTGGTTATGCTAATTGAAACATCTACTGACAAACTAAGCTTTAATAGTAATGGCAAAAAAAAAAAGGATAAAGAAATATTTTTTCCTGGCAGCAGAACAGTTTTGCTTCTGTTGCTGCCTACCTGGGTGTGTGTGACTGTCCTTAGTCCTGTTTCATCTTACACTACTCAAGCTTTGCCATTCTTGGACTGTGGAATGGTATCCCATCAAATGAAGTCTCCCTCTGGAGCTGAGCTTGCAGCTTGCATTTCACTGCTTCTCACTTGTTAGTCTTTGAGGTCCTTGTTGGAATTTTGCCACTCAGTGCAAACCAGTGGGTTTGTACCACACTGCTTTCTTTCATGGCCAGTAGTAACAAACTGGGAGTGCCTAGCCATTGCAACATTTACTGTGAGAATCTTGGGGAAAGTTGCAATTCTCAGAAGTTTCCCGAGGGCTTTATTGGTTTGTGTTGTGTTGGAGTCCTGGACATGCCTTTGGTCGCCCTGGAAGGTCAGGGACCTGAGCAAAAGAGTTTGATATCTGTACAGGGGGGTCTGGGATCGGTACAGGGGAGTCTGGGATCGGTACAGGGGTGTTGGAGACCCTGGCACAGAGCCCAGGAAGACACTGGCTTTGATTTCAGTCCATGGGAAAAGCTTCCAACCCTGAGAGAGGAATTGCAAGTCACAAAGATGTGGAAGAGAGTAGTGTAGTTTATCACAGGGTGGAAAATTTTGTCGGTTTGTGTTTTTAGACTGAAGGTGAGTGGGGACAAGATGGAGGATTCTGAGTGGTGCCCTGAGTTCTTCTTCTTTGTCTCCATCTTCTGTGGAGTGATGGTGGCACAAAGTAGTTCAAGGAGATTGGGTCAGAGTACAGATGACCTGTTTAGTGTAGATGGTAGATATTGGTGTGTAATTGTAAATAATAAATACGTGATAATTGGTATAGGAGGTGACGAGCCTCCATCGGAGGAGGAGTCGCTTGCTGCCCGTGCTTCTGCAGAGACCTTGGCAGGGCACAGAGCAAATGGAAAGATAAGAAATAATAAACAGAGCAAGAAACCTTGAAAAACAAGAATGTGAAGACTCTGCTTTGTTCTTGTGTCTGGCTCAGGGCCTTTCAGAGGGCAAGAGATTCTCAGCCACCCGAATCTGGGGAAATAATAAAACCCGAGAGTGTTGCCCTAAGTGTGACAATCATAAGTGCTGCAGGCTTAGAAACACTCAGGGAAGAAACCAGAATATTTCCCCCATTTGGGGGAAAAGAGGGACCCTGCCTTAGTTATCTATCAGTTCTTTAATACATGGGATAGATACTCTGCTTTCCTTCCACAGGCACTTTAAATTTTGTTTCTGAAGGTTTCCTGGGTAAGGAAGAAATTGAGATTTGGAGGTAGTGATGTGAGAAGGTCTGTTGGGCTGCTGAAGAGGACTGAAGTGCTTTGGTGTGAGCTCTGTGCCTGCAAACTGTGCCTCTGGGTTTGGTTTCTTTGCTGCTGCTGGCTGGATTTGCAGGCCTAAGACAGCAAAGAGCATGGGAATGCAGAGATGCAGCAACATGTTCCCCACAAAGGCTTTGAACCCTCCAACATGTGCTTAGTTAGGATATGATGCCCTGAGTCTGGCAGGACACGCACGCGTTGGCCTTCTGAGTAATTTGCCCTGAAGTCTTGGGGCACTTGGACAAACGACAGTGACATTGTTGAAAGGCTCTGGCAGAAATCTTCCCCATTGCTTTCCCTCTGATGGCTACACAGATTGTTGCTTTCCACAAGCAGCATTTCCCAGGAATGCCTGTTACTCAAGTCTGGCCACCCTTTCCCTGGGTGGTGCCTTGTGTTTTCCAGTAAGTTATTTTCATATTAAATAGCTTGCTCTGTCCAGGGATTTGTAGTTCCAGTGTATGTTGGAACCTTGGTTAGATGAACTTTGTTTGAGTCAAGCATTTTGTGGGATTCCTTCTTGCATCCTTTTATTTTGATAAGAACTAAGAAGTTCTGGCAGTGTGTATATGCCTTGCTACTGTCACAGGGTAATGCTTTGGAAGAGCTGAAGGAAATTATTATCAGTTCATTATGGGCAGGTGAGCCTTGCACAAACATTCTGAACACAACAGCTGCCAAGTGCTGGCAAAAATCTCAAAAAGGCAAAAGCAACAATTTAACTATTCTGTTCATGCATCTATCCAGCATGTATCCATCACAGCACCTGAGGTGATCCATTCTGGAGCATTCATCAGCAAGGAAAAATTACAGAGCCCCTTAAAATCTCCTCAGGGTAATTAACAAAGAAGAGAACACTGTGCCCATCAATAACCCTTAATGGGGTCTGGGGGGAGCTCAGTCTCTTGGATCATAACTGGCACTGCTGTGAGGGGGATCAGGGTGGGAATCCATTGGTGCCACAGAGAGCTGCCTGCTGGCATGTGCTGCCATACTGGCAATGGATTGCAACCCCAAAGGGAAAAGAGTTGGCTGGTTGTTGCAGTTCTTTGAGGATCTCTCTGTTTCTGAGGAATTTGGGGCTTAAACTTTCAAATACATGCCCCACTCTGATGGGGTTGGATGTGCATGGTGCTATCTTCTACAGGACTTTGGTGTCTGCAGACACTTTGTCCCTGCTGCCTCTGCTACCCCCAGCTGGTTGTGTTTGAAAACTGCCAATTAATTCTCAACTACTTTTTCTTTTTTGTTTTGTTTGGGTTTTGATGATGTGGTTTGGTTTGGTGTTGGTGTTTATTAATTCTGCACTAAGTCTCTCTGAATAATGGGTAGATTCCAACATGCAATCCTGAACATTGTTTTTATCCTAATGAGTGCAATCATGATAAGTAACTCCAACCTAGAGTGAATGTTCTTATTCTCAGTTTTGGTGGGATTGTTCTTATTTCCCTTGGTCTTCTTGTTTGTTTGTTTTTGTTTTGGGCTCAGTTTTTAATCATAACTATTCTAGCAAAAATATTCACACCAACCCTAAACCAAATTGACAATAAAAATCCCAAACAAGACCAAACATGACATAGACAAGAGCAAAAGTGATCCAGCATCAGATATTGTCTTTTTTGGATACATTTGAGCTCATCTGAAATCATACCCGGGGGACATATCAATCCAAAGCGAGCTCATCACAGTTATTGGCTACATAAACATGAAATACCATGTGAATCACTGAAATTAAATGGTCCTGAAATCTGTGCTCATCCACTTTGTCTTGGTTTGTAAATATCAAGTAGATGTTGAATACTAGACTTGAATGAATCATATTTTTGAGTTAGAAACTCAGAAGGCATTAGCAACATTCTGAAATTCAGTGCTTTATGTAAGCACAGTGAGACCGAGCAGGGCAGGGAAAAAATCAAAACATTGAAAGGCACGCAACTGGGTAACTCAATAAGCCGAGTGTGTAGGGCATTCCAGCCAGTGGGACTCTGTGAGCTGGGCCGGCCGGCTCCGTGCTGGAGAGCCGTCCCCCGGCCCACCCCACGCCATTGACATGCATAGCTGGCCTGGTAGGTGTAAAAATAGCCGGGCAGCGCCTGAATTGGAAATGGTCACCGGCCGCTGCCCGCAGTTGCTGGGGTTTCGGGTTCTCCGGGACACGGGGCGGCTCGGGGAAGGGAGCCCGGGAGCGGTGGCCGGGGAGCGGAGCACAGGCGCGACCCTCCTGCCGGCCGGTCCGCTGCCCTTCGGCGGCGCTGGGCACCCGCTGCGGGGCGAGGGCCGCCCCCCTGCTCGGAGGGAGCAGAAGAACTGATATGGGCAATGCGCCAATTTGCCAGGCGTGTCATTCAGAGAAGGGCTTAAGGACACAAGGGAACATACAGGATTTGGATAAAACTCCTGATTATTATGGATACAACAGTGAAGAAAGTAAAGAGCCTGAAGCTCTGGTAAGTTTTTGGCTGAAGAAAACAGGAATCACAGGGAGCAATTCAGAGCAGGGTTGTGCATGTTGCATTCGCAAAGGATCTCTTTGCTCAGAACCTTGCTGGATAGCTTGCAGCACTGAGGGGTCTGCTAAACATGTCCATGCTGAGGCTTTGCTTTGCTGCCCTGACTGTGATTAAAAAGCAGCTGTCACTGAGCTGTGCAGTGGCTTCAAAGCATTGCCAGCTACCAGAAGGTTGAGGAATGTGAAGAGAGAACCCTGTGGGTGACACAAGCCCTGCAATGAATGGAGGTTATCCTGGTTTGCACAACTGCTAGGAATGATCCTGTATTTATCGTTCTCCAAACTTGAACTCAGTACTTTACTTTTGAGCTGCTGCCTACCCAGTAGATGATATTGTTTTCTGTGTGCAGTTGAGACAGAGCTGCACAGATCCTAATGCAGATGAGGGTTACAGTGAGTGGGACCAGGCACAGGCCAGGGGGTCATGCTTATGGCAGTAATGGCAGCATTTGTGCAGCAAACCAGAAGAGAATCATTAAGATATGAATACTTGTGTAGTGTCTATGGCAAATGAAGTGTTTCTTATCTCTTTTTTTCCTTCATGTCTCATTTTGTTTGAGAAATTCATTAAGTGATTATTTCACTCAAAATTGGCAATGTAAGTATATTGTGTCAAAACTTCTGGCAGAATAGGAAGATCAGTAAACCTTCCGTGTCACTATATCCAAACCTTATGTTCTCTACAATTGATGGGTACTAGAATTGGTCTCAGTTTGAGCTGGTGCTTTGCACGTGCCTCAATTACTACAGTGCAGCCTAGAAGAATAGGTGAGCTGAATTCCAGGGTCCGTAGGGGAAGAGGAGACCCAAGACTCTCCCAGCAGCAGCTCACAAGGAGTTCTGCTTTGCCCTAGAAAACACTTTTGATGCTGTCTTGGCTTTCTGGTAGCACACTTTTTTCGGCTGGGTTTTTCTGACCAGTTTTATGTTTTATTTCACTGACAACACAGCTGGACCTGTTCTTCATAGAATGACAAAATGAGTTGGGTTGGAAGGGACCTTAAAGATCATCTATTCCAAACACTCTGAAATAAAACTTTCTTCAAGCTGAAACATGAAAGTAACCTACTTCTCTGAGCATGCAGACAGGTTTTTTTTTCCTCCTACTGAGCAGTTTTTGGTTGAATTAACAAATAATCTTCAGTGTTTCTGATGGGAAACACGCAGTCAGGGGGAGGGACAGTGGGCTGTGGAGGAGGATGGGCCTGCTTCCTTTGCTGAAGGTGGTTTCACTGGGCATTAGAGGATCTCCCTTAAGCTGTTAGCAAAGGTATGGAAGCCCCTGTGACACAAATAAGCAAAGTGAAACAGCTCTCCCAGCACGTCCAGTCTCTGAGCTGCCCTTCGGCATAAGGTCAGCCCTCAGAGGAGGCAGGAGTGAGCAGCATGTGATCTTGGAGGCTTCTTTTCCTTTTTATTTTTCTGGATACTTTTCATTCAGCCTACGCAGCTTTTCATAGCAGGCAGAGATCAGGCACTTTGATAATGACTTTGATGTGTTCCATCATAAGATCTTGGCTTTGTGTGACCCTGGTAGGGACTGGCCAAGTTTCTTTAGAATGTCTGTCTTGATTCAGGTTTACAGTGCTTGGGAGATTACAAAGGAGAAGTCCTGTATTGCCCTTAGAAGGTTTGCAGTCTCTCATCTTCTTTATGACTCCATACAAAAGTAAAAAGAAAAAAGGATGTCTGTAAGTTAGAAGTGTCAGTAAGGCTTTGTTCTGCAGGGAAAAATTGTATATTTATTTTTTCCCCCAAACAGGAATATGGTATCCAGCACAGTACCCTGCCAGCTATTATAGATTTCCTCTGCCTTTATGTAACTGTAACCATGCTCCCTGTCTTGGCTCATTAAAAAGAGTTGTCACATCAAGCTGAATATGATGACTCCAGGAGCCTTGTAGCAGATACGAGGTTCAGAACAATTCAGCTGATATTCAGCCAACTCAGATGGCAAAATTGCTTTGCTAATCTAATCTTTTCTAAACTAAGAATCAAGTGCAGCCTGCTGCTTCAGGACCAGGTATTTCAGGCTGCCTAGGACAGACTACTCTCTTGAATTTCAGCACAGGATTTTCCTAGACTGCTACTGCAGCATTCATACGAGTTTTTCCTCCCCACTCAAGGCAATGGATTTGGCAAGGTGGACTTTTACATCATTGTTGCTTTCCTGCAGGTGCAGTCAGGTGAAACTGGTTCCTCTCTCTGCTGGCCAGAGCTGAACTGTTTAAGGTCTAGGCCTAGGACTACAAGACTCTTGCTTTACTACTTGAGTGTTCCTTTTACCTCTCTGTACAAGTAAGATCTCTGCAATGAGTCTTGTTGAATTAGAAACTGTGGTAACACCATTTATTTACATCTGTTTTAGCCCATCTCAAAGCAACATGAAATCATTTTTTCTGTTCTATGGAACCAGTCCATTTGAATCAATGGGTGATCGGTTAATGGTGTTTGGGTGGGTAAAGCAGTTTGACTCTTTAGCATGGATGGTATCAGCACATTTCTTTTATTAGGAAATGTCACTTTGGCCATAGGGAATGAAAAATTGAGAGTGATAGAATTATCTGTCAACAGTCTGTCATATACTTCACTTTACAGCCTGGATTTTTGTTAAGCCTGGCTATTATCCCTCTAGATGACATTTGGAATGGCATCCTAACTCTTTCTAGAGGTGTTCTAGCATTCTTACCTCTATTTAGGAACATCATCAGTAATGGAAACTTGCCATGGAAACCATTTAGATGCCTGCCAAGTTCTACAGTTGTTACCAACACCTCAACATCTCAATATATGGTATCCAGAGGATCCTAAATATTTTTTCTTCCTTTAGTATTATTCAGTTCCCCTAGAGGAAATCTTGGTTCCATATCAGTATTTAAGAGAGGTCAGTAAATGTGTGTGTCAGCTAGGAGAACCAAGAGTAATCATGTGGCTCTTCTGAATGTATCCCAAATTCTTACCATTTCAGGAAATGACTAAATGATTCTTTGTCTCAAATTCCAGCACAAGAAATGTTCCCATTAAATAACAGGATTATACACTTCTACTTTATAGAGTAATGAAGATATTTCTAGTTTTTAGGACTAATCAAACTATAAAATCATTCGTTCTTGAAAGTTGGGGGTTTGGTTTGTTGTTTTTCAGGACGGTTTGGGGTGTTTTTTCCTCTTTATTCTTTTTAAATACAGATATTATGTTTCCCAGGTACATTTGAGAGTCTGTATTTTAGACTTATGCCAATGGTAATTCAGACACCCACACATTGTTTGGAAGCTGGGATTTATACCAAAAAGTTTGTTTTGCAGAAGATGAGTGGCCCAGGGGAAGGACAGGGATTACACATGCCTGAAGTTGAGCTAGTACTGACGTGCTGTCCCATATTAGAACCCTGATAACTGATGTTGCTTTATATTGTAAAATCAGTATGGATTAAAATAATTTCTATCCTTTCAAGTGCTGCCTTTGGAACGGGCATGCTGCTGGGGAAAAGACTTTTATTCCATTCTTTTCCATAGAAAACTATGCAGTTTGGCCTCAGTTCTCACAAATCCTTCATTGACACAGTACAATCAGCAGCCAGGCCACTATGGCAAGTTAATGAACAGAGTGGGAGGACTCCTACAGATGTCTGAGGCAGCTAAGGATCATAAAAGGTTTACAGAAGGCATTTGCTTCTTGGCTAAGGAAGAGGTGATTTTACATTAGTTTTCTCTTCCCTTTCTGCTGCTATTCTATTTGCCAATATTGGCCCAAATTCAAGAATAAGGTAAAGTGTGTGTTTAACCCCCTCTTTTATCAAATAACTTAAATCTGTGTAGTTTGAGATCAATTAGACTTAAAGATGTGGTAAAAATTAAGCATAGTTTAAAGTGGTTTGCCAAAATATCCTCTTATTCTTCACTTGGGTAAAAACAAAGCCAAACTAATCAGGCATTTGTGAATTCCAGCAGAGAGAAAAGAGTGGCTGGATGGTATCCTGCAAGCTCTGGAATTCTACGGAGTTGGCAAAAGAGTCAAAGGTGTCAAAAATAACAACCAACATAAAATTAAAGTAATTCCCTATGTATAATTGAGAATTTTCCTATCAATAACAAGAGATGGAATAGCTGAAGCTTGGCATTTCCACTAGAAAAATAAGAAGTGTTCATTAGCATTACTAATTGTTCAGTTGTGTCTGTTTGAAGCCATCTTGGAGCAGGAACTGGTGTTCTGGTAAAGCTGTTACCTGGGCAGTTTCCTCTTCCTTATGTTCCTCCAAGATATGTTTGTTGGGATAATGTAGTGGCAATAAAAAATTTGGTAGTTTTTAAATGCAGCTGAGAACAGTCTCATAAAAAGATATGAAACTACCACAGAACTGTTTTGTGCAAGTATTGAAATCACCGGAAGTTAATGAAAATATGTTGGACTTGTGATGCATTTTTTATTTATAACGTGCATAAATCATAAATCACTTAACCTAGTTTATTTTATGAGCTTGTTTTTTTGCCACAGTTCTTTCCATCTCCAGTCATACCAATGAAATTAATTTCTTGAGGACGCTCTAAATCTTGAGTCGTGCTGCACGCTGTTTCTCCTTTGGGTTGCAGCCTCTTTGTCTGACACAAGAAAGCTTTTATCAGTATATATAATAAATGCAAACATTACCCTTCCCACCTGTTCTGGCAATGCATGATTTGGGCTCCTACACATCCCTTAGCAGAGCTAATGAGAGAATATTCCTTCTGAGGAATGCAGCATATACTGAAAGGAATCTGGTCAATGCTATCCCAGGTTTCTGGGTCAGGGAATAATTTTCTGTGTTCAAAAATGTTTTGATTTGAAATCAAGGATTGTTTGAATCCTGGGTCATATGCAGTGTGTAGCACAAAAGCTTTCTCTCTTCATGTACCTATTTCACCACTTTGTTATTACAAAATATTTTTTGCTGTAAAGTATTTGCTGAAAATATCAACAGTCTTTATGGCCACGTCCACAATGTTTGCAACAGCGTGGTGAGGGCAACTCCAGCCACAACTCCAGCTCAGTGCCAGAAAAAGTGGTGCCAGCTTTTCCATATCCTTCATGATGTTCTGTGATTAATTGGCCTAAGTACTCAAAGCACCTTAAATTATTCAGGTTCATAATACATCCTTTAAAGAATATTTTAATTTTTTTTTGATTTATAATCATCAGTATCAACCTAGGGAGACAGACCTTTGACATTTAAAAATAATTAATTACTAAATGCTATTTGCTTCATCTTGGCAGAGAATATTTAACTTGCTAGCGAGCTCTTACCCCTAAAAGCTTATCTTCATCTTCACATCTCACAAATCCTGGGAGTCTTCTTGTCTTAACAAATATTAGTTCATTGTAAGGTCAGTTGTGTCTTTTTCCTGGATAAGAACTTGCTCTAGATTACGAGAACATGATGTTTGTGTGGTGAAAGCTGCTATTTTAGAGTTGTGGGCTTTTCAATTCAACTATTCATGAACATATTCCATACAACCAAAGGTATACAGCAGGATGAATCTGATCTGAAATGCCTGTACACGGTTGAATGGGAAAAGCTGAGTGCTAAAAACTCTTGTTTTGATATTGAAATAAGAAAATTGGGCTCATTGTTCATGTAGGAACTTAGAATTTAGAAATTTCTTTAGGATCCATGATTTAATCTGTCTTCCTTCATCACTCCCAGTAAATGAATGAGATGAAAACATACAGTTTTTAGGCAAAGGAAGTGGCTTTGAAAGCAAAGCACTGTAGTATTTCTTCTCTTTCAGAAGATGAATGTTATTTCATTAAGGGCTGGGAAAATATGTGTCCATTATAGCTGTTATTATCTCATTTAAGTCATTTATCAGTGTTAGATTACTGGGCCTGTGCCACTGCAAGTGGAATATATAGCTGTCATTATGGCATGTATATCAGAACTAGAGGCTCAGACTCTCCTCTGGGGGTTTAATTAAAAGCAAAAAATATAAAAAACCTTTCCCTCTCTGCAGTCACTGCTCCGTCTTCTGGAGTGATGCCCTTTGGAGATCAGCAGCACTTTCAGCACAATAAAAAAAAAAAAAAATCAGTGTACAGTAGATAAAATGTGAGCCACTGATAAACTTGCTGGCAGGTTTTACAGAAAATATTCCACAAGGAAAAGCATTATATTTCAATTCCTATCTTTTCCATCTGAATGCTGGTATGGAAGAAGATTCCTTAATGGGAAAAAATCCGTATGTGATGAGTGAGTTGGGTAATGGTAACACCTGGTCTGTGCCGCTTTTAGAGTTGCACCCAATTAAATGATGGCTGGTTGGAACAGATGGTTCCTGAAATCAGAGAATAACCAAGCCAACTGGGACAAAATTTACTGGTTGTCTCAAG
The DNA here is from genome assembly GCA_017589585.1 of Phylloscopus whistleri. Lineage (NCBI taxonomy): Eukaryota > Metazoa > Chordata > Aves > Passeriformes > Phylloscopidae > Phylloscopus > Phylloscopus whistleri. Next base: position 2,192,098 of record JADMLD010000092.1, read on the forward strand.
GGTAAGAGCTTAAAGTGATACTTTAGAAAGTAGGGAATTAAAAAAAAAATAATGTCATATGTTTGCATACCTGTTATTTTTTCCCCTTGCATCTTTAAGTACTGAATAACATCTAGAAACCATGAAAATTTGAGTTTAAAAGGCGTAACTTTCCTTCTGCCATGAGCTGAATTCTCAACTCCAGGCATTCCCTGAATATATTAACATGATGAGCCACCAGTTAATTAGGAGCTTCTTAATGAAGAAAAGTTCACAAGTCATCAGCATTTTGCTAATTATAGAAACAGCTGTTGGACAAACAGTGCCTCACAACTCTGGAGTTTGTAAATGGCATCAACACTGTCACCTACCCCTGCCATACTGACTGCTTGTGGCTTAATGCTGGCTTTACCTGCAGTGATAACACAGGATTCACTTTAACATCAAAGGTTTTTTAGCTGATAACAATTTGAGGTTGATTTATGTAAAGCAGGTTTTTCTCATGTCTGATCAGAGACAGTATCTTCAAAAATTATAGCTCAATAAATTTTTCTCCATAAGATCGAAGCAGTGTATCCCCAAGTCCATGCTTGAAAAATAAGTCTGAAAGGGTTGTTACCTCTCAGATAAACATTGTAATACACGAACAAACCAAATAGGTTAAATTAAGATGCAAGCATAGTGTTTGGATATTAGACTTGAGTTTTGAATTCGCTTTTTATCAGCATTCCATTAACAAACTGTATTTAGTAGGTGAGAAATGTTCAGGGCTCCATAGTGCTGAACTCTGTTCTCTCACAGAGTTATTTCTGATTTTGGACAGACTGGGGTCGTTCAACTTACTTGGAGGGGAAAAAACTCAAATCCAACCTGCAGGAATAGGTTTTCTACAGACAAAATTTAAAACAAATATTTGAATGGTTTGGATAATGTTATGATGAAAGCTATCCTTTGAAAACTGGAACCTTCTACTCCCCCAGTCTTTCCTTCTTATGCATTCTTATGCTAGTTTTCACTAGCAAATTTGAATATTTGGAGACATTTTTATGGGTTTGTTACAGCATATGATTTCAAGATTTATTTTTGCACTTCTCTCTAAAATGTCTTCAAGAAACAGGTGTGTGCTGTGTGCAATAAGTGATGTAGTACATAATGGAATAGGAAGGGCAGCTGAAGTGGGGACAGAGGAACCAGAAGGGAAGCTCTGACTATTTGATTAAAATGCTAATTTCCATATATGATTTATTTACTGAGGTTCCCTGAAATATATGTTTCAAATTCAGGTTAAATTGCAGCAATATAATTAGCAAGAAAGAGGGAGAATCCACTGTCATGTATTCATATAATCACTTGATAATTTCTTGTATTTCCTTATGCAATTCTGACAGCTAGGGAGTTACAAAGTAATGTTTGTACTCGTGCTGTAAGTGTACTTAAGCTTATATTGGTGTTTTTCACATTGTAGTTTATTTGTTCCTAGTGGTCTGAAAAGCCTTATTTATAGCTGGAATTACCTATCCTCAGTCAAAAGTTTGTAAGAAATTTAAAAGATAGGAGATCTTTAGAAGGTACAATAACACCAAATATTCTTAAAAGGTCATAGGTTTAGGAATGAACCTTCAATGTCGTCCAGTTCCACCCCTTGCCACAGGCAGGGACACCTTCAATAAACCAGGATGCTCCGAGCTCCGTCCAACCTGGCTTTGAGCATTTCCAGGGATGGGGCAGCCACATCTTCTCTGGGCAATCTGTGCCAGGGCCTCCCCACCCTCACAGGGAAGAATTTCTTCTGTTATCTAATATAAATTTACCTTTGTATCTATATCATGTACTAGAATTGCATTGCAAATATATATATATATATTTTTAAAAGTGAGTGAGGACTTGTGGTGCTCTGTCACTGTATATGTATTGAGAGCAGTGCATTAGAAAAAGCTGGTTAAATCCACAGATGGTGAATTCATCCCATACTATAAAATACCAGCTCAGTATTTTCTAATCCCTCATGCCATATTCTTATATCGTGTTTATGATGTATTGGTTTGATTGCCTGACCTTAGTGCCTGCATGTACACAACATGAGCCTTAATTCTGCCTGACCAAGCTGAGGGTGGTGGGCAGAGCTGCCAGCTGAGACTTTGCACATTAACATGTCAGCTTTAGGGCTTCCCAAATTACAGGGCTCTCATGTTCTGGTGCTCACATAGTGAACTCTTCTCCTGTAAACCTTTCCTTTCCTCACTGGTAGAGCATTTGCTTTTGAGCATGATCTGCTTACTTTGTGTAAAACTCCTAAGAAAACCCCTCAGGGGTGTGTGCTTGGGAAGAGGAGATGTGATAAATACCATATGGTGCACGGGACTCGGGGTCTGTGTTTTTGTCTTCTTCCTTGTGAAGGCAGTGCCTTCAAATGGCAGTTTGTTGGCAGGTTGTCTTCACCCATCACCAAACTGTAAAGGCCAATGTGGTGGTTTCTCTCACTGAGAAACACTGAGGGGCTTCGAGGGACTATGAAGGGGATGTGAGGGGCTCCGAGGGCCGTGAGGGGCTCTGGGGGACTCTGAGAACTGTGAGGGGCTGTGAGGGGTTTTTCAGGGGCTCTAAAGTGCCCTGATGGATTCTGAGGGGCCGTGAAGGGCCTTGAGGGGCCGTGAGGGGCTCTGAGGGCTGTGAGGGGCTCTGGGGGACTCTGAGAACTGTGAGGGGCTTTGAGGGGTTTTTCAGGGGCTCTAAAGTGCCCTGATGGGCTCTGAGGGGCCGTGAGGGGCTCTGAGGGGCCGTGAGGAGCTCTGAGGGGCCATGAGGAGCTGTGAGGGGCTCTGAGGGACGCTGAGGGGCTCTGGGGAACTCTGAGAACTGTGAGGGGCTATGAGGGGCTTTTCAGGGGCTCTGAAGTGCCGTGATGGGTTCTGAGGGGCCATGAGGGGCTCTGAGGGGCCATGAGGAGCTCTGAGGGGCTCCGGGGGACTCTGAGAACTGTGAGGGGCTGTGAGGGGCTTTTCAGGGGCTCTGAAGTGCCCTGATGGGTTCTGACGGGCTGTGAGGGGCTCTGAGGGGCCGTGAGGAATTCTGAGGGGCTCCGAGGGACTCTGAGAACTGTGAGGGGCTTTGAGGGGCTTTTCAGGGGCTCTAAAGGGCCCTGATGGGTTCTGAGGGGTTGTGAGGGGCTTTGAGGGTCCGTGAGGAGCTGTGAGGGGCTCTGAGGGACGCTGAGGGGCTCTGGTGACTCTGAGAACTGTGAGGGGCTGTGAGGGGCTTTTGAGGGGTTCTGAAGTGCCGTGATGGGTTGTGAGGGGCTCTGAGGGGCCGTGAGGGGCTGTGAGGGATGCTGAGGGGTTGTGAGGGGTTTTTCAGGGTCTCTGAAGTGCCCTGATGGGTACTGAGGGGTTGTGAGGGGCTGTGAGGAGCTGTGCGGGGCTCTGAGGGACACTGAGGAGCTGTGGGGGACTCTGAGATCTGTGAGGGGCTGTGAGGGGTTTTTCAGGGGCTCTGAAGTGCCCTGATGGGTTCTGAGGGGCCATGAGGGGCTCTGAGGGGCTCCAGGGGACTCTGAGAACTGTGAGGGACCGTGAGGGGCTTTTCAGGGGCTCTAAAGTGCCCTGATGGGTTCTGAGGGGTTGTGAGGGGCTCTGAGGGGCTCTGGGGGTCTCTGAGAACTGTGAGGGACCATGAGGGGCTTTTCAGGGGCTCTAAAGTGCCGTGATGGGCTGTGAGGGGCTCTGAGGGGCTGTGAGGGACTATGAAGGGCTCTGAGGGGCTCTGAGGGGTTGTGAGGGCATCTGAGGGGCTTTTGAGGGACTGTGAGGGGCTCTAAAGGCCCCTCTGAGGACTGTGAAGGGTTCTGAGGGCTTGTGAGGGACTATGAAGGGCTCTGAGGGGTTGCGAGGGGCTCTGAGGGGCTTTTGAGGGACTGTGAAGGGCTCTAAAGGCCACTGTGATGGGCTCTGAGGATCTGTGGGGGGCTGTGAGGGGTTCTGAGGGGCAGTGAGGGACTGTGAAGGGCTTGTGAGGGGCTCTGAGGGATTGTGAGGGGCTTTTGAGGAACTGTGAGGGGCTCTAAGGGCCTCTCTGAGGACTGTGAGGGGCTCTGAGGGGCCATGAGGGGCTCTGAGGGTCTCTGAGGGCCATGAGGGGCTGCAAAGGGGTTCTGGGGGCCGTGACGGACCCTGAGGGGCTGTGAGGAGCTCTGAAGACTGTGGAGACTTTGCTGTATAACAAAATATTTCAAGAGATTACGGAATCCATTGGAAAAGCTGATGGATCCAAATTCATTTTCTTCTGATACGGTAAGACTACAGGAAAGTGCTGCTGTTGTTTACTGAGGGGATTTTGTCAAAATGCATTCGAATTTGAAGTGGGATCAAGTGAATAAATGTCTGAGACAGTAGTGCTGACAAAAATGCTTTTAAAAAACATTAAAGGAATGGGGCAAAGGACAAACTAGTGACAACCCACTGAAAAATTAGATTTGGCCAACTGGGAAAGAAAATAGATCTGAGTACTCCAAACTTCTAAGTCTTCTAAGCCTTGTAACATGGTGCTGAATATTTTAAATATTTTGTGGAATCAGCCTCTGGTATTTGTATGGGAATTTATATGCTAAGCATATGGATTGCTGAATTACTCTTTATGTAGACAAGAAGTTAATATTCTGCATTCTGATCAATATTCTGGTGTATGGAAAGTGTTTTGAAGTGACTTGAAATGATGTACACTGCAATAATTTGATTTTGAGGTAATAAAATTATGAATCAAGGAAATGAGAATCTGCTTGAAAAGCACTGCTTGTGTCTTCTTAGCCAGAAACAAATGGTATAGAGTTGTGTGGGCTTAGCTACAATCTGAGCTTCAATCCAGCAATAATGCAGATGTCTGCATTTTTAGCTTTTTGTGTTATTCTATGTGAAAGAAAAACAAGCAATGGTTGATTCATCCCTAAGAACCCAAAGTTGTAGGTGGTAATTTGTTGCATCATTCTTTCTTAACCTTTTCAAAGTATGAAGGTGATAATTGTAGTTTTGCAATAGTAAATTATTGTTATAGTAGTAAAGCATGAAAAAGTGGGGGGAAAGAAGGTAAAATGTGTGCATTATTGAGGGCAATGATGCTTTTCCCAACCAGAGTATCCAGGTTTACCCCTCATGCACTCAGGTATTTGTTCTTGGTTAATGTTTTTACCAAGATACTTGATTTTTTTTTTTTCAAGGATATTTAAACATTAAAACATAGTTTGGTGTCTTTATGAGCACATCCTCATCGCAGGAAAGGGCTCAGTGTTAACAACTATCCTTTATTCTTCAAAGGCAACTTTCAGATTCCTTTTGAAACCTGCACTGGCATCAACCCTCATCCAAATGCTCCCCTGACTGAGGCCTGCAGCTATCCAAAAGTTCTCTCACTATAAATTCCTGTGTTACCTTCCTTTCCCCCCTGCTGCATGTTTAGAAAGATGGTCTGTTTTCCTAACAGTAAAAGATGTGGAAAATGTGCTGAAATTTTCTGAAAGGAATTTAAAAGAGAATATTTTTGTCTTGGCACGTAGCACGGTTGCAAGGAGGCTCATTCTGATGACATCCATCTGTTGCCGATTAAAATAGGTTGGAGTCGGGGATTGTGAAGCGAGTTAGTGCAGTGTGATAAGCAGGGGGACCGAAATAAATGCATTGGGATGGATCGGGCGGCTGAAAGAAGTGGCTGGAAGTGGGAGGCTTTCAGGATATTCTCCTGATGTGAGGGAGCGGCTCTGCCCGGCGTTGGTGACAGGGAGGGAGGTGGGATTAGGTGAGAACACGCTCAGCCGGAGACGTTCCCGGAACGGCGAGTCCCAGCCCGCGGAGGGCGGGCAGCCCTCCACCTCTGGGCTCACAGCCCCACGATCAGGCTGTCCTGCTGATTTCCCTGCTCCTTGCACTCACTCCCACTCGGTTTATCGAACTGTCCCTGTACACACTCCCAAACGCTTATTCTGTGTACTCATTGTTTCTATAGCACGGCTCGGGTTTGTCTCCTGGTCTCAGGTGTCTCAGTAGCCAATTTCCTGTCTGGGGGAACATCCAAATCTGGGCTGGTTTCAGGCAGCCAATGTGGTTTTGTGTCACAGACAAAGGCAAAAGGGCTGAGGCGTTCCGTGCTTCGTTGCTTTAACAGCACATCCCACAACCTGGCTGAAAAATGAAACACATATTTTTATAGGATTTTTAAACCTCTTTTTGACATTTGAGTGCAGGGAATTTAGGGATGGGAATGTTTACAACATGATCCTGGATTTAGATACTCAGCCCTGAGTACTTCATCCTCTTTGTTCTAAGGTTAGCTACATGTGCAGTGCTGCCCACTTTGAGCGTATAGATCTAAAAATAATAGCTCTGAATCTGTAAATAACAGCTATACAAATCTATAAACAACACACATAAATAAATGAATAATACATACAGTTATATATATAAAGGGATCATATATTTATGTATAATTCCTCAGAAAACTATAGTTAGGAAGTTGATGCTTTTATTTTTCTCTTGTTGACAGTATCACTTACTATGATTTATGGTTGTAAAAACTCTTTTTAGTTCTTGCTAATTTTTGAATGTCAGCTATTATTGCTCTATTTTGCTCACTCTGACAGGTCTGCAGTTCTTTTATGCCATTCTTGCCTAATTTAAATATGCTAATTAATGCAGATATAATTCAAACTCAGTTGTTTCATGGCTTTATTCTCCTGCAGCATAAAATGTGGAAACCTTTCACCACTGATGAAGTTCTGCTTTGGTTTAAGCAGGGGCTAACTGGAGAAATTTTTTTCTTTTTTTACAGTCTGACAGCAATGCAAGCTTTCTCCGAGCTGCCAGAGCTGGCAATTTGGACAAAGTTGTGGAATACCTGAAAAGTGGAATAGACATTAACACCTGTAATCAGGTAAGATATTTAGTGGACACAAGTTTGCAAAAGTGAATTGCAAGAAACCTGGGCACTGTAGAAATGTGATTTATGACTTTAGCCCGCTGAATGTGGCTCAGCCCATGGATTTTCCTTAGCTGTCCCACGTGAAGCACCTGATCCCCTGAGAGCTCAGGTGTGGGAGTCTGAGAGTTCCCTTGTTATTTTTGTGAGATCTCAGGGGCTCAGTAAGCACTTGAGTGGGCGTAGTTGTAGTTGCACAAATAACTCGTGTCCAAGCAGATTAAAATCTTGGCACTCACCTGCACTGGCCATGCAGTTCTGCTTACTCTCAGATGGCTGAAGGGATAGCCATGGGCTTTCACCTTGTTTCATAAAACTAAAAGTGTTTTTATCACTAGTTAACAATATCTACAACATAGCATAAAAGCTACTTAAATGTTGCACTTAACATATTGTCTCCCCTTTCAGGGAAGTTATTACTGCTGTAAAAATAGACTGTTAAAGTTTCCCCATTGATGTGACTGTAACGTGATACAGTGTTTTGGCTTGGCTCTTTTGTAGGCCTGTCATACAAGTCCAATTACTTTGGCTTCATAGCTTAGGGACCTACATTTCTAGGGTTTATTTCAGTGACTAGAACCATCAAGTTTAATAAGACTTTAACTGTGACTTAAAATAAATATGCAAATAAGTGTCTGCATCAGTTCTGGGAAGTGTCTTGGCTTTCTAGTGAAATCACTGCAGTTTCTTTGATGGGGAATCTGACAGCTCAGGCTTTATGGTGCCCAGCTTTCCCCTAACTCTTAGCCAGATTTGAGCAGAGTGACCACTAACTGGACACTGGCTATGCCATTTGGAAGTAAAACCCCAGAATTGTGACCACTATTTCTTCTGGCAAAAAGAAAAGAAAGGGGAAAAAAAAAAGGAAAAAAAAAAAAGAGTAAATGGGAGAATAAGGAAATTAAATCACCTAAAATATTTGGCACCATCACCTTCCCTGCTGAAGGAAATTTGCAGATGATTAAAGCAGGCATGTGTCAAATGGAAGCTGGGGCAGAGTGAGAGCAGATCTGTTTGCCGTGCCAAGGAATTTAATGATGAGGAGGATAAGAGCTGGGGCTTTTCATGTTCTGCTTATTGAAAAGATACAGAAATGTTCTTGTTTTACTGTCTAGGAGAAGGTTTTCTTTAGAAGACTCACTGTCAAGGAAAAGCTTCCTGAGTTATATGGGACATGACCTGGCAAACTTCACGTTGCCTGGTTAGGAGAGAGTAAAACTAGACTCAAGTTGTTATGTTCAAATAGATCCAGCAAGTTTTCTGTCTTTATTATAAACACCACTATTAGCAAAGAGATTCACCTCCAGGACAGAGCACAGTTAATAGGATAATTAATTCAGAACATTACAAGGTTCTTTTTCCCCTGGTGTTCATATTCTCTTGGTGGTTATGGGAGGACTATGACAAAGGTTGCTGCAGATTTGTCTTCTGTGGAAAGTGCTTCCCACCTGCAGCTGGTGACAGAGCTCCTCTTGCACTGAGATCAGAGCTTTCACCATCCACTGAGCACAACCAAGCACTTCAGCTCCTGGCAGACTCCAGTTCTGGTGCTGTATAAAATTGCTTACGGAGGGTTTTGGTAACTAAGGCCCTCAGTGCTTCCACTGATCACTGCCATCAATACTGGTGTACTGTAAATTTTGTTGGGAGTGGGAGCAGACTCCCTCTGCTAGAGGTCAGGGAATATTGAGTGAGCCATGGCAGCTGCTACTGCAGCCTGCAAGTTATTCCTCCTGCTTTGCCTCCTCCTCAGGGCTTGACAGGGGTGTCCATGTCATTGTGTTCCAGCTGTCTAAGGGGAGAAGCAGACACAGTCTGTGCAAAATGCAGGGGTGTATTTTATTTTTAAAAGTGAGATATCTCAATGCTTTCTTAAAAATGAAGCCTTGTATGTACGTGCAGGGTATTTTTGCTCAGTAAAATGCTATTTTTAGATTAGATCTCATCTGAGAAAACCACACACAATGTTAAATATAAGCTTTCTTGAATGGAGAGAACACCAGGAGTTTCTTTCTTCAGTTTCAATGTTTTTTTTCTCAGATCCTGAATTTTCAGAGTGATGTGTCTTTATAGATAATCAAAGTATTTTCCTGATGCAACTGTTGCCAAAATATGATGGAGCTTAATGTTTCTGGATATACTGAACACAGAGAGTAGTTAAGGAAACAGTTATGTAGTTAATAATTAGATATTACTTAAATATGCTTTGTTGAATGCTACCGTCGTAACAAGTTCACTTATTATGGAATTGCTTTAATCTGAATTCAAGCACTGTCATCTATCCTGAAAATCATAAATCAATTATTTCTATTTCTGGAGAGAGTTAGAAATGTCAGGGGGCAAAAGTCCCCAGTTTTATGACGAGTCCCTTAAAAAAATTCAGTTCCTGGTATTTTATAGTATGGATGACCAATAGCCATTGGCAGTACCTGTTTCCTTTGAAGCTGGTTTTCTATGCTACAAATGTAGTTTTTAGGATGTGGTTACTGTTTCTAGTTAATGTAGCAAGAGAAAACAAGTTGCTCCTGCATCATGTTCAAAATGTTGCTTAGCAAAACCAATGTTACAGTGTGCCTTTGTGCAGCCCAAGGTTCCAGCAGGAGTTAGACCCCAAAGTCTGGCTGTTCTCAGAGTTCATCAGCTGCCTGCTGAGTTTTGAAACTGAATTGGGGATCCAAAGGCAGCATAAAGTAACATTTCTCCCTCTTGTCTTGGGAGACCTGTCAGTTTTCAGGATGATGTCTTGGAAGGAAAAATGCAGTGGGCGTTGGCATTTGCTTTGGGAAAGTCTTCTGTGTTCCTCCGTGAAGTCTAATGCATTGCATAGCTCAGGGTTCAAGTATTAGGTAGTTTGGGGGCCTCCAGCTCCAAGGCTTTTTGAATTTCTGTCAGTTTGGCTTTTGCTCTCGTTTTGTTGGCTTCCCTTTAATTCAGTCTGTTCCTTGGGTGACAGTGAGACAGAGCACAGCTGTTAATTCCCCCCTCCCTCCCTGTGGAAAGGCACTGCCTCTCCCAGCAGTGCCAGCTATAGTCTGAAGGAGCACTCTAGCATAATGAGGTTGGCAGCACCACATTTGATGTCACTCCATAGGTTAATTCAGTTTCTTGACTTTCTAGTCTGTAAAGCAACATAAAGGGAGAATTTTCATAGCCTGATAATGTTTTTCTTTCTTTCTTTTTTTTCCCATTGTCCACTTAATTTCTTTGTGATATTTTTAGGAAAAACTTCCACAAACATTTGGACTTCAGAAAGCCATGCCCAGCTCTCTAATGTGCCCTTTCCCAAATCTCTCTTGAAAAGAGAGACATGCACGTTTTACTTCCCCAAGAGATTTATTCAGAGGACAGTTTGCAGAGCCATCTATTGAAGAGAGAAAAGTGTTTGAGTTGAACAAAGACCGTGGTACTGCTTTCTAGTTTCTGCCTCTGCTGGCAAGAGGAGTTAGCACCACCATACAGAGTTAGTCACAAAAGCTTCTTGGTTTTCATTGTGTTTTGAAGTTTTGCTTTGCTCTTGGGCTGTTATCACAGAACCTTTTCCCCACTGCCTTCAGATACTTTCTTTTCCCCTTTTCTACATTTTAAATTCTTTATCATCCTCACTAAGTCTCACCAGCAGAAGGTGAGCTGAGCTTTCTAGGACTGCCAAGTTATTGTCTATACCTGTCACTTAGAGCTGAGCTTAGAGGGAAGGGTGTAAAAGCCCACAGAGCACTGACTTGGCTGATTTAAAATGTCCTTTGAGCTACAGGTCAATCTGATGCTCTGCCAAGACATTGCTTTTCCATGGTGTCAATTTGCTTTGGCACAATAGGGTAAGGCAGGAATGGGAGAAGCTGTTGTGTCTGGGTGATGTCCCAGGAGGAGTAAATGGCACAGCAGGATTGATGCTGAACCAGGCAGTGATGGGAGAGCGTCCATTGCATGAGGAATGGAGTTGTCTCCATGAGGCAACTGAATACAAAGGCAGAGGTAGCAGGAAATATTTTTGGGTGATTTCCAGACAAGAGCACCATCAGTACCTGTCTTATGGGGAATGAGTGACTGACTTTGGGCTGGCTTAAAATAGGCTGGTGATTTTTGGGATGTCCAAGAAATCCCTGGGCTTTTCCAGTGTGGTGAAAATACCTAGGGTGGCACCATAGGAAGTGCTGTGAGCAGTCAGGGGTATGTGCATGTTTATAGCACTCCATGGGATAGAATGCATTGACATCTCTGCCTCAGTGGCAGAGGAGAAAGAGAATTGGGGGAATCAGGCACTGCAGGGAAACACTTGGAAACAAGAAGCTTGGAAGGCTTAGTATTACATTATTTTATGAGAGTTAAAATTACCAAGGAGTCTCCAAAGGAATGGCAGTTATGGCATATGCAGGCTTTGTCCTTATGCAGCACAGTTTTGCTTAGCAGACAACTAATTTCACCCTCCCCAACTTTTTGGTGGGCAGGGGAGAGAAAAAGGGACGTGCCAGAAACCTTTGTTGTTCTGAAGTACAAAAATCCAGTTGACAGGAACGGAGGAGTTGCATTGATTAAATCTGAGATTCCATCATCAGAAGTAGCAGGGATCAGCCACGTGGGCTGGGAAATAATTGCAGCGTTGGGTCTGATTAGGGAGAAAGAGAACAAAAGTTGCTTTAAGGCTTCAGTTGTGCTGGCCCTCAGCATTTAAAGTGCAGGGCTTGCTGCTGCTTACCCCAGCTTGCTTTATTTAAGGAATTATGGAATTTGAATGCCTATAGTCCTATTTTTAAGCTAGAGTTTCCTTCTGTAAGCTTTTTACTTGACTTCCACTATTAATTTTACTCATGTTTTAATTAATTAAAAAGAAGTCCTGTGTTGCAAAGAAACTTAATTTATGCAGCTTTATCAGCTTTCAGGTGCATAAGGTGGCATCAACAAATACATGGCTCAGAGGTAGGAGTACAATTTGTAGAGATTAAGCACTGTGACAATCCTTGCTCTCTCCGTATTTTGGCACATGGTAAACTAAAAGAGAGGCTTATCCTCATCCTTTTGCATTCAGAGGCATTTATGGGCCATGAATTTTGCAGTTTCTCTGCTGTTTGTTCCCAAAGAGTGAGGAAGGTTAATAATGTGTCACAGCAACACATCAGCTGTGTACACTGCGAGGAGGACAAGCTGCCCTTCAGTTTCGAATGAAAAGTGTCGATGACAGAATCTGTGAGATCAGATACAAGGACAGGTCTTTGTTCTTAAACGGTGAGGAGAACACTCTGTGTTTCCCCACAAAATGCTGTTTCAAACCTCTCAGCCTCTCAAGGTAGCTATTATGGTTAGTTGATACTCAGCTGAGGTTAAGCACCAAGAATGATCAGAGCTTTCTGAAACATGTTCAGCCTGCAAAATATTCCCTGACATGTGCAGTATTCCTCATCCTTGTGATTATGGTCAACCTCACCACATATTTTTGGCTAAGGATTTATCCTTGACCAGGGCATGGCACTACTGCTACCCTGTGCCTCTGCAGCTCCGTGGCAGGAGTGTTTCCTCTGGAATAAGGATGTTCTGGTTGCTGTAGCTTTTCCCACATGGGGTTTGAAGCCACATTCCTCATTAATATTTCCTAATTACCAGGCTGCAGAAGGGTGTTCTTCTGGGTTTTTTTTGGCAGCCTGTGACTGTGGCCTTCCTTTAGTTCCTTTGCTTTTTCACTAGTTTTTTGTTTTTCCACTAGATAGTTCCACTTCTGAATTCAAGCACAAAATCTGCCTGTGCTGCTTACATGGATGTGGAATCAAATGGAGTTAGTGCAGAAATGCATTTGGATTGCTGTGTGTGGAGCCATTGGACCCACTCCCATTAAATACCTCCTGTGAAGTGCTAAGTGCTTTAAAATCCCACTGGGAATTACAGACTCCAACTGCCTCTGTGAATGGACAAATAAAAGCCAGAAAGTTGCCTGCTTATTTCACAATTGAAATTACTCTGAACTACTCAGAGACAGGCAAAGTGATAAAAATTACACAGTGCTGAATTTGCTGCTGGTTACTCAAATACCTGAGCATTGCTCCTGATGCCTGCAATATGGAAACCAAGAGAATGCTGGAGGGAATGGCAGTATTTGTCACTGTCACCTGCCTGATGTAGCATGAAAAATACCTTAGGATTGTGAAGAACAGGTTGGCAAGTCAGCTACAATAGACTGCAATTTACTTTTTTTCCTTGAGTGCAAGAGGGATACGAGGAAGAATGAGATCAAGTTTCCATGGCAAGAATTTATATGAGATGAAGTATCCTGTTCCTATTTAATGTGGAGAAGATTTAACTGCTGACTTTCTTAAGTTACCTTTTCAACAATCCTAGCTTTTGTTTAATTAGTTTTCTTTTCTGTTTTGACTGAGATTGAGAAACCTCAAAGTTTAGTGAAGATGTGCTCATCAGGCACCAGCAGAAGTGCCAGATCAAGGATCATTTTGCAAGTCAAAAGCAATCAACAGCCATTTTGGCCTGTTTGTGCTTTTGGGTTTCTATTTGATGCCAGTTATCCCAGAGGAGAGAGCAGGGTTGGGGCTGGCTACATCAGCATGGAATAACCCTGAGTGAGTAGACACATCCTGTGTAAATTTGGCTAAGTCCTGTGATTTCTCAGGACAGCTAGAACCTCAGCAGGGCTGCATAAGGTTACAGTAAAGTGAGGCAGAAATACTCAGGTTTTGAAATACTGGGCTCTGTGGAGATACCCAAGGTAGTAGTCTGTGGTAATGGGAAGTTATTAGAAAATAAGGAATCTCTTCTGGATACTCACAAAATACAGTTTGTTCTGATTAATTTGTTGCTATGAGAAAAATGTTATCAGAGAAGTTTGTCACAGGGCATCAGCTCAAACAGCCATGTCCAAAGTATCTGACTCATGCAGACAGTCAGCTAAGAGATGTAAGAGTACTCCAGCTCCTAATCTTCTCCTTATCCCAGGGCGAGGTAGGAATGTGTATCTGATATTTGTAATGGATCTGGCCCTTGTGCTTACAGAATGGGCTCAATGCTCTGCACCTGGCAGCCAAGGAAGGCCACGTGGGACTGGTACAGGAATTGCTGGAAAGAGGCTCAGCTGTGGATTCTGCCACTAAGGTAATTAATGCACCTCTCTAAGCTTATTCAATGCATATAAGAAATACAGACAAAACCCCAGAAAGTACAAAATAAGAGAATAATATAAATACCACACTGATACTTAAACTGTTATTTTTGTTATGGCCTGGGAGTTGTCTTTGCTGAAGCTCATTGGTAGTAGATGAAGAAGAAAATATAATTTGTAGTATAATGCAGGGGAAGCATTAGAAGTTTTTAGTAATGCCAGGTTTTCTTTATTTCCAGTGACAGGTCCTCCTTATTTTAAGGAGAATTAATATAGCTCCAAGTAGCAGATTTTTTCAAATCTGTGCAAATCAGTAATTGACTTCATCATATCCAGAGACTTTTCACTCGTGGACACAGTGGAAAAAACACCTGTGGGATAAATTGATTTCCCTTTAGCCTTTCCACAGGCAGGCACAGGCACATGAATGCTATAAAAAACCTGCTGATTGAAATGATTCCTGAAGAAGGGTAATAATAACTTGCATTTTCTCCCCTCCCTCTAACAGAAAGGGAATACAGCCCTGCACATTGCATCCTTAGCAGGACAAGCTGAAGTTGTCAAAGTCCTGGTGAAGGAAGGAGCCAATATTAATGCACAATCTCAGGTATGATGCTCTTTTCTCACTTCTAGAAGTTATTTGGTGTGCTCTTATAAGATCTGAGGTATTAGACACTGCTTCTAAACATCCAAGACTGACAAATCAAGCAAATTGGGGCATTCTCTTATAAACAAAATCAAAGTAAATACTGAATTGAAGTCATTGTATGCTCATTGTGTGATACAGGAACTCCTATTGCTGATGATAGAAAAATTTCTGAAACAATTTATAGGAGCATGCTAGGAATTTCTAAAAGATTCCCAAGTGTATAAATATTGTATTTGAGTGGAATTTGGTGCACAGTAACAAAGAAGATTATTTCTCAGGGGTTGATTTTTACAATTGCTTTTTATGGTTATTTTTTGGCTAAAAGTTTGTAGATAATTTACTCCAGGCTTCTGAACTTCTTCCTTATGTGATCAGAAAGAACTTCAAGCAAAAGTTTGTGATGTACATTTGAACTGGGGAAAATCACCTTGTCCTGGCAGGAAAACCAACTGTAAACACTGCCCTCTTATTTCCACTGACATGAAACTTGTCTGGTCTTCCAAAACACACCAGAGGACAGGGTGGTGTCCCTTACCTATTATTTCCTTTGACTGGGATTAAGAACCATTTATCAAATAAATCATTTGATTCATGTTTGTAAATGCAGCCTTTGTTAGATCTCTGTAGCAGCTCTCTGTAGCTATAAGGGGCTGAACAGATGGTATAGATAGTAAAGAAACTGCATCATTCTGAAGTGCTTGGCTGGTGACATCCTCCAAAAAACCCCACATTTTCCTAGCACCAGCTCCACACCTTGCTTACCCAGACCTAGGAAACTGAGACCTGGAGGGTTTCCTGTTGTTTGATTTCACACCATGGGCAGGGTAAGGTAAGTAGAGAGCAGGAGATGAATAAACAGCTTTACAAAATGAATGTTTGTCTGTTCCTTTAGCACTTTCTAAGACAAGAGAAAGAAACTGAAAAAAAACTTAAAGTTGCCTGACTCCAAGATTTTAAAAATATAATCTTTATTATGCTTTTTGCCCCAAAACGATGGAACAGCTCTCTCAGGACAGCTGATGGTCTGTTGCTCCCCATGCTCTATTCCCATTAAAGATAAGAAACGTAGTTCCTTTGTCCTAAAATTTAGCAAACTCCTTTCATAATGAAGCTGGATGATTTCTTCATGCATTTATCAGCCATTTCATGGGTATTAGAAGATAAAAAAGTCTTTAATGTTTTGAGCATGGTAAGAGAAATAATTGTTAAAAAATAATACTTCCATGAAACATTATGCCTCAAAAAGTCCTCCTAAAGGCTTTTCCTTATGCGGAAAAAATAAATGAGTTTTTCTAAATTAAAAAAAGAAAATCCAATTAGAATTGGAAAATGTGTTCACAGGTATTACTTTTTATAGTATTCTGGTTTTAAAGACATTTATTGTTAGCACTAGATGCTTTGTGTAATGTACACAGAGCTGTTAACAGGCATTTGCTACTTGACTTAATTGAGTTAATCTGATGGAGGACATTTTCCCCATTACTGCTCACTGGTTGCCTCCAGGCTGGATGGATTGGAACTGCTGGGATACAGATGTCCTGCCTTTGTGCCTTGTTGTCTTAATTAAGCAAGTCCTGTTGGCGTGACCGGGAGTGGGAGTCCTTAATGTGGTGTCATCCAGCTTTGGGGCCTTTGGGTTTTGTCTTTCTGGCCTGCTGTGCTTTTCCAGAAGAGATGGGTAAGATGGGTAATAGCTGCTTCAGGCAGGAGATGGTCAGGGGCTCTTGCTGCCACTGCCAAAGGGGACATTCCAGTGGAAGGTGTCCCTTAATTATAAAGTAACTTTTTCATGCTCCATGAATGGAATGAAGCTGATGAATGCTGCCTGTCCACTCAAGATTGCATTGCCGTGCCAAGAATCACATCATAGGAAATAAATGTTACAGAGAAAAAACCAGAAACTCCCAAATTAAAAGAATAGACATGTGGTTTATGATAGCAGATGAAGTAAGGTTCAAACAGACCTAACTACAGCTGGTCAAAAATGAAAAATATGAAGTTAGGTAGGAAAAAAGGAAAAAGAATGACTGGACAGAATGCGCTTGAGTTCTCAAAATCTCAGGTTTTCTTGTCTAGAAACATGTCACTGATAAAACAAAAGGAGAAGGAAAATAGGAAAGAGCTTAATCAAGCAAGTGAGAAATGAACAAAAATACAAATGAAAGGTAAAATGCAATACAAAGTGAGAAATTGTAACTGAAATGCTCAATTTCTCATTTTTATGTTTTCCCTCAATTCTGTTCTTAGAAATAGGTGCCATATTGTCACCCTTAAATCTTTTAGCAGCAGTTGTTGCTATTGAGGGTGTACTGCATCTTCTCCTTGATATCTCTGTTATTTCACACTTTATTTTTTTTAGGCCCCTGTGAAATGCCATTTGCTGGTAGTGATTTAGTGCCAGGAGAGTTACTCTGGTTACTGCATCACTTCCACTTTAAAGATTTCAGTATCTGTCAAGGCCATTCTTGTTTTCAGTGATGACAATTTCCCATAGTGACAAAATTTCTTCTCTGATGGTGAACTGGTAGATAAAGGAGTAGTTGCAACTTGAGCTTGTTCATTTTATTATTTTTCCTTTCATTTTCTCCATTAAATTCCATAAAAACACTGGCCTTTATCAAAATTTACAAGCAATGACATCTGAAGCACCACACTCATTTTTTCCAGTTCCTTGCAACAGCAAAATAACAGAATTATCTCAGGAAATGCTATTAAACCCACTGTAAGCACTGGGTTTACAAACCCCATCTGTGCTATCTGAGGCTGTTAAGCATTCTGGGCTCTGATTTTATAGATTTTGGGTTTTTATTAGATTACTTTGCTTTGCCCTTCAGTTTTTTCTTGGCCTTCAGAGCTGTTATTTTGTTAAGCTTCCTCTTTTAAAAACTCTGCTCCTTTTGAGCTAACTTGTCATCACTGCTATTTTTAGAGAAGTAATTTCTATTTTGATAGGAAGCCTAATTGCACTGTGATTACTAATTGAGTGACTCCGCTTCCAGTTGCGTGCGTGCTGTTTGAGAGCTTACATCTTCCTGGAGCGTGTTTCAGGCAAAGGCTGGGGTGAGAGCACACCCAGAATGGCCAAAGATGCTGCTCTTTGCTGGCATATTTCCACCTAGAACTGCACAAGTGTGGTATTTTTTGGCTTAATTAGAAGTGCCTCTTGCTAAAAATTTTAAGTAGTAAATATATGTATATAATGAGTATCTATAAGCCCTTTGCTTGGTTGACTCCACACATAGTTCAGTGAGCAGATCAAGACAGGTATCATCAGGTGAAAATTTGGTTTCTGCAGTTTCTCCCCTTGATTTGACCATGACTTTGGTCCTGTGTAGAGCTGACCAGGCTGCACTTGTTGATAATACAGCGATGAATATGGGATATAGGGATATGAATATAGGGATGAAGGAGAATGCACAGTAGGTAACAGATCCACCGGGGTGTCCCAGGCTGTTCCTTTGAGCTTTGTGTTTTCTTGCAGAACAGAACAAGGTCCATCCCACGGGCTGATGATTGATGCCATACATGCTGAGCTATGTATTCACTTGGGTGGATGATCCTCTAAGTACTTTGGAATTTCAGTGGGAAATTCAGGCAAGGTCTTTGGGGAGCACTGGAATGCTCCATCAGGCAGATCCATGGAAGTGGAATTGGCTACTCACTTCTGTCACATCTCTGCACACCCATGCCCCCATCACACTTTCACTGAGCCCAGTGTTACCCTTCTTCCACAGCTGCATCATCTCTTTACCCCAAACCTAGTCTTAGTTGTTGCTTGTGCATTAGAAAAGTATTTTTTGTGCTCTTCCTCTCAATGAGATCTACATTTTCAACATATTAGGAATTCTTATGTGAGTTCTTGAATTTTCTCCAGGTGGAAGAGATATCACCAGATTTAGTCAGTCTAACCCTTTCCTTTGATAAATTACTCTTTGCCCCTGTTGCTTTCTCTTTAAGTCACCCTGGACCATCTGACTCACGTGCAGGCATCCGAGATGTCTGATCACTGGAAAGCAACGTGAAATCACCTCCAAATGTGCTGATAGCCAGGCTGCAGCAATCCTCATAACTGAGTGTGCCTGTAGAGTGTCCCTGCAATGATGCTGAGCTGTCCTGACCATGCCTTCCTTAGGGAATGGGTCCATCCTGGCATTCTTCTATTCCACACAAGGTCAAGAAAAGCCTCCTGTGGAGAGTTGCACCTCCTAGGATGAGGCACTTTGACAAATGCCAAGTGATTGAGGTACAAAGCTGAAAAGTAGAAGGCAAAATGAGGAAATACAATATGCTCCTGTTTGGGAACTGTAAGGGAACTGTCATACCCTGGAGTCACCTAAGAAAGAAGTGATTCCCTTCAATTTTAAAATTCCTGCCACTCAGTTTACAATGGAACGTGTTCCCGATTAGCTCAGGTTATATTTTGACCACTGCCTTGTGTAGGGGCCCTCACAAAAGGAGGAGCTACCTTTTAATCATCAGATTATTTAAAGTGACCCAGATACAGAGAGCAAGGATTAGATCAGTCCTCCCCCAAGCTGATTTCGTTATTTAAAAGCCCTCCGGTTTCCTTTCCTCGACATCCTGCCCTAAGCGCATTGGGAGCACATTAGCCAAGCAATAGTTGTGCTTTATGTTTGCCCCTGTTGTGGTCACCACTTCCTAGGTCAACATACAGGAGAGGCTGTTGTGACTGCTCGAGCATTCTTATCCAGACCTCTCATCAGGTGGAGCAATCCTTAGAGAGCAGCACATTTCCAGCCCTGATGGGCGCTCCCAAAAGGAGCGATAAGAGCTCCGGGAGCGCCCGCGCTCTGTGTTACCACCAAAGCAAAGGGAGGATTTAGGTGACTCTCAGAGAAGTGATCAGCTTGTCCCTGTCAGGATGCACCAGGATTTGCTTTACCAGGGATTGCTCTCCCCACGGGTTGTAAGGATAATCTAACCTTTGGAGTGGAGCACGTTTTGCAGGGTATTTGCTACTCCATTATGACAAAAGGTTTTAATTCCACCAACGGGGCCTTCTGCTTTTATATCAATACATTTAGAGAGGCAGATTTTTAGCTGCTGTGTATCAAGAGGAGTGGTCATTGCTAATGTAATAAAGAGGCAGGCCCATTACTTTTTCACTGGAGGGGAAAAAAAGGGAAAAAATGCTTTCTGGAGGATTATGTGGATTTTGGAAGATGTAAACAAAAGTAATATATTAAGAAGAATGAAAAAACCCAAATATTTCAGCAAAGACTAAAAACAAACTGAAAATATTTCCAGTATATGTCTTCATCAATTTACTGCTATGAAAGGATGAATGGTCCACATGGAAATATTCTGATTAAAACAAGAAGTGTTTTTTTCAGTCAATAATAGTTATTCTTAGAATATATTAGCTTTAGGAGGCTGCAGGAACTCAACTGCAGGCCAGTTGGAATGGTAAGAGCTCAGCAGACCAACACACTCTATTTCTCCCCTGCTGGATGATGCAGTGGTGACTGTGAGAACCAGGCAGTGCAGATGTTGGCCATGTATATTGATGAGTGTGGGGATGACTGAGCCACAACCAAATACATAGAAACATCTTCTTTTTGTTTGGTTTTTAGCACAGTATTGTCTTCCTTCCAGCCATCAGTCACACAAAATAAATGGATGCTTTCGGGACTGCTTTTCCCTTACCATGTTTCGGAAGGCAAACCCCAAATGCAGCTTTGGATGAGTGCCCAGATTCAAATCTGAGACTCTTCCCTGACTAAGCCTTTGGGTCCTCACCTATACCCAGTATCAAGGTGGTGTTTTCTCGTGCATGACCCATCTGTTCTTGTCCCATTATTCTCCATTGGCTCCATTTCTATTACAGGCTCCCTTGGTGTAAAAATGCCATTTCCAGAGCATAGAACATCTTGATTTCTGCCTGGCTGTGTTTCAGGCACTGTTATTACTTTGCTGTTCTTTAGGAAAAGAAATTGTGATATTTGAAGCTGCTGAAATAGAATATTTGTGCTCTTTACATTCAGCATCTGGGCTCAGAAGTGACTTTGACTCACACTTCCCCAGAGAGGGGCCTTGCAGTGGGGAGGCAGCAGGTGTCATATACATAGTGCTGCTCTTGGAGTCCTGGGTGATCCCTCATGAATGAATTTGCCAAGTTTATCACAGCCCAGGCAGCATCATTTATCCATAGGCTTTGTCATTACTGCCATGGTGTAAGTATAGAGTGGCAAACACTATTTATATTACCGGAGAATTAGTGGGACAGCTGAAGGGGTGGTGCTATTTTCAGTGTAGGCTTTTGTGTCACTCCATTTAAAAAAGAAATATTTATTGTAAGTTAGTTTATAATCTGTTGTCTCAATTAAGTAAATACTATTTTAATGTTTGTTTGTTTGTTTGTTTAACTGTTTGGACCAGTTTAGGGACCAGCCTCCCTAAATCGAGTAGTTCTTATCATGTTCCTGGCTACTTTTCCCTTTGCTATGGGACTCTGTGGGCCTCAACCTCTGCCATGTGTGATGGATGCAAGAATTGTCATCTAAACAATTGGCTGACACTTGCTGGGGGATTTTACAGCAGGTCAGAGTACAGTAGCTTGCTTCCCCCTTAGGGATGTGCCACTCTACATCCTGCATTTCTATGTGCACAGATACTTACATCTAATCTCTGTGTCATCCTTACTAGCACTTTCCAGCTTTGTTGTAAAAGGAAATGATAGCCCAGGCAAGTGAACACATAATGTGCTGCTCACTTGGAAGCATGGAGGAAAGATTCTGCTCTGAAAACATGTGGTGCTTTCATCAGAAATCTACAGCATTTTATTTGGTTGTGGAGGTATCTAAAAGGTGTTTTTACTGAATCTCTCTTGTAATGTGGATATAGGAGCTCTTGATTTGAATATGCCCAATCTTTCTTCAGAGTAGCCCACTTTCTGTCGACTGTATGGCAAAGTGATATTCCTTAGGGACCTTAAAATTAAATTACATCGATTTCCCTTTATCATATCCCTTTATCTTATACCCTTATCTTCACAAATTTCATGGTTGCTGTTAGATTGAATGTAAATATAGAGGTCATAATACAATTATTTATGAGATTTTTTCCATGAAAAAGAGTATGGATTATCTGTTTCATGGAAAATATATTTTAATGGAAAAGAAATAGGAAGGTGAATAATTGTTAAAGTTACTGCTATGTTAAAATCCTGGATTTTGGTGTAAGCTAAGAGCAACAAAAAAGAGACTTCAAAAAATTAACATAGGTACCTTAATATATCCTTAATTCACCCTTTTATACAGAGAATCTCTCCTGCTCGGATATAATCCTCTTATGAAGAGTTTATTTATAGTCTAGCTGAAAATAATGCTCTGAGCGTAATGCACTGAGCAAAGTTCCCAGAATTGTGATATTGATGGTTCTATCAAGATGTATAATTTGAATTTAGCTTGCAGATTGTGTTTATTTGTCACCCTCATATTTCATTGATTACAATTAGTTTATTGCTTGGATTGTTGGAGGGTTTTTTTACTGAGTCACAGTGAGAGGCTGAGGATGAAAGACACCTCTGGGGCTCATCTTGTCCCCTCCTCTGCTTGAACAAGATCACCCACAGCCAGCTGCCCAGGAACATGTCCTGGGTTTTGAGTATTTCCAAGGCTGGAGACTCCAAAGCCTGTCTGGGTAACTTGTGCCAGTGCTTGGTCCCCCTCATAGCAAAAAAGTGATGCTCAGTTTGTGCCCCCTGCTTCTGTTCTTTTCCTTCACTGTATAGCATTCTTCTGTTTGAGATAGAATAACCTTGGCTGGAGGTATTTCCTTTCCTATAGAGTTTTCTGGCAACTGGGATAAGGGAAGCAGTGGCTGCAGGTAGAACTGTTAAGGTGAGGTGTAGGTGTCACTGGTTTAAACTGGTACTGGTAGGAAATGGGGAAAACAGAAAGATGAATTGTTTGTTGTTGAATAAAGATTTGGATCAGGAACTTACTGTTCTTGTTGAAGAGGAGCAGTATTCTGAAGAACAGAACAGAAAACAGGTCTTGAACTTGAAAGCCCCCAAATGTTCATGATCTTACTTCATGAAACAGTATTTTAGCACAGGATCTTGAGCCACACAGGTTTTCTGATGTGAGCTGTTTGATGAATAATCTAAGCTTGTCTCACTCTTGTCTCATCCTTCATGTCAATATCTGTTTTTATTGAGTAAAACTAAGTACAAGTGAGCATTTATATCTAAATGGCATGAGGTGCCAGTTTTCTTCTCTTTCCTGGTAATCTCTGTCATCCAATATGATCTTAAACAATTCCTGGGGGCCTATAAAATAAAATAGTTATGTTCAGCAGGGTTTGTAGGCACTATTTAGTCAAAGGATATGTTGCTAACTCTCATGAATCCTCCTCAAACAGGCAAAATGTAGAGATTATATATCTTTGTTTTATCTCTTTTTCTTATCAGTATGAAAAAAAAATATGTATATATTCCTATATATATGTGGACACAAGATATATGCATACTGTAGGGATATGGACACTTAAGACCACAGCTAACAGTTCAGTACTGCATGTAAAGAGGAAACTTGATTCCTTGAAAGCCTGCCATGAAATAAACCTCCACCAAGCCATAGAACTGCATGATTTTCTCAATACTCTAATAATCCCTCTGCTTCTTCAGCCTGTGTTCTTCATTAGGGCTTGGGGACAATTTAATGATACAAGTTCTGAGTCATATATAGGCTTGCCAATTTACATTAATAGCTTGGAGAATCATTCGAGAGCTACTCATTTTCTCCAATTAGCCAGTAAATCAGTGAATGTAGTAGGAAGAATGGAGTATGAAATATACTGTTAAATGATAATTTCTCATTCTGACTTTATATTATAGCAGTAAACATCTTGCAGTACGTTTGTGGGGGTAATGAAATTGGAGTATTCTGCCCTTAGCAGGAATACTCTGATGAAACCATTGTTGGGAAATGGATGTTACATATCATTACACAATTAATTTTGATTTTTCAGATGATGCACCAAATCTAAACATACAGACAGAATATGACAGCTGGGCTTTACAGGAAAGAAAAATGCAGTGCAATTCTCCTTTTCCAGGTCATAGTCGGTATTCTTCCTTTAATTCTGGATGGTATGGGACCATAAACTGAAGGAAAATTTATTGAAATAAAAAGCGCCCACCACTGGCCCAATAAACTTGCTGAGTCCCATTCCACATGGTAAGGGGAGAGGTCAGTCTCCCTTGCGGTATGGCCATGGAGAATCATTTCCCAGTGTGTCATGGATTCAGCAGGAGACACTTTGGGATAGTGAAACAAAAGTCAAGGGAAAATGTTTTCTTTAGTTTGGGGAGCTCTGGGATTTTGAGCTTTCACATATCTCTAGAAGCAGAATAGAGAGTTGAAGTATTGCTGTACAGATCTTAGCAACTAAAAGCTGAGAAACTGGGAAGTGGATTTTCAATTGACAAAAGGAAAGCAAACTAAGGGAAGGGTTTGGGTTTTGTGGGCATTTCTATTCAGGAAGTGCAGGACTTGCTGAGAGAAATTTGCTGTGGAGGAGACAGACAGACACATCCCAGAAACCATGTGGGTGGGAAGAGGATGGGGTCCAGTGGCCAGAGGAGAAGGAAGAGCTCCAGCAGGGCTAGCATGTAATCCTACTGGGCACAGTTCCTCCAAGGAGAGCAGGCATATTGAGAATCCTAAAATAGGAGTTTCCTGGCCGAGGGCCAGGACTTGCAGTTGGGGACACTGCAATTAGAAGCTCTGAAACCAGAGCTTCACTGAAAGCAGACTGAGAAAGCAGACTTCTCCCTGCCAGCAGACAAAGTCAGGCTTGACCTTGCCGGGGGAGAAATTCAGAGGCATCTTTTCCAGCATGTCTGGTAAAGGCAGTTTCGCACATTGCATGTTGCAATTCCCAAAATGAGCCAGATTTCAACAAAATAGATACAGTAGTTTCAGACTATAAATAAAGCCTGAAGGAAAACGAAGATACTATGACTTTATGTGCAGGAATTTTCTTTCTCCTAATTGCTCTAGTTTCAGGTGTGGTCATAGACAGGTACGATAGAATGGGCACTCTTCTGGATCTCTGTGTAGAAAAACATTTAGTATTTCTTGGTATTAAAAGGTCACAAAGTCATGTACGCATTGTTTATAGTCTCCTAATCCAGGATTTATTGTCCTAGTTCTGTTCCAGAACCAGGGACTTGAGTTGATTAAAAAAATAAGATTCTTCAAAGCTTTTAAGCAAATTGATTTACTGTGGTTTGAACGCTGTCATATTCACCCGGTTCAGTGGGTGTGATCCTTGTGATATTCCGAGCTAGAAGGATTTTACGAACTGCATGCATTACATTTGAAAGATTAGACTGTACCACTAAAACGCTGATGAGGCGAGTGGAAAATTACTACGAGTTATCCCTCGTACATTGCCACGCTGCTTCTTTCCGGAGTAGGAAGGAGAGCTGGGACAGTGAGCCAGCTTTGTTACCTGCAGGTTCCTCTGTGCTGTTCCCTACAACTGCAATGGAAAAGAACCCAATCTGTTCCTGATTCCCTCTGCCAGCTCATGCCTCTGCTTGGCAATCCCCTGCACCTTCCCAGTTACTACTTGGTGAACAGCCTTCCTTCATTTTATGTTATGATGGGATCTCTTATCTCCCCCTCCCTGTTAAGAGCTGTCTGAGCAGCAGCCAGGAGACCAGAGGGCCCTGACTCCCCAGCTCCTGCCCCACAGGGGCATGGGAGAGGCTGGCTCTATGTGCTTCCAGTTTGCTGCCTGGTTTTAGCAGTGATTTGGAGGAGGAAAGCTGCCCATCAGCCTGACCTTATTGTTAAGAGGCTTTTCTTGATGTCTAACCTGAATTTTCCCTCCAGCAGCCTTGTAAACTCTGCTTTTTTTGTTTTAGTCGTCATGATCATGCAGAACAGATCTTCCCCCTTCCCTTTAAAAACTGTTTTCCTTCACTTTGCCCTTTCCAGCTGGAACATCACCACTTATTAGTCTTTTCTCAAAGAAGGATAGCTTCCCTAAGGAGATGGATTTTTATGCCAGTGCAAGGGTTGTCTTTATTACAGCAGAATGATCTCCTTGACCAGTCACCAGTCTCTGGAAGACTGCTGTGACCTTCAGGGCCTTTTCTGCAGAACTCTTCTCTAACTTGTCATAGTCCCTGTGTGCATAGTTTATTTTTTTCTGGCAGAAATGCAGAAACTTGTGCTTGTCCCTACTAAATTATCTTTCTAGGTCTTTTGACCATGATCAAATGATCGTCCTGTGGTGTGATGGACTTGCAGACTATGCTGGTCATACTATCTGTGACTGGAATAAGAGTCCATCATTTGAATAATTGCTGGGAAAATTTGATAACTGACTCCTGTGCAAAGCCACTCAAAATACATCCCCCCAGTTCTGGTGTTGAACTGCTGTTAGGTGTTCTCTGGGTGCCATTTTTTAATTCTGTGTCCCAAGATTGTCGATGGAAATGCCAGAATATTATGCAAAGCAGCTCTAAAAGATGTGCTGCAACTTTTATGACAGATATTGTATGACATCCACAACATAAATAATGTTTATTGCCTGAACAGTCTTCTGCATTTGTAAACACAGAGGGGGGTTGTAAAGATATCAGTTCTACAATCTCTGTGTTATCTGGTGACCGAAAAAATGAGATTTCATTTCATTAGGAAATTATTGGAATGTTTCCACAGCAGGTTTCCTAGAAGGAATAATACTTGCTTCTCTGAAACAAGCTTTTTGGTTGTCATTGTATTTGTATTAATTTTGATTGCTTGTGTGAATGCACAACCCTGACATTCAGTGTGACAGCACACAAGATAGTAAACAATTAAATAAATTGCATGTTTGAAGTCTGGTTTATTTTCTAGTTAAAAGTGACATTTCAAGCCAGAAATACAGGTGATTGTCCTCTTATGTTACATAGTAATCTACAGAATATTCTAAGAAGAATTTGCTAAGTTCTTCTTAGAAATCCAGAAAACTCTTAGAAATAAATTATTGGTCAGGCAGACAGCTTACTTCCATGCCTTTCTTTCATCAAGATTTTGTAGGTAATTAATTACAATCATTTGCATTAAAATACTTCATTGTGAAGGAAGAACTCACATTTCTACTGTATGTTGATTGACTTAGAATAAGTTTTTTAAATTACCTTTTATCCAGAGCAAATTCTTTTAATAAATCTGGGTCATTTTAATGTGTGTTTTTAACGAAATGATAACTGAACCTGCTGTATGGTCACAAATGCAGTTATTCCTTTGCAAGGCTGAGTTCCTTTATGTTGGATGCTTTGCAATGTTTTATGTATTACAAAATTTTATGTAGTATGTTAAATCTTTGCCATCTCTACTGAGCTTGTCAGGAGGTATGGACTTCATGGTCTCCAGGGGGTGACGTCTTGGGTTAAGTAAATGTAATAAATGGAGGAAACTCTTGCTTTCCTGTCAGCTTTCATAAAACTTTATTGCCAGCTTTACATCCCTGAGCATTATCAGCAAGGAATAGCTGTATTAATAATTAGTGTGTCCATTGCTTCCTTAAAATATGTCAGAAGAAAATGAGTGTAAAAGCATGGAGGGTTCTGTGGGTTTAAATGGCATTGACATGACTGTATTAAGGAAAAAATACAAGATTGTTCTTCTTACATTCAGTTACAAGAATACAAATGCATTTTTAGCTGTATATCCATTTGTGGTTCCTTGTTGCTGGTACATATCATTTCCAAGTGACACTATTTTCTCCCGTGTCCTTCCTAGAATGGCTTTACTCCTTTGTACATGGCAGCTCAAGAGAACCACATCGAGGTGGTGAAATATCTCCTGGAGAATGGAGCCAACCAAAGCACAGCTACCGAGGTGAGGGGGTTTTCTCCTACTTTTCTTTGCCTGTGTGTTCAGATCACTTAAAGTCAGAACTGTGTGGGCTGAGTCCACAGGGCTTGTCTGTGTCAATTGGCATCAACAGGTAGTTGTTAGCAAGCTTCCTTTTAGAATCACAGAGTCTTTAGGTTGGAAAAGACCTTTCAGATCAAGTCCAACCATTAACCCAGCACCTGGTTCTTTGGGATTTTAGTTTAAATCAGAAGTGGTGAGGCTTTCTGTGGTGGTGGGTTCACAGAACCATTTGGGATGTCACCCTCTCCAGCCTCTTGCTGCTGTTCCCCTAAGTTACACTGATTCTGAGGCTCTCCTGCGACTTGGTGCAACTTGTGAGTATTCATTATTGGTTGTGATCGGTGTAAATTGGAAACCAAATGGCTAACAAGGATTGCATCCATGAGCTTGGCAAGCTGTTTTCTCCATGGACACTTTATTTCTACTGCTGGACCGTGTGGGTGTAAACAGGCAGAAGGATGGTATTAACTGGGGATCTGGATTGTAAACCTGCACTGTGCAAGCAGGAGAGACATCTAAGTTGGAGAGAGGAGACTCCATCTCAAGAGGAACTGAATCCCACAAGCTTCCTTCTACATAAGAGAAGGTTTAGAGGCAATGGAGAAAATTCCTTGGTTATTAGGGCTTTGTTCATTCTGTTTCCTCTTTCTGCCACATGTTCTTTGTTCTAGCCAAGGGAGTGAGTGAACAGGCTCTGTGCTGCAAACTGTGTCATCTTCCTGTTTGTTCTGTGGATGTGGATGTGCCATGAGAAGTAGCTATAGCAAAATTCCTCTCTGGCCAGAGATTTTGTTCATGTTTATTGTTTTCTCTAACCTGTCCAGAACCATTCCCTTTCTGGATTGCCTTCACAGGCAGATGAATTAGAAATGCTGCTGCATTTATGCTCCCTCTCCTTCCCTTCCAACCTGTCAGTGTTAACAGCTGTCTTACTGTCCCTTCTCTCAGTGGATACTGTACTATTTGATGACAGCTCATAAAATAATCCCCTCATAGATGTGGTGATCACATTACATGTCAGCTTTCTGAAATACAAAATCCCATATGATTGCCAGGCAACGTGGCAGAAACACACTCCTTGTGAAGGAGCCAGGTGGAACTGGGACTCTCCATGAGCCCAGCCCTGCTGCAGCCCACAGTCACCTGCTGGCAGCCAGCTCCCAGTAACTTCTGCTGGCTGGGAGTTCATTCATTTTACAGGAATTGTGAGGGTGAGATGGTTGTAGTTCGTGTGGCCTCTGAACATTCACAGAACTCACACTGTGGTCTGATTTTATTTAAAAAAAGGCAGAGAGGGTAAAAAAAAATAAAATATATTCCTACTCTGACCCTGACTCCAAATTTGTCTCATCAGAAAGATCAGTTTTTACTCTGTAGTTTGTAAAGTAGAAGCTCTTGACCTCTTTACTCCTTAACTAGGTCAGTTTTAGGTTCAGGTCTTGCTGAGATGGTGCTTTCCATGATTGTGTGAGTGTTCCTGAAGGAAGGCCTGAGCCACCATTGCTTTCATATGTGCCCAGAGTTCATCTCATTAATAGGATGAAGAAATGGTACATTCAGTAAGGTGGGATGGGCAGCCCAAACTGTTGGTGCTGCTGAAATACAGGGAAAAGGTCCTTCTGTTTAGCATCAAAGATTGGCCTTCCTCATGGAGGTGAAGAAATGAAAAGCTGTCTCCAAGCTTCTGTCAGCCACGCTTCCCAGAGCCGATGGCAGGGGGAATGCAAAAAGAGTTGTGTCCTTTTAGAGAAAGGGTGCAAGATGAAATGGTGCAAATCAAATGGATGAACTTGTCTTTGAAGCCTTGAAACTTGCACTGCCTTTGGATGCATTTCATTTCCTCTCACACTTATATATGTGCAGATAAAAAAAGAGAGTAAGGACGAGCTCGGTTTCAGAGTCTCTAATCCAGGATTTGTTCTCATGTTCCCAGAGGCAAAAGGCAAATGCATTAAGCCATTTCAACACCTTACGTAGCCCCAATCTCAGAATAATCTTTACAGTTCAGCTGTTTTGTCAGCTGTTCCCCCCTTTTTAATTCACTGTACAGAATTTAATCTCTATTACAGGCAGAACCCACAGCAGTATCGCTGTTACAATGCACCTACCCACAGCTCAACGCAAAAGGGAGAGAAAGTTATTAGATTACTGAGGGGAAAAATTGTCTTGGCAATTCTTCAGATGTTTCTTTCAACATGTGTTAGCTCTCATTCCTTCCTAACTTGGCCTTTATTCTTCCCTCATCTTTCCATAATTGTATTCCAAAGCAATGCTGTCTCATCTCTCATGTGGTTACAGCACACCTGTGCTTGGGAAGGATGCATGACCAGAGTGAGGGTTCAGTTTGAAATCAGAATGAAATATCTGGTAGTCTGTACTCCTTCAGCCACTAGAGCAAGCTGCTATCATGTCATCATGGATTTTAAGGCACTGGCCATCCAGGCATGTGTGGAGGAGCAAGACAATTTTAAACTAATTTAGAAACAAAGGTAAAACTATGAATGACAAGCAAAGAGATTTTTCTGGTTTTCTTTTTCCAAAAGATATAAATAATGCGATGTTTTCCTCCTTCAAACTGTGCTCCTAAACATGATCTGGATTTCTTGACTCATGGTTCATGTGTAACTTGGAATGGGAACAGCAGCAAACACATTTGAAACAGTTCCTTTTTGCAGAGATGTGAGATATTCAGGAAGATATTCTCTCTATATTTTTCATATCGACACTGTTCAGTGCTCAGTGAGTTTACCAAAAATGTGCTAAAAATATGCTTTGTGGCCCGTGTTAAGATGAGAAGTAATTAAGAGAGATGCTGTAGAATGATCCTTTGCTTGCACTTGACTTGAAAAAAGACAGCTTTGAAGTGTAGAAGATCTTTCAAACCATTTCAGCTGTTGGAAAGTCTTTTGAAGGTGTTTGAAAGAGTTAAGATATTGTGCCTCCAATCTCACGTCCCTGGAGATGGAGCGCAGAGGTGGCAAACAGCTGGGAATGCGCTCCCCGAGTCGGTGTGCGCGCAGGGCGCGGTGCGGCTCCCCGAGGCTGTCCGGCCGTGCTGAGGAACCCTTGTCTCCTGCCCCCCAGGACGGTTTCACCCCTCTGGCTGTGGCACTGCAGCAGGGACACAACCAGGCCGTGGCCATCCTGCTGGAGAACGACACCAAGGGCAAGGTGCGGCTGCCGGCGCTGCACATCGCCGCCAGGAAGGACGACACCAAGTCGGCGGCGCTGCTGCTGCAGAACGACCACAACGCCGACGTGCAGTCCAAGGTAACGGGGCGGGCTCTGGGCCTGGGGACGGCACCTTGCACCCCTGCACCCCGATGGGGAAACGGAACTGCTCCGGCGGGGAAGGACAGCTTGCTTCACCAGTATCACCAGTAATACCTTTGAGTTTGCAGTGTTAAGTTACACAGTAATTACAAAGCGCTCATTTTTTCACTTTTTAGTTGTGCCTCCCATTTCTTTGGTAACCAGCTTCTTCTCATGATTTGCGAACCGGAAGGCACCGGAGTGGAAGCGGAATCACTGCTTCCCTATTAAATAGGATACTGGTTTACTGCCCACGGGAACATAGGTTGTGTCTAAAGTTAATGCATGCTCAAATGGCTTTTCCCATGATTAACAGCATAACTCATTTCAGAAAAAGCAACATAGTTCTTCGTTTTGTGGCCAGTCTTTAATATTGTTCCTCTTTTTCCCAAACCATGCTGCATCAGATGATGGTGAATAGGACGACTGAGGTACCGAGATCAACAATTTTTAATTCTTCTTTCTGTTACTTATGATTATTTTCTCTGCTCTTTGCCAGTATTTCTTTATTATTTAGCAATAAAAGTGAAGATATGACTCTTTTTTTAATACATAGAAATTTGTGGCTCAAACCCCGTATTTTTATTCATCCTTTGTCATAGAATTTCTTTTTATTTGTGTCAATACTGAAGGACATTTTTGAGAATTCACATCAGTCCAAAGGAGTCTGAAGTGAGTGATAGAGCTAAGAGGATAAAGATGCTTTTTTAGCTCAATTTCATTAATTATGAAAATGTACTCACTTGGCATAACTAAATCAGGGTGTCTGGCTCAGCCAGAATAGTGGTAAAATTAATTTTCTGTCTTTTACAATAATAAACATAATCAGATTCCCCAAGGTAAAAACTTGTTCAGGGCATCTGCTTCTTCTTACTGTTCTTATTACCATCTTTTCCATAAAGTTTTGCAAAGCCCTCAGGGACAGTACATACTCAGAACTTACCTGCAGTAAATAACACATTTCTTATATGGATTTTACTTTCACTAAAAATCGTGGGGTTGATTGGCTTGGACTGGGATTTTCCCAAAAGATCATTGCCACTTTTAGGAGAAAGAACAGTTTCCAAGAATGTGGTTGTTGTTTCAGAACCTGCTTTTGAATAATGGAGTTTCTCTGCTGGAGGAGGGAATGAATTATGGATGCACGTGCCCATGGGAAGGTGCTTCCCTCTTGGTGTGTGGACACATGAGCAGGCTGCCAGGAGGCAGCACTGATGTGAACTGAAGGGTGACAGCTTCCCTGGGCACGTGCTCCATGGGCATGTTCTTCCCTGAGGGAAATGGCAAGGGGTGCTGCAGTGCCTGCTGAAGGAGGGCAGCACGTGCCCACATTCCTTTGTTCCAGGAGTAGCTTAAAATGGTGGTTTGGATACTGAGAGGAAGGAAACCTAGCTGAGGGCACACTGTAGTTGAGAAACCAGAAGTATTCCTCCCTTTCTGTAACTATCAGCAGGGCCCAATCAAATCAGTGTAAAGCTCTTCAGGGAAACCTCAAAAGCAAGACCCTTTCTACTTGAATTACTTATGAGAATAAAAGCTTGCTCTCTGTCCTGGTTTCTGAAAATTTAATCTTTTTTTATGTTGTTGTCAAGCCATTCTACATCTCGTAGCTGGAGCAGATTTCACCTTCTAGTATTGAAAACACAATAAATCAAATGTGGGTTTTTTGATTTATAGATTGCAAAGTTTCTTCAGTTGCTTTGCAATCCAAATTGTACATAAATATAAATAATTATGATTCTTTTACTATGCTACTAAGTAGTTTCTCTTGTAAACCAAACTCTTTAATTACATTTTGAATAATTACTGCTTTTGAAAAATAGAAACAAACAAAAAAAAACCCCATAGGAAATATGTTGTCCATATTTCTATTTCTAAGAGAAGTAAAATAAGTCCAACAACTTTTGTGGTCGTTTTTCTAACCCAAATAAATAGATGCAGCCTAAAAGACCCATGTTGCTTCCAAATGGTAATAAGGAACTTGCTTTATTTTCTTTAAGAATGGCTAACATATTAATATTTTCTGTGATGAAAACTGCTCTTATGGGCCTCTGATGCAGGGAACAGAGTTGGGGAACAAAAGAATGAAGCACTTTTGATAATCTCCCACCTGAAAACTGGCCCCTCTACCTGAAAGGCTGTGGCCACAGTCTGGGTAAAATTGACACGATGCATTAGCTGGGCAGCATTTTAAACTCAGGTTCTAGTTCACTTGGTGATGGTGCATGAATGAGCAGGTTTCTATAACAAGGGCTGTTTCCCTTTGTAGAGCGGCTTCACCCCTTTGCACATCGCCGCGCACTACGGCAACGTCAACGTGGCCACGCTGCTGCTGAACCGCGGAGCTGCAGTCGACTTCACAGCCAGGGTAGGGACTCAGCCCTTCATCCCCCTGCTTCTGGCAGCCTCTGGAAATGGGAGGGGAGCTTGGGTAACTCTGAGGCGAGAGCTGGGCGAAGGAAGGAGCAAAGTCATGCTGAAGTTCTGTTGGCACCAAAGATGCCTTTTTTGCAGTAATTCTGAAAGGTTGTCTCTGTGCAGTGCACTGGAGGCCTTGGCAGTTGTGTAACAGCCGGTATTCCCAGCTGGGGGAAGCAGGATCCTTTGGCCAGCTCCAGAAGCTGATGGTCTTATCATGTGTCAACTCCCTTCGGCTTATCTGTTTGTTAGATGTACTCTGGAAATAGATGTAGCATTGATAGGCTTTCTGGTATTCCATTACCAGAATTTCCTATACCATTTTAATTTGATGTTTTCCCATATAGCTGCATTTCAGAACCAGAAAGTAAAGTATATTTCTGTTATACAAATTCAACAATAAAAGAACTAATTAATCATGATTACTCTTATGGTAAACAACTGCAGAGTTACATGGTACACTCTCTTTGCTGTTGCACGTTACATAGTTTGAAGTGAAAACCTCTGGTAATCTCAACCCAGGTCACAAGTTTGCTGTTTAATTTTGCCAGACACACTTTGAATTACTTTAGGGTTCTGCCTTCCAGACTGACTCCCTCCTGTTTCCAATCTGGAGTAGCTGCTAATATTACCTCTTACCTCACCCAAAGTGTTTTCAAGGACTTTCAGCCTACACAGCCTACACAGCCTACCACTCCTTTATGCTCTTGGCACTACACGAGAAGGTTCCTTTGTGTAGGAGTGACGCATTTGTGTCCTCTGTGTACGTTGCAGTGATTGAAATGCATCAGTGTTTTGTGACTATTGGCTCATTGGGACTCTGATACATGTTTGTGTATTTGTCTGGCCCCGGGGCTGCGATGTTTGCTGCTTGGGCAGATGCGCCGCTTCCTTTACTCAAGGACCCCAAAAAAATGGAGAAGGTATCTTGCTTAGGAAGGAATTACTAACTCTAGCTTATATGGTGTGTGCCTAGCTCTGATGCTCTAGTACATTCTCGTTTATTCTCTCCGATGTGATGGTCTCATTTTTTGTGATCCGAACCCAAATTCACCCCCATTGCACACCTTCAGATCCATCCAGCTCATTGTTTGTTCTTTTCATGGTGTAGAATGGAATCACCCCACTTCATGTGGCTTCCAAAAGGGGAAACACAAACATGGTGAAGCTCTTGTTGGATCGCGGAGGGCAGATCGATGCCAAAACCAGGGTGAGTCTTTCTATTCCCTGAATATGACATTGTCCCTTCTGGGGAATGGACTGGGATTCTTTCCTTGCTTGCTTTTGGGGACTTTTTGTGTGTTTGTTTTATGTAGATTGTTTTCTATGGTATCAGACTAAAGAACAGCTGGTGTTAGTGATAGGAGACAGAGATACTACTTCCTTTAGTCTCCTGTATAACCTGCCTACATCATACAAGAAAAAGCTGATGGAACTGGTGGTTTTTAGGGAATAAGCCTGTTAGTTGGTCCAACTTTACATGACACAAGATGATGCACAGCAGAAGGAAATGGAAGGTCTGGACTCAGCTAAGACTTCCAGTCCCCTGACCCCTAAGTGTCTGTGCCAGTCACAGTGTGCCCTGTGGAAGCTCTGGTGGGCTCCATTTTCATTGGAGAGCTGCTATGGGGACAAGTAACCTCCTCAGTGCCAACAGCCACGTGTCACTTCCCCAGACAAAGCTTGGGGTGTTAATTAGGTGACTCTCACTGGCTTCCTCCTCCCAGCTGTCCTATTGAAATGTCACATCATCTCTCTGCCCTTTCTTTATGGGTGATTTCACAGTCATTCAGGGCAAAAAAAATCCCCATCATTTTATATGGACAGGGTTAATTATTTCAAATGGGATTTTGGAATCACCTGGGAAAACATTGTCATTTATTCAGATTGAGCTGCACAGGGCTCCTTCTTAGGAGCTGCTGGTTTCTAGGCAGCTGGTCTGCAAAATTACATGTCCAAGTGATCAAGAGTGTTTTAGAACACAAAGTTTAGAGCTGGACGTGAGAGATTTTGTTTAACCTGATGGGAAGGTAGAAGACATTGCTGTCAGCTATCCTTGGGGTTGATTCAACCTCTGCAGTTACTTGGACATTAATTCCATCAACCATTTGTTGCTTTATATGCTCTGAAGACAGTCTTGATTATTGTGAATTCTGCATGCCATTATGATTTGGTTTCTGATTATGAAATGATATCTCACTAATTTTTTTTTAATTTTTTTTTAAACTACTGCTAATGGAAAAAGCTGCCTCTCAAGCAGGTGTGCAGCAAATCACCCCTGCTCACATTTTCCACAATAAACACCTGAAATCTCATGGAAAAGAGGCATGAAATGCTAATAATATACTTGGGTCAGGATATTCCATATGCCCCCAAGCGTGTCATACAGAAATAGTTCATCTGACCTTTGGAATGGCAGTATTGAATTCACCTATTTCCTGTTCAGTAGTTAGATATTGTTCTAGACCAGTTGACACAGATGATTGTGAGGGATGTTTTGGATTTTAAGAGATCAAAGTGTTTTCCCATCCCTGCTCACCAGCAAAGGTTGTGAATGCATTGTGAGTGTATCTGAGAGAGCAGGATTTGCCCGGTGTAGGTGGGAGGGACCAATTTTAGACTCTTCTCATTGCCTCAGCTCCCTGCCCCATGTCAGCTGCTACATGGGCCCAAAATGTCAGTACAAAGATAACCCTGAAAACCCATGCAGGTATCCTAAGGCAACTGTATCCCAGTTTGCACAGGCTCCCCAGCTTCCTGTCACTTTCACCTTCCACGTCTTCCCTGCTCCGAGGCTCACGGTGGCCGCCGCTGGTGTGTGCTTCGTGGTGGGGAAGGTTCCAGAACTTTGGTTGTGCTGTCCATGTCTTTGTGTTAGCTGTTTATATTATCTTGGTGTTTCTCTTTTCTCCCTGTGCTCTTCCATTCACCTGGTGTGCCTGGCTCTGGCTGTGAGTCCGTGTGGTGTGCAGGAGGCGGGGATGTGGTGCGTGTGCTCTGTCCGCCTGCCCCGCTGCGGTACTAACACACCTTGCCTTCCCTGCTGCCTTCCCCTGGCTTCCCAGGAACACCTGACTCCTTCCAGCAGGCCACAGTCACTGCAGAGCAGCAGAACTAAAATACCAGGGTGTTTCACTGCCAAGTTCTTGTGCTCCACACCACATCAAAATAAGCTCTTCGGTTTAAACAGGCCTCGCTGCTTTCCTTCCGTTTATTTTTAGCTTGCTTTGTTGTATGACATCTGATGCTGCATAAATTAAGATGCAAAAACTTATTTTAGTGGATTGCAGATGAGCTTCAGTACTTCAGTTTTGCAAAGTTAATCTGTGAAAGCTTTCTATGTTTGAAAATGTTCCATTGGAATGATTCTTTAGGAGCCCCTGTGTTGTCTAAAAATATAAATTAAAATGTCTGTTCCTCAAAGGGAGTAAATGATGCATGTGTCCTGCTGTTTCATAGTTAATGCAGCGTGTCAAAGGAAAGCTCTGCTTTCTGCAGGAATTAGTATTTTTATTTTCTATGCATTTCAGAATGTGTTTGCTGAAATTTTATGGCATTTCTCACAAAGCCATAGAAGTGTAGAAATGCTGGTAAATCTCTTGACACAATTACGTATTTCAAAATAATATTTCACTTATCTTTTTGGGAAGTTCTACCAATTTTTTTCCTCAACCAATTCTTAACTAAGTTTTTGAAATGTGAAATTTCCTTTCTCTTTTATATTGTATCCAAAGCAGAAATGGAAACTCCATTCCCAAATACAACAATAGGACACTTTTATTACTACTCTCCATTAAAGATAGTACTATAATATTATAGAATAACAAAATGTCATCTTTAACAGTAGATAATTATTATATCATAATAAAATATTAAAACATTATTTTAGCATACAATTATTATATAACATCTGGTATATGTTTTGCAACTTCCATTTACATGCAAGCCTTCCCTGGATTTTTGTTCACTAAATAAGTAATGGGTAAAATTTCCTGTACTAAAACACTTAATATTCAAAATTTTACTCAAACCTATATCCTCTATACATTCTCTTACATTAGTAAGAATTTCAGTGGCATAATTTTGTTTAAAATTTTAACATTTGGCTGAAATTCTGACCCATGCAGATTCTGATGGTTAGTTAGCGTTAGGGGGACAGAAAAACTGTGCAGAAATTTGTTCTCTGAAAGATGGTGGAAAGTTTAATTTATGATAATTCACTGTCAGGTGATCAAGGGTAGCATGGCAATTACCAGTTCTCACTTTGAGGGAAGGAAAGCATTTACAGCCTTCCTGAAACACACTAAGGGTTCTTACAGGGTGAATTATTGTCAGCATTTAAAAGCAATTTTAGCATGGCCAAAATGCATGTATTTCTATTTAAAAAAAGTCCTCATATAGTGGAATCATAACAGAATGCACCTTCAGAATATGCAAATGTTGCTGGCTCTTTCAAGGTTTTAGGAGTATTCTTTCTGAATGCAGTTTTTGTATTATCTCTATTTTTATCATCTCTCTCTATAAATTGTGTGGGGGAAAAAAAAGAACAAGAATATGAGGCCTTTTGAGTTCTGCATGCTTTTTTGCTTTTAAAATACAGTTTTATTCACGGGCTTTTATCACCTTGCTGGAATTTCCATTTCTGTGGGAGTAAGCAAACACTCTTCAGAGGGGGAGGAACACTCTCACCTGTCTCAGCCACCGAAGCTGTCGCACATTTTGTGTTCCTCCTATTCAATCTTGCCAACATTGAAATTTGATTTTTCTTGCTCTGGGACTTTTCTTAAGTCTCCTCTTGAAGGCTTTCATCCTGAATATTTACAGTTGAATCAAATCCATGGAATGAGAGAGAGCATCTAGTCTTGGAAGGGAAGGCTTATTGTGTGAGAAAAGTAATCATGTTGTGTGCCCGGAGCTGTGGCAGCTGGAGCTGGAGCAGGGATAGGCATGGGAGTGGTGGGAGAAGGTCTGCTGCACCATTTGGGTTGGAGAAGGGCCCTGGCAAGGAGGAGGAGGCTCAGCTGGGGCTGAGACAAGTGGCAGGTCACTCATGGAGATGAATGGTACCAATGGGACAACAAAAGTGAGGAAACTGTGGGCGGCACAGCTCAGATTTGGTTGGTCTGGGCTTTTTGGTGGGGAATGTGCTTCAGACACCCCTTTACAATCATTCTGAGAACCTACTGAGATTTAGTAATAACATTATTACTAATAATATCTCCTTTGGTGCATCTGCATCCTGGCAGAATAGGCTTGGCTCTGCTATTTCCACATGGGAATGGTAAAAACTGTAGCAGGATCCTGGCCCTGCCTTGGTGGTGCTCTGTAGGGTGTTTGTTCCTGCAGTAATGCTGCTGTGACATTTTCTCCTCATCTTCCTACATGCACAGAGCAGTAATAATTCATTGGCAGCTTTTGCTGCTCCTAAAGCCATGTCAGATTATAAATATCTAATCACAATGCAGATATTTCCTATTAAAAATTCAGTGGCTTCATATAATGTTTACAAGGGAGTGGGAAGGGGTGTTGTATGAATTGTCTAAGCAAGTTATATAGAAAATTACTATTATTTGGAGTTATTTATGATACTGTCTTAATACTCAAGCAAGCACATGGTACATTTTTTTGCTGTATTTTTCAAATTTGTGCTGATTGGCAGACCTGGAGGAATACTTTACAGCATGTTTCATTATGCCAAGAGCTTGGAGCAAGAGGGAGACTCGCCTTGTTAATTTTTCAAGAGATGAGATTTAGTCATAATGAAAAATGAACAAATTAAAAGGCTTTTATTTGTCAAGAAATTTAGGCAATTTTTCATGTTTGGCATACGAAATACTGAAATTTTACTTCACCCTTATGAAAATGAGAACATGTAACTGCAGTTTAGAATAATTTGTTGATAATTTGGCCTTTGCTGTTCATGTCTCTCATCAGTTTTTGGTTAAATGAGCACTGAATGTGAGCAACTATCCTGTGAATGTGCTGCCCCACATCATTCCCCATTAAAAATCCCTCATAAGTGCAGCTTCTTTTTGTCTCAGTCTCTCTGCTAAGCTGAAAGAAAGCATTTGTGGAATGACCGAATAATTCATCTTTCTGAGCTCTGCTGTTAGGAGTCATGCACAGAATTCAGAATTCATTTTGCAGGTTAAAAAATGACCAGTGATCGATTTTCAAGGAAAAAAAAAAAAAAGCACAAATTTTCCTTATATTTTGAGAAGCATTGAAGAGATAATTAGGATTGATGGAATTTCCTGGCTTCCATGCACACAGAGGAATTGCATTGTCATTTCTAAGGGTGACCCAGCTGTTGGTGATTGTGGGAACAGCAGAACACCAGGTGTGGGACGTCACTGGGGAGATAGAAACATTAACTCTTCATTCCACACAGTCCAGGGTGAGGGCATAATTGTCCAACTTCTTTAAGCATAAAATTGCTGAATTTCTTGTCTCCTGGCATGGAAGCCTTTGTGTTTATAGGATATCCATTATCTGTGCTTCGAAGTCTGTGTCCCTCTGACCCAGAATTGGATGTCCTGTCAAAGGATATGCCTGATGTATTGGTCACTGTCTGTTCTTCAATTAGCAAAGGAATGATTGACAAAGCACTTAGGCAAACTCCTGAAGTTGATTTGAGAGCTCTGAGGCTCATGGCAAACAGGATGGTGCAAAAAAGGATTAGTTTGGTACACTGCTGTGTCTCTTCGTGTTAGCTCATGTCAGCTTGTCTGCACTGTTTTCTGGACTAATTCTTCTACTACAACAGCTCTCTCTTTGCAATTTCCCTCATCTTTGAATAAAAGGTATAAGCAAAATAATTCAAAGTATTAAATATACAGTGATTTAATATATATATGGTGTTTTCCTTAGAGCAGAAAGAGGAAAAGGAAGAGGGTTCTGTAGGAAGTCCTCAAAACAGCTATGGAAGGGTAGAACAGGATAGATAGCAAATTTCCATCTCTGCTCTTAAAGGGAATTGTGGATAAGAACAAAGAAGAAATCAGGTTTTTAAATTATTTAGTTTTTTTTTATTATTTTAGCCAGTCTTTCTTGTGGAGTTGATGTACTTCTTAGCTTATATTTTGCTTCTTTTTCTCCCTGTTGGGATTTGTCCTGCTTTTGTTCAAGTATTCACATGATTTTCCTTTTTTTTTTTTCTTTTTGCTGTTTTATTAAATAGAGTAACATCAAAGCCACCACCCAGATAGGGAAAGTGAACATCCCACGTTGATTAAAAATGTAGAGCACAAGAGGCCAGAAACTGGAAAGAAATACCAAACAAATACCTTGCCTAGAAATGCTTTTGGGATATATTCTTACCTTTGTAGTGCCAGTGGGAGTTATCTGTAGGAATCCCTCTGGCAATGAGATGATAATATACCTCAGTGGGTCAAAGACGTGGTTTAGAGGACTCTGAAGTTTCAGTGCATGAAAAACAAGTCAAGTAGTTCCACCTAATTCTTCACACTGACCCCATCTGCCAGTGCTGAAGGCCATGAGTTCTCTTTTTGGGGTTGATCTTCCATCTGTGGAATTTCAGTGCAGATTTTCTGTGGGATTCAGGGATGCCTCTGAGACAGTGAGCACCAAGGCACACCTAAGCCCATCAGTGGGTCTCAAAAGCCTCTGGAAAAAGTAGATAAATAAGGGAAAAAAATTCCTCCCACAGACTTCAGCTCCTTGCAGCTGAGGAGCTTGTGGAGCTTTGTGGTGCTGCTGACTTGGAAAGGGCTTTGTACTTTGGAAACCAGGCATGAGAGAGGCTCTGCTTCTTGGAACTGTCTTTTATAGGGTGTTCCAGGGCAGTGTTTGCCGAAATAAGATTGCAGTTGCAATGGCACTGTATAGTCTAGAGCCACTTTTAATTTAAAAACACAGTGATGCAGGTTCTCTCCAAACCCCAGCAAGGTAGAAACAGTCCATCAGTGTATGAAGCAGGGTCACCAGCTCATCCTTAGTGCCATGTTTTTGCAGTTTTGCTGCTTTTTCAGCCTCTGAGTAATTCAGACCAGTACATTCTCCTTTTAATCAAGCTGTTACTGGGTTCTTCAATGGGCTCCTTAGAATAACAGCATCAGCATCACACAAGATGAGCAGCATGTCTCAAAGGCAGAAGGCTTTTCTTGAGATTAAAAACTATTCCTGTTTCACCTTTGTAAAGCCACCTCTGTTGAGTGAGTGTTGATGACATCTTGGAGTGCATGCTTGAACAATACTGAGGGCTAATGAGATGAGAACTTGGCTTTTCATATCCTTCATATCATTTACTGCACCTTTTTTCTGTCATTCAGCACTAATATTCTTTCACAACCATTTTTCTAGCCTGATACTATTTTTCTGCATGAAGTCCAAACTATACAAAAACTACCTAGAATTCATTCTCCCATCCAAATAGTTCATCAACACATCTTTTGCTACCACTGCTGTGATCATTAATAGTAGCCTGAGCAAGTCTTTTGGTACAGAATGGTGTTCTGCAATGGAAAAAACTGTTGTAGAGTTGGTGTTCTGACAGCAATTTTAGAATAGAATTGTCAGCTCTGTGTTCACCCCTCAATCTCAGAAGTGAAAGATTTGGTTCTTTTTGTTTCTCTTTCTCTTGTTTTAAAATTTTTCTTATCTTGATGCCTGTTTAAAAGCAAAAGACAATTCTAGAGCAACTTTTCTAGTATGAACATTGCTTGCTTCATCCCTGCATCAAAAGCAATCCAAATGACGTGAGTTGATTTATGGAGCATCCTCAACCCAGCAGGCATTACCCAGGGAGAGGCAATGCAGTCTCAAAGCCATGCAGAGGGGAGGGAGGGGAGGAGGCAGTGCACCCTCACATTATCCTTTGAGAAGAGATTTCAGCACACAATGGGCTTCCTCTCTCAAACAGTAACCTCAGAGTGTCCTTTACTGGTGCAAGGAAGAAGAGGGATGAAACTTCATGCTGTGGAGCCAGCTTCAGTAAGGAGCCAAAAAAGGAGCTTTTTCACATGTGTGGGGCTGCATTCCTGGCAGGTTGTTCCCCAGAGTGCCAGGACAAACAGTTGGGGATGTGCTCATTTGTTTTCTCTCCTTTTCCTTTAAGGATGGACTGACCCCACTGCACTGTGCGGCGCGAAGTGGCCATGACCAGGTGGTGGAGCTGCTGCTGGAGCGAGGTGCCCCACTGCTCGCACGGACCAAGGTGTGTGTGTGCGCCCTGTTAGAGCATGAAACACCTCTGTAACCTTCCACAGAGCTTTCAGTGTCCCTGAGAGGACAAGGAGGAGACAGGACTGTAACTGTCCTCCCAAAGGAGGGTAGAATGATCCAAAATAAGGTTTTCTTACATACTCCTTCCCAAATATATGAGAAGTGTACACTTCTTTGCCCCTCTCTCTAGTATCAGACTAAACACATGATGTGGAGTGCTGCTACCAGCACTTGCCTTGTGTTGCTTCCTGAGGCTGTAGTACACAGAGAAGTGAAAGCTGGGTCAGTCACTCCTGAGAGGTGACTCCTGGTAGATATTTTCTGATCCTTCATATATGGTAATGAGGACAGTTTCTCCTAAGTGTTTTTGCAATTGGAAAACTATTTCAGTGTGTTCTTTCTCACATCTGGAAAACATTAAATTAATGCATTTCCTACAAGTTCTGTCTCTTTGGTGCAACTAATGAGAGGAAGATACTTGCGTAATAGCAGAGCCTGCTGAGCAGCACCTCACAACAGCACATGTCCTTCTTCTGTGTGCCACAGTCCAAGTGGGGGTTACTAGAGCTGCTGTTCTGTTCCCTTCTGTCACAGAATGGACTCTCCCCACTCCACATGGCGGCCCAGGGGGACCACGTGGAATGTGTCAAGCACCTGCTGCAGCACAAGGCTCCGTGGACGACGTGACGCTGGACTACCTGACCGCCCTGCACGTGGCTGCTCACTGCGGCCACTACCGCGTCACCAAGCTCCTGCTGGACAAGAGAGCCAACCCCAACGCCCGTGCCCTGGTAAACCTGTCCCACCTGGCTCATGACACAAAGCTGGCTGCTAGCTCTTACCAGGAGAGCTGAGTGAGAGCTGTCAGCCAGCTCCACAGCCTTAAGCAGGTGCAGGAGCCACCTGCTGCTTTCCAGTGCTTGTGCCTTGTGTCCTTAGGCCTGCTCATGGAACACACCCCGTGGCAAGTGGCTGTAGTGTCAGGTCTGGAAGCTCTGCAGAGTCCCTAAAATCAGAGCTGGTTCTGGCTGATGTGGATGTATGCCTTGGTGTTTTACTGAATTAATGGTTCAGTTTTCCATTCTGGGTGATGCAATACACAAATAACTTCTGGGCTTTCAACTGAATTAGTAAGTTAAATGGCATAGAAAAAACACATTAAAAAGTTTATATTGCTGCATTTATCAAATTATGACATTTTCCTCTATTAGCTGCCATTTTTCTTTCTTTTCAAAAAACAGTTCTTATGCTTACAGGACACCAGGTATGATTCCTTTTACTCACTGATCAAACCACTGCCCCTAACAGGGAGAAAAAAATCACATTTGACTCTGGAAACAGTTTGAGCCATTAATGTATCCACAGCCAGACAAGATTACGATTTTCTCTACTAGGAAGTGTTAGCTGGCTGGGAGTCCATGTACCAATATATTGCACTCTGTCAGGGAGAAATAGAGTCTGGAACACTTGAGATGCTCCTGCCTGGCCAGAGTTCTGCACTGCTGGCTGCACTGGGGGCCTTCACAGAACCCCCACTGCAGGGCACTCGGATGCCTTCCCCAGCTTCCTGCCCACAGCAGGGTTTTCTGTGTAGGCTCTCTCTGTCCTTTACTTCCTTGGAGCTGACACCATTTTCTTTTGCCCTCTCATTTTCTTTGGCCTTTCCCTACCCGCAAATCCCATAGTCCCTTTTGCTTCCTTCTCTTACACTTTTCTTGCTTTGTTTTTCTCAGAGCCATGCTCGCTTGGTCAATCTTTTTTGACACTGTTTTCATCCTTGCTTGTTTTTCTTGCCAGTCTTCAGATTATCTCTAGCTGCACTCTCCTCACTACCCACACATACCCCCTACATCTTCTTTCTTTCCTCCCATGACCAGAAATATCTCTTCTCTTCCCCTCCTTCCATGCCTCCCTGCCTGTGAAACACATGAAACAAAAGGAGAACACCCTCGGGCTGCTGCCTCTCTGCTTCTCTTCCCACCAAACTGGTTTTCTCTCCCCTCCCCCCCTCATTTTCTCTCTCTCCCATCAGGGACTTGTCGCCTTTGGCTTGTTGATAGTGTTTAATATATTAAATGAAGCTCATAATTTCTGTTAGTGATACATT
The DNA here is from genome assembly GCA_017589585.1 of Phylloscopus whistleri. Classification (NCBI taxonomy): domain Eukaryota; kingdom Metazoa; phylum Chordata; class Aves; order Passeriformes; family Phylloscopidae; genus Phylloscopus; species Phylloscopus whistleri. The sequence continues at coordinate 2,236,704 of JADMLD010000092.1, forward strand.
TTTTTTTTCTGCCTTCTCCTCTCCCCTGTCAAACTGTTCCTCACTTAAATAGAAGAAAATTAAATCAACTGAGGTGGTGAAATTCAGTGAAAAATATGGAAAATTCTAAAACAGTAAAACTCCCTATGAAATATATGGAGAGATGTTGTGTGGGAGGAAAAACATCAAATGGTTTTGATTCTTTCTTTAGAAATTGGAGAAAGAGTAATAATATTCAGCAGAGTTCAGTGATGGAATAAATATTACAAAGAATTCATTTTCAGCTACATTAAAAAATTGTTAATGTTTGCAAAATGCTTTGGGGATACAAGCACTATGTGAGTTCTCAGCTTTTTCAATGTGTATATGCTGTAAAGCACCTTCAAATGAACTAGTAATTAACATTTCCTTTAACAGAAGCAGCCTGTAGAATAATTGTCACGTGATTATCTCTTCCCATAAACTAAGATTTCACTGCTAGGTTCTGGTTACTGCTGGTTGATTGTTTGGCAATACTGATGCTCTTCATTAGAAAATGTGGCAATTTTTCAACATTATCTAAAACACTATTACCTGTGCTTTTGACTAAAATGTTCACGTGCAGTGAATAATGTGTTTGCTCAGCTTCAGACACACACTTAACCTGCATTAACTGTCATCAGATTGTCATGGCACCACAGCTGAAGGGGTGGTTCTTTATTTGAGGTACCTCACAACGTACACACACACACAAAAACATGATATTACACCTTAGGTTGATGTATAAATGTAAAAATAAATACACACATATCCTTAGGTTTCAAGTAAAAAGAGAGATTAAAGTGGAATCTGGAGGAAGTACTCTATTCCTCTCTCTTTCTCAGTTTAAGTGGCTGCAAACTGAAAAAGAGTAGATTTAGGTTAGATATTAGGGAGAAATTGTTCCCTGTGAGGGTGGGGAGGCCCTGGCCCATGGTGCCCAGAGAAGCTGTGGCTGTCCTATCCCTGGAAGTGTCCAAGGCCAGGCTGGATGGGGCTTGGAGCAATCTGGGGTAATGGAAAGTCTCCCTGCACATGGCAGGAGGTGGAATGAGATGGGCCTTTCCAACTCAAACCTTCTGTGATTCCACGATTCTCCAAGAGAGATATAGGAAATGCTTTATGAAGGCACTGATTCTTAAGTGTCCACTGTAATTTCTTAGATTGTCCCTTGTGTTAGGCAGTCTTGGGAAGCACTGGGAGTGCTCCTCACAGCACGTGAGCAGCCTCAGGAAGCACGTGCACACGCACAGAGTCGGCAGTCAGGATGGGCGTATCTGTAGACAAAGTGTGGAGGCAGAGGTTCCCTTTCTCTCCCCTGCCTCAGATAGTGGGAGATGTCTGTAATTTATAACCTGTTGTGCTTAGAGAACAGTTGCTTGTGGTAGTCTAACCCTTGTGCTCCCAGTGTGCCAGCATGGAGCTGTGTGGGAAGTGTAGCTGCATGTTTCTAACTAACATCACTGTCTTTTGCACAGAATGGTTTTACTCCACTGCACATTGCCTGCAAGAAAAATCGCATCAAAGTCATGGAACTCCTGGTGAAATATGGGGCCTCAATCCAGGCTATAACAGAGGTAGCAAAACGTTTCATGTCCTGCAGAAACCTTCCTTCTCTCTCTCTCTCCTTTTTCTCCTCCTTCTTTCTGTCTCTCCTGTGATGCCTTGCTGTCCCCTATGTTTTATTTAAATGAAGCAGCCCAGCCCTCCAGCCGTGCAGAGGAGTAAAACTGCTCTTGCTTTGTTTCGCAGTCGGGCCTCACACCAATACACGTGGCTGCATTTATGGGCCACTTGAACATAGTCCTCCTTCTGCTGCAGAACGGAGCCTCTCCCGATGTCACTAACATTGTGAGTATGGCTTTGCCTAGAACCATCTGCTCAGAACCCACACAAAGTCTCTGTGGAGCTCAACCCAAGGTCACATTTTAATGATGCTTTGTTGCATTTTAGGGCAAATTATTATTGCAGCGCTTTAGTGAAGAGGAGAGTGATGGCTGCATTTGTCATAAGCTATTTTTGGTTTCATGTGTTCTACAACAGTGCTCAAGTAGCTAAAGTTTTCCTTAGAAAGAGACAAAGCTCACCAAAAACATCCAAAATGGATTATAAGACAAATCCCACAAGGTCTGTGTTTCTGTTCTGAAGGATGAAATCCAAGTCCAAATGGCTCTAACTTCTGCCTGCATAACTTCGCTGGCTGCCGTGAAATTGTGTCACTCCTGTCAGCGAAAGAGTATAAAATGCTTAAACCCCAACAATTAAACAAAAAGCAAAACTGGGAAACTCAAGATGTTCCTCTTAGGCAGGAAGTTCCAGGAATTGGTGATTAAATCTGGAAAATGTGACCTTTGGGATGGAACACAAAATGCAGAACCTGACTTACCATAGAAATCAGTGTTTGTATACCAACAGCCTAGTTACCCAAAAAAACCCAAAACAACAAACCAAACCCAACAAAAACAACATTTTAATTTTCTGAGATGTATTTCATAAGATATTTTACTGTTTGAATTTGTCAGTATAAACAAATATTCAACTTGGGACCGCTTGTACTTGGAAAGCAGCTTTTTTTTCAGTACATAAGGTTATAGGTAAGTGTTCCCAAAAACAAAAACAACAAAAATTTACTAAGCCTGGTACAATGGACTCATTAGTTTTTCTCAGGTAGAAAAATCTTACATGGAACTCAATGAAATTGTTAGCATGCCAAATTGTTTATGTGAATCATTAAAAGAGACTTTTCATACTTTGTTATAGAAGCCATCTTTATACAAGAACTTCATTGATAATAAAAAACCAACACAAAGTTCTTGTGGATGCAGTTAAAAATATTGTGTTACCAGGCATTTGTGTGCAAAGTTTAACACTTTACAATTTCTGTTATATAGGTGTCTTGGCTTTCACTTGATAAGCTGAGGTTCCCTGTTGAATTACTGTTTCCAAAACCTGAATTGCTTTGCTAATTCAAGCACAAAAGGGTCATTGGAGAAATTTGATCTTTAGAGTGTTTTTCACATATTAAACAGCTCATTCTTCAGGTAGCAAACTTTATATGTAGGTGGAATTATTAAGATTTGTAGCTAGGGCTGTGGGATTTTGTTGTTGCATTCCTGCTAATCACAGCTGGTAACACAACGTTAATTTAAAAATGACAAGCTAAGTCAACTGCTGGTGAAGAGGGTTTGCTGTAATTAAAAGTCTCTATTGGCAGGCAAACTAAGGCTGCTTCTTTCCCTACATCTAGACAAGGACAAGACGACCTGATTCTAGATTCTGATGTAAAATGTCTTGACTAGAGTGTTCATTTTGGTAGTTGCAGTTTAATTGGTAGTCAAGGGGAGAAAGGCCTTACAACAGAATATTCTCCAGCTCTGGTGTAAGAAATATGAACAGCACAAAGAAATGGCTCCTGCTGTGTTCTCATGATATAACAGATGAATAGAGCTCCTGGTTGTGGAGCTTGTGTGCCTGATGTACCCAGGACCTGATGTATCAGGTGCTGGTGAGGTGCACAGGGACTGTTTCAGTCCACTTTGGGACACTGCACTCAAAGGATGGAGCCCAATTAAACTAGGAGTGCTGTCCTCAAGGAACCCTCATTTTCAGTGTTTTCTTGAAAACCTATACAAAAAGTAAATGCTTTGAATATTCCTGATCTGAAATTCCATTTCACTTCAGTCAGCTTTCTAAAGTTTCACATTTTTCAAAGTCTGTGAGCTACAAAAGGCTTGAAACAAGATTGATTCCACAGCCTGCAGACAGAGCCACACTGCTGAGTATGGATTTTACACATTTCATGTGCTGGCTGAGTTGTGCTCAGCCGTTGCAAGGCCTCTTAATGCTGCCAGCTCCACACAGTGTGCAGGAAGGGACCATCTGGAAAAAATCCCCTTCCATCTTGAGGCTCCTGTGCCGTGCAATCCCTAGAGAGAGACAGCTCAGTGTACTCTCATCTCCTGTGCGGCACACGAGCTGACGCCCTGTTACACAGAAAGTGAGGGACATATGTGACCAGGGCAAGTCTCTCTGACAGAATTTTCCTAAGCTGGGATTTTCATTCTGTCTCTCAGTGGTTGAGGTTAGGTTTATCTGGGATTGGCCAGCTGGCAAACCAAGGCATTCCCAGGTACAGTGACACGTACTCGCACCCCGCCCTGGGGCTAAAGCCAGAGTCTGCCTGGCAGAAGGATGGGTCTCAGCAGCAGTTGTCATGGGTGGGACTGACACTGGCAAAGATCTTTCTTCGTGGAAGTTTAGGACACTGAAATGCTTTTGCTTTCCTGCAGCGTGGAGAAACTGCATTGCACATGGCAGCACGTGCTGGGCAGGTGGAAGTGGTGCGCTGCCTCCTGAGGAATGGGGCCCTGGTTGATGCCCGAGCCAGGGTAGGTGTTCTGCTCACAATGCTTTTGGTTTTTTTCCTCTTAAAACCATGGCTGAAGGAATCACTCACCACCTTCCTCTCCGTTTTTCTGTTATCACTTCCTATGACTCTGCAAGACAAATGCATAGGAAGGTCTGTGGGGACCAGGGAGGCTGCTGTCCTCAGGGTGCCTCTGTAGCACTAACGACCCACTCGATTTGAGTTGTAGGAAGAACAGACCCCACTGCACATCGCCTCTCGCCTGGGCAAGACGGAGATTGTGCAGCTGCTGCTGCAGCACATGGCCCACCCTGATGCTGCCACCACCAATGGTTACACCCCACTGCACATCTCTGCCCGTGAGGGGCAGCTCGACGTCGCCTCCGTACTCCTCGAGGCGGGCGCCTCACACTCCATGTCCACCAAGGTAAGGCACAGCACTTCACATCCGTGTGGCACAGAGTGGGCTTTCACACTGAGAAATTGAAATAGTTTGGCCCTTTTGTTGTGTTCTCGTTTAATTGGCAATAATCCAGTAGACTGGAGTAATGTATCACAAGTTAATCAAATTTCAACTTGCTTTGCTGTCATCTAGAATTGGGTTTGGTTGCTACTGAAGCTAAATGCAGATCTTGATAAATACACGGTCCCACCAGGTTTAAATGTCCTTGTTTCTCCCTTTCCCTTTGTCATGCAGGCACAACTTTTATGGCCAGAATTTCCAAAAAAAGTAAATGGGATGGCAATGACACATTTTTTTATGAACAGGCCTCCTTTTATTCTTCAATACCTTATTTACTTAAATAGCAAAATAATTCTGCCCTGTGCTAACTGAAAGGAATGCTCCTAAAACAGAAGTCAGCATCTGCCTAGTCACATCGAATGCTGGCTCTATTTTCAGTGGTTCTAAAATGAGGTGTCATGTGACACAACAGGCCATTTTGTCTGGGATTATAAAAGAAAGGCTCTTCAGAATCACTACTGGGGTTTTTAGCCAAAAATGGTACCAATAGATTCCTAACAGAGAGACAAATATGTAAGAAAGTAGATAGCTGTGAAGAGAAGTGATATACCAAGATATCTTTTCCAAATTAAAGCATTTGATAAATGAGAATCACGTATTTTCACTATTTATAAAAGTACCCTTGGTTTTTACAGCTGGAGCTTAAAACATGTTTATGAAGAATGGCATGTCTTCTAGGGTTTAAAAGCCTAAACCAGCAATTTTCAAATTATGATCCATGGATTACTGGGAGTGCTTGCTGTTCTCCTTTTATCCAGCTGTTAAATCACATTAGAATGGCTAAAAATACACTAAATACTTTCCTAATTTCCCATATTGCTTGATGGCAATTAGTATTGCAGGAACATTCTATAATTATGAATAGGAGAAGATAGAGCCCACTAGATAATATCTTTATAGACCTGTGATTTCGAGAACTGAAAATGTTTGAGATTACCCAATATAAACTCTTTGTGAGGTGGAATTAATGGAGCTAAATGATAATGATAATAAACATTAAACATCACTTATGTGCCAGGCAAATAGGTCATTGCAGCTTCCCAAGATTACTGTCAGGCACTGGTGCAGGGTGCCACCTGCTGTCATATATCCATGAGCTTTCCTTACCAATTTTTAAATTAAAACAGGCAAAGAGAAGGGCTCTTTTTAACTTCAGTAGAACTTTGTGGCTGTATGAATACACAAATCCAAGTACAAACAATTTTTCACCAAACCCTACTGGATGAAGAGAATTTGAGTTTGGAGGGTTTTTTCCGATGAATTTAATTGGTGTTAATCATTGTTACTGGCAACAGTTGATGCAGGAAATACTTGTAAACCTGTCGCCATGCAACAAAAAAGGGTGCAGCTGGTTTGGGGTGTAAATTTGAAGAAGTGCCTTCATTGCCCCCACGCAGTGTGTGTTGCTAGTACAGTCTGTATCAGATAAAATGCCTGCCAGCCTGAGAGCACATAAATAGGGAAGACTAATAAAAGGGAAAGTATTTTCTTGCTTCTCAAAGTGCTTTCAAGAGAGGCAGCTTTTTCTAGGTTCACTATCGATTCTGAAGTTGAAAAGGAAGTGCTTAACACGTAGTTCTTAAACAAGAGATGTCAGCATGACCTTTAACACAAACGTCTGTGTTTTATCTCCTGGAATTTTTCAGAAGGGATTCACACCGTTGCATGTGGCGGCCAAATATGGGAGCCTGGAAGTGGCGAAGCTCCTGCTGCAGCGCCGTGCCTGTCCTGATTCTGCTGGCAAGGTACTGCTGGGGAAGAAAAAGTCAGAAGTGTTTTGGATTCTCCTTAAGGAAGACCTGTGTGAAATACGCACCCCAGGAAGGCCGCAGCTGCTTTTGCATGGTGGCTGTGGCTTTGTTGGGGTCGTGTCTCCCTTGGGTAATGGCCGAGTGCTGCTATCCAGCATGTTGGGTTTGGGTCCATGGCAGGAGGGTGCATGGCTGCTCTGAGGGCAGGTGTGTGTCTGTGGCTCAGGCAGCACCAGTTCCATCAGGCTGCTTAAATTCCGAATGGATAAAACACAGGGGCAAAGCCCAGGTTTCCCCTGGTGTGGCGTGATGAAAGCCCGCAGCCGCCACCCTGGTTCGCCTGGTACGCTGCTTCTCCCCACTAACAGCCTGCTGCCTGCCGCGGCCTTGCTGCCCATCCCCATTGCTTCCCCCGTCTCCTCCGTGCCTTGCAGCCCTGGACCCTTGCGCCCCTGAGCCCCCCTAACCCCGTTCCCCGCGGTGTCCCGCTCCCCGCCCCGTCCCTCAGGCGCTAACGCCCTGCCCGCCCTTTCAGAACGGCCTCACCCCGCTGCACGTGGCGGCGCACTACGACAACCAGAAGGTGGCGCTGTTGCTGCTGGAGAAGGGCGCCTCGCCTCACGCCACCGCCAAGGTGAGCCCGCCCGCCATGGGGGGAGCCCGAGGGCGGCACGGCCCCGGCACGGCCCCGGCACGGCCCCGGCACGGCCCCGGCACGGCCCCGGCACGGCCCCGGCACGGCCCCGGCACGGCCCCGGCACAGCCGCTGGGCGATTCGATATCGTGCGGCGTTAGCAGTGGCGTAAGAAATGTTTGTTCTGACCAGGCATACGGGGAAATGAGCGCGAGGGGGAATTAATTCCAGGTTTAGGAGCGGCGTCGTGGTGTCGCTGCATCGGTGAGGGCGGCCCTGAGGAGACCCTGAGGGGAGCCCTGACACTGAGGGGACTCAGTCCTCCCGGAGTTTTATCACAGCTAGAAGTCACTTCGCTATTGTGCAACGTTAGCAATGACATTAGAAATTTTATTCCGGGGTTAGGAGTGGTGTTGCGGTATCACTGGCCGGTGAGGGGAGCTCTGAGGGGACGCTGTGGAGCCCTGAGGGGACCCAGCCCCGTCAGAGCTTTGGTTGCAGCTGGAAGTGACCTCACTGTTGTGTTATATTAGCAGTGACTTTAGAAATGTGTATTCTGACCGTGCACACAAATCAGTCCAGGGGTAGGAGTGGTGTTGTGCTATTGCTGTGTAAAGCAAAAGCTGCTAAAAGGGGAGAATGGTGATCAGATGGGTGCAATACCAGAGTCCCCTGCTCTCCGCAAGGCTGCTGCTCTGCAGGCTTTCAGGAAATGCTCAGGGATTGTATTGGGAATGCGGTTTCCATGGCAGTGCATGGAAAGCAGGATAGTTTGGGAAACTCCCACTTAAAAATACCCAGCAAAACAACCACAGACCAACCCAACCAAGCAACCCCCATAGGGCCTGTGTGCTGGCACCTGGGATTTTTCCCTCAAAAATCAATTTTTGATCAATTTTTAGCAATTCCCTAATTGCTTTATACAATTAACAATATAACACAAAGATGTTATAAAGCAATTAGGAAGTTCTCTTTTTGCCAGAAAATGCCATTCTTCTGTGCTTAAATTCGATCACAAAAACATTCCTCCCCATTGCTGTTTCCAGCCTGTGACTGACACATGTATCAAAATTCAATATGCAAACACATCTCTACCCACATGCTCTGAAAAAAGCATGTGATGAAGGGTGTGCACCCATCACTCACCACAGGGAATGTCACTCACCAGTCAAAAGGGATTTATTTGTAATCTAGGTTGTACAGAATGCAGGTGTCAATCTCGGAATAATCTGAAGGTATTGATGGAACAGTCCTGCCCACCCTGGTGAGAGCTGGCTTCCTTCTGGTTTAGGCTGTGAAAATAACAGACAGACAAAGCAGCACAACAGCAGGCCCATGTGGGACACGTCTGGCCTTGAAAATTTAATGAACTCTCATCTCTAATAGCAGGCGTAACATCAACTAATACTCTTGTTTGGTGCCTGACTTCTTAGGCTCACGTGGCTGTGTTAGTAACTTTATTTTCCTTTTTTTTCCCTGGCTGGTGTCAGAATGGATACACCCCTCTGCATATTGCTGCCAAGAAAAACCAGATGCAGATAGCTACCACTCTGTTGAACTACGGCGCTGAGACCAACATTTTGACCAAGCAGGGAGTCACCCCACTTCATCTGGCCTCCCAGGAAGGTCACACTGACATGGTGACTTTGCTTTTGGAGAAGGGATCCAACATCCACGTGGCAACAAAGGTAACTCACAATTGGAAAGAAAGTATTATGGGTTGGGAGTAAGATGCTACGTTTGTGTCCGTGAGTGGATTTAACAACTTGTACCAGAAACCTGAGAGCTCCAGTCAATAATTCAGTGCTCTCACCAGCAAAGGCTCTTTTCTGCATGTCTTTATCCTTCAGTGATAAATGTAGAAATTTACATTCTCTGGCAAATAAGAAAACAACTGTATTACTGGAGTAGACTAGGAAAAATTCTATGGAAGACCTTTGCAATTTTTCTTTTTTCAATGGTTGTGCATGACAGCTTTTTCACAGAAAACAAGGTCATCAAAAAACCCCCCAAACCATTGCTGTAAATCTTCGTGGGTCACTGGGTTTATCTAGGGATACATGCAAATCTGATTTGTGCAGGTGAACAGCCTGCAGCTTTTGCTCATACAAGTTAGAATGGAAGGCTCCTTGTGTGGAGTTAATGTATTCTGCTAATAGAAACAAGGTGATTTTCATTTCTTATGCAAACTTTGTTCAGGTGCCTTTTTCACGGGAAAGCACTGCAGCGTGATCACAGTGAGCTGTCAGTTAAAGGCTGCATCCTTTTCCCTGGCATTTGAATGGGATCTGCTCCTGGAGTTAATGTCTTCATCTGGCTCGTGCCTGCAGTTGTCAAGGTTCCTCTTCTGTCTGAGGAGTGGGAAGCGCATTTTATTAATGGGCTTCTCAGCTTCCCAAATTACATTATTGTAGGAAATCTTGAGCATTTGTGCCTGAATGTTTTCCTCTATGGTTTTGGTGCTGTAATTGTTCTGGAGCTGTTTGTCAGCTGGAACAGGAGCGACATCGACTCTACTTTGTTTAAAAACACCACCCATACTCAGAAGCTATAGTTAGGATCTGGTAATGTTTTAAAGATGAGGAAGTGGGAAAGTCTAGATTTTTTCCTTACGTAAAGTAGGGTTTTGTTCTTACTTCTATCTGTTTGTTTACTTAGTTGTTATATTCCATCTCCAGGCGGGGCTGACATCCTTACACCTTGCAGCTCAAGAGGATAAAGTGAATGTAGCCGAAATACTCACCAAACACGGTGCAAACCAGGATGCTCAGACAAAGGTAAATCACGGAGTGGCTGCTGTCTCCAGCATGCCAAGGGTTGCTACCCTTGTCCAAGGAATGTTCCACTGAGCTTGCAGTTTTACTTCTTTGTTCTCCTCCTGTAGCTTGGTTATACACCTTTAATTGTGGCCTGTCACTATGGAAACATCAAAATGGTGAATTTTCTCCTCAAGCACGGAGCAAATGTCAATGCTAAAACAAAGGTAAAGAATTTTCCATTGCTTTGCTTTTGCTCTTTATTCTGAACATGGTAACCCAGCACTCCTACATGACATTCGTGCTTTTTCCCTTGGGAACTCTAACCGTGGCAATGGGAGGTGCCAACATATGGTAGCTGTAGTGGAATGCCCTCTGTCTGCTCCATCTCATGCTGTGGTGTTCAGGAAAGAAAAGCCAGGGAACTCTGTGTGTATGACAAAATGACACAGTTAATCAATTTCATTGGTTTTTCTTTTTCTTATTACTTGCAAACTCACAAATGGAAGTTTGTTCCCGATCTCATTTTCACACGGTTGACACCGCTGTAATACGACTGTGCTGCCAAACTAGCAAGTAACAATTCAGACACTTGGAGGGTGATGCCAGGTTCTCTCCAATATGCTGGGAGAAGAGTGGGAAGAGTTACTGCTGTTCAGCGTGTGGGTGGGATGACTCTGGGAGAGGAAGCAGCTGTGGTAAGGGAATGTGGTTTACTCAGGGAGAGTTTGGGGTTTTCTGAGGGGAATCTGGCTGTGCTGAAATCTGACCAGATACACTGAAATGGGCCTGACTGCCTGTAGCCAAAGTCTGAACAAAGCCCACTGACTTCAACAGTTTCTCCAGGGATAAACTGGTGGGCACACCAGCTGAATAGGATGGGTTTTGTAGCAAGAGCTGTGTGTCTTCTGAGAATACAAGGAGAGGTTATGATGGCAGCAACAGGGTGTTGCATCCCAGAAATCATCGCATCACTGTTATCAGGAAGAGAAGGCTAACTCAGGAACTGTAGGCTCCAGCTTGGTTAAAGCTGACTGCAGGCAATTGCTGGCTACTGGCCTCAAGCTGGGTGTCTTGGGACCAACAGGAAACAGCCCACTGATAGTATTTTTAAAATCCCATCAAAATCCCTGGCTTGTAGTCTGCTGGTTAGCTCCCCTGTCCCCAGCTGGGACCTACGGGATGATTCATTTCTCAAAGTAACATGATTTTGTCACTGTGGTCACAGCTCAATGTGGTAAGAAACAGCCAAGTAAATAAATAAAAGATTCTGGCCTATCTGTTATGGGATCACCCAAAATCAGTGGGTAAAACTCAGGGATTCCAAAAGGACAGGCAACACTACTAGAAAAGCAGCTGATGAGAATTAATAAAGCAGACACTAGTGGGATCCAAACTATAGCTGCCAAGACATTCAGCTGAGGTATTTGGAGGAAACTCAAGGGACAGACAAAGTTGTGTCTCTAGTATAAGGTCTCTCCTTGTGTTTAAAGGGCCACTGGGACAGATTATGATTCCATTCACCCAGGTATTTTACTTATTTAGAATAGTTTCGTTATAGTCAGCAAGTTTCTATAAGGAAGCAGTTCTCTAAAATCTCACACCTAGGGACCACTAAAAATATTGGCATTCTGTCAACTGCTGTTGTGGACTCAGTTTAAAGAATAAACTCTGGATTCAGGATAGGCATGTTAAAGAATGAATAACCCCTGTTGCAGCTTGGGCTTTCACTAGAGAAAACCTGCACGATGCTTTGTGCAAGGAACACGGGAATTCTATTCTTGAAGGGCTGCACTATTCAAGTAAGGGCAGCAAATCTACTTTCCACTGGAACCTACAGTGAGCAGTAGCTCTTAGCAGTCCGTGCACTCACACTGACAGCATAAGAACTGTAGCAGTTCTGAACTTTCACCGTCTAATTAGCAGCGCAAAGCGTTTCTGGCATCTCTTTGTTTGCAGCAGAGAAAACTCTCAGAGCACGTTTTCAGGGCCTGCCCCAGGCTTTACGTAACCGTACAGTGAGATCAACCCAGGGTTTTCTTCCAGTTTCTTCTCTGCCTGCTTTCAAAGCCAATTGTGAATAATTTTGTAAATCAATTGCCTGACTGGACTTACACAATACCATCTCAGATCAGCCAGCTTAAGCACACTTTGGTTATGTTTCTGTATTGTGTGACACGAGAACAAACCACTGGAGCGGATGACTGTCTTGAACTGAGCATGTTTATTAAGGTAGACACTGTGTACACGTTTCTAAGTGTAATTACAGCTTGGTCCAGCCTTTTGGAGGGCCTAGTGAAGCTGAAATTGGGTGACATTTGTAAGAGGTATATGCTGTTAGCCTTTTAAAAAGCAAATAGGCTTTAATCACTGCTGTTAAAAATGATGTGTTTTTTTAATCAACTCAGATGTTTTAAAGGCCCTCATCTTGGGCCCTCTGTTGAAAACTAGGATGTGAGAGGAAGAGGAATGTTCTCTGCCTCAGCTATAATTCTATGCCCTCAGCATGCCCCCTTAACTTTGCTGCTCCTCATCGTTCCTTCCTCTGATTTAGAAAGTGGGGGAAAAATGTCTTTTCATAGATTTCTTTTATTGTGAGAAAAATTATTATTGAATAGGAATATTACCTTCCTTTATATTTTCATTAATCTGGGTAAGGAGAATTATTATTACTGAAGGTTCATTATTTTTGGGTTGATTGGTGTCATAATTTCTGTTTGAAGTGTCTCAAAAGGAACCGAAGGAAGCGCAGTGAAACATCTGATCTAATGATGGGTTCTTGTTCTCTGTTTGCTTTTGCTGTCCCCGCCGTGGGTTACAGAATGGGTACACCCCTCTCCACCAGGCTGCTCAGCAAGGCCACACTCACATCATCAACGTCCTGCTGCAGCACGGGGCCAAGCCCAACGCCATCACCACCGTAAGTCTGGCGTGCCGCTGGGACCTTGTTTCCCTGGACACTTCTTTTCTTTCCTTCCTTAGGGCTCAAGGGCAAGCCATTGCTTTGGTGAAAGTATTCCTCATGCAGCTGGTTGTCATATGTGGAAATGTAATTTCCTCTGCTTTTCCTTACCCTCTTAAGGTAGTTCACATCTGACCTAACTGTGCACTAAGCTAAACGTGAAGCGGAGAGGCAGATTGCTGAGCTGTGGGATCAGGCTGGCCACAGACTTCTGTGCCAGACTCGTTCAGTTTCCCTCTGCCTCGACACTTCTCTTGGGAAATTGGTAACTCCAGAGGGAGTTTTCCATAAAAATCAAGGGCTGTTCAGAACTTGTTGATTTTGGCTTTTTTTTTTTTTTTTTAAATTTAGACCCAAATTTCTGTCCCTTTATCCCCTGGATTGGTTTCAGGTTCTTATTGAGTTCACCTCAGTGAACTCAGTGAAGTTAATACCTCCTCAAAGACCATCAATAGCTCCTGGCACAATTCCTTCTCTGCAGTCAGCCAGCCAGGAATGCGACTGTCCTATTTCACGTTGATGTTGTTATTAGTCACCTCTAATTGGGTAATCATTAGAACACTGCCAGAGTGTCCAAAACTCCTGTCGTTCCCCAGAGTGGATCAGTTTTCTGTATGCCTTTGGTGTGCGTGCTTAGATCAGCATTGGCACACTATTTGATCCTGGAACAATCACATGGAATAATCTTGTGTGAAAGTTATCCAAAATACCAGTGTGTGCACTAGATCATCAAGTGAGAGACCGCTGTAGTCAGCTTCTGGGGCTGTAGGTACTGTTTGGGGTGTTCAGCTGAGGGTCTCTTGACTTGATTTCAGTCCTCACATTGGGGCTGTCGTGCCCAGGTCTAACCCAAGTCCAAGCAGCCTTAGGGATGTGTGTTTGCTGCAGAGTTGGCTGCTTCCTCAGATACTCGATCTGTCCTTGTCCACAGAGAGCAACCTCTGGCTTGAGATAAGAGAGAATTTCAACCTGAGACATCTGGCAGGGAGATATGGGAGTGGTGTATGAGCAGCTAATGTGCAAGTGACAGTAACAGTCAAATAATTTGTGCTGTGAAGATGCTAATCTGTTCATTGCGTGCTGCTAATCCACAAACTCTGTGTTGCTTCAGGGTGGCTGAACTAGACTAATACAGAAGAGTTAAAACTATAGATAACTAAAGTTGTTGCTAAAGAAGAGAGATCCCTCAGGCTGATAAACCCTGCACACAGGGTGCAGTGGGATCACAAGAAAAATAATTTCCGTGCAAAGAGCGGTGCCATGACAGTCCATGATTCCTCAGGAGGCCAGCATGTTGTCCCATGGTTCATTGCAAAAGAACGTGGAACAATTCTGTGTAGAACCCTTTACAAAGAACCATGGAGCACATCCCTTCCTCCCCTCCTCAAGCTGAGTGACACGGGGTCTGTGGACTGCCAGTGTTCCAGGAGATGAAATGGGGATAAATAGGCATAAACTCTTGCTAAATTATTTTAGTGTCCATTTGATGAATGACATGTCCCTATATTGTAAAGATTTAAACTGCAAATAAATGTATTTAAATGGAACTATACTCCTCACCATTTTGTGATTTGTTTTTGTTAAATCATTAGCTTTTGTGAACTGTTAATGGAAATACATTTCTCTTGTATGAAGGAATAGGAGTATATGTGGGCAACTCAGCTGTAATTTTGTATACCCCAGATAAGCAATTGTGGCTGGTAAAGGTGTAACAGTTTCAACTGGGAGTGAAACTGTTAGAAGTTAAAATACTTTTTACTTTTCGGAAGAGTATTTCTGCAAAATAAAGCCCAAACTTATGCAGGCAAGACAGGCTGCATAGTGAAACGTGAGCCTTGAAGGGTTAAACCATACAGCGCTGTAGTATTTGGAATCGCTGGCAGATGTAAGTGTGTTGTGTTACCATGGCAGTCGGGGCTATAGTCTTAAAGAAGTTACAAAGACAGAGTCAGATGTAACGGTAAAAAAGCCGTGATTTTCCTAGGCTGTGCCTTGTTTTGGATGGAAATGCTGGCTCATGCAGCGTG
Organism: Phylloscopus whistleri; assembly: GCA_017589585.1. NCBI lineage: Eukaryota > Metazoa > Chordata > Aves > Passeriformes > Phylloscopidae > Phylloscopus > Phylloscopus whistleri. Next base: position 2,251,720 of record JADMLD010000092.1, read on the forward strand.
GAGAGTGATCTCATTGGTTCACATCACAATCCTCCCTCTCTCTCAGCGCGCTCTCCCCCTCTCTCTTCCCTTCAGAATGGTAACACAGCCTTAGCCATCGCCAGGCGCCTGGGATACATCTCCGTGGTCGATACCCTGAAGGTTGTAACGGAGGAGATCACCACCACCACAACTGTGAGTTGCACGTGCATTCAAATGTGGTTCTTCTTTACTCTGAGTGTTGTCTTTCTGCTCTTCCCTCAGGCTCTCCGTGCATCTCTTTGCTTTTCTGTTTTGTTTGGGGAGTTTTAGCTCCCTCCCTCCCCGCACCTCCCCCCACCTCCCCCATCCCTTTCTGTTGCATTTTTGCTACAGTTCTTTGAGTGTATCTTATAAGCGTCTTGGAAGTGTGTGCGAGGCAACAGGCTCCCCTGAGCTAGGGAACAAAATCTGTGTGCACAACGATGGAAAACAACAATTCAGAGTAGAAGTTGTTTCTAGACCTGGGTCTGAGCTGCAAACCCAAACTTTCCAGAAGTTTGTGCATTGTTGTTTAGATCCTGCCCTGCTTTTCTGTTTCTCTTTTCACCTCTCCTTTCCCATCTGGCCTTACTTCTCCACACTTTTGACACCTCCTGAGGCTCAATCCTTGCAGCATCTCTACAGTTTGGACTGCACGAGCCATGGCCTGGAGCCAAGACTAATGATGCTCCCTGGATGGCTGTGAATCACATCCATCATCTTCTTACTCAAGTCGCTTCCAGTTCAAACAGATCCTGTTTCTCCAAAATGCAGAGGAATCTTTCCTTATGGGCTCAGTCCTGTCAGTGCTCCACACTCTTGGAGTCTGTATTTTGACATCAGGGTTTGTGAACGGTGTGTGACGAACATCAGCAAGGTGTACTGCAGCTTTAAGCCTGGATACCCTGAGAGGAGAAGGTTTTCCCTTCTTGCACTTCTACCTCCTATCTACCAGTGTCAGAGCAGGCAGGAAGGGAGAACGTTAGAAACAGTGATAATAGATAATTTAAGAAAACAGATTTAATTTAAATCTTGGTTACTGCGTTTGTCTTGAAACACTGCTGTAAGGTCATGCTTTTTCATTTTATTTGATTTTTTTTTAAATGCAAGATTAGTGCTCTAGAAACCCCATTAGCTCTAGATGACATCTAGGAGCTCAGGGCTGTAAAAATCCGTAGATTACAGAAAAGATGCCACTGCTCAGTCACGGAGAGGTTTAGAAGAGAAGTCTGAAATCTCTTGTAAAAAATGGCAGAACAGTTTTGATTTTGTTGCATGCTGACAGCAAGTCCCACTTGATATGAACCGAGGAAGATGCAATAAAGATAACAGGGCATAAGGTTACAAATAGAATGAGTCATAATTTATTAATGACCTGCAAAGATCAGGCTGAGTCAGGTTTGGAGAAGGAATTCCAGCGTAATTCCAGAAGCCTGTTAATGAAGACTGTGTGTCTCTGGGTTATTACTCCACATTCTTGTTTAATCCTATAGCACATCACACATGTACGTGCATAAACACATATGTATCTAATCAGAAGTTTAGGAAAATAAAACCTAGGAAAAATTATTTTCGAATCTTTAGTTCTTATATTTTTAAGCTTCGGAGGACACCTTTGTCACATCTTCTGTGCTATGTCCTGGCATGGGTTTTTTACTTATTGTTTGATAAAACCAGTAACTTCCTTTCTCATTTCCACTGTGTTTCACTGTGCAGCCTTGGACCTTGTCTCATGTAAGTGTTAGGTCTTTGAAATTATAGGAATCTCACTATGAAAACATGCATGAAAGTTATTTACTTCGGATGAATATTTCTTTAAACAGTGAGCATTAATGGTTTTTTCTACCAGATAGCTGATGCTTGGGGTTTAGGACTGAATCAAGTGCTGAAACTTACTTGCAGAGAGTTGACCTTTAGTGCTTGCACATAAGAGAAATCTGAAATCTTGATCTGTGTCTGCATACTTTAAAATTCAGGTGGGAGCCCTCCATAAACTCAGCAGATTCTCCAGCTATGAATTCATCTAAGCCTTGTACCTTAGGGATGTATGGAATGGTGGCATTTGAGGGGAGGGGGATGTTGGTTAAACATAATTTAGAGCAAGTCCTGCAAAGGAGGGCAGAGTAGCAGGTGCTCCCTGCGGTCAGGTTCTCCAGATGGTGAGGGTGGTGCTGCCAGGCCCGAGCGCAGCGCTGAGCCCTGAGAGAAGGTGCTGTCACCATGGCTACCTCATTCTCTGAGCCTGGGCTGAGCACGGCACCGGGGATGTTACACAGCCCCATGCGTGATTGATATGCAAGTCACTGCCACCCGAGATGAGGGAAAGATCCCCAGTGCCAAAGCCTTTCTTTGCTCTAACTTGGAACAAATCTTCCTCTTACTTGCATTAGTGCTGTTATTAGTGGAGCCACATGAATATATAGCAATAGAGAGAATAAAGTGCACTTTTTCTACTGACAGATTAGAGAGCAATAGGAAATGGGAATAAACTGGAATTTCAGAGGTTTACTAGGCATTTAAGTTTGGGGCCATTTATACAAACAAGCACAGCCTTCCTGTAAATGGATGAATATATGAGGGGCTTTCAGGTTGTTTGCAGTATGCTGCTGTAAGTCATTGCTGAAAGCACATATGGGTTTACATACCTGAATTATATATTGGAGTTATTCTATGCCGCCCAATGAAAATCTGGCCTTACAGTGAAAGGCTCAAATACAGAAGCCTTAAGTAAACTCCATCATAGAATTCTCAGTAGCACTAAACTTATGGAGTTTGAGGAATACACACTGAGCAATTTTCCATGTGGGCCATATACCAATTTTAAATGCCTACTAATGAAAAAAAAATCTAGTATCACAGTAGAAGTTCCTTTAAAAACATTAATTCCCAACAGAAGTAGTTGGGATTAGAATTAATGTAGAATTAATGATTCTTACTGAGTTCAGTGTTCCAAAGATGGCATTAAAGATTTTTTGTTCTGTAATGTGCATGTGCACACACACTCTTTTGAATCTCTTTTCCAAGCTTTGTTTCAATTGTTAATTTATGAAGTAATTTTTTTCTTACTGATAGGAAAGCCAGGAAGTCAATAAAGTGTCCTTGCTTCCCTGTAAATAGACAATAGTACCTGCAAGCTTTAGAGAACAGACTGCTTTTATATGGGGGCCTGTAAAAACCTAAGTAATGAATAGATGGATGTAATGCTCCCTAAGCCTTGGTTACTGGAGTGATAGAAAGGTGGACAGTCATCCTCTCTACCTGCAGCTTGTGCTTTAACTTAGCTGATTGTTCAACTTATTTAACTCTGGTGTGAAGAGACAAAGTCAGTGCCACCTGAATGATGGGACCTGTCATTTCTGGCCTTGTCACCCCACTGCTGCCTGACATTTCTATCCTAAGCCATGGGAATATGGGGGAAAGTCAGTCCTGCTGGTAGGGGCATTCAGTGAGTATAAACTAATCTGCAACCCTGAACATGTGTTCTGCTGCAATAGAAATAATTAGTTGTTTTTACTCATGGGTAAGCGTGAATTTAGGAGCCTAATTGGGATTGCCAGTTGAGGCAAAGGGCATTGTTCTTTCCCTGTACCTCAGGAGGGTAAACTGGAACTGCTGTCAGAGTTAAATAGATTTCAGAAACATAAAGCAGACTTTTAAAACTAATTTCCAGAGTAATTACATGGTTGGTAACTTAGTTATTTATGAAAGTGCAGTATTTTACAATAAGCAAGAATGCTGGCTTTGTCAGTTTGTTAGAAACGGAGAAGTACAGAACAGGATCAGGAAATAACTAGTAAGTTTTGTGCAACAAAAGCTGCTATTGACTTCACTGCTTGATATCAGCAGGCATTTTCCCAAAAGAATATTGCATAAGGGACTCAGAGTTTGGCTGATTTAATGATCTCTCCCGTGAAAGACTTTCACTCCTTTGCACGTAGCATCCACGTGTGCACAATGGACTGTGTCTGCAGCAGGGAGTGAGCACGGCCTCACAGGGGTTTCTCAGGGGGACACGTGGCCTCCTGGCACTGCTCTCCGTGCCACAGGGACACCTGTGCTCCCACACATCCTTCAGGGCCGTGTGCCAGCTGCCCTCTGCAGCTCCCCAGCTCAGCTGGGAGGAGCCAGGGAAATTGGTACCCTTTTGGTTGTGACCAAGGCACTTCTGATCACTGCTCCTTTTGAAGCCCTTGGCATTTTCCCCCCTGTATCATAACATGCTGAAGAGTTCTCTGCAGGCAACTTTTTCACATCTTGCACCTCCTACGGTTTCACTCATTATGTTCTTCATCTCCTTCTCCAGTCTGATTCTGGATGCTTAAAGGATGACCCCATTCTTCATTCACCACCCCTGGACATCTCCTCTTTCCTCCCAGAAGTCATTTATGAAGATAAAATTGTATTAAAAAAAGAAACAAACAACATCCAGTGTTTTCCTGCTCTATGCTTTCATGTTTAACCAGAACCCTCCTACTATTCCTTAGTCCATACTTGCCTTGATTCACAATATTTTGAGCTCTTAGGTGCACAAGATGTTTCAGAATCTTCAAACAACTTTTTTTTTCCTCTGATGTCTATGTGCTTAGGGGAAATAGACATGATTTATGAAAAGGATATAATTAATATGCACTGTAGCCACCTTTTTCTGGAGAGGGGGGAGAAATGTTTCAAGTGATCTGTGTAAATCCTTCACATCTTTTTTTAGTTTAGGAATTTCACATCATTCATAACTTCATTTCCAAATGCTTTACAATTTAATAATTTCCATATGCCCCCACACAACATTCTGAAGCTCTTTTGTAGACATTACCTAATTCATTTTAAAATCGTCTTGGAAACATTGAGCTGAATTGTTCTACATGCACCATTTATAAATAAATTTTATTTCTCTGACCAGCTCATTATCTTATATTTTTTGTACTTTTCTGCCAGAAGAAATGTTACCTTATGCAGCAGTGAGAATAGGAGCTTGTGGAATAAAGATGAAAAAAGAAAGTTAGGGGAAGGGGAAACGTTATGAAATTCCTCAGCACATCCCACTGCTGTCTGTTGAAAATACCCTGCTGTAAACTTTGCTCCTCTGACTGATTCTGTCTTTGCAGACTATAACAGAGAAGCACAAGTTAAATGTACCCGAGACAATGACTGAGGTCCTGGATGTGTCAGATGAAGAAGGTGAGTGACTTTGCTAAATTCCTCTTCCATATCACCTATGTAACCTGGTATATAGACTCAAGTGGCTGCTTGAGTACTCTGACATCTTGTAATGAAGTTCTTTTTTTAATGATGTAATCTTTATGGTATTTGTCTATAAAGATGCCAAAATTTGAAACAAAGTAAAATCCTGGACCCCTACATCTTTTCCAGAAAAAGCTTATCTGAACCAAATTGGCAAATGTGACCATTTCCCAACTCCAGGCTTGAAAATTTCACTGTAGAGCTGTCCCAAAGTTGGCTTTTACCCTCCTGTAAATAGGAATCCAAGCACTATTTTTTTTGGATCTGTGCCACCTGTGTCAGATACAAATATCCAGGAATTTTGCCTAACTGGAAACATTAGTGTAAGAAGATGCCTAAGGTGGAAGGTGAGGAGAGCATTCCCTGGAGGGAGCTTTTGGCACAGGGGGGGCTCAAGGATACATTACACATGGTGTGATACAAAGTAGCAAAATGCTGATAAGTTTGGCACTTGGGTTTCAGAGGCCTTGCATGTACAGGTAGGAGACGTGTTGTGCCACTTAGCTACATCCCAAGGAAATTTCTCTGACCTTCTGGGAGGAGTGATGAAGTATCACACTTTGATACAGCTCAGAATTGCAGAAATGGCCTAAACCCATCCTTTTCTAAGAGTTACAAGTGACTTCTTAGAAATTTTAGTTACTGCAGTATTAATAAATAAAAAACACACTTGGGAGGATTTTCTGTGTTCTTTTTTACACTTGGCAGTGTTAATGTTACAATATCCTATGTGTGCCATTTTATGGTGGTGGTTATTATTTCACACAAATAATTTGTAGAGTGAGTAGTTTCCAGAAAGTCCTGGGAATTTGGAAAGTCAGGTTACAGGGTTGGTATTTTTCTTTTACAAAGAACAGAGATGCACTTGTGGTTCTAAATGGTACATGAGGTTAATGGCATTCATTAATTACAAGTGCTTCTATTGCTTTTAGAAATGGGATTTACACTGATAAATGAGTTACACTCTTGAGAAATATATGATGCTTAGGCTCCAGATGAAACATTTTGTTTTAAGATGCAAAAGCAAACAAGTGTGATTCAAAATCAATTATTTTCTGCTGCATCATGACCAGTGAAATTATTTTGCTACTTTGCCTCTGATTAAGAAACATTCAACTGCTTGTGTAATTATTATGTTGAATTGCCTTTAAATTGCTTGTTGCCTTATGTTCACCTTGTTTAGTTTTCTCCTGGTCTATTGATCTGCCATTGAATCATCTTGAAAACCACAAAGCCTAGTATGTCTTCCTGCTTCTAGAGGATTAATCCAGGGTGTTCCTTTTTCTTAAACCAATTTGTGCATTGTACAGCCTTTAAGCACTCTGATGAGGAGCCCTTCAGTGATGGGGAAGCCTATAGTGGCACGGGTGCTGTTAGCAGGAGTTCCTGGAGTAAGATCTACAGACTTTCTCTTTTTGTTTAACTCAGATTGTTTGGTTTATTTTTTGTGTTGAAACAACACATGTTTGCATAATTTGGGTACCTAACAGCGCTCCTCTCTGTTACTTTTGAAGTGTGGCTGAGTGTGTGTTTCCTGAAAGGTGGGAGGAGGAAGGGAAGCCAGAAAATCTCAGATTTATTACCTCTATCTTGAGTGTGTTGGCAGAACTTGAAGGGGCTGTCCCGCATGACTAATGCTCTCCCGTGCTTTGGATTAACATTCACTGCAAGAGCTCCTAACGTGGATGGTGCTTGTCACAGTAACTTAAAATAGCTGGGGACAGGAAGGCTGCAGAACTGTTTAATAGAGAGGATGAACCTTTTAGTGGTGGTGTAGCTTCATAAGATGCTAGCAGTAAGGTTTCTGTGATGCTGTGTTCTTTCAAGTGACACAGTATGCCCTGAAATAAGTCGATGTGCTGCTGCAAGCCTGCCAGCTGTATATAATTATAATTAATTATTATATATAATTATCAAGTTGGGCACACGAGTACTTGAGCCAAGTATTGCAGGTCCCATTGTGTAGCATGTTCATCACTGATGATAAGGATTTCGCATTTTGCTTGGAAGATAGTTATATTGCATAGTTGTGTGCTGTCATGTTGTTAATATAGTATTTGTATTCCTAAAACAAAGATAACATCGAGACTTAGCAATATAAAATAAAAGGCAAATGTCTATCAGATAGCTCAGCTTGGTGTGGAAGGTCCTGCTCTGTGTAGCCTATTTTAAAATAACTTGAATGGACTGAGAGTCCCACTAATTCTTCAGTTTTCCTCCTGCATTTTTTTGTTTATACACTGAATTATTATTCAGAATTCTTTACTTTTTGTGTTACCTGCAAAACCAGATCTTCCTTTTGAACAGAATCACATTATATTTTTTATTTTAAATGGCATTTAATCCCTGTTCATGGGGATTGCACTACAGACTCCCATAGGCAGAGCTGTTAAGTGACGTGGTTTGTGCAACGTGTACCCCTGCCAGCAGAAATATTCATCGTGGACAAAGTTGCACTGAAAACCCTGTACATTTTTGTCATTGTATCTGCCTTGGCTCTATTGCTGCAAAGTTCAGTTGTTTTACAGCTGTCACCACCAAAGAAGCATTTTGCTGCTGAGGGATCCTTAGAGCAGTAAAGGGAGATTACCACAAAGCATCTTGTGAGATGTATTTTAGTGATGTCTACAGAATTGGTGAAGTTAAGCACAAGCAAATATTTTTGTTAGGGCTGAGTCTGTGTAGACATACAGGAAAATCTAGAAAAGGCAGGAACCTGGTTTATTTCTTATTTTCCCCTATATTAATATGCTCCTCTGTATTCATTCCATGCTTCATTTTTGTGGCTGAAGAGCTGCACAAACCAACAGTGGTTTATCTTTGAGACTCCCATGGGACGTAGTGCAGTAAGTGTAGTGCTGTGGAGAGAGAATACAACCAGGAAAACAGGATGTTCAGAGCTCTCATGTGTTTCTTTTTGAGCCTCCTCATGCCAGTTAATTTTCAAAAGTTGGAGTTTCATTGTCTGCTTGAGACCAAGTTCTGGCCACTGCAGAAGTTGTCAAGTTCTAACCATGCTACCCCACATCCTCCATTCTGACAGCACAAACGTTTCACCATGTGGTGGCCCAGCCCAGAGAACTGATCTGTCTGAAAATGAGTCTCTTTCTTTGTCCTGATGAGTTATTTTCCAGCCAGAAAATAACTTTTGCAGGCAGAAGGGAATAGAATGGCTGAAGGAGAGGGTGAAACACAACTGTCAGGAGCAGCGTGGGCTGTGACGGCAACCAGGAAAGTTGACTCACACCAAACTGTAATTAGTGCTGACACTGCAGTTGCAGAGATGGGATAGACAAAGGTTGTTGTGTGCAAAGAGTGCATGGACAAGGTGCTGTATCTGTGAACTACTACATTGTAGTGACCTTGGATTCCAGGAAGCAGTTTACAGCTGATCCTACATCTGGCTGCCTCAGAGTTCTGATGAGAAAGAAAAACGCCCACAGTACTTAAATACAACAATGAATTTCCTGAGTGCCCCCACACGTGGCCTTGGAGTAGCTAATGCTGCTGTGTATGTGTGAGAAATGAGCAGCTAAGTCTGGGAAGAATCCACTGCTGTTGTACGTGCACATAATTCCTCTGAAGAAGTACCTGGATTAGTGGGAAAACTTAATTTCCTCAATTAAACCTGGAAGTTGAAGTTGCAGGCAGGAATTTTTCTTAATAGACTTATGTTGCTGTTGCTGCACATTAAAACACAGTAAATTTAGAATAGCACCGCTGAATTAATTCTTCCTCTTCATAAAGCACTTTGTATCCAGTAGTATAAAATGTAGCCACAGAATGCTGATTTACAGAGGTAAAGCTTTGGTGGCTTAGGGATGTAGGGGTAGTTTGTTAATTTATTGTTTCTTACCTAGATCCTACTTAGCAATTTCCTAAATACCACAGTAACCACCTGTCAAGCACTGGAATTCTTTTTTGCGATGAGTCAATATGCAGGAAAACAAAATCGAGGTGTCTATCCCTCCCCAGAGGTCCTTGAGAGCAGAGGTGCACTTCTTCTTTTGAGATTTGCTTCACCTTCTGCCATTCTGTTGGTGACTATTTGAAACCACACATGAAACCCCATTTTCCTGGCTGGCTAGAAATAAACAAAGTTAAAGCATTAGCCCAGCTGCAATCCAGGGAAGCTTCTAGTGTGGGCCACTAAATAGAGGATTGACTTAGGGAAGTGAAAGTGTCCAAACAAAGTGTCAGATAAACTCTGCAGCTATGGAATATATATTCCATATATATATATAATAAAAATTTTTATTGCTGTAGTTGTCCTTTCTCCATCTGTAGTACTTCTCTGGTGAATTTTAGACTTATCTGCATGCTGCAGAGAGGACTATAATTTTGGCAAACTCATATAACTTTATCTGGCCTTAAAAATATCTATTAAAAGCAATTTCTGGCAGTTTGACACAGCTCCCTTTATTATTTTATTTTAAATTTTTCTCTATGTTTGGTGAGAAACAATTCCAGAGGAATTCTCGTACAGCGGCTGTATTTTGCCATTTTGCAAATTCACAGATGGCTGCTGCAAACCATGGAGCATCAATGTCAAGGGTTCTATTTGTCACAAAGTGGTTAGTAAGTGGTGGAAATGTTCCTGGCACTAACTTGGTGGGGAATGAGATGGCAGATGGATTGTTTCTGGCATGATGAAAAGGGGCAGTTCCTGTATCGCCGCACAGCGACCGTCTGGTGAGATGTGCTGTGTCAGGAGGCCCTTGGTCAGCTGAACATGCAGTCATTTAGAGTTAAATACCTGTTTTCCTCTCTGAGTGCTGGCAGGCACTGTGTGCTTGGGGCATTCATCTCAGGAAGGAGGATGGGAGGGCGCAGGAGGTGAGGGGGGTTCCCTCAGTCCTCGCCTGCTGCTGTGAGATATCTGTGCCTGGTCTGGTTACTGTTTGCAGATGTCCCATCACATCAAACGCTGTGACTTAGCCCCGCTATTGACAGCTCTCAGATGAGAGGCCAAAGCTGAAATCAGAGTAGACTTTGGATTTGTTTGCTTTTTTTTTTAAGGTTGTGGGTGTGATGAAAGCGGTAAAGATTTTGCCTTTGTTTCTATTATAAATGGAATGTCTGGCATGATTATAATTATCTAGCTTATTTGAAATTTAACTTTAAATTCCTTTTATTGTTTGATTAACAGCATTGCCTTAATATCTTCAAGTTTTCACTAAGCCCTGTGCTTTTTAATGTGAAATTCCCAGGAAACAGGAGGCATCATCTGTCAGAAGACAGGAAACATGAAATGATTAAATGCATTTTATTGTTTTCTGTGAAACTGTGCCCAGTTTCTCCCCCTTAATGTGGGCTGATGGAATTTTCGAGAGTTTTTGTTGTTATACTGAAAAGATTCAAGACTCATTTTTACATATAATATTTGTGGATGCATAAAAATCTTAACCCTCCCCCCAAGTTTACTTAGTTTTAGATGACAAATAATAAATTATATATTTCTTAGTGGAAATGTCAAGCTAGAAAAAATAGCTTGATTTGCTTTGTGAAAACAAGTATCAAGATGAGCTTCAATTTGCCCACTCAGCCTAGGAAATGAGAAGGCTTGAAGCTCTTGGTGGCCTGGGGTCATGTTGTGTGGCTCTGTGGGTCACACCAAGCCTCTGGCAGGCTCACACTGCAGTGATTTATGAGCAGGAAAATGACTGAAATATCCAGGCAGAAACTGTGGAGAGGAAGCGTCTTGCAAGTGGGAATGAAAAGAAACATCTACACGTTGCTTGGCAATGGAATCTGTTTTGTTAGTCTGCTGGGGAAAAGCAAACTGTGACTTCATATAGACAGAATTTCCTGGGGAAAAGACTTCTGGACCTAAAAAGAAAGGATTCAATTTCATTATTCAGAGTATATGCATAAAGGTTACTGTGTCAGATAACAAATGATCATTTAAGCTGGCATTCATTACGAATTATGATCATTCCTTTTATGTGAGTGAGCTTATTTCCAGTTTCTGGATGTTGCCATGTTCTAGAAGTATGAATACTATTGCTGATCACAGAAGATGTTGGAATATGGGTGACAGAGCTTTGTATGATGTGGAGTTAGGATAGTAGAGAGTTTAAATTAGTCTTTGCAACTATAAGGTGTAAAGCCACAGAAAACATGTTTTCATATGAAAACATGTAGATTCCAGTCAAATAAGTGGTGATATTTAACCATAAGCTGTCAGGCTGGGAGGCAGCACAGCTGTGTCCAGAAAGCTGAAATGGATTAAAGAACAGAAAGACCATGCTTTAGATCATAGCAAAGAAATGTGCTCCTTGCCAGTGTCTGCAACAGCAAAGAAAGTATGAAATCTAATTGATTAATCACCTTGACTTTAATTTTATTTTTCAAAATATCTTGCTTGATGTGCCAGTTTGATTAAATACATTAATTGCTTGTGGTTTGCAGTGTTTACTGAGTGGAAAATGCCTTCCTGTTCATTGCACCATCTGGCTGTTAGATCCTGAGGTGCCAATGGAATCAAACTCCCGTGTGTGCTTATCCCTTGTGTGATTGATTTGCAGGTGATGACACAATGACAGGAGATGGAGGCGAGTACCTGAGGCCAGAAGACCTCCGGGAGCTGGGCGATGACTCCTTGCCGAGCAGCCAGTTCTTAGATGGAATGAACTACCTGAGGTACAGCTTGGAAGGAGGACGCTCGGACAGGTATTTGCCTGGATACGTAACTTTTCTCATGATAGCTGTGCACTTGTGTTGCTGGAAGTGTGTGAAATCCCTTTGCAGCATCTCTCAGCTTGGGCTGCACTAGTCAGCACGTGTTTCCTTGGTGTGTCAGCGTGGCAGTCGCCACTTTGCAGGAGGAAGGTGTCACCCTCACCTCCTGCTGCCACGAGTCAGGGGATGGGTGGACAGGGGCTCTGAGCATCAGGTGAGCTGACTTTTTGGGGTGGTTTGCTGGCTCAGGATATCAGGAGAGGAGCAATGGACTTGGTTCATTCTGCACTGGACTGGCAGTGAGTGTATTGTCTGCAAGCACATCCGCTCTTTCTGGTTCCCTATGTCAAATTAGCAGGAAAGAGAGTAGTTGTCCTTCTACTGACACAACTGTAATGATGACAACAATAAAATAGAAACATTAGTGTGTTCAGTCCAGACAACATACTGATTTGCTCATATCTAACAAGCTGAACTTGCCTAGATGTCTTTTGTCTTTGTAGAATAATAATGCCTGCAGCTTCGATTTAATTTTTTTTTTTTTTTTTGGTGAGTGTCGTTACAGTCTACAAAAAATATGGAGTTCCCTTCCCAAAAGGAAAGCCTTATCAGTGAGCATAAGTGTAAGCTCAAACTGGCAGATTAACCCCCACAGTTCTAGTTCAGAATAGGCACCCAGGCATTCCTGGGTGTAATCAGCACTTTCTCTGGAATCACTGCCTTTAGAGCTGGGGTACACTAAAGGGAATAAAAGAAAGAAAAGTTGAAATCTTGGCAACAGGATTTTGAAGCTACCTAGTTTTCCAGTCTTGGTCGTTATTCTGGCAGCATTTTTGAAGCTCTGTGGAATCATTAGGATCCGTTCTGTTTACTTGAGTAGGCTGGGAATTGCTTCTGGAACAAAAGATGTCAGGAAACAGTTTGGTTTGCCTCTCAGCATGTGTAAATCCCATCATTCAGGTCCTGCAAGCCTGGAGTGTCTGTTGGTTTTTAGACAGTGAGTCCACTGAAAACAAATGACTGTGTGGCTTTTTAACTCTCAGAGGAAGTTTGTGAACTACATCAGAATGCCTAAAAGTAAAGCCTTTTATTCTTTCAATGGTAACAAAGTTGGGAGTTTTTTAGGTTTTAAGACGTTGTATAGAAATGGTTGTGCAGGCAAGCGTTAAGCCAGTGTAGAGTTAAGCTCCCATTTAGAATATTTTAGTTTTTAAATCTTGTGAATGGATTTCAGTAGATTTTTGCTGACATGTCACTGATATGGTTTATTTTGTATTGTATGAAAATTAGTTCAAATCCTGTATCAAGCAAAAGTGTACTGAAATGCAGCAAAATTCTAAAGGGAGAAATAATGAAAGAAGGACATCTTTCTAACTACATGGTCCCATTTTCTGTCACCTTTAAGTTAGTGATTTTAAGAATTTTCACAAAGACTGCTTCAGTTGTTTTGCATTTCCTTTTAGTGTGATTTTCATTGCATTATAATGACTTTGGTTTTTCAGGAAACTCAGTAAAGCAAAATAGTATTAGTAGTCTAGACTCATGTAATCTTACGCATTAAACAATTTGATTTACAAACATGTCTTTTTCATTTGTAACCATCTTCCCTATTTATTTTATTTCTCTCTCCCCTTCATTTTTCTTTTCCATATGCTCTCATTAGCATCATGCCCAGGTAGGTATTACACAGCATGAACACCTGTTGTCTCTCTCTCCTCCTATGGCACCTGTCTCTGTTCATCCACTTTGGAGGCCTGCTGTATGCAGAAAGTTGAGTTGGAGAACCAAAGGAACGATGCTGCTCTTGAGAAACATTTTGGAGGTTGATTTGTACAGTTTTCAGTGACCCCAAGGTTTTTTCTCAGCTTCTGAAGAACATATGTAAACATACACTCACATGTAAACAAGAGATGCTCAACCGGACTAGAGCTCGTTAGGTCTCTGTCTAGGCTGGGAAGTGGGTGTCCACTGCAAGTCCCTCAGTCGAGCAGATTAGAAACTTGGCATGGGGATGCCAGTCCTACTTTCTGGATACCATCAGGGCCCTGCTCAGGGCTTAGAGGTGGGTGTTATGTGCCTGTGCACACAGGCAAGATGCCCTCTTAGGTTCAGGAGCTTTGCAGCATTCCTGGGTTCCACAGTTCTGTCTCTGGGGCTCAGTGCTATTGGTCCCACAACCCTCCAGACTTCAGATTTATCAACCCCATTTGATAAGAATCTGCATTTAGGTGTTGGTCTTGTGTCTGATTTAGGTAAGCTTTTTTATATTTAGTAGAATTCCTGAATACTTATGGCAGTAGCATACAGTAAATCCCATGTTCAGTCCATAAGGAGACTGTCATTTCAATCAATACCTTTATTCCTACATCTGAGCAGCACAGACCTTTTAACTCCTAGTTTGCTCTTCATTGAGCTGGTCCAACACACAGATGGGGCAGTGTCATCTGAGCACTACTTTTGAAATTGGGTGTAGCAGGGAATTTAAACCTATAACTAACTACCTGCAGACCTCAGTTGTGAGTGTGCCTACCCTGGCTGCAGATAAAGCCCGTCTCCCTTTTGTGTTTATTAGAGCTTAGGTACAGGTACTACGTGGTGCATTGCACTGGGCAGCTCGTAGTGGTGGTAGTAGCAGTGAGGATAGACAGAATCACCATGGGGATACCCAGCCAAATGCAGTTCAGGCTTCCCTTGTTTTGGTATCCATCCAGGACGTGGTGTTAGCTGAATAGCAGAACCTGCAACTTGGATGGTGACTCTCTCACGAGCATTGCATGGCTCAGCAAAATGGTTCTGGAAGTGTCAAACATGGCAATGAACACAGGATAATGATGGCAAATGGGGTCTGCTGAGGCTCATTCCTCGACCAAAGAAAAAATATTCCTTTTTGGTTTGCTTTTTTCTCAAGCCTTTCTGAAGGCTGACGGTTGTGTAATGTCTCTTTGCTTCCAGTTTTGTACAATCCACCTGGGATGCTGAACAGGCCATTGGAGTAAGCTAATGATCAACAGCAGTGATTATTCTTCAATATCATATATTTCTAATAAAAATAAGATAACAATTTGCTTCTATAAATGGATCAAAAAAATACTGGGTGAATGTAACTATTGTTTAAAAAGGCTGTGGTTTGAATCAGATGGTATTTGATATGCACTTAATGCATTTGAAACTCATGTCTGTAATGAACCCATGACTTCTATTGCTAACTGCTGAAAATGAATTATCCCTTAAAACTGTGCATCTGGATAAATGGCCTATTGTTCTGATCCAGCATGTTAGTCATTATGAGCACTACTCACGGATGTGTAAGCCAGGAACACAAAACTGCTTCCTTCAGTTAGAGGTGTGATACTCCTCAAGGTCTGCATCAACATCACAGAGTACACGCACAACATCTGAAGGTGGATGATCTGGTTTTAAAAATCACTGTTGTCGTACTGCAGCTAGCGAATATTAAAAGCACAAAACTTGTGCTATTTGGTAGCAGAAACCCCATTTACCTCAATATGTCCTTCTGTGGTGTCTTATTTGTCTATTTTTTTTGCTTTTTGCTGGTGGATGCTGCAGCTATGTTCTGAGCCAGTGCGTGGAAGCAGCTTGTTTACTGCTTTGCACCTCTCATTGCTACAGCAACCAGTGCTCTGTGGAGCTGTGTGTACTGACAGCGAGATCAGTGCTCGCACTGGGGCTGTCTCCCTGCAGATGCTGTTGGGGTTCAGGGGAAGATTCTGTTTCACACAGGAGCTTGCGGCTGGCCACACTTCGCCTTGCTGTGTGTACCTTCCAGGGGACAATGTCAGGCTTAACTGAGTTACAGTTTAGGGGGAGAGAGTAGGTCCTAACAAAGCTTCAGAAAGAGTCATTCCAGCTTTTTCAGATGCTAGCATCCTGGTTTTCCATAGTGGTTTGCTTGTGTGATGCAGCAGAGTTGTTCTCCAAAGAGCCTTAACAGAAATGAATGCTCTTTGTTATAAGGAAGCCATCATGCCACAAAGCCAAATCTAAAGTATTTGCAAGTAAAAAATAAAGTGTCATCTAGATGAATCTCTAGGTTCTGCATTTGGAAGCAAATAGGTCAGTGCAAGGCTTTGTGGTCCGTGGTCAGACAGATGGCACAACACAGATGTGTAAAGCTGTGTTTCCCCCGGCTGTGCTCTGCTGCCCCTGGAAGCTGCACGGTGTTGCTAATAGCACGCTTTTCTCATTCTCCCACTCGATCTGTCATGGCACCTTTGCAACATCCCGTGTGCTGCCGATGCATTGCTCTGGCACCCTACCAACCTCCCAGCCTGCGGTCCTTCAGTTCCGACAGGTCCCACACGCTGAGCCACGCCTCCTACCTGCGCGACAGCGCCATGATCGACGACACCGTGGTCATCCCCAGCCAGCAGGTGAGCAAACATCTCAACGCCCCTCCTTGGCTGCAGAGATCAGGAAACGGGGAAAGGTTGCACTGCACATTGTTCTGGTGAGACTGTGTGATGCATGCTGTTTGGTCTGTTTGAGTACAAATCTCTCTATTTTCTGGGCATATTTAATGGCATACTGTGCTGTGCAGTGCTGAACTCTATTCCAAAATAAATGGATAAGCTGTGTGAATATAGCACAGGGACTGTGTACCTAATGTTCTCCGTTTTAACTGATGTTTGAATGTTGCTAACAGACATCATGCTACACATTCAGGGGATGTAATGAACTTGTAACCCTTGTCCTAAAAGATACCGTCTTGAAACATGCTTGTAGTTAAAAAAAAGAGATTTAGGAAATGCCTTCTCAGTTAAATCACAGCATTCATTTCACTGAGACCACTAACATAGGATTACTTTAGGGAAATACAAAATGCTACAAATAAGGATTTCTAGTACCTTAATGCTATTAGTATTCTGTTCTTTTGAAAGAAAATGTTTAAATGCCTTAGGCATTACTATGCAAAATACATCTTATTTTTGTTCGTTAATTGATTTCATTGTAGTAAAATGGGCTTATTTTGCTTCCCAAGGTAACAACTCTGGCCAAAGAAGCTGAAAGGAATTCATATCGCTTAAGCTTGGGCCCTGAAATCTTGGACAATGTGGCTCTTTCTTCCAGCCCTATTCATTCAGGGTGAGTGTATCAATTAGCATTACATTACAAAGTGAGAAACAGAGTACCTGCAGTGACACAGAGCTTCAACTAATGCTTAACTAGAAGCTGTATTTTAATTCATTGCCTCCTGGAGCTGCCAAGAAATTGTTATGATCTTTTAAGCTCTGACAACCAAGCAAGCCTGAATACCAAGACTATTCACTGAAATCACTGCAAGTCACTGAGCCCTCAGTCAAGTTCAAGGGGAATCAATGTGATAAACCACACACACACACACACACGGGTATTTATGTGCATTTTATGGAGAAATAAGTACAATGCCTTTCAGAGTTAATAATAATGGACACCAAGTGCTTGATCCCTCCAGATGGTCAGTACTTACCATGCTGGTGGGGTAGTTGAGGTGAGCACTAGGTCCAGTGTTTGCCTTCTAAATTACATGAATAGACAAGCAACCTAACCATCACGTGTTTTGCACATATTTGACCACTCTCTTCATGTACAACTGACTATTTGTAAGCATTTGCATTTAGGCAAACTCACTGTCATGGCATAAGGTCAAAATGCAGCCCCAGCCAAGATTGTATTTCAAACCTTATCCTGGCTGGCCTTAAAATCTGCGATGGCGTTTCTTTTAAATGCTCTTACTGTGTTTTAAGTGATTTCAGTCTTCACACTGAATTCTACATTTGTACCCTGCCATCAGATTGGATGGGGAACGTGCAGATGAATTCAGAAGAAACTGGAGTAATTAAAAAGCATTTAGTCTCTGTGGGCTGTGTACATAGCATGACTGGCCAGCACAGGGGAAAAGATTATTTTTGTGAATCTCGAATGAGTTTGCTACTATCTTACAGTCTGCATGTTTAAAAAATAGCACTGGAGTCCCATTTGGAATGACAGGCAGTCCAGACCTAGGGGAGGAACAATATTGACAGATTCACTTACATGACATAGATGAGAATATTGTTTGTTAGCTGATCGTGGGATAGTTGATTGTGACCAGTGCTGTTTGGATTTGCTTCTCATGAGCTCCAAAACTAACAAATGAAATGAAAATGCTTAATATGTAAAGTATGTTTCTGCTTATATATATGCTGATTTGAAAGCTTTAAAATTGCTTTGGTGCTTTATTCTAACCCTAGAGAGTTTACACATTTTTTCCCAGAAGATGTATTAATTTGCTCTTTCCAAGAAGTAGGTCTTTCCTGTGATTGCAGAGGATGAACTAAATACTTTATAGAAGAGTGACGTTTATTTCTTGGATGTGCAATTATTTTGTTGTTTTCTTTTAAAAAATATGAGTGGTATTCCCATCTTTTGGGATGACCAGGATGCTAGTGGTAGGATAAAATATCTGATTTTACTAGGAGCAACACTCTCTGCAGCCTTATATGAAATAGTGAATTCTAACACAACACAAATTACGTTCTTCTTTCTATATAGACACACTAACCTGACACTAAATATTGTAACAAAGAAACCTTTAATAACAATTCCTCAGCCTTTGGAAAAGACTGTACGACACTTCATTTTTATCATGTTTAGATTGGTCTGAGTCATTAAGTTATAAACTGTTGGGGTGCATCTGTTTTCTTAGAAAAGTACATTGACTACTAGAGTTTCGCTTGTAAGGCCTTATTTTAAAAGTGAAACAGCTGTAGAAGGTCGTGATTGTTGCACTCACTCTGCTGGAACAACAAATGTGTTTGTGATTCATAGCCCTGTCGTCAGCCACACTCCCCTCCACATGCTGGCACACGCTGTTAGTGGGTTCTTACGAAGCAGCAGCTCTGCTGACATTTAGGGCATGCAGTGAACTAGTAGTTACCTATCACGAAAGGAAACTCTTGGAATTTTCAAAGAAATCCTAGATAAACCTTGTCAGTGGTTCTATGCAAGGGTGTGGCCTTGGTTTTGCCCAAAGCACTGAAAATATATTTGATTCAGATGCTGTTTTTGAGAAATAACCCATCAGCAAAGCATTGGACAGTGATTTATTTGTCACAGCTGTAATAAGTTTGTATTCTGTACAATCTGAGGAGAGAAATGCCACTCCTCTGCCTGCACCACTCCAGTGGTGAACCCCAGATTGCTGTAGGGTTCTTACTAATCTCCTGTTGTAGGGAAGTGTTCCTGTGCATCACAGTGTAACACCCCCAGGCAAAAGGATAAATTCATGGTGAGCCGTTCTCTCAGTGTGGAACTTCACAGGCACGTATTTCAGCCTTTGCATAATGAACCAAATCTTCTTCCAGGTCTGAAATTTCAGAAGGGAAAATGTTTGAACCATCCATTTAATTTTTAAATATAACTATTCCTTCAATATGTTGATAATTCCATCAGGAAGGAATAAAAAGTAAGTTCTTTAGTCAGAGTCTTTGGCAACCATTTTGAAATGCCAAAACTATTTCTCTCCTAAGAGGTAACACTCTAGTGGGGCTTAAAATCTCAACATGAAGGTTTCCTGGTCATTTTACCGAGCCGACAGTTTCCAGATAGTTTCCTAATTTGGCTGAAGAAAAAAGTGTAAATTCCTGCACTTGAACTCCCTTGCAAGCAAATCAGATTTTCTTCTTCTCATAAAACTACTTGATCTTACGTATTGAGCAGAGTTAAGGATCTCTGAGTATGCCAGAAAGTTTGGGTGCTGAATATGCAATAAGACAGAGTTTGCTTTGCTGCTGATATTAGGGGATATAATTTATAATTTTCTGCTGGAATGTGAAAGAGAGAACTACTGCCTACATAAATACAGATATGTTTCACAGTTTTAGTCTCATACCACACAGTATCCTATTGTGGAAGAACATGTGTATTTTTATTAAGTTGGAAGGCAAAAAGAAACTGAAGAACTGAAGAAACTGAACTGAAGGATTTGCAGCATTTAGGCATTGCTTGGCAGTACCATATTTTTATTTCCCACAAGAATATGCATGAATAGTGAAGATAAGAGTGACTGTAAGGTTTTTTAAGTATTAATGGTGTGCAAAACTATGTTGTTCTCTTACCTGTGTTCTGGTGATAGAGTGAAATTAGTTGTATAGAGTCTATTTCTAAGAATTTTCCCGACAGCTGTGGGGAGGCACAGTAGATAAGAGAGCAAATCTGACATGTTGTCAGGATCATGGCACTGCGAGGAAGGAGCTTTGGGTCCGTGCTTGGGTATCAACTTGGTATTAACTAGAGCAAATACACAGCAGCTCTGCAGGCTTTCCAACTCTGACTCACAGTAAAACTCCTGTTTGATGGAAGATCCTGGTTTCTTTTGTATAATTTGCTGAAGAAGACCCTCTTTGACTAATGGACAGTCAGAGTGCCACTACTTGTACCTTGAAATAAATTACACAGTTGGGATATGATTAGTGAGTGTATCTTGCTGGAAGTCATTGTTTCCATCAATGGGAAGACGAGGGATTGGGCAACTCGTACTGTGACAAATAATGTGAATTATCATTCTTAGCTGCATGTCTGCAAAAAAGGAGGCTGGATCCTTGCTAACAAGGTAAACAAAATATATTTCAAGTGTTGTATTTTGAATCCATAATATATTTTTCCCCATTGAGATTGATTTCCTGGAAGTCTTTATGGAAACAGGACCTGGCAGCGACCAGCTGATAGTCATTTCTTAAATCTGAAAGTCTAAATGATTTCAAATTATGCTTCAGCTTTATGGCCTTTGTTCAGAAAGTTACAATGAGGAAAAACAGTGAGTGTGTTTCATTAGTAGCAAAGCATGTAAATGGAAGAAAATAGCAATGGAGATCTATATAATAAAAAGGGACGATGGAAAACTAATTGTCCATGTGACACTAAGTGATTACTGAGAACCTAAACAAGTCAAAATGAGAGTTTGAAATTTGTTGTTTTGTTGAACAAAAGGAGGACAAGAAACATGTTGAAATGGAAGGAAGTGGAGGACAAGGTATTGATAGAGGATTTTAAGAAAAGAAAAACATGGTTTATTGTGCTGTCAGGAATGCTGGCTGCAATTACCTTAGGTTCCTTACCCTTTGGTATCCCACAGTCCACATTTTTGATGTGGATACCTAAACCAAGCAGCATTTCTCCTTACCTGCTTCTGAAAGTTTTCCTCGGAATCCAGCTGTGCGTTTTAGGTGTGAGAATGTCCATAGAGAACCCAGATCCCTCCAGTTTCACTGCTGTACTGGTAGTGGCCACTTGCAACTGAGGGTGTTTACGTAGGCTTATTTTCCATACTCACTTCTGCCTTCCCACGTGTGAGGAATATGCACATATATGTATATGTTCATGTGTTTGCTTTAGAAATCTGTTTCATTTTTCCAGTATTTCATTTAACTCATTCTTTTTTTCCCCTTTCTGTTCCTTTTTGATGTTAAACCATCTATTCTATTGCAGATGCTCTTCTCCATGTCTTGATCTTGACAACAGCAGGTGAACTTCTGCATAATTTCTTTCTTTAATACATTGCACTTCTCACCCACCCTATTTATCCTCCCCTCTTACCTCACTTCAGGATGCTTTAGTGTTTTGATAGTGCCCATTAGCCAAGAGAAAAAAAAAATCTAACCAGCAGTAATAGTTACACATGGCACTACTCTTATACAGTAAGTGTCTGCTTTCTCCCATCTGCTTTGGCATCTATAACAAAACAATTCTGGGCACTTAATAAGCCCGCTGCAAAAAATCTTAACAAAGCTCCTTATACCATCCTGGCTTGTTTTAACCATTGATGTGTTTAACCATACCTTTCCTTTGTTGGTGGCATGGTTTAATATTAATATTTAAAGAAGTAGTCCCCCCCAGATAATTCAACACAAGCCACTGTAATTATTGTATTAGTAAGTGAGCCTTTTATCTCACTTTTCTGTATAAAGGATATTGCAGAGCCACTCTCTAAGCCACATTTTCCAAATTGTGCCACCATATTTGAACTGGTAGAATAACAGCTCAGACTGAGTATATCTTACTTTTCATGCCACACCTATTTTTGGTGTGATGGTCAATTAGTACTTGAACCACTGGCATGTTACATCCTGCACAGAATACCTGAAGCTGAACCTTCCCAAAGGAGATTATCTTCCTTTGGCAAAGTGACTGTTAATTGGCACAGTACCCATTCACCTCCTTCTGCCTAACCCTAGAAAGGTGAAAATTGCCTTAAACATTAAGCTCTGAAAGATTATGAAGTGGCTAATTAAGCCCCCAAACTATAAATCCATCTTTTTAGGCCATGTCACTGAATTTCTCAGCAGCTGACTAATGCAGTGAAGTGAATGTTGTCAGAAGTTAATATTGTAGTGGTTTCCTATGTTAGGATCATGTTTTTTGTCCTCCTGGAATGTGAATTTTGCCTTGTTTCTGGATGGCATAGTTGCAGCCTGCTAGAAAGCACTCTAAGGTAGTTGAATGACTTTGCTGTTGACTTCAGTGGGAGCTGGATCAAGGCCTTTTCTCTGAGTTTCAGCCTCTCCGGTTTCCTTCTCCCGCTGAACACTTTCCGATGGCCGAAGCACCCTGATTGTTTGTTTCTGCTTCTTCACACTGCGACTAACACTGAATGCTGCTATCTCCTTGTTTCCCAGTTTTGTTTATAAATTGAGATAAAGTGTGCTGAGAAGTTTTTGATTGTGTCTACACCGGGTGTGCTCTGGTTTGAGCCTTGTTCCCCGCTACATCTGCCGAGCGCATGTGTGCCTGCCCAGCTGCTCGGGAAGAGCAACCGTACCCGAGCCGATGTATGGAAGTGGTGGTGGAGACTTTGTCTAGTTGGGTTCCACGTGTTCCAAGAACTGTTGCCTGTCCTAGAAAGCCCCCTCCTCACCTGCTGGGTTTGCATGGCTCTCCTAATGACTCTGCAGAATGGGTTCCCCTACGCTTGCAGTCGCGGCCGCCCTGAAACTCTGCCTCTGCGAAGCTCTTGACACAGCAGGGACTCCTCACAAAGCACACAACCAGTGGCTTCCTTCACCCCCTCTGGCACTGACACAGCCAGTTTCCAGTGCCTTTTGTTCATCCTGCTGTTATCTTTCACATGAGAATAGACCCAGAATAAACCCAAGTTAATTCTCTATGGATGAAGTCAGCGAAGGGAATAACTCAGGCTCAGATCTAAAATACAAATATTTCATGAAAATACACCCCAACTTTTGCCCCTTCTATCCAATGCATATATTTGGTCTGTGTTTTGATCAAGTAGAAACCCCGAGAGCTGTTTGCTCTGCTTTCTGTAGAAGGTGTGGAAACAGCCTGAAGGATCTGGGGGCCTTTTGTGTGTGTACTCAACCCCAAGGCCACTACAGCCAGTGTTATGTGATATATCATTCCTATGGCAAGCGTGTAGTTCTTAATTGCTCTAAAATTGAAGAGAATGAAATGGCTTCTCTAATTTATGAGTAAGATTGCTAAATTGAGAAAGAATGGATCATGCTTGAGCTGACTGCTGTGTGTTTAACAGAAGCATGCCTACACTCCCCTGCAGTCTATAACTAATTCCTATAAGAGAATTGCTTCTGTACTTTACTTTTCCTTTAGAAAAATAATTCTGATTTCCCCTTCATTCACTTTAACAGAGAGAAGGCAGTGATTTCCCCAAACCTAATTTGTTTCCCCAATTTGGCTATTATATTGTACTACCACCTTGCCAAAGCTCAGGAAAATCTCAGCATTGATCCAATTTGCAAGACTGCCAGGGTCACATATTTGTGTCGTGCTTCATTTCTAACAGAACCTTTAAAACTGGAAGTGAAACTTACTCAAAGGCTGTCTTAGTACTGAGAAATATGCAGCTTTAACCTGCAATCTGCTTTGACTTTGAGTCACCACTTAATTTAATTTTAAGTTAAAGTTCCTTTATAGCTGGGTTTTTCTTTCATTTTTCCTCCCTCTTGAACTCTTCACTGCCATTTGTGTTTCTCTTTAACGATCCCTCTCCCCTTCATTCTCTGTATGTAGGGGGCTTTTAGTGCTGTAGTGGTGCTCCATGGAACACGGAGTAAGGTCCGAGTTTGCTGCTTGGCTTCGGGGAGTATATGAGATGTTAGGGTTCTCCATGTGCCAGTGTTACACACTAGTTTCTTTTTGGCCATGGGAATTTAGCACGATAAGGTGTCACTTCCCAGAGGGATGGCTTCATCTGCCATTTATGCCTGCTAGTGTTTTTTGTTGACTGCAATCTCTTCCTACCTCAGTCTCGTCACTTAACAACACTTGGTAACAGAGTGGAAGAGGAAAAATAATGTGTGTGTGCGTGGGCAACAAAATAATTAGCCTGAATTTTACATTTACTCTATATTAGTCATACAAATTTTTCACTTTCCTAAATGCACACTTCAGAAAGCATGTTTTGTATGAATTATTTGTATATTGATAGACACGCTCCTTCAAAAGCTTTTCTGGTCCTGCAACAGCAATGGCCCCATCCAGATGCCCTATTATGTAGCAAATAGGCAGAATAAGAGGCTGCTGTGATTCAGAAAAGGCTTTCTTAAGAATTATTTGCTTCATTCTCTTGCATAGCCGAAATTATGTGAAATGTGCTGATTTAAAAAAAAATGAAAAGAAATTGGATTAAAAAAGTGGATGAAAAAATGAACGTAGTAAAAAGGTGGGAAATAAGCAGAGTGGTATAGTGGAAAAGGATGTATTTTTACACTCTGTGTCAGTGTTCTATCCTTCCAGGGTTAAGCTACAGGTCTAAAGCTCAGAAATTTTCTGCTTCAGTTTCTGTCCTTTGCCCTATAGTCATGCTAGTCCTCCAGAATCTCTTTTCCAGCAATTCCACAGTGTTCTGTAGCTGGGTTTGGGAACTGGCTCCTCCATAGTTAATGTGATAATTAACACTAATCTTTCTGTGCTGAGTAACAAGACAGATCTTAGATCTTCTTTATGGTAGAGACAGCTGTTTTTACAGTAGATAATAGTAATGTCTTACTGGTTTTATCCTAGCACTGTCATCTTTGTGTCTGCCTCCCAATGATACTTACCACTGCCTGTTTTTCCACTCCTTGGAGCCGTGGTTGGTTCCAGTGAGAGATGGCTGAAGTGAGATAGACTTTGGGATAGATTTAATGACCCATGAGGCACATTCAGTAAACTCGAACGGAAAGAAGGAGTAGCAATCATACTAAAAAAAGAAGCCAGAAAGGTTGGAAGGGAGATCTACTTGGTCTGGATCCTCACCTTTGGTGTGTCTGCATTCTAGCAGCAAACAGCGAGTTTGGCATTGCTGAGGCAAGTAGGGAGATAAGCTAAGGACAACATGGGACAGCAGGTGACCCAGCACTAATATTTTAGTGATGGACAGCAAAAAAAAGGTGATCCTGGTGTTAAAGCATACAATCCTGAGTATTACGTGAATAATGAAAATAACTGAATCCTAAATACTATGTTCACGATAGCTTGCACAACGAGAAACATGAATGCTGCTTTAATTCAGTCAGAGCTCTCGTTAGCCTCTGGGAGTTGTGGGGGAGTGTTTGTGTTGCTCTTAGCAGTAGCTTTCAAATGAGAAACTCTTCTTGCAGCAGTGTCATTGACTGCCTCAAACACACCCATTGTACTGGGGACTTGGACACGTTCTCTGAAACATCATGCAGAACCGTTTCAATAACACTACTTCATGTACTTCAGGGGCAATTGCAGCACGAGCCAAGAGCATTAGTGGAACAATTGAGCATTTAGTGTCTCTTAAGCTCTTCTTTCATCTGTGCTCTAATATGTACAAAGAATGTATTTTGTGAAGGAAGCTCCCATTTTTCTCGACAAATCCCCAGACAATCGAAGCTGTAAAATGTTTTCATTTTCTTTTTTTCCCCCTTGTTAAAACCACAGAAACACCAACCTCTAAGGAATGAGCTAATGGTTGTACTACCCAGAGTTTTACCCTAAGCAAAGCCTAGAGGTATCTGAATGGCAGTAGACTAGGAGCCTGCATGTGTGAGACAGACTGGCATCCGTGGTGCATGGTGTGCTTCCGACTGGCGCTTGTGGCTCCTTCCCATCGTCCATCTCTGACCTGCACGGTGTGTCGAGTGTTGTGTTTTTACAGCATGTGGAATTCTTGTAGCTGTGTGGACAATGAATGGATGCAATGTTTGTTGCACAGAACGGTCAAGGGGGCAGTGGAAAAATCCCTGTATTTGTTACTCCTGTTATAAGGGCTTTTCTCTATTGCAGGTCCTTCAGTAGCATTTCTGCGACTCCCCATTGTGCTGGTTCTATGTTAGTGGCTAGAAGTAGGCCTGACACCACTCTGTCTCATCTACTCTTATTTGCACTTCCCACAACCTGACATTACCATCCCACATCAGGCATGATCCTGTAATCAACCAGTAAAAAAAAAAATTGAAAGTGGTTCTGCACCTTTCCCAAGAATGTCCCCAGTTTGTCAAAATCTACCTGTCAGTATATGTGGAACTACAAAAAATTCAGTGCAAGAGAAGTTCCAAACAAATTGAAATGTTTTTCTCCCTTTTAAAGAAAAAATGATCAATAGTTTACCTTGTGCTAGAAGTAGGCTCCCTGTAGATGGCTTTCTGCATCTCTAAGTTTTCCAATGGGACATTGTATTGCTGTGCAAGGTAACAAGACAACCCCAAATCCATAAACAAACCTTTTATATGATAACTCTAGCTCTTCTCCTCTGACCAAACCCTCAAATTTGCCTTCAAACCATAACAGCACGCTGGGGTTTTTTACATAAATAGGTGGTAACCCCAATGATGGAGTATGAATTGTATTCATGCATTCAAGAATGAAATTTGATTTTTTTTTAATATCCAAACCCATTTTGAAAGAAATGACCAAAGAACTGTAAGAAATTATAGTTTATCAAATAACTAGAAAATTATATTGAGAATCTCAAGAGAACCCACCCTAAACACCTGAGCCATCCAATCAGAATTGGCTTTATATTTTTGAGTCATAAATAATTTTTTTCAATAAGATGTATTTACTTGTGAAGTATTTAAAGAGTGCCAACTTTAAATACGTCTGCTTGCAGGTACAGAGTAGTGATATTTGCACTTTGCAATAGGTACACGTGTTCACATTCACTAGTGTCCACTGGTATTATCCCAACAGCAGCCCTGTGACATAAGACTTTGTGTGAAGAACTGTTGGGTAGCAGTTGCCAGTTTAATTAATAACGAACTCAGCATGATTTAGTGCCTCACATGGGAGAAAGGCTTTTTCTCATTGTACCTCTTGAGCGAGAGCTCTATTAACATACGTCGTTCGTACGTATGCGCAATGTAACCGAGGGGGTCGGCGGCGTGCTCTGGATCTCACTGTCTGCCCTGATTTTGCAGCTTCCTGGTGAGTTTCATGGTGGACGCCCGCGGCGGCGCCATGCGGGGCTGCCGGCACAACGGGCTGCGCATCATCATCCCCCCGCGCAAGTGCACGGCGCCGACGCGCGTGACGTGCCGCCTGGTGAAGCGCCACAGGCTGGCCACCATGCCGCCCATGGTGGAGGGAGAAGGGCTGGCCAGCCGCCTCATCGAAGTGGGACCCTCTGGGGCTCAGTTCCTTGGGTAAGGGGGGCCGCGTGGCCCGAAGGGAAACCTTCAGCCTGTGTTCGTGTTCGCGTTGCACTGAAGTGGTTCCTCTGGCAAACTTGAACGGAGAAGGATCTCTGTAGCATGCGGTAACAAGCAGAGCAGTCATGCGAGACGCAGAGCAGCTGTCAGGGAAGGATTCGCAAAGCTTTTGCACCTTTTTGTTCAAAGTGGGTATTTGAAACATCAGCGCTATGGCTGATGCGCTTCCTTGGATAGAATTGTTGCTCAGTGTTGTGATGCTACAGTGGGAAAAGACTTTTGCAGCCAGAAAAGGCAGTTCATTCTATATTTCAAAAATTAATAGTACTGTGCTGAGCTAACCCCCAGATGTGAGGCCTGCTACCTATGCAACACAAGGTACAGGAGCTTGTTTTAGAGTCTTGTGCTGTGGTATCAGTAATTTGGATTATCAGGGAAGCACAGTGCTGTTGATTTTTCTGGGGTTGAAATTGCTAAATTAAACAGTAGGACAACTCTGGACTTTTTTGGCCATTTCTCTCTTCCTATGCTGCAAAGCCCTTAGAAAGATCAGATTTGCATCTGCTGCTGAGCTCACATTAGCAATTTCCAGCTGAAAGCGGCAGTTACCTGCACTTTTGAAAATTTGTTTTACCAACTGTTCTCCCTATTGACTATGACATCCAGAAGTGGATGATTGAAGGAACCCTTCTAATGCAGTAAATAATTTCATTCAGAAACTGTAAAAAAAGTGGCCGTAAACACCAATTGTTTAAATCCATTTGGAAACAACTCAGTTGCTTTAAAATGCTGTTATAACAGACAGTCATCAGAGCCACCATCTTTGTTAGTGCTACCACCTATTCTTTTCACATCTTGGTCATTTCTAAAAAGAAGGAGAAAGAAATCTAAAAAGCAGAAGAAATACTGTGCTGTCATATTCAGTCTTCCCATTATCTTTGTCATGCACAGGAATGAATTTTAAGTATGTCTCCCATTCTTTTTTAATGGTTTTCTTATCCAATGAGAGTGTCTCCCCTGCAAGACAAGCATATAGCGTAGTTTATTTATTCTCAGATCTTTGTGCCCTTCCTGGAAGCGTTTTCCAAGGTGTTGTGCTGGCAGTGAGATCAGAAAATCACTACTGTTTGCAGGGATGGATTCTACAGTCCAGTTCCTGCTCCCATTGAGTACATGGCCAAAACCCCCATAAGAAAGAAAAGATCCTAAATTAATAAAACTGATTTTCTGATTTGGGTCACCAAATTGTCATGGCTAGGACGGAACCTTATTCAGTGTACAGCCTAATTCCACTCTGTGGACCAGACAGTGGCACTGGCGTTCTGGCACAAAAAATACATAAAATTTATTTATGTTCTTTCTTTCACTGCTGCTTTGGATGTACTCAGTAAACTTCATCTGCCTACGGCTCCTCCCCCACTTAATGAGGGAGAAAGCTTGGTCAGCCGAATCCTTCAGCTGGGGCCTCCTGGGACCAAATTCCTTGGGTAGGAGAGACTTGAAACAAATTGATGGATGCTGACCTCCCCATTCTTCTCCTCCTTCTGCAATATGATTTTTTTATGTCATTATGCCCATGATATTGTCCCTTTCTATCATTTGAATTTTGTACACGTAACCGTTAGTGGTCCATTTTTCAACCTTTGTGGTTTGTGGTTTTGTTTTGGTGGTATGTTTGTATCTTTTTCTTCAAGTACTGTGGCCTTCATTTTTGTTTTGGCATGAAATCTTCCTAGTTCTGTGCTTGATGTCTGTAGCAAAGCAACCTGGATTGGGACCACAAAAAAAAAAAAAGAATCTACTGTAAATTTTAAACTGGTGTTTTTTGTATCAAGGACTGATCAATCAATAAGTTATATGTTGGATACCACCAGTGTGATAGAACACATGGCATTTCCTACATACCTGGTAATCTGTGTGAGTCCTCTAATTAGAGAAGTGGATCTACAAATATCTTTATATCTTCTCTCTTATTTCTAAGAGTATGTATGTATATGTTCATCTCAATACAGATATATTATATGTACACATATGTGTTGTATATGTGTGTGTATATATATATATATGGCGCACATACTGGTGCAGAAGTTGACTCGCAAGGCAACAAGGCAAATTCTTATCTCTTATACTGCAATAGTAACCCAGCCAACCTCCTCAGGCTTCCTGTATCTCTCCCAGGGTGTAAATCAGGAATAAATTCATTGGAATGTGTAGAATTACAAAGTGAAATTGGCACAGGGCACAGTCGCCTCTGGATTGCAATGAAATTATTCTGATTTGCACTAGTATAAGTGAGATCAGAATTTGTCCCACTATTCCTATATGTTACAGTAGATTCTCTTTGAAATGAAGTTGCACAGGTTAACCCAGACAGTAGTGACAACAAAAACAAGCATGAGTTTTTGATAGATTTGCAAAAACAGTCACCAGATTTCCAGATAAGCACTATTATCTTACCAAATCTCATTCACACTGTGGAAAGAGGTGAATGCACTTTTCCATCTGTCCTTCAGCACTTACTGGGTCCCTGTAACAATCTAGTCTGTGTTAGTGGCCTACTAGTTTAGGATTATGCCAAAGTATCCCAGCCAAATAGGTAGAATTCCAGGTCACTTTGTAGCAGACTGAATAGAGTTGCTGTTAATCCTGTTTCTTCCTCTCTCCCGTGTGCATTTAATGCGCTGTGTTGCTGTGCCAGGCCCGTGATTGTGGAGATTCCCCATTTTGCTGCCCTGCGTGGGAAGGAGAGAGAGCTGGTGATCCTGCGCAGCGAGAACGGGGACAGCTGGAAGGAGCATTTCTGTGAATACACTGAGGATGAGCTGAACGAAATCCTGAATGGGATGGATGAAGGTATCCAGTGGCACCCCTTATCCTGCTCCTCTGTTCCTTCTGTACCCTGAGGGTAGCGCCTTTTACCACGGTGCTCGCTTCCTTTGCACGGGCTGCTGAAGCAGTGGGACAGGATGTCTCCCTTCATGAAGCTGACCATAGACTCCAGACTTGTGTTTTCTCCTCTTCCTTCTCGTAGTGTTAAACAAAAAGCTTCCATAGCAAACACCTTTCCAAAACAAGGCAATTACCATACTGATCCTTTTGGAGCAGTTCCATGCGTGGGAGGAAATGTCAGTCATGGGTACTCTTGCTTTCTGAGAGAACAGAATGGCCTTGGGCTGTTTGGGAGCTGCAGAAGTTGTTATTAATTTGTTGGGTTTGTTTTTTTGGTTTGGTGTTTTTTGTTTTTTTCCAAAAAACCTCACAAATCCCAAACTAAACAAGACAACTCACAGCATTAAAGCTTAACTCGTATTTTGATACTGTTTTGCAGTTGTGTTTGGTAGGACTTTGTTAATAGGTGAGGTAGAAGGAGCTGGAGCCAATCCCTTGGCTTGTTTGGCTGCTGATCTTGGAGGTGTTATCAATGTGTTCTTTTTGCTGCCTTCAGTTCCTGACTCAATCTGTCTGTCTGTTCTTTCTTGATTGCTCCGGTTCAGCTGAACCCAGGGGTGTGTTTCCTTTCCCCATTATTTCTAGACAAAATACTTTGTGTAAGTTGCACAAAACTATGAAAAGCTTGAGTGCATTTTGAGGATGTGTGTATGGTTTTTCTGAAACTCTGGTCCTCTGACCATCCCCTCTTCTGCCCTCAGTACTTGACACTCCGGAGGAGCTCGAGAAGAAGCGCATCTGTCGCATCATCACCCGGGATTTCCCCCAGTACTTCGCAGTGGTGTCCCGGATCAAACAGGACAGCAACCTCATCGGGCCCGAGGGTGGGGTGCTGAGCAGCACCGTGGTCCCACAGGTGCAGGCTGTCTTCCCAGAAGGGGCTCTCACCAAGCGAATTCGCGTTGGCCTCCAGGTACGGTGAAGCAGTCACAGAGTTTTGGTTTCATTTTTGGTGACAAATCACCGTTTTTGAATGGAGAGCTGGCATATTCAGCTTGTGTTGTATGTTGTCTACAATGCTTCCAGTAAAAGTAGTAAAAAAAAAAAAAAAATCCACACGAAAGTCAAAGCAAGTGGTAAAGCTTTGGGTGTTCTGGTTAGTTCAGAGTCTTGTATATTAACTGTCTCTATAACCTGGGGAAGAAATGTTGGTGATGATGCTGATATTAGCATAGGTCATAGAATTTCCTAAATGCTTCTTATGAAAGGCATCAGAGAAGCACAAAGTGCTGCAATAATTACACGTGCTGCTATTATTAAATGTACAGATTTTCAGTGTGAAGGAACCAGTGTAACAATTTACTCCCCAGAGAGGGAAGTCTTTCCTCTGTCTCCATCCTGTTCTCCTGCTGCACGCATCCATGATTTACCTTGTCCAGGAGACTGTGCTTGTTCAAATCTCCTGGGATTAGCTGAATAGCACCGTAAAATAGCCAGAGTTTGTTTTCAGGGGTGAAAAGTGACCAGGTTATAGCATTTGCTGCTGGTTAAGTGAATTTAAATTAATGTTGTAAACATCTGAGCAACAAGAAAGGGGATAGGAAGAGGAGGCAGGCACAGGAAAGTTAAAGAATTGGGGTCTCCCCTTCTCACTGGCAGTCAGTTCTTCTGTCTGCAGATTTTCATGGGAAATTGTGCCATTTGAAATGTTACGGGGATTGTGGGCAATATGCAGACCCAGTTCTTTACACATCACTAAACTGTTTCCAAGTAATTTCTATGTTATCTCCTGTTGCTTTGGAAAGGCTCAACCTATGCACACTGAACTTACAAAGAAGATTTTGGGCAACAAGGCTACCTTCAGCCCCATAGTCACGCTGGAGCCCAGGAGAAGGAAATTCCATAAGCCCATCACGATGACAATTCCCGTGCCCAAGGCCTCCACTGAGGGGCTCATGAACGGCTATGGAGGCGACACGCCCACTCTAAGGTTACTATGCAGCATAACAGGTAGGATGCCAGTCCTGGAGCTCTCCATGAGCATCCTGAAACTGTCAGTCCCCTGTCAGGGGGCTGGAAATGCTGAACTGATTACACCCAGGGGAAGCTGGATGGAAACCTGCCTGGGGCGAGAAGCTGTGAAAATAAGCTACTTTCCAAACAATTCCTTTATAACCAGAAATAACATTTGTTGTTTGCACTAACAAGAGATGTGCAATATAATCACAGACTTTGGGTTTGGTGGGTTTTTTGCATTTTCCTTGCAGCTTTTTTCTTGAGAACCGATACACCTCTGCCTGGCAGAGTAAGTGTAGACAGACTTAATGTCACAGGATGCTTAGGAATAAAATACTGGAGTT
Organism: Phylloscopus whistleri; assembly: GCA_017589585.1. Classification (NCBI taxonomy): domain Eukaryota; kingdom Metazoa; phylum Chordata; class Aves; order Passeriformes; family Phylloscopidae; genus Phylloscopus; species Phylloscopus whistleri. Next base: position 2,284,496 of record JADMLD010000092.1, read on the forward strand.
AAACACTTCACTTGCTATGGCTCCAAAGTGATTATCATCTCCTTCAGTTTCTGTTAAGAGAGAAATGAACTGCAAACATTTAAATAATTAATTTAGTCCTGTGCTACAGGGCTCATCACTTAAAAATCATTTGGTCACTTGGTTTTTTCAGGTAAGCCCATCCAGTCCAACTAGCATTAGTGGAATAATGTGGACTCGAGGAGAAAGCATATCCAGGGTTATTACTTGTTTCATGGCAATTAAAAACTTAAAGAATTTCTTAGAAGCAAAAAAGTTGCAGACTTGTTGGTTTTGATTTTACTTTTAAACCTCTGTCATTTCAGGAGGAACCACCCCTGCCCAATGGGAAGACATCACTGGGACAACACCACTGACATTTGTTAATGAATGTGTTTCCTTCACAACAAACGTGTCTGCCAGGTACCTACACAACCAGACAGGACTGCTACAGAAATACTCTCAGACACATGCCTTTGTTCCAAAAATATTTCTGTTAAACTGTTTTAGTTTGGAGAGTAGAGTGAACAGAGATATTTGATTGTTAGGCAAATTTCCATGGAAACAGAAATGCCTTATTTGGGTACCTCACTATACATCTTGTAAGAGATATTACTTCCAGAATATCTAAACCTGAGAAGCCAGGCAGAAGGGGCCTGTAGGTGTGCCAGACTGGGGTCTAGAAGCATCTCTTCCATACATCTGTTCTTGTGATGAAATTTAACTACTCCCTTATGGAAAACAGATCTTCATTAAAAAAGAAAGAATAATATATATGAATGTATGAATGCATTTTGGTTTGTGTCCATGATGCATATCACAGAAATGCGCCAAAATCTCCTCCTCTGTAACAGGAGATGCAATCCATCTAGGCTGTGTATTCCAGCAAACACTTAAAAAAATTATGGATAATTTGCCTGTGAAATTCAGTGCAAGCATTCAGTGTCTGGGGCAGTTATTGTTGTTAATTAGGTTTGTTATTTACTGAAATAGTGTATTCAGTGTTAAAATGAGATCAGCTCTTGCAGTCCAACCTCCACTTTACCACTAGGTGAAATAAAGCTTTTTTTTTTATTCTTTCTGGGTTCAGAAGGGGCTGTTTTCCCATTAAACTGGCTGCTTTGCTGATGCACGTTGCTATCTGGTGTAACTGAACATTCCTCTGTAATAGCGGTGGCCACGAGAGGGGGATCTTACAGTGCATTCAGCTCAGGGCTGCTGCTGCTGCTGCAGAGGTCTGTGCAAAGGCAGGAATTTAATTTAAGAACCACGTGTGGAAACAAGATGCAGAGTTTGAGAGGTCCAAATCCCTAAAATTGTCAGGTCCTCAGCAGGGGATGTGTGATAGCCAGAACGAGGGTGACATTTTATGCTCCTACAATACATATTTGTAGTGGATCTTTCTTAATCCTGATGATGACGTGAATATTGCTATTGTTAATGTTCTGTGATACATGCAGGGCCCCATGTAGAGATTTTAATGGGTTCTGCCTCTTTAATCTAAATGAATGTTCAGCTATCTACTTTGCCCCAAATATGATTTGAATCACAGTTTAAAAAGGGGATTTTTCATCTAATTTCTGACTCCTTGCTATTCACGATAGTTTTTTATGTCTAGTTAAGCATTAGTGATGGACAACAATTTTACCACTCATAAAACTAATTCTGTCAAAAACGAGCTTGGGAAAGAGATATATTTGCCATGTGAATTGCACTGCAGACTTGGAGGCCCAGTATTTGTTTTCCATTTCCTGAGATCCAGCTTTTAAAAGACTTAATATCTGTCGGGGCTTTTTAGCCCCTGGTATTTGACAGCAAATCACTGAGGCATCTGGTGGTTTCTCAGAGGATGTGGCCTCTCCAGTTGGAGTCCAGCACGGCATAATTCTCCCACGCAGGAAGAGGAAAGGATCAGCGTGCAGAGCCTTTCTGTAGCACACGTGCTTTCCCTCTTGCAAACGTCAGCAGCCTGGGGCTTTAAGCGGTGCATTTGTTAAGCGTGGAATTTGCCGTTATTCAGCTGCAGGATGAGTAAGCACGGAGCAGTCACACTCCAAAGGTGTGCTTTGGGGTTATGATGCTGTGTAATCCACCGTGAGGAGTAACACCCCTATAGATCAGAGCAGCTTTTGAGTTGCCTGTGACCTCTCCCGGCTGGGAAACTTGAGCTTTCCACCCACACAGTGGATTTTATTGAAAAGAAATGGCATCAGCTCCACAGAGAAACTCAAGGGTAGCTGGGAAAGGAGGCAGGACGTGTCACTCCTTGGAAAATGCTTAAATTCACATAGGAATAATTTCTGATTTTGCATGCAGCTTTGCACAGTGGACTAAGCCATTTACGTTCACCCAAAGACCTCAGGTTTTGCTGTCATATGTAAGGAATTGTTTGCTGTTTCCTTTAAGCTGGGTGAGAGACAAAAACCAAGTGTGACAATTCTTTTTCTACTCTATCCTGACTTGTTATCTCCCATTGCTATGGTTACCAGCTAATGCTGCCCAGATGGAGAAACAGCATTTCCTTTCTTAAATCCTTTTCTTCTGATGGCAAAACTCTTTGTTTTCTTTTACAGATTTTGGTTGATAGACTGTCGTCAGACACAAGAATCCGTTACTTTTGCTTCCCAAGTGTACAGAGAAATTATCTGTGTCCCCTACATGGCCAAATTTGTGGTGTTTGCCAAATCCCACGATCCCATTGAAGCACGGTTAAGGTGTTTCTGCATGACGGATGACAAGGTGGATAAAACACTAGAACAACAAGAAAACTTTGCTGAAGTTGCCAGAAGCAGGGATGTAGAGGTACTGTACAAGACTTTTTCTCCATTTTCTAGTGTCTGCTTTTAAACTAGTATTTTCCATCTTCTATCTGCCACGAGGACTGAAAAACAATCTGTCAACAAGTATCATTACAATGCAGTATCAGCAGCAAGGATAAGATGGAAACTTGGACTTTAGTCAGGTGTAAGGAAAAAGTAGTGAGGAAATCCTATTCCCAGACCACAGGGCTAAAGGGAGGGGGTCAGAGCCAAAAATGATGGCTAAATCTGGGCTTCTGGTAACCCCATAAATGCACATCGCTAACAGAAAGGCAGCTGACAGGGGTCACGCATTGTCAGCACATTCACAGAAGTAGCAGGTTGGATTAATATTCTGCTTTACAAAAATAAAATTACATTAAATCTGTTGCTGAGCAGGCAAAAGCTTTCCTATGCAGAATTCAGCAAACTGCCTGCTAAATGCAGTTTTTCTGGCTCTGTCAGCTTCCTCAGACGGGTGACAAATTGAAGGTGCTTTAACTTATGTGGCACATTCTGCGTAGTTCAGTCTCTTTTCCCCAAGAATCCCACCTTTAAAAGAATTGTCCTTGCTGTTCCTGAAGTTCTGTCAGGCATCTCATGTGCAGAGCAGCAAGATAAAATGTGGGCTTATCAAACAGAATGACAAGGCTGAATTTCTGGAAAACGAGGGTGAGCCATGAATGGATTGGCACTCTGGATGGAACATCTCCCAAACTGATGATCAGATACTCAAACTTGTGGAGGGGCCATAACAGCAGCAATCTGAAGATACAAGTGGTGCCATAATAGAGAGATTTAGGAGGGGTATTTACCTGAGGCCTGCCTTTCAAAAGCTCTTAGGCCTCTACAGAGCCAGTTGAAACAAATGGACTCAGTGGGCATTCTGAATTCTGATGGCTGAAGAAAGTATTTCTTGGACTGTGGTGATGAGGCCAGGTTATGAAAGTATGCTAAAATTGGAGTCAATCAAAAATCCAAATTAAAATCTAGATTTCAAAGTTTGCCCAGATTTATGACACTGAGTCATACGCTGTTGTCATTTAAAGTGCTGAGCTATTGTTACTAAATTAGCAATCTATTCTCTTTGGAATTTAATAATCTGAACTGTTTCCACACATTTTAGGTCGCTGAACATAGTGAATCTTGGAAATGCTGACAAGTCCTAACAATTCCAGAAATTGCTTTGAACTGTTGCAGAATTATCCTTAAGAAGCAATCCTAATCACCTCACAAGGATTAATGGATGGTTTGTTGTTTTTTTTTTTTTCCTTTCCAACAGGTATTGGAGGGAAAACCCATCTACGTTGACTGCTTTGGCAATTTGGTGCCACTCACCAAGAGTGGGCAACACCATATATTCAGTTTCTTTGCCTTCAAAGAAAATAGACTTCCTCTGTTTGTTAAGGTAATGTCGATGGCTCCTTTTGGGTATTTTAAGTTAGCACTTCACTTATTTGTTGTGAACAAAGGAAGACCAAACTGCCTAATTTATATATCTTCCCAACTGTAACCTAATTTTATCTCTGTACTATTCTATTTAAAAAGCTTTTTTTATGAGTAGAGAAATTTGAAAAATAGAAACTAAAGTAAAAAGCCTTAATTCCTCTCAAATTAAGTACTGCGTTAATCCGCTGTGGTCAGAGGGGCTGCTGTCACTGGGCCACCATCACCACCTCTTCTGAGAGGGAGATTGGGGAGCACTGGAAAGCTCTCCCACAAACTTTTCCTTCTACCCGGACATTCTAATGACAAAGGAGGAAACTATTACTGTTATATAAATAACAGTCTTAGAGAAATGATTTATGAATGGGAACTTCCAGTAAGTGAAGAAAATCAACCCATTCCGTCGTTGTGTTACATTTGCTGTGTGCTGCTGGACAAATTTTAAACTTTCTCCCTCCTTACCAGCAACATTTTGTAAGCTTGTTTTAATTTACGACTTTATCTGTGCCACTGCCTTCCTTTGGCTTTCCTTTGCAGATTTGCCCCCCTGCTGGATTTTCCACCACCACCATCCAACATATATTGAATACACAAATACATCCATATGTGCATTTACAAACGGCAGGGGGGGAAAAGTGAAAACAAGTTATTTTTGCCTGCGTGGATTGTTTTCTCCTCATCTGGTCCCTCCTGCTGAATAGTTGTGAGAGACACAAGTAGCTCACACAGCAGAGCAGCAGGTTTAAATGTGCATATTTTTGCTGTGCCAGGTCCGAGACAGCACTCAAGAGCCCTGCGGACGATTATCGTTCATGAAGGAGCCAAAATCTACCAGAGGCCTCGTTCATCAAGCCATATGTAATTTAAACATCACTTTACCCATTTACACAAAGGTACTGTGAAATTATACTCAGCTGTAGGCATCAGCGTTATCATACACACAGGAAGTGAGGAGGAGGAGGAGGGCAGAAGAGGGTTAAAGCTTTATGGGCAGGGATTTGAAAGAGGAAAAAATTCGATGCAAAGGCTTTCAGTGTCTTGGGTTTGGTACTCCTAATGGAGACGTCGTCAGGTATTTCCTGAGGACTCAGAAGAGATGAGTGGGAGTGCCCTCGGATATTAAACACTTGTTTCCTTAGAAAATATCAGTTTAAAACTGACTCTGAAAACACAAGGGTTTTTTCTTTCCTGGTCACATTAGAGGCTGCGTGCCTTTTGGGGATGTATTTGCCCCAAATGGTGATCATTTTCTTCTCAGCATTTTTAGAATATAGTAAATCTTTATTATAGCATTTTAGTATAATTTTAAAACAGAACATTTCAACATTTTGTGACTTTAAATGGTAATACTGCTTGGATATTTTAAGTGTTTATATATGTTAATTTATGGCTGAAAAAGCATGTATATATTTAAAGTTTTGGTACAAATAAGGATCAGTAGTCGTCTAACTTTTCTGTTTGTATTTTGCTCTGTTCTGTAGCGTCTTGTGTTTAAATTGACAATTTAGTTTTGCTGCTTTTGGACATAAGAAATCATCTGCACAAATGTGCTGCATTTTCTTCTTTTCTGTTAAATGTTGTGGGATGTTAACTTTTTCCTACTCTCTTCTAAAAAAAATTGCCTTTTGCCTGCTCTGTTTCCCCCTTCTCTTTTTGCATGGCACTTTGGGACCAAAAGGAATCAGATTCAGATCCAGAACCAGAAGAGGTAATGTTGCTAAATCAGCATGTTCTTGCCTTCACACATTATTCAAATGCAACTAACAGACCCATGTCAGAATTGATCCTTAGCTCAGTGCTGCAAACACAGCACAGAGGGCCTTGCACAGACTCACTTTGGGAATACACAGAGTTGAACTTCCCCCGTGTTAAAATGACCAGTCTTCTCCATTTATAGCATCCAGTAGACTGGATGTTACGTGTTACTGAGCTGGATGACTGACATCCAGTACAGAATTGTACTGTTAACCCAGAAGTAACAAGTAAAAGGTTTAGAATTTTCATCTTTAGCATGAACTAAATTGTAGCAGCTCCCCCCTGAGCTCCTAGCCTTGGTTTGGCACTTAAGTTACTTAAGCTCTGACCCCTACACAAATGAGTAACGTAAGAAAAGCGTCCTCACGTTTTGATGATGTTCAGCTGTTGGAAACACTGTGCAAATAGCCAGCTCCCTAAAGATGATGGACCTCTTTTCCATGCTCTGCATGACAGATTCAGCAAGTCTGTGGCATGGCTTGCAGTTTCCTATTATCATTACAAAAATATTTACCACTCCTATGGTAAATATGACTTCTATTTTTGTCTAGGAAACTAAAGCACAAAAAGACAAGCCCATTGATGGCTATAAGTATTTTAAACTATTTCTTGTTGACTCCATTCATTTTTATGTTAATAATATTAATTCATATGCTGACATCAATCTGGAAGGAGTGAAAGTGAGGGAAGCTAGCACAGCCTAGGGGCGTGGGTTACCACATAGGGCAATGTGTGCATCAGAGGAACTCAGGCTATTACACGGCCGACTGTGAGCTGTGTAATAGCTCATGAAAAGGCAAGGATTTCCTAACATCTCGACTGAGACAGCATATTGTATTTATCTGTATAAAGAATAGTTTGAACTATTGAAACCTTTTCAGCACTCACTAAAACCTTGGGGGCTTTACCATACACAGTATCTTGTACCAGCAGTACTGCACAGCTGATTTGCATTCTTCACACTTGTCCTACCCCTACCACAAGTTTGTATAGGAAATTAAAGTTTTAATGCTACTTCCAGCTTTGCATATTTTTCCCTAGCCAAATTTAAACAACATGTGATGGTGTGGACAAATGGTAGCAGAACTAAAATAAACTGAAATTACAAAACAACCTCAAAAACTTGCTTTTTGGATTTTCATGGCCTGAGATAGTTTTGTTTAATTCTTGTGTGACAAGGACTGTGTTTTCTTTTGAATAACAGTAAAATTGTATGGCTTTTTTGATCCGTATCCAAATAACTCTGAAAAAAATCAAAAAGGAGGCCATGAGGGCCGTCACGGCTTCCATTTAAAGGTATCGATAGCTATTAGTGGCCTGCAGCCCCAGGTCATGCCTTGGGCAGTGCTGCCATCATTGGCACACCTACATTTCATCATCACTGAGCACAGAGGCAAAAATGCAATTCATGCTCTCAGAATGAACGTGTCCAAGGAAACACAATGCATGGAACCTTCAAGATGGACTGTATGCCTTCACGTAACCATGGCTATTTTGCTTTAGACAGGAAGAAATAAATTGAGAGCAATGCAGCCAAACTCCTGGTAATGCAAAAGTTTAGCTCCTCCACCCTTGCTCAGAGCATTTAAAGAAAATACACTGCAACATTTTGCATCTACTGTTGATCGTAACTGTAGCAAAGTAAGAATTTTTCTGGTATTAGAGACCCTAAATAAATTAAGCCATGCTTTTACTGTTGTTTTGAATGCATTCTTGGTTCCATTTAAGTCCATGTGTCTCCATAGAACTAGCACTTCACCCGTGGCTTCTGTATAGCAATTGTATTTGAACTTTTAAATCTGCTTTTTCCTCTTCCAGGTTGATATGACTTCAGAAAAAAGTAAGATTTTCTTTTTTTTTTTCTTGAGAATGTTATAATGCAATTTGTATGAGAGATGGTTAAGAGTAAAGATAAGCATGAAAGCGAGCTAAGTTTTAACTGCTATTGCTAATAACATCAATACTTTAAAAACTTAATAAAAGCCAATTTAATATCTCAGCAGCTATCCAATTCAGTACATGTTAACATGTAAATTAACAAGTAATACAGTTAAAAACGGTTCATCTAAGCCTTACTTTCCTTTGACATCCCTAGTGAACCTGCTATTGCTATTTTGCTTGTATGAATGCTCATCCCTCCATTTCTTTTGTTTTCTCCATTTGTTGACACACATTCTTGCCTCATATTTGAGACAGATGACAGTATCGCTTTTATTGAAAACCTAATGAGGAGTCCAATCTATTTCATTAATCTCATGGAATACGACCATGCCAAAAAAGTGATACTGTCCAAAGGAATTGGGCTGTTTAACCCTCCCTCCCTTGCCCCGCCCTTTACTGTGGTGAAATATGACTGGAAATCTGACATGACAGCTTGGCACAGCACAAATGTCCTCTGTACACACACAATCAGGCCGTGAGCACAGGAGGCCGCGGGCGAGGGGTTCGCAAAGGTCTCCTTTACAGGAGAGGCAAATCAAACGGATCTCTGCACACATGGAAGCGTCTTTAATGAGAGCTGCTTCTGAATGCAGCCGTTTCATGGATCTGTTCAGGAAAAGAATGACATCTGTCTTGTTTCCAGTTTGGAGTGCAACATCTCGCCTTGTCTGCAGTTGAAGTGCAATGTCCTTGCATTGTCCTCCTGCTGCTTCCTCACTGCTGAGTCCCCCAGGGCCCCAAAGAACCCCAGTGAGTGTTCCTGCTCCAGCCACACACTGTCTGGATAGCACTTCCAATTTATTTCCCACTGGAGTTGCCTTGCTTCAGGCTGATTAACTCAGTTACTGGCCAGTGAAAGAGTCATACATTTGATATTTATGGAAGTACATATTACAAATTTACAAAATTACTGGCTGGCATTTTAGTGAGCACCAGACAGTTCGTTGTAAAGCAGCAGCACCAAAAGACCACATTTTCAGCACCACAATACCCTGCAGCAATCTGGCTCCAATTAATGTACAGCACGAGTATTTTGCATTTGTTACACCCAGGAGAACAGCGTAGCAAAATGGATCTTTTTTACAAATAGAGACAGCTAATTATGTGTTGCTTAAGGTCTCCTTATTTGCATTAGTTCTTTGACTTTCACTGGGGTGCCAAAATGTGCGATTCCATGTGACGTGCTACCGTTAAAGGGAAAATGTCCGTCTGTGATTTCCAAGCATTGTGTTCTGTTCGTAATTTGCTTCAGTTCTCCAGTGTTTTGTTCTGTTCGATATCCATTTTCTGCTAGTCCTTGCTGAAATGAAATATTACCAGCAGGCAATTATGGCATAATGGGAATTCTCTGCAGCCACCTTCCTGTGTATTGATTGCCAGATTAGACAAATATTTCACCACAGTATGTTTTACAGTATTTTCATGTACCTTTGATTTATATGAATAATTCTTAGAGCTCTTGTTTTTAACCAAAGCTACATACCAGCAGCATTTGCAACACCTTTGCTTTGCATGGAAATAACTTGCCTTACATGAGTTGTACGTATGTGTCTAGTGTGACTGTCTGTGACCTTGGGTTGCCATACATTCCATTTTTTAAAACTCTGAAATCACTTCTAAGTTGATTCACAGTTTTTTCTTATTATCTCTCCTTTTCTTCTCTGTCTTCTCTTTCCTCAGTCAGTTCATTAGTTGTCAATGAGGATGTTCCAAGGAAAGGACCATACCTCTTAAAACAAAAGCCTGTTTGTTTCATTGTGTAGGTGTGAAATCCCCTTAGATGAAATGCCGGTTTGCAGCTGATTCAGATCTCTACGTTATTTGATCATATTTTAGATTACTGCAGAATTATTTTTCGCTTTTTATTTTGGTCATTAAGAAAAACAAAACTGTTAACCCGATGTTATTCTGACAGTTTGCTAACACTGGCTTTCTCTTAGAGGAAATTGACTTTCAATCAGTTCTAATGCTTTCCCCCTTTTTTCTTGTTTTTCTTTTTATTTGAACATTGATCTGTAACATCTGAACAATCTTGAGATGCCTCTCTTTGTGTAACTTCACTGTGTTTCTTCTGGTTTTGATTTGAAATTTTGTTGTTGTTGTTTTGGGTTTTTTTTAGTGGTGTCCTGATTTGGTTTGTTCCAGCTTTGATACTGTATGTGTGGTTGTGCTCTAGCGATAAAGTGAAGCAAGTTATTTCCTGCCATTTTCCTTTTCAGTTGGTTTTTTTTTTTTCCCCACCCCCCGTTAGCTTTGCTTTGCTCTTGTACCCTCAGATCTTGTGGATCCACCATTCCCGGCCCATTTTGTTGACCTTCCTACCACTGCAGCCAAAGACTGTCATTTTCAGTCCTGATTACATTTTCCAATCTCTATTTTTGATTTCCATTTTACTTTCAATGTTTTTCATTCGCATCAAAGATGACGAGACAGAATCTACAGAAACATCTGTCCTGAAAAGCCATCTGGTTAATGAAGTCCCTGTACTAGCCAGTCCAGACCTGTTGTCTGAAGTTTCTGAGATGAAACAAGATCTGATCAAAATGACTGCCATCCTGACAACTGATCCCTCTGATAAATCAGCCTCCATTAAAGTGAAAGATCTTGAAAAGTCTGCTGAAGAAGAGCCAGGAGAACCTTTTGAAATAGTCGAAAGAGTGAAAGAGGACTTAGAAAAAGTAAATGAAATTCTGAGAGGCGGATCCTACGTCAGAGAAGAACATGTTTTGCAGAAGTCCCTTTCCAGACAAGAACCCTCAGAAGAAGAATGGATCATTGTCAGCGATGAAGAAATTGAAGAGGCCAGGAGAAATGCTCCATCAGAAGTCACAGAGCCAAGCCACGTGGAAGTCAGGGTAGACAAAGGGACAACAAAAAAGGAGTCGGACATGACAGGAAAGGATTCAAAAACGTATGTTTCTCTTCATGAGGGACAGCCAAAAGCCTTACAAGAAGAGGTAGTAGAAGAGAAATCCAAAGCTGTAGTAGTAAGCAAGGATTCTGAAAAGAAAGGAAAAGAATCTCCAAAAACTGGGAAACCAAGTTCGCAGGAGCAACAGAAAGCAGCCTCGGAAGTTAAAAAGCCCCTTAGGGCAAAACTAAGAGAAAAGCCAAAGCCAAAGGAAGGCAAGGCACAGAGCAGCGGAGAGAAACTGAGACTGCCTAAGCTCACTGCAGACGAGGCACCGGCTGGGGAGCCTGGCCTAAAGGTGACAGGTGCTCCAGAGCCTAAAGCCGTGTCCCCCGTTATTGAGGAAACTCCTATCGGCTCAATAAAAGATAAAGTGAAAGCTCTTCAGAAACGTGTGGAAGATGAGCAAAAAGTACGGTCAAAACTGCCCGTCAGAGTTCAGGCCAAAGAAAGCCCTGCCGAAAAGGCGCCTAAAAAACCGGCACCAGTCAAAAAGCCAGCAGCACACAAAGCCCAGCCACCTGTCTCACCTTCTTCTAAGACAGAGAGACAGCCACCTGTCTCACCTTCTTCTAAGACAGAGAGACTCGAAGAGACCATGTCCGTTCGGGAACTGATGAAAGCCTTCCAGTCAGGGCAAGACCCATCCAAGAATATTTCTGGACTCTTTGAGCACAAATCTGTCAAACAGAAGCAACAGGCCCCTGAGAAGGAAACACCCCGCAAGAAAACAACTCCTTCACAGAGTGAAACGAAGCGAGTGTCAAACCTCAAGACAGACAAACAGAAGGACAAACCAAGCACGGTGTCAAAAACAGAGAAAGAGCCACAATCAAAGAAAGGAAAAATGCAAACTTCCACCGTTGAAACTGCCAAAAAAGCCGGTGGCAAAGACCAAGTAAAAGAGCAGAGCAGCAAGAAGCCAACCGAACCCCTCCCTCCAGTAATAGTTGCCGAAAGTGCCAAAAAAACAGCGGCCAGGAAGGGTAGGGCTTCTGATGACCAGGGAGATCCCGACTTCCAGATCAGCCCTGACAGGAAAACCTCAACAGACTTTTCTGATGTCATTAAAGAAGAGCTGGAGGATAATGACAATTACCAACAGTTCCGACACCTCTCGGTGACAGAGGAGGGAGAGTTTAACTTGGAGCAAGTACTGACCAGTCCTTTTGGTGCTGCTTTTCCCACAGAGTATGGGAAAGAAGGATTCCTTCCTGCTCTTTCTCTGCAAAGTGCTGCTCTTGATGGGAGCTCAGAGAGCCTTAAACACGAAGGCGTGGCTGACTCTCCAGGCAGCCTACTTGATGGAACCCCTCAGATCAGCTCGGAGGAAAGTTACAAGCATGAGGGTCTGGCAGAGACTCCTGAAACGAGCCCAGAAAGCCTTTCATTCTCACCAAAGAAAACTGATGGGCAAATTGAAGATGCTAAAGGAGCGGCTCGAGTACACACAACAGCAGAAACACATTCTACGAAGGACCTCTCTTCAAAGGAAGATGAAAAAGGTATAACTGAGAGGCAGCTAGATGCTGTTACTGAGACTAGTGAGTCTCATTCTGACCATGTATCAGAAGAGCATGTACCTCCAGCCTCTGAAGAAGAGGCTGATAAAGAAAGTAGCTCAGCTTCCATTATGAAATCTATTAGCAGGGATAAAGAATCCAGAACCACTGCACATTTCACTAAGTCTTCTGAAACACATGACACTGCTTTAGAAAAAGAAAAAGATGTAGCCTGTGAACGCCGTCTTACAGTTAGAAGTCCCCAGAAATTGGAACTTTCACTTGCTAGCCATGATAGCGAAGGCTTTAGCCCAGTTGCAGATGACTCTTTGACTATAAGTCATAAAGACTCCCTGGAAGCAAGCCCAGTGCTAGAAGATAATTCATCACACAAAACGCCCGACTCTTTGGAGCCCAGTCCTATGAAAGAGTCCCCCTGCCGCGATTCCCTTGAAAGCAGCCCCGTAGAACCAACAGTGAAGGCTTGTATTTTGGGGCAGGGTCCTCTTCCATCCATTCTTAGCAAAGCAGAAGCCTGCCCAGAGCTGGCGTCAGTGCGTTCCAGGATTCTCCGTGACCCCGAGGGAAGCGCCGATGATGACAGTCTAGAGCAAACATCCCTCATGGAGAGTTCGGGGAAAAGCCCCGTTTCCCCCGAAACTCCTAGTTCGGAAGAAATTAGCTATGAAATCACACCTAAAATGGCAGACATACCGAAGTCAGCCACCATCCCCGAAGTCAACGAAGAACCGGAGGACGATCCAGAAAGTGAGCCAAAGAAGAGATTCACCCCTGAAGAGGAGATGTTTAAAATGGTGACCAAAATCAAAATGTTTGATGAATTGGAACAAGAAGCAAAACAGAAGAGAGATTATAAAAAGAGTTGTAAGCAAGATGAATCTTCTGTGGTTGCCAATTCAGAAGCCTCACGTGAGGCTGAAGCATCAGAGCTGGCTGCTGTAGTAGGAAAAGACATACCCACGGTGGTGACACCTGCTGCTGAATCTAGAAAGAGTTCTTCCTCTTCTGAAAGTGAGCCGGAATTGACTCGGCTCAAAAAAGAAGCCGACTCAGGCCTCTTAATGGAGCCTGTGATCCGAGTGCAACCACCCTCACCTTTACCACCTAGTATTGACTCCAGCTCTAGCCCTGACGAAGCAGGTTTCCAACCCATTGATTCCCAGCCATGCTCTGTCGGGATAGGTCAGGTTAAAGCACAAGGCAAAGGTGACAAAGAGGAGCCGCTTGTCCTCGGGCGCAGCTGTACGCCTTCCACGGGCACTTGTCCTTCCGATGGTTGTGCATCAGGAGAAAGCGTGGAATCAAAATGCTGTGATGGTACACGTGACTGTGAGACGGTCAGTCCCGATGCCCCGGTCACGCGATCTGGGTGTACTCCCTGTCACTCCCTTGGTGACAGTTCTCAAAAAGAGGTTCACAACGAGTCTTCCCTAACAATGGGGCAGTGTGATGCTACTGAAAAAGATGTCAAACCCGCGGCCCTGTCACCATGCCGCAATCTCATTTCTACAGGGGCTGTGTCAGAGGAGGCAGATGGTCTTTCTCACAAACACGGTACCACCGAGTACTCTGTCCCACACGATGGCAAACTGGCCGAAGGTGACACCGCTGACCGTTCTGCTTCGGCAAGGGATTTGGGAAAAGCAGATACAGGTTGTGAGACATCTTGCAGCACTGGTCATGCTGAGGAGCCCTTACCAGAGTACTCACCCCTAACCACCAACACGATGGAACTTGACAGCTGTGCAGCAGATGCTGCTGACAGTACTGCTCCATATATAGTGAGCCCTTATGAAAATGTGTCTTCTGGACATTTCTTTGTTGACTCTGAAAGTGAGGTAGGATCTGGTAGAAGTCTGCTATCTAGGGAAACCTATTCTCTTGCAGAAGGGAAAGATCAGACTGGTGAAGCTTCACTTAGCAGAGACATGGACAGTGAATATTGCTCTTCAGAGGAAGTGTACATGGAAATAGAGCCCAAACCAGAGGATGGATTTCAGACAAAATCACAAGGGTGTCCGACCTCAGATTCAACAAAATTTTCTGAATCCACCCTTGAGGATGTAAGAGATGAAACACAGAAACTGATGGGTCAGGTTGTCATCACTAGAACCGATGTGGATTCTGACACATGGAGCGAAATACGTGAAGACGATGAAGCTTTTGAAGCTCGGGTGAAAGAAGAGGAACAAAAGATATTCGGGTTGATGGTAGACAGGCGGTCTCAAGGCACAACCCCTGATACGACACCGGCCAGGACACCCACCGAAGAAGGGACACCACTCAGTGAACAAAATCCTTTTCTTTTTCAGGAAGGCAAGTTGTTTGAGATGACTAGAAGTGGAGCCATTGACATGACTAAAAGGAACTACCCAGATGAAAGCTTTCACTTCTTCCAGGTGGGACAAGAGCCTCAGGAAGAAGTTTCTTTATGTGAAGAAGTGAAAGAAGCAGCAGAGGCGGAATCTTCAAAGCTGAAGAGTTCACCGGACCCATTTGCACCTTCAGAGTCAGAGGAGTCAGATATACAAGAACAAGATGCATTGAAATATTCACCCCCATCACCCGAGTCTAGCGATAGATCTGAAGAAATGATGGGTGAAGGTGCCAGCACAGGCACTGCAAAAGTAGATCTTAAATCCAGAATTCCAATTAAAATGGGTATTTCAGCTTCTTCAAAATCACCAAAGAAAGAAACCGCTGCCTCTGAAGCTGAGCCCCTCTCCAGAACGGAGACTGACATGGTCGATAGCAGTCAGGTGCCTTGCCCCATCTCTCCCGAGCAGTGTGTGGTAGAAGATGAATTAGATTTTTCCAAAGTCACTCGATTGGTTAGTTCGGAACAGGGTGAGGAGTCCCCAGACTCTTCCCCAGAGGAACAGAGATCTGTGATTGAAATCCCCACTGCTCTAATGGAGAGTGTGCCTTCTTGTGAAAGCAAATCCAAAATCCCTGTAAGAACAGCTGCTGCCGCATCGCAATCCTCGCAACAATCGGAAAACGAGAGCCTTTCCCCAGACGACTTCCCGGATGGGTCACAGTGTGAAGGAAAAGATGACCAAGCGAAACCAAAGTCTAAAATTCCTGTGAAAGCCGCTTTCCAAAAAGCTGAACCGCAACACTCGTACACGGACACGTCCGTCCACAAGCCAGAGTCACCCAAAGCGCTCGACGTGACGAGCGCAGTCCCTGCAAAACCAGACAGCCGCAGTAAATCAGAATCTGATGCCAGTAGTCCCGTGGACCCAAAGACCAAACGTTCCATCAAAGCTAGGAGTTATGCTGAGGCAGAGGCAGAGGCCAGGGAGAGGGAGAGCGAGGTGAAGTTTGAGCTAGACTCAGATGAGGCAACAACACCAAGATCGAAGGTCTTTTCTTCACGGTTGCCAGTTAAAAGCAGAAGTGCTACAGGCTCCCGCGGTGCTTTTAGTCCCACAAAAGAAAGTAAGGACCATTTTTTTGATCTTTACAAAAACTCCATAGAGTTCTTTGAAGAAATTAGTGATGAAGCTTCTAAATTAGTGGAAAGACTCACGCAGTCAGAGAGAGAACAAGAATTAGTTTCAGATGATGAAAGCAGTAGCGCCCTAGAAGTTTCAGTTATTGAAAATGTGCCATCCAGTGAGACTCAGCAGTCAGTTCCTGAAGACATCTTTGACATCAGACCTATTTGGGATGAGTCTGTAGAGACTCAGATTGAACGTATCCCTGACGAAAATGTCCATGACCGTGCTGAAGGTATTTGCCAACGACTGGGATTCCCTGTGCGACGCATGTCATGAATTAAACTCTTTTGTTTTTTGTTTTCTTTGGTGTGTGCGTGCGTGTGCGTCTGTGCCCAGGTGTAATGCGTGTGGCTTTTTCTTTTCAGCTTTTGGTGGTTAATTGTGGTTTTTGTTTTGTTTTTTTTCCCTTGTGAACTGTGTTTGGGCTTTTTTGTTTTGTGTCTGTGTTCTTGTCTGTGAAACGATCTCAAGATTGCAAACCATAAATGCTTATGGGAAGTGTTACCTTAATAAGCAAAAACACTTCTAGAAATATATATGGTTTTGTCATGAAACTGATTGCTTAGGTCATGCACGTTTTGGCTTTTGACTTTCCCTGGCCTTATTACTAGCTATTAACTTGTACTAACAATAAAATGCTTGAGCATAATTGAAAGTGAGACAGACAAATTTATAGACTTTTGAGTTGGTGCACAAAGAGATTTGCAGGAGTTTTAAAGAATGAAGCTTTTAATGTTCCATTTTTTTGACAGTTTGTGTCTGAAGAAAACTCTGAGTCACCAGTAACTTTAGTACACATTTTCTGGTGCTTTGTTTTCCTCTCGCCTACTTGTGTGCTAGTACTGAGTAGCCCTAATGGAGATCAGGAGCCAGAATGACACGTGCACATCACGAACCCTAAGCAATTTCCTGATTTGGAGGTGTAGCAGTCCATGTGTGCATTCAGGGAAAATCAAAACTCAAATTCCACCATCCTCAATTTAGCTCTGGGGATGGGAGGAGCTGTCAGTCCCACCATTAGCGAAGTGAATGAGGACTGACGGATGACCATCTGATTTTTCCTTGCCTTCGTTGTCGGTATTTTGTCTGACTCTGCGTCCAAAGGGCCAAAGACACTGAAATTAACAGCATCTCAAATACAGACCTTAATCTGAAGTGTTGTATGGACTGTTTGAACAAAACTTGCCCTACAACAGAAAGAACACGATCAGAAGCACTGGTTGAATTCTTCAATCCTGGCATTTACTGAGGAGGCATGGAAAACTATGGCTCTTGACTTAGTCAAAGTCTTCGACTGAACTTTAGAATGAAGTTTTAGAGTCAAATGCCTGGCCAAAATAGATATAGTAGGTGCTTCAGTCCTAGATTACATTTTCACATGAGCACCTGATTTTCAGATAGAAAAACTAGATTGTCATGTGCTTCTTGAAAAACCAAGTTTTTGGTTTCATTTTGAACCTAGGGATTTACAGGCCTCAGTTGAGAGTTACGCAGCCCGTCCATGTTTAGACACGTTTAGTTAGGAAAAGAACAGCACTTTCCCTTCTTGGGCTCTCTCTCCTATGGAAATGGTTTTTAACTTGCAAAAGGCAACTTGTAGCTCTCTTTGACCTTTAGATCAACAGGATGATCAGGAAAGGACAGAGGAGAGACTGGCCCACATTGCGGATCATCTTGGATTCAGCTGGACAGGTAAAGTGCACATTGTCTGCTCCAGAGAGAAAGGAGTGGAATGGTCCACACTCCTTTCATGTTTATTTTGGATGATTTTCTGATTATCTAAAAAGGTTCTATAAAAATATTTCAGAAGCTTATCATCTTTGGGGTACAGAGAGTCCTAAAGGGGTTGAGAAGGAATCTGTTCTGAACAATCACTTAAATATTGTGGATTTAATAGACTCGAGGCAGCGAACGGTAGTGGATACAAGCGAAAGTAACATGAAATGAGATCAAATGTTTTCTCAGGTTTGGGGGTTAAACTGTAATTCACAGACATTTACTTTTCTTTGAATAAAATTAGACCAGGGGAGTAGTAGTAGCAGACCTCTTTACAGAGGTGGATTTCTTTTTCAGAGCTAGCAAGAGAACTGGACTTCACGGAGGAGCAAATTCACCAGATCCGAATTGAAAATCCCAATTCACTTCAAGACCAGAGCCATGCACTCCTAAAATACTGGCTTGAAAGGGATGGGAAACATGCGACAGGTTTGTCTCCAGTTATTGTGCGTAACCATCTCCAATCTGCTAGCTGAGGTGATGGGTGTGTGTTGTAATCACGAAGAAAATTTGGGGAAAATTTAGGCTACAGAAAGAATGACCGTGGATTGTAATCAATTTTGTTTCTAGTCTTTTCTGTATAACACAGGAACTCAACAAATTTGTTAAAAGGAAAAAAACAGAGTACTCGTTTTTATAGGCAGCCAGTTGGTTCTTTTTTGATTTTACATAGTACTGCTTCTAAATGTATCTGTAATTTATATATGGTATCGGTCAGTCTCCTACATATGCCCTTCCTATGGAGAAGGGAGGGAGTGTGCTTGATTCTTAACTGAGCTGCACGGTGTCTTTCCAATGGCACAGATACCAATCTGACCCAATGTCTCACCAAAATCAACCGCATGGACATCGTTCACCTGATGGAGACCAGCGGCATAGACCCCACGCAGGGCACGCGCACGTACGCGGACACGGAGCAGTCCTTGGCGTTGGACCACAGCGAAGGTGAGCGGCTCCCGACCCGAAGTGTCCAGGGTACCTCTCTAAGGTACCTCATCACTCTGCTCTCAAGTGTTGGCCCAGGCTCATCTGTCAGCTCTCATGACAAAGCACAGGAATCCCATTTTGAAAGCATAGACAATGTGGGTGGATGCAAGCACGGCATCACAGGGGTCACATTTCACCAGGTAGAAGATCTGCGCTTTAGCTGATTCTTCAGAAGCAGACAGGCCAGCAACGCTTCCCCAGTTTACCTTGGGGTTTGGCTTTTTTTGCTTATACAGGTGCTTTCATAAAAGTCCAAAAGGTCTTATTAGAATTTGACCAAGATATTAAAAATGAAAACTACTCTGAGCTTTGACAAAAGCCCCTTTGGATTTGAGTGTCCAGGATATTGTAATTCTGTTAGGATGCTATTGCATTTCTTAACTTTGAAAGTTTAGTGGATTAGTTCTGGTGGTTGCAAACTGAAGAAACGCCTCCAAATTATTTGACACAAAATCCTCTTTTACAGAAGTGATACTTTTGTGTGCCTAACTCAATATTGAAGCATATTAGACAGCTGCAAAGGTCCCAGTCTTGATGAGAATGTAGGTATAGGAGGCTGTGTGTTACAATTAGCAGTCTCCTATCACAGGCACGTAGTTTTAGCATGTTAACCTCTTTGTCCAGCTCAAATTCAGGACAAGCTTTTCTGTTCCCCCCCGGTTTGTTCCTCAGAGTTCACTCGGTTTCCAGCGAATATGATACATCAATGAGCTACCTCTTGCACCTACTCCCCAAGAAGTGTTTTTTGTCTTTTTTTTGTGGGGGTAATTTTCCCAGAAGCAGATAAATAACAGATATGGGGGGGACAAGTCACTAAAATCTATCCTAATCAGCTGGAAAAAAAAAATCTGTTGTATATCTTCTATACTTAGAGGGTTTCAAGCATAATTACTTGAGGTACATTTCTGGGTAAATGTTATTTTGCCTGTTACTGTCCAAATCTGGCCATAGGAGTGGCAATCCAGCATTCCTTGGGCTACCCCTAGAGGCCAGGTGCCCTCCCACTCAAGGCGTTCAAGAACTTCAGGTCACGCGCTGTGCCCAGGGATTTTCGACGCACACGGAGCACAGGAAGGACTTCAGCATTCCGGTCAGACTCGTAACAATGTTTCTCATCTCTCTTTCTTCACAAGGGTTTTCAGCGCTGCAGGAGGAAGCGTACAGCTCGAGGCACAAGCAAGAACAGCAGAGGATATCTAAGGACGGCGAGCCAACCGAGCATCCCCCTCTGGTCTCCGAGGAAGACGTATCTGTCAGTTATTCCCCGTTCCAGGACAGTACTCCCAGGAGCGAGGCAGATGTGTCCATGGCTGAGCTTCTGAGGCAAGCACACAAGGAACAAGTAGAAGCTGAATTCTCAGGGAAACCTCAAGACATGCCAGGGAAACCATCTGCTTCGCAACAGGAATATGTGTAAGTGCCAAAAGACCAGGACGAAGCTGTAGGGAACAGGTTCTCTTCTTTGTGCAGTAAGAGGAGTTCACAGTTGCCTTTGAAACTTAAGAACACACTAGAATTTTCCTCCAGTTGTGGTTTTCACTTTTTAATCCGTGTGGAGGAAGCCTTAAGGCTGAGAAGAGAAAGTCAGTTTGGCACCGTGAGCACAAAGTGATAACCTCGTCTAGTACGTAGGAAAGAAAGGAGGGTTAATAGAGAAGTGGAGGGGCTTTTATGTGTATTTTTCATGTTTTGGATGACAAGTGATGACATCGTAACGAAAGGACTCCTAAAGGACCCTCTCTTCAGATTCAGGATGGCTTTTTCAATGGAGTCAATTTTTTTTCAATTTAATCATTACGTACAAAACTCATAACTACCTATTAAGAGCTGGGCTTTTAAAGGTGTGTTCCAGATGGCCAAAGGAACAGAAACAGGATGTTACAGAGGCAAGACACAAGCAGTAACACACAATAGAATATGCATTTAGAAGGCCTGTGAGGCAAAAACTTGAATTCTGAGGTGGGGCTGTCAGTGGGGTTGGTGTCATTTAAAAAGGAGTTTGAAACAGATCGTGTTTATTTCTCCACAGCTTCCCTGATTATGTGTCCATGCTGAGACCTCTCTGCAGGGTAGAGTCAGGTATTAATAAGCCAGAAAAAGATCAAGAATCCCTATGCAAAGAAATGATTTTCCTGGAGGTGATTAGCTTTGATGTGGACATGTGGCTCCCAGCCATCAAAGGGCAGAGTCCAGCAAATGGACTTTGGGGGATTCTTTTGTTCAGGTTATGCTGGGAGAGACTGTGGGAGACAGAAAATACCATCTAGGAAAGCTTCTGTTGCAGTGTTAGGCAACAATACTAATGCTCCCTAAGGATTTGCATCAAGACATTAATGTCTTTGAGGAACAGAGAACACTTGTGAGACAATAGTACCAACACTACATGAGAATAATGACAACAGGGAAATATCACTATGCTGAAGGTTGAATTTGAGCTAGGTGGAAAATAGGGCTAGATTTAAATAGCTTGTAAGGAATATGCTCCACGAGGAGTTAGACAACACTATTGAGTGTACAGATGCTTGATGCAGATGTACTTCCTTTATATAGGTGTTACACAGTAACATATATAATAGTAGGTGAGCCTCTACTAAATCCCTATTTGCTAAAGCTCCAGAACTCTGCATGACAGTTGGTTTTTCCACTTTGCAGCTGCATAGCTTGTGCTCAGTGTTGTAGGTGCCTCACATCCTTCCATAGCGATCCAGGCTCTCCCACTAAAGAAATCAATGGTAATACACAGAGATGTGAGGGCACAAGTGAGAGCAAAGCTCTCTGCAATACTTTACAAATACCGAGTTTTGCAGAATTGCATGGAGGGGTTGGATATCCATTTGGAGATTTGCTCGGGGAGATGGCTGGGATTCCCAGGCAGAATATTCTGTAGTTCCTGTCAAGGAGTATCGGTTATTTCTAGACTTTGCTGAACAACAGACAACATAACAATATGAAGTCAGTGCCTAATGTTCCATTGCTGGAAATTGGGAAGCACTGCATGGTGGTAATTTGCTTGGACCTGTAATTCCCAGTGCCACAACTCCGGGAATGGAGCGGTCGGTGGGATCCGGAGAAGCAGCGAGCGGAAAATCCGCGCACTCGAGCACGGCGAAGGCGGAGCCGCGGAGAGCAGCCCCGCAGCCTCCGTCCTCTGCACAGAGAGGGGAGTCCCCCATCGTCCAAGAGCCTGAGGACCCCCAGCTGCACCGGGAAAGCCCCTCTCCAAGGAGATCGAGTCTCGTGATAGTGGAGTCCGCTGAGGAGCAGATGGAGAACTCTGGAAGGGGCTATGAAGAGGGATCTTTAGAAAAGGTAAGCGAACAACTTTTCCTCAAGGTAATTGACACAATAAGCCAATTTTTTTGTCTCGTTCATTTCTTAAGGTAAGAATATTTGTAATGAGTTTGCATCTGGCACTGAGTTTTTTCTCCTTCCTTCTGTGGTTAAAAGGGTGAGGTGCAAGCTTTTCTCCTGAGGTTTTCGAAGTTGAAGCAAACCCCAGATCCCACAGATTGGTAATTCTGGTTCTGCTCTACCCTTCTTTGTCCTTGGGCCTGTGATGGTTACGTCTGTGCCTGAGAGACAGAGAGTGTCAGTAACAGAGGCAGAAACAAACCAAAACAGACGTAATACGGACCAAGGAATAAAAGTGAGGCTTGTAAAGAAAGGCAAGGCTAGCCCAGAGCAGCATGAGAAATGGTGGGAAAGGTCTGTAAAGTCAGTGAGATGGAAAAGAGACAGTGGCAATGCATTGCGGAGTACTAAGGATGTACTGGACCAATGGTGTTTATGTAGCACACAGGCAGTAGAGATACAGAGACAGGAGAGTGAAGAGGAGATCAAAAACAGTACAAGGTAGGTCTTGGGTTGTGTCAGGTGAAGGGACTTGGTTGCAGCGTTCAGAGAGGGGAGGACTTCCACCAGCAAGGAAAGAGAGCAGCTGTATGGCTTTTCGTGGAGAAGTAAAATTTCCTGGCAGGTGAAGTTTTAAGAGCAAACAGCTTGCTTTGCTCGTTCTATGCAGAAGAAAGGGAGAAGCCATCCTTGGGCAGGAAATGAGCTCTGTAAGGCAAGTTAGGGCAAAGAAGGTGCAGGCATACAGAGGAAAAAGTTATTTCATGTTTGCATTCATTAGAAACGAGCCTTTCTCTCTTTGCTACTGTGGGGCCAAAGGTATCACCTCTAGAAGGAAGGGTTTTGGAGCTTTGCCTCCGGGATCTCGGGGAAAGGTGGAACCTGAGGTGTATCAGATGATCGAAGGAGTATCTACAGCAAGGCTCAGTACAAGGGCTACCAGAGGACAGGCTGCCCTCAAAATAATGTACAGCTTTTTCCCTCCAGTTCTTTTACTGAAGTGAAACAACAACAGCAGCTGGTGCCGCCAAAAATACCCCCCCATCCCTCCTTATTTATTTCCCCCTTTATGTTTTTATATGTTTTATATGGTTTATGTTTTTCCCAACTGATTCTTTTCAGCTGCTCTTTGCCTTCTGACGTGTTTGTTTGAATTCTTACTTCTTCCTTATGCAGGATAGACAAGTTCAGCACTCGTGACTGATTTTTCCTGATCTTTCTGAGGCTTTCTAGAGGACACTGTAGTGTCCTCTAGTTAAAATTGTTCAGTCCTACTGTCTGTACCCTGCGCTCTGTACTTACCCCCGTGGAGGATTAAAAGGCTTTTGTATGTTTTTCTGTATAATTAACCCAGAAAGCATATGCAAAAGGTAGGAATTGCAGAGCTGGTGTAGGAAGACAGAAGCTGTAGCTACTGCTAGTACCACATACAGAGTCCTGCTTCCATGCTTCCCCTAGGAAATAGCAGAGGAGTTAGGTGGGCTGCAGCTCAGCTCGGACGAGGACGAGATGGTCACCACCAGGGTCATTCGGCGCCGGGTGATCATTCAGGTACCGAGTGTTGAACGACTGCACGAGCCTGTGCTGGCCCTCAGTTGGTGTTGCTCCCAAATAATGCATCTCCATCGGATAAGCCCTTCCAATAAGCCCTTAGGATGACAGTAACACTGCTAACCCCGCTCTAAATCCCACAGATGCCTCAGTAGGAGGAAGATGAAGGCTTGTCAGCCTCATACACAACAAGGTCAACTAACATATCTTTGCCTGTGTGCTGTGGCATCGCTTTTCTTTGCATGCCTTTCTAAGGATTTCTTTGCAGAACAGGGTTTGTTTCCCGACATGGCTGATTTATTTTTATTTTTTTCCCCACTCTGTAACTAATTAATTAACATATTTTAAAATGGCTTATTTCAAGACCCACATGAAGGCCTGGCTTCACACAACCTTGTTCTTTGTCATACAGGCTGATAGTATGCCTGAAATGCCACCAGAAACGGTCACAGAAGAGCAGTACACAGATGAACATGGCCACACAGTGGTAAAGAAGGTATTGTCAGTTCTGCCCCTTGCTACCTTCCTCCTCTCCTGTAAAAGGAAGGAAAAATCATCCACAGAAATGCCAGATTTTCAGCTATTGAAGGGGCATGGTTTGAGGAGTAGACAGCGGAAGGAATGAGAATTTCAGCTCATGAGAGATACCAAAATTTGAACAATAAGTTAGATTTTCAAAATCATTTTGTGTTACCATGTGTAACCTAAAGGATATAGTTTGTTAACTGTCATTTAAAGCCAAGGAAAATTCTGCATAGATCCACACGTTTTAGAAGAAAGTTGTTTATTTTTTTTTTCAAAAACTCCACCAGAAAGCCCACTCCACCACAACCTTATCTGAGATGTTTCTTTGCTTGTCCTAATGAAAGCAGTGGAAGGCTGGGTCTGTAAGAGTCAGATAAACCCAGAGTCTAGATCTTCAAAATTTGCTTGGAAAAGCAAATTCTGCACAGCATGAAAGCAAAAGGGAAACTTCTGTGCTCCTTTATCTGACAGCTTGGTGTTCAGCCATTTGGCTTAGGACTTGGGTGAGCTGGGCCTGAGGCAAACCCTGTGTTCTGTCTTCTGAGAAGGCATCACACCCCCTCAGCTGGATAGGCTGGCTCTGGAACCTACTGGAATTCCTGGTAGAGTAAGCCACCCCAGCCAAAGATTCCTTGGTTTTCGCTGCACAGGGGCGAGCATGACAGTTCTTACAGCTGAGTCTGTGCCTTGAACCGTGCCACGTACAGGTTTGGCTCATCTGCAGAAGGATGCACAACCATCCTCCTGAGCAGTTGTGCTCCTTGAACCCTGTAATTCTCTTCCTGCTTTGGCCAGGCAGTGCCTCGAGAGCTTTAGCACCAGAGGAGTCCCTTGAGTAGGTGTCGAGGAATAGAACAAGGAACCATCTGCACAAAATGCCCTCTGAGTAGTAAATACTAGATAGAGAACAAAGAGGAATATTTTACTGCTACTTCTTTGGGGACTAAACTCCATTCCTTCAGGTGACTCGGAAGATCATCCGGCGATACGTTGCTCCAGATGGCACGGAAAAAGAGGAGGTGCTAATGCAGGGAACACCGCAAGCCCCCGTCACTGTGGAAGAGGGAGATGGTTATTCCAAAGTGGTGAAGCGAGTTGTGCTGAAGAGTGGCAGTGAGCACTCAGAGGTAGGGTGTGCTTTGCCTGCCGTGGCACAGAGCAGCAGCACCCCAGCAGGGCTCTGAGTCACTGCAGCTTAGCGTGCTCATTCTGCCTCTCGGCCCTAGAACCCCACAGTTACAGTAAGTTTACCTTGCTGGCCTGGTCTCACTTTGAAGAGGCTAAAAACATCTATGACTTAAACAAAATCTGTTTCAGAGCCAGGTAATTACAAATAAAAGCAGCCTGGAAAGGTCAGTGCCTTTCTGCCACACTTCACTGTCTGACCCTACAGGCATTTGGATCAGCAGGACTGAGTTGTGACACAGGGCCAGAAGCTGGCGATGGGCTGTGCTTTCGGCAGCGCTGGGCCAAAAGCAAGGTGTAGCAAGAGGTCATCAGGGTTGTGAAAAACATCACTGGTACTTTTGCTTGCCAGAATTACTCAGACTTAATTCTTTAGAAGTAAGGTAATAAGAAAAAAATCTTAATTTTTTTTCTTTTTTTCCTTTTCTTCCATTTCCCTTTTTCCTTTTTTTGTGCTTTTTTTCACTTTTTTCTATTTTCCTTTTTTTTGTTTTCCTTTTTTCCTCTTTTTCCTTTTTTTCTCTTTCCTTATTTTTCCTTCTTTTTTCTTTCTCTTTTCTCCTTTTTGCTCTTTTGTTTTTTTCTTTTTCTCCTTTATCCCTGTTTTTCTTTTCCCCCTTTTTTCCTTTTTTACCTTTTTTCTTTTTTTTCCTCTTTTTTCCCTTGTTCTTCTTCCCCTCTCCTTTTTTTCCTTTTTTTTTCTTTTTTTCTTTCCAGCTAGCTGACCCTAACAGACCTACACTTCACTCTGTGGAGCCCATAGACACGGAAGTTAATTTGGCCAGTGCACATCCCAAAGTGTGGAATTCACCTCCATCCAGCTCACTTGTGCCTTCTGACCTTGCAGGTGACCCTGTCCGAACCCGCTGTTCTCTCTAGTGCCTCCAAATTCCAGTCCGAACCAGTGGAGGGCCGGAAAGTCAGCAAGGTCATAAAGACAACTGTAGTGCACGGAGAGAGGACGGAGAAACACCTGGGGGATGCCAGCCTGGCTTCCGATCTTCCGTCAGCCAAAGAGGACTTTGAAGAGGTAAAAATCACTTTCTTTTTACATTTACATTGGCATTACAGCAAGTGTTGCCACTGACCCCAAGGACAGAGTCTGTTCTCCTGAAAGGTTTTGTTGGTGGCCCAGCAGACTCAGCTGGGGAGTCCTCAGCTGAGTGTAACGCTGTTCTTACACTCAGCCATATGATAAAAAGATGCATCTATAAAGAATGTGTAATGAAAGCTGACATTGCAGAATTAGGTAAGAAACTTGCTAAGACCAAAGGAAGACGTCACGGAGGCTTTGTGTGAAGTTCTTAGAGGTCTTGGGTGTGAGTGCAGTTAAAGTTCATTCATGTGTTGCACTCATGGAGGTAATTGTAGAAGTGGCTACAGGAAAGCCCCCACCCTGGGTAAATGGATGTGTTCCTTCCCTGAACCCAGTGTCTTCTCCCCTTGATTAGCGTATCTTAGAGGTTGGAAAAAATGCCTCAAAATAGATAAATAGGTAAAAGCTGTGCAGCAGTAGGTGACGTGGGTTTTGTGACCAGGAATCTGGACCAGCAGCCTGGTCCCCCTCTTCTCACGGAGGCCAAATGGGGGCCCAGAACTGTCTGGTAAAAGTTCAAAGAGATGGCTTGGGAAGGAGCACTTAGCTCCCTGCTACCACCTCTGTAAGTCCAGCAGTCTGGAGCCAGTACTGCAACGTGCTTGGGTACAATGGTTACTGAAATGAAACCACCTCAGAGGAGAAACTGTTTGTGACCTGTCTGCAGGAGGGAGGGATGCAGGTGCTCCCTTCTGGTGCCCGGTCAGCATTTTCTCAGCATCGGGCTGTGTGAATATGAAGGACGAAGGTAGGAAGAGCTCCAGGTGTTTTGGGTGTGTTGTAATTTGAAGTTTATGTTTTCATTGGAGGCTTTGAGCTATACAGGTCAGCGCATGGCAGTGCAAGTCCCTGCTTTGGTAGAGAAAGAAATCAAGAAAGACGACGGATCGGTAATTAAAAGGTTTGGCTCGGCAAGCTGATCAAGTGTTACTGTGAACGCATTAACACGGGAGTGGCATGCAGTGAGTGCCTGCAGTGGTACTAAAGCAGTGACTAACCTGGCGGTGGTGAGGGCAGAAAGGACACGGAAATAGAACACTGACACAGCACTGCTGACCGAGTTCATACCAGGGCGGGTCGTTATTGCAGGCCTCCAGGGAAAACACCCATGGAGTGGATGGAGAATGAATCATGGGGAGTGAAGGGATGATGAATGAATAGGTGATTGGATGGATGGATGGATGGAGGTGGTGGATGGAGAATGGATGATGGAGAATGAAGGAATGATGGAGAATGAATGGATGGATGCTGACTGACTGGATGATGGACGGAGGACTGGGAATGAACTGATGATGAATAAATGGATGGATGATGGAGAATGGACAAAGGAATGGATGGGAAGAATGAATGATAGGGAATGAATGAACAGATGGATGAGGAATGACTGCATGATGAATGAATGGAGAGTTGGTGTTGGGTGATGATGATGGGTGATGATGAATGAATGGAGGGTGGGCGCTGAATGCATGGAGTGTGATGATGAGGGCAGTGTGGATGGGTGACTGAATGATGGAGAATGACTGAAGGGCTCCTCCTCCTGCTGGTTCTAGAAATAGGAGGCAGACACAGGGTGGTAACCACAGCATGCATGTTAAATGCTTATTGATTTTGCACGTCAGCATATCTGACAAGAGCCCCCAGTTAAAAGCACACCCAGTGCAGTAACTGCCCCAACCTCTAGTACCTTCTAAATCCACTCCCGCTTGAATGAGGACTTGGCCCTGCTGAGAAAAATATCTCTCCAAGTGCTGATTTCAACCTTGGTTTCTAAGGAATACCAAGGTAGCATAGGGGTCCTGGAAAATAATGATGCTAAGTTACAATGATAGGCTACAAATATACGTGTAAAGAATACAGAGAAAAGGGTAAAAATCCATAGGAGTTGACTATAGGAGTTAATACTTACGCTGTGCCGTCTCTCCAGCATGTATAACTCTGCCTTGGAAAAGGCTGAAAACCACGATGCTCTCAGACCTCCAGAACTGTGGCCTTTCTAAGTCAGGTCTCTCCTTTGCTTGGTTCCAGGACAATACTAAGTAAAGCCAGCACACAGAAGAGGACCGTGATGAAGGACCGCTATGGAAAACATGTTCACATAGAAGAGCTGGAAGACACCCCAGAAGCGCTGCCCAGGGATGACCTCCAGCATGACCTCCAGCAGCTTCTGAGGCGCTTCTGCCCAGAGGACTGGACGCGGGAGGCCGAGTGAGCAGCTGCCGCCCCTGCACAGCGCCATGTGTCCCCTCCCGTACGCAGCCGTCGCCGTCCCCGGGTAGCACAGCCGTCACTGCCGCTCCCACCTCTGCAGCTGCAGTGAATTCATTTCTCCCCATCCCAAGTTTCATTTTGTGCTGTTATGATTTTTCACCCTGTAAGCTAATTTGTGACCAAAGATAGCATCCTTCAGGCAGGATGATTCATCCGCCACGCTGGCACCCGGTCAGCGTCGCCGCTCGTCCCCGTCCCTTCGCTCTGGCGCTCGCTTGCCGACACGGCCCTTGCCAAGCAGACTTCATCGACAGGCCTCTTCCACTGACTGTGTACATGCACCGTACGAAGGAGCTGACGTGTAACCTGTAAATAGCAGAGTATTTGAACTCACGAGACCGCGGAACACTCGCCACCTGTCGGCGTCGTGGGTTACGAGGTGTGGTGAGCGCTCACGGAACGGCACCAGCCGGACTCCAACGCTGACCGATCCCGGAGGAAGCGCTGCAGAGCTACCGAGTACTCACACTTACTGTTTAGAGATCCGGTCTAGGCACAGGCTGCGAGAGGCAGGCAAAAGGCAGCTGTTCACGTGAGTCGCAGCTGACCGTGGCTGTTAATAGTGCAGGCACCTTCAGAGAGCCACTGAAACATTTCCAGAAGAAAAAGAAAGAAAACTTTCCCCACTAGGTACCCGAGCCGCTAGCAGCTCTACCTGCGGCACGTTCGCGTCTGGTATTAAAGCCCATAGATCCGGACCCGTGGCGGGGTGTGCTGAACGATCCTAACTCCGGTAGTTTCCTGTGTCCGTCACCGCTTAGCCGACCTCACCGACCGACTGGGGTGCTTCCCGCTGGCCACTGCACTGTAGATACCTACGGGACAAAGACTTACCCACTATACAAGGAGAATAATTAATTCACCGTGTTTTATCGAGATCGCCTCTTAGCCGACACACGCATGCGGCATTCGAAGGTCAAAACCAAACCCTCCTAGAACCGTGTCAGCTTCTTGGCCCTCTTAGCACTGAGCGAGCAGTTTTTATCTTCTGATCAAGTGTTTTTTAAAGAACAAGTGCTCACAATCCTCGGCAGCCGGTTTCTGTTCATATTTTGTTATGTAACTATATATTATATATATATATTTCTAAACCGACCCTCTGAAAACCACATTAGCATGTCTGCACTTTTAATTTCCAAAAGGGGAACGTAGGGATCTGATGTTTTGGGGTGTCCTATACCTTAATATTTAATGGAGGGAGCTCTGTAGGGTTTTAGCATAACACACCTACACACAAATACACCAACTTAATGCTTTTGAGCAGCTATTTCATTTCTTTCATAGTAGACTCAACAGCAGAGTGAAACCAACCCTCTCCTCTAGGAGCAATCCTTTGTCCGAGCTTATCTGGCCTTCTGCAATTGTAGGGTTTGTTTGGGTTTTTTTAACGACTCACTCAGTGCTCAGAACAAGGGCACTTCCTCATTAAGGTAATGATGCCAAAAGCATGGAATCGTCTCTGGAGTTCTGGCTTCCTGTGGGCAGAACCACCTGAGGTGCCATGCTGACACTTTTTGGGCAGGCAAGAAAGGAAACTAAAAGAAAAAAGTGTTTTGGCAGCCGAACCGAAGGAGACCCGTGATGAAACATCTCACAGCACGTCGTGGCTTCCTGACTGTCCGAGACAGCACGGGAGGGTCTTCAAGGACGGGGCTCTCAAGAAATGCATTTCTGTTGTGTTATTTGCGGTGCAGATGATGTTCTGTGTAACAGCATAATGGTTATTCACCTCTTATTTTGGTTTTTTGCCGTGTTATCAGAGAACTTGAATCCTGTGAGAAGAAGTGAATTTTAAGTTGACGACTCAGCATCTTGTTCCCATGGTGATAACACTAATTGAATATATCTATGAGGGCATGTATTAGTTAAAAATTAAAACGATACAACACTAACAATACATAGCTGCAATGTGTACAATGGCTGATTTAACGAAATAAAAATGTACAAGTGTTCAATGTAGCAACGGCGGCTCGCTCGCTTTTCCTGCTGCGCGGTGGGACGAGGGGGGGCCTCGGCTGCGCTGTCGGAGTCCCGGCTGCCCCGTGCCCGGCTCGCCCGCCCACCGCGGACACAGCAATGCCTCGGCAGGGGCGCCACCTCAGCCTAAAGCCGCCTTTGCTCTCTTCCTGCTGCTTTTCCAGTGACGGACAGCTGTGTATAACCGAGTCCGACCATCGAACAAACCCCGCTCAAACGCGCACACAGCCAGCCAGCCGCCCCCCCTTTAACAGAACGCGCCCGCCCCTCTGGCGCTGCCACACTGACGTGAGGGCAGGCGGGGAAACAGCCGGGGGTAACTCACGGGGAATTAGAGAGACGCCTGTGCCCGGGCGAGCCTCACCGCCTGCGCCGGACAGCGCGGCAGTGGCGGGGAAACGGGAGACACCACAGAGGCAGGCGGGCACCGCTTCTTGCAGGTTTGAAATCCCAGCCCGATCGGCTTCACCCAGCAACGTCACTGCTCCCGAACAGGAACGCCGCTTTGCTGAAAGATGCTGGCCACTTCTCCTTAATACAGAAAGGAAACACCTTTCCTCTAGTCACAGGCATTTTATTTTTTTTAACCAACAAGTCATTGCATCCAGGGACTGACTGACTGTGCACTCGCTATGCCCTCACAAGCAGCAGCAATAATTCAGGTACTAAGTTACTCTTGCTTTCCACCCTGAGAAGCAAAAGGCTTTCTTTTTTTTTTTTATTTCTGTCTACAAAACAGATGAAGGTAGCACAGCTCAACAATGGGTTTGATTAGCAGAGCCTGTTCTGTCCTGCCTGTCCTCTCTTCCCAGCAAACCCGGGAAGGTGCCGGTGGGGCTCTGGGACCGGCAGAGCTGCTGGTTACTGAATCCCACCGTCCCTGGTGCCCTCAGTGGTAGGTGCCACCAAAGGGTGCTGGCAGTTGTCTCCTTCCGTTGATGACTTTATATTTTTACTTAACATTCTGTAAAATTGGACTGCAAATGCTGGAGCATCCTGTGGGCGCTTCCTAGAACACACAGGCTCACGACAGAGAACACGGCCAGCTGGAAAACACAGAGGGAATTCTCTGCTGACAGGTCACGCCCTGGATAATCAGTGGGTTTGGTAGCTAGAAGCCACATACTGCACACACTACAGCCTCTCACTTCAGGCCTTTGATAGTGGGCAACTTCCGAACCCAGTACATTTCCCTAAGAGAATAAACCCGGGGCTTGGTTTCGTCACCCTGTGGGGCAGCACATGCACACGGTCACCAGCCTGTTCATCCTGAACCTGGCCGTCAGCGACTTGCTGGTGGGGGTCTTCTGCACGCCCACCACCCTCCTGGACAGCATCACTGCAGGTGGTGGGGCGGGGAGGGCCGGGGGCACAACGAACGCACAAAGAAGTGACAATAAAACAAACAAACCTCCCACATCCCGGGGCTTTCCCTGCTTCGCCTCGCGTGGCAGCACCCGCTTTTGGCATTTCTAAGTTTCCTCTTTTTTAGCCGTTTCCATCCCGGGCAGGACCTTCCCCGACTGGAAATAAAGATGAAATATTTTAACGGGATTTTTAAAAACACAAGTTGTGCCATGGAGAGTGTGAGCTGCAGAGAAATTGAGGGGGAGGCAGGAGAGCATCAGGTCCCACCCGGCAGCCGTCAGATGAGCTGCTCCTTACCGGCGGCAGGGAAGAAGCGGCCCTTTGAGATTCCCTAAGTTCCCAAGGCACGAAGGGCAGGGAATGCTGAAGGCAGAGCTGGGGCTGGCCCGTGCTCGGACCCCCGGCACGGTCAGCGGCAGCTCCTAGGCCGGGAGTGCCGGTGGGGCCGCCCAAGGACGGGCACACGGAGGGACCGACGGGCAGCCGCTCCGGCTCTCAGAGCACCGGAGGCTCAGGGAACACCGCTGCCGCCGTTCTCGGGGCCCCGGCAGCGCCCCGGCAGCGCTCGGCCCCGCAGCCCCGGCCTCAGTCACGGCCCCGCCGCAGCGCCCCGGGCCCCGAGCGCTCCCCGGGCCGGGGCTCGCCCGGCGCCGAGCGAGAGCCCCGGGACCGCGGGGCGGGGACAGAATGGGCGGCGACAGGGGCGCTGCGGCGGGGCCGCCTCTCCTCCGTCGGGAGGATCGAAGCGGCATCGGGACCGGGATTGGTATCGCGAGCGGGACTGGTATCGGGAACGGGATCGCGGCGGTTCTCCGGTGTGAGCGCGGCGCCCCCGCGTGGCCCCGGGACAGCGGTGCGGGGGGCGGGGCCGGCACAGGTGTGAGGGGCGGGGCCACGGAGCGCGTGCGCAGCGCGGGATAACAGAGCGCGTGCGCGGCGCGGGGCCGACACAGGTGTGAGCGGGGCAGGGCCACGGAGCGCGGGGCGGGGCCGGGCAGGTGCGCGGGGCGCCAGGGCGGCTGCGCGGGGCGGGGCCGAGGGCATTTAAACCCCGGAAGCGGCCGCGGGCGCCATTTTCTCCCCAGCGTCGGGAGGTGCCGGCAGCAGCTGCTGCGGGCTCCCCGGGCGGGGGCCAGGTGAGGCGTGGGGGTCTCGGCCTTCCACTCCTGCTTCTCTCTGTCTCTGTCTCTCTGTCTCTGTCTCTGTCTCTCTGTCTCTCTCTGTCTCTGTCTCTCTGTCTCTCTGTCTCTCTGTCTCTCTGTCTCTCTGTCTCTGTCTCTCCCCGTTCTTTCTTTCCCTCCTCTTCCCTCCTATCTCCCCCGCAATACCCCCTTCTTCCTCCCCCACCTGGCTTCCCCCTGCGCCCCCCCGTCCTTGCCCTGCACCCCGACCACCCCCTCCCATTCCTGCCCCGTTCTTCCTTCCCCGCTGTCCAACCCGACACCCCCTTCTGTTACTCCTCCAGCCTCCCCTTTCTCCCCCTCGTCCTTCCACCCTCCCTGCCCATCCCGACCCTGCCTCCCCTTATCCTTCCCTCCAGCTCTCCTATGCCCCCTCCACCCTCCGTGTCTCCCTCACGCCCCCTTATTGCCCCTGGTTCTCCCTTATCATGTCTCTCTCTCTCTCTCATCCCCTTATCTCTTCCTTATCTTGCCTCTCTCTCTTATTCTCCTCTGTCTCCCCTATGCTCCCTCTCTGTCCCTTTTCCCTCTCTCTCTGTTCCCCCGCAGCCGCGGGGCTCGGGGCGCCGGATAATAAAGCCCAGAGGGCCGGACCGGCGCCCCTCGCGGGAATCCCCACACGGGGCCGGAGCCGCTCTGCGGGTCCCCCCACACACAACACGGCCCCACACTGCCGGGCTGCCGGCTGTCCCCACATCACACGGGGGGTGGGGGGTTTGGGATGGGCCCCCTCGTTAGGAGGGGGTCCTGGGGGGAGGGGGGTTAGGGGGGTTGGGTGGGAGGGCCCCCTCGTTAGGAGGGGGTCCTTGGGGGTTGGGGGGGGTTGGGGGGAGCCCCCTCATTAGGAGGGGGTCCCGGGGTGGGGGGGGGGGGGGGGGTTAGGTAGGGCCCCCTCCGTGGGAGGGGGTCCTGGGGGGGGGCGGGGGGCGGGCCCCCCCGGAGGGGGGGGTCCGGGGTGGGAGGGGCTGGGGGGGTCCGCCCCCCCTTGGCCCCTCCCACCTCGGACCCTCCCCTCCGGAGGGGGTCCGGCCCAGCCCCCTCCCCAGGACCCCCTCCCACGGACAGGGGCCCGGGGGGGGGAGGGGGGGCGGGTGGGGGGGGGGGTGGGTCAGGAGGGGGAGTGCGGTCGTTTGACACAGAAATGTAATCGCGGTTCAGAGTGACGTGACCCCCTCTGCTCCCCCCACCCACCCCCCCCCCCCACCCCCCCCCCCCCCCGGGGCCCCTGTCCGTGGGAGGGGGTCCTGGGGAGGGGGCTGGGCCGGACACCCTCCGGAGGGGAGGGTCCGGGGTGGGAGGGGCCAAGGGGGGCGGACCCCCCCAGCCCCTCCCACCCCGGACCCCCCCCTCCGGGGGGGGCCCGCCCCCCGCCCCCCCCCCAGGACCCCCTCCCACGGAGGGGGCCCTACCTAACCCCCCCCCCACCCTGGGACCCCCTCCTAATGAGGGGGGCCCCCCCAACCCCCCAACCCACCCCGGGACCCCCTCCTAACGAGGGGGCCCATCCTAAGCCCCCCACCCACCCCGGGACCCCCTCCTAACGAGGGGGCCCATCCCAAACCCCCCACCCCCCGTGTGATGTGGGGACAGCCGGCAGCCCGGCAGTGTGGGGCCGTGTTGTGTGTGGGGGGACCCGCAGAGCGGCTCCGGCCCCGTGTGGGGATTCCCGCGAGGGGCGCCGGTCCGGCCCTCTGGGCTTTATTATCCGGCGCCCCGAGCCCCGCGGCTGCGGGGGAACAGAGAGAGGGAAAAGGGACAGAGAGGGAGCATAGGGGAGACAGAGGAGAATAAGAGAGAGAGGCAAGATAAGGAAGAGATAAGGGGATGAGAGAGAGAGAGAGAGAGACATGATAAGGGAGAACCAGGGGCAATAAGGGGGCGTGAGGGAGACACGGAGGGTGGAGGGGGCATAGGGGAGCTGGAGGGAAGGATAAGGGGAGGCAGGGTCGGGATGGGCAGGGAGGGTGGAAGGACGAGGGGGAGAAAGGGGAGGCTGGAGGAGTAACAGAAGGGGGTGTCGGGTTGGACAGCGGGGAAGGAAGAACGGGGCAGGAATGGGAGGGGGTGGTCGGGGTGCAGGGCAAGGACGGGGGGGCGCAGGGGGAAGCCAGGTGGGGGAGGAAGAAGGGGGTATTGCGGGGGAGATAGGAGGGAAGAGGAGGGAAAGAAAGAACGGGGAGAGACAGAGACAGAGAGACAGAGACAGACAGAGACAGAGAGACAGAGAGAGAGAGAGACAGAGACAGAGACAGAGAGACAGAGAGAGAGAGAGAGACAGAGACAGAGAGACAGAGACAGAGAGAGACAGAGACAGAGAGAAGCAGAAGCCTCACCTGGGCCCCGCCTGGGGAGCCCGCACCGGCTGCTGCCGGCACCTCCCGGCGCTGGGGAGAAAATGGCGCCCGCGGCCGCTTCCGGGGTTTAAATGCCCTCGGCCCCGCCCCGCGCAGCCGCCCTGGCGCCCCGCGCACCTGCCCGGCCCCGCCCCGCGCTCCGTGGCCCTGCCCCGCTCACACCTGTGTCGGCCCCGCGCCGCGCACG
Source organism: Phylloscopus whistleri (assembly GCA_017589585.1). NCBI lineage: Eukaryota > Metazoa > Chordata > Aves > Passeriformes > Phylloscopidae > Phylloscopus > Phylloscopus whistleri. Next base: position 2,320,179 of record JADMLD010000092.1, read on the forward strand.
CGCTCTGTTATCCCGCGCTGCGCACGCGCTCCGTGGCCCCGCCCCTCACACCTGTGCCGGCCCCGCCCCCCGCACCGCTCTCCCGGGGCCACGCGGGGGCGCCGCGCTCACACCGGAGAACCGCCGCGATCCCGTTCCCGATACCAGTCCCGCTCGCGATACCAATCCCGGTCCCGATGCCGCTTCGATCCTCCCGACGGAGGAGAGGCGGCCCCGCCGCAGCGCCCCTGTCGCCGCCCATTCTGTCCCCGCCCCGCGGTCCCGGGGCTCTCGCTCGGCGCCGGGCGAGCCCCGGCCCGGGAGCGCTCGGGGCCCGGGGCGCTGCGGCGGGGCCGTGACTGAGGCCGGGGCTGCGGGGCCGAGCGCTGCCGGGGCGCTGCCGGGGCCCCGAGAACGGCGGCAGCGGTGTTCCCTGAGCCTCCGGTGCTCTGAGAGCCGGAGCGGCTGCCCGTCTGTCCCTCCGTGTGCCCGTCCTCGGGCGGCCCCACCGGCACTCCCGGCCTAGGAGCTGCCGCTGACCGTGCCGGGGGTCCGAGCACGGGCCGGCCCCAGCTCTGCCTTCAGCATTCCCTGCCCTTCGTGCCTTGGGAACTTAGGGAATCTCAAAGGGCCGCTTCTTCCCTGCCGCCGGTAAGGAGCAGCTCATCTGACGGCTGCCGGGTGGGACCTGATGCTCTCCTGCCTCTCCCTCAATTTCTCTGCAGCTCACACTCTCCATGGCACAACTTGTGTTCTTAAAAATCCCGTTAAAATATTTCATCTTTATTTCCAGTCGGGGAAGGTCCTGCCTGGGATGGAAACGGCTAAAAAAGAGGAAACTTAGAAATGCCAAAAGCGGGTGCTGCCACGCGAGGCGAAGCAGGGAAAGCCCCGGGATGTGGGAGGTTTGTTTGTTTTATTGTCACTTCTTTGTGCGTTCGTTGTGCCCCCGGCCCTCCCCGCCCCACCACCTGCAGTGATGCTGTCCAGGAGGGTGGTGGGCGTGCAGAAGACCCCCACCAGCAAGTCACTGACGGCCAGGTTCAGGATGAACAGGCTGGTGACCGTGTGCATGTGCTGCCCCACAGGGTGATGAAACCAAGCCCCGGGTTTATTCTCTTAGGGAAATGTACTGGGTTTGGAAGTTGCCCACTATCAAAGGCCTGAAGTGAGAGGCTGTAGTGTGTGCAGTATGTGGCTTCTAGCTACCAAACCCACTGATTATCCAGGGCGTGACCTGTCAGCAGAGAATTCCCTCTGTGTTTTCCAGCTGGCCGTGTTCTCTGTCGTGAGCCTGTGTGTTCTAGGAAGCGCCCACAGGATGCTCCAGCATTTGCAGTCCAATTTTACAGAATGTTAAGTAAAAATATAAAGTCATCAACGGAAGGAGACAACTGCCAGCACCCTCTGGTGGCACCTACCACTGAGGGCACCAGGGACGGTGGGATTCAGTAACCAGCAGCTCTGCCGGTCCCAGAGCCCCACCGGCACCTTCCAGGGTTTGCTGGGAAGAGAGGACCGGCAGGACAGAACAGGCTCTGCTAATCAAACCCATTGTTGAGCTGTGCTACCTTCATCTGTTTTGTAGACAGAAATAAAAAAAAAAAGAAAGCCTTTTGCTTCTCAGGGTGGAAAGCAAGAGTAACTTAGTACCTGAATTATTGCTGCTGCTTGTGAGGGCATAGCGAGTGCAAAGTCAGTCCCTGGATGCAATGACTTGTTGGTTAAAAAAAATCAAATGACTGTGACTAGAGGAAAGGTGTTTCCTTTCTGTATTAAGGAGAAGTGGCCAGCATCTTTCAGCAAAGCGGCGTTTCTGTTCGGGAGCAGTGACGTTGCTGGGTGAAGCCGATCGGGCTGGGATTTCAAACCTGCAAGAACCGGTGCCCGCCTGCCTCTGTGGTGTCTCCCGTTTCCCCGCCACTGCCGCGCTGTCCGGCGCAGGCGGTGAGGCTCGCCCGGGCACAGGCGTCTCTCTAATTCCCCGTGAGTTACCCCCGGCTGTTTTCCCCGCCTGCCCTCACGTCAGTGTGGCAGCGCCAGAGGGGCGGGCGCGTTCTTTCAAAGGGGGGGCGGCTGGCTGGCTGCGTGCGCGTTTGAGCGGGGTTTGTTCGATGGTCGGACTCGGTTATACACAGCTGTCCGTCACTGGAAAAGCAGCAGGAAGAGAGGAAAGGCGGCTTTAGGCTGAGGTGGCGCCCCTGCCGAGGCAGTGCTGTGTCCGCGGTGGGCGGGCGAGCCGGGCACGGGGGAGCCGGGACTCCGACAGCGCAGCCGAGGCCCCCCCTCGTCCCACCGCGCAGCAGGAAAAGCGAGCGAGCCGCCGTTGCTACATTGAACACTTGTACATTTTTATTTCGTTAAATCAGCCATTGTACACATTGCAGCTATGTATTGTTAGTGTTGTATCGTTTTAATTTTTAACTAATACATGCCCTCATAGATATATTCAATTAGTGTTATCACCATGGGAACAAGATGCTGAGTCGTCAACTTAAAATTCACTTCTTCTCACAGGATTCAAGTTCTCTGATAACACGGCAACAAACCAAAATAAGAGGTGAATAACCATTATGCTGTTACACAGAACATCATCTGCACCGCAAATAACACAACAGAAATGCATTTCTTGAGAGCCCCGCCCTTGAAGACCCTCCCGCGCTGTCTCGGACAGTCAGGAAGCCACGACGTGCTGTGAGATGTTTCATCACGGGTCTCCTTCGGTTTGGCTGCCAAAACACTTTTTTCTTTTAGTTTCCTTTCTTGCCTGCCCAAAAAGTGTCAGCATGGCACCTCAGGTGGTTCTGCCCACAGGAAGCCAGAACTCCAGAGACGATTCCATGCTTTTGGCATCATTACCTTAATGAGGAAGTGCCCTTGTTCTGAGCACTGAGTGAGTCGTTAAAAAAACCCAAACAAACCCTACAATTGCAGAAGGCCAGATAAGCTTGGACAAAGGATTGCTCCTAGAGGAGAGGGTTGGTTTCACTCTGCTGTTGAGTCTACTATGAAAGAAATGAAATAGCTGCTCAAAAGCATTAAGTTGGTGTGTAACAGCCTAAACAGCGGCCACACAACCACCCCCAGACAGGAAACCTGCTCAGGCCCCACCACAGACCCAAACACATTCATCCCATTGAGCCAACAGGACATTTCCAGAGCATTGAATGTCCAGTGAGGAGGGAACCCCTTTACTTCCAAAACCAACTGACTCCCTTTTCTCTCCTGCTTTCTGGATCTGCTCTATCGAATCAACATCCTTTTTGGTCAAATTAAGTTGTGTTGGGGTTTGGTTTTTGTTATTTTTTTTTTTAATAAGTCCACCACCTCCTTTGTCTATTGACTACATCAATACTGAGTGATCATTGCATGAGGCCCAACACAGCTCTTGCTGAGCTTAAGGCTGAAGCTGAGCTCACCTGTCACATTGCTTCCCCATAATTAAAAATGAATTTAAAAGAGCAAATACACACCAAGAAATAGCTCAACCAAATGAATTGATCATTGTTTCCTCTGCTTCTATTGTTCCAGCAGCTGGCTGACTGTGAGGATTATCTTTTCCCCTTGGTCCTATCATTTCAGATCTGTGTTGTTATGTCCATAGGACTCTAGGGGAGCTGTCAGAATAATAGCATTAAAGTAAAAAAAAAACAATTCAAGGTGCATGTGAAGGCCTGCAGAAGTGCTACAAACCTGTCTGAAACTCCCGTGTTGCCCACAACACCCTTGCACATCATGAAGCCCAGAAGGAAATACCAGAATTACCTCACGAGTAAAATGGTGGGCTCTCCTACCACACCCCTTTCCAGAGTGGGCAGAGATGCCTCCCCTCCAGTGCCACCTCCCCTCAAGGTTACTCCTCAAGGCTGAGCAATAAGATAGGCCCACAGCTGTTGGAATGGACGAGCAATGCCCATCTATAGTTACTCATTGGTTTAACTAGCTTTAAAATCATCGCTTCAGTATTCCTTCAGAAACAGTGCACTATGCCAGCAGTTCTGGCTACCCTCACTGTGTACTAAATCATTTTGATTAAGGTCTCTTACTTATCATCATAAATGTAATTTCCAGTATCATTTCCTGTTTCATATGTATAAATGTGGCTCACCATCCTTAATCCTGCAGGGTAAAGCTTCAATTAGCCCTGTATAAGCCCTTGGACACAAACCATGGATAAAGCCTGGATGTGCCTGCACCCACACCCTTCTCTGAGGAGAGGTTTACAAAGCCTGGGTGCCCTTCTGCAGCTCTGGACCCTTCTCCACTGAACCTGGACCTGCAGCTCCCACTCTGCCTGGGACAGCCTCCCACTCCAGGAACCCCAGAAAAAGATGTTAATTATGATATTTGCTCCAACATGAACCTAAGTTCTGGAGAGGACATGGGCAAAGCTACCTTGGACACAGCCTGTTCTTTTCCAAGGCATGCAGAAACAACTGCTGCACCTGCAGAACCCCTGTGACTTCAATTGGTGAGCTGCTGGCAAGACAGCAGAATCTTTCCAGCCGTTCATCCCAGGTAAGGACACAGGCTGCACCCAGTCCTCTCTCCTCCATGTGATGCTGCCTTGGCTTGGGGTTGCACTATATCAGGCTGAAGGGAAAGACATCTAAAGAAATATCAATCCCACACACCTAAAGGACCATCCCTTGAAATAATGCAAAGTAGTGAGTCAGTCCCAGCCTTCTTATTGTGCACCAGCAGTCTGAGCTATAGAATGAAAAACCACTGGTGCTAATCAGCAGGGCTGAGCTGATAACACTGAGTATTCATCTAAGTCATAACTTGCAGTAAGGACAAAATCCCCAATCCCTCCTCATCCACTCACCCCAAACACACAGAGAATAATACAAAGAGCATGTGAAATCAGAAATTTCTCCCCTATTTCCTCCCCACATGATGACAGCTTAACACTCACTTTTACCAAATAGCTTTTCATCACTTTTCTTGCAGTCTATGAATCACTGAACAATATCAGAACAATATTTCCATTACTATCTCTGGCGACAAAATACAGCTCAAAAGAGCTGGCTGAACTTTGGTGAGGTCAGACAGAAATAACCTCCCGGCTTTCTCTGAGCAGAGCTGACCTCGCCTCCTATGGACTCCTACTGAGCACCACTAGAGTGCAGCAAACCGCCAGTATTCCTAGAAAAACCCCAATAATACTCCCAAAAGCTTTTGGGGTTTTTGCAGTCAAATACTATTGGCACAAAACTTCCCATCCCTTATTCAAATTTCAGAATTTAAAGAACATGTGTAGTTATTTACACTCGGAGCACTTCCATCTTCCCACCCTTCACCTGATTCTAAGGATTGCAGCTACAGAACACAAGGACCCTGTGCTCTGATCTGTCTAGAACCACTGGCTGCAACCTTCTGGGGCTGGGGTGTTTGTGTAACAGTTTGGGATTTTTTATTTTTTTTTATTTCTAGTATTTTCTTCTGAGTCTGTAAAGATCCCTCAAAGTCTTCCACTTTTTAAATTCCTTACAGTCACACAAATATGTCCTCTGGCCAGGGAAGAACGTTTAAAAGAAATATAAAATGGGAAAAGGTGAACAGTTTCTGCCCTCCTATTTCTACCTTAGCTGACTAAACCCAGAGAAGGCTGAACAGACTGGACACCGGGGGGCTCAGCCCAACCTGACCCCTCAGAAAGTTTTATACCAAACCAAAACTGCTGCAGTTAAACTGTTCAGCATTTCTTCAACCACCCTGCAAATGGCACTTTGAGACGCTGTATTGAAAGCACCATCTCTGTATTGAAAATCCTCATTGACTGTAAAGTTAAAATACATTCCAAAGACTTTTTCTGTGGCTTTCTACAACAGTAACGGCGCTTATTCAGAGTTATGTAAACTGAGAAACAGAGAGAGCACTTGCAGTTAAAGTCTGGGAGACGGGGTTACAATTCCATAGATTTGATACTTTTCCCTTTAGAATACAAATTAACTGGCTAATTGTCCATGGAGACTAAAAACACAGTTCTTAATTTCATTTTCCACAAAGCTGTCTTTCTTGGAAACAGGTAGGTTTGTGAAAAAACCCCAGCAAAATCATGCACTACATAACAACATCCTTTGCTGATACAAATCAAATGAGTACTTACCCAAACACCCTTTTTTCCTCACACACCTCTGTGGTAAATGATCATGGCATCTTCAGTAAAATAACATCACAACTGTTTTAATAATGTTTTAGTTTCTTAGTTTGTTAGAACAAGATCAGAACGGTTAACTATTCAACACAACTAAAACCAGTACCACATCTTGTTCACTTGGTATTTCAAGACTCTTATCAAACAAACCATTTGAAAATAAATCAGAAAAGGGAAGGGATACAACCCCCAACATCACTTTCCCCTCCCCTATTTCCTCCCCACACGATGACAGCTTAACATTCACTTTTACCAAATAGCTTTTCATCACTTTTCTTGCAGTCTGTGAATCACTGAACAATATCAGATTCTTTTCAGTTACAAGGCTGAAATTAGGCAAACATAATTCAAACTGCAACATATTTTTGGTTACTTATCAGATGGAGGGAGAAACACGACTCCTACAGCACTTCAGCCATGGAAACTGCAGCATGGTTCATCTGCTTCATCCAGGAGGATTTTAAGGGGCCACAATCCAGCATTTCAACTTTATTGGCAAAGCAGATTATTTGTTCAAACAATAAAACCCACAAAAGCACATCTCAGTTATGTTCCCATCTGAGAAAATGAGTTAAAAACTTCAATCAGAGCTCGATCTCTCCACAGTGGTACCAGAATAGCAGTGACTGACATGCCATTGCCCGTAGAGAGATGTTTCAAGGAAACCTCACATAAAACAGCACACTTTTATCATCATTCCAATACAATTAAGTATTTCAGCACTTATCAATCCATGAAAAAAATTGTGAGAAGACAAATTTTAATTTAAAAAGTTATTTTCCATAAAGAGTAAGCCACTACTATTAGTCTGATAACAAAGAGAGATTTTCACACTCTTGTTTCCTTTTAGTGTGACCAGGATGAACAAAAACACGTGGAAATAATCAACAGCAACCAGAGCATTTACATAATTTCTTTAATCTCTACAAACACTTACTCTAATCAGCCTCTTTTAAGAAACAAAAAAACCTCCAATGGCTCCATTGGAGGTGTGGAGAGTTCTGAACATTCTAAAACTTATCAACACAAAAGTCCTGGCAAATATCCAGCAAAACTCCTAGGAACACTAAAACCCATTACCCTTGTAAACTGTATTTTCATAAAAGAGGAACATTAGCAGCACTACCTTTGTCACAAAAGGACACCTAACTCCAAGCCTGCGAAAATAAACCAGCACATTTAACTAAGCTGCTCTCCACTGTGACTTGTACATACTTGACGTTCCCAAAATATGAAACACATAATTTAAACAAAGGCCCATGTGCTCCAATTGAATATCAAGAGCAGCCGCATCCCAATACAGGTGGAAGCTCGCCTGGCAAACTGATATTCCATTTTCCAGGAATAAAACACACTTTTAAAATTAAAGCCTCTTCCTCACAGCACAAGAAGCAAAACAAAGCAGATTCACTGGCAGATCCCTTCCAGGTTGTTTTCTTTGCTGTGTAAGACACAAGGCCCCAAACCCGATGCATGAGGGTCCAAGCCCCCCTCACAAACGAGGGCCCCCCTCAAACCCCCTCACACATGACAGCCCCAACCTCACCCCACAACAAGGCCCCACAAAAAATAAAACCAAATAAATAAATAAAAACCCAAACCCCCTCACGCATGAGTGCCCAAGCCCCCCTCACACACGAGTGCCCAAGCCCCCCTCACACACGAGGGTGCTCAAACCCCCTCATGCATGAGGGCCCCCCTCAAACATGACAGCCTCAACCTCCCCCCACAACAAGGCCCCACAAAAAATAAAACCAAATAAATAAATAAAATTAAAACCCAAACCCTCTCACTGCATGAGGGCCTTCCTCAAACTCCCTCACACACGAGGGCCCCCAAACCTCCTCACGCCTGAGGGCCCCCTCAAGCTCCCTCAGACATGACAGCCCCAACCTCCTCCCACATCAAGGTCCCACAAAAAATAAAACCATGAAACCCCACAACTTTTATCCAAGTTTTTACCACAGAGTGATCCCTGCAAAACAGGATCTGATCCTTGCTTTCCTAGCAGGAGCTTAGATCAGCAGAACATGAAAATCATATCTTAAAACGTCATCCATGGAGCTTCACCAGGTTCTGGCAGCCTTTTCCCCCCAGATATGCTCTTCTCCACACCGTATCCCCACACAATGTACAGCAAGGCCACCAAGGCCGAGACTCACAGTTTGTAGACAGGTCACAGGAAAATCTGCTGGTCCCCACCAAGGCTGAAGCACGCCAAATCCCGCAGCAAATTCCTGGCAGTTTCCCGTCCCAGGAGCAGAAAGCAAATCCCACCGGATGGGGGCGATCGCGCTCCACGCGCCCTCAGGGAGATCGGGCAACTGCGCTCCCTCCTGAGGGGAAACCAGGAGCACCTGGTGCCTGACCCAGCATTGACACACCCAGGTGAAACCAATCCTCTAAACGAGCGTCAGGGCTAAAACACCTTCAGAGAGCCAAACCAAACCCTGCTATGGTAACTCGGCTCCAGGTGTGCTTATGTGTTTGGAATGGTAAAGGAGAATAATAAAAAATAAAGAAAATAACCCAGCAAATGCATATACATGTAAAGTTACTGCGGCTAAGGAGCTACAAAAAGCTAGAGAAGGGCTTTTGGCAGGGCAATGGAATGACAGGACAAGGAGGAAGGGCTTCAAATGGACAGAGAACAGATTTAGAGTGCCTATTATGAAGAAATTCTTCCCTGTGAGGGTGGGGAGGCCCTGGCACAGGTTGCCCAGAGAAGCTGTGGCTGCCCCTGGATCCCTGGAAGTGTCCAAGACCAGGCTAGACAAAGCTTGGAGGGGCCTGAGATAATGGGAGATGTCCCTGCATGTGGCAGAGAGGTTAGACTAGATGAGCTTTAGGGTCCTTTCCAACCCAAAATTCACGTATGGTTCTTTGTGAGTCATTTCTAACTGGTGCCACAGGACATATTTACTCTCTGTGTTTTGCTTCCCAAGAGCTTTGGGTCATTCACTCTGACATTCAGCAACTTAACCCCTCTTGGACAGGAGGTTTGTGGCCCCGCTGCTCCCTGTGCCGTGCCACAGATACCTGCCAGCAAAACCAGACAGTCACCCTTTCCTAGGCACCCCATAATAATAACCTTGTTACTGCTGTTGCTATTATTATTATTATTATTATGCTTTCCTCTAGGTAAGAGTATCAGAAATACCAAGTGTAGCTATGGATGTACTACAATTAGGATCATTCAGGAAAAAGCCATCAGGTTATTCATTCAGGAGGCAACTGAGACAAAGCAAAGAGGGATGGCAAAACAGAGGGCCAAACAATGGGAGAAGGGATAATACAGGCATAGGAACGGGGTCTGGGCTTGATTGCAGCAGGTGGAGGAAACAAAACCCTATGTTCCTGACCAAGGAGTCAAAGGAGCTTCTGTGTCAGGAGGTGCAGAGTGGAGGGAGGAAGGCAGGCAGGATGCATCCCATCCCAAAATAGCAATGGCCAGACACATGGGTCACGTTACCCTGTGCTACAGCCCATTCCCAGCCCGATGGGAAGTGCCCACTGCTTCCCACTGCTCTCACCCTTCCTCCAGCACATCTACAGGCTCTGGATTTGGGCTTGTCCTTCCAAGCTGTGCTGTCAGGCCCGGCAAGGGGCCTGAAAGGCAGTTTAGGTGGTTTAGGCTGGCCACAGATGAGGCCTCCCTCACGGGCAGAGCAGAGCACTCTGTCGTGGCTGTGTGTAGTGAGGTGTGGTGTATTCTCACTACCAGCAGTGGCACGTTATCCAAACCTTCCCAGTACCACAGGAAACTGATGAGAAGACAAAGCTTGGGTCCTTGACCGTCTCCTCAAACTGTTTCCAATTATTGAGGTGGTTTGGAGCCCTGAGCTGCAGGGCTCTGCTTAAGAGCGCTTTTATTGATAGCCCTTGGCAGGCAGGCGTGATTTCCCTTGCTCCCATCTCACCAAAAGCCAGACAGCCCAGAAATATGAGTCTAACCGAATGAGCCATTAGTGCCAGCTGGCTATTTCTGATAGAGTTATATCTTTTCTGTATTATGTTACATTGTTGCCTAGAGGTCTTTGCTTCTGCACTAAATTTCCCTAGCTCGCTTATTTTATTATCTGAGAATCATGACTGAATAGCGTATGGCAGGTTTTGGGCATTTACTCCCAACATGCTGAAAAAGAAATTGCCATTTCTCTGAGGCCTTTGCAACAGTGATTCTGAATTACACTTTTTTTAGAGGGTGCCATTTATGGCCTTTCGTGACAATTGGAAGGTACCAGAAAAGCTGTTGCAGATGATGGACATCAGGTCACTGGGAATACAGAATGGTCCTGGTTGGTTTCTGGTTGGTCTCCTGGACAGGCAGTATTTCAGTGTTGAAGAGAAAGCCCTCAGTGGGGACAAAACTTCCAAATAAATATGTTGCAGAAACAGCAAAAAGCCTCATCCCATAGGATGTGGAAATACCTCTGTAGGAGGTGATGAGTAAAAGTGCATATGGGAATTCAGACCCGGGTTGACAGTGACAAGACCTCTATATCCCTGACAGCTTTTAAGCTCTAGCCTACGTCTGCAACCATCTTCAGCATCACTTTGCTATCAGACTTGAGTAATATTCAACAGAATTTTTTTCTCATTACAAATCACCAAGTACAGCTCCAAATTTATACCAAGGACTACATCAGACTCTAAGTCCCTCAATGTACTGAGCCTGTGCCAAGTCTTTACAGCACTCAGGCTCAGCAGTTCTTTTACCTCTCCATCCCACTGACTACAGCAAGCATTTTATCTACTTGTTATGATTTCTGATGCCACCTGAACCGTTACATCCATCATTAGAAGATTTTTACCCTGTAGGTTGCTATTTGCCTGTACACGACTTATGCCACACACACCTTGAGGCATTGCCCAAGTCACAAAAAAATCCTGACCCTTAATTTGGAATAGACATGAAAAGGAACCATGAAAAACAACCAGGTGGTATTTTTAGGATATGTGAACAAGAAAAATGGTCAGACTTTCACCAACTTAGAGAATGTACTTTTGCTAGAAATGCTTCTAGTATCATTATATGTCTGAAAATGGCCTTCTTTTGCCAAATGGAAGCTGGGTTTATTTTATTTACAATGCCTATAAACTGCTGGTGTTATTCTGGAGCTTTCCTCTGCTTGTCAGGATATAAGATCCTTCACAGTGTTAAGTGCAGTTCAAAGAAGATATGTGTAGCAGAAGAGGATGACTAAGCCTATGTTGTGTTTGTATCATCTCTATACTCTCACCTGCCACTAAATCCACATTTTATTTCTTGACTGCAAAGGAGAAACAAGGGGAAAATTAAAGTCTAAAGAGGAAATGGAAGACATGTACGCAATATTTCTCTCCTTCACACTTGCATTTTCTCTCTATGTAACTCCTGTTTCATCCCCTGAAACCAAACTCTTACAAGAAGCTGCAGCTCGTGCGTAAAAAGTATTCCAGAAACTTCTCAAATGTTATCTTGAGTTATGAATCAAAAGTATCTCATTCCTCACTCATCTGACCTACACTTACTCCTGAGGGGAGACAGACTGGCTGGCAGTGGCGAAGCAAAATCAGCATTTCTCATGAATACAAATACGCACTTTTCTAGCTTGTGCTCAGACTCTTCACCATCACCATCGTTTTCACTGCTGGCAATAAGAAGTGGGTGCTCCAATAAATCATCACAGAAATGACAAATGACTCCTCTGGGGTTATTTCTGTGCAATGGTGGGACAGCTGATCACATCAGACTCGTGTCAGAGTGTAACATAAAGTCTGTGCTATTTTACAAAAACGAGCAGTTCCGGCCAAATCCATTTGTGCACAGCCCTCACTGCAGCTGTACAAGCTGTGCTGTGGACATCTCAAACTGTCAATCATCTCAAAGGGACTTAGACCCTAATCATATCTGCACTGTAAATCGAACCCTGGTTTAGCTCATTTCTCATTTGCATATTTAAATTTGCTTTGAGGAGCAACAGGAATAAAGTAGGCCTTGATTTTCTTCCATAGCTCCCACAAGAGGATGTGCTCCCTGAAATGTGATGGAAAAGCTAAACTGGAGAGATTTAGTTCATGTCCTTTGTCGGTAAATTCTGCCTCCAGGAAGAAGGATGTAAATGGAGGGAACTGACTCAAAAAAGTAAGAATAGACCTAAACTCTGTTACCCAGTCCCAGTTCTGAAAGGTAATAAATGCCCAGCACTGACCTCTGCAAGCAGATGCTAGTGAAAGGGTGAAGGATGGAAGTTTTTACAATCCTGAACTCCCCTTTTCCATCACAGTTAACTACAAGCTGAGGACACCACTTACACCTCTCTTGTATCAGCACACCAAGTGTTTTTGGCCCTTGGAACAGAGCTGGCATCTCTTTGTAACCAGGGCCAAAGGACAGGCTCTCACAGCAGTGAGCTGGGAACAGGTTGTCCAGAGAAGCTGTGGCTGCCCCATCCCTGCAACTGCTCAAGGCCAGGCTGGATGGGGCCCTCAGCAATCTGGTCTAGTAGAAGGTGTCCCTGCACATAGTAAGGGGTTGGAACTTTTATGTCCCTTCCAACACGAACCTTTCTGGGATTCTATTATTCTATGACCAATAGAGATTTTTTGTGCTCATGGACCTGGAGTAGTGTCCTAGGGTGACTTAAACCAGGACAAGTAGCTAGTAGCTCCCAGAAATTTTGGTATCGTCTCCTAGGACAGGTAGTGGAACTACCTTGGGCTGGTCATTAAATTTCCCTTACCCCTTTGTCAGCCCTTAGGTTTAAAAAAGGCCCCTCCACAAAAATACATAACAGGACCTTTAGTTGTGTCCCAGGCTGTGTGTGTATGCTCTGCAGCATCACATTCGAACCCAGTCACTGCAAAACAGAAACCTTGTAGTAACACCTTCTCCATCATTCATCACCATCTCAAATCTCCCTTTGTCTAACTGCCAGCTCAGAAAGATTCATCTCCTATCTAAACATCAGATCAGGTTCTTTCTCCTTTTCTAGGGCAGTATCAGTGGCAAAAATAAAAAAGAAACCCTAGTAACTCTGGGGTTGTTTTTTTCTTTTAGGGAAGGATTTTTGGTGGTCGTCCTTTTTTTTTTTCTTTGCCTTTTTTCTGAATGTACAAAGACAATATAGTGCTAATATTTAACAGCTGTCTTACCTTTGAATTGCTGAGAAATGCAGGAAGCCAGGTTTAGCTAATATCATTAACTAGTGTGACATTCAGAACTCCCTGGATATTCCTACTCTGTGAGGATGGCAGTGTGTGGCTGCTGCCCTCAATCCGAGTATTGCCCTCAGAACAGGGTGATGTGCCTTTCAGCAGATTTGGGAAGTGCCACAGAGTTGCAGCTGCCAGGACGGATGAGAACCTGGGAACTGCTGCAGAGTTGCAGCTGCCAGGATGGATGTGAACCTGGCTTTTCAGAGGGAGCTTACTTGGGGCTAGTGCCAGGCAGCGAGCAAGCACGAGACTCTCTCAGCTCTCCCTATAATGCTGGCCATAAATCCTTCACAGGCAGCCTGCAATCACTGTCATTCAGGGGAGGAAACTCACCCTTGGGCCTAGAAACCTCTGCCATCCAATAACTTTGTGGCCTTGGGCAAATGACACACTGCCGGGATTTCAGGCTGAAAGCAGGGAGGCGATGCAGTGACACCGTGAGGAGTAATTAGCTAATGCTTTTAAAAGGCTCCCGCTCAAACACCAGGGCACGGCAACACTGCTCCCGGGAACACCGCCTATTGTCCCAGGCCACGTCCTGGGAACGGGTCTCACATAAAAGGGAGACACAAAAGAGAAGTGGAAAAAAACAAGGAAGACGGGGGAGTAGAGTTTCAGACATACGAGTAAATGATTCATTCCAAGGAGTGGCACACATTGTTTTCAATGAGATAAATGGCATGTGGTAAGAACCTCAGGGTTTCACGTGGGAGGAAGATGAGAAGGTTGGGAGAGAAAGAAGGTAAGACAGGAGCAGTAGGCAAGGCAAGAGGGGAGCATCTGAACTGAGGGGTGTGGAGCAGCGGGGGTGCGTTTCGATGGAGCAGTGAAAGGATCTAACAGAAGAGAGGCCTCCACCTGCTGCCTCCTCTTGCCACCAAAATGTTTGGATCTTTGCACCAGCTACTCCTCCTCAGAGATGAGTAGCATGAGCTGCTGAGACCTCTTAATGAAAACTACTCCTCATCCCCCAGCTCTTCCACTCTCCCAAATATCCCCCTTACATCCTTTTGGCAGGCAGTGCGAGACTCGTGGGATGTGAAGTAGCTCTGCCTTGTCACGTGTGAAAAGCTGGTCTTAACTGTTTATAGAAAGGTGTGAATGTAGTGAGACACAAATACTGAGATCCCCATTCAGCTGCAGAGGAGAGAATAAACACTCAGTGCACCTCATGGTTTCAACTTTGGAAACCCACTGCAAAGGAGGGAACAGCAAAGCTCCAGGGCCTTTTAAGCCTCAGTTTTTCTATCTGTTCACATATTGAAACCCTCAAACACATCCATTTGTTTAAGAAAAGTGACTTGTAATGTTTCTTGCTCTCAGCTTTGTGCTAATCAGTCCTTGGCATTTTTCAGCCTTTGGGGCACCTTCGCTTGACAGGTACACAGGGAAAGGGATCCTTCCAGCTGTTGTCAGGCAGATTTTAACCATTTAAAAAAAACTGCATCCAAACAAAAGATCCTTCCCTACTTCTTTTTCAGTAAAAAAATGGACAAAGACTGTCTCAGATATTCATTCAGTAGTTATGGCACTGACCTTGCACAAGGAACACATGCTCAGATTCCTGGCCTGAATGCAAAAGAGCAAAACCTCCTACTCACGTCTCCCAGATCCCTGTCAGTGGATCTCAATCCAGGCCCTGAAATCAGCCTACTGCTGTTGTGCTTATCTGGCTCCATCACAGAGAATTTAACAAAGAACAGTGCTTCAGTCCCCACGGGAGACTGAAACACCAGGCCCCACAATGATGTGCCAACACTCTCTCAGATGCTGGAAAATAGTTAGTTTTCCCAGGTTCTTCAAAATACTTACATGGAACATATTTAAGTCTTTAAGAGAAGGTAATTTTGTTCATTGTCACAGAACCCTTGAATCCACAGGTTCTCCAGGAGCTAGAGAGAGGGTGTGAACATTACCCACACAAAGAATAGCAATGAAGGGCTGGAAATGGGAATTGCCACATCCATCCAAGTGCTCAGATCAACATGATATCCTCCAGGCAGCCCGAGGCTGCCCAGAGGATCAGAAACAAAGCCCGCAAACAGAAGGCTGGCCATGCTACCAATCCCTCTTACAGTGCATAAAGGCACTCTTTAAAATCCTGTTTAGAATTACATCTCGGTCAGATTAGATTTATCTTTGATTAGGTGTGTCTTTGAAAGGTCACGAAGGAGGAATGGAGGAAAGCCAATGTCACCCCAGTCTTCCAAAAGGGCAGGAGAGGCCAGCAGGCTGTGCTGCCCTTCAGGCAGACCTGGACAGGCTGGAGGGGAACTCAGGGAAGCTCAACAAAAGCAAGTGTGGGGTCCTGTAGCTGAGGTAGAATGGACCCCATGCACCCATGCAGGTGAGGGCCTGACCTACTGGGAAGGGGCTCTGCCGAGGACAAAGTACTGGCAGGAGCTGCCCAGAGAGGCTGTGGAGTCTCCTCTGGAAATGTTCAACTCTGCCTGGACATAACCCTTTGCAACCTGCTCTGGGTGAACCTGCTTTTAGCAGGGGGTTGGACTAGATGATCCCCAGAAGTCCCTTCCAACCCCACACATTCTCTTACTTTGTGATTTAAGGAATGCTGTCTGTGGGGGTTTCACACGGAGGCTGCTATGAGAGAAGAATGCAAAGCTGTCCATTATTCACCTAGAACATCTATTACCTCTCACTGATCTCCTTTCCAACCAATTTCCAAATTATTTTAATAATTATTAAAATATATTATATTATTATATTACTTACAAGTATCTACTTTCAATCAAAGCCCAAAGAACACCTACATGACAGTGCAAATGTCCGTAAGGGTAAATTCCATAGACCTTCCTGTGTTGGTGGAGGATTGATCTGAACTACTGGAAAAAGAAATGTGCACCTTTACAACTTACGATCGTCTCTGTCTTGGTTGGGTGATCCAGTGACTTGATAATTTAGAATTTTGGTAACATAGTGGGATATAAACAATACTTTTCAAACATACTTGTGTTTGTTTAGGATGTTTTTCTTTGTAAAGACCTGCTTGGAGTTGAGGTATCCATTTGAGAAACTTCATTCATTCAAGAAGGTTTTCCGTGACTCCATTTGCTACAATGAACAAGGCAGGCAAATTCTGGCATGGCCCTACTTTCATGCTTTACTCTCTAAACTTCTGTTCAGAAAAAAAAAACCCCAGAAATCACCCCTTGTACTTAGGGAGTAGATGTTCAGGTGCCTGTTTTGTCTGAGGAACTTACCCAAGTACCTCAACTGAACTCTTGCTTCTTGCTCTGGTACCTACCTCTCCTCGGTGCAAGGGACACTAGCAATGGTTCTACTGCAATGTTTAATTCAGTTGATGTCTTGCTCTAGCATGACAGAGGCGGGTGCTCTGGGAGCCCTCTCTTCTCGATCCCTGCTAAAGGTCAGATTTGTGTTTAGGTACCAATGGTCAGCAAAACCTTTACCAATGAGCTGTGTGGCTCCCAAAGGCAGGCTCGTACCTGTACTCTCAGGCTGGCTGCTGCTAGCTAGGGTCCCTTGGTGTTACTCAAGGTCCTGTCAGTGTCACCACCCTCGGCAGCTGTCCTCTCTGAGAGCCAGCCCTGGATGCCTCAGCAGGGTGGGAAAAGGAGTGGCGAGAGAGCTGAGCAGTCTCTTTTTCCCCAGGGCCGTTCTGTTTGCCGTGAGCTCTCTCCCAAAGCAGGGGGCTGTGTATTACTGAATTAATACTCCCCTCTCCCCTGCACCAGCTTGCCAGCTCCTGGGAATTACCTGACAGTGAGCAGGGGGCTTGGTGACAGACATGCCCCAACATGAAACATTATGGGCCTGCCTTTCCATTATGGGCTGACTGAAGAGGACAGCAGAACTAAGAGCAAGGCCCTCAGCTGTAGTAAGGTGTGTCAGATTCCTGATAAATGCTGCGCTGCAAATTAACACAACTTTTCAGAGGGTGGCTACACACACTCAGCCCTTGCTACTCTAAGAAAGCAACCCTATCTCGACCACTTGTCACATTTAGCCATTCAACTTTCGTTAACTACTTAGAGGTCACTGTGATGAAAAAGGTTTTATGAGTCTAACTCCAATTAGCTCCTAAGATGGTCCAGCCCCCCAGCTGGGTTATGGCAACAGCTCTGAAGAAAGAATGTGACATTTCTGTAACACAGAAATACTTCTCTTCTATCTCTTCGCCTTAGAAATTCTGTTTTCTATCAGCTTGTCTTTTTTTGGCACTGATTTTCTTCCCCCCACACTCTGATTAAATGTTCTCCTCATCTCCAAACTGACTGTGTGCAGCACCTTTGGCCTGGGCTGGCTCTAGACAAGAACATGCTGGAACAGGCCCCGGCCCTGCCATTCCGAGGCATGTGAGCACACAGAATTCCTGCCTCCTCCTCCTTCCACATGCACGCTGCTGCAGAAGCAGATCCTGCAACCTGTCCTGCTCAGGGATCTGTGCTAGAGAGGGAGGGCAAGGGGGGCTTCTGGTCTACTCTGTGTAGCTTTCCTTTCCTCTGAGGCCTGGATAGACTGCAGAATTACTAAGTCTCCCCTTTTGTGAGCACCCAAGCCTCTCTATATTCCCGTACGGGGGCGTCAGCCCATGGCTCTCCCTGCAGGAACCAGGGCTTTAGCAGTTGGACCTCGCAGCACTGAACTCCAGTTCTCCCACATCTGTCTTTCACCAATAATCTGTAAGGAAAAAAGAAGCTGAAACTCCTGAAGCAATTTGGATCAATTCCTCAATGAGTACAGTTAATTTTTTGACTAATGGGTTTTCTTATGATGGGTTATGTATGAAGTATGACTGCACAAATTTAAGAAGAAAGAAAAGGCCTGAGAAGCATGAAGTAATTCTGTTTACTGAGAGAATAGCCCAAGGAGATGATAAATTACCAAGGATTAATAACTCACTGAAGAAACAGTAAAGTTAATCCTAGACACAAGGAACTCTGGATGTAATACACAGCCCTAGGAGATGTTACTTTTCTTCAGTGTGTCCTGGGAGGCCATTTTTAGAAAACAGAATCAATCTGATTACTCCAGCTATACATACAGGGTATATTTAAGACCCAGAAAATGGTAATTTTCAGGCCCTGAAATACTGTGTTCCTTACTCACATGAGAAAGCGAACAAATGAAAGCACTGGGTTCCCTTCTGCTCAGAACGAACAGCCTCTCCTCGTGCACTCCTAAACAGGAAACAGTATTACAAAGCCACCAGGAGGCAGCAGATTAAAATATTTGTGCTATAAAAGAACAATCATTAAAAAACCCCAAAACAGCCCCCAAACCCTGCCCCTCTCCTTCAGTCTGATATGAAGGAATTGGGTTCTCCCGTGCCCCTGCTGAACATTTTGCTTGATCCTCTGATCTCTCTTCTCTGCATACCTGAAATCAGTAGCAATTCCTCTGCTATCAAACAGCTTTATGCAGGAGCACGGTTAAAATGGAAATCAAACTGACTTCTGGAATAGCATTCACTGGAAAAAAATGAGCAAAAAAAGTAGGTAAGAGTGACATGACACTAAACCGCTTTTGCTCCCTCTGGGGTTTACTGAAAAATTCCAGCCCCCTGAGCTCTCTCCTGACTACCTTTTTTTGTTTCCAAAATGCCACCCAAGAAGCAGCACTGGAATTGTGACCAACCCAGGACATGCTCTGGCTCCCTGCCACACCAACGCTGCTGCTCCAGCTACGCTGTCCTGGCCCCGCTCCAGCTCTGCATTCCCTGACCTGGGAAAGCTGCAAGTTGTTTCCTCTCCTTCGTCCTTCTTTTCTGCTGGTATAAAAGACTGTCCTCAGTTGTGGCTCAGCATGGTTTAAGACAGCCTGAAATCACTACAGATGTAAATTCAAGCTTTTAAACAGGTACCTTATTTTAAATCCTAATTATATATAGACATAAATGCATTTCATATTTCTGTAAGTATGTTTTTATATTACTACATATATTTTATGGTATTACATAGCGTACAATAACTGCTCTTACAGAGTCTTGTGCTACAGCCTGAGCATATATATGAAACACAGCAAGGTAGCAATAGAAATGTTAGAACTACCTAAAACATTTCTAAATATGGCCCTACGAGCACCAGGTATGTGCACAGTCCACCAACAAAGCAGAGCAGGAGCAGTGTGCAATTGCCACGGGAAAGGCACTTTGGAACCAACCCAAGGACAAACCACAACAGCAAACACTCGTATTTTCAAACCAAAACTTCAGCTCCTTAAGAAAGTGCATCTGTGCCACCGGCGTCTTAATTCAGACACTACACATTTTCCACCGCAAAGATCACAAGTAACTGGGAAATTAAAACACAAGCACAATGTCAGCAGAAATCACAAATTTATTAATCCTTAAATATATCAATCATTTACCATTATGGCAAGAAATATGTACACTGTGTCCCATGGTAAACTGCAGTGTTCCAAAATGACAGAAGCGTATAATTCAGTTGTGGCGGAGAGAACAAATCACAATTTCCTCACGTCTTGGTGTGGAAGACAAACTTGGTCTACAGTAATACAACACCACATGCTATGTTAGAAGTATAAAAAAAACACCCTACACCTAATTCGTTAATTTTAAATACAGTTATGCCACTTATAGCCGCTTCACAAAAAAAAAAAAAAAAAAAAGAAAAAAAAAAAGAAATTAATGAGAAAAAAATGAGGCCATTACTTTTTTCACAGATCCCATTGGCAGGTTAATATGGCTCAACACATTTATTGTAGATGCTTACTTTAAATATATATTGTTTAAAATCATGTAGTAATTATCAGAGAAGCTTAAGTCCATCTACCATACATCCACTAGTAACAACATCAACATGTTTAAGAACTGCTTCTGATTAGTAATCAACACAGAAAGGTGAAATGATACAAATTAGGAAGCTTTCCCATTTTAAAAAGTTCTGGCTGCCGAGTTGTAAATTTTGGATGGCTAAAAAGGACACCGACTGAGATACCATGCACTGTACAGCGCTGCGGGGAGCAGGAGCCTGCTGCTAACAGAACCACGGGGAGAACAGGAGCGGCCCAGCCCGGGCTTTCCTGGAACAGTGGAAAGGAAGAAACTGAAATTCTTGCGAGGGTGTATTTTTACAGCAACGTGAGGGAAGGAGAACTAGTCCCTGCTGCAAGTCTGCGTTCTGCACTGCCAGCACAGCGCTCCTCCCTCGGCCCGGAGCCGGCACAAACCCGTCGGGATCACCGTGGGGATCGCCGGCCTCGACACCGAACGCTGCCTGGGGAGCTTGAGAAACCAAGAGTGGACTGAGGGGAAAGGGGGAGACACAAATCTGTGGTGAAGTGTTAGGGTCCCATGAAAAAGCGGTGTCTCCGTCATTCATTTCCAGAGAAGCGAGAGCAGCAGTGCAATGTAAGTAAACTCTTCATACTTAGCTTTAAGGCCTAATATTTCTCGAGTATATTACCCACACAACTGGTATATACATTAACCCACATATTATATATTTTTAAAGCCTCCTTAAAAAATTTACAGTACATCCTAAAAGCGATAAAAATCTTTCTCATTCCTTCCATTTTAATCCTCAAAAACTGCCTCTCAATTATCACTCAGTTCCTTACAATTTTTAATTTTGCTTAATTATCCAACAGAACCTCTCAGTTAAGCAAAGTAAGAAAGCGAAAAGGACTCAAAAGGAAAACGGAAGCTGCCGACTCACCAGAACACTGTCAGTTAATTCTGGAGTGGCCAAGCCAGCAAATGAGGAGATTTTTCCAGTTTACATAGACTAATAAACTAAGAAGGCTGCAGCTGGTCCAAAGCCACGATATTAACACTTCCACATTTACCAGTGATTTTGTCCATCTAAGATAAAAATCTGTTTTACAGTAATGGAGCTGCCAGCGGAAATCCTAACCATTCCTACCAGAACCAAAGCAAAATCCTGGGACTCAGGAGAAGAGGAGGAGTCAAAAACCAGTTCTTAAAAAAAGAAGGTAAAATATACTTTTTCTTTTTTTTTCTTTCTTTTTTTTTTTAATAAACATGATAGATTTTTAAAGTTGTCTGTCAAAACTTGGCATAAATGGAGCAAGTGACAAATGTTTTGTGTGTCTACTGCTGTCCGTCCAATATCTCTTTTTGTCTTTTATGCCTTGTTATTCTCTATTTGCATGGAACATCACCTTCATTGAAATGTTAACAGTGTACAGATGGAATATACAGCAACGTGGTGCATCACAAATGTGTTACATGAAGAACCTTCACAACTTCATGCACTCAGAAACATGCATGAAGAGAACGGGATGGCCAAGATGGTAATCAACCAGGTGCGTTGGGTACGGAAAATGCAAGAGCGGCACCGCTGATATTTTTAGCTAGGAGGAAGGAGAAAAAAACAAACAGATTTCCATTACTGAGGTAACATCACCACCAGATAACAACACATGCTCAAGTGCTAACCAATGCTATTGAAAAAATAACACCTTGTGGAGATCACTTAACATGCTACCGGGGAAAAAACAAGGGAGAAAACCTCCACTCAGGCAAGACATTCTTTTATTTTTCAATCCACTTTACAGACATTTTCCATCTTTACAAGATGCCAGAGAGGATGTTGAAATAAAAAAGGAAACTGAGGCAGGAAGCCAAAGTGCCTTAAGGGATTCCTTATAGGAGGGAGGGCGGAATTCAGACGCGAATCTCTGGGTATAACTGAACTTCCTCAGCATGGACATCGCAGGCACTGCCATGGACTGAGGCTCTTGTACAAAGACTGGACCAAGTGACAAGGAAGAATCAGGTGTCATTCACATGCAAGACATGCCAGAGCTGAATGCAGAGAGAGAAGGAAGGGAAAGGAGCTGGAAGCAAGTATGGAGCTAACTGAGGTTGCAGCACCGTTTGTATTACCGTAGCATCTAGGGGCTGGAGCCGTAGTGGGATCCCTCTGCGCTAGGCACTGCACAAACACAGAACAAACTCTTTTACTCAGCATTCCTGCTCTCTGGCACTGTGCTTATCGACGTGTAAGAAGGTGTGAGCTGTGATCAGGGAGGGAACATAAGCCTCATTGAGGCTGAATTTAGGTCAGGGAGTGATTTTGGGCCCAGCAGCCCTTTGACTGCTCATATCGGGCAGGGGCGCTCTCCGAGGACAAGCAGACACAGCTCTGCAGAAACATCAGCACAGGCCCCTAAGAACATGGATACAGAGAACAACCTCCTACCATCACTCCCATCACTCAGAGAGAAACAATGGAGCAGACAGAAGCCCAAGTTCGCCTCATTTCATTCACGGCAAAACTACAAATAAAATTTATTTATAAACTAAATACGTATTTGTGCTCATATCCTTTTCCCAGTAAGTTCTCTGCCACAAGGAACCATTTCCCTGTACCTACAGCTACCAAAGAGCTCAGTTCTATCCTTAGATTTATGCATACTCCTTCCTGTAGTCCTGAAAACAAGGAAGCTACTGTGCTTGCAGCAAGTGATTTAACATCATCTAAGATACCAGCTCTGCAGAAGCAGATCATAGCTAGAATCGTTTTTGCAACTTTATTAGATCTGAAATTCATCTTCTGACATGATGCGTAAAATACTTTTTTATTATGAAAATGCCATTATTAACTACTGTGTGTTGGTAATAATTAAATAAGGAGCTGCAGACTGCATACACTTTAAATAAAGGAAGGATAAACTAGACCAATATGTTAATTAAGTTTCTCCTCTCATTTTCCAAAATGGAGTTATTGCTGCTCTGACTGGGAAAAGCAAAGGTGAAATTTGAAGATGGTGTAAGAATGTTCAGGATGGGTTATGGAAGGTGATTCTAGCTTGGTGCTACACTGGAATCTCCCAGTCAGACTTAAGAAGATAGGGAATAAAGAAAGAATGACAAGGTTTGTGCTGAAAGGGGAGCTATCAGCCTAGAGGAGACTCACTAGACCTGAGCACAAGCAGGAGGACTGATCTCATGTAGCATACTGACACTTAGGTGGAAGGCACTATAAAAAGAAAAGAAAACAGGAGCATTGTGCAAGGAGAACCAAATAACCTCGGGGGCTGGGTAATCCAAAAATATTACACGGAATAATAGGAAGGGCAGAGCTCTGTAAAAGTTTCTATGTATTCACCGGTTGGAAATGAGAGTTGAGGATGAGTAAAGTGCAAAAATCGTGCCAGAACAGAGCAGGGAAAAGAAGACACTGGGGAATTAAATAAAGCCTGGACCACAATTGGACAAGAGCATTTCAGAAAAAGCCAAGCTAATGGAAAGGCAAACCTGAAACAAAAAAAGACAGTAAGGAGATAAGGTAGAATAAAATGGAGATCCTATCAGACAAAGCCATCTGGGGTAGTCCTGGCTGTTTACCCTACAGAAGCAGAAGGTGGGAATGATCTGATCAGCCTTCCTACAAACCAGGTCATGCCTGCACACCTAACCAGTGCAGGACAACAATGATGACACAGAAGAACCAAGGATAAACTGAAGATGACTAAATTTTACACTGGAAAGTAAGGCTCCTAACCATCAGACCAATGATATTTTGGAACCATGCTAGGACCAAGTCCAAAAACCTCCTCTGAATTCAAGCTGAGAGCTGGTTACAGCATTCGTGTGACATTGTTACCAGTGCTACACACCTAGGGCTATGTTGCTAACTCAGGGAATTTCTCCTTAAGCCTCAGTTCGGCCCTAAGGCTCCTCTGTGACTTCTTAAGCTTAGACACCCCTCACAATCCTAAAATCTCCTTGGTCTGACCCCGTAAGCTAAAAACATTTAGCAATACAGAAATCGCCTCACAATCTCAAAAACATTACTCCATGGTGATTTTTCTTCTATTTCCACCCTGGGAGTCCCAGAAATCCTTATTTTTATTAGAGACCACAAGCAGCTGCAAAGAACCTCCTGCAGGACGTTCCCAAAAAGACAGAGGTGGAAAAAAAATCAAAGGAAAAGATTAAATGATTCTCTAGTCCAATTCATGTAATTGTGTTGTAAACACTGACTGTTCAGGGTGCAGTGGGCCAGGTGAACCTGATTCACATGGGCTTTCTGGCTTTACACACACCCAGCTCAGATCCCTTGACAAACACTCCTTTATGAAAACCTCAAAGATTTACCTAACACTGCATTTTGTGGAAGCATAATGGCTCTTTAAATATTATCTGTTAAAACACTGACAGTGCAGCCAGAATGTGAGAAACAAAGGACAATGTGGTGCCTGCTCCCACTGGTTTCACATTTTGAAATAAAAGAGTCATCACTAAGTAATAAAATTTATTTTTTCCTAAATAAAAAAGAATACAAAATCATCACCATGGAAGTTTAACACTTCATTGTAACTTATTCCTTACTTCACCGAGTGTTATTTCATATAGGAGAACAGTGTTGCAAGAAGTAAAATACGAGGCATGACCAAGTTCAAAGGATGAAATCTAAGCCCTTACCATTCACGCCAGGAAATTCAGCCACTCTTCACATTAAGACACCTGACACAAATGGAACTGTATCCTATACAGAGGGCTCACAACTGAGCAAAGCCAGGCCTGGAGCAGTGCTGCCTACTTGGGAAACTGCAAGTTGCTGAGGTTTGGGCTCATTAGTAGAGGCTGTTGAAGAAGAAGAGAAGCCAATGGCCTGAGCAGAACCTCCTGAGGAAGCCGTGACTCTTTATCCTGTTATTGCAACTGCAAGTGTGCTGTCATTGACCATGGTGACAGAGTGGCTCAAGGAGCCCGGTCACTGCCTGATTCCGAGGGCATGGCAGGGCCCAGATGAACAGCAGAGAGCAATGCTGATGGGAGAGATGTCAGGTGTCCCACAGGGAATACTCAGCAGTTACGCACGGAGAGTGTGAGGAAAGAGGTAAGAACGTGAGAGGTACTGGGATGGCTCAATTTACAAGGTGAATGTGTAAACTGGCTCACACCCAACTTGCAGTAAACATACCTAGGCCTGAGAAAGTAGAGGTGGCTGGAAATCGTACTAGTCAAATTTCAGTTTTCTCCAAGAGTGACACTTGAAGCTTTCTGGTCACCTCTCACAGCTCCATGTGTCCTACTGCTTTTTATTTTTCCAGGTTTTCCAGCAATTCTATTCCAGGTTTCCTAACCCCGTTTCGTGTGACCTCTATCAAGCTTTCTCTACATCCAAACACCTTCCTGCTCTTCAAGCTGTCAGTTCAGGGACCGAGTTGGGTCGGTGGGCATCACAGTAGAAAACAACGACCAAAAACGCGCATTATTTTACAAACCTTCACACCAATACTACGCACACCGGTGGGTGTAACAGGTAACAAACAAGCACAAGGAATGACACTACCGGAGGACGGCTGGCAGTTTTTAAGGCCCAAAGCAGCTACGGGACTACGCGGTGTGCCTAGGAGGTGTGAGCCGGTGGCGGGGCTGTTCCTTACTTGATGGGTACGGTGGGCGAGCCCGAGCGGTGGAAGTGCACGTTCTGCCACTTGCCGTCGCGCCGGTGCCACACGCGCGTCTCCTCGGACTGCATAGTCTTTGGCATGCCGCTGCCGTCCATGTACTGCGTCAGGCGGATGTAGGCGATGCACGCCGCGTCCTCGCCCACCAGGTGCACGTGCGGGTTCAGGATGATCGTGTGGATCGGCTTGTTGCTTTTGGACAGAGCTACGAGACACACACACACACACACACGGGGTACACGCAGGAGAAATCACATTTGCTCTGGGGAAGCCAAAAGAGCTCGTGGCAACCCATTTTACAAACAAAAATCTCAGGCTTAGCAGATACAAACTCATAATTTGAGTTTAATGATAATCACACCTGACAACTAAAATACTTTGCAGAATGAGCACAATTGCTTATTATATGATATTTAATAAGTAAATATGTTTAATATGTGTACATACATAGATTAAGCAAAGTGGAGGGCTCCACCTTGAGTTTCCCAACATTTCAGTTTCACTGTTATGTCTAACAACATTTGTACCTAGTATTTTCAGTTAAAATAATTCAGATCTTAACTCATTCTTTATTTTGACTTTTTAGTTCTAAATACCTGAAACTCTCCTCTGCCCTCTGAGGTGACCTGCAATGCGTGAATGCAATGCGTGAGCAGAGCAGAAGCAGACTGAAAAACACCTGTAGCAGAACTCTGAAAAGAATAATACTCCCTTCCCCTGCTCAAGTCAATTAACTCCCAACCCAAAAAGCTCATTAGATGAGACACACAGCCACAAGGAGCAGATGAAGACTCGGAGATGAAAAGAGAATATTTACCATTTTCGAAGTAAAACCGGTGGAAGTCCATCCCTTCTACCAGATTACCCAAAGCTTCAGGTTCAAAAGACGTAAGGCCCGGATCACAGATTTTTCTATGGAAAAGAGGAAATTCTGCAATGAGCACATGCGGTTAGGGATGACAACTTTGGAGAGATAATTTTTAATTGTTTCTTTCATTCCTATCGAACATTTCACCTACTCATGCCATCCCACTGGAAAAGAACAGAATTTAACATGGAGAAGGAGAAGGCATGGAGTTCTGGTTTCAGCTCAATCAGTAAATTTGGCAGCTTACTTTAATTGGACAGCATTTCATATAAATCATGTTTTGGCCAACAAAAGACCCACAAGGCAGTGTGATTACAAGTAGGAATTTTTACTTGTGATGATGAAAACTCCAGCTGTGCAATGCAAGGGGTATTTTTATGGTCTTTTTTATTACATCATTAAGTAAGCAAGATTTAAATATTTTCTTCTATCCACACAGGAGTTATACTAGCAGCTCTTCTGGAACTGGCGATGTGTGAAGCCAGGGCAAAGCAGCCATGCACATAGCTTGTGTTTTGTTGAGGACATCTGGGAAGGCATTTCAACAGTGCGTAACTCCAAGCACAGGCACTCACACATAAACATGCATATTTACATAGACAGCATCAAACACCCCAGCTCTCCTCACTCCCTCCAAAAGGAGCAGCTTACGTGTAAGCTTCAAAGTCCCCGTTGTTGATGGCTTCAATCAACTGCTCGGTCACCTTGATAATCTCCTGCTTACGAGCTGGGGAGAGACACAAACCCAATCTTACAGAGGAAGGCAAAGTGGAAGGTGACAGCTGACAGATATTCTGTCACTCCCCAGCTGGCACAACAGCAATCTCTCTTCCTTTCTACGACCAAAGGACATGATGTTACCTTGTTGCTTTACACTGATTTGCCTTCAGTGCACTCCTGTATCCACAAGGAAATTAAACATCTGTCAAGATCAATCCACTTCCCTATCACACTTCTAATTATCTTTCCTTCACTGGAGGATCTGCTGTTTAAAAAGCAAAACAAACCAAGCCCCAACTCTAAACTTCAGACCCAAGGAAGCTGATCATTGTTTTACAGCCAATCCAGCTGTAGTAGCCCTCTTGTGCAAGCAGTAGTTGTAATTCCCCAGCACACTTCTGCACATGGATTTGACCACTAACACAAACACGCCTGGAACATTAAAACCAAAAGTAACGAGAGAAACCACATTGTTCTTCAAAAGAAAATGCTGGGGAGCATGCAGAGAAAGTAACTTTCCAATACCGTGCTCAAAACTGGCACTGTAGTGTTAACCTTTTCCTAAGTGTGCACCGAAAGCATTCAGGTGAAAAGGACCAAAACGAAACCAGAAAGGAAAAATGTGATGGTGAAAAAATGTATATAAAGGTCTAGCAAGGCTTTTTGTGAGCAGCCCTTAACTGTTAGCACTATGGCTAAGAGCATTTCAAGTATGAATTGCCTTATTTTTCACAAGGACTGTGGAAAGAACAAAGACTTTTACTGAAGAGAGCAGCAATGTCTCCATAATCATCAGTTTAACATGGGCCAGACCATGGACACTGCATGGCATCGCCAGCACCAGCCAAGTGGTGGGATGGCTGAGTCAGAAATAATGGTGCAGTCCTACAGAAGGCTGGCAAAAAGAAATCCAGAACAAGCAGACCTCGTGCAGTGAGGAAATTACCAGTTCTGCATGCAACATCTCACATACACATAGCTGAGCTAAAGGGTTTGATTAAATAACCCAGCAACACATCTCAATCAGAGATGAGGAAATTACAGACCATTAAATCAGACAGTGGGAAATGAGGTAAAAATCTCTGATCAGTTGCTACATAATCATGAGCTCATGTTAGTGGATACCAATATAAGCAACGAATATGTCTGCAACGGTACTGCAGTTTCCACACACAAGAGGCACCAAAATTGCATGGACACATAACTCATTGTCACCTGGCTCAAGACATTGTCAATATTCCCTTTCTCACTAACATCAGTCATGCCTTTGCCGAGTTTTGCCACAGAACCTTTGAGGTTGAGATACATGAGATATAATTCCACGTCAACCCCAGAAGGGAGAAACTGAACCATGTTGCCAAAATGCTGGTTTTCTTGGTTTTAGTTCCAAAATGAAATTGCAGTGGAACATATGTTTTCAGGAAGCTTTCTGACAGAAGCCACCTTATATTACATAATGTGGTTCCGGCAAAATTTCTCTGGGCTGTGCTAACATCCAGGAGAGCTGTGCCTGCAGATGTATCCATGGGATGTGAAACACATCCATCAGGAAGCTCTAGAGGCCAGCAAAGCCAGCAAAGATTACAGCGCTTATCACTAGCTCCAATCAATCACCATCCAACTCCAGCACCAGTGTCAGCAGCTGTGGAAAAACTTCAAAGTTCCCAATGCAGACTGTCAGGAACAGGAAGGTGTTGCCAAATGATCTGCCTTTCAACTCAGTCCTCAATTTTTCTACAAAATTACAAGCACTACATGAAACCATGATAGCCACTATGCTACTCTCACCTTTCAGCAACACACAATTACACACATATTAGAAAATCATATTTCTTCCTATTTAGTGATCTGATATGCAGTTTCACTGGCAGTGAGCCAAAGGGAGAGGTGGAACACAATTCAGAGATGGGAGCTCCACAACTGATTTATCCTATTGTGCAAAACTCTTTGCCTCGTTTCTAGCCCTTACTCACTACAAGAACAAGGCAGTGTGAAATCAGCACAGCAGACATCGAAGACCAATTCAAATACTCAGGAGCCACTGTGATTTTACACAAACCTCCTCCTCATTGTTTTTAGCTTTTACACCTTCTCTTGTGGGTATTTGTGGGAGCCAGACTACAAACAAAGGCCAAAAGTGTTTTTGCTTCACTGTTGTCGAAGCAGAGGTTTAACCTGAAAGGAAGTAAGGAAGAGAAAGGAGATGGGAAAACCAAAATACAAGAAGTAGAAAATTGGAAGGAGACTGGAAGGCAGCAGAAGGAAAATACAGCTGTGACTTGGTGGCCATGTGCATCCAGTAAATTCCTTGCACTCACCCTTAGTGCAAAGGATGAAATAGGGAGGGCACTGGAGATAAACTAAGGTGAAATAGCATTGGTAGGAACAGTGTCCTGCTACTGCACACAGCATCTGACAGAAATAATTGGTGGTTCTTAGGGTGGTAAGAAAATTACCAAATTTTCATTCTGAGTTTGATGGACTCCACATAACATGGGCTCTTCAATAACTCCAATTTTTTTCATCTAAATACACACTCCAAACTATACAAGGACAACACAAGGCATTAGAGAAGAGGCATCTGGCCAGTTCCCATCTGCCAGATAACTGTCACTTACAATCACCATTTGCATTTGACTTTTTCATTATTTATTTTTTTATCCAGTAGTAAACGTGGCTTGTATTGAATTCTAGGACAATTAAGCTGTTTGATGTACAGTGGCAATTTCATGCTATTATACTTTTCATTTGATGTGCAGTCAGGACTCCCCTA
Organism: Phylloscopus whistleri; assembly: GCA_017589585.1. Classification (NCBI taxonomy): domain Eukaryota; kingdom Metazoa; phylum Chordata; class Aves; order Passeriformes; family Phylloscopidae; genus Phylloscopus; species Phylloscopus whistleri. The sequence goes on from JADMLD010000092.1 coordinate 2,350,269, forward strand.
AATAAAACTACAGAAACTAAACTTCCTAAACAAAACTGACAGCTGTAAGGAGATTCTGGTAAAACTGGTTCAGCTACTTTTTCTGGAGCATGGTGAAAGTGAGTTCAAAAAGTAAAGCCTGACCCATCTATAGTTTTTTAGATTATGAGAATGGCTTTCCACAGCATAAAACTATATGCTCTGTATGCAAAGCATAACTGAACAAAAATACACCTGATGTCTTTAAAACAACTGAGGTGTAAGGGAAGAACACTGTTGACAAGTCAAAGGTGCTGAGCCATTTTCCCAAAAACCAATAAAGAAACAGACTGCAGACACAGCAAACTTGTGTGGAGGAGATGGTGGCTTTGATATTCTCTGCTCAGAGTACAAGTGAAGTAAACACATTAGAGAAAAGACCACGGATCTGTTCCTTAAACAGCACCTTTTCCCCTGTAAGGTGAAGGAGTTAAGGTAATGAAGAGGGGTTTAGCAGTTAAAAAAATTAAACCCCCTGCTTTGGCAAGTGAGTAGGGATATGACTAATACAAAGGCAGTGCAAACAAAAATATTATGAAGAAGAGCTATAAAAAGACCAAATAATAAGAAAAAGAACAAACAAGAACATTTCCAATCACTGGCTAAAATGTTTTCTTCAGCACTGCTCTGGCACATATGTTAACTTTAAATGAGTCATTAATCTCTAGCTATATTTCACTACCTCTTTTCCTTGCTCAGCTACAGTGTGAGGGATAATCTTTCAAAATTAACACCATTAACACTAAGAGCTATACAAAATAAAACGAGGAGATACACCATTTAAGCAAAAAGCATCTAACACTACCAATACTTTCAACCTACAAGGACCAGTTCCCCTCAGGTCGTGAAATCAAATATCACAGGAAAACAAAAGTACAAAACAGCAGCAAAAACTGTTTTTCCAGCAGGGAACTCTGTGGCTTTTCTTCCCTTCCTGTACCCCAAGAAATATTTATAAACTCAATCTACAAGAATCACAGAGAAATGACAGATATTTTGGTATTTTGACTGCAGAGAGAATGTGCAGCATAAAAATGACCTGTAGATATGTGAAAGTGAAGTGTTCAGAAGTATCTTTACCTGAAACTTCATGTTTTTGATGCACAAGAAAAGAGCCCTTGTAACACACTGACCACCATATTACCCATCATTTTTTTAAAAACTGCCACCAGTGAAAACAATCATTAAAACCACCTTATGCTTCATGCAGATATTGGAACATCTTTCTCCTGTCACCAGATGCCTGACGATGTTAGCACTGCACTGCAATGGCTACGCAGAGCAGCACCTTTCCAGAAGAACAAGGTAACCTTGCTCCAGATTTGCACATGCACTGGGAGATGATTAAAATGATTTTGCTTCTGACTTGCTCACATGTTGTTTCTCAAGGCAAAAACCCTTGAAACTTCTCAGCTGGGTACTCTTAGCTACGTATCTCGGTACACCTCAGGTTGGATTAATCTCACAACATTTTGGACATGTATAAGTACAGACAAATGAGTTTGTTCTCTCAAATCCCCTCCCTTACAGGCAAGGCAGAGAAATCAGCACTTTCAGGGCACAATTCATCATATCCTAAAATAGATTTTTAAGACAAGGGTGACTCATCTGACCTATTTGCATTGGCTAAAGGGAGTCTAGACAACCAGCTCAAGCACAGATATCTATACTGCAGAGGACAGTTAAATCCAGGGGGACAAAGGCTCCCCGTTTTGCTGTTGTTCTAAAACAGGACTGTTGGTATCGAGGTGACAGCAGTCTGCTAAAATGGAATGGCACAGCAGGGGAACCGGCTTCACTTCCCATCTGAACATTGTCCCAACAAACACCAGTTAGATGGAAAGCACACAGCCACTGAAGTCTTTTCTATGCTCTGGAAATAACCAAAGTCTGAAAAGAAAGAGGAAGATACTAGAAATTTTATCCTGTGTTGTATAACAAGTTCTGGCTGTGAGGATGTACCGGATTTCATTCAGCTTTACAGCACGGTCTGTTAAACATCACACCATGTTCTTCCAAATGATTCTCATGGCACCAATATTTGAAAATTCTCTGCTGATAATTTTTCTTAAAATTTCTGCCACAAATATTCCAATTAAATAATTTCTGAAAAGAAAATAAAAGAATGGGCTGCATGAATAAATGACTCACTGGGTCTCAGATCTACATAAAACCCACCTAGACTGTCAGATGACAAGGCATGCTTCAAGGGATTTCTCATTTAAGAAGTTTATCAAGATTCAGGGTACAGAACACCAGTGCTTATCTCTTAACCCACACTTAAAACTTTGATAGGGGCTAAAACATCTGAGTTGTCATCTCACAAGTACATCTTTTTCCTAGAGCCTGCCGATTCCAAAGACTCACTCTGATTCATCACATTATGAAACGGATGGATGATCTGCAGAATTTTATTAGGGTTACTTGGTATTTTTCACCTATCTGAAAACTGATAAGTCTGCTACTGTCCTAAAAAAATTAAATTCTTTAGGTATGTAGGCAAATATCTGAAAAATTATCCCAGAGCTTTTCCACCCTGTACTGACAAAACAGATCCAACAAAATTAATGTGTCTATTTCAATTAATGTCAAGCAACTTGCCACATGCCATACATAGTATTTTTATTATTTGGAATCAATTATGTCTAAAGATGTTCTCTCTTTATGTGATTGTACTAAAAAATTACACTAATATTTATAGAGTGTAGGAAATTTGGCAAATATTTATTTTTTAATGACAAATCACTGACAGTCTAAGATCAAAGCTGCATCATGGTCACTGCACTTACAAGACACTGCACTACGGTTTCCCAACAGGTTACTTTAATCGTGGAATCTGGCTGCTGTCTCCAGAAATGGTGTCTGAAGTCTTGATGATTGAGACATTAACAAGATTTGCTGCTGTGTATATTTTTATCTAAACGGTGCTCCCGCCTAATCACTCAACTAGTTCAGAGAAACAGGACGTGTGAGGCCACCAGCATTCAGATCTGAAAATGCTGGGCATGTAAAGTATATTGTGTGGATATGCACCGTGGATGGAATAAAGCCTTATGGCACGTGTTACTGATGTGTCAACCGTCTGTGTTACGCAGCCCAGATCCCTCCTACTAATTCCTCTCTTTCCCCAGGCTCTGGGCAGTTTGCACTGGCAGTTTTTGTACTTCTGGTTTGATACACACTCGCCCACATATTGACAGAGCCTATCCTGCTCCTCCCTCAGAACGAAGCTCCACTTTCGGCATTACCTGGCAAAGCTGTGACCGGAGACAGCCCATCCTCTCCGGGACTGCCTCCTCTCACCTGCATTAGCTGAGCCCACCAAAAATTCCACTCATGTTTCAAATAAGGTTCAGGCCAAATACACACAGCCCATGTTCCCAAGGGCCTGCCTGGATCTCACATTTGCCTGTGCAAATGCCTGTTCTTACCACCAGTGCAACTGCCCTGATGCACACTGGCTGCAGGATCGGAATCTGGCAAGCAGAACCCTCATTCCCAGGAGGTCATTCCCTGTTTCAACTCACAACGTCCCGCCTCTCTGAGGAATTTCTGAAGAAATCCTGAGTTCATTTACAATCAAGAAATGCTCTACCCAGGTCTTTTACACTCTACCAACACAGTGCCTTTCTGCTCTCATATTTTAACACTGGAGATTTCCTTTACATTCAGTTGGTCACTGATCATTACAGATCTCTGAGCAGAGAAAGACATTTCCCAGTTGTCCTATCAATGCTGCAAGTCAACATCTGCCACAGCAGCTTCAAGGCTGGGTTATCAATGGGGATGCTCAAGAAAGGAACTTGATATAATAAATGCAACAGGTAATTAATGCTGAGGGCCTATCCAGGATCCTAGCAAGAGGTGAGGCAAATCTTTCTCCCTAAGTTAAAAACTACTGCAAAGATTACTTCTGAAATACAGACGTATTTATCCTGCTGTTACAGCTGATGAAAATATTTTTACAATTAATAACAAGAAAAAAAACCTATAAATTTTTACTTTTGTAAAGGCTAAGCACAGGTCATTCCTAGATCAGGCAGATCACAGCATTGACCTTTTTTTTGAGCTTCTGTCAGATGGCGGGGAGGGAAGAGGAGAGACAAAGGAGATCATCTGACAGATGAGTCTCTCAACTTACATAGTACAGAGGAAGGAGTGGAGTGGGAGAGCTCAGACTCAAGCGATTGACTCTCTGAGTTTGCATTTCTCATGGACTTGCCCGCTGAATTGATGGAAAGAAACACAACATATGAACAAACAAAGATGAAGAGGTAGAGTGTGATCAGACTCCTCAGCAGGCACTGGCAGCAGGAGCGGCCTCTGGGGCACGGCAAGGGTGGTGACCAGTGGGATGAAGAAGCAATGGAAGAGGAGGAGTGGTGGGTGGAACTCAACCTCTCCATGTCCTCCTCCTTTGTGAAAGCTGTGTGAGGGTCAAGTACATGTGAAGGAAGAAAAAAAAAGAAGGCCAAAAGAAAAATAATGATAATTTAATTAGAAGCAGCAAGAACTTAGAAAATCTTTGAGCACACAAACAATGTTAATGATGTACTTTTGGGGGCAGTGTGGGTGCCAAAGAACAGGTGTAAAGGTCGTAGGTGTGAGTGACTCTGTTCAGATGCCAGCGCAGATTTACCCCTGTATCTGGTACTCAGATACGAAGGGCTTTGAAAGCTTTGGAAAAATTGTTCTTAAATTTGAATGATTTTTAAGGAATGTATATTCCAAAAGAAACAGTTGAAACTGCTTTCTTTCTAATGTTAAATAAAATTAGGCCAACAGGTATAAAATGAATTATAAATATATTAAACATTTCGAAGCAAAGTCCTTTCCAGATGTATTAAGTAGCACAGGTAAGTCACAATTTGTCAAATCTGTAAGTGCCTTACAACTCAGCAGTTTTCCCCACTGCCAAGCATCATTCTTACTAATGCTTTTTTTAATTTGTCTCTGGGGGCAAAAAGACACCGTGAGAAATTTAGATCTCCTGTCCCTGGTAAATTTAACAACTCACCTTTCTGAAAATATGTGGACAAAAATAATGGCGCTATCCCATAGCATTACTTGAAAAAATCAAACCTAAATCACAGAGATGCTGTCCAATAGTTCCAGTCTCATTGCTACAGCAAGAAGAAACCCCACAAGCAATCCCAGAAGGCATGGTCTGCAGTCCAGTTCTCAGCATGTTCTTCCTGTCCGCTCCTGTCATATTTAGGAGGGATCACTGTCACGTAGATAAGCCCATGATCGATGGTTAATGTCAGAAATTTATCTTAGCAAGGAACTGAACTACAGCTTCAAGTCATTTCAGATTCAAATGATATAAATTAGCTTATTGCTTGAGTTATTAAAGCACAGTCTTGTCTGGCAAGCACTGTTTCTAATAAAAAAAAAAAGTTCCAGTCCTAAAAGAGGTAAGTGTACACAAAAACAAGGCAAAGTTGCAGACACTATTTCCAGTAGATAAAAAATGAAAAGTAAGCCTGATTGTACTGTCTTCAAGTTAAATACCTGCCTTCAAAAGTGAAAACAGGCTGAGATCCTGACATGAGAGGAGAATGCTCTGTGCATCCCTGACAGACAGGAGAAGAATTTGATCCTGAGGATACACTAATGACAGGTGATATAGACATTTTTAATTGCTCCCTGTCTTAATGAATCCCAACATTCATGACCCTCGGCACATGCACCCGCTCCCACAGTGCACACGAGACGTGAGGGTGCTGGGGATGCCATACCCCGTAACAGACCCATGGGAGCCACACCTCTGCAAAGAGGCACATCAACACCAAAGAACAAAGCCCTTGATGCAGAGCTGCACGTTTTCAGCCCATGTGGGCTGGAAAGGAAGGGCCCTGTCCCTGTCCGTGCAGCGCAGGCACGGCGCTGGGATACCGGGAGCAGGAATAACACGCACAGCCCACACGCCTCTGTAGAGACGCTCCCTGGGAGGTGTGGGTGACGCTGCAATGCCATAAAACACACACTAATACTAGTGCTCAGTCACAGCCATGGCCCCCTGCTCCTTCCCAGGAAGGACAGAGCCTCTTCCCGTGCTGTACTCCATGCTGCAAAGGAAAGCAAAAAGGTTTTAAACATCCTTTATCACCTAAGGTGCAAAACGTTCCTTCTGTGTCCCAAACCTGGTGACAAACATCTTGAGTCATCTTGAGCATATATGTAAGGACCTGGAGAATTCTCCCTCCTTCCTCTGAAATCCATTTGCCCCTATCAGCATTTTATTTCCAGTGGCTGTTGCTGACAAGAGAACAAGCTTTCTCACTGTTCTCCTACAAAATATACATCCAGGAGTCAAGTTTGGTGTGGGGGGGAAATAATCTTTCCTAAGTGCCTTGCTAGTGCAGGAAGCTTGAGCTTATAATAGGTGTCAGGGTTGCAGGACTGCCTATTCCCTGAATCATTCTACAAATTAGACCCTGGGGGCACTGTTAGCTTTAATTTATAACAAAACAGTGTGAACAACAGCCTCCAGAGGAAAGCTGGGAAGTGTGCGAGGAATACTAAAAAGTGAAAAACAAGCAAGTTCGTGAGCAATTAATAAGAGGGAGATTATATTTGCCTATTAAATAAACAGAAAATGAAATCCCTGCACAAGGCACAAACAGGATCTTCTTCCTCAGACCTGTGCTTACTGCAAGATTGCCTTTTCTGGTTTGGAAATACCATACATTGTGGCTCTTCAACTTGCCCTTAACTATGATACTGCAGAATCATATAAAAGAATTAGGCAAAGTACTTTCATTTGTTGTTTTTCATATAATTGTATCCCCTTGAGGTATAATCCTGTGTGCTAAGCTTCACATAGAATTTTCTAAAAATCCTACAGTAATAACACTACATTACATCATCACACAGAGGCCCTATAATTAAATTACTCATTTCACAAGCTTAGTTGTTAAACTGCACCAAATAGTTTGAAGGAAGAAATGCAAAGCGTTATGATTAAAGGTAAATCACACTCTATTTTCCAATGCATCAGCTGCAGATCCCTATAATTGTTCTCTCCTTTCCCATTAACTCAAGCCAGCACCACTTTGTTGCATCCATTATCTCTGTTTTATCTTACTATCACCTCTGGCCCATGTTTCACCTGTACATATACCATTGCTCTTTGAGGCCAAGCCAATCTTTTTTGTGAACCAGAGATACACAAACCCAGTACTCCCTTTTTCAAACCCTTCACACTTTAAAACATAACGCTATTAAAGCACATATGTGTAACATCACAGCATAATGTTCACAGGAGGAAAAACGGAAACAAAAATATTATCTGTGAAGTCACAAAACTAAGATTATAAAAAAAGTTTTGATGTCAGTTTTTTAAAGAATAAAGGAAGATTAAAATAAATTTTTGGACGGAACAAAAGGAAACCAAAAAAAACACTGGCATCTGAACAGTATAAAAATAAAAATGATGACATGAAAGAAAAAAACCAAACCCAAAACACAAATGCATGCTAAACACGAACTAACTAAAAGCTACAAAGCACTGACTTAGACTTTTGTAATCTACTTCTATTGTTACTGGAACTAGTATCTTAGTGAAAAAGTGGTAACTTTATACTCTTACTCCCAAAACATCATGGGAAATGGTGTTTTGGGAACTGAAAAGTTAAAGTTAAGTCTGAAACACATTAAAAGTAATTTCTTCTATAAAAGGAAAAACACTATTCTCTCGTAAGATATGAGGTTGGGGGTTTCTGTGTTTAATGGCCTACTGAGATACAAGCACAAAACTCACGTTACTGCTTTCTCCAAACATTTCAAGTGTAAAATCATACCTTTCACATCCTCATCTTCGATGGTCGTGTTGGAACTCTCTGTTGATTCCTGTTGAGAGGTAAATATCAGTCGAATGTATAAAACAAGCCAAGCCTCTCTCGCGTGCCTCGGAAAATGACAGGATTAGTTACAGGAATCATGCAAAGCCTTGAAGCGGGGTGGGATGTCATTCACAAACAAATGGTCACACACTGACTGAGACATTTCCACCCGAAACGGATGTCAAACATTGCCATTCTCCACAGGAGGGAACAGAAACACAATTCCTGCACTCTGATGCTTTTAGTTCACAGGAATGTACAGGAAAGTTTTTTTTTCCTTTAACATCCAGCCGTACAAAGTCCATCTGAAATGTATGAAGTACCTCAGCCAAGTAGGAGAGCTTGCCATTTTAAGCTTAGTGATTAAACCAACTGTGTAAAATAAGTCATTCCATTCCAATTCCACCTTCTCAATAGGAAGGCTTCTGCCAACTACAATTTACAGCCAATTTCCTGCTCACGTGACTACACAATGTATACTCAAATGAAGTCTCACAGTGATCTGAAGCATAGTGGATCAGATTATCTCTTTTTTACACTGGTTTTTGTGATTTTTTTTTTTTTAAAGAAGATGGAGAACTGATGAATGCATGGTAAGATCTTCGACAAACTAAGGCATCTTTGTAGCAGTATTCTTCAACCAACCAGACATGCAGAGGAATGACTCATCTTTCAGACAGTTTATTCTTAAGCCATCGCACTTAAAAAGGCAAGGGTGTTGTATCTCAGTCTTCCTTAATTACCAGAAACATGAAATATAATGGGCAAATTCAACAGGGCACTGTCAAATCTAACAGCTGCAGAGAGCTGGAAAGTTTTAGGCTAGATGGTTTTTATTATCTCTACACTCTCTTGAGAAGTAAAATTTTTTTTTTTTTTTTGCAGCTCAATAACAAAAAAGATTAACTGATCTGTTTTTATCTGAGAGAGAAGAAAGGACTGGTATTGTATTTAATTCTTTAAAGGATCTTACAATTAAATAATGAAAGGTAAATTTGCCAGTGCCCTTCATTTACTGTGTCCTCACAAGGCTGAGCCAAAGGAATGTTCAAGAGGGCTAATGCATTACTCAGACCTTCAAAACCCAAATGTGCATTGATAAGTCAAACTAGAGGAATTAATTCACACACAAACAAAACTGAACGAGCCACCATGCTGTCTCTGCCCTGGCTGTGTTAGACGCTCCACTCTACACAGACGTATCATGCTCTGGCACTTCAAATATTAGACAAAGTACTTACAAGTGAACCAAAACCTCACACAAATGCCAGCTGTAAACACCATGCAAAGCTCACAGGGCAGATGTAGCCTCTAACACTGAAGCATCCACTCCAGTTGCCATACTACGAGTGTCAGTCTTTCAGATAAATTTAGGAGGAACTCTCTGCATTAAGTGGTTCGTTTGTTTGCTATGACCTTTTGGGACCTTGAATATCTCAGTTGCTGAAATTATGTAATAAAACCAAGTAGATGTAGTCACACCAATATTTTATCTGGGTTTTCTGGGCTTTAGTGGACTTCAGCGATAAAGATCAGCCTGCTGTTCAAACACAGGCTGCTCGTGTTTAAACGTGGGGAGCTGAAAGAGTAGTAACACGAAAACACAGGTTCTGTGTTGGACAGATGCAGAGGCCATAGAGGATCGGGACACACAAGCACAACACACACCATCAGCACTTCCATGCTTGAGGAACGTCTGCATGCGTTATTCTGTCACTCAGATCCACTCCTTCTCTTATGAAATAACCACAGGGAGTTAAGACTAGAAAAATGGGACGTGAATTAAGGCAGCACTGCAAACAGTGAAATTCTCGTTGAAGCATAAATTCTTTTCAGGAAACCTAGGAACATGTGTTATATGTAAATGATGGTATTTCCTGGCCCTTTTCAAGTCCATGCATGAAAAAAACAAAACAAAACACGTTTTAGGGATCAGCTGCCAGACGCAAACATCACAATACATGAGAAAAAGAAAAGAGCATGAAGAAAACATGTAAAAATCAAAAGACCTCTTTGTCACTTGAAATGTGAAATTTTTTGGCTACTGCCCAGTGATGTTATGGAAGAAAACCAAAAGTCCTGTGCAAAAGACATGTCATGACACGGTGTATAAGCATGCTGAGAAACAGCAGATGGGATAAACTGAAATGACATCTCTGACTGAGGTGACGACTGCACATAAAACTCGCTGGGATCATCTCACCACACTCTGAGAACAGCACTCTTAGGTTTCCCTTAGATTGCAGCAGTTTTGGCTGAAATGAGAGAGACCCCTTGCTCCCCGAGCCAGGCTGCACAGGGCACGGAGCTCTGCCCATTGCTACCAACTCTCCCAAGAGCTTCAGGAGCTCAGAAGCAGCAGGACGCACGTAGCAGATGGACACAGATGAATACAGGCTCGAGAGACACCGGGTGTAACAAATGCAGGAATGAGATTTGCCTTCACGAGTTCTTGGAACAGCCCTATTGTGCTGTGGAATAGTGGATGGAATGTGTGGTGTGGAAAAGCAAGATGGAGTTGATTCTTTCTGAATACCTTATTTCCATCAGGGTTGTGGATTACTGTAGTTTGGGGCTCCTGAGCAAGAACAAAATAAAGAGAGAAAGAGTTCCCATTGGTAAATACATTTTCATTGGTGTGAGGGAGTGCAAGAAGAGCCAGCTCACAAATGCTGAACACTGACAAGAGTTAAAACAAATGTTAACTGTCGCCAGGGGGTGAAACTGGATGTCTCTAACACAGATTTCCTCAACAGCAAGGCAGCAAAAAAGGCCATCTCACCTAATGCAGCAGCATGCAGAGACCTTATTCAGGACCAGGGTGTGCAGGGCTTTGAAGCTCTGGGGACCTGCCGAGGCTCTTCTGGATGAGCGCAGGCCAAATGCTCCGTGTGCTTTCCTGTCTGCACCTGGACAGGCAGGGTGGCCACAGATCTTGAAGCTTTAATAACCTCTTCTCTTTAATCATGTTTGCTTGTACTAGCATGAAGCGATCAAATTGAAATCCAGCGGAATTGGCTAAGGATGACTACCCCTGGACACTACCGTGGTTTGGAATGTGTGGATTGCCCTCAACTCCTGCCTTGGCAGAGCTGCATAAAAGCAAGCGAGAGAGATCTGCATGCCATTTGAAAGTGTAATTTCTCCAAATCCTTTCACCTTAAAAAAGGTTCAGTAATCTTTGAAATGGCAGTTGGCCAGCATGCTTTCAGCATGGGCCATTGGGCAAGGCTCCGTCTGGGAACAGACTGCCATAAACTCCTGCATGCAACCCGCTGGCTTGGCCTTAGGAAGAACTTCCTGTATGCCTCCGTGCCAGCTGTTCAAAAAAATTCCAGAGGAAAAATGTTTCCAAATGTGTGTGAACTACCCCATTTTCAAAGTTCTTTAGGCACAGAAACAACAGGTCACAACATGATGTGCTTAGGCAGTAGCATTTGCATTGGTGAGCCCCGTGACACACAGGTGCCTTAGAAATGGGGCTATTAATAAAAGTGAGACTGCAGTAAACATCCAGGAACATCACTTGGATTTGTAATATGTCCTTAGCAGAGCTTATTAATGACTAACGTCTCCCGCTGATTTAAATGGAAGAGAAACAAGCAAAATGTTTAGCTCTAGATGCCTCTTGATCCCAGAGAAGACTTGCAAAGTCCTGCTGAGCTTCAGGAAATATGGAATGAAAATCTGAATAAGGTCTGTTTCATGGCAGCCTAGTAATAATCCTGTTAGCTCTCCTGGATATCCATACTTTAACTAAGACAAAGCCAAGAAAATAATAGAGCCAAGTTTTTAAAAAATTTGTTGGTGCAAAAGGTTAGCATTAGAAGGTGGAAACAGTCATCAGGCAAAGAGCTAAGAGCAACACCAAGCGCATTCTACTCACTTTCCGGCACAGCATGCAAAAAATTCAGCTACAGTTACAAATGCTACGACTCTACCGCATCCAGCTTCCATTTAACATTTTCTGTCAATAAACACGCTCTAATGGACTTCCTCACAAAAAAAAAAGACAGCATAATTCAAACAAAAAGGTTTTCCAAAACCTGTTTTTAGAAAGCAAACAGAGTAAATGCATGGAAAAGCAAAAAAGGGGAAAAAAAAAAAAAAAAAAAAAGGAAGAACAAACAGAGGACAGTCAAAAACTTCCAGATAGCATGAGAAGGAAAATTCCAGGTATACCAGCGCCGGGGTAGGAATATTTTCCTTGGGGCTGGTTACCACGTTGGTTTTGTTGTTTATCTGTAGGTATGCAGAAAACAGAAACAGACAGGCCTTAGAACTCGCAGTAGGCACCGTATCTATATCTCTGCACACAACATCTATAGACAGGTATCGGTATCTATAGATAGATATAGATATGGAAATAAAGAACACAGGAAGATGAACTTAGGAACTTGCAGGAACACTAACACTAGCTCTGGGAGCTGGCTGGCAGCTCCTCCCCATGGGCTGCCAGAGCCCTGCACCAAGGCCTAGATAAGGCACGGATGAGTTGAGCTGAGACACTTAACAGAGAGCCCTTAAGTAGCAGCTAAGCACGTCTAAGAAGAATAAAGAATTAATACGGGTTGCAACCAAGTCCTAAATAGCCACTGCCATTTCGTGACATGCAACAGTACTAGGTCATTGCACCCAACAGTTCTTTATTTCTAATGAATTATCCCTACCATAAATAATATTTCATTATTCATAGTGCTCCAAGGATCTGTAATGTGTTCCACTGGCTTCTGATTCCAGTTTGGAATAACTGTGACTGACGCTAGAAAGAGACTGGCCCCCTTTAGCTTTTTTGGTGCTATTTTTAGCAGCAAATCATTGGCAGCTTCTCAGTGGTGGTACTGTGACTCAGGAGCGTGAGCTTTCCCACTATGGTACCTGTAGTCTTACTCCAGCCATCAGCACCTCTCTGTTTAACGTTACAAGTCCTCATGATACTTCTTAAGCTTAGCACAGTGCTACACCTTCTGGCTTTTATCTGTACAGAATATTAATTCAAATTAAACTGCTCAGCAGGAAGCTTCAAAGTATGTGATCCTTTAAATCAATTTTTTAAGATTTAACTTTCATTAATACCATGGGGTATGGGAAGAACAGTAATACTAAAAATAATGTTGAGAGCCACTTTTTATATGCCCTAAGAAGCAAGATTCAAGTATTGTAAAACTGGTTTGAAAGACATATTTTTCTTCTCTAACAATAATGAGGAAAAAAAAAAAGCATCATGCAGAACTAGGTATATAGATCATCTGAAAAGACTTTGATCCAAAAAATCAAGTTCTGCTGAACCTTCTAGTCACAGTACGTAGTAATAAATGTACAAAGCAAAACCAGAAATGCCTGAAATTGTTTTGTTAATAGATTTTCCTAAAAATGTAATTAACTTTATGGAATGGAAAGAAATGAAATCCACAGACTCCATGTCCCACTTTCTGATGATTACTTTACTTTGAGCCAGGCGTGGCAGCTGACTTGTGGATTTCAGGAACTGAGCCTGCAGGTGAAGGGAATCTTACTTAGGATACATTTAAATTATGGCAATGTCCACAGGATTTGCAGTAATGAACTATAGACTTCAAATTTTCTAATGTTTAACCAGCATTTAACTGGCTTTGAAGAATATAAAGTAGTTTCGTTAGTTAATCAGGGAACACTATGTTGACACTAAATGTTATTTAATAATACTTGTGATAGAAACCATTTTCCCATATAGAATAAAAATAATTTTCTTTGATTTAAAAGCAAAGTTTACAATGCTCTACAGCAGGAGGATGAGGAGCAGTTATTTTTTAAACAATGGTCTTTCTACAGAAGTTGTCATTAAGAGAACATATGAGTCATTATTGAGTTGCAAGTGATTATGCCCTGGCTTGGCTTACTTATTGTGAAATAAATTTCATTTCTCTGCACAGTTACAGCTGCAAGCTGTAGGATTGCCTGAAGTCAGGACAGGGAGAGAACAAACACCTTTGTGCATAAAGTCTTTCATGGGGAGATCTAAGTATTGGCAAGTATTTTACTTGCTTTGATATTTATGGGATTCTGAGATGGACAGAACCCTGAACTCCTTACTCAGGAAAAAACTTCAAAGAAAACCCCATCAATTTCAGTAAATGAAAGTTCTACTGGAGATCTGTGGAAGAGTGGGAACACAAACAGGGCTGCTTGATAGCAGACTTAACCTTCCAAGCAAGACAGAAATGGCCTATCAAGCTGCATAACTACAAATTCACCTTTTTGTGACAGTGTAGTCATCGAGAGACTACGATTAAAAGGACCTAGCAAAAAGCAAATAGACATAAAGGAAAAAAAAATAAGGAAAGAAATTAAGATTTCACCAGATTTCATACAGTCCTATTCAGTAGCAGCTTAATACAAAAAAACAAGTGGTATCCCAAATGAGTGCTCTTGGTTGAATACATAAGGAAAACAGGTTAGTCAAAGTTCAGTTCCAATTTTGCCTGAGTAAGGAGAGCAGGCTCGGGGTCCCTTGGTGGAAGCCCTATGAAAATAAACAATATTCATTACAGCTACTGCTGAAAACTGCAGGAAATCAAAACTTCTTCAGTGAGATATCGAGAATCTAGCATTCATTAGGAACAGAGAGAGAAAATGTGATTCAAAATACAGTTATTTCTTCCATGTAAACAGAACTTGGTAAAACCCTTTGAAACTTTGAGAGAAAACAGCGATAAGCTGTACATGTTTTCTCTCTCACAGAACAGACACATTAATCTACGAACACACGGTGCATTTTGCACATATTTTTAACAGCAAAGGAAAATCATTCAAAAGGATTACAGTATTGTCATATGAAACAGTTACTTCAAAGTCAATTTGTGCTTAACTTTCTGTTTGCTGTGGAGGAGAATATTTTATTGCTGCATCACTTGTCGAAAGTCACTCTCTGAGGTGTGACAGTAGTGCAGGACAGACACACATGCACTCCAAACAGCTGGGCACGACTGCAGAAATCATGATTGGCCTCTTTTCCATAGAATATGAAAATATTTTTAACAAATAAAGCCTGTATCTTGGGACTTTATCTTTCACACGTTATTTCTGTAACAAAAAGTTAACGCACACTTCAGGTTTGGGATCCTGGCAACAACCACACTGCACCTTCCCGCTGCCCCTCCTTTGGATGCCGTGCCTCTTGTCACTGGAATTCTGCATTTACCCAAGGAACAGAGGATTTACCTACATAACTGCACAGCTGCTGGCACCTGAGCAGCAGTTTTTGCTTTCCAAGGAGAGTAGCTTCCCAGTGAAAGGTGTGGATGGGGGCCATTTGCTGTCTCTCTGCTGGCAGCAGCAGCAGGCAGAGCCCATCCTCACCAACACTTCAAAGGTCGCATTCAAAACCACCATAAGCAGCAACAGAGGGAGTTACCGTGCAGGGTCACCGAGGCCAAATGAACACAAGACTGGAGAGTAGGTTGAGGAGGAAGAAAAGTTATTGAGGCTGTCAGCTGGGACATCTTGGGACAGAGCCCTGAGCTGCAAAGGAAGCTACTGGGAAACTCTAGAGTAAGAAGGCTGGGAAATTGGCTTTTTTACTCCTGAGCATTTAGCATGGCATCTTGGGCTACAGTGGCTCAATTAATGCAGTACCGTATCACTGTGTAACGTGGCTTGTGTTACATTTTATGGTATTAATACTATTAGCTTTCTAATAAGGAGGTTTTAAAAATGAAGAGAAGGCTGTTACAAGATTACTATTTTGTTACTATTCTTATTTACTAGGAACAGCTGCATTGGCTGATGTTACATCTACTTTTTTGTTTTCGTATGTCCTCAGGTTAAAAAAAAGTAAAGACTTGCTTGAAAGAACGGCCAAACGATTCACTGTGGATGGCATACAGCAACTGCAGGCTTAAAATTCACAAGGTTGTACTTTAAAGTCTTGCAGTTCTCACAGTATGTTAACAAAGCTAAATGCAACTGTTTGATTTCTAAGTGTGAACGTTTCACAGGAGGAAAAAAAAAAATCTGTCGATAAAGATCCTCACCATCATCTGAACACTCGAACTGGACTTCCTTTTCTGAATTGACCAGTCAGAGAGAAAGGAAAAGAAGAAAACGTGACTGGTTGGATTTGCAGTATCAATGCATGGAGTACAGTATATTTCTCTTTTGGCTTTTTTTTTTTTTTTTTTAATAAGAAAAAGACAGCTGCAGCTGTTGGAAGGGGTGGAAAAATGCTACAGAGAGTATCTCAACAACAGCATCTCAATAACAGCAACGACAGACTTCCCCAGATTTACATTGACTCCCTTTGCTCCACATGACCATGCAGACCAACAGCAGACACATAATGTATGCTGAAAACAAAAGAATTGAATCCTGACAGGTGCAATTTAGGCAAAATTTTGGCAACAATTGTTTCCCATATTATAATCGAGATTGCGATAGAACAAATAGCATCGTAGACCTGTAGGAGGAATGATATTTAAAAAGGAAAACTGGTCAGAGGAAGTGCATAAAATTTATCTATTCCACAATGAAACATGTTCAGGGTTTTCCAGTAGTGATAGAATCATTCCAAATGTGTGCTCCTCCATGTGACTGGGATCTCCACTGCTCAGCAGTGAGAAGCACTGGAATGGTACCAGACTCATTTCTTTGTAGGTCAGGCTTGGGATTTTTTTGATCGGCAAAGTGTGCATAAGTCAGACAGCAGGCACAAATATGCTGTGAATCTGATATTTAAGCAAGTATTTATAATGTTTTGTTAAAGTAAGATATTAAGATCAAATAGAAAATTAAAATTCAGGTCAAAGACACCCTTCTGAGTAAACACACAGCACAGAAGAATATCTTTTGAACCTTATAGTGAAAGCTTGAGGCATTACATTAGTCTTTAAGAGTCCTCTGAGAAAAAAACCAAAAAAAACAACAAAATACATTTTCTGCTGAGTGATTTTTTTTTCCCAAAGTATTTATGCCGAACGTTCATTTGTGAAACATCTCTCCTCCTGCAGGGTCTGGTGACGTGCAAACAGGAGCTCTAAATCATGTACGAAAGCTGCCAAAATGTTCCCTTCTTAGCAAGGTCTCTTAGTCAGGATGAGCTGATCTGAGACAGTAAACCCCTCAAGTTCTGCCAAATATAGCAAGTACATCTGGCAGAACACACCTCATGTGGAGCCAAGCCTACCCGTACACTTTTGGTCTTCCACAAAATCTCATGGAAAGTCAAGGGGAAACACAGCGGCAACAGAGCTGCACATGAACACTGATGCCTAAAAAGCCCACCACCAAACCATTATTTACAAGTTAATTGATTATTTTGAGTCATTAATTACATAATCATTCTTCATTAAGAAAAAGCAAGAAAAAGCATTTTCTCCAGTAGTTTTCTGTCTTCTGCTTACTTAATGCTGGCTTTTCAAGTATTTGTTTTATTTCATTTCTAAGCTTCACCTACTAACTTGAACCACTCTAAATAGCTAGTGAGAAACACTTACTAACAGATTCTACGAAAGAAAGAAATAGCAATAATCAATTCTAAGACCTGGCAGAAGTTACAGATAGGTGGAGACTAAGAATATACCTCTGAAATGGAAAGCAGGCGTTTAACCTACCTTAACTCCATCCGGCTTTTTCAGTAAACTCTTGGCTGCTGTAAAACGAGACAAATAATTTCAGTGTCAGGTGGTTCCCCTGAGGTCACCCAGCTGTGCAGCAAACCCCCAATGCCCCCCAGCTCCAGGTATGTTCTCAGCTTTTATTTCCTCCTTTTGTTTATCTGAGCATGGGGAGTAAAATCTTTAGGAAACCACCAATCCTTAGGATTATCAAACATCTCTTTTTCTGTTGACTAAAGCTGTAGGTTGACTGTACTTGTACAAGGAGAGAGCTCCTTGGGTGGCAGAGAGGAAATGGAAGCAGGGCAAGTGTAAAAGCAGCATATTTGGATATTTCCATTTGCTTTGGGTATTTCCATTTGCTTTGGATATTTCCATTTGCTCACCTGCAATACATTTTGATTTGATAATAGAGATAATTTGATACAACTATGAAGAGGTATTGTTTTGATGGCAGGGACTTGGACCAGGCATCTGCAGAGCCCACTGGCATCTCAGTGATGGTACCAAGAGGCACAGTCCCCCTCTGGGGACTTCCCACGGTGACAGCATCAGCCCTCCTTGCGTGAAAGGGCAGCACAGTTGCAAGGAAGACAGGAAGGACGAATTGCTAGCGAAAGGCTCTTTGGGAGGCTTGCTGCCCGTGAGGCAATAATAACAAATTCTAGGCTTTGCTTCAGCTCCTAATGAAGAAAACATGCTATTTTCTGAATCATGTTGTATACTGATCAAATTCCTTCAAATTTTCATTTGCCATAATGTTAGTCACGTGTCAGGCTTTAAATTCCACCACTGGCATCAAATAAGTCCAATTTACTAAATTTGGAAGGCTAACGTGCAAACAAGCACAGCACAGCTCTGAACCTGAAAACATTCACAGCAGAAATACGTGCTGGCTGACCTACCAAATCCATATAAACTATTCACTAAAGCGTAAATGCTTCATGAATCACTGCCAAAGACTTGAAGAATAATAAATTACACAACAGGCCCGCCATTATTGGGGTTTTATTGTTGTTTATGGACCAATCTTCCCATCAGAAAGTGTTCCACACCTCAGGATGTAAGAAATTGATGTTCTATATATAAGGGAGACAGTCCCAATATGGGGCTCCCACCATTAATGGCATCCTTATCTTAAAAAAAAAACAACAAAAACCCAAACCAACTGGACCTTGCACGCCCAAGGCTGCTCAGACTGGCTGAGGATATTGGCGTTATGGACTATGTGGTTTATGCTTAAAGCTAATTCTTGGTTAATTGTGGCTTATTTTCGAGCTGCATCTGCATTAAGTGCTCATTTTACAGCACAGAAAATGTAGGAGCACCCCAGCAACTGTACAGAAATGACTAATGCCCATTATTGTGTAGTTTACACGAAATAAACCCTGGAAAGTGAAGCCAGGTTGATGTTTCTAACTTCACTAATATATCAGCCCTTCAAATGCAGTTTAATAACTGTGGACATCAGCCAACATTACAATTAGAACTCCCACACAGCCACGTCTTACAGCTAAAATGAACAAAATTGAGTTTGCCTGTATTGTGCAGCAGTACCACTGCATGTTTTTATTTAAAGAAGCATGTAAGTAAATATTGAAACGAAATTGTTGTCCATATACTTAGGAGATTGGACACTCCCTGTGGCAATGTGTGCTTTCAGGACCTGAGGCAAGAGGGCCTTAGATTTTACATTACCACAAATACTATGGGCACTCCATTAACTTCAGGAATTTATTTAGGGAAAGCAAAGGGAAGGAGATACTTCTGAAACCTAAGGACAAAAAAACCCAGAAGTTAACAGCTTTCAAAGCCTGTTTTATAGCTTTAGCCCTTACAAAAATACGGGAAAACATAAATTAATTCTTATAGACTGCTGCAGGTCCTTTTGCTAAATTTGTGCGTGAAACTTCTGAGTTCTTTTGCTGCTTGACAAACACTACGTGTTGCATGTAAACAATTAAATGAGAGGCAGTAAAATGAGGGCACCACAAGCAGTAACACCAAGTATTTCCTGCGTGTGCGGCACTGCGGGCGCGTCCCTCGGAATGTGCCCAGCGTGGATTACCACGCACTGCTGCATGGTACAGGACATATTCCGTGGCTCTGCTGGGTTTGGGCTGCAAGGGAGTTTTCAGAGCATTTGGATTCATCTTTCTTTAATCACAGATACTGCGTACAAATCAAATATTTAAAGAATTTGCAGGAGCGAAGCAATCAGCATATTCTAAATTAAGCCCACAATGAGAGATTTCTTGCGACTACAAGCAAGAGCTATAAATAAAACCTAAGGCAGTGCTACTAGGCCAGAAAGCAGACTGGAAACAAATGGTTTGTGACAACATGGAGAAATTAAAGTGATTGAAGACAAACAGCAGTTTGGATTGAGAAGAGAAAAAAGATGTTCCTTTCACGTGCTGAGGGTCTTACCTCACAAGAAATATACATTCCACATAAAAGGAAGAAAAAAAAGGAAAATAAAACACTTTTATAACCACATCATTATGGACAAATGACCTTCATAAGCATGCTTTGCAATGAAATACAATGAATAAAGAAACCAAAAGATAAAATGTCATCAAGAAAAAAACACAGGTGGCTATGGTATAAACCAAGAGAGGACAGGTGAAAAAATCCAAAAAAAGCCAAAAACCCTGTTCGCTTTTCAAGCTGAAATACTGTTTAAAAACAACTTCAGCTTTTTTGGTTCATGGAAGTTCCATTTGATCCTTACATATATAGACAGTGACAGTTATGAAAAGAGATGAGGAATGATTTGTTTGTTTGATACTTAACAGTAATTCATTTTTACAAGAAGTGCAGCCCTACAGCCTTCCCACCTTTTAAATGAATTGGCAGACACTGGAATTCATTAAGGACTAACTCAAGGTAATTTAGATAAATGCAGTCCTCTGTGTTTAAGTGTGTATTAAAGAAAGGAACTTAACTAAGAAAGAAATTGTATTTCAAGTACTATGCAAATTAAACAAGTTGTTCTTGCATTCGTGATTATGTAATTTTTTTGGATGAGTCAGTGCTTATTATTATTCTAAACATGCCCAGAGCACTATCATGTTTTTGTCTGTACAGTAATTTATGTTACACTCCAATAGTTACATCACAGAGTAGGAGGATATGTAAAATCACTGATTTTTAGATCTGGTGTTCTATTTCACTATTCACTGGAAATCAAAAATGGCAAAAAGAAAAATTCAACTCCGCATCGATATTCTGGCAATTCTACTACTTTGGACAATTCCAACTCTGCTAACAGCAATTTTAGCTTCTGCTATTAGAATTTGTTTAGTGTAAGATCTAAATCTCCAGAGTCATCAAGACAAAACTGTTTCATAAAGAGGAAACAACTCTTCTGACATCCAGCTAGGCACTGCTGGGCATTAGAAAGAAAATGGGGACGTCATGTTACTACATTTCTTACTCCTTAGCAAAGCAATAAAGAAATGAATGTGTACTGATGTTAATACAGGATGCAACACAATTATGGAATGACTTTTCACATATATAACACTATCTAAGTTCTAAATGTTGTTTGGTGATACTTGTGCATGTGGAGCTATATGCATAAGTTGCAATTTGCCTGCACCAAAATAGGCACGAAAATGCTGCCTGCCTTTGACAGGTAACAGTCAAAAAGCAGGGAAGGAGCTCAAATTCTACAGAAAAATCAGATTGTCACCTATAAGAGAATTTCTTTGGCCCAAAGAGATTAACTTCTTGTTTGCTTCATCACAGGAAATAACTATCACACTTCGATGCTCCTGAACAAATCCTAATTAGATCCCAGCCTTCACAGACATCAAAATATAAAGACTGCATTAATCTGGAGCTCAATGAACATACCTGAGAAATTCCTGGTAGCCAGCATTGTTGTCAAAATGGCCCCCTGCGTACACACACATTTTCACAAATTAGCATTTGTGTAAAACTCTGAATGCCAACACAATACAACACAACAAAAAGGAAAATACATGAGTAAATGACACCTAGCACTGAATTAACCCTGAGAGAATGGATTATCTGTGCACTATGTCTCATATGCCATGTCATGAGTGCATAAATTGTAATTTAATCTTAATTACACACCTATCAGCAATCTTGATATCTCAAATATTTACCAACTGTCAGTATGTAATGCACAAACCAGGAGTATTCAGAGGCACAGCAATTATTCAAAATACATGGATGAATATGAAAGAGACTTTACTATTGTTTTGAGATTCTTATTTTAGGGAGGAACAGGAGCTTATTTGTAATGGACACATTAAACAAGTTCACATCTGTGAAGTTATCATGTCTGGCCAGGAAAAAACAAAG
This sequence comes from Phylloscopus whistleri, assembly GCA_017589585.1. Taxonomy (NCBI): domain Eukaryota; kingdom Metazoa; phylum Chordata; class Aves; order Passeriformes; family Phylloscopidae; genus Phylloscopus; species Phylloscopus whistleri. Next base: position 2,372,059 of record JADMLD010000092.1, read on the forward strand.
CATAATTCAGAAGAATAACCTTAAGGACTTCCCTTCAAGAAAACAGTTTTAGTGTGTCTAAATACAGAGGATTGCTACAGCTTTGAATTAAAAAAGAAAAGCTAAATTCTATTCACTTTCATGGAAAGTTTAAAATCTTCAAGCCAAAAGCTAATCTTCTATCCCTAGGTCATTTAAGAATAATATTTAGCAAAACTCTGCACAGAGACAACTTGCTTTGCACACCGAACACAAGCACAAGTTTTCATTCTTACCTTTAGTTTTCTTCTTGCATTGAATTTCTTCAAGCAATCTACAGTCTCTTGTCTGTGCATCATAGAGGCAACAGTAGAACGTTGCTGAGAGAAGAAGAAAAGAATCATTTTAAGGCACCCAGACATCTGCTTAGCAGTTTATTTACTCCACAACACACATATTACAACCCGTGGTCCCCAACTTCGGCCTTTAATTTCTACATTGTCTGACCATCCCACTGTGCTCCTTTTGCTCAGCCTTCTCCATGTGTAAAGTCCACTTGAGAAGTCATGGTGTGAACAGGAGAAAAGTCCTGACTCCAGGAACAGCCAGCCAGCCTCTGCTACCTGCAAACTGACTTTTCAGAAGTCCCTTAATTCCCTGCCTGCACATTTCATGCTTATCTGAATGACTTCTGGAAACAAAAATGCAAAGAGTTATCTAATTCAAAGTTCCTTTCCTGCACACACTTCTCACTGAGAATTTAACGTTCACAGAGAACGTTCTGCACAACACAGTCAAGACAAAGGAGATAAATTTGCAAAAATCTTACCCCAAGCTGAGATCTCAATATAGACCACTATTGATCGCATCTGTGTAATTATAATTTTACAATTTACACGAACATGTTGCATGAACAAGGACAGGAGTTATCCTCTAAACACATTCACTATATGCTGAAGCAAAGCATAAACTGATTTGTTGAACCTGTGGAAATTACTTACACAGATCCATGGATGCTTTAGTGCTTCTGATGCTGTGATACGTTTCGCTGGGTTGATGGTGAGCATTTTATTAATAAGGTCTTTTGCTTCAGGAGTCACCGTATCCCATTCTGGTGAGGGGAACTTCAGGAAAAAAACACACGTGTATATTGTCTTGTACAATCTTTACACAATTTTACCTAAGGACCCAGTACTGGATTCAAGTAAGAGCTTAAAAATCATAAGGCTCTGCCTTTGCCTCTTCATCATTTACAAATCACCTACATCTGAGGACCAACAGCCTCTTGTCTGTTAAACAGAGTATGATTAGATGATGTTGCAGAATTCATATGCCACCATCTTATCAGTTCTTAACTTTCCCCCTAGGTAACTACAGCTTAGAGGTACAATTATAAATAACTGATAAGACAGAGTATGGTACGTACATCATAAGCACCAGCCTTGATCTGCTGGTAAAGCCTGTGCTGGTCTTCATCCCAGAAGGGAGGGTATCCCACCAGGAGGATGTACAGAATGACTCCTGCAGAAAAATCACACCAATGTTAAGGGCTTTCAAGGAACAAACTCCAGAAATTAATTTTGCATGCAACAACCATGTAACACAAAAGGTTCATGAGTATCATGCCAGCCACTGGGATGGGAAAAATACTGCCCCTTCATACTGGGGAAAACAGAAGTGGAATTGACAAGGTAATCTCTTATGGAAAATAGGGGCAATAACGAGCCAATTCGACACAACACAAGATCAGGAACACCAGAATGTTTATTGAGCTGGAGAAATAATATTCCATGGTTCTGGATGTTTTAGGAAAATGCATTTTTTACTTATGGTTTTGTCATGGCTTATACTGGTATCTGCAAGATGGTGTTATAACTATTCTCACGTGAAGCAAATTTGGGAAACTCAAATTTCTCTGTATTTGGTCAACAGGAAATTGAAGAGACCACCTGCTAGTCTGACAGAAATGATTTCCTGTGACTGAAGAAAAGTGCTTTCATAAACACAACCACATACTAACTGTGGATGGAAGTGAAATAAGGAAACCAGCCCCTGTCTTCAGCTGGGGAGCTGCCACTTGCCAGTACCTCAGAACACAGTTTTGACAACTGGATGATAAAACAACTGCTCTGTACTCCAGTTCAGAAAACATTTAATTTTGCAGTTTATACCTGAAATGGGGTATATTGGTCAGAAGTTTAGCCTCCTTGTGAACCAAAACTAAATGTCCGGCCCACAGTATGAACTGCTGTGTTCTCTAACTAATTTGGCATCATACACCTGCAGCTATTCTTTTAATACTCTTTGAAAATGTGTGTGTAGACATGGCCATAATGCCATAACACAACTTAGTAAATAATTTTTTAAAAAAGCTTGTAGGGTAACAAAAAAATTCCAATGACCTCTACCAAAAATTATTACTGAACTTTATTAAATACCTATTTTCTGATGCACAATATAACATACCCTGGGCATAATTTCCCACCCTTAAGACACTTTACAGTGGACTGAACATGACTTTCGGAATAACTTCTTACCACATGCCCACATATCCACAGGTTTTCCATAAGGATCTTTGCGTAACACTTCTGGAGAAAGGTATCCTGGAGTACCAGCAAAGCCTGTCAAAAGGCAAGGCAACTCTGGTCAAAACCTGGATGTGCTTTGCAAAAAGCAAGTGATTCTCATCTTGGCCCACGAGACCCAGGACAACATTTCCCAAGCCATGGACACGAACTGCTTCATTTGCCCATTTGTTTTTTATGGCACATGACCTAGAGGTATTGCTGACATTGTGGGGGACCAACTAACAAAGCAGAGGGGCAGCTACTGTAGCCTATATATAAGGAGATATATGTTGCACAAATTTAGAACTATATTTAAAACACTCTTTCCACTGCAGAACTCATTTCTGCCAAGTCATTCCACTTCTGGAAACCTCTTTACAAAAGTTTACAGGAAGCATCTCTGAAGCAGTCTGGCCTTTAAAATTTATATGTTCTTCATCCTTTATTCATTACCAGCAGTGCTGCTTTCTCTGAGCAGAAATGCAAAATGTAGGTATAAATATTACTTTTCTTGGGACACTCCAACGGATAAAAACTTAATGACCACTAACAGTCTGCACAATTTCAGTGAGTATGTCTGCTCTTTCAGGCATCTTTGCCTAAAATAAATGCTTGGGAATTCCTGAGACGTGACAATTTGGTGGCTTTCACGAGGGACCACGTGCCATTTGTGCAATACCACCCTGGATTCCACAAAACTCATGAGAGACAGTGATAACATATAAAGTGTACAGCTACAGAAGAAAAGAAGCCTTTGCCCTGCAGTCACCAATTATTTTAGAGTGGGAGGAGGAAGGAACACATTCTGTAAATCCTACTGAGAAAAGAGCTAAAATATGGTCATGAAAAATATGCTTGTTTTTTGCAGGCTCCTGATATGGAAGCTATGAATTGTTAAGGAGTACTATCACACAGGAAACACATCTTAAGCTCCTTAGAGAAGCTGAAATATAGATGCTCTAAGTGGCTTTAAATAGAGTGCTGTTTCATATCTCTTCTTGGGTGTACTGCTCATTTTAAAGGGGAAGCGAAGTTGTCTTGATTCTAAAACTTACCACAGCTCCATGAGCATTACTATGCAAGACTTGAAAATAAACTTCAAAGCAAAAATAAATACAGTACTTAGTGAACCTTATCTCTCAATGAAGACACAAAATAGATCTAAGCTGAAATAATTGGTACAGTTTTAGGACACAGAACCACAGAATGGTTTGGATTAGAAAGGATCTTGAAAATCACCTTGTTCCAACACCCTGCCATGGGCAGGGACACCTGCCACTAGACCAGGTTGCTCCAAACCCTGTCCCTGGCCTTGGACACTTCCAGGGATGTGGCAGCCACAGCTTCTCTGGGCAACCCATGCTAGGGCCTCACCAGTCTCACAGAGAACAATTTTTTCCTATTATCTGATCTAAACCTACTCTCTTTCAGTTTGAAGTGATTCCTACTTGTCCTGTCACTACATGCTCTGGTAAAATAGTTTCTCCTCAATATTCTGAGTGGTTTAAAGCAGCAAACACAGAAGGGTACACTGACCTGATTTCAGTTAAAAAAGAATGCATGGAAATAGTTATTTTGTAACTGCTCCCAGGGACCCCAAACAAGTGTGTACTTTCCAGAAAAGTGTTGCAGCCTGTAGTAACACCGTTAGCTAAAGCAACTTGCAAAGCTGGAAACTGTGACTGTGCAGCATCTAGAAGAGATTGCATCACCTTGTACTCCTATCCCTGCATGATTTCTCTGAGTGTCCAGAGGACCAAGACAAAATCCATGCTTTGTTGAGCTCAACCTGCCTGACACCTTCCCCTGCTAAGAGGGTGGCAGGTTTCAACGAAACCCTGTAAGGTTTTCTACAGATAGGCAAAGAATAAGTTTGTTTTGCAAACATGCAAACCAGGAAAGTATTCCGTTGTATTCGAACAGACAGAGTTCGAGCAAGTTTCCTGCTGAGGCACACCCATGGTTCAAGCAGAAAAGGGACCATCACACCAGAGGACTACACTAGAAAAAAGAAGGGGGAAAAAAAAAAAAAGAAAAAAGAAAGAAAAGCATACTGATGCAGAGCTATAATTAGAACCAGAGCATGCCATGAGTCACTAAGTGCTGCAGAATCCAGTAGAAAGCAGAAAAATCTTCTGAAAGAAAGTGAGAAAAAGTTTGAAATGCCCACCCAGTCCACTGGAGTTCACGTTCTGCCCTGTTAATGCAGTCCTAAAGGTGAAGGCAGGCACATTCAGACCACTCTGGACTTGCAAGGTTTTGCAGAGCAAGTTCCAAAAAAGGTACAGAACCCACTCATCGAGTACCACAGGTATTTTTTAAAGAAAGAGCCCCATTAGACTACTTTCTTTTCATTACCTTGCTGACTCCTCCTTACATATATATTCTAAAGACATTCTGTTCCCTCCTCCCAAGTTCTCATGATGCTGTGAGTCTAAACCAAGCATTTTACAAGAACCAAATGACAAAAAAACAAAGCACAAGATTTTCCAGGGCATCGCAACCTCCTCTGCATCACCTGCAGGTACACTATGCACTGAAAATATTCCTGAAGTCAACCTCAGTCTGCTGATGTTTTCTTGAGATGCTTCCCATTTAGCTGATGCTTTTGTCACTGTAACAAACCACTTGTGTTTTGCCTTGTTTCTATTCCACTCCTTTTGTACTGGTCTGTTTGTCGATGTGCAAGAGCAATCTCCTCCGTCTTTTGTGGATTACTGAAATCCATTTATAGAAAGGCTGGATTTAAAACAACAGGCTGGCTTAAAAGGCTGCCAACATATGTCCAGTGGTACTGCCTGTGCATCCACATGTACTTAGAGCTGTGAACACTCAACCTCCCAACTCACTGCCCATAAAAACCTTTCTGCTTCTGTTCCAAGCTTACAACCACTTTGTTCCACTTCAAACTGCACTTTCTAGCTACTCTAATGGAGAACAGGCAGCTGCTATAAATATTTTATTCTGTATTTTTTTTCCACCTGGGATTTACAATAAATTTTTCCCCATGCTTCACATCTGTTCAAAGAGGGTGGTACGTGAGACACGTGTATCACAACTGTACATGCACTATTGTTTAAGATGACCAGTATTAAGTATTTTCCATCATTCCCCTTGGGGCATCTATTAACTGTAACAAGCAATCTGTAATTAGTGTCTGGCTACAGCCTCAGGTGCTCAATCCCGCCTATTTATTTTCCCTTTCCTTGAAGTCACATTCCAAAGTGCTTTGGAATCAAATTTTCAGGTGTTTCCAGCTGACAGAGACCTGTTCAGACAAAATGTTCTGATGACTGGGCAGGTACACTCAGCAGTATTACTCTGCTGTCTTATTCATCAGTCACCTGAGAGGAAACCACTGGTCTCCCTCCCAGGTTCTACACCTGTATTTCCTGCCTCTAGATACTCAGGAGAAAGTGGGAGAAAAGGGGCTGTGTGCACCTAAGTCAAATTTACAGGCTGACAGAAGTAGCACAAGCTACAAGTCAGGAAACTCAGGTTTTCCAGGGTCAAAGAGTCACACAGCTGCATGTTTCACTCTGGGGTGAGAGTGGGGCAGTTGAGGAGGCTTAACCACTATGCTGAAAAAATGGTGAGGAAAAAATGGTATTTACTTACCAAACCAAGCCTGTTGTTCTCCCTGGACTTCTATAGCCAATCCAAAGTCTGCCAGTTTTACTGCCGCTCCCTTGGATTTGCTAGCTAGAAGTAAGTTCTCAGGCTTTATTCAGAGAGAGAAAACAATTGAGATGAAAAGATAAGTAAATACATTTTAGACACCTCTTTTGTTTTGTTTTGTTATCATAGTCTGGAAAAGAACATATACTTAGAGGAGTGTAAAAGAGAAGAAACCCATGAGGTTTTTTCCATGAAATTGCAAAACTTGCACTTGCCATCCCATCTGGGAAGAACCACCAGGCCTGTACCCAGCCTCCACGAGCTCATGCTGGCAAGACTAAGGACAGCATGGAGAGAAGGAGAGCCAGAATGGGCATATGGAGCTGTGACCCCTGCTGGTGTGACAGGACAGGACAGAGATTCCCAAGAGCTCACTACTGGAAAAATGGGGCAGGAAACTCCCAAAAGACAGGGATTCATTGATGACTAGTCTAGCCCATGCAGTTTGCAGGATGAGGCATCTGTAACTGTCAAACAGAAATGTTTTGCATGACATCCCAACAATAACAGCCCTGTGATCATATTTGCATTTAGAGGGCAGGTGTATTTACATTGCAAATCTTTCAGCAAAACCAGCACACCCACGTTTGTGCCTGCAGAGAACCTTTACAAATAACAATGTTAGTTAGTGGAAGTTCCCACTTTGCTTTTTTTTTTTTTTGGGTATGTTGGTCCCATCTGAAATGAAATGCTGCGGTACACCCACAAAATTAAAGGTAAAGGATTTGAACATAACAATTGTGTTCATTCTACCGTTCATAATGAATCCTTTGAACGCCAATTAGCAAATACATCAAATGTAAATTGCCCAAAGACAACTTTATTGTATAAACATTTGCTTTAAAAATACAACTAAAAAGGTCCTGTAGAAATCAACAGATTATCTCAGAGAACTGTGACCCTCATAGCATTTGCTTGCCATATCTGTCTTTCCAATCCCCACGATTTTTAATAAAGGTTTTGTTCAACATTTCCAGAATAACAAAACCTCACTTTCACAGGTATTGCTGTGACTCCTCAGAAGCAATTTCTGCAGTGATCTGTGACAAGGAACTTCACTACAGCCAGGCTGGTGCTGGGACCCCAATCCTGCAAACTCTTCAACGTGGATTCCAGGTTCAACCCAGCAGCAATTATATCGTTTCCAAGGGACTATTTTTGCGGCTGCAGTTAATCCCACGCATGTACTGAGGTTGGAAACAATTAAGATCATAAGCCTCTTTCAGCAAAGCCTATCCTTAATACATGTCAGGTATCCAGCAAAATATGCTTGAGCCTAAGTAAGACCTTGGCTACAGTGATACTTCTATTAATTAACAACACAAGGGGCCCTGACAAACTCCTTAGTGTAAAGGTGGCTTTTTCCCCTCTCGTCAAAGGAACATTTTTTCAGTAAGCTACCAACACTGTTTTCTCACTCATCCCTTTGCCACTATGTCATAGATTAGACGATATTAAAAAACCTTTCACCAATAGTTATGTGATGAATCTTCTATTTTCATAGTTTTAAAAATTCAGATGAAGGGCCCTCAGAACAAAATATAATCTTTATATTCACTTAAATTATCAGCAACCAGCTCAACTACATTATATGAAACACTGAGTGCATAGCTGAGGACTCTTCTCGGGGTTCATCAACACTGATTTAAGCAATGTCACCCTCCTTGCCATTTAACAACACTAATTTCAACACACGGTCACAGAGTTCTGCAAGGTTTCCTCTCTGAGTGAGGGAAGTTCATGGTAATTAATTCCTGGAATGCTGCTCTTGTACAAACCTCTTAAAGCAACGGATGATCCTGTTTGGTTGTGACCTTCAGGCAAGCCAAAAGCAGTGAAAAGCCTCATCCTTTTGGATGGAATATAAGCACTACCCACCGAGCACATACCGCTTTTCCAAAAAGTGATTTTATTTGTAACACTGGATTTGTGTTTTCTGATGCGGGTTTGGTTTTTTGTTGGCTTTTTTGGTTTCTGTTTTTCTCTTGGGATTGTTTTTTTATTCCATTGCATGTCTCTTCTCTGTAGAAGTACCACTTTAACAGACGAGTATGTTCCACCAGAACTCCTGATTTACTCCCATACCAAAGATAAGAGCCTTTTGGGCCATGCCATGTGGGCCTGTGTGCTTTACCAACATGCAGCAGTCGTTTGATGCTGACCCAAGGTAATTATCATGCATTAACTGGGAATGGGTGCAATTACTTGGGAAACATTAACAGCGCCTTGCAGGACTCATTCCCCAGGTTCGGTGGTGTCACCTTGTGCTCCCTGGCGGTGGGCAGCAGCCAAGCATGCAGAATGGCACTGCTAATGACTAAAATTACTTACAAAGAAATGAACGTGATTTATGCCATACTTTCCCAAAGGTCTTTAATCCTTAAGATACCGAGTATTTAAGGCTTTGTGTATTTTTCCTTCAATATATCTAAAGCAGCCACTCTTTGATGGAAGGTTAGAGGGTCATAACCACAAAAACACAAAAGTTTCACAAAAGCAGGAACTCTATGGCCTGACAAGAACTGGAAGTGCACTTTTACTAGCTGGTAAAGCCAGGTTGCCACTAGTAAGTTAATTTTTTTCTGGGTCTAGGATCCACCACCATTCTGCCTTACGCCAGTGATTACAAACAGAGCAGTAACAAGCACTTCTGCAGGTCATAAGAGGGTGCAAAAGCTCCTGTCTGTTTGCTACTGAATCAGCCTAGAAGGAAAGTTAAAGAAAACGAGATCATCCAAAAACTCCCCACCCCCAAACACGCCATCATTAGTTTGGACTGAGTTATTGGAAAAAAAATCCATCAAGTTTTGCAATTTAAGGATCCATGCCAACCCATAACCACCTTCCACATCTTGCTGTTCTGCTCCTGGCATCTTCTTTTCAGCACATGGTGTTCTGCTCGGATTTCACCAGAGTCTTTCATTTATTTCTTTGGGTTTTTTGGCTTTTGCCACAAAGTTGTAACTGAAGGATGGTTTTCTGCTTCCTCAAGTTGTCACTTTCCCAAATGAAACTGGGCACTACAGCTTGGCAGAAACACTTTTTCTCACATTGTTTTTTCAATTCCTCCTGCATTTGCCAGAATAAGAAATCCACACATGGTCTGGAGCAAGCAACAGCTGGATTTAATGCGTTCCCAAAGAAAAAGTTGCTTTGTGTGAATGCATGAAAAGTAATAGAAAGCATCCCTTATTCTATCAGCTTCAATAGCTACAATCCTGTTTTTTTCAAGTCCTTTTGATGCTAGAAGCACAGGACTGCATGTATGGTGTGGACAGGAGGCACTGGAGCAGCTGGACAAACCTGACACCCTTCCATTTAAACTCATTCCATGTTATCCAGCTGCCATGCAAGATTTACAGATTGGACAGAGATTTATCAGTCTCCCATTGCACAACTGTGACACAGGAAAATCCAGAAGTGAAAAACAGGTAGAAAATCTACCCACTTGGGGTCTGCATCTTTGAAACTCATCCTGCCCTCTGAGCTTTTGGAGAAAACACCTTTGTGTTTCTTTATGACAACAACATAGACTTCATAAAGTCATATGACTTCATAAAGTCATAGAACAGTTTGTTTGGGAGCGAAGGTTGGCAAGAAAGGCGACAGCATTCTGATTCCAATGTTATTACTCATGATAACCACTAGAAACCCTTATCTAGGAGGAAATCTCTGCTCCCCAGGACTCATTCAGAAAGAAAAATTAAAGCCCAAGAATCTTTGCCACAAGGGATTATAGTGTGTTTTGCTGCCTTAGCCCACACCATTTTTTCTCTGCCTCACAAAGGCTCTGATAGTTCAGACTTCCATTTGTTTTCAAAATAAACCATCTTCTTTTCCTTGAGGATCATGAAGCCCAAGTGCCTGAAAGTAAGCTTACTATGAACTCTGGAACAGCCTGCTCTCTTGGAGCCTCACAGTAAAAGAATATGGTGCTTCTTTCCTTGCCAACATATTTTAAAGGCAGAGAGCAGATGCCTCTAGCCATTTGGATATGTACACAGTTAAGACAGAGGGAATGCTCTCTCAGTACAGAGTTTTCATTAGAAAGGTTTCTATCCCAATGTTAAAGCTCATCTGGAAGGAACCGGACTCCTCAGGTGAGTGGTGAGAACACTGTAGATATTCCTGCTTTTTAAAGACATTTTGTAGCCAGGCCATGATCTTGAGGAGAGAGAGGTCTGTGTGCCAGCGATCCCAGAGCAGCTGACCTTCTGTCACTAAAATGCATGGCATGCAAAGGCTTTTGGTAAACTGTGCTTCCCAGAAGCACTCCAAATTCTGCTGATGAGAGATGGGAAGTTGCCCTCATGCCCTGTCCCAAAAGCTCTGGATGACACAGAGGAAGACCACGTATTCAACAAATACTCGCAGCGCTGGAAAAGCACCTTTTATTCTCCCTGTACTGCCCAGCCAGGTACTGGCCAGCCTCGAGCAGATTCCCCCTGGTGAGCACGAGCTTGTTCTTGCACGTAGGTGAAGCCGAGTTAAAAATAAATGAACCAAGGGGAAAAACAAAAAGAGGGAAGCATTTACATTTCGGCTGCTGGCGGCCCTGTGGGGCAGGGATGCTGCTCCGGGCGGGCGGCGGGGCAGCAGCACTCACCTTGAGGTCGCGATGGACCACGCCCATCTGATGGCAGTGCAGCACGGCCTCCAGGATCTGCTGAATGCAATGACTGCATGCAAACACCATGGGCGCCCGTTAGTTCCAGCACCGGGCCGTGGGGCGGCGGCCGAAGGCGAGGCCGGGCGTGGCTGTGCTCCCGCCCCGGCCTGCCCTGCCCTGCCCCGCGCCGCCCCGCTCGGAGCACCACGGCCTCAGGCTCCGCGGGGCTGCCCTCAGGGACGGGCGGCGGGGCGGCTGCCTTGGCTTTGCTTGGAAATCAACACCAATGCCCTTTTTAATGAGAATTTTTGAAAGGAAGGATTTTTGCCACTCTTTCAAGGTCGTATTAAGTATTTGGCATCCTCTGTGCTTTTTTTTCTCCTCGCTTACTCAGAGTCTTCACAGAGGCATTAAAGAATTGTAGAAATGGTTAGAAATCGCAGCGACCATGGAGGTAGACCCCAAGCCCCCTCCAAGCCAGGTTCTCCAGGTCAATAATTAGCTCCTAGCCGCCTAATTTAGCCGGCAATCAGCGGCACTCGCCTGAGGGCTCGTCACACCCGAGCGCAGCAGCGTGCGGCCGCTCGTTCTGCCGCTGCCCCCCGGGCCTCAGCGCAGCCGTGGCGGTCACATCTGCAAGCTGACATACATCACAGCCAGGGGTCACAGCCACACAAGGGACAGCCCCGGCACCTGGCACAGCGTGGGCACAATCCAGCGCCTTGGCAAGGGACAGGTTTGGGGCAACCGTTCCCCCTTCTGCCATGATGTATATTAGGCCTGTAGACTGGCAAACTGGAAAGAGGCGTCATGCATTACTGGTTGGAGCGGTTGTTCGGAGGGTGAATAGGACAGGCAAGGGAACATCGCAGACACCCCACCCTCTGCCCCTACCCAGCGGAAAGAAAACCCCCGAATTCTTATATCCAATTGATGGGCACCAGATACTGACCTTCAGGTCTCTGTGAACTATGCCATTTAGATGACAATGATTAACACTTTCTAGAATCTGCTGTATACAATGACTGCAAAGATACAAGGGCAGAATGGAAGGGAGAACATTTTAAAGGCACATAATCACATTAAATACAAAATAAAATAAAACTTAAAAGAAAAAGGTAAAGAACAAAAAACAATTTTACACCTCTTGACAAGTCTTGGTTGCAGTTTGAACTGGAACAGTAACATTGCTGAATATAGAGGTATTTCCAGCTCCAACACATCCAAAAAACAAAAAAACCAAAACCAAACAAAAAAAGACATTTAACATGGAACATATGACACCTATGAGACAGAATCATCAGACTGTATTTTCATTCAGCAGTATGGAACCTTTTTCCAGTTTCCAAAAACTGCCACAGGAAAAATAAAGTGGAGGAAGTAAAACAATTAGTGGCATGTTTTGGTTTTCTTAATTTTTTGTGGTGAAGCTAACATGACACAAGGGCTGAAACAAGAAAATGGTCAAAAATGAGATGATATACAGAAGACAAATGAAACAAAAAAAGTCAAAAGCTAAGGAAAAGCAAAACATTTTTCATTTTGAATTGGTTTCTTTAAAACGATTGGTAGAATAAAGCCAAGTCATTAAAAAAGGTGGCATGCATTTTCACTTAAAATAGTGTCCAGCTCTAGTTTAGTTAGGAGTCACTTGGGGAGTGAAAATCCACATGAAAAATTTAGACAAATGTTTTAGTTTGGTGCTTTCAGTAACTGAACTAGCACCTATTTTTCCATACCCAGGTTTGCAAGTTTTGGCCAGTCTATGATGCCAAAAAGCACAACTAAGATATTAATATTTTAGAGCAGTGGAACTTATTCAGATTTTTTTTTTTTTTTGGCACCACAAGAGTTTAGAATTTTTTTAAAAGGCATTGTTGTGGCACAAGTGAGCGATGATAAGTAATACACTGAAGTCAAGATGCTGCTCATCCAAAACCTTTTGACCATGGAATTCAGAAGGAATGGTCATAATCAGTAACTGGAGCCCAAGCCTGAAAACCCTTTCTTAGGCAAGTAGTTCACAACTCACTGCACTGTTTGTCTGAGTACAGACTACTGGCGTGAGCAAGGGCTTGCAGGAGCAGACCAGTGTGACAGTCCTGGGAGAGGCATCCACAGAGGACAGGAACTATTGCTAGAGGGATACACACATACACACACTAGATATATTTTATATATTGATAGATATATAAAATATACAAAATACAGAGATGCATCATAACTAGGTATTCCACTTATTTGGTCAAATTTTTACTGAAAATATAAAATGTATATATATATTTTCTATATATATATACATATATATAGTACAGCCCCTTCCAATATATCTTAATTCTAGAACAGAAGACATCATCATTGCAATTTTTCCTTTTAATGCCCAACTACCTTAAAAACACACAAGGACACCATATACTGGCCTTTGGCATCAATATTAGAAATTTGCTTCAATCACAGCAGGAAAAAAATGATTTGAATTTTTTTTTTAACATGGCTCCTCTTCTTCCACCCCACCTAAACCCTACTGCTGTTTTCTCCAGGTTGTTTTTGCTATGTGTTGTTCTTTATTTAAATGCCTAAGGTATTGCTCTCTCTACCATTCCTACAGATGCAGTGAAATCTGGATGTGAAAGCTTCCTAAAACTCAGAGTAACTTCTTGTCTGTTCATTATTATACTCCTACTGTTGTTGGGAATACTTAATTCTTTCCAGTCATCTCCCAGTGATCTCCAAATACAAAGGCATAATTTAAAATTGCATATACCAAATATATCTATTATTGGGGGGATGTGTTTGTAAGCACACAGAAACATAAGGACTCTTTAAATTTACTTCGAGATCAATTTCTGTGAAGAGTGTGGTGGTAGAACATATTTTCTTTAAAGTAATTGACCACAATGTTTAGGATTCTTAATTTTATGACAATATTGAAGATTTATGATTATACGAGGACAAACATGAGATAAACGGCCCTGATACTTAATGCATGCAAATTATTATAATTGTCAACTTATTATTCAAGTTTTTCAACAAGCACTTGCAGAAAATTGCCAGAGATTTCATATTTGAGCTCAGACTATGAGAGACACAGTATAATTGCTTATTGATGAAACACAAAAATTTTCTAATTGGAAAAGGAAATTAGCACTTCTGGACTGAGAACAAAAAGTCGTATTTAATGCAAAATTCTTTTAAGGCCAACTTATTCTTCAAACTTTGATCAGCAAATGTAAGAATCCATGGATGAGATACTTGAACTGTTACAGTCCAGTTTACAGAGGAAACAATGGATAAAATTTTAATTAACTGAGATCCAATTTCACCTTTTTTAGATCAGCAGACACCAAGACTTCCCATGAGTTCACCACCACACAGTCATGAGCTCAAACTGCCAAACTCTGCCCTTCCAAGTCTAAGAGAACTCCTGGAGAAATCCTAGAGTCTCACAGACTGTGCTGGGAAACTGATGCCAAACACCAGGGTATATTAAAGTAACTACCCTAGAATTATCAAAGGCAACATCAGAAAAACAAATTACTTACCTGGCATCTGCTTCACTATAATACTCCCTTGCAACTATATCTTCAAACAATTCACCTCCAGTGACTCTGTTACAAAAAGCAAGATGGGGAAAAGGAGATTTCAGAAGTGAAAATGTGCACCTTAAATTAACTTGACAGGGAGAAGTCAGAGAGGAGTAAGTGAAATATCTTTACAGAAATGCAAGAGGTTTTGCAGTAAGGTGCAGGAACTGAAGTGGAAGGTTTGTCCATCCAAATCATTACATGAATAAAATGGATGTGGTGGAAGTGCAATCATAAATAGAAAACAAAAGCCAAAGGCAGCAGCGGATTGGGCAAGATGCCAGACATCAGTTATGGATGTCAAAAGGAAGGAGTAAAAACCAGAAGGATAAAGGGAACTGACCAGCAGAAAATTGTGACTGAGGTTCAGTACAGTTCAGGACAATTTCAATACTGCAATATCAGGCAAAGATAAGAAATGCTAAAATACAACAATGGAAAAGGAAAAGGGTCTTTCAGCATAGGTCAAATCACAACAGAGGCGTACCCAGGTGCCAGAGGGGCTGGCTTCTTGTGCTGTGGCTAGAAAGAGCATTACTGAGTCAGAGGGGAAGTATCAGTAGAAGCAGGGTACCTTAATCAGTTTAACAGCAGATTTTTCCTAGCAAATTTTCGTTTATCTTTGTGGAGAAAGCAGGAATAGCTTAGTTAAAGTGCCACTGAAAATAAGTTAAGTACAAGGGAAGAACTGTACAATCCTGAGGCCAGTAACAGAAGTGGCTGTGCATCGTTGCATACTCAGGAGTTCATTGTACAACCAGTGCTTTAATGGTAGAGAGTGGTTAAAAAGAAATAAAACTGTGTTTTTACATCCCAAAGATCACAGTCTAGAATGAGCCCTGAGCAGGATGATGCCACAGTTTTGGATTGCATCTGAAATAGGGTGACAGCAGTGTCCTCAAGTGCAGCAGTAAAATCTCTCCTCATATTGTACCAGTTTTGATCACTCAAACTCAAAAAAGGAACTGGAAGAGCAGTACAAACAGAAAAACTGCTACCAGGCTACCCAGTCAGTCACTCATCAGATCTCCTCAGAGAAGTAAACCCATTTTAGCTGGGCAAAACAAAGGTTAAGAGGGATGAAAATAAATACTGAGGATGAGCATAAGCCCGGATCTCCCCAGAGGGCAGTTGTAAGGGATAATATTGGTACAAGAACACATGAGCATACGATACCTATGAGTAAATACAAGGTTAAAATCAGAAGTTTTTTAGCAATCCTTGTAAGATGAAGATTAATGAGCTTTTCAATCATGTCATAAAACTTGTCTGCCTGTGGCACAAGAGGGGACTCATAGCACAGGAAAACCTTTCCTGTAACATTTCTCTCCCATAATACAGGCTGACAGAGTGGCACAGCTAAATGCAATTGCCCACATATACAGGTGCTTACATAAATAATTCCTAGATGAGAGATCAATGTTTGTGTTCCATTACTGGTTACAAATGCGAATATTAGCACATTGTATTTCCAATAGATCCCCAAATGTAAAAGCTTGAGTGCACAACAACATACTTAAAGATTGAGATGCTTAAAGATCTATACTGCAGTGAACACAATTGCTATTGAATACAATTAAGTTAATTAGGATTAAAAAAATAAGGGTGAGAATACTTGGAATGCTCAGAACTGTAACATTTGCTTGCAAACTGCTGTTCTAACACTTCATTGAGGAAGCCAGTTTTCAGCCACCTTAAATGACGACAGAAATGCCCTGCTCAACCAGCAACCCTGCTCCTTTCTTGGAAAAGGCCAGTTCAAGGACTTGATTTTCATTACTTCATTTATATGTTTGGCTTACACCATCCTTCTTCTGAGTTTGCACCATACTGACTCTCAACGTAGAGACTTTCAGGTAACAGAATGGTATTTTGTACAAAAGTCTGCAGTAAAACCTTGAGGAGATAAAGTAGCTTGTTGCCTAATTTGTATTCTCTTTCTTTTTGTCTTCTACCTTCCAGAGACTGGCTTTGGTTGCTGTAGCACAAAATGTTTGATTGATGCATATTTTGACAGTCTTTCATAACTCCTTTTTGCATATATATTTGTCTGCCACAGTTCTGGTAAAGAGGAATAATTCTCACTTTGTGATGAATGAAAACACAAAGCATCTTTTGATCTTACTCTTTCCTAAAACACTTATTTTTGATCCAAGCCAAAGAAAGAAAACAAGAATCTTTAGTCATCAAAGTGCCTTTCAGTGGAAGAGAATACCAAATTGATGTTTGCTCTTCTCCAGCACGGAGGGAGGAAGGGGATATGAAATCTTACTTGCTGACACTAAACATTTGCTTGGTATTCACAACCACTGTTAAATGATGAAAAGATTAAAGCAGGAACAGAGCAGGTGAATTTCAGTGACAACCAAACAAGCAGTCAGCAATTCCCATGCTCTGTTACTCCCAAGGATACCTTAGGAACAGCTCTCCCAAAAGAGCTAAATGGCCCCACTGAAGGAAGGCAGCTCAGTGCAGGGCACGAGGAGAGGCCAGAACCCATCTGCACGTTCTGAGCCTCTGGGCAAACCACGACAGCCGTGCTCGTGGCCTTGGCTCACTGAGTGTCCCCAGGCAAGGTGTCCTGCAGCAATAAAGGTCACGGGCATCACAGTGTAGGACAGCCTGCAGCTTCCAGGAAACAACTTTGGTCCTTCACCATAAAGCCACGTGAGCAGGTGCCAAGGTACCAGCTCCCTGCAGGATGTCAATGCCTTTCTGAAACAGAGACATATCTGGATCCTGGGAAGCCACATTTCACGACAGCCCATTCATTACATAAGTTCTAGTAACTTGCAGGATACAACCTAAAAGCTGCTGCTTTGTACAAATCACTATGGTTCTTCTGTGATTTTTCAGAAGAGCATACTAAAGTGGTGACAAATAAAGCACATGGGTTTGTTTACACAGAAGAGGTACAAGCAGCATGTAGAAACACCAAGGCCCTCTGCACCACTTTGAGAAGAACTGCTGCTTTATGTTTGCAAATACAAGAGAATAATGACAAGAAACACACAAATTAGCACAGACAGTTAAACTGGCCCCTGATGATGATCACACCAGCGTGGTTTCCTCCTAGCTTAGATCTATTTCTTCAATTGCCTTCATAATGGAGCTGGGAGGAAGCATCTTACAGTGGCCATAGAATTATTAAATTCATCTGTGGCCTTTCTACTTCTGAAATAGAGGCCCAGGCATTTACCTGAGGCAAACACTGTTTTGCAAATTAGGCTGGTTTTTTGTATTTTCTGTTTATTCTACACGGTATGCACTTAGAATCCAAAAGCAAGGCCAGGATTCTCAATGTACCAATTGTTGCATCTCATCAAGTGCATTAAAACGGGAGACACTGAAAATAGAGAATCTCATTGACTTGCACAAGAGTCTTCAAGTGCTACAGCTGTTTCCATTCAGATACAGCAATTAATACTGACAGAATTGATTGGATTTGAACTCATCTAACATCATTAACACTGAAGACAGTCTCATTCGTGCTTAGCAACTGAAATGGTCCAATGGACGCAAATCCTGACTGCAGCTGCCTTAACCAATAGGGAAGGGGAGAAAAAACTTCATCAAGTCCATTATTAAGTTAATGAAGTTCATTTTTCAATACCCATTTTCCACATGGATTTCCAGAGACTCCCACCTTCCCATTTGACACCAGAACTGTTCACCCAAATGCACGTCTGCAATACAGAACATTAAACACTGTTTCTTTCTTCAGACAAAAGCACAGCCTGAGGTATACAAGTGAAGCAACAGGCTGCAGACATCTCTATGGCATTTAATCCAAAGAGATTATTAGAAATTCAAAATAGAAAGTAACAATGATTGTTTTTTCCTATCGACAGAAAGGGCAGTCTTCTCCTTCACTTTCTTACGTGGGATGAAGTCTGAAAGAAATTTCTGAGGAAACAGTCGTGCTGAATCCCACACAGTCTGAAAGAAATCATTAAGAAAATGACATGGTGGCATGTGTGGGTGGAGTGACAGTGTTACACCACAGTCAGGCTCTTGCTGAATAAAAATACATAAAGAAAAGCAGGTTCTTGGCCTGTGTGTTCAAGAAGTGCATACGGTACCTTTTTATCATGGCAGCTCTTTCATGTGCTTGTCAACAGGGCAATAACCACGTTTGTAAAAGGTGCAGTTTCACTAATAAATAATATTCGTGAGCACTAAAGCAATGATTTCTTAATCTGAATGTGAAAAACTAACAGTGAACATGCATTCTCAGCAATTTGGCAAAAGTTCATCAAGAATGCAACCTGTTGCTTCTCCAAAGACAACAGTCAGCAAAGTCACTGCCTCTGACATTTAGACATTTGCTTTTTTGCAAAATGAATAATTTTTACAAAACCCTCAAGCCACATGGTCAAAACATAAAAGCTTTATACATATGTTTGGGGCTGTTCCTCTGTTTGTCCTGAACGGGACTGACAGTGAACGGAGGAAGTTCCAGCCAAGGCAGAGCACTTCCTGTGGAATCTAGTTTTCTGCCAAGGCAGTATCTTTGGGTTAGGCATTAACATTTTATTGCACAGCATAGGCTTCTATTTGCTCCCTTACTATCGAGATCTAGATACTGTTATCTACAACTCTGAAGTTGTTCAAATGTTCTAGTTCACATCACAATCATAACCCCCTGAGATAAGTCTGGCATTATGTATTAAATTCAAGGCAGACACGGACTAACTGCAATTACAGAATGCCACAGTTTCTCACAGTACAGCAGGACAACAACAAAAAAATAAATAGCCACCGTTTTTGAAAAGAGTTATTGTCCCTAGAACTAAGAATTCTGCATGCACTTCTTAGAAATATTCTGAATTAAGAAGCTTTTTCCAATTCCACGTAGAAAGATTTCCTTTGTAGCCCTTAAGGGAAAAAAAAGCAAAACAAACCCCAGTGCATGTCAGAGAACAAGTATGTGTGTTGTGCCCTGGAGCCATTTCCAAGCCAACAGTCACAGCACTTACCTGGGATAGACACAAATCACATACAAGCTTCTGTTGAGCCCAGATAGGATCTGAGTCCTGAATCCTGAATGCTTTCACTGCAGACAGACTACTTAATATTTGTGTATTTCTAGTCTGGAATCTAGTGCTGAAGAAGTCTTTAGAGATTTCTTGAAAAGTTAAGTCAGAAACCAGAAAGTAACCTGAACATAAAAGCACATGACTTTGCATGCAGGAAGATACAGGTTTACCTTAGCCATGCTGAATGCAAACACTTCTCTTTGTAAGCTTAGAAATGAGCTATCCCATTTCTGGGGAAATAATGTATTCTTATTCTAACCAGCAAAACCATGGCGGGGGGTCTAAGAAAGCTCTTCAGGTAGGTAGGTGGGTGTGTTAAACCATACACTGCCCTGGAAAAATTTACAGTTTAAAGAGATAATTTTACTTAAGTAAGTCAGTTTTGCAGTACAATTCCTATCATTCCTATCGTTCAGGTTTGTCCATATCAAAACCTATAAGCAGTCACTTTTCAAGTGAGTGGAAAAGTTTGCCCATCCCAGGGAAGAATGAGGAAATCAGTTTCTCTTTTCAAGTTAAGAGCCTGAGACACACAGTTCATGCTGTCATCACCGCTGCCTTCCACCAAACAACCTTATCTGGAAAAAACAAGCTCTATACAGGCCCAGTCACTACATGAACAACTCATGGGACCTAAATTCCTGAAGCAAAATAGGATCTCAGTAGGAAACTTCCTTTCTGTATGCTGGGCACTTGACACACATTCTGAGTGGTGTCAAAATGAAACACTATAAAGCAGTAAGATATCAATCAGGAATGAAATACTGAAAGAATCTTTCCCTCTCTAAACTCAAGCTTACCTTTTTAATGCAGCAGTGGAGATTTTCTTTTAGAGAAATTAGTGTTTCACAGCTTTTTAAATCTCTCCTTTAGACAACTGGCTTGCAACAAGTATTTTTTTCTTCAAGAGTCTATCTTTGCTTCATTTTGGCAGGTATCACACCACCTTTACTTACATACCTACACTTTATATTAAAATCCACTGGTGGTTTTTTACTTGTTTTTAATATGGAATCCTTACAGTGACACTTACAAATGAGTCTTGCACATGCAAATGACCAAATATATTCTTGTCCTTCCAGCTCTTTCCAATCTATGTGTCCAGCTCATTGCACCAGAGCCATGCATTTCTCTTGTGAGCCTGCACTTGCATTTCTAAGTTAGAACAGCACATCCCCAGCATGCTAAACAAATGCAAAACAAATACTTACAAGTCAAAGACTAAGTAATGGAATCCTTCTTCTGATATGCTGTCATGGAGCCGCACTATGGAAAGGGGGAAGAAAAGATAAACACCAGTCACCTTTTCCATGTCTTTGATGGCTGTTGGTTTGGGGGAGAAGGGGGAGTTACAATTCTACTGCAGAGCTGGCATTGCATCTCTGTGTGTTCTCAGCTGTGGGGTTTGGGGCTTCATTTTAACTTCCCTACCCTCAGAATTGTCCTTTCCATGACTCTTACTTTCCTAATGTCATACCACCTTTTTCTTAACAGTATTACATCTTAGAAGCTGTAAATAAAGCAAGAGGAGGAAAATCCCCCCACAATTAGTCACAAATTTCAGCAGAGTAACGACCTTCCAGGGCTTGTTAACAGTTTCTCACATGTACTGTGAAGAGCTGCAAAGACAGCAATCTCCTGGCCAGCGTAGAGCATCCTAAGAAAGCCCCCATGCCATGTTTACATACCTCTCTCGGTGTCCAGATCTAAAGCTTTCCCTGAAAATGTGCTAGTCAGCTGCAGAAACTTCCCTTCCAATTTTAAGAATTCACACCACATCTTGGTACAACTATGAATTAAGTCCTGCGGTTTTCCTTAATTACTTTAAATGAAATTGCAATTTCCAAAGGTAATACAGGAAGCTTTGTCAGTAGCTTGATCCAAATAATTATCACTTATAGAATCAAATGAAAAAATCAGGATACCCTAAAAGTGATCTGTGTTCAAAGCTGAGCTGAGAAAGAAAGTGTAAAAGAAAAGAATTTTCAGATCTCCCCA
Source organism: Phylloscopus whistleri (assembly GCA_017589585.1). NCBI lineage: Eukaryota > Metazoa > Chordata > Aves > Passeriformes > Phylloscopidae > Phylloscopus > Phylloscopus whistleri. Next base: position 2,393,492 of record JADMLD010000092.1, read on the forward strand.
GATGGCAACTTTCTGCATTAATCATTTTTTATACATGACAAATAAACATGACTTTTTAACTTAATAATATTTAGCCCAGAGAAACATCTTGTGTTTACACAATACTGAAGAGAAAACCAGCTCTTGGCTGACTCAGTATGCAGAGCTCGTGATGATTCAGAAGAGCCAAGTAGGTCTAAATCAGAGTTTGTGGTTTTGGCTGGTTCCCTATTTCAGATTACTCCATGTTTTTATGAAGGGCCAGCCAACACCACTCTCCACACCCTCCCCAAAACCCCCAAACATCCCCAAGCCAGCTTTCTGTCTGCTTGCACTGAACTGAGCTTTCAATACCCCCAAATGTCTCGTCTTTAAAGCAAACCAAATGTGGGATGAGGCACCACATACCAGCTTAGAAGAGCATCCTCACATTTCTAGCTGAGCACAGAGACCCCTGAAACATCTGGCTGTTGGGCACATTGCTTTGTACAGCGGCATCAAAGACACTACTCATGAAATGGGATTTGGTACAGACCCTTGGGTATGTCAGAGATCTACACAGCCCTAAACCTGTAAAATTTGGAGTGCAGCTGGTCTGCTTTGCATATACATCTACAAAAAAAAGTTAACAACTCTTTAATCATAGCAAATCAAATCATAGCAAATGCTATCTTTAATAGAAAAGTCCTGTGCATGATATAGGCTAGCAAGAACTCAGAGCATGGCTTTTTCAATTCAGAGCATTCTCCTCTGTCATATCCCGTTACCAAGCAGGCCAGGATGGCACCACGGGAAGGGGCTTCCCGAGCTTTGGTGTCTGCCTGAAGCAGGAGGTGCTCTTGCTTTGTCACTTCCTTCTCTGGAACTGGACTTGGTTCCAAGTGCCTGCAGAACCACGGATCTGTCCCTTTGGACTAGGAAGAGGCTCCTTTTTGAGATGATGGACGATGTTTTGCACAGCCTGGGAGCCTAATTCCTTGCTAGCCAAACTTGAGTCCGACATGTCTTCAAGGATCACATTCTTTCTTTTCCTTTCCTCCCAAACGTCTGAATCACAGAAGTGAGATGGAACAAATCCTTCTCTGAATCAGGATCATATGCCCCTGATTGTTTCTGAAAAGGAAAACAGGCTGAGGCAGCCAGGGAAGATGAGAGCTGCCTTTTGGCAAGTGCTTATGTTGGCGTCTTTGGTCAATCCCTGTGAAGTGAAAATGCCAAAGAAGGGAGGGCAGAGGAAAGCAATCTCTGGTGCAGACAAGGCTGAGTGCAGAGCAAAGGGTGCTTGACAGCACTGAGGCTAATCCAGCACGGCCCAGACATTTGCCTGCACTCAGCCTGCCATGGGAAAGACAAGGGATGCTGGGATGACAATTTGAGAAGATATTCACTAAGTTTAAGAGGGGATGCACACAAACCTATCAGGCAGGATTCAGGCATGACAAACCAAAAGTTAGCAATTACAGAGATTATTCATCCAATATAATAACCCCCATCAGAAGCTCACACTGCCATTCCTATTTCTCCACAATCACAAAGCATTCGTCAGTAGTAACAGTTTCATTTATCTTTTCTGAAAGGATTTCAGTTAGACCAAATCATTATTAATGGCAGATATTTCATCAGTGCTGTTATCAACAAACACATGAGAGGACAGAAAGGAAACGGGTAACTCCTTTTCCTCCTGCCTGCTGTAGCCCTGTGGTCACTCTCCTCCACTGGGTTCCAGAGAAGGTGCTTAACAACCTCAGACAAAGTTGTTGCTCCTAAGCAAACCCTGGGAATGCCTGACAGGAACCCAGGGAGCTTACAGCCCTTCCTTTTGGAGAAATACTGTAAGCCCACAAAACGTCAGGAATATCCACGCTTCAGCTTCAGCACTGATTTTCACCTGAAATACTTTCCAAGCATCACACTGGAAATACCCTAACAGTAATTTTAGGGAGAACTCCTATTAGCTTGATTAGTTTCCATTTAGCCATCAGTGTGGCCCAGGTCTAATCTGACTGAAAAGTAAAATGATCTCCTTTGTGTGACTTTTTGTGCTGAACTGCGCTGTTTTGTGCCTATCCCACAGAAAACAGCTTGATATCATGGCCAAATAACTTTGTGATCTCCTTTTTGAATTTCTGCCTTTAAAGAAAAAAAAATATCAAAATACTAGTATTCCACATACTTCCACTGAAAATCATTTTTTTTCCAGGCAAGGAGTCAAGTCAAACAGTAGATAGTCAGAGAGAAATTCTTGATGACAAAGATATTTAACCACATTTAAACCTATTGCCTAAAATATTTGTGTGAAACTGCTCACGTGATCATTTTGCTAAATTTGGTCTCTGAATTAGTTCATGATACAAAGACAAATTACTGGAGAAGGCTGAACTTCACACCAAAGTTACGTTGCACGGTCAGCACAGCAGCTGCACAGATGTGCACGGAGGTGCCAAACTGCCCGAGTGACGCTCCTTGGGGAAAACTCTCTCTCTGCAATCCCATTCAACAGAGCATGGAAAGGGATTAACAGAGTCAACAGTAAAGACATTCACTTTCCCTTTGGTACTAAAGATTAAGATCTGTGAACCCCAGAGGCAGCGATCCTGTAACTCTGAAGTTTGATGTCTCAAATTACTGCACCACTGGGAAGTTACAGGGCAAATTTGTCAGTAGTAGAGGATTAAAATGGATTTGAAAGTCACAAAAGCTTATCTCATATTTGCTGAAATATGCAAATTACTTCTCTAAGGTTTCTGCTTTCCTGCAATGATGAAAGCAGGAAAAGGATGCTTTCCCTCCACGTTCACTTCCAAAAGTGTATTACAGTATTTATGCACACCTTACATAGACTACTTATTGAAACAAACAAACAAACAAACACCCCAACCCTTTCAAAAATGAACTTAGTTACTTAATGGAAGGAACTTCATGGAATAGCTTAATTCAGCTTTGGGTGTTCTACAAATTGGTACCTGCCTGCCAGTAGATATGGGATAAATTGTTACATTTGAAAATGAAAAGGCAAAATAAAAATTGAAAAAAAAAAACCCCTCAGTCACTGAAAAGCCATACCCAGATATGTTTTACTCATATTTGAACCACTAAATTTTCTATTTCAAACACCTGTCTATAAGCATTTTCTGCTGTCCTGTCTCTGACAAAGAAAGCTTTGTGGTCAGCAGAATTGCTTGGCTGAGAAGTGGAAGGTCTGCTGTGGCTTAGCACTGTCAGAACTCACACCTTCCTGCAAAGTCATCCTTTGCCACCTTTCCTGTTCTACTGCGTAAGGCAAAGCGACGAGGGACGGAAAATAAAGTTACTGCTCCAACTTCTACCAGAAAGTCTTGTGGACACCAGTGCAGAAGCCCTTACAGCAGTACCAAGAACTGAGACCAAAGTCAGCATTCACCCTGCAGCTTTTAGTCTTGATCCCAAGGGAAATGTGCTGGGATCCCAAGGTAAACACAATAAACCTGCACGAGGGAGCAGAACTGAACATACAAAAGTTTGTGACCCACTGCTCAGGAGTGCTACTGTGGGCACTGACCTGCTCCCTTCAAACAAAACATCTTCACTGCAGCCTCATTCTTGGCACCTCAGTGCTCCATCGTGTCCTCACATCCTCTTTGGAATGCCTGGTATAAATGGTATAAATCATCTCTGCTGAGCCACCAAACCCCTGAATCAGTGGTGCATAAGAGTCACAGCTATAGCTCCCAGGCAAGGAACTCAGCACGAAAATGAAGTCTGTGCTGTCCTTACTGCTCCTTACATTTCCTCTCACACAACACTGTTCTGCTGAGACCATGGAAGCCTGGGGCCCTCTATAATGAACCTCATCAGGTACAGTAAAGAGAACTTGGCAAATATTAGTAAGAGCTGTTACCTAAGAGTCTGAAATATTTAGAGGCTAATCTGGTAAGATTAGTACAGTAGCAATGCTCCAGGACAGCTGCTTTCTGAACAACACTAAACACGGAATAATGCTTTGCATATCTAAGAAACTAATCCTCCCCCATGCTGTCAAACACACCAGCAGTAAAATGCAATACTTACAGTCATTAAATGACTTTATGCAAGTCAGCAGTGCTGTGTACACAATTCACAGGTGGCCTGTACTCAGCAACAGTGAACCCAAACCATATAACTCCCAAATTCCTTCAAAAGGAAGGAATTTTTATTACAGTGCAAATTCACAATTATTTAGGGCCAAAAACTTGAGAAAAAAAAATCCTATTCACCTGTATCTCAAAAATCGGTATAATAAGAAATGATGGGAAAAATAATTAGAGAATTTAATATTTGGAAATACTGCCTTTTCCCCCAAGGCATTGCAACAGCAAGTGTTGAGTACTATGAACGAAATGCCCTATATTACTGAAATATTCATTTGTGACCAAAACCCAGCCCCATCAAGTCCCTCACAATAAACAACTGTATTCTGATTAAAGGCCAGCCTACTGCATGCATGTGAAGTCACTTTGCCAAAGTGTTAACGTTGGCAAAAGATTCTTGCTACAGAGAAAATGAAAAATGACTTGTCAAAGCAGATAAAAGACCACATTTTGCACGGAGACTAAGTGACTCCAGGTAGAGATGTCAAAGTAGATGGCATAAAATGACCAGCTCTTTTGTCATGGAGAGACTCTTGCTTCATTCCTGCTAGGTTAAGACTGACAGCCTTCAAAAATAAGATTTCCCAGATAAAGTTAACCAGTTAAAGAAAGAACATCAAGCCAAGAGGTATTCCAAAACACACAATTCTGTGTTGGCAGTCCCCAGGGGGAGCAGTTGAGGTAACTGACTCTTATCTCTATCCCACAGGTTTTAGTTGCTTTTCAGTGCACCATAACACAGGTGTGTGTTCATTTCTGTGTGCACACGTGCCCAGAACAGTTCTGTGGAATTATATCCTAGATCCATGAAGTTAAAACAAACAGCTGCAGTTACACACCTTTAATTATTCATGTATGGAAACAGCAAAACTGTATGGAGCTGTTGCACAAAAGAACAGGGGACTAAAATGTACACCTGCACCTTCATGTCTTCATTTAATACACAACTGTGTCATTCACTGGAAATCTCGTGTTTCAGGGTGAGCCAACTCCCCTTTGCAGCTGAAGGCCTGCTTTTGTAAGTTTAACAAGATTTTTTACAAAGCAACAAAAAGCCTTACAAATGTCATCAGATTAAGCCTTATGAGGATAACTGCATGGATTAAAAGCAAGTCTGACACAAATTTTTTGCTATGAGCAAACTGATGTCTCAGCTGCCAGTGTTGATGCTTTAAGCACTAACATTTTTTAACTATTTTTGCATTCATCAGAACATGTAAGAAGAGGAATAAAGACACAAGAATTTCATGGAGTGTTAACTAATAAAAGGACAAGCTGTAATACAGAGATGTTACATCAATTAAAATTAACAGGCTCAGGAAACCACACGGCGTACTTTAATGGAGAGAATGCAATTGCCCAATTACAAAATTACACTTTATCCCTTTCAATATTTACAGTGCTAAAAAACTCTGGGAACAGACCTATAGAAATAATATGTAGAGCCTAGACAATTGGACAAAGAGGACAAATGGACAAAATTGGCTATTGGGGAGTTGTAATCATTAGGTAGGACACAGCCTGCCTTCTTGGCTCTCCTCTCTTAAAATACATTAAAGACAGACACATAAACAATTTATATAATGACCACTCAGAGAAGCATGTATGTTTATTTTTTAAATGCTCCCCTTTCAGGAGGGCCAAGCCCCAAGGTATTTAAAGACATCAGCTTAAGAAAACAAGGTCAGTCTACTTCAAATATTTTAAACCAAAAGGAAAGCAGAAAACTGCAGTCCTGTGGCATGACTCAAGAGGAACCACAGAAAAGAAACCTGTGGCACAGGAGCCAGGTACGCCCCAAGCAGCGCTAGACCATGTTTGCAAAGCAATTACCACTGTATTTAAGGCACCTTTATTTAGTGACAATTACCTTCAAAACACCTAGGCTAAATCTTTAAGTCAGTAGCAGCAATAACTACATCTAAATTTCCCAAAACATTTCAAGCTTGGCCTTTTTGGCTTTCAGTTTTAAAAGCATTATTTTATCAGAGTAAAGACCGTCAAGTAAGACCAAAAGGTAATAACTGTGGATTCAAGGTAACCTCGTAAAATTCATTTGGAAGTTGATTAGAAGAACTGTGTAAAGAAATAAGAAAATATTTTAAAATAGCTTTATTGCTGTTTATGTCAGATACCGATTTTTTTAAATAACAGTAATAATCCAATTCTTGTATGCAATTCGAATCCAGTGACCACTGCTATATAAATATCCTAACAAAAATATTTGTAATTAATCCCAACTAGGACCAAGGGAATACTGAAAATGTAGCACTTGTATACACAGTCACTGCTTTTTGGTCTCTCACTGCCTTAGGTGAACAAGGGCTTCTAAAACACATCCTTCTGGCAACTGGAGGCACCTAAAGCACTCTGCCCTTCTCCCCCAGTTATCCTTCAGATCATTGTATCACACCTACGTAGCATGATGGAAATGCAGCAGGGCTGAAGAACCAGCTCTCAAGTCTGGTGACTGCACTAAATGCCCTGTAAATTCCCCTCTTCCTGACAGAAACTGCATGCAAATTTATCCTCCCTCATTCAATCAGTGAACCACCAACAAGCATTTTGCCCCCTCTCCTTCTGAAGGCTGATGGAAATATGACATTCTTGCCTGCTTCTTCCCCCCAAGATGCACAGAATTTTTCATTTTACTAATAACACAAAAAAATAATTTTCAGGCTAAAAACTGCAAAGAATAAAATAAATCCAAACACAGTACTGTCTTAAAATACAAACATTCATTTTGTGAAAGGAAGTACTTTCAAATCTGTGACTAAATAGGAATTTTCTGCTTTAAGGCAGATATATTATGGAGAAGTTTCTTGAAACAGAAGATGTTTCTAGAACCTCTTTGGAAGAGTGTCCTGGTCACTTTGATGGAATATGATCAATAAATTATGGTAAAAAACATGTTTTTAACAAACTACCTTCATGAGGAATTTAATAAATGATCATGTAGTGCCACAGAGCAAGCTGGCCATTTGCTATTTAATGGAATACAATCCTTAATTATTAAGGATTTCCTTTCCCCCGGCTGTGATGCAAATAGCATCAGACAAAATTCCACTTGGCTGTTCCGAGGCACTTAACCACTCTAAGAACCTGACCAGAACAAAAAGCTGTAACAAATGCACTCCTACAAATAAACACTTGTAAACATTTGCAGAAGTCCTTTCCATATGGACTGCATCTGTTGGGAAGAACACGCACACAATTCCAGTGTGACCCAGTGTCTCCATGGAAGTGTCTCTGCCCTGATTTCTGCTGAAACAGCTGACAAGGACCTGTAGGTCAATGAGCCTGTAAAGAATCTGCCACAGCAGCTTCCCAGGTAAGTAATAATCGTGCACACAGAGATGTGCTTTTATCACGTTGTTCATCCTAGACACAGAGCTGCTCTGCAAAGCAGCATTGTAAAGGAAATAAGGGAGACTAATTATGCCTGCAGAAACAAATCCCTGACACTCGTGATCAAGGAATCCCATCACTTCATTTCAGCTACAACAAAGAACCCAAACCATATTTCCATGAGGCTAAACTTTCCATTTCCTACAACAGTTTCCAAACAAGAACATGCATCTGGAGAAAAAAACGAACCAGCAAATTTCACTGCTAAAACATTGCTGTGATGGGAGACACAAAACACAAGTGCATTGGAATTGCCTCATCCAATTCCCAGTGCCAACTGTGGAATGTGAACCAGAAGGAAAAACCCTCTCTTGCAGGCTCTGCCCTTAACTATATATTAGACACTGCATAAAACCAACTGAATGTAGTTTTCCAGCATATACCTATCTACATGTCAAAATTATCATTACTGTCCTGCTGATCTCCTGAAAATACATATGATCAGATAAAGCTGCTACTGTGCTTTGGTTTTTCACAAAAACTACATGTAAGACCTTGTAAACAATAAATAACTTTTAAGTTATAAAGTTAATTTTACCTCAAGCTGGAGTACATAACATTAAAATGCAAAGTTCATTTTCAAATAAAGTTGTTTCTAGGAATTCTTGCCAGCCCTCCCTGTGGGAAGACGACAAAAGAATATACAAAGGAACTTTAGTTGCTCTTATTTCTTGTAGACTGTGGAGTGAGCATTACAAATACTACTTGTTAAGACCTTTGTCTACAAGAGAAAATTGTTCTGGTTTATGTTATTCTGTTGGCATAAAACTAAAGTTTATGCTCTCTTAATTCAGCTTAAAACAAAGAATCAGCTAATTTAAACTGGAACAATTTCCCAGTTTACAGAGCAGTAGGTGGCCACAAAGAGATAGCTACCTCAGTTTAAGAATAAATTAGCTTTTGATTAAGTTGAGGGAGCTTTTATATGCAGACAGACCTAAAATTCTACTTCCTATGTGCTAAGTGTAGCATTAATTACCACCGTGCTGGAAGTGTTCCATTTCCAGATTTGCAGTGAGGATCATGCATTGTGTTGTCTTTTCTGTAAGAAGTCAAACGCCCAAATTACAGTACAAACGTAGTCACACCCCTCAGTGATGTGCTTGCAAACATCAGACAGACCTGAGCTCATTTTCTGAAGACCTGTACAAAACTCAAAGAAGCACAACCACCAATTCACTCAATCACAGTAGGTACCACCTTTTAATGACTGTTCATTTAGCTTGGTAACAGGACAACCAAATCACTTGTCCTCCACTCCACTGGGACTAAGACAGACCCCAGGCACCTGTGATAGAAATACTAAGTATCACAAGATGGCATTTCAATGCCAAATTACAAACCTAATTAAACCAAAAGAAGTGCTAAGATACTGGGTCTTCTCTTGCAGCAGGCCAAGTCTACATCTTCCCTAAATCACTTCTTGATTATGCTCTATATTATTCTAATGCACAGCAGCCCTTGGAGATTAGAAAATGGTTTATTCTGAAATGATGGCAGCATTTGGCAGGCCATGGATCTGCTCCAGAAATTAGTTCCAGGACAATAAAGTCAACTTCATGGAAAATACTGTACTTTGTGGAATTAACTATTACTTTCTCATGTTATACAGTACCACTGTAAATTCACCTTCTGCCTTCCTTTATCTGATGGGGTTTTTTATATCTGTGCAAGGGAAGAAGGCTAAAGCCAATTTCATAGGACAAGGTCCCCAAATTTCATGCACCAGCTTTGAGGAAAAATACCTAGAACGGATGCAACAGGCCTAAAGCATGATTATAATGACATCTCTGTCCTTGGTGCCCCCTCTCACAACCATGAATTCTGAATATTCTGAATGGGAGCAATGGGAGCATCCCAGGGACCAGCTCCATCCATACCACTGCAGTCTATCCCCTGTTAATTTCTTCATGGTAGCAACAGGGGAAATGTAGGGGCTGAGTCTGTTATACTCACAGCAAATGTGAAAAAGCACTGTCTGAAAAGTGCCAAAGAAGAAAAAAGTCAGGTTAGGTAATGGGTCTCCTGTTTCCATCTGTGTGGTGCTGCCATCCATCCATCAAGCACGGTGAACAAAACCTTGCTGTAACCTGGAGAACCAAATGCCTCTACAATTACCCAAGAACATGTAAGCAGTAGGAGCTCTCAGTAAGGTAGCAGAGTGTAAGACTGAGCGACTCAAAGTACTATGCCCAGACAGAGTGTTCCCATAATGATCCCACTCCATCTCTATCCACTGGGCTGGGCTCAAAACCATCTGTATTATTTTCCAAGTGAACGTGCCTTCCCGCTCCATCAATTAATTATCACAGTAAGTCATGCTACCACAGCTGAAGACAACTATAAATTACTGTCATTTCCCTAACGTGCAGGTTCACAAGTGAATGATGATCCCAAATGATTCAAAGTGTTTGTTTCACAAAAAGCAGGGAATGCATATTGACTTAATAGATGACAAACTTGAGGCTTATGATGAGAAACTGCCATTGTCTTTTAATCACAGTCTCACAATAAATAAAAATTAGAGAGTCCTGTCCTGTGGGACCATTTGTAAGACTGTAATTAGCTCAGTGACAACCCACATAAACTTGGATGGAAATGCTGCAGGAGAAAGCTGAAGCCACTCTGAAGCCATTCACAAACCCAGACTACTAGCTGCAGTTGAAATCTCTTTCTAAATATTCCTCTCCTTTAGCACATCCAGTAAGTCCCAAAATACATAGATGCTAGAGAAGATAGCTGCAAGTCAGTCAGCTGCAATTGTGGTTTTAGATCATCAATCAAGCCCTTCCCGGCAAGACTGCACAGCCAAACCCAACACAACCCCAGCACTAACACCATCGACATCAGACCAAGTGTAAATTGTTGAAACACAACGAAGTAACTCTCAAGGTCACCTAGTAAATAAATGCACACCAAATCCACTAATCAAACAGCACTACTTGGGTGGCACCATTGCTGAGACACGAGTGCTACTCACTGCTGTGCAGCACGAGGGCAGGAGGTGTGGATTTGATTACAGTGCAATACCACAACACCTTCAATGCACAAGTATCAGGAGCAGAGTGTCATGCTTGGCCCAGTGTGGCTGGAACGAGAAGCTGGATGCATTTAAAGGAGACAGGCATGTAGAGGACAAACTAAAATTAGAAGCACATTCCCATGGGCAGTCCATGAGAATACTAACACTCTGGTGAAGCCACTATAAAAAGAACTTCCAAATCTGGAAGGTGACTAGGAGGAGAGAGGTATCATTAAACCCCTCCCAACTGAAAAAAATGCCTGGATCAGCAGTTTTGTAGGAGTCTCCAGTGCTGAAATGTGAAAAAGCCCGGCCTGAACTGAGCAATTACGAGGTATTTATCCACTGCCAGTGATGGAGGTTGGTGTTATTTGCAGGGTCAGGGCATTCACTCCGTGCCAGGATGCAGCAGAAAGCCGAGGAGCAGACCAGTGTGCATCCTTTGGAATGCCATGGCTTTGACAGATACTCCCAACAGCAGTGCAAGAATATCAGGATGAAAAGGGTATTTGTGACTTTTTAAAAGCAAAAGTTAGAAGGAGCAAGGAAAATTCTAAAGGACACTTGAAACACTTGCTACAAGCCAGGGGGCTTTAGGGGGATGTCTGTCTGCCTGGAACTCATTGGTGCTGTCCCCTGGCCCCTCGGGTACCAGGAGAAGATGAGCCAGGCTGGCACCAGCCTCTCACACCCCTGTCATGCACAGGGACAGGCAAGGGGGACATCCCAGCAGAGCTATGGACGTGCTGGGCCAAGCAGGCAGGCTGAGTCCTGATTTTCCATGTGCTGTTTCCAATATACATCTAAGATATTATAAAATCCCTTACTGAATGGGCATTCCATTAATAGAGATGCAGAAGATGCATATAAAATGCAAAACACAAGCAGAAAAGGGATTTCTGCATGTGACATGGAACAGACAAGTTCAGCCTATAAAATGTACTTGGAAACAAGGAAATCTTGCATTCCAACGAGTCTGTTGCATTTTACAGCTTTTAGTCAAATTACACCTTCTTCAGGAATTTATGTCACAATATTTAAAAATGACAGCAAATGCAATTTTAAGAAAAGAACACAAACATCCTAACAGGGATGCAACTGTATTGGGGAATATCCACTTTTCCTTCCAGTACCTGGCCTGCTGATCAGCAGGAAAGATGGAAATTAGTCTTCTCCAGGGTGCAAATGGCAAGACAAGAGGCCACGGCCACATGCTGGAGTCTGGAAAATCCCAGCTAGGCACAGAGACACATTTATTTATTTATTTATGTGCATAGGAAGGTGATCAAACACTGGAGTGGTGCCTGGAGTGGATGGGCAATCTCCTTCTCTGCAGAGTCTCCAATCTCAGCAGGATGGCTCTGATTTACCTAAATTTACTGGACATGGTTTGAGCAGGGAGTTGGGACTGGGTTACTTCCAGAGATCCCTGCCAACCCACATGATTCCATGACCCATGATAGTTCTTTGCAGAGGGCTGGGTAGGTAAGTAAAGCAAGATGTCTGGGCAGATGGGAGTAGCCCCACACATTGTCTCTCCTAATGCATTTCCTGGCTTGGTATCGCCTCTGGAAAAGGAGGAAAGACATTCCAAAGCTCCACAGTGAGTTCCCAAAGCACCACTCCTGATTTATGGCTGCAAAATCAAAACATGGCCCACTGTCCAAAGTCCAGAGACCTTCCTTTTGCCTCTTTCTGCTCCCAGCTCACATGCCCGGTGTTTCCGTTCCTTCTCTCTGCCCCCGTGTCTGAACAGATCCTTTTCTCTTTGCCACAGGGAAATGAGGGGGGAGGAGGGAGGGGTGTGAGATGGGACAGAGCTCTCAGGTGGCACAGACAGCCCAACACGTTCTCTTTGGAGGCACCTTTTCCAGAAGCAGCGTGACAGGGTGACATATTGGGTGACATGACTCAGCCACCATGGCTTAGGATGTCCAACACTCCAAAAAGGCAGTTTTTGAAAAGGAAAGGGAAGAACAGGTGAGACAAGTGTCCCACAGAGTGGGTTCAGCCCAGAGCCACAAATGCCGAGGCTGGGGCAGGATTATCACAGGAAACACGTGACAACAGTTTTACCACCCCTGCAGGAGCTGCTCTGACACCATCCAGTGATGCCCATCCACACCACCCAATGTATTGCAGCCTGTTTGCAGTTGGGGGTTGTTTTTTCCTCACCCACAGATCAAGTAAAAGTTTGCAATATTTGGGTATCAATCCAAGAACCAGTGCAGAATTCACCTATTAGACCATCAGCAACACTGTCTGTAAAAGCAAAGGGAACACAACTTACAATACCCCCTAAAAATGCTCTAAAAATGTCTGTGCTGGCTTTACTGAAAGAAAAAGCTTAGTTTAGCTGAAGTAGTAGAGATCTCTGTTTTTGGAGGAAAGAGTCCAGAGGAAAATTACATATTTGTGGTTTAGCTGGGAGTCATGATGTCTATCCGTATGCATAACACGTGGTTGCAGATTCATAACAAACAAAGCTTTCAAACAACAAAAAAATGTAAGTTCTGAAAGATCCATCTTGTGTGTGCAGAGAGAGAGCAATTCATTTCAGTTGAGCTTATTTCCATGGCTCTTGAAGTCAGCAGTGCAGCCAATTATGAAACTCCTCATTCCAGGAAACACATATAGAAAATAAAGCAGAACAAGAGATGAAAATATGAGTGGGAAGTGTGGCAGCCACCCGAGTCCTCACCCCCCACAGCAGGATCCTCAAGAGAGGTGTTTAAATTCCACTTCCCCTTTCTGTGGATTACTCTATTTTACATTTAAAATGACTGCCTGCAAAAGTGGACTGGACTGCATGGAAAGAAAAAAATGTTTAAGAGAACCTGGACACACTACGAAAAGAACTCCATGCATTTAAGGAAAACATACAAACAGAGGCTTAAGCAGGGATGGAAAATGCTTCAAGATCTGCTTCACACTTGATTTATATTGAATCATTTTGGTGCAAATTAGGCATGTACTTTCTGAGGCAAAAAATTACAGAACTGGTGGCAAACCCTAGCAAAACCTCATTTCCTCGGTCTATTATGGATACTGCTACTGTTATCAGGGATATTACAGCCAGCAATGCTTCACTTGAGCTAAAATAACCTTGTGCTCCATTAACAGGAAAGAGAATTAATGTAGCATGGCAAAGAGTGGTGTCATTGTCTGCACTCAAAGACATTTTTATGCTCCACAGTAACCCAGAAGAGCGAAACTTTAAGATGCAATGCCACTTTTAGCAGAATAAAAGGATTCTGCTGCAGACAAAAGAGACAAAAGCTGTAACACGGAATATAGCTGCTTTCCCCCTGCTTTGCTGGCACACTCAGACCACATTATCTGATGCTTCATATGGCTCATGCTGAAAATCACTGACACATTGATTAGCAATACATAACATACAGTCTTTTAACTACTGGGGGGCTTTCACATTTCACTCACTTCGGGGCCCCCAACAGCTCTACAGAAACCCCTTCCACACCAAATCCTTACAACAACACAAGTGAAAACTTGCAAACTTTTCCTCTTAAACATCAACAAACATTCACAAGAACTTCACCAACTAAAAGGAATCAGATGCACATCAGTAACAAAAACTGCTGAGAAGGAGAAAGCCTGCAGAAAACCCAGCTGCAACAAACCCCACTATGCCCCCCCTGTGTGCTGTTGCCTGGTACAGTCTCATTCCAGTACATTTAATTTCTCAAACAGCAACTGCAAAACCAGCTTCTGTATTCTGTCGCTGCACTTCACTAGCCAGTAACTTGCTGCAGCCAGGGCTGACTTTAAACATTCAATCTGTTATTTTATAATACTCATTAAATTGGCTGTTACATTAAATATGAAATCACGTTATATCACTGGTTTATTTGGTTTCTTGATATTTTATTTTAATTCTCTCAAGGACTACGGTTCACCTTATCACGGAAATTGCAAATTTAATTAATTCAACAGAATGGATGAGACTTGAAATTGTTGAAGTGATCAGCTCATCTAAGCAATAAAAATAATTAAAGGAAGTGAGATTCTCTAATGCATCAGTGCCACATTATACAGAACTTTATATTTATAGAAAAAGTTATATTTATTTATTTATTTGCATAGCTATAGTTAATACACCCCTGAGGACCACAGTTATTGAGCATAAATTTATATAGCTGGGGACTGGTTTGATTTTCACTGCATCAGGAAAGAACTGTATATTTTTTACAAAAAGTAAAACCTTAAATTAAGCTCAATAAAAAAAAAATGGTGCTAAAGAACTACATCTGCTCAACCTGAACAGGCCTGTGTTTGGTTTCTAGAGTAACTTAACTAATACCAGCAGAGCTACTCACAACTGTGCCACAATAAGACAAATGAGATTCAGAAAGGAGTTACTGCATCCCCATTTTCTGTATATTAATAGTGTTTCTCTTGAGATTCTTGGGACTTTATGAAGTGCCATGCACATACTTGGTGAATATAAACATAAAGGACATATTGTTATGCATAAAGGACACTGCCCCCCATATCTTTAATGACCCTTTGTTCAAAAAGGACAAGGCAACACGCAGTTTCTTATTTTCCCCCCACACGAAGAATTTAACAGCTTCAATGCTCATGTTTGGTGTTATGGTGAGTAGAGGAAGTAACCCCAAAAACTAAGGCTGTTCCTACTTTTCTTGTGGCAAAAGGAGTAAGTAAGCTGGACACCAGCAGAGTGTGGAGAGGAGCAGTGCCAAGTTTGGGTGCTACCAATTTCCTCAGCCATTGATGAGAAGTTCCCAGCTCAAAGCATGGAAATGAGAACTCCAAATGGACATCAACACACTCACAAAACCAGATCAGGGATTTGTCATTTTCCCTGTGTCCCAGTCTGTTCTGCATCTAAGCTGCCTCTCGGATTGCTGCACCACCAGCCTGCCTTGGGAAGACGCTGCCCCATGTTGCTATCTGCTGGTGCAGCTGCACTTCTTCATGGAGCAGAGGCCTTCCTGCTGTCAGAGCACACTTGTGGCGATGCCTCAGCTCCAGCCTGGCCGAGGCCAGACCAGCAGAGCTGCAGGAACAGGCTCAGGCCTATTGGAGCTGAGCTGGCCCCGTCTCTGCCCGGCAGTCCTACTTACCTCTAAGTACCCTGACTTACAGAGCCATTCAGGGACAGCCTGGCCTTGTGCCAAAAGGACTTCATTTATCACCTGAAGGGCTGCCACATGTCAGTAAAATCTGCTGCTGCCTTTGGGGAAGGGATGAAGATTGATCAGAGTCAGACTTGAGCCTGATGTTGCTGGCTAATGGACCCTGCTTGCCTGCCATAGCTTGTACACTGTCTGTAAGGCCTGGGAGGAGGTGACAGAGGCAGGGAATCATGGGCTGTAAGAAAGGGGGAATGCAAAGCCAGCAGAAGTCCCTCCAGTAGTTACAGAGAGATCTTGACTGTGTAACTCCCATTAGGAAAATATTATCCAAATGCAGCACAAACCCCTCAAGAGCAAACTCCACTTGGGAAAAAAATGATGGTTTTGCCAGGTTTGAATCAGCAGTTTTCCAGAATGGGTCGGAGCTTGTATCATCAGGCTAATGCAGATTTTATCATTGTTTGCGATCTCATAAACCTAAATCAGCCAAGCAGCTATAAATCAGTGCCAAATGTCATAACAAGATGGTGTAACAGTGTTACACCACTGAAAATATGCAGATTGCAAGACCAGAAATCAGAGTTAGTAACAACTAACTCGACCAAAAGTTAAAAGAGGACCAAGAAATCAAAGTTTACCAAAAGAAGATAAAGGAGAGAATTTGGGAAAATGACAATGGATTTCTTGGTGAAGAGATGGTTACTTAAAAATTTTCTTTCCAAACTTCTAAATTAAAAAACTGGGACCATCAGTACACATAGAACTGCTGGAAAAGTAATAGTTACCCAAGATGACAAATCCTCTGTGGGTATGTGCTCAGCAAAGGAGCTAAGCTTTTAATATAACTTGATGTGCAATCTCACAAAGAAAAAGCACTAGGTTCCCTGAACAGCAAGGCTTCACCAACATTTCCATCCCTTTTAAACTCTGTAAAAAAGCAACCCTCTGCACACTGATGTACAGCCATGTCACCACAGTAAGAACCTGAGAAACACAGCGGTGCTGAAAATCACACCAATGCACAAACTCCTGCAGCCCAGGAGCTCTGTTACCACAGGAACATGAGCTGTGCTTGCCTAGAAATTTCCTACCGCAGTGTAGCAGAGGCCAGATTACTCAAGCATAGCTGGAAGAGGAGAAAATACCAGTACTGCCAAAGACTAACAGGGAAGAAAGTATTCTGAACCCCCTCAAAGTTTGTTCTCAAGGCCTGCAAGTTCAGCTAATGGCTTTTGCCTCATTTTAGTGTCCACACAAAATTCAGCAGGGCTCGCTTTCTACTAGAGCGATACAAAGGACTGAGGTAAGAAGAGGTAGAAATAACAATGAGTATTGGTGAGGAGTAACTCTAAGTGGAAAGGATGAGGAAATTCTGTGGGTTTTAAACAAATTTTCACATATACACTACTTAACTGGGAAATGGAGATTTGAAAAAGGAGAACAGAAAATACTGGTTTTAATCCACTTTCCCTATTTTTCCTATGCCATTCATTAGGCATCATGACTACAAGGCTAGACAGAGAAGAAATTGTAGACTTATTAAAAGGATGAATAAAAGAAAGAGATGCTGAAAAACAAACTGAATTACTTATGTGCAAAGTGGTGTCTGCACAGAAAAGCTCAGCTTTCAGAGATGTACTGGAGTCCTGCTTGTAGAAGAAATGAAACAACTTCTTCAAGGGAGATTTGTGTGACAGTTCTTGGCTGTGAACATGAACGGTAAGGACTGCACAGAAACAGGATCATTTAACATTCGGCCTTTCCTCAACGATATTTAGCTTTCCAAAAATAACTGCCTCATCTTTGAGAAATCACCCCATTGATTAAACTCGATCTCTGCTTTCCTACAGAAATCACACTGAAAAAAATAGTCACCATTTTTTCCTTGTTTTTCTTAACTTACACGTATTTATTGTCAGAGCTGAGCTCCCTTTCTCCAGCACACTTCCTTTTCACTCTTAGTGCTTCCCAACGTGATGCAGCTCCATAACTCACCAGAGATGACAGTTTAAAAGGGGATGTGATAGTGACCCAAGCATAAGAGCTCCAGTGGGGTGCTGGAAGCACTTGGAATGATTTTAGGGTCAGCACTTAGCTGGCCGAGGGCATGGCTGCAGGAGAAGGAATATGACAGAACACGATGCCTGCTGCCAAACCCTGGCATGGTAATTCCAGGTCATGAAAATCTTCTCCCAGACAGATCTAGAACATGAGAGTTTTTCTGAAATGGGAGCAGAACACTTAGTCCATTATCCCTTGAACTGTGCACTTTGGTGCAGGTGGTGATGCACAGTTTGTGCAGACTTGCAGAGCCCTACCTGCCTGTCACCAAAGCTGTCATTGCCAGTTTGCACTCCAAGCCAAAGCT